>CM076581.1:1320300065-1321692717 GCA_034641835.2 Pinus albicaulis
GGTTAAACACCTAAATTCCAGGGGGTAAACTGAACGAAGGAAGTACGTTTGTTCTGCAGACTCCGGAAATTTTTTTTTTTTTTTTTTTTGGGGTGCCGGAAATTTTGCCGGAAATTTTGCCGGAAATTTTGCCGGAAATTTTGCCGGAAATTTTGCCGGAAATTTTGCCGGAAATTTTGCCGGAAATTTTGCCGGAAATTTTGCCGGCAAATTTTGCCGGCAAATTTTGCCGGCAAATTTTGCCGATTTTGCCGATTTTGCCGATTTTGCCGATTTTGCCGATTTTAAATTTTAAATTTTAAATTTTAAATTTTGATTTTAATTGAGTGCTTATTATAATTCTCGCAATTTTTCTCGCTGGGAATGTCTAATAACTACTTTGTGAATGTCTTCTTGTTTTGCCAGTGCCTCTATGTTCAAAATATGCCGCAAGACACACTTCGTTCAAGACTTTTCAAATCTATTAACTATAACCTTCACCATATCTATAGAACACATCATCAAATGATGATAATCCATATGGACGACCACTCCATGTTTCTTTGTCATCATAAATATTTCGCTTTTTCATCCTCTGTTAAAGCAAGTATAAGACATCAGTTATTAAAGGTATGCCATTTTTTCAGGCATAAATCATAGAACTGCTTTTGCTGTAAAGGCTAGACCGTAACTTGAAGTAGTATCATTCATCTGACATTTTTTATCAATACAACTTTAGCCTACTGGTACGCTATTGGAAATACCAATAGTCGAATGTATTTCGAGACTTTTTAATATAAGTCCGAGTTTTTACGAGAGCAAAGTTCGTGGGGTCAGATTTTCAATATGTGTCCACCAAAATGGACTTAGTTCACACCCCCAAGGGTACTTCGATCACATGTTTGTTAATATTTTGGCCTTAGCAACATTCTGTGCCTGCATCTTAGTGTCACAATATCGAGCTCTAGTGAGGGATCTAAATTCAATGTTGATTTTTCCGTCCGTTCCAAATCATTTGGAGATCGTTATATATTAGCTTATCAAAAACTTTGAAAATTGAATTGTGATGATAAACAGTGCTATTCATTTATTTATTTATAAATATTGAAGCTTTGAAAATGTATACACATCATGTGAGGAGTGTTGAGACAGAACAAAGGATAAGCATATCTATTTGTAGACTATAAACAACTCTCTTTAGTAAGGGTCTTTCTCACAAGTCTTTCCAAGTTTATCTAAAGTAAATTATCTAATCAACATATATAGTTTTTTGTCAACTCTTTTCAAATATGATGTCCATAGCCCATCCTGAAGTTTGTTGAATCTGATAGTAAGAACTGGATCTGAATACTCTTTATAATAGGAGCAACTTTATTTGCTTCATAGAGAAACTTTTTGGAAATCTAGTTTCCACATTTCCTTCCAATGATTATATTCAAGATATACTAATGAATCTCTTTCTTTAAGTGTATACTATCTACCATGTTCCTTTATTACTTCCATATGTTTTGTTAAAAATATCGATTTTCTTTGAAAATGTCTGTATCCTCTATTGTGTAAAATGTCATGGATTTATTCTTATCTTCATTACACTGACAAAAATATCATGCCTGCTATAATCCCGTATCTTTCTTAATGACCTTAGAATCTTTCTATGTTGTGCGCCTCTTATGGTGCTTTCTTTTCTAAATGGCATTATGAATCTTTAGCAACTCCTCATGGTGAAATTAAAATATTTGAATGTTATGACCTGATTATAGAACAATTGTATCTTGTGGGATGATATGTTCAAGAAATCTCTTATTAGACCGTTAAATATCTTTTAAGTTGTATGCGGCGCTTTAAAATAAAATTTTATAACCTTCAAACTTCAAAATCAAAGAAACTTTCATCCTTTAGGTAGCTCTGCAATTGCTATTCTGATTGTCATCTTCTAATAAGAAATGAAACTAAATCAAAAGAAAGAAAAAACTTAAAATTCCTTCAAGTTCTTCCAGTAAGCAGGTCATTACTAATGTCTTCATGCATGGCTATTTTCAACTTCTTCACTCCCTTGCCGCATGTGCTTCATCTCTTTCGGTTTCTTTTTTTTTCCCTTCTATTACCCTTGGAGTTTGATTTTTAGGAAAATTTTTTGATGTTAAAAATAATGGAAAAAAATAAAAAATTTAACCTTGGACATACCATTGTTTTCTATTAGACTTTTTTCTTTGTCGCTGCATTGATGAGATCCAACTTACCAAAACTTTCTTTAATCTAATAGAAAATTGTTCATAATTTTTGTATTATGGGTTTGGTATCATATTTTTTCCTTCAACGTGGATCCTTTTTAAAATTGGTATAAAGCCAAAGTTCTTCAAAAGATGGAGGCATATTTTCTAGTAGATTCCACTTTGCAAAACGCATTCAATATGGAGGTAGACTGTTGTTGAAAGAAGGAGGAGGGTTATAAAGACATATGGTCTTGAACGTACATTTGACCTTTTTAGATATCTAAAAGAGTCCAAATTCTCATTCAAGTATCATATGTACATAGCCTCCTCATCGAATATATAAAACTTCTTAATCCATTTGCTTAACCTTAACATTGACACACAAATGGAATTCTTTATAATTTTACTCACTTTTTATGATAGGAAAATATGTGGATGAATATTGCCTTACTATCCAAAGTCAAAAGGGATAGATTAAAAAGGGATGCGTCCAAAAGATCTATAAAAAGATAAATTAAAGAAGCACATGACATATTGCAATTTAAATTGATGATGCGCATCAATTATGTTCATATAGTATAAATTAAATAGATGATTCAATACAAATGCTTAAGAAGTCATTTAGACATTTTCTCGGCCCCGATTCTCACAAACTGTAACCCAAAACTTTCTTACATCAATTAAGTCTTCTCCTAAACCCTGAAAACTACAAATTTTTGTTGAAATTTTGAGGCACCAGAAATATATTCTACTTAAATAGGGAGAAAAATCCCAAGGAAATATTCTATCTATTTGACTAACTATTTTTTACTCTATCTTTAATAAAGAAGCACCAATATTGTGTTTTTATTTCATTATATCTTTAATAAAGAAGCAACCCTTATATTGTGCTTCTTTCTTCATTATAGATACAAAAGTTTTTATAAATATCCTAATAAATGTCATTTTCTTTTTTTTTACAAAAAATTTATGTTGTCTTCTTACATATCGTAATTTAAGTATGGCCTAATAGATTAAGAACATGTGTTTCTTCCTAAAATATTACAAAATATGTATGCCTCAATAGTAAGACAGTGAACCCCCGCCACCATATTTATTTTCTTTATAATAAGACACTGAAATCCTAAATTATACATTCTCCAATATAATACATTAAGCTATAGGAGATAATAAAAGAAGCATTTGAATGTAAACAAAGATGTGTAATAATACTCATGGTGTCTTCATTTAATAAGGTACAATATGTTTGGTTGAATCCACATGAAAAACAAGACTCCCAACCCGTGAGAGAAGAGGAATTACATCCTATTTTCTTCCCCAGTACACTATTTTAAGACAAATAGAATTTAATGTTTCCCAACCGATTTACTCTCTTTGCAGACTAGAACTCTCCACAAAGGGTTCAACTCGAAATATAGGTTTTCCTTAGGTTTCTCCACTGGTCCTATGTCTGATTTGATAACTTCCACAACAACATCCTTTTATTTTTTATCCCTCTTTGATAACCATAATATCTTGAAATGGAGCTAGCTAACTCAAATGTAGTATTGAAATCCTCAAGTTAAGTTAGATGAGGACATATGGTCTTCAATGAGCATTTGGACTCTTAGATATATATCTGTTATTCAAGCTCGTCCAAGACCATATAATATGTATAGCCTCCTCATCTAATATATAAAACTTTAACTGAAGTGCTTAACCTAACATTGACATTGTGAATACAATTTACTCATCAAGTAGGATAGAAAAATATGCATGAACATTGCCTACATATCCAAAGTCAAAGGGATAAATTAAAAGGGATGCTTGGGTCATTTTACAAAGATAAATTAAAGAAGACATATTAGTAATGTAAATTAGATATATGCGTGTACCAATTTATGTTCATATAACACAAATGTGCTAGGATGATTTAATATAAATGTCACCTAGAAGTCATTTATCTCATGGGCCTCAAACTTAAATTTAGCATTCAGTATAATACATTAAGCTATAGGAGACAAACTAAAGAAGCATTTGTTCATGTAAATTAAACATGCAAAATAATTATGTCCCCATTTAATATGTACAATATGTTTGGTTGAATCCACATGAAAAACAAGACCCCAACCGTGAGAAGAGGAAATACATCCTATTTCTCTGCCGAAACAATTACCAAGACAATTAGAATTTAATGTTTCCAAACTGATTTTACTCTCAAGTACTCGGAACCTCTAAGTAAAGGTTTGACCCTGAACAGGTTTTTCCTTAGGTTTCTCCATTGATTCTATGTCCAACTGGATAACCCAAGGCCTAACATCCTTCTTTCATTTTTATGTATCCCCTCTTGATAAATCATTATAATATCTTGAAATGGAGCTACTAACACAAACATAGTATTGCAAACCAAGCAAGTTAGATGAGGAAATTACATATGGTCTTGAATGAGCATTTGACCTCTTAGATATAACCACTAAATTATGTTCATATAAAGGCAACAAATAGATGATTCAATACAAAATGTTATTAGAAGTCATATTTATCTCATGGGCCTTCAACTTAAATTATATATTCATATATAATACATTAAGCTATAGGAGATAAATCAAATAAGCATTTTCTGAATGTAAATTAAACATGTAATAATTATATGTCCTTTCTAGTTCATAAAATAGATAATAATTTGGCTCAACTATGCCTTGTACATGTTTTCCTTTTTAAACCTTTACTAGCACATTTTCTATATCAAAAAATTTATTTGTCAATTTTTTTTATCTAAGCCAAAAGTGTTTTGTATTTACCTTTGATTTCTTAGAAGTGAAGATTTAGATAACTTCCCATATGCTTGGGCTTCTTTGTTGTGCCATGTTTGAGAGGAGTCTTTCAACTTCCGCTTAGTGGGGACCATTGTTGGTTTCTTCACCACATCATCTGACGTAAGAGCTCTCTTCCTGTGCTGCAGCAAGACCCTCTTGAATGGAATTCCTTTTCAGTCCGATGAGACTTCTAATTCTGCAGTGTATTAACTTCTGATCATAGAAAGCACCATTAGTAGAATGTTTACGAACTCTTCCTCCATTTACAGAAAATTTTTAATTTGCTTACCATGATGAAAACACTTGCCAATGTCAAGGTTATCTAGAAACAGAGGTGATTCTTCTTAATATTACCTCTATATTTCCTAGTTGGGATGTATTGAATTCAAACATGCTTCATTGGGCAGCATCAAGAGAGTTAGCAATACAATTCCTAGTTTTTAGGAATCACGGATAAAATATATCTTAAAAAGTTTTGAGAGTGTCTAAGACAACATTGTGATATGCTCGCATCCTTGAATCTCACCCGTATTCCCTTTTGCACTGCTTAGATAATCAAATCAGAGTCACCATAAACTCAAATATTTTGATAATCAGATCTATGTAATTTGAATCACTCTCATGGGCATATTCGATCCTCAAAGCGTAGAAATACATCAAGGATCCCCGCGGCAAGTCCCGGAGTAGATCTACAAATTCAATTCAATTCTCGGATAGAATAAGTCATATTCTTCTTCGTATTTTACTTCCGTTTATTACCATGGTAGCCGATCCTGGTAGGATTGAATTGATACAAATTCTGTACATCCTTCTTGGTGCCATTTTCTGTATTAATGTAGAGAGGACATGTAATGTGGCTTTTCTAAGCGTATATACAATATTTAATTAACACCTAATTACATCACATAAAAAAGTCATAGAATGTCATGGGTCTATAAGTATGTCAACCAGAACTAATACATAATCTTAGGATTGGGTATATATTTTATAAAAAATATCAAAATATTCATGGAGGTATATCAAAACAAACCAGCATGGGGATGCTCCACCCTATACACTAACTTTATAAAAATAAAAATAGGAGCCCAGCAAGTTGAGCTATAAGATATATAACTAGTCAGCGAACACCAAAGATAAGAAAATATGTAAGTAAATAGACACAAATAACTAAATTATGTTTTTACTAACTTGCAAGCTATGAACATAAAAATATACTAATTCACCCACCAAACAAGAAGAGGAGTTGGGCTTCATGATTTTGGAAAAGAGTGAGTTGCCCCAATATAAAGGCTTTTGTGAGATAATGCAATACATTTTTCAAAATATTTTGAGAATGTCCCAGCCCCATTTTGAAGTATTTTAAAGGCATTTAATTAGAAGAATTTGATTTGCAGGTATTCCCTCAATGGCTCTACATTATAATCTTAGGTTCCATATGGTTGGATTGGCAAATAGTTAAAGTCTAAATCGCATCAATCTTATCAAAATTCTATTATATATTGGTTGAATTTTCAATATATATTAGTCCTTTTTAACAAAATTTTAACATATATTAGTTCCCAATCACATGTGTTTGTGATTGCGATGAAAATTGGCACATTCCGTAATTATATGATGTAACGATTGGAATTGTCCACCTCAATATTGAATACGATTATACCCTTAGTCATAGCATCAAGTTTAGAACATCATCTCAAAATGACCTAGTAGATGAAAAATAATATGTTTGTAATCATCGCTTCACACCATCTACATATAATCTTCGCCACACAGGTGACGAATTTATGGTCATCTCCTCTATTTAGACTTGTTGAGTAGCACATTAGGTGGAATAAAGTTGAAATTTGATATGAAGTGACTACTATTCTTGTCCTCCCTCCACCCACTCATATCCAGTGATTTTGCCTATTTTTCTCTTAATATTTTATTTTGAAATTCATTTTGGTTAATTTCATTAATAGTCACAATTAGCTGAAGTCAAAGAAATTGTTATATACATCACTAAACCTAATTAACATTGCTTTTTATCGACTTCTATAACAACAAAGAACGGAGTTCATTATAATGTAGTAGTGTATATAATTTTCTTTTAACTTCTAGGTGTGGTGAAGCATTTTATAAAATTAATGCGCTAATGAATTTCGGTATAGAAAGTGGTGTCGGGAAAAACTGAGAAATCACTAGCTATGGGGCTGATGGAGGAGGACAAACGAAACTATCCTCTCATTATAAATTGTATTTTATAATAACTCAAGTAATACAACTATCCATGGGATAGGTAGAGACGACATGCCAAAAATCCGCGCACATAATAGAAGGGGTCATGTATGATGGTGGCGGATGATGATCAGCATGGCGGTAAATTTTCTATCCAACCTGGATTTTGAGAGCGATGATGACAAACCAGCTTGTTTTAAGGTTATAATCATTAACAAGAAATATGGAAGGAAATTCAAATTTCTCATCATGGAAATTATAAAATTTAAAGGATGGGCGAGTAAGCGTTATGGAAATTATAAGTGCCAAATTTGTTTTTTAATTGGCTTATCGTTAGTTTTCCTTGAATGGTGGAATTTCATTCTTGCTCGACAGATAATGTCACACTACCTGAAGACTTAGACAAAAATATAGTTATGTGATTCTATACCTAGCTTCTCTCCTTGTAGTGATTTCAGTTTCTCCATCAAACATTGGTGAACAATTATGGTTTCGAAATCCACCTTTTCGATCGATCCATTAGAACTATAGTTACTGGCTAAACCCAAGTAATACTACACCTACTTACACTATGACCGTATTTTACCAATGGAAGGATGTTAGTTCCTTCCTTGCCCTCTCGTATCTGAAGTTTGCTGATATGTCACTTGGCTGCTACCATTGGCGTGTAGGTTTTCAATTCCTTCAACTTACACCTTCCCTGCATATTCTTGGGACATTTGACTGATATCTTATATGGATATTGCAAATTTTCCTAGTGTTCCCAGCTACTTTTTATCTTCACCATCTACTTGAGTTAACTCTAGTTATCCTATAGGACGAATTTATTTGCATTCAAGTTTTTCCTAACCTACTATTCCTAATCCTTAGAATTAGTATATGGGGACCCTCACTGTTCATGTGATCATCCTCCTATATCATATTTAGTCAAATCTTCCATAATCCTTTTCATCTCCATTTTTTCTTTCAAATTGACAGTGTTAACCACACCCCATTCATCAGATCCCTTGAAAATACCCATACCTTCCAAGTTTCTTCCAATATCCCCAAAAATTCTGAAGGAATTTGTGAGAAAATCCATTAATGTGCATTACCACTCTACTTCATCTGGTGGTCATAAAATTACTGGATGATTCCATAACTACGTCTGCTTCTGAATGCACCTGAACCTGAGATGATGCTAAATGTAGGCTGAATTAGACAAAATATTACATTAATTTTTCGTCACAGGCTCAAACTCCTTTTAATCATTTTTAGTTACTCGATGAGGTATGGTATCGATTGATCTCTTTTTCTAATTTAAAACAAGATGATGCCATCGATTTTTAATCACATCCGACAGACTGTGATACGCAAGGTTAATACAACCAAACTCCTCGATATTATGTATCTGTATAAATGGTTCATCTGATCATTATGTCCTGACAGTCACATGATGTGTCCATGTTCAGTATTTGTTGAGGAACAAGCCACATTTAAGCTTTCCAAAACTTTATTGATATGTATTTTAAAAAACCAAGTACAAATTGTAGTAATCCTAGAATCATGCTTTACTTAAGGTAAATTGGGAACTCATGACTTGTACTATATTAAAAAAACATTTACCCTTACCAAAAAATATAAGGATAAAAATTGATAAAACTACATAAGCTGTTTTTACAGGATATAATCCCTTCTTCTTCCCTTCCACATAGATTTAACATTTTACTGTGTACCGTAACCTCTACAAAGGTTCGAATTTTGAAACATAGGTTTTCCTTAGGTTTCTTCCACTGCCCCAGGTCCGACTTGGATAAATCATAAAACAACATCCTTCTTTTCATTTTTTATATATCCCCTCTGACAATCCAATATCTTGAAATGGAGCTAGCCAACTCAAATATAGTAGTCATAAATCCCTCGCTAAGTTAGATGAGGATTACATATGGTTCTGAATGAAAGACGGACTCTTTAGATATATCTAAAGAGTCCAAAAGCTCATTCAAGACCATATGTAATATGCAGCCTTAACATAGAAACTTTAACTATGTGTTGTATCATGAACATTGACACAAATGGAAATACAATTCTTACTTCCATCGCTTTATGAGAAAAATATGCAGATGAATATTGCCTGGCATCCGAAGTCAAAAGGGATCTAGATTAAAAAGTGGAGTGCTCCTACATTCATAAAAGATAAATTGTTAATGATGACATATTAAAGTAAATGTAAAATGTAGATATGCGTACTCACTCTATGTTCCATAACAACAAATAGATGATTCAATACAAACTGCTTTGAGGAAGTCAGAGTTTATCTCATGGGCCTTCAACTTAAAATTATATATCTAGTACAATACATTGTTTTCATAGAGATAAATCAAAGAAGCATTTAAATGTAAATTGTAAATGTGTATACTATGTCCTCATTTAATATGCACAATATGTTTGGTTGAATCCATATGAAAACAAGACTCCTAAACCGTGAGAAGAGGAAATTACATCCTTATTTCTCCCCCCTGAAGACAATTACTTAAAAGACAACAGAATTAATGTACCCAAATCGATTTTACTCTTAGTACTGAACATCTACAAAGGTTTGACCGTGAAATGATAGGCTCTTAGGCTTTCCACGAGTTCTATGTCCCACATTTATAACCTACAACAACATCCTTTTTTCTATTTTTATATCCCTCTGGATAACCATACATTCTAGAAATGGAGATAGCCAACTCAAACATAGTATTGCAAATCCTCGGCTAAGTTAGATGAGGATTACATATATGGTCTGAACATGAGCATTTGGACTTCTCTCTTAGATATGCGCACTAATTATGTTCATATAACACAAATGTTTGTATATCGAATACAAATGTCACATAGAAGTCATATTTATCTCTGTATAAATAACTTAATTATATATACAGTATTACATTAAGCTATAGGAGATAAACTAAATAGTACATTTAGTGTAAATTAAACTGTGTATTAATTATATGTCCTTTCTATTTCAATAAATAGATAATAATTTCTGGCTCAATCCATATTTTGTACTCAACTATTATTTCCTAGACATGTTTTTCCTTAAACCTTTACTCTTCATAGCATTTTCATCAAAATTTATTTGTCAAATTTTTACATATTATGTTTTTTTAACTACTATACCCCGCTATTATTACTCTAAAGGATTTTAAGTAAATTATTCCTTTTATAAATGAATTATGGGGGCATATTGAGATACATTCTACTTTTACCGATTCTTCTAGACTCAGAATTATGAAAGAAAATATGAATTTGAAATGTTTCTATAAATTTAATGGAGGATACAGGAGTTGATTTTGAGAAGACCATCATCACTTATGTCTAGATTGAGACAGGGCATTAACACAATAAAACCAAGTACAAAGTGTAGTAATCCTAGAATCATGCTTACATATAAGGTAAAATTGGGGAAACTCATGACTTGTACTATAGATAAAAAAATTTACCCTTACCAAAAAATATATGATAAAAATTGACAAACCATATAATTTAAGCTTAAGGGTTTGATTGGAAATGTGGAAGTTGGTATTACACAATCTAATTGGACAACCTCTATAGAGAAAACATTTCTCCCGCTTATTTGTTAAGAAGAATCCCAGTGGCAAGTTATTCACTAGCATGTATTTTGTAAAGGCCTTTCAACCTAGTCTCATTCAACCCATCCACTAAGGTTGTAGAGGATTCCAAGCCTACTACTCTATAAAAAGCAGTCAGATGATCACATTGACTTGTTTGGGATGATAATATGTCTATAAAATATTAACTACTTTGAACTATTTTTTTGCGTAGGGAAAGAGACACATTCCCATGTCCGAGCATGAAAAACGTTCTTTGACATTACATGCTCTAGGTTACTTTGAAGTTCTATATGAAATCAGTAGCGGGCCGTAGCCTCCGGATCTCATCTTTTATGAAAGGGTAGACACATCTAGTAAATGCCCCTGTCACTAACTGAATGGATCTAAATAGAAGTTCCTTCATTTTATCCGGAAACACAACAACTTAAGGTAAACTATGTACATGTGTCATTTCTCCCATAAACCAAAGTGTATAAGAAGTAAATTTTATACCAAGTGTGCTCCGTCCATGTAAAGCGTGAATTTGGTGAATTTATCATTTTTATAATATATTTTTTCGATTAAATTTTGTTTCACACATGATCAATTATCACTTTTGAAAGTTGTGTCTACATATCAGTATTACACCAAATTACAAATTGATTTTCAAAATTCATTTTGTGAATGTCGCACTGTACGATTATATATCATGGAGGATGAAAGATAAGATCAACCGAATCCCATATGGAGGTTTAGGGACCTGAGGATGTTCACGTATTTAAATATAATCTTAAATCTCCATACACAAAGTTGTTAAGTGAAAATTGATTTTTTATTAACTTTGTAGATGGAAATTAGATGTTAATAAGTTTCATATTCTTAATTTTTAGGAGGCAAGAGGAGAAGGGTTTCTACTCCATCCAAGGTGGAGCGTGGCCAAGGTTCAATCTTACGAGGTGGCGGAGTGGCAGCAAGTCATGTGTAAGGTGATATTTATTCCCCCGAAGGCCAATCAATCGGCGTGTTCAAATTGGTATTGGCCAGGGGTCCTGGCTCTCAAAGAACATATTCGGGGTTGGTCTTTAAAGAAGGTCATGTTGACAGAGTGTTAACTAACAACACTTAAGGTTACCACTCTGG
Source organism: Pinus albicaulis (assembly GCA_034641835.2). Lineage (NCBI taxonomy): Eukaryota > Viridiplantae > Streptophyta > Pinopsida > Pinales > Pinaceae > Pinus > Pinus albicaulis. The sequence goes on from CM076581.1 coordinate 1,320,311,988, forward strand.
TAATATTTTTCATTAAATTTGTACAACTTTTTTACATAATTTGTTTTTTCTAATATACGAAATTTTATATATATTGATGCAATAGGCTAAAATGTTTTGTTTTGTTGGTCAAAATAAGACTATAACAAATGCTGGCCATACATTGAAGAAGGGCTTGCCAACCCAAAGCATAACTTATCCGGCCGAGATTACTCGATATACCAGTGGGAAATGAACATATTAATGCACCTCAGCAAAGGGGTGTCAAAGCCTTCATGCAACCGCAAGAGATCTCGAGGCTTTTGCCCCTCTACCTCCGTCGAGAGTAGACAAAGTCTCGAATATTACACATTCATTGAGTGAAATGGCAGTGCGGTACAAAAATTTGGGCCAACGATTGATTCGTTTGTAGAACTGGAGTGAGAAAGAGAAAAGAAACAAGATAAGTCTTGATAAATGTAGCAGACATAAAACAAAGAGTGCTTCAAGATGTATTAAGTCAATGTTTAATTATATGGAAGGGCCAAAAAGAAAATGTCAAGGTGAAGTATTTCTGCCAACCCGACAAAGCTGCTTATTTGTATGATCGACATCTTGCGGCCTTTGAAGGCTTCCATGGAACGATGAGGTTCCGTTTATTTTGCACAAGTATGTTTTATGTGGCACTTTTTTGGGTATGAAACCCGACTATAATGGCCTTCCTTCGTACCCCTGTGGTCTCGGGGAGAGGTCGATTATGCCACATATGGTGCTGGGCGATGGAGTTGCCTCGCCCTCGAGTCATCATTGCAGAGAGCTCTAATCGTTTTCGAGCCTTAAACTCGCGATCGTGAGTTGATGCGACTCTCTCCAAAAATAAGCTCAGAAGCAAGAGATGTTAGATCTAGATAAATGTTCGCAGTTAATTGAGTGGGAGTTTTATCTTGCTTAAATTCCACAAAGAGCACTTGAAAATGAACGCTAATTTTGTTTATTTATTGGGATGAGGGAGAGATTTACAACATGGATGTTGAAGATTCCGAAATAGAGATGCAAGGTAATGATTGTAGTTATCCGTAAGACTAATTTTTTCATGAGGAAGATACCCAATTCATGTTAGTGACCTTAGGGTTTAAATTATTTTTACATAGCAACATGTGTACAATTTGTGCATGAAATATATGTGTATGTACACATGTATACATTTATTTGTATGTATATTAATCTATCTCTGTTTAATGTATGATTATATGTTAAAACATCTATTTGGCAGTCTCTTTGTGCATGATGTATGTGATGAAAATGTTAATTATTGCATTCTGGACTTCCTGCTCAATGCAGATAATACACTATCGCAGATATGTTAACATGTATGTTAGTAAGCTATGGCTCTGTGTGTAACAAATAATTTTTGCCACACATGTATATGTGTGTATATATATATATATATATATAATTTGATAAAATGTTTTAACAAAATTTATCTTCCCAGATACTTTGGGATGGTGGTATTTCTTCCTTAGAGATATACCTTCTACTTTATTGTGAGATGAGCCATATAGAGTATGGACAATTTTTCACAAGTTTAAAATTTATGTTTAAAAAACATATATATATATATATATATATATATATATATATATATATATATATATATATATATATATATATTCTTACGTCAAAAGTTCCCATTAAAAATTGAGATCTATATTTTGAGTTATTTAAAAATTTTTAATTTAGGTTCCTATAGAACATTTTAATCCTGAATTTAGCCAGACTATATGAATATCCATACAAATATTGAACAAGCTTTTTAGTTCTTTTTAATATTATTGAAAATAAGTTTATATATGTACACGTGTATTTTCATATTTGAAAGTTTAATATATATATATATATATTTATATTTAATCGTACATGTATATTGATAGTTTTTACCACCATGATGTTTCTATGGCAGAATCCGTTTGTATCAAATGTCGGAGAGGGAACCTTCCAGGTATCACGATGATTTTTTTGTTAAATATTTTGTTTTTTACATGAAGTTCTAGATATATATGATTTTATTCAGCTTTTAAAACTTCCAATTTAATGTCTAAGTACATGTATTGTGTATGTAGGGTTTCTGTATTCACAGGATAGGGCGCGATCGAGACCTCGGCTCAGATCCTCCATTTGAGCTGGATTATGATTTATCGTAGATTTGATTTCAAATTTAGATGGTTTTTAAAATTTGTTGAACTTGATAGCCATACTCATGGATTACAATTTTTGACATATTTTATTACATTGTTATTATATAATTTGTTTTATTTAATTTTTTGATGGCTGGTGGGCTTTTGGCATGTGAATGTGAAGTGCAATGTTGCTATCCCATCCACATTTATGCATGTGATATTTAATGTTAAATGTTTTTAAGGATAGTTGAATTATAATTGGCAGTGGCATGTGTGTGTTTTCTTACAACTCGTTTTGGACGGTTTCAATTACATTTTTCATGTGATATTTAATGAACTTTAAATGTTAATGTTTTAATGTTGCACAATATATAATTCCAAAGGGTTTTAAAACTTAAAGTTTTGGATGGTTTCCCAACCTTCACATTTGCATGTGGTAAATTGAAATGTTACTTGTAACAAGACAATCCCTGCATTGACTCCCATTGTATATATGTTGATTTTTGATTTGATATAATTGCATGTATGGTGTGCACATTACTTGTAAAGTCATTGGATTAATAGTGTCTTATTGATTTTGTAAGTGCAAAAATACGCCCCACAATGTAGAACGTATTTTTGTGTTATAATAATTAAACCAAGATTTTGTTTAATACAAGAGTTTGAGCTACTTAAAATATTTAAATGGTTTATGATTTATGATTTTACTTTCTTTTAATATAACTGATATGAACATGGACAAACTAATAAGGGTGACAATAAGAATAGAAGAAGAGAATAGTTTAATATTGATCACAATAAATGCTGCATATTTGTAATTAGATTACTAAAGAATGTCTAGTGTATTGAATTAAAGAATTGGTCATTGGAGCTGCTTGCCGAGGGAGGAGCATCACAACAATAACCTATATTGAATATTTTACACTCCTTAGGTGTGAATGATACTTTAAATTGATTGATAGTCTAAGACTTTTCGAATTTTTCCGAATGCCAAATGATCTTACAAAGCTAGTAAATTTATAATATCCTAGTAGGTCCTTCATGACAACTTTTATCTGAAACTTGAAACAACTTTTGGTGTGATATTTACTTGTTAAATTTTTTGTTGGATATAGTTGAATTATAATTGGTATGTATGCATGTGAAGTTTTTAAAACCTCGAGTTTTGATGGTTTTAACTACATTTTTTCATGTGATATTTAATGAACTTTAAATGTTTGATGTTTTAATGTTGCAATATATAATCAAAAGGGGTTTTTGAAACGCAGTTTTTAAGGTTTCAATCTACAAATTCAAATTTTTGATGATGTATCATAACTCATTTCAAAATACATGGTGTAAATTGAAATTGAAGTATTTGTAAATGTATATTTAACCTCATTGATTACATTAATATATGTTGATTTATAATTTGATATAATTGCATGTATGATGTACATTACTTGTAAAGTCATTGGATTAATTGTGTTCATTGATTTTAATAAGCGCAAAAATTATTGTATTGACAATGTAGGAACATTTTTGTGTTATAATAATTAAACCAATACTATTGAGAGCAAGAGAGATACAAGGTATGGTGTTTACTACAAGAGTTTCGAGTAGGTCATTCTGCGGACAACTTTTACCGGAAACTTGAAACAAAGAGAATCTATATTTTGGCTAGGAGACTGCAAGATGCCCCATATAAAATAAAGAAATTGTACTTAAAAGTCAGAGATTCTAAAAAAGGGGGGACAAACTACGTGTTACTCCGTCCCTTGGAGGCTAGGCCATATGGGGAATCGAATTCGACGTTACAAAATAAAGTGAAATAATTTGTACCATGGTCTAAAAACATATACAAGAACAATTAATTTCATTCTAGAATATATATATATATATATATATATATCTATATATATATATATATATATATATATATATATATATATATATATATATATATATATATATATATATATCCAAATGGTTCATAACATTTTTAATAATGCAACAGAAAAACTACTTCAATGATACGAAGTACATTTGCTTGTACCCAAACAATTTGTAATATGTGCAAAACTACTAAAGAATATAAGTACCACTTTTAGTTGAGTACTGAAGTTTTAAAACATATTTAATCCAAAATAATAAATTGTTGACACTTACCTCCAAAAAATTCTAATGGAATTCCATCCCTAATAATCCATCTATCATCGGATTTTAACATTTTCCATTTCTTATCTCTTGATTTTTTCTTTTGATTGAACCCCATTTTACCCTTATGCGCGGTACACACCAAGTGACTATATTGACAAATTTATGGAATCAGGTTCAGGTCTTCTGAAGCAACAAAGTCTCCACTTTGACGAGTTTGTTTGAAAAATAACCTTTAGTATAATAGACCCTCCACAACATTGAATCCGTGATCATTATAGTCTCTGTAGCATTTCATTTTTCGTTCAATGCAACGCAGATCAAATACTTCACATTTTCATTGTTGTTATGTGCAATTACAGTGTAAAGACTCTACTAAATAAAATAAATTTAACATTTAATTATGTGTATTTAAATTTATTTTCTAGATCTTTAAGTCATTAGAAAGTAATTCAAATGTTACCTTCTAACAAGATCAGAACCTCGAATGCTCATTAGATGATATTGTAGTTTCCTCCGACTACATTTCTTCAAACATTGCAACAGATATTTTGTCTTTTGTATTTAGTGGGCTTGTATGTTTCCAATCGTTCTATACATTTTGTTTTCACAATGGCCATTGGATTTTGTGTTGTTCATGCAAACATCACAAAACAAGAATATTTTTTGTTTATCCAACAAAACACATTTCTGGACAACTTTGTTTGAATGAATGCAATTAAGTCCCTTCTATTTTTCTTGCTAACGTCATTTCCAATTGATCTATCTGCTGCCTCCATCCAATATGCCGTAAAAACCTTTATATGGAAAATTAGAAAAAGAATTTGTAAATATGATTATAAAAATACAATTAAAAATAATCATTGCATGATAAATGTACAATGTTTAAAATGATTTCCAATATAAATTAAATCTTGAATGTACCTTGCACTTTCTCATGGGTTAATCTCATGTATGAGAGCGCTTTTGCACTATCAACAATCTCTTCTGGTCAGTTTCCAAGTCTTGCCATGGCAAGAGTGGTTCATTTGATATCTTTGAAGTACTCATTTTATGTATGCTCCTCGCATCATCATGTTTTCCTTTCCATGTGGTTAGCCCCAAAGAAATTTTAAACAATGTTTAATGCAGGTTTCCTTTATGACAACACAACCAAAAAAATGACTGTGGCAGATTTGAATTAACTCACATCTGGTTCTAATTTTATTGCTATCCAATGTTCATTGAATGTTATTCTAACATTTTTCAATGAATCATAAATTCTTCCAAAACAATGTTGTATAAACATGTATCATGTGTGTACGATCGTCATCATATATAAAAGTGATATTCTAATGATATGTCGATTTTCACTTGCTTTCATATGATCGACATTTTGTTCAGATGCCCATAGCAGAATAAGTGATCGAGCATGGAGACTGGTCGCAGTGATGTATTCACTCCGAATTCTTCTCTTTGTGGAACACAGTTTTTCAAAATAAATCACCGACAAAATGGTCCCCGGTGGAAAAAATTCACTTAGATTTTTTTGAATTGCAGTTCCGTTTACCGAGCTCCTATAAATGTAAGCGTGGTGTATTTGTAAATTTCATGTAGCCTCAAACTTTCTCAAAAATTCATCGAAAATTTTCGTTCTCTCGTAATTCACTTTAACACCATTCCGTACTTTGAATCGACAAAAATCGATATATTCACATTCTTTCCATTTAACTGTGTTGGAAAATGATTGATCATTTATATCAATATGATATTTGTTTTGAAATTCGTAAATAAATTTCCACAATCATCGCATTTTTTACCACCAATCACATTTCTTTTTGTAAAATAGTTCATCGCTTCTCTTTTCGTTTAGAATTTCCAGATATGAATTCAGATAGTAAGAAGTGAGGAGGAATCCTTCCAGATAATAGCCCCAACAAAATCAAGGAATGTCATAATATGCTAGTAACTCAAATTCCACATGATAGATTCAAATAATAAGTGTCGCGTACAAGGATAGGTTTTACATCATGGTTTTTGCCAACAAAAGCACTGAAAGTGAAACTTGAATTACTTATCTCTTCTTTGAACTTTGTTGAATAACTCTATTTAGTGGTTTCCAAGAGATGTTTTTCATGTTCTTCGTATTGATTTCATAAGCACTATTATTCGTATCATATGTCTTCGCCAAGTAATGGTGAAACACGCAAATTGTTCTTCCAATATTCATATATTATTTTTTTAAATATCTTCTCCAAGTCCATCTTTTTGTGGTGGTTGCCTACAAATAGCTCTCCAACAAGCGTAGTTCATCATTACATCTATTTACAAACAAATTTATGTTTGTGCAGATTATGCTGAAGTTCCGAATGCTCGTGCTATAATGTCAGTAGATTCAAACTATCTTCGAGTACTTGGGTGAAACCATTAAGCATCCGTATTCCTTTATATTTGAAACATCTTATCTCTAGATTCTTTAATTGACTCTGAGTATACTACTCATATTTTTTATCACCTTCTCTTTTCATTTTTTATCTTGCTGATTTTCGAATACCCAATAGTGTCATCGCTTCTTTAATTTCCTTGATGATAGGAGACCTTTCAACATTTGAGCTTGAACCTACTCGTCTACTTTTGAAATACTTTTTCAAAATTCTATCGACACTATATCGTATAACATGGTCAGGTTTTTTTATCTCCATATGTGTGAGTGTCAAGTATTTTCTAACATCTCATTATCAAGAAGTAGATTTCCCATTTGTACATATTCGAAAAAATAGTACATATTCAATAAATAACTAAACTAGTATGTCAATAAATATTATTTAAAATTTTACATATCAATAGATCATAATATTTACATTTATATACCCCATTCAATTTTTGCTTGAGGTTGATTTTCTTCTTTTCAATATTTTGAGAGTATTCTGTCATATATTAAACAAAATATTTTTCAAACTAGTTCATCAAATAAAATTAAGTCACATTTTACATTGCAAAACTTTAAAAATATTAATAGATCATAATATTTACATTTCTATATACCGTTCAATTCTGCTGAAGTTTATTTTCTTCTTCAATATTTTGAGGAATATCTCTCCGTCTGCTTACATCAAACAAAAATATTTTTCAAATAGTTCATCAAATAAAAATTAAGCTTTCACATTTTACATTAGAAAATTTTGAATATATATCAATAGATCAAAATATTTACATTTACATACTGCCTAATTTCTTCGAGGGCGTGATTTTCCTCTTCAATATTTGAGAGGGCTTTGCACCTTCATTAACATTGTCTCTCTCTCTCTCTCTCTCTCTCTCTCTCTCTGCCTTTCTCACGTTCCGTGTCTCGATCATATTTTTCACAAGTTCTTCGATTTCCCATGATAATAGGGGGTATGAGGTTCAAAAATTTTCCTTCAAAAAATTAGACAATACACCGTATTACAAAAAATACCAAAAAAGATTTAATTTTAAAAAAATCTTTTAAAAAATTCAAAATTTTTAAAAAACATGAATCCAATCCAAAAACACACTTTAAAAAAATTATAAAACATCGCATTTAAATAAAAAAAAAACACGTACATACCTCCAAGAAAAATCACGCCGCCTCCAAGAAATGTCTTCCAAAAAATTTTTTAAATCCTAAAATTGTAAAATCAATTTGCTTCCAAGAATGTCTAAACCCAATTCTTTAACCAAACTTTGAAGAAAATTTTTGAACAAAGGTTTCAAAGATTTATTTCAACACAAAGTGGTCAGAGACACTCCAAGAAAAATCACAAGCCTCCAAAAAATAATTTTCCAAAGTTCTTTAAACCCAACCAGAAGAAAAGTTTTTGAACCCAACCAAGTCTTTTTTTGTAATTAGAATCATTTCTGCGACAATTTATATATTAAAATGTGTGTGTTTTGTAGTGGGTCACAAACCTTCCCGCCGATTGAGTTATGCTTAATAGTTCGCCGTACTTTTGATAAAGTCTACGAACTATTAAGACGTTGTTTGAATAACCTCGTAAGCGGAACATAGTCACGACCGAACTTGGACTAAAATTTCTGCCGAACTAACACGTCACCACCGAGCGCAAAACCGTGCCTCAAAACGGGCTCCGCAACTTTGGACTGATTAAACTCCGTGAAAGGTTGTTAATTAACCGTCGGTTCAAGACAAGCATTTTCAGAATTGAATCTACTTTTGAAATATATGTTAAATTTTATGGAATTTCGTAAACGTTTATTATTTTAATTTTAATTATTTTTCTAATAAAATGTAGCAAATAATTTCGAGGGTCATTTGATTTTAGTGAAATCAAAATTTGTATCTCCCAAAAAGACATTGTAAAAAAATTGAAAATGAGGCATTAGAAGATTGGTCCGTTGACTCTAATGTGTAGCTTTGATATTTTTAGCTATATAACTTATATGTTAATAAATTTGTTGCTGTCATTCAACATATCCAAAATACGCATTTTTTCATTGACCAGCCTTCCAAAAATTCAGTAATTATGATATGCATCCAATAGCTTTGTAAATATGATTGGTAAAGTAGACTGCCTAGATTGTTGTAACACATTTTTTTTCAAACATAAATTTTCAATGAATATGTAAGATTATGACACATAACATGACTTCTTATGAATCCTTTGATTGTTAAGAAACACACACTCAAATAAATGTTGTTGACAGAATATCAAATCTGCATAAAAAGATTTCAAAAATAAGAAAGCTAACAAAAAATTTCTCAACTTTATTTTTATCGCAAAATGAAATTCTAAAATACGTAAAAATCATATAGCTGGTGAAATGAAGAACCGAAAAAATGATATTTTTTCAAAAAGGGAAAAAGTGCAACCGAGTCACATTTCCACCGTTGTGGTTGTTTCTACACATAATTACATATACATAGCCTATGTATCTATCTCCATCCCGAAAGGTAAAGCATATATCCGGGGTGGGAAGATGTGAAACGGGTTAGAGACACTATTAGAGCATGTTGAATTGCATGAATTCAAGATAATTTTCTTTGAAATAGTACTTGTCAGGAAGAATACGACAATGGCCAAGGAATTATATGAGCTATTGGATCAATAAAAATGAAGATTATACTTAATTAAATTCCTAGAGCTATTGAGCTATGTATCAGAATTAAAAGTGAAAAAAATGGCTAAAGTTCTAGGTTTTTCAATAGATTTCCATTAACATTTAGGAGATCATAGGTATTACTTAGTATGATGAGCCTCATCACTTGATAAATTTATTAGGAAATTAAAGCATTTTTTTCCACTGTTAGCAATGGCTTAATCTAGCAAGGATGCAGTAACTAAAGGTAAAGGTAAATGTGAAACAAAAAGAAGAAGGCATCATAATGTTGAAGTGAAATAAAATGTTTACCTTACAGTGTCTACAGGTAGCTTTTATTGTGAAGGAGTCACAACCCTGAGGGAAAGTAGAATATAGGTGATGGTACTGGAAAAAATTGAAATGTTGGATATGTGGTAAGGAGCATATTAAAAGTGATTTTTATAGAACGGATGGTGATCGTAGGACTTATAGTGCATAAGAGGCACAACCGTTGGGGATGTTGTGTTGGATTCTCCTATCTATGAAGTGTTGATAGTGTTAGGCAGATCATCGCATCTATCATTGAGATGAATGGTGATTTAGACTAAGTTGTTTCTATTTTGATTAATTCCGGATCTAATTATAGTTAAACCTCCTAATTGTGGGTAAGTGTGGTTTGAATAAATGGTAAGTGCATGCGAATATTGATTATTAGAATGCTGACTGTTGTACCGAATGTATGCCTTCACTAAACACATTTTGAATGTATTTCATTGGATCCTATGTGATGTTTTTAAGACACTGCGTTATATCTTCGTAGGACCAAATTGACCGTTATTTACTAAAAGCTACCTAGTGTTTTCATGAAAATGGAGAAAACATAGAATTTTATAGAGTAAGAAGAAAGTAACACCGTTGATGTAGAAACTATCGAGGTAAAACACGTCGTGTATAAAAGGGTGTGTGTTATTTTCAATGCACATTTTTAGTGCTACAGTTTAAAGGAGGACTGATGCGGAGATATTGAGAAGTGTACCTAATCTACAACAGTTTCAAGATGTGCTTCCAACAGAGATCTCAAAGTTTCTTCTCAAAGAAGCACTTCTCCATTGATTTGGTACTGGCGTAATCACCATTATCATACCGTACTCAGATGAGGACTCGTAGTTAGTATAGCTAAAATTACAAGCTTGAAGGAAATTTTCGTACAAGGGATACATTAGCGTCAAGTGTATCATCGTTGAGGCACCATGTTAACATTTTTTGTTAAGAATAAGATCAGTAATTCTGTGTTACAACAATTATAGGAAATTAAAAAAGGTAGACCATCAAGAAAAGGTATCCAATTCCTAATATTTTTATTACTTATTTGATAACCAAAGGGAGCGTAATATTCCCCATAAATATTTCTATCGCATCCGAATATCATCAGTACATATCAAGGAACAGACATTTACAAGATATATTTTCGACTGTATGGGCCGTATGATTTTTTTGTTCCATTTGGTTTGACTAATGCCTGATGTTACCTTTATGTTCTTTATGAATATGTGTATGTGTTCGTATCTGGACACATTTTTTATTGTATTCATTGATGACATCTGTATATGTATTCTAAGAATATAAAGAGCATGATGATTAATATTCTAGTAGCTGGTTATATTATAGATATGTACAATATTATATGAATTTTAGTAACAAAGTTTCTTTTTAGACTGCTACATTACTTGGGGCATTGGTATCCAAGGAAGGCAATAGTAGTCGATCTAGTAGGTGATATGAGTTATCATGTAGTAAAACTCTGAAAATGTGGATGAGGTAATATAACCATGGGCCCCGCGAGGTTACTATAGGAAGTTCATCAAGTATTCTTCTTCGCATTATACTTACATTATGTCACTACACAGAAAGGTAATGGAATTTTACTGTAGGCCAGAATGTGCAAAAATTTTTAAAAGTTAAAAACATTTTTTGACCAATGCTTCAGCAGCAAAGATTTCAGATGAAAAAAAAGAGTTTGTAGATGTGTTTATGTTTTTTGTGGAGAGGGCTTTGTGGAGTCTTTATGTAGAGGGAAAGTGTAGTATGTTATGAGATCAACTCTCTAATGAGCACAAGATAAATATCTACATGACCATTGTTGCTTTTGTTGTAGCGGACTATACATCTGGCTGAATATGTGCAAAATTATCTTCTTCGTAGAAGAGGCTTCATAGACTGATGAGTGATCATGGGGTGAGATATTTTCTTGACCAACCAAATATGAATTCCCATAGAAATCTAGACATACAATGTATTAAGGAGTTGACTTTGAGATTAGGAAATAATTTAAATAAAAAGAGAACAGTTTGGAAACGCTTTCTTACAGTGGGTACGAGTGAATCATATAGGAGCTATGAGCTCTATGGGAGAGACTTAGACAAGATGGGATGTCGTTACCACATCAGGCCTCCTCGACTTGCAACTCTTTCTTTTTTCCGTGCATCAAGATTTGCAACATCTATCACAAATGGTTTGGGACCATCATTGCCTGTAATGAATTCCATCGTTTCTGCTGTCTTCTAGTACTTTCCATCCCGTTCTTTCCATTAAATATAGTTAGAAATACCTCGATTGAATACTCCAATCTCAATCCATTGTGGGAATTCATTTTGATCCTGTAACTACTGAGGGACTAAGAAAGTCTTCTTAAATTCGACTATATTCAAATACAAGCTTAGCTCCTCTTCCAGAATTATTATGATTTCCTATGATTTGATACCATGGATAAATTATACAAAACAATATGTGTTTCGTGATTCAATCCGATCTAATGTACTAAAGCTACATACTAAATCACTTACAAATCAATCGTGAAAATTAAACGCAATCGCCAACTTTAGCTAAAAGTATGAAATTAAATCAAACCAAACGCAAATACTTCTGGGAAAGCTTGCTATCTAAAAACCTCCCTCTCTATCATATATTGTATAATCATAAGGAATCATGAAAACAATTACAATGCAATTATTCTCTATAATAACTTCCTTCAATTTTCCTATCGTCTCACACGACTAAAGAAAATCGTCAACACTTAACTAATTTTAGCCTATTTTCAACCTGCTTTTCGCCACTAATTGGGACAGAATGATAATCCCTATTATTTAGGAATTTCATCCTTCCTTCAACCATTTTTTGTTTATCAGTGGCATCCCGTGTGTTTAACCGCACCAGGCGTCCCTCACATATCACAACCATTAGTCACACTCCCCTTTAACCTTGTCTTAACTCTGTCTCCACCGGAACTAACATGCATGTAATTAATAATAGTAAATTACCTACCGCACAATAAATCAGTTGATTGTGAAATAGATAATATTTAATTACTGATTCCCTTCATTTTAGTGCAACAAATAGTTACAACTAAATTATTAAACTGATTTTTAACTCACTTTAACCGTAGTTAATTGATACTTCACGTGTATTTAAACTCACTTTAACCTAAAATTGAACTTTAAAAATAGCACTTCTATGATGTTTTCTGCACCAACTACCCTCAACTGAAACTCCTATGAGCTGAATCAATTTCGTACGTACCCAAGTGAATTAATACAAGATTATGAGATAATATTTGACACTTTATTAATTGAAATTGAACTTTAAGTGAGCGAATAAAATAGACACAAAAATCAAATTTAGCCCCACACCCACCGCAGGCTTAGACCTTCAGTGGTCCCACGACTTCAGTGTAGGGTCCTGCTGGACCTCCTGGTCCCATCTTAGTGTAGGTGAAAGTTAACCTCCTAGTCCGGTATTAGTGTAAGTGTTGTCATGGTATTGTTCATATGCCAATACTAGCTGTTTTTGTCAGTAAAAACGCCCACGACGATACAAATAAAAACCGTATTTAGGACATATACATAATATCTCATGGGGTCACAATGTCAACCTAGCTAAGCTAACAATAATAATGTAAGGGCACAAAAAGGCTGTTAACATTTAGATTTTTACCAAACAATAACAGAAATAATATGGGGTCCTAGGTATTGTAATAATAAAATATGGGGCTAAATCCAATGAAATAACAAGGACTGCGTAGTAATATAAAGGACCGAAAAGAGTTGTGCCCGTCGTATCCTTATGTAGATAATTCTAAAGAGACTTACCATCCCTCTGTTAATCAATGTTGATTAGCAGAAGCTATCTTCCTTTCCTTGTAATATTGTTACATGTACAAAACAGTGCTCCACTTGTCTTCTTCCGAGACAGAATTATTCCTTTATCTTTCTTAAAGACAGCCGTGAGCTTAAAAATATCTCAACCTCCTTCATTATAGCAATTCCTTCACAACATAAACTTACCTTTTTGTTAGAGCTGAACATGTTGTCCCTATCCTAACACCAATTGAAAACATCCTCATGCAAGGTAGTCTTGCAACATAATTTTTCAGCCATTAAATAATATTCCACCTAGTTCTCCATCATCATATATCCTTTGTGATTAGTCCTCCTTGGGTGATACTTGACTTAGTGGACATAACCCCTTCATTTGCTTAACCGACTGTATCTCTCCATTTATTAAGTGCCTTCTTCGTGGACTTTGTGAACAAAAGGAAAATGAAGGATTTTCACCATTCCTTGAGCCCTATGGTACTACATATACTTTAATAACATGTAACTATACATCTATTCTTAATTCAAAACCTTCATCATGGTCATCTCTCGACTCCTCTCCCTAGATTATCAAGTCTCACATTCTCTCTTCTTGGGAAGAAATTCAGAATATTGTTTGGACTTATTATGTAATGGATTTGATGATTCTCTCATCGATACCTTTTATTAATTTAGGATCCTATTGATCCAAATTTACAGCATGCAAAATACATGGTTACAATTGTTATAAATACAGCAAAGATGCAAATTAAATAATGCTTCATTTCATTTATATCAAATAACTAAAATTTTCACAGACAGAATGGAAATAAACTTAGCTAGGTGCGTAGTTTTCATCTTTGAGAAGCATGTGGAAGCAGGTAGGCCCCGAACTGATTTTCTTACAATGAGGCTGAAAGTGGCTTTATTTATTATTTAGAACAATGAAAAACCCTAAACATCCAAAAACTCAACCCTAGGGGATGAAGCACTAAAACCAGGGTCCTATTTGGCAAATTATGTTTCAACTTCCTGGGACGTAAATTTTGCATATCATCTCTCAAGCTGAGCTGAGGAAACATACCGCAGGTATCATCCGAGGAATAAAAATTTGGTTGTGAGCACGCTCCATGGACCCAGCTGTTTCTCCAGCCATTTTCCTAAAACATCATGAGGGCATCAAAACGTTCCGTAAGTCTATGACCAAAAACTGCTAAAAATAGGCAGTTGTGTCAAAACCGAAAACTCAAAGAGAAAATTTTCGGGGGCCCTGCGGAATAGGTGGTGGCCACCGTATCCACCCAGATCATTCATCCCCCTTAGGGGAAGCAGCTTCTATCCCCACGAAGGAGTCTTCCATGGAGCTGAGGAAACTTCACAGGAACTGCAGTGGTCCTGTGAACCGCCTACCTTGGTGGTAAGAGTTGGCCGCTGACAACCACATGCTGGATATTTTGTTTAAGCAGTGTTCTAGATTTTCATGTCCACGACAATAATATTTAAAAAGGTTCCATGTACCCCCCAGATTTAACCTTTTTGGTGAGTTCTTCAGAAATGTCGAGGTGTCCAAGAGGTGGGTGTTATAGACCACACAGGTCTACATTCAACATCAGCATCATGAATGGTGGAATAACGAGCTTGAAGGATGATTCCTTTTACAAATTAGTGATGGTGTACGTAATTCATATCAAGAGGGAAGCTGAAAAGGGGGTTCAGGGAGGTGCTCCTTCTGGTACCACTGTGAAATAAACCTTTGTCGCCTCTCTCCACCCACTTATATATATGGGTATCAATTTATGTTGATCATGTCATTTATTGTATCTTTAACATCGTTCTTTCAATATGTCATGAACCTCGTTGCATGTGCTGAATGTGTCGTATGAATTTTTTTTTTTCACTTTGTCACTCTGGACCGGACAGCCGTGAGCCAATCAGGCCGAGTAGCCGCAAATGGCATGGTTACGCTACTCTTGGGACAGTAGTTGGAATCCCAATCCCACCGAAAGGAGCTATGGCCGAGCCTCCAGCCTGGAGAGCTCGGCTAACAAGCTGGTGACATAGTGGAGGTTTCATCCCATGTGCATGGATTTTGAATCGTACACAGCATCGAATGTACAATCATCTTGTTGACAGACCTCTGTCCGGCCATCATTTTTGGGGATGGAATGTCAGTGGACTTGGTGAGTTTGGTGTCCAACATTGACCAGAGGTCGAGCCCCAAATGTGTTGAGGAACTCGGGCTGGCCATGACTGGGACATAGACATACTTTGAGACCACAAAGTGCAACTACACTGCTTCGAAAAGAAAAGTTTAGTAGTGGCTTTGTTGTGATATTTTTCTTGAAGCTACCATAATGGCCATCTTCGAGAATCTGCTGATAGCAGACTACCAAAACACGCTATTTCCATGCTTAGTAGAGGAAGGTTCCCATGTAATCCATGGATATGGATTCCCAAGGCTTCATTTAGGGTAGGCAGCGTGCATAAAGGCCTTTATTCTCGACATCACTGAAATGGTGCAAGAAATGTAGGATCTCACACGGTGGCCTGCCACGCAACATCCTTGAAGGTTTGGCCAATAGAACACGTAGTTATTGCCACTTTTTTTCCTCAATCCTGCACCCTAGCGATCAGAATTGGGAGCAAGTATTCCCCACGATTTATCTTTGTACGTTACGTCAAGGAATGAATAAAAGGAGAACCCGAAAGACACAGCGTGCATCTTGGAGGTGAAAATTTGGAACTTACAGACCTTCCAAGAGAGTGTTTTGGCGTGTATCTCGACATTCAGATCGCTCTTGCAGAGAAGCGACCGCTCAAAGGTCTCATGCCCACAAGAGTTGAGAGCAGTGGTTATGGCCATTCTGTCACCGAGGCAGTAGTCTCAAGAAACATTATTGGTGCCACCCTTCGGTACTTGAGATGTTCAAATGAAACTTTTTTTCCGCACAGAATCGACATTTTTTTATAATCGTTCAACTTCCTGTGTTTAAAGAACCCGTAGTTGCAGGCCCCAGATGATTGCTTCTTCCTGTGTATCTTTAATCTTCCATTTTCTATAAGCCTCATATAATGGACATTTCTTTTTGTCAGTAAGTGGACACTTTCAGGGAGGTGGTTTTAAAATGGTCTCAGACCCGTGACATGCCATCCGGACACGTTCTTCATTGAGTAACAACTACCCTGCTCAGTAGTCAGAGCATCCGTTCATATCCTGGGTTTGGTTTTTAAAGTCCTAATGTGAGCACTGGGCAGAAAACGTGTAGTTTATGTTTCAAATTTCCGTAACTCCTTCACATATCACTTGTTAGCCACCCACCATTAGCATTAGGTGTCAATGAGTGGATACCACGCCCAAAACACCCTGCATCACAAAATTTGTTTGGGATATTAAAGTCTTAGAACATCCTATCCTTTCTGCACATAATCGTCATCGCTTTTCCTTTTTAACCTATACATAGAATTTCTTACATATTACACAGAAGAAAAACTGCTTACAAGCACCTATTTTTACCTTTTTCCTCTTCCTGAAAACTTAACCTCATTTTGCTTTTCCTTTCTCCTGTGTGTATGAAATATTTTGTTTTCATGCCTCTCTTCCCATTCGATTAAACCCCTTGGATAAGGCTTTCTAGACTCTTCTTATTTTAACAAACCTTCAAACCTTTTTGAAAATCATTGAAAATCCATGAAAACTGTGTTTTTTATGGGTATTGTAGACTTAAGCCCTTGGGCTAAGTTTTAACCCTTCCTGTCCACATGCCCGTGTGCTGTAGACCGAAGCCAGTCTTTCATATGTTTACAAGCTTCAAATGCCATTAGCCCTCTTTTAACCGGTCCCGCTCTGCTTACATCATTTTATTTAACTCTCCGTGCTCTGCACCAGCACGTTTTAGCATGAAATTAATACAACAAACCTATTTATATTAATTTGACATTTAATTACAGACCCAGGTTTTCTGCCTGCTTTAAAACGCAACAAATCATTCTCACACTCGTCGATCCTGTCATCCTAGAACGACCCCAAGACACAACCCACGCCTTGGTCCCGCGGCCAACCACTCATCATCCCAAAACCAAGCAGATTCATCGGACCCGCCTTTCTTCAAGTGTCAAGGAAGTGTTTTTTCTCGATCTCGGCGGAAGACCCTACGTATCGACACGGGCAAAAGCGGAGCACTATTCACAAAACCGCTGCCCGCTGCATCTGTGTTTGGACGTGGACCCACCGGGCGATATTGGCTCAACTGGCCCCACCTCGGAGCTGCTTTCATTGAGCACAGGACGTCGACCAAGATTCTCACTATAACCAGTGCGCACGACGTTACAGAAAATATTCTCTGTCAGTTTATCTGATTCGAGATTCAAGGGCCCATATCCTCATCGCCGTCCTTTCGCTCGTAATATACACACATGGTTCAACGCTCATTAGCATCCACGCGTAATTTTTTGTCAGTCATGTCTTCCATGGTTCCTCTTCCAACAAACAAATCCGGACCCTAAAATTTTTATTCCAACATGGTTTAATTGCAACCTAATGACCTATTTTTACATTTTTCTTTTCTAAAGTTTTTGTTGCCTATTTTCGTCGTTGATCGCCTTGTATTGACTTAACTGGTGGCTCTGCAATTGTCCCTTCACCTTCCGTCTTGGTCACCGACATTCAACACCATCAGCATCGATTTAATTATTCTTCCGCCTTTCCTTTGATTACGAATTAATCTCGGGACTATTGATGATGTCATCCAATGGCCCCGTTTCTTTCCAGAACGTGCTTTTCAAGCATCGTAATTTTATGTGTATGTGATTTTTATAATGTTTTTTGGCTGTATGTTTTTGTTATTTTTTCCTGCTTATGTCCGGCGTTGTGTGTATCTGTAGTGGAGGGTGACCATCCTCCCGCCCGATCCATCAAATAAAACTTTAAATGATCTAAAATTCATTGTTTACTCTGTAAGCTTCTCTGTGTATCATGTAATATCATCTTCATGCGTCAACCCCAAGAACACCGTGAGAAAACATCATGAATTGACCATTGTTGTGAGAAGCATTTGACCAAGATAAAATTAATGACAGAATTGAATGACGGATATCACGTACTAAAAATGGTTCATTTAAGTCATAAACCATGTTTTAAAAAAGAACAAATCATGACTGCTTTTATTCGAAAGAGACCTCCACCGCTGTACCCTCAAAATAATTAAAACTTCAAAACGCTTGCAAGAATACCCTACAACCTTCACAACTCAAAATAAGGCCTGTTGCTACTGTACTCACAGAGTGATGTAGCTATCACTACATTTAATAAATATTTCAAATCCAAAACTAATCAGATTAGAGTCGTTTTCCGCAGGTTATTTCTGCTAGACACAGAGAGAAGCCTTGTCACTAAATTTATTTCCCATGAAACTTAATAGTTAATGTAAATGATTTTATACAAAGTGACAATTTATGTGTTGCTTCATTGAGTCTCAAAGGGCCAAGAAGCCATTTAAGTCCGTATTAATTAGTTTTTGAGATATTTTTTCAGATCTCACCTCCTCATCCTTCTATAAATACTTCTGCAGAAGATGAGAGAGGGGTTGGTTGATCACTAGTTGTAATTTTGGAACTCTTTGAAATAATACATAGTCTGTTGAAGTTGAAGAACAAATTGAAGTCTTGGAAGCCCTGATGATGTTGTTGCATGCTTGTTCTTGAGAAGGCTCTATCATTGGATCCATGAGCTTGGTTGTTGGTGAAGTATTCTGAAATTGTTTAATGTCTTCTCCTGTTTTCATTATGTTCCATAATTTCTTACTACAGTAGGTTGAAAGTTTTAGGCTAAGAAATGACTTCTGGAAGCACCTTAGACCTGTTCACCCTTCACTGTTTCATGTTTTCTTCTGCTGAGGTATTTTAGAGTCTTTAATCTCTCTCTTTGGTCCTCATGCTTGTTTATTTCTATGATAGTTTTAATAAGATGGTTTCAGCATGATTTATGGTTCTCCCTACTTGTCTGCTGCCACTTAAAACGTTGTTATTGAAGTCTCCCTTTGAAGTATTTCTATTTACGGTAAGCCAAGGAGGTCTGTTCTGATCTTGCCCTTTGTCCTTACTTAAATAGTTGTCTTAAAGGTCTTTGTAGTTGTAATCATAGATGTGTTAGGTGTTCCCTCTTCTATGACTGCAATTATCAGTGAATCTTTTATGTTTTTTAAGTCATTTGAAATAAAATCTTTGAGGAAATAGGGTGTTCCCCGAATCTTAGGTTTCATTTCAAAAGTTGTTTTGAAATCATTGTCTGCTTAAAGGTGTGATTTGTAGAATTCATGGTTAGCTCTGTCTATCAAAAAGCTCTTTATTGTTCAAATTGTGTTTTCAAATTCCCTTTGTTGAGAATTAAACTTCTCTTTCCAAATCATTGATGTCCATCTCATTCCAAAAACCAAAGGATCCTGTGGCCAAGTTAGATTTGCCCTCTGATATCCCATATCCATTGATAAGTATGTTATGGCCTCTTTTTGACTCCATTGCCCAATGAACCAGATGTTTCTCCATTCTATATGTCTTTCCTAGACCTTTCATGTTCTGATGTATCAATCCAACCAAACAAACAAACAAACACTTGCACTTAATAACTAGTCTAAAATCCATACTCTAAGCACACAAGATAAACCTTTGCAAACAAATATTTGAGAGATCCCTCTCTGAGAACAGGAGGGCTAGATCTTGGAACTCTAAAGATTGGTTCTGATGTTGCCTTGTCTTTTGATTTTCCAAACTATCAAAACATGGGACACCAACATAATGGCAATCACGGTGGGACCTACTCAGAATACCGTGGTTTAAAAACACTTCTTAAAACTCTTTAGGCCCTTAAACTTAATAAAGAACACCTTCTAGACTTATCCCACCGCTCACACCAACATAATGGTGATCACGGTGGGACCTGAGTAAAATCTTCAAAACAAAACACTCACTGTCCAGTATAACATAAGTAACCTTCTTCAAGCACTACCAAGCAATGGTAATCATGATAGGACTTTTTGAATCAGTGACAAACTAAGTAACCCTTAGGATTCTCATAAAACCTTATCAAACCTTGAAGGAGTCAGTTACCAAGCCATAAGAGTGAACTCTGTATGTTTTGACACCCTAACTAAGTGTTAAGTCAAATTTAGGACACTCTCATAACCTATAAGACCAGAATAACTCATAAAACCAAAAAACATTTCAGTTTGGCTTCGCAAATAAACATGGTGGTGGAACCATCCAATATCTTACCTTCATAAAAGCTAAAAAGTTTCCACCTGGCAACTCCACTAGCCCCAGTAGCCCTATTACTCATCTGGGTCCACAAATCTCTTTAGGACTGTGTTAACCAGCCTTGAGGAAGTTTAGAAGCCTAGTCCCATATAGATAAGACATCCTGAGAGGTTAAAACTTCCAAAAAGTAGTCCTTAAAACCTCAACCTCTCTCATTTTTGAAAAACAGTCTGGCTCTACATAGGATCAATACTAGATCCCATCCAGACCTAAATCCTCCTTTAATAGTTGACAGTCCAGAAATAATTCTGTGGCAGACTTCTAAATTTGGAAAATCAGCTGCTAATAGGAGCCTCTTAAGAACAAGCTCTGTCCCTGAAAACCTTGTTATCTTAGAGGATTCACACTTTGATTTACATCATACAAAGAACATCTTTAGAACTAGATCTCAAGGTGGTTTACACGAGACTGATCTTAACTTTGCATATTTGCAACAAAGCTTCAATAGAGAAGCTTCACCTTCCACTCCTCCTGATTCCCAACTTCTTCATCACTTTAGCCTTTTCCACAAAAAATTTGCTCAAAATCAGTTTGTTGGCCCAAGTGTTTCCTCCACTCCAATATATACTACCACTGTGCAAAACACTCCTGTTCAGCCCACTTTCACTCTTGTAAATCCACCCTTATTTCCATCCATGGCAACATGATATGCCCCATTAGTGTTACCACAACCTCTACTCCCCTTTCCAAATGATTGCCAATCCAAAATCTTTCACTTCACTGGAAAAGAGTCTACAATGACTCAAAATCATGTAGATAGGATGGAGGATGCATTCAATTACATGGAGATAGAAGAAGAAACTGTGAAGATGAGGATATTTGCCCAAAGTTTAGGAGGAGATGTGAAGAAATGGTTTAAAAACTTACCTCCTAACAACATAAACGATCTCCTTGACTTGCATCAAACATTTATCAACAAATGGGAACTCAAAAGGAACCCTCTCCAAATACTAGCAGAGTATAGCAGCCTCAAGAGAAATAAAGGGGAGAGTGTCCATGATTACTCCACTAGGTTCAATAGCGTTTACAATGCTCTCCCACCTCACATGAAACCTCCTCAAGGTATGGCCTTGGTAAGGTATCCCGAAGGCCTTGACACTAAAATGACTTATGAGTTAAGGGGGAGAGATTACTTAACCTTAGAAGACATGCAGAAAGGAGCTTTGAGTGTAGAAGCAAACATAATCAAGAAAAGAAATAAGTTGAGATTAGAGAAGAGGGTAACTTATAATGATGACCTACTGCCCTCAACCTCAGCTTCTGACACAAAAATTGACAACCTAGTGAAGGTGATGGAGAGGATGCTCGAAAAGATCAATTTAAATGAGAGATTGTCACCAAGAGAACCTCAAAACAATCAAAACAGAAATAGAAATCAGAATTATATAAGAGACAACAATCAAGACAAGCAAAAAGAAAGCGACCAACAGATTAGACCTCCCTTCCAACAGAACTATGTAGATCAATATGAGGAAGATAGGGAGTTGGAAAGGTTGGAAGAATCTCATGTAAACTTGATTAGATCAGACAGTGGGGATGATGTTTTCCTCACTGAGGAAAAACAAGGTTTCTTCTCTTATAATCAAAATACAAACACCTATGAAGATTCTGATGACTATAGATTGAGTTTTGAAAATGCAATCATGGAGGTACACAAACAGTATGATCTTAGGAGCAAGGGAAGCATAGATAATTCAAAAGATAAGAACACTAGCACTGCTATCAAGAAAATTGCAGAAAACCAGTTCAAAAAGACAGCAAAGAAAGCCAACATTTTGGCCAATAAACTAGACATAAACAAGGGCAAAAGTGTCCAACAAGATGTTGAACAGAGTACCCCTAGCACTTCAGCTAGTGGTCCTAATAAAACTGTCCCAATTATCAGTCCAAACAAGGTTCAGCAAATCAAAATTGCTGAAAAGAATTCAATTGAAAAGACAGATGTAAATATGAACAAGTCAATTATTCATTTCAGCCTTGAGGGAGAAATTGCTAAGATAAAAATTACCATTCCCCTAGCTGAACTAGTAACCCAAGAAGTGTACAAAAACCAAGTTTTGAAAGCCTTGAACTTAGAAAGTGATACTGACACTTTGAACTTGACAGATGACAAGCCTGAGTTGTTGTTTGGTGCAGAAGTTGAAGGAAAATACCAAGAAGGGGTTGTCCCTCCCTTCTATGTTAGCTTGAACATACATGAGAAAATTTTACACAATGCCATGTTAGATTCAGGAGCTTCACACAATCTAATTCCCAAGGTGGTAATGGAAAGCTTAGGCTTAGAGATTACTAAACCATACAAAGATTTGTATTCCTTTGACTCAAGCAGAGTCAAATGTTTGGGTTTAATCAAAGATTTATGTGTTAATTTAGCTCAAATCCCTACTAAGAGTCTAGTAATGGACATAGTTGTAGCTGACATTCCCCCTAAGTATGGCATGCTCTTATCAAGATCATGGGGGGCCAAACTTCAGGGAAGCCTTCAAATGGACATGTCTTATGCCACCATCCCTGTTTTCAACCAAAACAGAAGACTATACAGGGAATCCCACATGAAGTACATGGTGAGCAACATAGACAAACCAAACAACTCTCCGATCTATTCTATTCAGTCAAGTTTAGATTCCTTTATCTTATGCAACGAAGATGAGATCACCCAACAAAATAAGGAAAACATGTACCCAATCAGTTCACCAGAGAAATCAAATCTTCCCTTGAAACAAATTCAAAATGTTGACAATCAACAGCAACAAGAAAATGAAAATGAGGCAAATATACTTTGGACAATAAACTTCAATGGATCCTGTAATAAAACAAGTGCAGGGGCAGGTGTTTGGATTCAAAATACAAACCAAAGTTTTTCATACAAATTAGATTTCCCATGCACTAACAATATTGCTGAGTATGAAGCACTTCTCCTAGGCTTCCAATTGCTTAAACAGTTAGAAGCGCAAAAGATATCCATCCTAGGGGATTCGGAACTAATCATAAAACAAATCAAAGAAGAATACTCAGCTATAAATCCAAGGCTTAGGGAATATCAGAACGCTGCCCTTGATTTATTGAAAACCTTCGAGAAATATGAACTCATTTTCATCCCTAGAGCACTGAATCATCTAGCAAATGAACTCGCCTTCAATGCCAGCAACTGCCAAATACCTGACATAAATGAACAGCTCAGTGTGAAGGTAAAACAAAGGCATGTTTTGCTTGATAACGAAAATCATTGGCAGGTGTTTGAATCTGACAAACACATAGATGATTTCTTGAAATCAGAAAATGATTTCAGCATGCCAACACTGGAAACCAGCCATAAAGAAATTTTTTTGTATATTGAACAAATCCCAGAAGTTGAAATGACATATACTACTGATATAAATCATTGTGAAAATCCTTTTGAAGCAGAGATAATTCACAACGCAGACCAAGAAGACTTGGAAGTTTTACAATGCAAAAATGATAAAATTCCAAGAGGTCTCGCACCTTTAGAACACCTGTTTGATTTTAACGATGTAGCCAAAGAACCAAGAATGGAGCCTGTGGAAACAAATGTAGAAGAGCATAACATAGGCAGTCTAGCAGAACCTAAGATGATTAAACTATCCAACACCCTCCCAGCTCACATAAAATTGCAATACATAGAGTTGTTCAAAGAGTTTAAAGATGTGTTTGCTTGGGGATGCAAAGACTTAAAATCATATGATACCGGCATCATCCAACATAAAATCCCTTTGAAGGAAAATCAAAAGCCTTTTAAACAAAAACTAAGAAGAATAAACCCTGTTTTATTACCTTTAGTTAAGGCAGAGATTGAAAAGATGCATGCTGCTGGGATCATTTTACCCATTAGATTTTCAGAATGGGTATTAAACTTAGTTTCTGTTAGAAAGAAAACAGGGGAAATCAGGCTCTGTATTGACTTTAGAAATTTAAATAGAGCCTCTTTAAAAGATAACTACCCCTTACCCAAGATGGACCATATATTGCAGAGGGTAGTTGGGTCAAGAAGGATATCCCTCTTAGATGGGTTCTCGGGTTACAACCAGGTGTTAGTGCTCCCAAGTGATCAAATCAAAACTGCTTTTACCACACCTTGGGGCACCTTTATGTATGTCAAAATGCCTTTCGGATTAATGAATGCAAGGGCCACATTCCAAAGGGCCATAGACATAGCCTTCTATGAAGATATTGGCTATTTCACAATCATTTACCTTGATGACATAACCGTTTTCTCAAAAACTGATGAAGAACATTTGATTCACCTGAGAAAAGTTTTTGAGAAGTGTAGGAAATTCGGCTTATCTCTGAACCCTAAGAAAACACTCTTTGGTCTCAAAGAAGGTAAACTTCTTGGTCACATAATTTCGGAAGAGGGAATCAAAATAGACCCTACAAGGATATATGTCATATTGTAGATCAGCTATCCAAGAAGCCTCAAAGAATTGCAATCTTTCATCGGAAAGATTAATTTCCTAAGGAGGTTTATCCCTAATCTTGCTGAGCTATTAAAAAACATTACAAACATGCTTAAGAAAGATGTTGGTGTAAAATGGACTTTACCAGCTAAACAATCATTCAAACTTGTCAAACAAGCTCTTACTCAAACACCAGTCCTAATTAGTCTTCACCTAAGACTTTTACATCTTTTCTTTTGCATCTGAACATACAATAGTTGTAGTTTTACTCCAAAAAAATGATTTGGGACAGGAACAACCAATATCCTTCTTTACTAGGGCCTTAAGAGATGCTCCTCTCAAATATAACATCATGGAAAAGCAAGCCTTAGCATTAGTGAAAGCTTTAAAGGACTTTAGGGTCTATATTTTACACTCTCACATAATTGCTTCTGTTCCACATACCGTTGTCAAGGACATTCTGAGTCAAGACCCTGATGTTAAAAGGGGAAAATGGATTGCAACTATTCTTGAATATGACTTAGAAATCAGGCCCACCAAACTAGTTAAAGGGCAGGGATTAGAAAAACTTATGGCTGAGTCTAACTTCCAAGCACTAGACATGAATATGGTAGATGTGTTGGAAGAAATAGAAGAATCTACTGCTCCTTTTATTGAAGAAACATTTCTGAATTCTCCTTGCTATGTTGACATTGTTTATGTCCTTTTATATTTAAATGCCCCTCCTTCTTTGTCTAAAACGAAAGCTCGATTTTTGAAACAAAAGGCTTTGAGTTTTTGCATCTTAGATGGGGTGTTATATTGGAAAAATGTTGTTGGAATTTTTCTTAAATGTTTACTTGAAGATGATGCAGGGAAAATCATGCATGAGTTGCATGACGGAGAATGTGGAGGACACCTCTACTGGAATGCCACAGCAAACAAAATTCTTAGATCAGGTTACTATTGGCCTACCCTTTTCCCAGACACTCAGAAATTGGTCATGTCTTGCCATAAGTGTCAAATATTTGATGGCAAAAGAAAACTTCTTCCCTTACCCTTACATTATATCAGAGTTGAGGCACCTTTCCAACAATGGGGACTTGACTTCATTGGGGAAATCCACCCATCCTCCTCAGCTCAACATAAGTGGATCCTCACAGCCACTGACTTCTTTACCAAGTGGATAGAAGCTATACCCTCCATAAATGCTAATGACTTTGTCATTATCAAGTTTCTTGAATCAAACATCCTATCCAGATTTGGTTGTCCCAGAAAAATCATAACAGACAATGTTGTTGCTTTTAAATCTAAAAAGATGGTTGAATTATATTACAAACACCACATAACCTTGGGCCATTCCATTGCTTACTATCCCCAAGGAAATGGATTAGTTGAATCTTCCAACAAGAGCCTCATCAATATCATTAAAAAATTGTTGGAACAAAATCAGAGGTCATGGCACAGTAAACGGGTTCATGCCTTATGGGCTGATAGGTTAACTACAAAGAAATCAATAAATATGTCCCCCTATCAATTAGTTTATGGCATGGACGCAGTCTTTCCCACTTCGTTGTGAGTGCCAGTCATGAAGCTCCTTCAAAAAGTGCAGATTGAAGAGAATGATATGCAGAGGAGAATCAATCAAACCATCCATTTACAACAAACCAGAGAAGAAGTTTATGAGAGAGCACAGTTGGTTCAAGAAAATATGAAGAAGCTATTTGATAAGAGAACCAAGGCAGACAATTTCCAAGTTAGAAATGTTGTTCTTAAATGGGATTCAAGAACAGAAGAGAAGGGAAAACATGGCAAGTTTGAGAATTTGTGGAAAGGGCCCTATATTATTCATGCTGAGAGGGATCACAATGCATTTTTCCTAAAAGAATTGAATGGAGAAGATTTATATGGAGGTCCTGTCAATGGCAGGATGCTCAAGCATTACTTCTACCAAGAGTCTTGAGTTTTAAAGCATTTTATTGTTCACTATAAATATCATAGTCTAGACATTGCATTCAAAGTTGGAAAATCAAAAATACAAAAAAACAAAGAAAAGAAAGAAAAGAGGGAAGATTGTGAAAACAAGAAAGGTATAGCCCCATACCAAAAAAGAGAAACAAATCTAAAAGTGTGCAAGCTTAAATGCCACTCCTGAAGAACAAACTTCTAATTAGTCATACAACCTAATCTTGACTAATTAGCTTTAAATTTTCTGATGATAGGATAGTGAATTCGATTTGCTAAACTGTTTAATCTTGGCTTATCAGTAGATAGTTTAGGATAGAAATTAAAGGTTCAAACATGCTCAAAACTTGAACCTAAGTTTCCCAAAGATAATGACTCAACTCTGTTTCAAATTTTGAGTCAAAGGATGTAAAAAATCTGGTTCTAATCAGCTCAAAATCTGAACCAGTTGATCAAATAAAGAACAGCTCAAACAAAGTCAAAACAGAGCTGTAAAAAGATGAAGGAAGTCCTTTGAAATTTTAGATCTTAAGCCTTCCATTTTGATTTAATTTTCTGCAAAATAATATCTATGTGCAGCTTGTTTTTATGCCATAGATTAGCATCAAGTTAGACTGTTCAATCCTGACTTGAATGCTTTTAAATTTCTGTTTTAGAAATTAGTGAATAAAAATCTGTTAGACTGTTTAATCCTAATAGATTATTAGATTAGGTAGAGAATCATATGGACTCAACTGTTTAAACTGAGTCCATGGAGAAATAAGGAGTAGAAGTAGATCAGATTTCCTACTCTCAAAAGAATAAAATGTTGTGAAAATATTTTTCCAATCCAAGTGCACTCTAATGAAGAAAAAATGTTAGATCTGTAGGATTGGGTAGGTAGAAATTTTGTTGATGAAAGATCCATTGTTTTTATGGTTGCTAATATGTTTTCAGAGCAAGATCATCCCAGCAAAGGAAGGGCAGCCCAATGGATGAAGCAACTGATCAGCCTCCCAGAGAATGCAAGTCTGAAGTTCTTGATGCGTTCAAGAAGGCACCATCCCCAAGTGGAGCCACTGTTAGCCACCTATAAATTATGTTATATCAATTGGTGGCTAAATGATTTTGGACAGCCTTCAAGAAACAATTTCATTGCTAAAAATTGTTGATGCTTAAAGTGTTTTGATAAAATCCTATCTTTTGGGTAATCGTCACTGCTTTTCCCCTCTTCAACTCAGAAATCCTGCTGATTCCTAAGGAAGAATACTGCTGCAAACACCATTGTCCTTTTCCCCCTTCTTCCAAAACTAACCTCATTTTGACCCCTCTATTTCCCATGAAAAACCCTCATTTTCATGTTTTTTCCCTTTTCCCTTCATTAAAACCCCTTTGATAAGGTCTAAGACCCTTTCTTAGCCTTATCGAAACCCACCAATTCCTTTGAAAATCATTGAAAAATGCCTAAAAATCACATTTTCCTATTATGGGCTTAAGCCCCCTTGGGCTAAGTCTTTTGTCTTATTATCTCCCATATGCCCATGGCCCCACAACCAGGCGCCTAACTGTATTTTATATATTTCCCACCCCCGAAAATATTAAAACCTAATGTTATTTTTGAAACTTTGGGTTTTTTACTATTTTCTAAGGTTTTCCGCCGGTCCAAAATTCAAAGCACTCCGCATCGTCGATCTGATCTGAAGATCAGACGGTGCACAATCTATCAACCCGGTGGTCCCTGCCATCCACTCGCCGTTGCAAAAACCACGTGGTATCCATCGCACTGCTTTCAAGCGGAGGTCGGTTTTTTCCCGATCGGCAGCGATTCCATACATCGTTTGACGCGTGGCCTGAGCACTGTTCACAAAACCGCTGCTCATCGTGCATTAAAGTTCGGACGTGGACCCAACGCGATATTGATGTCCGTCATCTGATCTGAAGCCGCTCATCGGACGGTGATCGCTCACCGAAGATGCCCGACAGTTAACCAGGCTACGATGCGGCGTTTAAAGGATCTCCGCCGTCGATCTGATCTGCAGATCGACGGCCCACATTCCATCGCCCAACCCCCTCGCCCACAACAGTGCTGGTGGTCCCACCGCCACATCAGCGTCCACGCGACAATTTTCTATTGGGCGGGTCTCCATGGTTCTTCGTCCAGTCAGCAAATCCGGACCTGAGAACTTTATTCAACACAGTTTAATTAAATTTTTGAAGTCCGGGTGTGTTTCTAAGGTTTATTGGTGCCTGTTTTTTCACCATTGATGGCGTGGGCCGATCTCATCCGATGGCCCACGATCGTCCCGAACCCCAAACATGATTCTTCGCCATTTTTCGCCATAACAAAGGTTTCAAACCTTTTTCTTCGCTTTTATTTTATTTTTCCGAAATAACGTGACCCCTTCACGTTATTTTCACCTGCGCTCCCGATCGTCGATCTCTACGCAATCGACGGCTCCGATTTAATTCCACGTCCACCTTCCTTTGACTCCCTTTGATCAATCTCGACCGTTGGATGATGCCATCCAATCGCCACGCTCTCCCCACATGTCCTTCCTCAGCAGTGAGAGCTATATATGCAGGATTTTATAACATTTGTTCGTATTTTGCAAGGTTCAATGATTTTTTCCGCCATAACTCAAGATATTTCAAAGGTAGAGGGTGACGATCCTCCTGCCTTTGATTCACCAAAGAAAATCAATCGCAGGGTTTAAACTTCACGTTTCATCAAGGTTTCATGAGGCATTGATGCCATATCACCCCTGCACAGCCCTGCATACTAGCAAAACTCCATGAATCGGGCACAGTCAAAGAGTATCAGTGTCGAAGACTAAAATATACCAAAACAGAAGACTAAAGACAAGTTTTGTGCGGATTACGTCTAAGATGGTTTATCAAAAGCCTAATCCCCAATTAAAACACAATTTGAAGGAAATCATAAAGGTTCATCAGGCAAGAAAGCCTCCACTCCCACACTTGAGGCAAATCAATTCCTCCCAGCTACCATACTGCCACCTGCGCCTCAAAGTATTCAAATGCAGGTCGAAGTTACTGATCAGGGCCAGATATCTACCTCACAATGCAGCCAGAGGATAAATTCTGCAGGAAAATTAATTACAAAATATCAGCAGAGTAACTTCGACATCATACAAAGCCTCAAAGGTCAGACAAAAGCTCCCAACGATCTTAATCTTAATATAAATTATTTAATACAGAGGACACCTATTGTAAGCTTCTTTATTAAGCTCCCCAAAGGCCAAGAAGCCATTTAAGTCTGTATTAATTAGTTTTTGAGATCTTTTATCAGATCTCACCTCCTCATCCTTCTATAAATACTTCTGCAGAAGATGAGAGAGGGGTTGGTTGATCACTAGTTGTAATTTTGGAACTCTCTGAAATAATACATAGTCTGTTGAAGTTGACGAACAAATTGAAGTCTTGGAAGCCCTGATGATGTTGTTGCATGTTTTTTCTTGAGAAGGCACTATCATTGGATCCATGAGTTTGGCTGTTGGTGAAGTATTCTGAAACTGTTTAATGTCTTCTCCTGTTTTCATTATGTTCCATAATTTCTTACTACATTAGGTTGAAATTTTTAGGCTAAGAAATGACTCCTAGAAGCACCTTAGACCTGTTCACCCTTCACTGTTTCATGTTTTCTTCTGCTGAAGTATTTTAGAGTCTTTAATCTCTCTCTTTAGTCTTCATGCTTGTTTATTTCCTTAATAGTTTGAATAGTTGGTTTCAGCATGATTTATGGTTCTCCCTGCTTGTCTGCTGCCACTTTAAAACTGTTATTGAAGTCTCCCTTTGTAGTTTTCTGTTTAAGTGAGTCAAGGAGGTCTGTTCTGATCTTGCCCTTTGTCCTTGCTTAAACAGTTGTCTCAAAGGTCTTTATAGTTGTAATCATAGATGTGTTAGGTGTTCCCTCTTCTATGACTGCAGTTATCAGTGAATCTTCTATGTTTTCTAAGTCATTTGAAATAAAATCTTTGAGGAAATAGAGTGTTCCCCGAATCTTAGATTTCATTTTAAAAGTTGTTTTGAAATCATTGTTTGCTTAAAGGTGTGATTTGTAGAATTCATGGTTAGCTTTGTCTATCAAAAAGCTCTTTATTGTTCAAATTGTGTTTTCAAA
Organism: Pinus albicaulis; assembly: GCA_034641835.2. Taxonomy (NCBI): domain Eukaryota; kingdom Viridiplantae; phylum Streptophyta; class Pinopsida; order Pinales; family Pinaceae; genus Pinus; species Pinus albicaulis. The sequence continues at coordinate 1,320,343,213 of CM076581.1, forward strand.
TTCCCTTTGTTGAGAATTAAACTTCTCTTTCCAAATCATTGATGTCCATCTCATTCCAAAAACCAAAGTATCCTACTGCCAAGTTAGATTTTCCCCCTGATATCCCATATCCCTTGATGAGTATGTTATGACCTCCTTTTGACTCCATTGCCCAATGAACCAGATGTTTCTCCATTCTATATATCTTTCCTAGTCCTTTCATATTCTGTTGTATCAATCCAACCAAACAAACAAACAAACACCTGCACTTAATAACTAGTCTAAAATCCATACTCTAAGCACACAAGATAAACCTTTGCAAACAAACATTTGAGAGATCCCTCTCTGAGAACAGGAGGACTAGATCCTGGAACTCTAAAGATTGGTTCTGATGTTGCCTTGTCTTTTGATTTTCCAAACTATCAAAACATGGGACACCAACATAATGGCGATCACGGTGGGACACTTCTGAGTTAGTGACAATCTAAGTACCCCTTAGGACTCCAGAAATCCATTATTTTCAAAGACTATACAGTGATTATCAGCCACCTCATCGCCATCAACATAATGGCGATCACGGTGGGACACTAAGTAAAATATTAAAAAAAAAACACTCACAGTCTAGTATAACATAAGTAACCTCCCTCAAGCACTACCAAGCGATGGTAATCATGATAGGACCTTTTGAATCAGTGACAAACTAAGTGACCCTTAGGATTCTCATAAAGCCTTATCAAACCTTGAAGTATTCAGTTACCAAGCCATAAGAGTGAACTTCTTATGTTTTGACACCCTAGCTAAGTGCTAAGTCAGATTTAGGACACTCTCATAACCTATAAGACTGAAATAACTCAGAAAAACCCAAAAACATTTCAGTTTGGCTTCACAAATAAACATGGTGGTGGAACCATCCAATATCTTACCTTCATAAAAGCTAAAAAGTTTCCACCTGGCGACTCCACTAGCCCCAGTAGGCCTATTACTCATCTAGGTTCCCAGGTCTCTTTAGGACTGTGTTAACCAACTTTGAATAATTTTAGGAGCCTATTCCCTTACTAGATAAGACATTGTGAGAGGTAAAAATTCCAAAAAACAGCCCTTAAAACCTCAACCTCTCTCATTTTTTGAAGAGCAGTCTGGCTTCACATAGGATCAACACTAGATCCCATCCAGACCCAAATCCTCCTTTAATCGTTGACAATCCTGAGAGAATTCTGTGGCAGACTTCTGACTCAGGAAAATCAGCTGCTAATAGGAGCTTCTTAAGAACAATTTCCTTCCCTGAAAACCTTGTTGTCCTAGAGGATTCACACTTTGATTTACATCATACAAAGAACATCTTTAGAACTAGATCTCAAGGTGATTTAAACGAGACTGATCTTAACTTTGCAGATTTGCAACAGAGCTTTAGTAGAGAAGCCTCACCTTTTACTCCTCCTGATTCCCAGCTTCTTCATCACTTTAGTCTTTTCCATAACAAGTCTGCTCAAAATCAGTTTGTTGGCCCAAGTATTTCTTCCACTCCAATTCATACTACCACTGTTCAAAACACTCCTGTTTAGCCCACTTTTACTCTTGTAAATCCGCCTCTTGTAAATCCACCCTTATTTCCAACCATGGCAACATGGTATGCCCCATTAGTGTTACCACAACCTCTACTTCCCTTACCAAATGATTACCAATCTAAAATCCCTCACTTCACTGGAAAAGAGTCTACAACAGCCCAACATCATGTAGATAGGATGGAAAATGCATTTGATTACATGGAGATAGAAGAAAAAACTATGAAGATGAGGATCTTCGCCCAAAGTTTAAGAGGAGATGTAAAGAAATGGTTCAAAAACTTACCTCCTAACAACATAAATGATCTCCCTGCCTTGCATCAAACATTTATCAACAAATGGGAACTCAAAAGGAACCCTCTCCAAATACTAGCAGAGTATAGCAGCCTCAAGAGAAATAAAGGGGAGAGTGTCCATGATTACTCCACTAGGTTCAATAGCGTTTACAATGCTCTCCCACCTCACATGAAACCTCCTCAAGGTATGGCCTTGGTAAGGTATCCCGAAGGCCTTGACACTAAAATGACTTATGAGTTAAGGGGGAGAGATTACTTAACCTTAGAAGACATGCAGAAAGGAGCTTTGAGTGTAGAAGCAAACATAATCAAGAAAAGAAATAAGTTGAGATTAGAGAAGAGGGTAACTTATAATGATGACCTACTGCCCTCAACCTCAGCTTCTGACACAAAAATTGACAACCTAGTGAAGGTGATGGAGAGGATGCTCGAAAAGATCAATTTAAATGAGAGATTGTCACCAAGAGAACCTCAAAACAATCAAAACAGAAATAGAAATCAGAATTATATAAGAGACAACAATCAAGACAAGCAAAAAGAAAGCGACCAACAGATTAGACCTCCCTTCCAACAGAACTATGTAGATCAATATGAGGAAGATAGGGAGTTGGAAAGGTTGGAAGAATCTCATGTAAACTTGATTAGATCAGACAGTGGGGATGATGTTTTCCTCACTGAGGAAAAACAAGGTTTCTTCTCTTATAATCAAAATACAAACACCTATGAAGATTCTGATGACTATAGATTGAGTTTTGAAAATGCAATCATGGAGGTACACAAACAGTATGATCTTAGGAGCAAGGGAAGCATAGATAATTCAAAAGATAAGAACACTAGCACTGCTATCAAGAAAATTGCAGAAAACCAGTTCAAAAAGACAGCAAAGAAAGCCAACATTTTGGCCAATAAACTAGACATAAACAAGGGCAAAAGTGTCCAACAAGATGTTGAACAGAGTACCCCTAGCACTTCAGCTAGTGGTCCTAATAAAACTGTCCCAATTATCAGTCCAAACAAGGTTCAGCAAATCAAAATTGCTGAAAAGAATTCAATTGAAAAGACAGATGTAAATATGAACAAGTCAATTATTCCTTTCAGCCTTGAAGGAGAAATTGTTAAGATAAAAATTACCATTCCCCTAGCTGAACTAGTAACCCAAGAAGTGTACAAAAACCAAGTTTTGGAAGCCTTGAACTTAGGAAGTGATACTGACACTTTGAACTTGACAGATGACAAGCCTGAGTTGTTGTTTGGTGTAGAAGTTGAAGGAAAATACCAAGAAGGGGTTGTCCCTCCCTTCTATGTTAGCTTGAACATACATGAGAAAATTTTACACAATGCTATGTTAGACTCAGGAGCTTCACACAATCTAATGCCCAAGGTAGTGATGGAAAGCTTAGGCTTAGAAATTACGAAACCATACAAAGACTTGTATTCCTTTGACTCAAGCAGAGTCAAATGTTTGGGTTTAATCAAAGATTTGTGTGTTAATTTAGCTCAAATCCCTGCTAAGAGTTTAGTCATGGACATAGTTGTAGCTGACATTCCCCCTAAGTATGGCATGCTCTTATCAAGATCTTGGGGAGCCAAACTTCAGGGAAGCCTTCAAATGGACATGTCTTATGCCACCATCCCTGTTTTCAACCAAAACAGAAGACTATATAGGGAATCTCACATGAAGTACATGGTGAGCAACATAGACAAACCAAACAACACTCCAATCTATTCTATTCAATCAAGTTTAGATTCCTTTATCTTATGTAACGAAGATGAAATCACCCAACCAGATAAGGAAAACATGTTCCCAATCAGTTCACCAGAACAATCAAATCTTCCCTTAAATCAAATTCAAAACATTGACAATCAACAGCAACGAGAAAATTAAAATGAGGTAAATGTACTTTGGACAATATACTTTGATGGATCCTGCAACAAAACAAGTGCAGGGGCAGGTGTTTGGATTCAAAATACGAATCAAAGTTTTTCATACAAATTGGATTTCCCATGCACTAACAATATCGCTGAGTATGAAGCCCTTCTCCTAGGCTTACAATTCTGAAACAATTAGAAGCCCAAAATATATCCATCCTAGGGGATTCTAAACTTATCATAAAAAAAATCAAAGGGGAATACTCAACTAGAAATCCAAGGCTTAGGGAATATCAGAACGCTGCCCTTGATTTATTGAAAACCTTCGAAAAATATGAACTCATTTTCATCCCTAGGGCACTGAATCATATAGCAAATGAACTCGCTTCTGATGCTAAGAATCGCCAAATACCCGACATAAAATGAATGCTCGTTGCTTCTGGAAGGGGTAAAACAAAGGCATGTTTTATGTTTGATACCGAAAATCAATAAGGTGTGTTTGAATCTGACAAACACATAGATGATTTCTTGAAATCAGAAAATGATTTCAGCATACCAATATCAGAAACCAGCCATAAAGAAAATTGTTTGTGTATTGAACAAATCCCAGAAGTTGAAATGACATATTCTGCTGATATAAATCATTATGAGAATCCTTTTGAAGCAGAGATAACTGACAACGCAGACCAAGAAGACTTGGAAGTTTTACAATGCAAAAGTGATAAAATTCCAAGAGGTCTCACACCTTTAGAACACCTTTTTGATTTCAACGATGTAGCCAAATAAATGAGAATGGAGCCTGTGGAAACGAATGCAGAAGAACATAACATAGGCAGTCTAGCAGAACCCAAGATGATTAAACTATCCAGCACCCTCCCAACTCACATAAAATTGCAATACATAGAGCTGTTCAAAGAGATTAAAGATGTGTTTTCTTGGGGATACAAAGACTTAAAATCATATGATACCAGCATCATCCAGCACAAGATTCCCCTAAAGGAAAATTAGAAGCCTTTTAAACAAAAACTAAGAAGAATAAACCCCGTTTTATTACCTTTAGTTAAGGCAGAGATTGAAAAAATGCATGATGCTGGAATCATAGTACCCATTAGATTTTCAGAATGGGTATCAAACTTAGTTTCTGTTAGAAAGAAAACAGGGGAAATCAGGCTCTGTATTGACTTCAGAAATTTAAACAGAGCCTCTTTAAAAGACAACTACCCCTTACCCAAGATGGACCATATACTTCAAAGGGTAGTTGGGTCAAGAAGGATATCCCTCTTAGATGGGTTCTCGGGTTACAACCAGGTGTTAGTGCTCCCAAGTGATCAAATCAAAACTGCTTTTACCACACCTTGGGGCACCTTTATGTATGTCAAAATGCCTTTCGGATTAATGAATGCAAGGGCCACATTCCAAAGGGCCATAGACATAGCCTTCTATGAAGATATTGGCTATTTCACAATCATTTACCTTGATGACATAACCGTTTTCTCAAAAACTGATGAAGAACATTTGATTCACCTAAGAAAATTTTTTGAGAAGTGTAGGAAATTCGGCTTACCTCTGAATCCTAAGAAAACACTCTTTGGTCTCCAAGAAGGTAAACTTCTTGGTCACATAATTTCGGAAGAGGGAATCAAAATAGACCCTACAAGGATAGATGTCATATTGCAGATCAGCCATCCAAGAATTCTCAAAGAATTGCAATCTTTCATCGGAAAGATTAATTTCCTAAGGAGGTTTATCCCTAATCTTGCTGAGCTATTAAAAAACATTACAAACATGCTTAAGAAAGATGTTGGTGTAAAATGGACTTTACCAGCTAAACAATCATTCAAACTTGTCAAACAAGCTCTTACTCAAACACCAGTCCTAATTAGTCTTCACCTAAGACTTTTACATCTTTTCTTTTGCATCTGAACATACAATAGTTGTAGTTTTACTCCAAAAAAATGATTTGGGACAGGAACAACCAATATCCTTCTTTACTAGGGCCTTAAGAGATGCTCCTCTCAAATATAACATCATGGAAAAGCAAGCCTTAGCATTAGTGAAAGCTTTAAAGGACTTTAGGGTCTATATTTTACACTCTCACATAATTGCTTCTGTTCCACATACCGTTGTCAAGGACATTCTGAGTCAAGACCCTGATGTTAAAAGGGGAAAATGGATTGCAACTATTCTTGAATATGACTTAGAAATCAGGCCCACCAAACTAGTTAAAGGGCAGGGATTAGAAAAACTTATGGCTGAGTCTAACTTCCAAGCACTAGACATGAATATGGTAGATGTGTTGGAAGAAATAGAAGAATCTACTGCTCCTTTTATTGAAGAAACATTTCTGAATTCTCCTTGCTATGTTGACATTGTTTATGTCCTTTTATATTTAAATGCCCCTCCTTCTTTGTCTAAAACGAAAGCTCGATTTTTGAAACAAAAGGCTTTGAGTTTTTGCATCTTAGATGGGGTGTTATATTGGAAAAATGTTGTTGGAATTTTTCTTAAATGTTTACTTGAAGATGATGCAGGGAAAATCATGCATGAGTTGCATGACGGAGAATGTGGAGGACACCTCTACTGGAATGCCACAGCAAACAAAATTCTTAGATCAGGTTACTATTGGCCTACCCTTTTCCCAGACACTCAGAAATTGGTCATGTCTTGCCATAAGTGTCAAATATTTGATGGCAAAAGAAAACTTCTTCCCTTACCCTTACATTATATCAGAGTTGAGGCACCTTTCCAACAATGGGGACTTGACTTCATTGGGGAAATCCACCCATCCTCCTCAGCTCAACATAAGTGGATCCTCACAGCCACTGACTTCTTTACCAAGTGGATAGAAGCTATACCCTCCATAAATGCTAATGACTTTGTCATTATCAAGTTTCTTGAATCAAACATCCTATCCAGATTTGGTTGTCCCAGAAAAATCATAACAGACAATGTTGTTGCTTTTAAATCTAAAAAGATGGTTGAATTATATTACAAACACCACATAACCTTGGGCCATTCCATTGCTTACTATCCCCAAGGAAATGGATTAGTTGAATCTTCCAACAAGAGCCTCATCAATATCATTAAAAAATTGTTGGAACAAAATCAGAGGTCATGGCACAGTAAACGGGTTCATGCCTTATGGGCTGATAGGTTAACTACAAAGAAATCAATAAATATGTCCCCCTATCAATTAGTTTATGGCATGGACGCAGTCTTTCCCACTTCGTTGTGAGTGCCAGTCATGAAGCTCCTTCAAAAAGTGCAGATTGAAGAGAATGATATGCAGAGGAGAATCAATCAAACCATCCATTTACAACAAACCAGAGAAGAAGTTTATGAGAGAGCACAGTTGGTTCAAGAAAATATGAAGAAGCTATTTGATAAGAGAACCAAGGCAGACAATTTCCAAGTTAGAAATGTTGTTCTTAAATGGGATTCAAGAACAGAAGAGAAGGGAAAACATGGCAAGTTTGAGAATTTGTGGAAAGGGCCCTATATTATTCATGCTGAGAGGGATCACAATGCATTTTTCCTAAAAGAATTGAATGGAGAAGATTTATATGGAGGTCCTGTCAATGGCAGGATGCTCAAGCATTACTTCTACCAAGAGTCTTGAGTTTTAAAGCATTTTATTGTTCACTATAAATATCATAGTCTAGACATTGCATTCAAAGTTGGAAAATCAAAAATACAAAAAAACAAAGAAAAGAAAGAAAAGAGGGAAGATTGTGAAAACAAGAAAGGTATAGCCCCATACCAAAAAAGAGAAACAAATCTAAAAGTGTGCAAGCTTAAATGCCACTCCTGAAGAACAAACTTCTAATTAGTCATACAACCTAATCTTGACTAATTAGCTTTAAATTTTCTGATGATAGGATAGTGAATTCGATTTGCTAAACTGTTTAATCTTGGCTTATCAGTAGATAGTTTAGGATAGAAATTAAAGGTTCAAACATGCTCAAAACCTGAACCTAAGTTTCCAAAATAGAATGACTCAAATATCTTTCAAATTTTGAGTCAAAGGATGTAAAAAATCTGGTTCTAATCAGCTCAAAATCTGAACCAGTTGATCAAAGAAAGAACAGCTCAAACAAAGTCAAAACAGAGCTGTAAAAAGATGAAGGAAGTCCTTTGAAATTTTAGATCTTAAGACTTCCATTTTGATTTAATTTTCTGCAAAATAATATCTATGTGCAGCTTGTTTTTATGCCATAGATTAGCATCAAGTTAGACTGTTCAATCCTGACTTGAATGCTTTTAAATTTCTATTTTAGAAATTAGTGAATAAAAATCTGTTAGACTGTTTAATCCTAACAGATTAGTAGATTAGGTAGAGAATCATATGGACTCAACTGTTTAAACTGAGTCCATGGAGAAATAAGGAGTAGAAGTAGATCAGATTTCCTACTTTCAAAAGAATAAAATGTTGTGAAAAGAGTTTGCCAATCCAAGTGCACTCTAATGAAGAAAAAATGTTAGATCTGTAGGATTGGGTAGGTATAAAGCTTGTTGATGAAAGATCCATTGTTTGTATGCTTGCTAATATGTTTTCAGAGCAAGATCATCCCAGCAAAGGAAGGGCAGCCCAATGGATGAGGCAACTGATCAGCCTCCTAGAGAATGCAAGTCTGAAGTTCTTGATGCCTTCAAGAAAGCACCATCCCCAAGTGGAGCCACTGTTAGCCACCTATAAATTCGGTTATATCAAGTGGTAGCTAAATGATTTTGGACAGCCTTCAAGAAACAATTTCATTGCTAAAAATTGTTGATGCTTAAAATCTTTTGATAAAATCCTATCTTTTGGGTAATCGTCACTGCTTTTCCCCTCTTCAACTTAGAAATCCTGCTGATTCCTAAGGAAGAATAATGTTGCAAACACCATTGTCCTTTTCCCCCTTCTTCCAAAACTAACCTCATTTTGACCCCTCTATTTCCCATGAAAAACCCTCATTTTCATGTTTTTTCCCTTTTCCCTTCATTAAAACCCCTTTGATAATGTCTAAGACCCTTTCTTAGCCTTATCGAAACCCACCAATTCCTTTGAAAATCATTGAAAAATGCCTAAAAATCACATTTTCCTATTATGGACTTAAGCCCCCTTGGGCTAAGTCTTTTGTCTTATTATCGCCCATACGCCCATGGCCCCGCAACCGGGCGCCTAACTGTATTTTATATATTTCCCACCCCCGAAAATATTAAAACCTTATGTTATTTTTGAAACTTCAGGTTTTTTTACTATTTTCTAAGGTTTTCCGCTGATCCAAAATTCAAAGCACTCCACACCGTCGATCTGATCTGAAGATCGGATGGTGCGCAATCTATCAACCCGGTGGTCCCCGCCATCCACTCGCCGTTGCAAAAACCACGCGGTATCCATCTCACCGCTTTCACGCGGAGGGCGCTCTTTTCCCGATCGGCAGCGATTCCATACATCGTTTGACGCGTGGCCTGAGCACTATTCACAAAACCGCTGCTCATCACGCATTAAAGTTCGGACGTGGACTCGACGCAATATTGATGTCCGCCATCCGATCTGAGGCCGCTCATCGGACGGTGATTGCTCGCCGAAGATGTCCGACAGTTAACCAGGCTACGATGCATCATTTAAAGGATCTTCGCCGTCGATCTGATCTACAAATCGACGGCCCACATTCCATCGCCCAGTCCCCTCGCCCACAACAGTGCCGGTGGTCCCAGCGCCACATCAGCGTCCACGCGGCAGTTTTCTATTGGGCGGGTCTCCATGGTTCTTCGTCCCGTCAGCAAATCCGGACCCGAGAACTTTATTGAGCACAATTTAATTAAATTTTTGAAGTTCGGGTGTGTTTCTAAGGTTTATTGGTGCTTGTTTTTTCACCGTTGATCGCGTGGGCTGATCTCATCCGATGGCCCATGATCGTCCCGAACCCCGAACATGATTCTTCGCCATTTTTCGCCATAACAAAGGTTTCAAACCTTTTTCTTCGCTTTTATTTTATTTTTCCGAAATAACGTGACCCCTTCATGTTATTTTCACCTGCACTCCCGACCGTCGATCTCTACGCGATCGACGGCCCCAATTTAATTCCACGTCCACCTTCCTTTGACTCCCTTTGATCAATCTCGACCGTTGGATGATGCCATCCAACGGCCACACTCTCCCCACATGTCCTTCCTCAGCAGTCAGACCTATATATGCAGGATTTTATAACATTTGTTCGTATTTTGCAGGGTTTAATGGTTTTTTTTCCGCCATAACTCAAGAAATTTGAAAGGCAGAGGGTGACGATCCTCCTGCCTTCGATTCACCAAAGAAAATCAATCGCAGGGTTTAAACTTCACGTTTCATCAAGGTTTCATGAGGCATTGATGCCATATCACCCCTGCACAGCCCTACATACCAGCAAAACACCATGAATTGGGCACAGTCAAAGAGTATCAGTGTCGAAGACTAAAATATACCAAAACAGAAGATTAAAGACAAGTTTTGTGGGGATTACGTCTAAGATGGTTTATCAAAATCCTAATCCCCAATTAAAACACAGTTTTAAGGAAATCATAAAGGTTCATCAGGCAAGAAAGCCTCCACCGCCACACTTGAGGCAAATCAATTCCTCCCAGCTATCATACTGCCACCTTTGCCTCAAAGTATTCAAATGCAGGTCGAAGTTATTGATCAGGACCAAATATCTACCTCACAACGCAGCCAGAGGATAAATTCTGCAGGCAAATTAATGACAAAATATCAGCAGAGTAACTTCGACATCATACAGAGCCTCAAAAGTCAGACAAAATCTCCCAATGAGCTTAATCTTAATGTAAATTATTTAATACAAATGACACCTATTGTAAGCTTCTTTATTAAGCTCCCCAAAGGCCAAGAAGCCATTTAAGTCCGTATTAATTAGTTTTTGAGATATTTTTTCAGATCTCACCTCCTCATCCTTCTATAAATACTTCTGCAGAAGATGAGAGAGGGGTTGGTTGATCACTAGTTGTAATTTTGGAACTCTTTGAAATAATACATAGTCTGTTGAAGTTGAAGAACAAATTGAAGTCTTGGAAGCCCTGATGATGTTGTTGCATGCTTGTTCTTGAGAAGGCTCTATCATTGGATCCATGAGCTTGGTTGTTGGTGAAGTATTCTGAAATTGTTTAATGTCTTCTCCTGTTTTCATTATGTTCCATAATTTCTTACTACAGTAGGTTGAAAGTTTTAGGCTAAGAAATGACTTCTGGAAGCACCTTAGACCTGTTCACCCTTCACTGTTTCATGTTTTCTTCTGCTGAAGTATTTTAGAGTCTTTAATCTCTCTCTTTAGTCTTCATGCTTGTTTATTTCCTTAATAGTTCGAATAGTTGGTTTCAGCATGATTTATGGTTCTCCCTGCTTGTCTGCTGCCACTTTAAAACTGTTATTGAAGTCTCCCTTTGTAATTTTCTGTTTACAGTGAGCCAAGGAGGTCTGTTCTGATCTTTCCCTTTGTCCTTACTTAAACAGTTCTCTCAAAGGTCTTTATAGTTGTAATCATAGATGTGTTAGGTGTTCCCTCTTCTATGACTACAGTTATCAGTGAATCTTTTATGTTTTCTAATTCATTTGAAATAAAATCTTTGAGGAAATAGGGTGTTCCCCAAATCTTAGATTTCATTTTAAAAGTTGTTTTGAAATCATTGTTTTCTTAAAGGTGTGATTTGTAGAATTCATGGTTAGCCCTGTCTATCAAATGGCTCTTTATTGTTCAAATTGTGTTTTCAAATTCCCCTTGTTGAGAATTAAACTTCTCTTTCCAAATCATTGATGTCCATCTCATTCCAAAAACCAAAGGATCCTGTGGCCAAGTTAGATTTTCCCTCTGATATCCCATATCCATTGATAAGTATGTTATGACCTCTTTTTTACTCCATTGCCCAATGAACCAGATGTTTCTCCATTCTATATGTCTTTCCTAGACCTTTCATGTTCTGCTGTATCAATCCAACCAAACAAACAAACAAACACTTGCACTTAATAACTAGTCTAAAATACATACTCCAAACACACAAGATAAACCTTTGCAAACAAATATTTGAGAGATCCCTCTCTGAGAACAGGAGGACTAGATCCTGGAACTCTAAATATTGGTTCTGATGTTGCCTTGTCTTTTGATTTGCCAAACTATCAAAACACGGGACACCAACATAATGACGATCACGGTGGGACCTACAACTTAAGAATTTACTGGAGTGATAACACCAACCAGACAATATTGTTGCAAACAAGAGCAGCTACAAAGATTCCATGTAAGAAAACCTCATATAGAAGTGTGACAAAAAGAAAATGTAACAAAGGAAATTACATAACATGCCAAAAGATCACAACAAAAGTAAGCATGAGAGAAAGAATAATTGGGATAGGTTGAAGGTGCAAAGTATAGTTTGAATGTGAAGGAAGATGATGTCATATGATTCACAAACATAAGGCATATGGCTGATGCAATTCATCAACATGGACTGCTATAAATTTTAAATGTAGAAAGTCATAAATCTTTATTGCATTAGTTAATTTTGTAGAAATTATATGCACTAAGCATGCATATGTCCAAGATCCACCTGATCTCACACTATTTAACTTTATGCAAGATACTGAATCTATTCCACTTGTTAATCTTTTGTGGAAAAATGAATTGCACACACATGTGAAGCATAAAAAAAAATTATCAATCGCACATAACACAGTTTTTAACCGGGAAAGCCTGAAGCTGAAAACCCCAACTATATATTATGTAACATGGAGATAATATGACAATCTGATACAAACATACAAAGCTTATCACAAGCTCTCAGTACAGTACAATCTTCATACACTAATCAGACCCAATCTTGCGAATCCATGCACTGATCTAAGCCACCTGCTAGCCTGCCTCCACTGCGTAATCTCTGCTGAAGAATAGCTTTGAATGAATTCGAATTACCCCATCCTTGACTGCGCAATCCTCATTGGAATCTCCACTGAGTGTGTGATGCAATCAATGCATCACTACAGTCACAACAGATAGTCTATCTTTCCCTTTTACCTATCTCTCCACTGGTCTCCACTGAAACTGCCATGCACTATAGTTAACTGATGTATTGTTCAGTTGATTAATGAGTTATTATTTTTGAATTAATTAACTAATTAATTCATTCCACTCTCACTATTGTATCAATCAGTTAGACTAGATACAACTAGCTCAACTGAATCTAACTGAGTTAAACTGAATACAACTCCATAATTGTTTCTTCCAACTGTGTCATAACTCTACCACTTGAGTTCTAACTGAGTCCTTCATGCATTAGCTCCAGCAAACCCTCAGGAATAGCATAATTTCTTATGTCAGCTGATGTGCCACATCTGTGCACTGAACTGAAGTGCTCCAAGAGAATAAGTTGATGTTTAGAGTCTGATTATTATTAAGAGCTAATAATAATCGACATGCATCTATTTTTAGATTGACGATCTATAAATAGACTTCACCCAATATTCTAAAAATATAATTTCATCTATTTTTCCAACTTGACCAACCATCCACAAATAGCATCCTACAACTTTTGAAATATGATCACCATGTCTAAAAATATACATAGTCTAAAAATATACTTGTGCCAAAAATAGCCTGCGGGCCCACTTAGTGAAGGCGACTCTTTTCACTAAGCTCATCATCTTGTTGAATCTCAACAAATTTAACCTCACTAAATAGTGTTTTAAGTAGAATGGTCCACACACGTTTGTGCGAATTCTCTCCAGGATCACCAAAGCACAGTTCTCCTTCTCATGAAAGGTGGTCTTCAAAAACTTACCCATTGTACATCCTTTGCCCTGATCTGATTACGCAAGAGTACCCTTGGGAAGTCCAGTAGAAATTTGCTGCAAAATCTTCAAAGCACCATGGTGAAGATGGCCCAATCTCCTGTGCCATAATTTTCCCTCATCCCGGCTCACCACTTCTTCTGCTTTGCCCACCATTGCAGCGCAACCATCTACCTCTAGCTTGTAGAGATTCTTAATTCGAACCCCTATCTTCTTGGTTTGACCCATTGTTTTATGTCAAAGGAAGGCTTTTCCCTCACTAAAAACAACATCATAACCTCTATCTTCCAGCATTGAGACTGAGACCAAGTTCTTCTTCAGACCTGGAACATGCATGACATTCTTCAACAAGAACAGATTACCGGACTCCCTCTCAAAGGTAATGGTCCCAATACCTGTCGCACTGTACCGACCATCATCGCCCATCTCTATATGCATCTGGAGGTCCTTCTCCTCCAAGTCATTAAACAACTCTTTGTCTTTCGTCATATGGAAAGACGCACCACTGTCAAGATACCACACCGATCCCATGCAACTTGAAACCAAGCATGTGATCAAGGAAAAATCCAGCTCAAATTATGAAGCTAAGGCCTCTCCAGCTATAGATCCAGCAGCCTGCTTATTCTTCTTCTTCTATGGACAGTTAGTGGCGAAATGTCCATGCTCGTGACAGTGAAAACACTTCACTTTGGACAAATCCTGCTTCTTGCCTTTAGCACCGGATTTTGAAGGATTTTTATTCCCCTTCCCTTTCCTTGCTTTGGAAGCCAAAGATAAATTCTCTTCATCTTCATTCTTCGATGAAGATCCATCCCTGGTACCCCGCCTTATCTCCTCCTGCACAAGATCCGACCAAAGTCGCTCCCATCCCGGCAGTTTCTCCCGTCCATTGATAGAGTCTTCGTAGCTATGCCAACTCTTCGGAAGCCCAAGGAGAGCCAAGCTCACCAAGTCTTCTTCATAAACAGTAACCCCCACACTTCCCAGTTCATCCTTACATTGGACAAACTTTGTGAGGTATTTTGGAATACTGTCGCCTTTCTCCATTTTTATTTTTCTGAGCTTGTCTTTAAGCGCCAACTTCCTTTGGTCACTTCTGCTTTGGAAAAAATCTGTCAAAGCCTTCCACATTAAGAATGGAGTGGCTTTCCTGTGAAGGCTGGGCGCAATATGGTCCTTCACACCTTCCAACAGAATCCTCCTCGTCTTTGTAGTCTTCTTTTGCCATGCATCAAGTAATGCAGCATTGCTAGATCTCGGCTTAGGAACATCGCTATCGATGAACTCCTTCAGCCCATTATCCTCCAGAACCGCCTCCATCCTGTCCTTCCAGGCTATGTAATTCGAGCTCCCATCAAGGGCATACTCCAATCTCAATCTGTTGAAATACATTTCAATGTATACTCGATTTCTGCACCAAGAATCTTCTGTAGCAAATTCGAATTGTCCACCAGCACAAACTCACTTCACAATTGCAATCTTCAATCAACAAGGCTCTGATTCCATGTAGAAATTATATGCACTTACACAGTGGATATGCACTTACACATATATGTCCTAGATCCACCCGATCTCACACTATTTAACTTTATGCAAGTTACTAAATCTATTCCACTTGTTAATGTTTTGTGGAAAAATTAATTGCACACACATGTGAAGCATAAACAAAAATAATCAATCGCACATAACACAGTTTTTAATCGGGAAAGCCTGAAGCTGAAAACCCCAACTATATATTATGTAACATGGAGATCATAGACAATCTGAGAAAAACAGAGTAAGTAAACTTACCAAAGCTTCCCAAAGACATCATTACACACTAATCGTGCCCAATCTTGCAACCACAATCCTCGATCTATGCCACCGCAAGCCTCGCTCCACCGCGTAATTTCGTTGAAGAATAGCTCTAAATGAATTTGAATTACCCTTGCCTTGACTGTGCAATCCTCATTGGCAGCTCCAATGTGTGTGTGGTGCAATCAATGCATCACTATAGTCACAACAGATAGTCCATCTTTCCCTTTCACCTATCTCTCCACCGGGTCTCCACTGGAACTGACATGCACTGTAGTTAACTACTGTATTGTTCAGTTGATTAATGAGTTATTATTTGTGAATCAATTAAATAATTAATTGTATCCACTCTCACTATCATTCAACTAGACTAGATACAACTAGCTCAACTGAGTATAATCGAGTTAAACTAAATACAACTCCATAACTACTTCTTCCAACTGTGTCATAACTCTACCACTTGAGTTCTAACCGAGCCCTCCATGCAATAGCTCCAGTAAACCCTCAGGAATAGCATAATTCATTCTTTCATTTGTTGTGCCACATCTGTGCACTGAACTGAAGTGCTCCAAGAGAATAAGTTGTTATTTAGAGTCCAAATATTATTAAGAGCTAATAATAATCGACATGCATCTATTTTTAGATTGACGATCTATAAATAGACTTCGCCTAATATTCTAAAAATACAATTTCATCTATTTTTCCAACTTGACCAACCATCCACAAATAGCATCCTGCAACTTCTGAAATATGATCACCATGTCTAAAAATATACATAGTCTAAAAATAGACTTGCACCAAAAATAGCCTGCGGGCCCACTTAGTGAAGTCGACTCTTTTCACTAAGCTCATCATCTTGTTGAATCTCAACAAATTTAACCTCACTACATAGTGTTTTAAGTAGAATGGTCCACACACGTCTGTGTGAATTCTCTCTAGGATCACTGAAGCACGGTTCTCCTTCTCATGAAAGGTGGTCTTCACAAACTTACCCATTGTACATTCTTTGCACTGATCTGATTGCGCAAGAGTACCCTTGGGAAGTCCAGTAAAAATTTGCTGCAAAATCTTCAAAGTGCCATGGTGAAGATGGCCCAATCTCCTGTGCCATAATTTTCCCTCATCCCGGCTCACCACTTCTTCTGCTTTGCCCACCATTGCAGCGTAGCCATCTACCTCTAGCTTGTAGAGATTCTTAATTCGAACCCCTATCTTCTTGGTTTGACCCGTTGTTTTATGTCGAAGGAAGGATTTTCCCTCACTGAAAACAACATCATAACCTCTGTCTTCCAGCATCGCGACTGATACAAAGTTCTTCTTCAGACCTGGAACATGCATGACATTCTTCAACAAGAATGGATTACCGGACTCCCTCTCAAAGGTAATGGTCCCAATACCTGTCGCATTGTACCGACCATCATCGTCCATCTCTATATGCATCTGGAGGTCCTTCTCCTCCAAGTCACTAAACAAATCTTTGTCTCTCGTCATATGGAAAGACGCACCACTGTCAAGATACCACACTGATCCCATGTAGCTTGAAACCAAGCATGCGATCAAGGAAAAATCCAGCTCAAATTGTGAGGCTAAGGACTCTCCAGCTGCAGATCCAGAAGCCTGCTTATTCTTCTTCTTCTGTGGACAGTTAGTGGCGAAATTTCCATGCTCGTGATAGTGAAAACACTTCACTTTGGACAAATCCTGCTTCTTGCCTTTTATTTTTTAACAGGAACGGATAGGTAGTTGTATTAATACTGGCCAAAAGACCTCAAGACTGGTTACAAAATGGAGAGCAGGATCCAGCGTTGTCCATGACCAGAGCCAAAGCCTCTTTTTCTTTGTACTTCCAGGGATTGTTACATTCTATTTTTCGGACAGCCGCCTCGATCTTCCCCTCTTTAAATATGCAGACAAACTGCTTTAATAACAAACAGTAAAACATAATCAGTCAATTAAGGAACAGGATCCCAACTTTCGACTCCATCTCTGACTATGACTCCGAGTGGGAGGGAGACCGCTTTATTAGCTTCAGCATCAGCTTCTTTATTATTGTCTCTCTTAACATGATAGTAATTCAGGCACTGGAAGGAGTTCGACAATACTCTTATTCTTCTAATCAATCTGGACAGTCTTGGATCAGAGGGAAAAGCACTGTCTACCATAGTTTTAATGATGGACTGGGAATCTCCCAAAACCGAAGCAACGAGAATGCCAAGCGATTTGAGTTGTTTAAGGCCTTGAAGAAGCGCCAGGGCTTCGGCCTGGATGCGAGTGTTGAAACCAATTCCCCAGGCGTAACTAAGCACAGTGACCCCATCTGCATTTTTTACTACACCTCCAGCTCCGGATCTGCCCGGATTTCTTTTCGCTACACCATCAAAGGAAAGAATACACTGCGCCTGCTGTGAGCAAAATGACAAGAATTCAGGTGCGCTGAGTCTGATTTGCTAGTCGAAAAGAGGAATGGGCGGCCTGACAATTGCAGCGAATCGAAGCTCCAGATGATCGCACCATACAGCCTCGTGATCCCTCAAACCAGCCTCATTGAGGAACTCCCCCACGCATTCTTTTAATTGAACTTTGATTTTGAGCCAAATGATCTTGGGATCACGGCGCTTATCACTGAAAATCCGCCGATTTCTCTCTAACCAGGTGTGCCAACTGATGATTTTAGGAAGGATGCACCAGGCTTTTTTGAGGTGCGTGTTCTGTGGGGGGCCTCCTGGGAAGGAGCGCAGCCAATTAGAGAATAAATCCTGGATGATATGAGGGAGGATGAAGTCCAGACCCCAGGGGCCTAAAGCCTCAGCCCAAAGATCTGTCACAAACTTACATTGAAGCATCCCTGCTTCTTGCCTTTAGCACTGGATTTTGAAGGATTTTTCTTCCCCTTCCCTTTCCTTGCTTTGGCAGCCAAAGTGAAATTCTCTTCATCTTCATTCTTCGATGAAGATCCATCCCTGGTACCCCACCTTATCTCCTCCTGCACAAAATCCGACCAAAGTCGCTCCCATCCCAGCAGTTTCTCCCATCCATTGACAGAGTCTTCGTAGCTATGCCAACTCTTTGAAAGCCCAAGAAGAGCCAAGCTCACCAAGTCTTCCTCATCAACAGTAACCCCCACACTTCCCAGTTCATCCTTGCATTAGATAAACTTTGTGAGGTATTTTGGAATACTGTCGCCTTTCTCCATTTTTATTTTTCTGAACTTGTCTTTAAGCGCCAACTTCCTCTGGTCACTTCTGCTTTGGAACAAATCTGTCAAAGCCTTCCACATTAAGAATGGAGTGGCTTTCCTATGAAGACTGGACACAATATGGTCCTTCACACCTTCCAACAAAATCCTCCTCGTCTTTGCAGTCTTCTTTTGCCATGCATCAAGTAATGCAGCATCGCTAGATCCCAGCTTAGGAACATCGCTATCGATGAACTCCTTCAGCCCATTATCCTCCAGCATCGCCTCCATCCTGTCCTTCCAGGCTATTTAATTCGAGCTCCCATCAAGGGCATACTCCAATCTCAATTCGTTGAAAGACATTTCAATGTATACTCGATTTCTGCACCAAGAATCTTCTGTAGCAAATTTGAATTGTCCACTAGCACAAACTCACTTCACAATTGCAATCTTCAATCAACAATGCTCTGATACCATGTAGAAATTATATGCACTAAGCATGCATATGTCCAAGATCCACCTGATCTCACACTATTTAACTTTATGCAAGATGCTGAATCTATTCCACTTGTTAATCTTTTGTGGAAAAATTAACTGCACACACATGTGATGCATAAACAAAAATTATCAATCGCACATAACATAGTTTTTAACCTGGAAAGCCTGAAGCTGAAAACCCCAACTATATATTTTGTAACATGGAGATCATATGACAATCTCATACAAACATACAAAGCTTATCACAAGCTCTCAGTATAGTACAATCATCATACACTAATCAAGTCCAATCTTGCAAATCCATGCACCGATCTATGCCACCTGCTAGCTTGCCTCCACTGCGCAATCTTTGCTGAAGAATAGCTCTGAATGAATTCGAATTACCCCATCCTTTACTGCGCAATCCTCATTGACATCTCCACTGAGTGTGTGATGCAATCAATGCATCACTATAGTCACAACAGATAGTCTATCTTGCCCTTTCACCTATCTCTCCACTGGTCTCCACTGAAACTGCCATGCACTGTAGTTAACTGATGTATTGTTCAGTTGATTAATAAGTTATTATTTGTGAATTAATTCACTCCACTCACACTAGTGTAGCAATCAGTTAGACTAGATACAACTAGCTCAACTGAGTCTAACTGAGTTAAATTGAATACAACTCCATAACTACTTCTTCTAACTGTGTCATAACTCTGCCACTTGAGTTATAACTGAGTCCTTCATGCATTAGCTCCAGTAAACCCTCAGGAATAGCGTAATTCCTTCTGTCATCTGATGTGCCACATCTGTGCACTGAACTCAAGTGCTCCAAGAGAATAAGTTGTTGTTTAGAGTTTGATTATTATTAAGAGCTAATAATAATCGACATGCATCTATTTTTAGATTGAAGATCTATAAATAGACTTCGCCCAATATTCTAAAAATAGAATTTCATCTATTTTTCCAACTTGACCAACCATCCACAAATAGCATCCTGCAACTTCTGAAATATGATCACCATGTCTAAAAATAGACATAGTCTAAAAATAGACTTGCACCAAAAATAGCTTGCGGGCCCACTTAGTGAAGGTGACTCTTTTCACTAAGCTCATCATCTTGTTGAATCTCAACAAATTTAACCTCACTACATTGTGTTTTAAGTAGATTACAATTGTGCAATATAAACCAATCTTGTTGCCTAGTTGTCTTACAATAACTTTGTTTGTAACTTTAGATTTTATTGTATATTAGAAGAATAAACAAAAAGAAATAAACTCATGCAATTACACACAATAGAACATATATATTTAACACGGAACCCAAAAGGGGGGAACTAGAATCAAAGAGGAAATTTCCCTAGCTCCAATAAACCTTAGAGAGAAGCATACTACAATAAAAGCTCAATTAGAGTCCTACCATGCCAATAACTCAAAGGCTAAGGGCAAATAACTACCTTAAATATTCTCCCTAGCTTTTACACCCTTCTTCTAACATCTCAACTAGGTTTATAATGGAGTGCCAATTAATATTCTTGTCTCTCAACTTTTATCCAAGCATAGATCAACAATGGATTCCTCTTATTTGGAGGACTTACCATCCAATCTATTGGTGATCTATCGATGTCAAACACTAGACCTCCTTCATCATGAATTGGAAGGTTTCCTTCCTCTTTCCTATTTAAGCTCAGGAAAACTTCCAACTATGTGTTAAATGCTTCAATAAACCAAGCAGTAATTCCAAAGTGTTGAATTGTACAATTTGGAATAGTTATTTTATGAATCTTCTTGAGTTCTTGTGCTCTCTCTAACACTGGAACTATCAACTTGAACTCTACAAATGGAAGGTCAATATATTTTTTCCCTCGATAGGTAGGTCCCTTTACATGAACCCCTTTTTGTCCATATTTTGGCCTTTTATCTCCTTCCTTCAATAAATGCTAAAAAGGACTTCAAAGAATAGGTTATGGAATAGTAATTGTTTCTTTAGTGAGCTTATACACCTATCATCCAATTGAACTCAAAGCATATGTCAAATAACCATCCAATTGAGTAGGACAGAGAAAAATTGGTTGTGAAAACATGACAATCATTGAGATAATGTCCTTCACCATCCACAAACAATTGAGATTAATGTAGTGTCATGAGCAAACAAGATTCACACTTATCACATCATCATGACAATGAGCCACAAAAGGGGTTCAAACACCATCAATCCCAAACTAAGAATTAAAGCAAACTCAAGGCAAAGATCAAGCAAACCATCTAGCCACAAGAATTCAAGGATAAGTAAATCAAAACAATCAAAGACATTAAAACTATCTATGAGCATCAATCATCTCACTATCTTAGGCCACTAAGGCTAGTAAGATATGATTGATGAAGCTTTAAATTAATTTAGAAAGTCTTTAGGGCTTTAGATCTATTGATAGCATCAACACATAGATAAGGTTCAAAACTCAAAATTTCATTGGTCAAATGGCCTTTTAACAAAATCCAACATATGTTTAACAAAAAAAATATTAAACTTAATATCCAAAATTCTAGTGCATAGAGAGGTGCTCTACAACCCAATATGGGGGTGAGATATCTCACGTAACATTACATTTATAAATAATATAATAATGCTTACAATAGTAAATTTAAAAAAAAAAACAGTAATAACAAAAAAACAATGTGGATCATAAACTAAATACTTAAACTTCCACCTTAATTTCACATCCACTTTATATAAAAATAAAGTAATTAAAGTTAAAGAAAAAAGAAAAATTTACTTTCTAATATTAACGAGATGTAAGTATGTCACTATTTAATATGGAGTTGAGGGATGCCATGTAAAATTAATATAATTGATATTACATTGTATGTAATTCATTTTATTTTTAACTGACATGTAATAGTTAAAACAAAAATATACTAATAACAAAATGATAGGTAATAGTTAAAACAAAATATACTAATAACAAAAAAATATTATTTACTGTTAGCTATGAATAAAATATTTCAATATCAACTATGCATATTTTATTTTAAAATTTCAAGAAATCCAATCCTAAGAGTGTTTGAATCAGTTTTTTTTTTTTTTATTTAATGGTGGAAATGGATTCAACACCATCAAGAAATCCAATCCTAAGAGTGTTTGAATCAGTTTTTTTATTTTTTATTTTTATTTTTTTAATGGTGGAAATGGATTCAGCACCGAAATCCAATCCTAAGAGTTTGAATCAGTTGTTTTTTATTTTTTTAACCTAAAATTTTGAAGCTTCACATCTTCACATCAGTAACCAGGATTTCCCAGGTTTTCCCAAAATTTCTGCCATATTTTTTCAAAATCCTATCAGAATTTCCATTGCTTTCTGAACGTATTATATATATAGAAATCTTGTTTCATTAATAAATTCTTTAAAGAGAATTGTAATTCATTCATTTTTTAATATAGAATTGACACACACACACACACACAATATTTTCGAAAACAAAAATGTTGGTTTGTCTAGATCCATCTTAACATTGTATTTATTCAAATCTCTTTCTCAACTTGAGATATTTGATCTTTTGATCTTGAGTTAAGATAGATGTAAGTGAGTGCTATTAATATAAAACTAATTTACTTCAAATATATAATAAAAAAAGGAAAAAACATGCTACATTTTATAATTAATTAATTTTCCATAAGAACCAAAAAAAAATAATGATAAAGTTAAAAAAAGTGATAGTTTAAAAATAATTATAATTTCACAAACACCTTGTTTCTATTTAATAAATAACCACAACTATTTAATAAAAAACCTTATAAATCAAATACTTTCCAAACTCTACTCAAAGATATTACTAGCAGCTGCCCCAAAAGGTGCAAAGAAAGGCCGATAGGTTTTTTAAATTGGAAAAATTGTATGAGATAAAGATGCCTCATATTGTAGAGTCCTTGATATCTCTTCCTCAAAGAGCTAAAGAGCTTGGAAGTTCATTCTTTTCTTTTCCGAAATAACTTTTTTTTTTTTGCTCAAATACATTCTTTTTTACTTTTTACAATATCATAATTATGAATCTTCTGAAATAACTTTTTCTTTTGGCTCAAATACATTCTTTTTTACTTTTTACAATATCATAATTATGAAGAGCTTGGGAGTTCATTGTTTATAGTTATGAATCTTATGAGCTATGAGTTCATTATTTATAGTTATGAGTTCAGATCGTTTAAGGACCCAATATGCCCTAAGGAGGGTAAGGGTGTTTACTTGATTCTGTGCTCTTGTGGGACCCCATATATTGGTGAAACTGGTCGATCTATTCGTCAAAGAATTCATGAATATGCAGCTGACCTAAAGCATAATAGATCTCGCTTCTTTGCCTTAGCAGAGCATGCTGAAACAAAAAGCATCACATTTGCATTGAAGATGCTGAGGACCATTTCCACCACCCAAAGTTTAGGGAGGCCCTTGAGATTGGAAAGAGGCATGTTAACCTTAACAGAGATGATGGGTGGAGTGTGAGCAAGTGATCCCTGCCCTTCATTCTTAGTTTTTTGAATTTTTGCCCCTCAGTTTGTCCGTTGTTCGTCGTTTCCTCTCCTCTCCTCTTGTTTTACTTTTCTCGTTTCTGTTATTCTTTATTATGTAATTAATTATTATTTTTTTAGCATAATTATGTTTATTATTTGTTTTTAATATAGTTTTTATTTATGTATAATTAATCAATTAATTATTATTATAATTATAATTATTTTTTTTTTTTTTTTTTTTAAATAAAAAATTAAAATAAAGGAAATAATTTAGCTTCAAATAATATATTGGGTTCAAGTAATGTATATTTATATATTTTGTTTTTTTTTAATTTTTTTAATAAATTTTTTATTTTTTATTTTATATATATATATATATATATATATATATATATATATATATTCATATTTATATCTATTTATTTATTTATTTTATTTTATTTTTATTTTTAATTTTAATTTTTATTGTTTATTTTTTATTTATTTATTTATCTTTTATTTTTTATTTTGATTTTGATTTTTGTTTTATACTTATTTATTTTTTATGTATTTATTTTTTGGGTCAAACTAGCCATTATTGTACAACGGCTATTTGGAGCTTCTTTATCTATTTAAGCAGAGTCTTAGATCAGATTTTGCATCTTGTCCTGATAATGAACCAGACTGGCTGGTTCTGGTTCGAAAGGCGTGGACACAAATTTCTCCAATGTGATTTTCACCGAAAGATTTGATACATAATTTATGGATCACAGAAGTCAAATTCCTAATAGTTATGAATCTTCTTTTAAACTAACTTTTTCTTTTGGCTCAATACATTCTTTTTTACTTTTTACAATATCATAATTATGAAGAGCTTGGAAGTTTGTTTTTTTCTTTTCTTTTCTTTTCAGTATTCCAGCAGTAACTTATTCTTTTGGCTCAATACATTCTTTTTTACTTTTTACAATATCATAATTATGAAGAGCTTGGAAGTTTGTTTTTTTCTTTTCTTTTCTTTTCTTTTTAGTATTCCCGAAGTAACTTATTATTTTGGTTCAAATACATTCTTTTTTACTTTTTACAATATTATAATTATGCATATCAAACCTAGTTACAATTTCAACACTCACACTTATCTCATCTAAATCACAATACTTGTCATCTAAAATCACAATTCTTCCGTAACTATTTTTATGTATATATTGTTTTGTATTAGTTTCAAAAATAATATCCAAGCCTTAATAAGACATAGAGCCAAAAACATTTATGTATATATTGTTTTGTATTAGTTTCAAAAATAATATCCAAGCCTTAATGAGACATAGAGCAAGAAAACCAGTAGTTAAAATTGTAAAAGTATGAATATGAAAATAAGATACAAATTTTGTCATTAGCTTGAATTTTACTTTTTTCAAAAGAGATTTTTATTCCATATCAAATTTTATTTGGTTCCAAAGGTATTTAATAAAAGAGAAACCTAATTGTGAAATAATGAGAGATAAATTCGTAAGACGAGAGATATATTGTTTCAGTTGAATAATAAATATTATACATTCACTTGAATTTTACTTACTTCCAAAGAGCCTTCTATTCCATATCAAATTTTAACTGATTCCAAAGGTAATTAATTAAACATAAACCTAATTGGGGAATAATGAAAGCAATGTAAATATGTGGTAATAGTGGATCCGCACCTGAAAATATCTCCTAGAATGCTTGGAAGTAAACACAAAATGTACAATTTAATATTAATAACTCTGAAATGAACCGATGTACATCTTTAAGAATTATCAAAATGCATATGGACATAGAGATCAATAGGCCTAAAACAAAACAAACTGAAGTACAACTTTGGGAATTATCAGAACGCATATAGAAAGATTCAGACTAACAAAATATTGAGAAGCTAAAAGTTACCTATGCCAAAACTCCTGTAGAAAAAGAAACAATATTAACACTTAAAGAAAGATTCAGACTAAGCAAATACAGAGAAACTAAAAGCTACATATGCCAAAACTTGTAGAAAAAAAAACAATATTAATAGTTATTTTATTTATCTGTTTTCATCTTCCTCCCTACTAGATGGATTCAAGGCATTTTATTTATTTGTTTTCACCTTCCTCCCTGCAAGATGGATTCAAAGCATTGTAACTTTGAGTTGCTTTCTGAATTTCTGGATGAAGCCCTCTGCTTCAGTGTCAACTTCCGCAATATAGGCCAGAGTCTATTTTCTCCTTGCGTCCTGCTGTCCAGGCTGGATGATTCAGGCATTGGGTCCTGTTGTCCAGGAGTCTATTTTCTCCTTGCGTCCTGCTGTCCAGGCTGGATGATTCAGGCATTGGGTTCTGTTGTCCAGGCTAGATGATTCGAGCATTCAGGCATTGACTTCTGTGTTCTGCAAAAACGCACAAATCGATCAATTACCTTGCCTATATTAAACTAAGCTCACTCCAATATATTAAATTATCCAAGAATATTGAGTGTTTCCCTTTTAGAATACATTATCCACGTAGAATTATGCAAAACACTTACCGAACTCAAAATATTGCACAACTCTACATAAAATGCAAAGATCTAGGAACTTTTCAATGGACATGTTCAAACAGCGTCGCTCCTTGAGTGTATTTTCATGGCCATGGCAGGCATGAGTTGCAGTAATTTCCTACATGTGACTTCTACAATTTTAGCAA
Source organism: Pinus albicaulis (assembly GCA_034641835.2). Classification (NCBI taxonomy): domain Eukaryota; kingdom Viridiplantae; phylum Streptophyta; class Pinopsida; order Pinales; family Pinaceae; genus Pinus; species Pinus albicaulis. Next base: position 1,320,369,348 of record CM076581.1, read on the forward strand.
ACACAAAAATAAAGCTCAGCGCAATAAGGGAACACAGATTACAGTTGTATGAATTGATATATTTCCATTTCCACATCCAGCACAATCGTAGCCATGGGAGTGGATATAACGTGTTCATAATTCCATACATAAATGCACACAGTTAAGTTTAGTTTCCGTTTAGATTATTAATTATTATGAACAGATGTCAGGTCTAGAATGCACACAGTTCAGTGCAACGACGTTCAGAAAACCAGGCCAAAACTGAAAATGAAGAAGAACAGGGGTGGAGCCTTATTGAAATGCCATCAAGTGGGAGATGGTCTGTTCGTAAAGGGACACGTGTAGTATTTTCCAAACCCTTCGTTCTGGAATTTCTATTATTGGAGGGCGAAACTGCATGAATAACCATTTCAGAAGTTGAAGGAGCAGATGCTTGCCTTGACAGGTGTTTGCCTTGACAGGTGTTTGTTGAAATCAACCGTAGAAAACAAAAGCAATAGTGGGACAGATGTCACAACCTAGCTGGAGTTCAAATTATTGGACAGATGTCAGATGCAAATCACAAGTGTTGACGAAACCCAAAAGTGTACTGATTCAAAAGAATAAGCCTATCGGTCTAATTAAGATATGAGATATGCAATGAACTCTATGAATGTAATATTATATAATTATATTTAAGTATTATTGTGAAACACAAGGTCTTGCTCTCAATGTATGCGTCTCTTCTATCCTCTCATGGGCATGCATGTACATATAACATTTCTATATTATTCTTTTGATTTCATTGCAATTAAAGGAATATCTGTAGCAGTTATGATCTTTATAGCATTGGTTAGCAAAATACTCGTGAGATTTTGCCTCGTATCATTTCTCAGCTATCTAATGACTACGTCACTTGCTCTTGCATTCAAAAGCTGTAGTATTAGTCTATCCCTTGATCTTATTTTTCTCCTTATCGAAGAAAATAGAGAGTTTCTTTTGGATTTTGTGCTTAGACATATTGGCAATCCATCTTTCCAAATCTTCTCCAATTATCACTGGAGTACCTTCTTTGTTAGAGTCCATTACAAAAGATTGAAGATCTGCATCGTTATTCCCTTTTACCTTTTTGAGTTTCGCGTGTTTATTATGAGATGCTATCTGCCCACATCTGACTTTTATTATTTCCGTGTCTTTACTTCTTTCTCAATTGCATCGCACGCAACCAATCAGAGAATCATGGTTCTCTAAAGTACCACTCTTTAACCAAAAAGAAAGCATGTTGGCATTCTTTTTATGACATGCCAATGCAGTACTCATGCTTTTGGTCTCATTTTCTCCATTCTTAAAGCATCATGTTACTCAACAACAATTGTGTAGGTATCTAATTGGCCTATATAAGGTGCAAAACCTGGAATTTGACTATCCGAGTGGCCTCTGGGGAAAATATATCATATGTTCAATAAACAAACACCATCAAACCTAATATCAAATACAGTGAAAGATATGAGTTTTGGTTATAAAATCAGTAAAATTATAGATTACATCAATCATTGTGAAAATATGCTATGCATTTATGATTAGCTTGCCATGGCAATCAAAAAACATATGATAAGATCAAAGAGACTTGCCCAATGAACATAATTGGATACAAGTTCATATGAGTATGTTTCTAGATTTACCCAATATAAGTTAGCATGCACCTCTATTTTTACATAGATATTATACTCTGTTTAACGAAGGAATAGAATGCACATTTTAATTCGAAAGCATAAATTTACTTCCTGTTCGGTTGCTCAGTTCAACTAACATCACCAGTAATCTCTACAAGAACACAATCCATCCTTAAAGTGGTGGAATCGGTTTCTATCTCTCACAATAATTTCTCTCCCAGCAACCTTGGAGATGAACTTAGTGGCAATGTGGCAGTCATTACACACACGAAGGTTCTTCATGATACGGATGCTGGTGCCCGGGCTCGTATTCATCACTCCAAAAGCAATGGCCAGCTTCTCACTATGATTACATAACATCTCTTCCTTCCTGTTCTCTTCCACATCTTGCAGCACAAGATTTGTGTTAGGCACATACCCTGCCTCCTTCATTTTCCCGTACAAGGTTTCCAACACTGCATAAATTTTTTCAGATTGAGGATGGCTTCTGTCTCCCACAAGGAATGTATGAAGCTCCTTATTTACCTCAATAAAACTACATCCTGGTTGTTTTTTCACTTCTTTCTCTCTCATTATTGTCCTCAACTTTGCTACATCCTCCCACCTGCCTGCCTTGGCATATATATTTGACAACAATAAATAATAGCCAGCATTGATTGGTTCTAATTGAAAAATATGTTTTGCTGCTTGCTCCCCAAGCTCGATATTGCTGTGAATTTTACATGCCCCAAGCAAAGCCCCCCACATGACAGAGTCGGGCTTTAATGGCATCTTTTTGATAATGTCGTGTGCTTCATCTAGATGCCCAGCACGCCCAAGAAGGTCAACCAAGCATGCATAATGCTCCAGCTTAGGTTCAAGGCCATAATCTGATTTCATGCACTTAAAGTACTGCCAGCCCTCGTCTACCAACCCTGCATGAGAGCAGGCAGTCAAAATACCAATGAAGGTGATATGGTCTGGCTTTGTGCCTGTCTGTTGCATTTGGGAAAAAAGGGTGAGAGCAGCTTTACCATACCCATGAATTCCATACCCCAAAATCATTGCATTCCATGAAACCACATTTCTTGTGGGCATCTTGTCAAACACTTTCCGAGCAATGCCTATCTGCCCACATTTGGCATACATGTCTACAAGCCCACTGCCCACAACAAAATCAGGTTCAAATCCACTTCTTATTACATAACCATGGATTTGCTTGCCTTGTTCAAGAGCCAATAAATCTGCACACACAGGCAGGGAACTAACCACTGTGATTGCATTGGGTTTTATATTGTGGACCTGCATATCAATGACGGATGTCAGTGCTTCGTGAGGGTGGCCATTCTGGGAATAACCAGCAATGATTGTATTCCATGAGACAACATTTTGTTGAGGCATTCTTTCAAACAATTTGCGGGCAATCTTAATATTCCTGCATTTGGCATACATGTCTACAAGTGCAGTGCCCACAATAATATCACATTCAAATCCATTTCTTATTATGTAACAGTGGATCTGCTTACCTTGCTGTAGAGCCAATAAATTGGCACACGCAGGTAGAACATTAGACACAGTGGTCGAATCGGGCTTTATGCCCTGGACTTGCATTTCAGCGAAGAATGTGAGTGCTGCATGAGCATAGCCATTTTGGCAATAACCTGCAATGATTGTGTTCCATGACACAATATTTTTTTCAGGCATTCTTTCAAACAATTTACATGCAATATTAACATTCCCACATTTGGCATACATGTCTACTAGTCCACTGCCCACAACAACATGAGATTCACATCCTCTTCTTATCAAACAAGCGTGGATCTGCTTACCTTGTTCTAGAGCCAATAAATCGACGCAAGCAGGCAGAACACTAATCAGCGTGATTGAGTTGGGTTTTATTCCCTCGGCTAGCATTTCATTGAAGAATGCCAATGCCTCATGGGGATGGCCATTCTGGCAATAACCAGCAATGACTACATTCCATGACACAACATCTCGTTTCGGCATTCCGTCAAACACTTGGCGTGCAATCTCTAAACTCCCGCACTTTACATACATTGACGCGAGCGCAGTACCCACAAAGACATCAGATTTAAATCGTGTTGCCAAGATATCTTCATGAATCTTCCTGCCCGTTTGCAGATCTGATAGGCTACCACATGCATTAATTACATAAATAAGTACCGACTTGTCCGGTTCTATGCCTTCGCGTTGCATTTCATAATATAGCCTCAGCGCTTGGTTGAAGAAACCATTCTTTACATGATCTCTGATCATCTCTTTCCATGATAAACCATTGGGTTGTTTACGTTTGTGTGTATTGGATTGCTTATATTGGTTTTTGGTGGCACATGCATTGGCACTTGCTGAAAATTCTCTTTTCTTATTCACTTTACACCACGGCAGCTGTTTTATTTCTGATGCAACAACGGCGGAGATGGCGATCGGACTACGGCCATAAAAATAATATTGACAAATATTGCTATGTAAAAATAAGGGTACATGGAAATGCGACTGACTGTTGTATTTGCAGTAGGAAAATCCACTGAGAGAGGGAGATGGAAATATGGATGAAGAAGATGGTGTTAAAGAAGTCAGATCCATTTTACACATGGCAAATTTCAAGATGCCAAAGTCAAGGCCTTGATCTGCCCATTATTTAAAGGGATTGTTTAGGTTGTTACAGTCCTAGAAATTATGAGGAATATGAGCTTTAGATAGGAGACAACAGTACAAATATTAGTGTTCAAGGTTGGATACGTGTTTAGACTTCGAAATACTAGATATAGTGAGGCCAAGCAAGCAGAAACTAGTTCTCCCTGTGGCCAACTATCGGTGAAAAGCTTTTTCCCGAAAAACAGAACCCTAGGTTTGAAAACCCCCAAAAAATACCTTGGAACTGACCCTGGAAATCATCTTAGCGCAGCGATTCGAAGAGTGTTTTTAAGACTGGAATGTGTACAGCGCAAGCCAATACCCATGAAAAGTGATTTGAAGATTTGAATGTGCACTGTAAACTACGAGTGTCTGGAATCCCGAATAAGTCGTATATGACGAAATGTCGACAGGAATATTTTCTTGTAACAAAGATTATCAAGAGTGTGGATCGAGTCTGGCAAAGGAATTTGTGAGAGGATTACGGTGCTTCCTCTGATTAGTAGCGACCTCCATTCGTACCTGCTAATGGAGTTTGGACTGATTCTAACAAAATTAATAGCTTGACTGTCGCTCACTCTGAATAATCACAACCCATGATGGTTGACAGCATGATTCCAGGGAGATTGATGGTTGTGCAAAGATCGATGGCAGCTTTGACGGTGAGATACACAAAATTTAGGTTAGCTTTGTTCAGAGGTAGCTGCTTTTGGGTTTAACATTTGGATAAGTCTAATAGTTTTAGATCTTTGTTTTTTTAAGATATAATTTTTGGTGCTTAAATGTAATTTTTTAAAGTAGAAATAGATTTAATATTCTTAGCTACTCAAATTTCTTGATCTAATGATTTTTAAATATTAATAGATTTTTGGCTTCTGTGATCCATCAATAAATTATGAAGAAATCTTTCGGTAATAATCACATTATCATGAACAAAGTCGACTCTTCGAACCAACCAGTGTGGTTCATCATCAGGACTAGGTGAGAGATCAGATCAGTCATTAAGTTTAAAAAGATGTAGGAGAGGCAAAGAAAACCATTTGATTATAACGGTTTTCTTAATAAAACAATTTTCTTTGCCTCTCCTACATCTATTTAAACTTAAAGACTGATCTGATCTCTCACCTAGTCCTGATGATGAACCACACTGGGTGGTTCGAAACGCGTCGACTTTTTTCATGATAATGTGATTATTACCGAAAGATTTCTTCATGATTTTTAAATATATATGAAAAATGTCAAATACATAGAAATTAACGTTATTGGAAACCCTTGGATTCGAGTGTAACATTGAACACCGTACCCTGTCAGGGAATGCATGATAGATATCATGCTCGCATTCCAATGTGAATCTAGTGGTGGTCATGTTCCACGGAGTAATGGGTTAATGCATGATAGATGGCAAGTCTTATTTCCCAGGCTATCCAGTAATAAATATGCTTGGGCATATATTGCCTATCGTAGGATTAAAGCAAGTACACCATCCAACGGTGGGCAGTATATTCCTAGGCGTATTTATTGCTGGATAGCCTGGGAAATAAGGCTCGCCCATGATAGACATCATGCTCGCATTACAATGTGAGTCTGAGTGGTGGTCATGTCCCATGGAGCACAATTACAGTTAATGGGGTTAATTGTGATTGTCCGGAACATTCCCTTAGAACTTGTCTCACGATCTGCCTTGCATTGGTATTCATGCTCTCACTCTAGTTTATGCTACATCACCTTCCTCTCCTTCTTCATTCTATCCCACGTGTGGCAGACTCCAAAAAAGAGGGGCATCATATTTGCAATCAAAACATCTAGATTCCATCTTTCTAGCCAAGCAGACATGGTTCGGGAATGTGGAAGAGCTTGACGTGGTGGCAAAGGACAAGGGTATCCACTCTCCCTCCATGGCATGGTTAAGATGAAGAGTTGTTCGACCAAGATATCCCATCCCACATCTATCATTTGGTTGCAGCAATGGAGGCAAAGGAGTAAAGGCACTTGGGCGACGGACTCTAGGCAGTGAGAAAGTTGTTAGTGCGCCACCTGTGGACTATAGAAGAAGCCAAAGGAGGATCTAAACGCCGAATGATAGAGGTTAGTGTCCATCTCAATAAAACTCGTCTCTCACTATGAAATCTCTCTAGGTCAATTGGCATTGAGTTCCCTCTCGTCCACCTAATCCCTGCAACCACCAATTCCAAGGAAATCTTTGCATATATGGATTCCTTGCACCATCTCGGCACACCTCCTCAAACTAGTCCTTTAATGGCGCAATTAAACAACAAAGGTTTAGAGATTTGTGATTCCCCGTCCAGCAATAAGCCTAAGACAAAAGTTGACAGTAAGTCAAAGCCTCTCGCCAACATCGCCTAGGTCTTCAAAGGTGAATCCTCACAGCAAGGTGTAAGCTCTTATGGATGTGTGATTGAATGGGAGCGTCCTCTTTGGTTCCTAGAAGGATGTGATGATCCATTTTCGTATTTGACATGTTGGAGCAAGAGAAGAAGGCTAAAGCCAAGCAACGCTAGCCTCAGGAAGATCCAAGGCTAAGTAAATAGCATGAACAAGTCCCTCATTAGGCAATATATGTTTTTGTCTTTCTTCAACTTACATAGTTGTTTTAGTTTTTCTTGTCAAACTAGAAGCCATCATTTTTGTATGGTCTATGTTCATTTTTGTCTTAAACTATCTTCTGCATTTTCCAAAGGACCATTCAGTTTTCCTTTCACGGGCAGATGGTCCCTCTCTAGTTCATTTCAGACCAGATTTAGTACATTGCAGATGTCTATCTCTTTTTATGAACAGGAGTCTCTACAACTCACCTCAACTTGTACTCTATGTAAAGCATTTTCAATGATATAAAGTTTTCAACTTGCTTAAAAAAAAGGTGATTGGAAAAAGTTAAATTATTCATCTTGGACAAGCTTGGAAGATGTGGTTGGTCTGGTCCTAATCAATGTTTCTTATGGAAAATTCAAGCAGAGTCTCAGTCTCACATTTTTCTACGATGTAGTTACACCTCTTAAGTCTATTAGATTTTGTAGAGAGCCTTTAATGCAAAGGCTCAATGGATGGGCTCAACTCTCTTATGCCTTTAGAATGTGGGGGTATGATAAGCAATATTCTTCATTCAAAAGTATGCCTCGTTTGCTAATTGCTTGTGTTTGGTGATCCCAAAATCTCATTGTCTTTTGAGATAATTTCATCTCTTCGTATTTGTGTGTTGCAAAGGTGGTTTCCCTGGCTTAGGAATTCAAGGCGAACCCTCCTCTCTTCGTATTTGTGTGTTGCAAAGGTGGTTTCCCTGGCTTAGGAATTCAAGGTGAACCCTCCTCATCCCAAGTTGAGGATTCCATGTATGCTTTAAATTGATTTTGTCTCTCCTTGGGGATTATTTGATGGTGCCAGCCAAGATCATCCTCTGCAGTGTGGCGTCAGAGTGGTCTTGTACTTCAGTTACACCCATTTCTTATATGTTCATTATGCAGTCTTATGACAAAGCAAAGTTTGCAGTCTTATTTATGTTGGAAGTGGCCCAAAAAAAAGGTGTTTTGAGTCTCGAAGGGATGGGCAACTCAAAATTGGTCATTGTTTGGGAAAACCATAGGGCTAGCGTTAACATAATTGGCATGGGCACCTTATTGTCAGACATCAGGGTTGTTCAAAATTATTTTTAGCACATTAGCTTCTACAATACTTTGGTTGAGCTCAACGTGGAAGTGAATGGTTTATCCAAGGAAGCCCTCAAACTTCCAATTGACTCAATTGATCTCCATGAATTTGTTGATAATGAGGAGATTGATTCGATGGCAAACAATCTCTCCTTCTAGCTTTATAATCCTTCTATGTATTTTATTTTTTGCATGTCAAACAAACACTGTGAATAAGGAGGTTATTCCCTTGAGTTTTTAGTTTTAGGATGGTAGGGAAACAATAAGTCATTTTTAAATTTGGAAGGGCAAGTTTAAAAAAACAAATGATAGGTGAACTACATATATATTCTTGTCTCATTAATACATACAATTTGTTTCCTTAAAAAAAGAAGATAAAGTCATTACTATTTATGTAGTTGTGGTAGCTCCAAGAAAAAGTTTAAACAAAAAATCAAATTCTAGTGGCAATGTGACATTGTAGGTTTAAATTTTGTTGTTGATTTGTATTCTTTTATGTTTGAAAAAATAAAATAAATAATAATTTTTATTTAAAAATTAAAATAACAGTGATATTAACATTAATAATAAATTTTATATTGAAAATAATGTTAAATTAGATTTTATTCTTTTAAGATTTCAACTATACATATATAAAAGTTGGTCTTTATCATATAAGTGATTATTAAAGGTAAAAACATGATATACTAAAATATAATTATAAAACAAGTTAAATAAATAAGTGATAATTAAAGGTAAAAACATGGTATACTAAAATATGCACAATACTTAATTGTGAATTGTAATTGTAAAATAAGTTAGATATATTCATAGTTAGAACAAAGATAAGTTTTATTTTTTTAATTGTTAGTATCATTATAAGAGAAGAGTGTTCTTCAATCCAAATGATTAGTAGATAAATCTCAAAATTCTATGGATATTGGATTCTCAAATCTTTTAAACAAATACTTAAAGCTTGAAAGATATCTTCTAATTGAATGGTTGATAATTACAACTAACAAGGGTTAAATAATATCAACATTTAATATTAAAAAAGAAGAAGGAGGATAACATGGAACATGAATGGAAGGAAACCAAGTTTTTCAAGAGTTGTGACACTGGTTAGGATACACCATGTAGTTGGCCATGTCATCAACTAAAAGATTGCAATGTTGTGATAAGTTGACATGTGGGCTTTACAAAGATTTATGTTTCAAAGATTCTTCCTCTTCAACAATGCTTCACTGAAACCAATTATTGATGATTCCTTTTATCACCAAGAATTTCTTTCTTTCTTGCCAACATGACACTCTCCTTTATTTTCTTCTTACTAACATTTTTCTCCGCCTCTTATTTTGGGTAATGCATTAGTATGATCTTCTTCTTTTTGTTGATCCATAATATCTCTTTCATTGAGATCTATTTTTCTTGTTGGTGGTGTATCACCATCATCGTCATTCTTTTTTGGTGATCATCTTTCCTTAAAAATGATTTGATGGCACATGAATATTTTTCTTAGTGACACATGAAATTGCCCAATTTCTCTAAGGCTTCAAAACTTAGTTAAATCGATGCCAAATTTTATATGCTTTGTTAAGGGATAACCAAGGCTTGATAACCTATTAAAGGCCTACATTGACTCATTCAAGCATCATAAAATGGATTTATATGCATCCAAGATTCATGGTTTGAACACTTTGGAAATGTCCTTCCAAAATTGAACTAGGATTTCCAGGGACTCCATGATACCAAAAAGGATTTCTTTCAAAAATATTTCAAATCATTACTCAACATAAGTATAAATATTAGACCAAAATAAATTCTCAAGCATCAGCTACCTTGCCTACCTACACCTTCAACTTAATACCAAAGGCATTCACAAAATGGAAAAAATAAGGCTATTAGTGTAAGTGTCAATTAATAATTACTAATTATTCTTTTTGTTTGCTAGGTAGTGTGAGTTCTGAGATGATTGGCATGCCTAACCTTGTTGCGAAAAATACTAAGAGGGGGGGGGGGGGGGGGGGTGAATCAGTATTTTAAAACTCACATAAACTTCTCTTTTATTATTCATATTTTTGTACACTACTTAAATGAAGTAAACATGTGTATGTACGTGACTATTATGCAGACAACTAGCGTATATCTAGTAAACTTACCTTTCAGATAATTCATCATCTGTTTAACTTGAACTAGTGTATCAGTACCTCATTAAGCATTAATTAAACATTAACCATGTGTAGTAAGAACAAAATAAACCATCACACATAAGCAACACACATGAACACCGAGATTTTTAGGTGGAAACCCAATGTGGGAGAAAACCACCATTGTTGTCATCTATGTCTTCTTTTTATTATAAAGAAACACTTCCTACAATATTTTATTGGCGCGGACCCATACCATCACACAGGCACCCACCTACAGAAGGCTACAACCTTCTCTAGTTCTCCAACATCCACTGGAAGGGAGCTCCAACCCTCAAATCTCGTTTACCAGCACCCACAGGAAGGGAGCTCCTACCCCCTGATTTGATTCACCATCTACCACTGGAAGGAAGCTTGTAGAGACATCCTGTTATCATCATGTTGACATATTCATCAAGTAGGTTGTCATCAAGGACAAATCATCAGATAGGTTTCCATCAAATACAACACATTTGTCATAATGCCAACAATATCCCCCTTTGGACTTGATGGCAACCACTTTGGTGTTTGGTCACCACAACCTATAGATACCTGTAAAACACATCAAGCTAAACACCAAGCTTTTCAAACACCAAGTTACTCACCCCTTATGACATTAAGGGCAAAGGGTCACCCAATGCTAAGAGAAGGCTTCTCTCCCTTTGTGTAGACATGAGCACTGTAGATCTTATCTACATTGTATACTTACCATGCTCCCCCTGAGCACATGATGAATTTTCTAAAAGATTTTCAATGAAGTACGTGACTCTGTGACTAAACCGAATATTACCAAGGACTCAAACTTACATCAATCACAAAAAATAGTGGGGTTACATATTTGACTTCATCATTACATCAACTACCCAAAATTGGATTACATTCATAATTAAATTGACCCTAATAGCCCATACAGGACTGAGTATTACAATGATTACATGATGGGTATTTTTATGACCTTTACATCAAGACACAGATGTGACATTTATAACCAATACCAAAGACCTCTATAATACCATGATAGTCATTAGCAACCATCATGTAGGATTTGCACCATAATCATCATCCATGACAACAACATCATCATCAAATAGTCTCTTTAGTACCATCGCCAATGATAAGCATAATTATGTACCAAGGAAGTATTAAGAAAACTTAATGCAAACAATGCGTTAGTAGAAGCATAGAAAATGCTCCCCTGAACCTGTGCCAACTGTTCACTTGTCAAATTTGATCACATCAACTCATACATACGTAAGGACATCAAAGAAGCTTCATCAATCAGTTATCCATCAAGATATCATCAACTCATAAAAGATAAAACCACTTCTAAATACCATCAACATACTGTAATCATCAACATTAGAACAAGAAATCCAAATAATAATTGTCTGGAGCATGTATGAGCCTTTTCCTAAGTTTTCCCAATTGTTTCTTCATCATAGCAAAACATACACGACTGTTTAAATCTGAACTCACGTATATACACAAATTTTCTTCATAGGATCCACGTACATTAAGTAAATTACTAAAATTTCACAACTAAAACTCCCCCAGAGCTTGTACTATTTGTACCTATTCACTATGACTATACCGTATGCACTGTTAATAATAATACAAAAATGGATATCAAAAGATAATCCTCCTCATACCTGCGAGAATTCAATTCTTTAAACACATATAATTTGTTTGGATTTCTATATCATATTGCTACGACCTTTCTAGATTATTCATCTATGGCTTTACATTTGGTTGATGTAAACACAATTACATTTCCGTTTTCTTCCATTTGACCTACACTTAGAATATTTTCCTTTATTCCTTGAACTAATAAATTATCATATGCTCTTCTATGATCATTAATTTTGGATCTACCTTTTCTTAGAACCTTTGTTGGATCACTATTTGAAATAATAACCTTACCATCTTGATTTTTCTTGAGAGACTCCATCTTACTCTTATCACCAGTCATGTGATGAGAACACTTGTTGTCTATGTACCATTCATCTTCATTTTCAAATGAACAGAGAGAAACACCAAATCTTATGTGTTCTTCTTCTTCCTGCTTATTAAGAGGAATGTTGGTGGATCCATCTTCTTTAGTCCTTTTGTTATCAATATTCTTATCTGATTACTTGCCATGTTGTCTATTGTGATTATTTGATTTGTTCCTGCATTCTTTTTCTATATGCCCAAACATGTTACATGCATAACATCTTATATAACCAGAAAAGGAAGGAGAGGAATCATAATTTTTATGTCTCGTGTTCCTTCTATTGCAATCGATATCTTTGTGACCAAATATGTTGCAATTAAAATAATAATCCTTAAAGAAACCTGAGTACCTAGGAACTGATGGTCTTCTAGTGGAGCAACTATTTGCTTGAGACCGAAATAATCTGCTTCTGCAATTGGCTGCAACATGTCCATAATTATGACATATAAAGCATTCAACATTATTTTTCAGAGGAGAGAATCAATTGAAACTTCTATACTAAGGATCAAATGATTTCCTTTGAGGATTCATGATCCTTGATTGTTGATCAATTTGGCTTCTTGTATATTTTTAAACACTTCAGGTTTTGCATTGTTATCCTTTGTATTATTAGCACTATCTTGTGAACTAGATTCTCCTTTAACATTTTCATGAAAACCAAGACCAATTTAAATAGCGGGAGACCTTTGACTACTAAGAATATTATCCAAAATCTTAGTACTATATTGAAATCTTCAATGTTTATTTTCTTCTTCTAATTTACCTTTTCAAATGTTTACCTCAACCCCCATTCTTTGATATTGCTTTTCTTTTTCTAGATATTGCTTCTTCGTACCTTCTTCAACCCTTCTTCCTTCTTATAATTGCTCCTCTAATTTGAGAATATCCTCTTTCAACCCATTTTCTTGTTCTTCAAATGCTTGAAGTAGTTCTTCATTCCTCTTATCAGATTTTTCAAGATTTGCCTTTAGAGAGACAATCTCAGTGTCAAGACCTTCACAATACTGGTTAGATTCCACAACAACATTTACAGATTTAATATGATCCTTGTTATCATAAGTCTATAACTTATCTTTAACATTAACAATCTTTTTCAAAGCAAGATCAAGTTTTGTCCTAAGATCATAAATGTCTTCTAACCTATCGTCTTCTCAATTAGTAACTTCATCTGACATCATACAAGTTGTTTTATCATCATGTCCATTTTTTGACACATTGTTAAGGATAGGATTACCTGGTAGTTTATGTGATCAACAATCTTCCTTTGGATTTTCTTCATGGATTTCTTATAGCTTATCCAATTCTTTCTTTACAGTTGTATACTACATAAATTAATTCAATACTGAATCAGATATGCTAAAAATGGTGTCACTTAATGCCTTATTCTTCTTTTTTACTTCCTCATCTGATAGGGGAATCTCGGTGTAGCCATTTCATACTAGATACCAAACATCAAGGTTCATTAGATTAGACTTCATCTTTTCTTTCCAGTGTTTACAATTACCTTTCTTAGCATAGGCACATATGCATTGGCCATTGTTTCTGACTTGTCTTGATCTTCTACTTCTAGAGGCAGTATTTCTGAATCTAACTTCTCTTTAGAGTGCTTACTTTCACTTTTACCCATAAGCGCAAGTTCAGTTGATTCACTGTCATCATCACTATCATCATTATTGCATAGAAAAGGAAATGGACCACAATTAGAAAAAGAAACCATACTTGATAATTATTTGTTACCATCTTTTTCATTCTTGTTGGCATCTGTAATTGCTATTGTATCTAATATATCACTATCACAGTTTTCTGAATCCCTCCTTCGAGATATATTCTTCTTTCCCATCATCTTGACAGATCTCCTTCAAGCGATCAAGATTCTTCTAAAGGACCTTCTCTGATACCAATTGTTGGGAAAAATACTGAGGGGGTGGGGGGGTGAATCAATATTTTAAAACTCACTTAAACTTTTCTTTTCTTATTCATATTTTTGTACAAGACTTTACTGAAGTAAACCTTCATATGTACACGAGTGTTATGTAGACAACTAGAGTATATCCAGTAAACTTACTTTTCAGTTAATTCATCATCTGTTTAACTTGAACCAATGTATTAGTACCTCATTAATCCTTAATTAAACAGTAATCATGTGTAGTAAGAAAAAAATAAACCATCACACATAAGAAACACACATGAACATTGGGATTTTTAGGCAGAAACCCAACATGGGAGAAAAACACAATTGTTGTCATCTTTATCTTCCTTTTATTATAAAGAAACACTTCTTACAATATTGTACTGGCACAGACTCATACCAACATGCAGACACTCACTCGCAGAAGGCTACAACCTTCTGTCATTCTCTAGCACCCACTGGAAGGGAGCTCCAACTCCCTGATCTCATTTACGGGCACCCACCAAAAGGATATCCCACCCCCTGACCTGATTCACCAGCTATCACTGGAAGGAAGCTTTGACTCCCTTACTGAAGGCTCCAACCCTTAGCACTACCGTGGACCACATTTCATAAATTTTCACACTAGATCCACCTGATTCAAAACATCACAACTTGTAAGTCATGTTTCATCAAATTTTCAGACTGGAACCACTACCATCATTTAAGAAAACAAAATACCAATATTGAAACCAAACACTGCAACAACTCACTGAACCAACTGAAAACCCTGATCAAAAAATGCCAAAAAATATATGTTATTATTCTTAGCATATCTGCGTGTATACGCGACTTCCTTGAAGCATACCCACATACAGATCTCAAAACACTGAGCCCTAAAACTGAATCATTGTCATTTTGAAATAAATAATGTGTTACACATCAAACCATTGAATCACTTTGAAATAATCACGGAACCATCATAGATCTTCAATCACATACAGCTAGCAACATCATCACTCTTCAATCAATCAATTCAACTTCAATCATCATTGTTAAACCCAGATCATCAAGTAAGACTTCAATGACAGACAACAGAAACACAACAAGACTAATTAGAATGATCAGGCATCATATTGATAAAAACCCTAACATATATATGTGCTTTCCACAAAACACTTCCACGTGTATATGCACCTTTCAGGAATCAATCTTGCGTACAAACTAATCCAAACTGTAGAATAGACACACGACTTACTAGAATGAAATATGTGTATGTATGTGCCTTTCAATTTATCAAAACCGTGTATGCATGCGCCTTTTAGTTTATTAAACCCGCATACATATCTGTAATTATTGACTTATACCTTCATTGCACATCAAACCTTTAGAAAGAACCCATATCTTGACATATATAATAAAACATGTGTAAAACATTAATATCACAAACCAAACCAATCCATTTGTAAATTATCAATGTATAGTCATTTCATATCTATTGGATCTGATCCATCATCATATTCTCGGGTGCACACTTATTCCAAATCAAACACTTCATCAATATCCCATTACATGTATACTTACTTCATATCAAACTATTCATCAAATACACATTGTTATCATTGGAAAATCGGACAAGCAAAAATGACATTATTAAATGTTAGTCGGAAGGATTTACAGGGCTGAGGAACATTACTGGATCTAATTTTTTTTTTAAATCTCTAAGGTCAAGAGGAAAAAATCAAATTTCACACCAGAGACACATGCAAAATGCGCCTTGCGCGCATTTTCCTTCGATAGGCACACTGGTCTGCGTGGCTTTCCCTCAAAAATTTGCACAGTCTTAGGAGTGGCAGAAGTCGCTTTCCGGGACCACTTGACACACTTCAGGAAATTATCCTCCACTTGAGACCGCCCAAGGACAACCGCCTAAGCCACCTTGGGCCCTCAAGTGAGCACACAAAGGAATCAAGTGGGCACTCAAAGGAATCAACCCTCTCTCTTGGGTCACCATCCACAAATGTACCAAGATAGGGAAGGAGGATTTGAATTTTCCTATAAATTGCCACCATGAGATGAAAAAAAAGAGAACACATTGTTATGCTGGCCAAATTTCTTATGAGAAAGTCAGCAGTGTGTAATCTAGAGCAGCATTTGAGTGAGGATTCTATTGTTGGCCACCTAAAAAATTCAATCCTTTGGAGAAGAGAGAGAGACCTTGCAACATCAGCTAAAGGGTAAAAACTTCCTTGCATTAGATCTTAGAACTCCATAGTTCTAAGGATCCTTTGGCAAGAGTGTAATGTTTTATCTTTCTTACTGATAGCGGTCAATAAGAGGGGACTTTGATTCCACCGTTTGCATTATTGTCACATTTGACTCAT
Source organism: Pinus albicaulis (assembly GCA_034641835.2). NCBI lineage: Eukaryota > Viridiplantae > Streptophyta > Pinopsida > Pinales > Pinaceae > Pinus > Pinus albicaulis. Next base: position 1,320,385,708 of record CM076581.1, read on the forward strand.
TGTAAGCTTTTTTTTTGTTTTATTTTGGCTGTGTTTTCTCTCCTTATATGCATACTACATTCCATAATTTAGTGTGTTTTATATATATTAGCATGTATTCACTAACTTGCTAACCATATTTTCTACCTGTGACCATAGCTTGGAGGTAGCGACCACTCCTACCAAGCACTGGTGGATTGGTACACTTGTGCACCAAATCCACCACTAAAGGATTGGTGACTCCACTTGCTTTACCTTTTAGTTAAGTGGTTGCGCTTGTTGCAGGGGCCTTCTCTCTGCTCTGGAGTGTTGTTGGGATAGCTTCCCTTCTCCTCTTCTCTCCTCATTCACCCATAGTGAATATTTGTAGTTCAAGAGTTCTGTAAGTTCCATTTTGCAAGAAAACCACGCGTTGTTTACTCTGACAGATGCGACGATCCGCGCGAGTTTAGGTCTGACCTGCTTGCAGAGTTGCGTGCCTGTGTGAGGAATTTATGCACAGAAACCAGAGACCAAAATTATCATTGATTTTATTCAATTTCCCAATTGTAAAGTGACTGGAATCCTAGAGAAAAACTGCTAGCACTGTGTTTGGTGTCCCATGACTGTTTAGAACTTGCTTTTGGTTGCGTTTTAGTGTTGCTAGTTGCATAGTTTTAAATTTTAAAGTTTATCTTCACAAAACTCACATAGTTTAAGTATGGGGGAATTGAGTGGAGAAATCCACCTTTGCAATCTGAATTAACACATTTTGTGAAAATATAAACCAAAAACACATAGATAATTAGCTGGAGTAAGTGGCCCTAATCCACATATGCTTAGCTAGTTTTCATTTTTTTCCTAGTTAGATCATTAATTTTAGTTTAAATTTTTGCACTAGGAGTTGGGACCAAGACTTAGTTATCTTAAGAGAGGCAAGTAATCTTTGCTACCCTTGCACCTTTTTGTGACCCTGGGCAAGCATATGAAAGCTCTCTTCTGATAATTTTCCATCTCCCTTTAGTTAATCATTTATATTAATTAGGCAAAGTTGTAAGCGGCCCACTATCCGCACATGATTCTCTTATCGCAAGGAACAATCAAAACATAGATTAATAGGGGACGTGTAAAGGATCACTACATATCCATATCTTAAAACTGTGTGATTGTTCACTTTTTGCTCACACACTTCCACACCATAAGTGAAGTAAAGAATCCTTAAAACTAACCTAACTGAACTCACTAAATCTCCCCATAGGGGCCACAAAAAAAATTATAGTTCTGGTTAGGACCATGGGGTAGGCATCCAATAAGCCGCCATGGTCAGTTAACATCTTGAGACATGGAAATTGATTGAATAGGGAGCTTTAAATCAGTCTATCTTCCCATGGAAAAGAAAACCTGAGCACCATAGAGACCCTATTCATAGGGGGTTAGGCTTAGGCCCAATGTGTGTGGTATTGTTTGGGGCTACCTGACCCATCTAATGCTCAATACTGGTGGTTGATTTACCAAGAAGCTCAAGACTTGAACGCTCATGTGGGATGACGGTACTTAGTGGCCAAATCTAGGGCATCCTTCCCTATAGGTAACGATGATCCTCTACCCATTACCTTGGTCGATTCTTCAGCTGCTGGAAGGCATCGCTAGTTCTTTCGGGACGTTAGCCCTAGTACCCACCAAAAGATATCTTCGCAAGGCCTAGTTACAATTGAGGGTGTGAGGACGTTTAGGTCTCTAGGATTTTGAGAATCACGCACAAAAACAACCAAAACCATTTTTTGATTGATTTATCACATAGAACTAATTTAAAGGAAAATTAAATTTTGTTTTTGCTTTGTTTCATGTATGTAGTCACCATTTTGCTTTGATATCTCCCCTCTCATAAAGCTAAATATTTTCTCCAAAACCATACCTAGTCGACACCATAACATTCCCAACGGGACCTCATTGATCTAGATGTCTTTTGGACCTCCCCCCATTATCGGGAGGAGTTTCAAGTTTTTTTCCATTTAGGCATCAAAGACGGAACACCACCACCCTTATTGGTTCATCCTTTATTAGGAATCTTTGGTTGGGAATCCCTGAGGGTCACCCAATGCCACACCGGTGGAAACCCCCATAGGGTCACCACTTACCACTCCTCCTAAAACCCCTAGGGGGTAGAGGAGCGCTACCCATTCAAGGATCCAAGTGAACACACAGCCGAGTACATTATAGACAAACCCCATATCTAACCAGAACCCTATGTTTTCACAGTCTGCAATGGCACTCAACCCACAGTTACCGCTCTTAGCATAATTTAACTTACTTGATCTAACCAAGTTAACGAATGACCCCATTACACATAATGCTACATGGCCCCCCATGCCCACGAAGCTCCCTTCAGACATTCCAAAATTCGAAGGAAAGCAAGCGGAAGACCCCGGAAATCATATAATGACTTTCCACTTGTGGTGTTCATCGAACAACATCATTGACGATACTATTCGGCTGAGACTATTTAAACGCACCCTAACCAGATCAACTGTGAAATGGTATGTGGAGAAACCTTCTGCTACACATGGAACCTTTAGCGCCCTCACTATCGCGTTCCTCATGTATTTCAGTTACCCATCCACCATGATTCCTGGATGGAAATACTGACACATTTTAGACAGACACCAACCGTCCATATCTCGGACCATCTCCATGAATGACGACGACGTCACAGTTTGTGTAAAGCCAAACTCGACGATCGAGTCCTGCTGGACCTATTCCTGAAAACTCTCACTACAGAGATGTCAAAATATGTAGAAACTCAAAAACCTACATTCGAAGAGGATGCCATCAGTAAATCCCAACAACTCGAGTTGATTTACACGCAGTCAGGATACATTTATGACATCCTGCCTAATGTCCCGCGCCTGCAAACTTATAAAGAATTTCTAGGCACGTCGAACACTGTAGATGGATTGATTGGGTCACTAACCCAAAATCACCTAGGCAGCAATAGTCAGTACCCCATTTACGTGTATAATCCTAACCAGAACATACCGCAACAAGGCTACCATTAAATTCATCATGCACCTTTGCAGAACATGACCAATAGGGCACAGTCGTACCATCATCAACAAGGAGGACCATACCCTCCTGCTCAGGGGACCCAGTACGCAGTTAGAAATGTTGACGCAAGAGCTCATCCCTAGCAACCATTCACAAACCAAGGACAGAGACCCCAATATTCCCAATCCCTAGCACAAAACCCACCCATGCAGAATAATGCATGGGTGAACTTTGTGCAATGTTCCTAGGCACAACCACGCCAATCATATAATCAGGAGAATCCTAGCTATCCTCCTAATGCGACAAGGAAAAAAAAACAAAAGAGAAATCTTGGACAGTGGGGAAACAATCAATGATGCCCTACGCGATCTCAGGCTGGTGGAAACTCCAACCGAAATCAAAACCAGGAGCCAAGTAACTCCAAAGATTAGAACAAGAGGGTGAATCTTTGGACCAACCACTCTTGCACACTTTGTGGTGAGTATGGCCATTACACTCACCACTGTCTCGATCTCCCCAAACTTAAGAAGCTTCAGGGTAACCGAGGAAAAGGGGGACCCTCACAACAGACAATTGTCATGCAGGAGCCCTTCCCCCACCAAGGGACAGTTAGCACCCAACAGCAGCAAATGACTCCCGACAATTTCGGGAAAAACAACCATGAAATCTACATGACCGACAAAGAAATGTTTTTTCAGACATGGAACCAAAATTATGATACCCTGCCAGACACTAGTTCGTCAGGGGCTAGCATGAGTACACCAACAACGCTGTTGAATATATCAAAGATACCTATTCAAACTTTACCAAAGATGGCTAAGGGACCAACTAGGTGAGCAGGAAACCACTCCAAAGCGGCCCATAATTATAGCATTGTGGAAGATTTAGCCCAATCTCCCATTGTTATGTCAGCTTTGGAGGTATTTCAATCATGCCCAAAGCAAAGGAAAGCCTTAATTTCCATGTTAGATGCCATTGACCCTGTCGATTCGCACCTCATGGCTTTCAATTTAGATAAAGCCACCCCTAGGCTTCCTTCATTGGTCACCTTCCAGATATCGGTGTCAGTCCAAAACATCACTATCCACTGATGTATCATTGACGAGGGTGCATCCACATGCATCATGTCAAAGAACGTCTGGCAGAAGTTAGGGTCTCCCGAACTAAAGCCATCAAACATCACACTTAGAGCATATGACGGGCGCCCATCCACTCCCTTCGATCTCTATCAAAATGTCCCGGTCTTCTTGGTTGGAAAGATGGTCCTTATAGACATAGAGGTCTTGGATGCTAAACTAGATTACAATATACTCCTTGGACATAGTTATATGTACGCCATTTCTGCCATAGCCTCCTCCGTCTTCTGAACCATGATGTTCCCCCATGAGGATCGCATCATTATTGTCGACCAATTGACATACCATGACAAGTGATCCCTAATGAATGCCGATGTGTTTCCACCCTATGTAGACACATCTAGTGAGATGCTTACACAGTACCAAGAATATGGCCCTAGCCAATTCAAACCGCCTTCTATCCTCAGGTCATTCCTAGGAGATCACCCTGTTATACCAGAATCATCATTTGATATCACAAAGGCTCTAGTGTGCATGATGTCTACATCAAGCACCGAAGCCAACAAGGAGAAGGAGATGAGAAATAATGACACCGAGACCTCGGCCACGATAGCCTCTCTAGCCTATGTTGCCTCCCAAAATTCATTCCTCTACCCTCCATTTGGTTTTGTGTAAAAACAAGTCTTGGCAATAGTGGTGTTGCCAAACTTATATTTTGCAATACCACTTTGGTACTTGGTCCCACCTACCACGACAGGAGTCACAAATGTCACCTCTACAAGGTTAATCCCCCTCACTCCTGAGGAGGCCCCACCTATTAAGAAAATTGTCGCAACCATCCCATCTAAGGAAATTTCCGTCGCAAAATCGATTGTTACGACCAAAAAAACCAATAAAAAGGGGAAGAAGGTAGAAAATCTCACCATACAACGGGAATTACAACCTTGCACCATATGCGACATAGTAGGCCACCCTACCCACATCTGCTTAGAGATGGATGAACTAAAACTGCTCCTTAGCTTTGAGTTAAATATCGCGGAAAAAATTTCTCGTAGAAAGGAACCAGCCATCAAAAATCAAGGCAAGGCATTGCGTACCAACCACGCATGCACTATTTGTGGAAATTATGGGCATTACACCCATCATTGCCCAGAAATACCGCGATACAAGGATGCCTTACATGCCATCGAACAATCCTTTCAAGAGGATCCCTCCACCCAGTCTTTTGGAGAAGAACCTCGCATCGTTTTATACCCATAGGAGGCACAATAGTCACCATAAATACTCCCATTTATCCCCCCTCCCCCTATCGAGTGTTGTGCACTCTGCGACGAACGAGATCATTTCATCACTGAATGTGAAACCCTAGAACTGTTTCAATGATGGTACCTAGTTCATGTAGTATACCACGTTGACCTTCTAGCCATCCAGCATTTGTGTTAGATATGTGGTGGCACTCACCCATTACACCATTGTCACTATATCCCTAGATTTCGTGGAACGCTCACTATTTTATGCATGACCATTGTACACCTCTCCCTAGAAGATGACTCTGATATAGAATTAATGGACAGCTCGACAACGAAGGAGGATGTGACAAGTACTAGATCCATCCTCTTCCTGTCAATTGAAAAGAAGCTAGTCGGGGAACCCTTAGTCACCCACAACTACCCTTCACGGAAAATACCAACATGTGAATTATATGACACACGTAATCATGTGGTCACCACATGCCCAGACCTAGAAGTGCTACGTCGCTAGTAATCAGTCACGTCATCAAACAAGCAGGACGGGAACACCCAAGAAAGATGTTCTTGTCTAGTATGTCAGAGAAACCATCATGATCAACGCTGCACTTACATCGTTTAAGTGCGCCCACTAATCGAAATTATTCATTCATTAGAAACACACCATCGGGATATCACCAGTCCAGAGCTTAGACAACATAATGGAAGGCAGATTCCCCCCAGGAGGCCTACCCTATTTCCACACCGACACGTCAGGCAAGTTAGAAAGGCACATCGACCTAGCACGACCCATGTCCAGCCTAGGCCGACATGGACTATGTGACATAATCGACCACCAAGTCAATCAGTGTAAAGAACTGAAGCACCTCACGAAAAACTTTCACATGGTCTCTTCTCTCCCTCAGAGACATATCTCTAACCAAGAGAAAATCACACACTGCTATTGTCGAATCTGCTCGCATTTTCACCATACTATGAAATGTGAACATCTCCCCAAGCTTCGTGCGGCAAGAGCAACATTAAGTCTACACTCCCCAAAAGAGTTAGACATATCCAAGATAAAATATTTGAAATGGCAACAAAGGACCCTCTCCCATATACCTGATCCCTTCCAAGCGTCCACTTTAGGGACAAAGAGTAGTGTTGGTTCCCATACAATCTACTTAGTTGGCACAGTGGTTCCGTGCACCATTTACACCAGCCAAAACCATGAACTAGGCACAAATTCCAAATCTCGGAAAGTGCTTAGCCTAATGAGGAATCTAGCCTTGCTCCCACGCAAGCTCCCACGATGGAAATTCCTCCCCCACCAAATGTTGACGACACGATACACCATATATGATTCATATCATCATGTATCGAAACCTTGAATTGGGTTTTTTTCTCATCAGTCATATGTGTCGATTTAGCTACAACTACGAGAGTAGTTGTACCAACGATGGTGCAAACCCAATCCGTATGCACCCTGTCGACCATGTTTGGTTCCACCACATCAACGATGGAATATTTGTCATGTCTGTCAACCAGCTCTGTTAGGATGAACCTCTTCCTCACGGCCTTGCGCAGACTCAACCCCCCTTAGGATCCTTATTCCACTCAAATGAGGATATCCTTGAGGCCATGACGGAGCCAGATTATCTGTGGGATGCAATGCATCACCTTTCGTTTTTTCTTCCTGAAAAAAGTTCAACCCTAACAAGATAGGAAACCAAGATATTTATGTGATTGAATCAAAATACTTCGTTCCATCATGGAAAGTAAATTGGTTCAAGAATCCCATTATGACGACCGATGTGTTCAAATAAGGGAACATGTCAAACATTTCGCCTACCATCAAGGTGAATATCTCTCAAAATCCTGAAAAATTTGAATAAATCTCATTGGGGGTAGCATGTTCACCAGAAGAGATAACCTCTTACACTGAGTTATTGCAAGAGTATCGAGATATCTTCGCATGGGACTACTCAGAAATGCCTGGGCTTAGTCCCACTATTGTAGAGCACCATATTGACACTTGGCCTGACGTACCACCACTACGTCAGAAAAAACGTCGACTGCACCAATCCAAGGCAGATGTAATTAAACGAGAAATTGATAAGCTACACAAAGTCAGATTTATCTACCCCATCGTTTATACGTCTTGGGTTTCCAACCCTGTTCTCGTCATGAAAAAACAGGGCACCATATGCGTTTGCATCAATTTTCGCGATTTGAACAAAGCATGTCCTAAGGAAAATAACCCTACCCCATTCATCTACCAAGTCATCGATGCTTTTGCAGGACACGAGGCCCCCTATTTCATGGATGGCTTCTCTAGGTACAATAAAATCCAAATCCGTCACACCGACCGGTACAAGATCGCGTTCACTACCCCCTGGGGCACATTCGCATACCAGGTAATGCCATTTTGCCTAAAGAATGTTGGAGCCACCTTCCAGAGGGCCATGAATTATATCTTTCATGACTTGGCACACCTTATCCTCGCCTACTTGGACGACCTCATCATCCGATCCAAGAAGCAATCAGACCACCTCGAGGATCTACGACTGATATTCCAATGATGCTAACAATAAAACTTACGCTTGAACCTCCTCAAGTGCGTCTTCTGCGTCACAACATGACGAATTTTAGGTTTTATTGTGTCCTAGAAAGGAATTAGAGTGGACCCCCTCAAGGTCCAAGCTATCAAAGAGGTACCTCCACCTCGAACCCTCAAGCAACTACAAAGCTTGTAGGGGAAGGCCAACTTTCTGAGACATTTTGTCCCAGATTACGCCACTTGCACTCAAGGATTCTTGCGTCTTCTTTGTCAGGACATCCCATTCAAATGGGAAGATCAAGCCCAACAATCATCTAACGTGTTGAAAGACACATTGTCTTCAACACTGCTAATCAGTCCCCTAGACTACAAAAAAGACTACATCATGTATATATCAACATCCAAGACCACTTTGGCCAGAGTATTGATCTAGGAGGGTCCAGATTGGAAGGAGAAAATAATATATTACGTTAGAAAAATCTTATCAGGCCCTGAATTAAGATATGAGCCTGAAGAAAATACTTCCCTAACACTAATTCACGCAGTCCAAAAACTTTGCCACTACATCATCTTAAAGACCACAACAATCATCAAAGATATTAACCCCAACAAATACCTACTCACGCACCATTTAATGAACCATAAGTACACCCACTGGATAGACATTCTACAAGAATACGACTTACAGTTTCACTCCCCTAAAAGCAAGAAGGCGTTAATCTTAGCCGAGTTCATTACAGACCTCCCAATTCATACAAAAGGATCACCAGTCAACGATTCGCTACCAGACGAACATCTCTTCCTTGTAGCGACCGATGACCCTTGGTACATAGATATTCTCCTCTTTTTACAAGCCCAAAAGTTTAGACCCCATCTCATTTGTGACGACCGTTGGCGCATCCGCCACCAGCCCCCCCGATACCTCCTCATGGGAGATGTCTTATATCGATGGGGCATCGACACCATCTTACGTCAATGCCTCACCCACGACCAAGCGGAGCAAGCCCTTAATGACTGCCATAGCAGAGCTTGTGGTGGCCACCTCTTCAGAATGGCCACCGCCCAAAAATTCCTACGGTCAGGATAGTTTTGGCCCACTTTATTTCATGATTGCATTTCAGTAGTCAAGAGGTGCGAGCGATGTCAACGCTTCGCTCACAAGGAAAGAGCCCCTCCTGCTCCCCTGCACCCTATCATTGCCACTTGTCCCTTCTGCAAATGGGGAATTGACTTCATGACTTGCAAGCTAGCATCGTCAGGAAATCACAAATACATTATTGTGGTCGTCGATTATTTTACTAAGTGGGCAGCAGATATGCCCACACACGACAACACCGCAGAAACCGCTGCACGATTTCTATTTAACCATGTCATTTCTAGGTTTGGTGTACCTAAGGAGTTAGTCTCTGACCATGGAAAACACTTCGAAAATGAAATTTCCAGGAGCTATCTCACCATCTTGGATTCACACATGAATTCGCGTCACCATACTACCCCCAATCTAATGGACAGGTAGAGGCTGTGAAAAAAGTACTCAAAACAATGTTACAACACATGGTGAATAACCACAAAACAAACTGGCATCACATGATTTTCTCCTCCCTATGGGCATACCGCAAGGCAGTGAAAAAATCAACGAGGTTCATACCCTTCCACTTGGTATACAGGGTCGAAGCAGTGATTCCCATAGAACGCGAGATCTCAAATTTACACACCGCCATCGAACTCCTCAATAACACCCAACCTATAGAGCAACGCTTATACAACTAGAGTTTGTCGACGAAAGTCAACGACAGTCGCTCTAGAAAAACGAGGCCCATAAAAAGTGGGTGAAAGCATCGTTCAATCGCAACATCACCACTTAATAATTTACCAAGGGAGAGTTAGTCCTCCACTACAATGTTGCAAAAGAAGCCCTAGGGCCAGGAAATTTCGAAACCTTGTTGAAAGGACCCTATATCATAAAACATTGTCTCCTAAAAGGAGCATACATCTTAACAGAGCCTCACGAGACATGCCTGAGCAACCCCGTCAACAGTCTTTACCTCAAGAAATTTTACCCATAAGGGCCAAGAGGGCTCAGCCCTAGAGTTAACGTACACACACCAAAACTTTATTTTTGATCACAGATTTGTCACAAAAAGTGTTTTAGTGTCACAAATGGATTTTCAACCTGATCATTACTTTGGATTCGATGATGGAGCAGCGCGATGGTATCAAAGTTTAGCAGCAACCGCCTAGGTCATCTACCACCCTGAACGATCACCATTCTACACCAACGAAGTATGCATTGGATCAACAACAAACAATCAGGAAGAATACGATGATGTTATTGGGCTCATGTGGGATACCTTCAATCAAGGCATTCACCACTTGCATATCTACCTAGATTCCCAGTTAGTGGTTTCACAGTTAAACGAAGAGTTAGAGGTACGAGATTCGCATATGTTTAGAAAATATTTGCATGCAAAAATATTAAGCCATCAATTTGATCACATTACATTTACACATGTGCAAAGAAATCAAAACTAGACAGAAGACTGCATAGCTAACCACATCCTAAACTGGAATGCATCTCAGATAAACCATCGTACATAAAAACAAAAAACATAAAAAACACAGATATCCATCAGCAATACACATCATCCATAAAAACATATAAACGGTTGACACACCATATAGAGTTGCAAAAGATATCTCTCATATATATATATATGTCTGAGTACAAAAGATGAGTCATGTATCTGACCCATAAGTCAGCCAAAAATACATATACACAAGTCGTCAAAAATAAGGGAAGCATCCTCATAATAGGTGCTTTCCCTATGTACAAAAATCCTCTAGGGTTGTGCCCCTCCAGGTTGGGCACCTGGACCCGTGGCTGCTCCCAGTGCCAGTACTAGGGCAAATGTCAAAATCGAAGCCGCCACGTGACGCAGAGTCAGTCGATAACCCCTCTCTTGAGCCATCAATGTTTCTAGCCATATATCATCAAGGTCATCAAAAAACTCAGGTGTAGGCATACCTTAGGTTAGGTGGTCCACACGGCCCCATGCATCCTCCAAGTCAGTGGCCCGAACCTCTAGAGCAGCCATGTTTTCTGCCATCTCTACCATGCAAGCCTTAGCCGCCTCGGCATGAGCGATCGCTGGAGCACACTCTGTAGCAGCCAAACTGCCACCCTCTATAGATGGACCAACCCTGTCACCAGGAGCTCCACCCTTGGACTGCTCCGGACCTCCTCTCTACCCCTTGGCTGAGAGCGGAGCCCCTTGAACTCTCTAAGGCAGATGGTCTACTACCAATTGAGCCGTAGGACACCCAACCTCGCCAACGTCTGCAAGAGTAAAAAAACTATGTTAGTGTAATCATAATACACATATAAGCCATAAATACTCAACAAATGAAAAATAAAACACAAGGATCATACCTGATGGCCCCCATGTGTATCCAGTAGGAAGACCCATGTCCGGGTCTCCTCGAAGTCCATCCCAGCGTATGGGTAGGGGAGGAACATCTAAGGGTTGGCCTCAAACCAACTCTTTTTAGTGGCGTTCCAATAATGCCCCACCACTCCTCCCCCACCGTGAGGCATAACAAAAGCCCATATCCTCATGCGAGGGTCTCAATGACCCCCGCAGGCACAACCGCCACGGGTCGAAGCAACACCACCCTCTTGTACATGATGCTATAGAGGATGCTAGCATATGTGAATAGATTAGATCCATCACAGACCTTCACTATCTGGGCCACCATCTCATCGTAGCAGTGACGACAAAAATCAAAGAAGTGATAGGTCCTCAAACAACACAAGACACCTAGTTGTGGCCCTGACACCCTGTGTGGTGACGATGACCCCGTCAGTCACACAATCATGGCTAGAGCACATCACTCAGCCAAATATGTAACTGACTTAATCAGAATGCACCCCTCCGTGAGGGGTGCCCCGCCACAATGAATCTAGGCAAATCGTCGAAGGTTGACACTCCCTGGAGGAAGCGGGTATGGAAGCGCCTTACCTTGAGGCAATAGTCCTATCATGAAGTATATATCTATCTCCCAACGGATAGTCAAGTCACGCCATATCAACACCATAACTCTACGCCACCTGTTCCAACAGCGGACCAGGTAGGGCAGTAGCCGATCCAGCGATCGCAGGAGGTCATTCTCAAGAAACTTAAGAAGAACCCATCACGTCAAATTGGCATCTCATGCCACAACTATCCGGAGATCAGACAAATATCTCCCTCCAAATCACCCTGTCACTAGAAAGGCACACATCAGTGACATCAAAAACATCAAAAAATTGAAAAATTTCCAAAAAAATTTCCAAAAACAACTTTAGCCTTTTAGCGCACCTGTTTCTCAAATAGGTGCATTGACCGTGCACCTGTATCTCAGATAGGCGTGAAGGCTACACACACAAAGCCATGACAGGCACGAAATTTGCGCGCAAAACCACAGTTGCGCGCACAAATTTCACGCTTGTACCTTGATCGCCCGTGTGGGTAAAAATTTGCCTGGGTTCTGTACAAACCCAGTTTGTATGTACCCTGGCCCAGTCATACTGAAGAAAATAAATGCAGGAAGTTGTGGGGCCTACCTATCTTTAGTAGCGGGAGTCACGGGTGCACAGGATGATCGCAACGACAACAAAGGCTTTGCAGCAGTCTTTGACCTATCACACTCTCAAACACTCAAATGTCACAAATGAGCTGAAATGAGCCATATTGGCCTATATGTCACCCTTTTTAGATTATTTCAAATACCATAAAGAGAGCTAAGAGGGCCCAATGGCAGAACTGGAAGAAACACAGTGATTAGCACCTCATTACGCCCAAAAGAGGCTCCACACATTCACACCTCTGAAAAAATAAATTTTTAGTGCCGACACGTATGCCTTCTCTTATCTTCTATTCATTCAACACATGTTGTCAATAATATTTGAATGAGAAAGACGCTTTCACTTGGGGTATTTTGTTGCAGGTATTGTACAAACCACCCATCACCCCATGCACTAAAGGTTCTGTTAGGGTCCTATAAATATAGGATTCATAATTTTGAATTGAATTTTGATAGTCTTATAAAATATGTACATACCTTGATTTTTGCAAGTTGTTTTCACATATTTTGAAAAAATAAAAAAAAAACAAAAAAACAAAAAGAGGGTAAAAAGTCCTAAAAGAAATATCAAAGGACTTAAAAATATAGACCCCAAAAGGAAAAAGATGAAAATAAAACATGAAAGTGTGCAAGTCCAAATGCCACTACTTTTTACCTTTTGCAAATGATTATGGCAGAGTGTCAATAAATGCCATAATCCATGATGAGTTAAACTGTTTAAACTTGACTTGTCATGTTTTCAATTTCCATGTTTTAGATAGTGAATAAAGATTGGTCAGACAATTTAATCCTGACTAATCAGTAGATAGGTAGAGAATAATGAGAAGCTTATCAGTTTAATCTAAGCCCTTGGATGAAATAAGGTAGAATTAGATAGTTTTATCCTTTCAAAAGAATAAAATGTTTCAAGGTAGCAAGCTTAAATGCACTTGCCAAAAGGAAGAAAAAATGTTAGAGTAATGTTGGGTAGGTAGAAAGAAGTGGGAAAAAGCATGTAATATTCATCACCGGGCAAAAAATCACTAATTTCCCTTTTCCCTGTAAGTATTCAATATTCTATACTACCAGTCAAAAAGGCTCAGAGCATTTCTCAGACTTTTTTTGGGACCGGACCCAAGGCTTGATGACTGGATAGTGGAAAATGTTGAATTCTTATGATAAAATCCCCTTTACCATTATTTATCCCTCATTCATATATTTAATTCATCTTCATAAGTAAAAAATCCTTCTTACTTAATGAAACCTAAAATCCCATTTAATTAACTTCTTTAATTCATAAAGAATACAAAAACCCTCAATCCTAAGTAAATTGGTGAAATGATGAAATAATAAGCTTTGCTTTTATTTATTCAATCTACTTGGTCATTTAGTGTGTTTTTGTGTATTCCATCTCCCCTTGTCATATTAACTTTTAACTTATGCTATTAATTCCCTAAAAATACCTTATCCTATCTCTATAATTCCCTTTATATCTAAATAGCCCCAAAAAACCCACTAGTATAAAGTTTTCAGACCAAAGTTATTATCCACATGCTAAATTAAAAACCCAAATAATGCTCCCTTTGGTCTAAAACTAACCTTAATTAAATAACCCGCCCCCTATGGTTATTAGACCCTTCAACATGTTTAAAAAACTATATAATAAAATAAATAGTGCAAAGATGTGTATTTAAGCATATCCTATGTATTTTGCAATAAAATACATTTACCCCGCTCATAGCATTTTAGCCTAAGTTATGAAAAATGTTTTATCACTTTATAAGGTTGAAAAAGCTTACAAACTCCCGCACATGCAACAATCTGCCTCTTTTCAAGCAAAGTCACATTTTAAACCTAAGGCTAAGGTTAAACGTCGCAAAACTTAAGCTTTTCCCTTTTCATATTATCCCCGTTATATAAAGCCCCACGACTTATATAAAGTTAACCCAAGGTGCATACTTAATTTCACTTCGCGTAAATAAGCCTATTCCTACTTCTATTATGTAAAGCCTTATGCTTTATATGATTAACCTTCCATGTATATTTCTTTAACCATGCTTAGATCCTGCCACCATATATATAAATCCCGACTTTGCATATATAAAACCTTTGATAAAGTTCACATCCATAAAAGTTTTAACCCACTTTAAAGCGCGAGCCCACATAGCAAAACCCCAGTCCCACCATCTTTTTGACCGCACCTTCCCAAGAAAATCATGATCGTTTGCTCCCATACTCCAAATCTGACGGCGCAAGATCGATGTCGCACTCACAAACTAATCGTCCACCCAAAGCCCAAACATACACGAAGTGGGTTGTTTTACCCATTCCGCCTCCTATGACGTGGAGAATATCTATTGGATCGTGTTCGTTTCAACAAAAACCTGTTACCGCCTGAGCTCAACGCGAAAACTGCCGACAGTTTTGTTTTTTTAATCGAAACCGCTCCTGCCAGTGGATTAGACCTGCATTTAATGCATTATATGGTGATTCATATCAAAGGTTAAACCCTTTGATATATCACTTTTGATGTTTATTTGCACATTTCAAACTGTAAAAAGCTCTGATAAACTGTGTGAGAACCCTTTGTCCCCAAATTGTCGATTTATACCCAGAGAAAATCAAATTTGACTTCAGATTCCCTATTTGAAGACCGAAAAAGCCATTCTCTGCTCTAGTAAGTCAGCAAACCATTACCACAAGGCACTCTGTTAGGTCCCTATATTACTAGTATAGTCCCTTATTGTTATTAGTGTAACCCCCTTATTGTTATTATTGTACCCTTGTAACCCCCATTTTGTTATTATTGTGCCCTTAAATTATTATTGTTAGGTCGGCTAGGATTACATTGTGGCCCACTAGGGTTACATTATGGCCTCATGGACTCCTATATATAGAAAGAAGGTTTTGTAAATTGTATCATCTAAGAATTGTTCATTTATGTAATGTATTGGAGGTTTCCCCCTCGAAGTGGCTTATTTCTAAGGTGTTGATATCTCTTTTCTTCTATTTTTAGAGTGGTTACACAACATTTGGTATCGAGAGGTTTGGATTCTGGGGTTTATTTGAACCTAAACGAATCATCGTGGAATTTTCACTATAACTTTTGTTCTACGAAGTTTCGGAAGCTGAAATTTTTAGGGGTGCGAAGCTGAAATCCCAAGGAATATCTTCTAAAGATTTCGAGCTTGGTTCGCAATATTTTCGGAGATATGATGCGTGGAAGTTAGGTCTTTCGAGCTCCTAAACGGAGGTCACATTATTGTTTGCGGCCCCTTAAAAAATTGCTATGAAAGCTCGGAAGGTATTTGAAATTCATAGGCTGTGAAGAAAAAATCCTGAGGAACATTTTCAAAAAATTTCAGATCTTATTTCGTAATATTGTTGGAGATATGATCTGTGGAAGGTAGTACTTGTTTAGGCTCCTGAATTTCATCTCAAAGAGGTGATCGTGGGAAAAGCTTCATAACTCTCTCTCTAAGCATCGGATTGGAGTGCTGTAAAAATCGGTCACTATTAAACGGACTGTAGTTTCTTTGATATCAATTTCAGAGCTGAAGCATGAAACAGTGACACGTGGCAAGTCGTACAAGTTCATTGTACTCAACAATTCCATAATTAGTTCATTGTGGGGGATTCGACACAACTTTGTCTTGGAGAATCGAAATCACATCAGACCTATGGCATTCAAAAGATAATTTAGAGGGCTACATCAGTACCAAAATTCAAATATTGAAGTGCTTCAATTAAAGATATAACACAATTTCAATATCGAGCTCCTCAAAAGCAAGAAAAAGGTGTTTATTTTTTTTGTGAATTGCATAAGTCTCGCTTGAAGAATCAACTTGAATTGATTCCAAGGCATATTTTAGAATAGATATCGGTATTGGGTTCTAAAAGATGCCTTGTAAAAATAATTTGACACCCATTAAGCCTTCAGAAGGCTCTACTATGACATGAAGATGAAGAATTGCAACATGATCTATCAAAATTACAAGAGCAAGTGCAACAAATTTCACTCTCGCAAAGAGCAACAAAAAATGAAATGGAAGTTTTGAAGAAAGGCATGGAAGCGAAGATGGACGGTTTGAAGAAAGGTGTGGAAGCTAAGATGGATGGCATGGAAGCTAAGATGGATGACATGAAAGACAACATGGAAAACATGAAGAATGATCTAAAAGCAGACATCGAAGGTTTGACAAAGTTGATACAAGAAATGTTTCCTAATGGTGAAAAGATAGTAGAAGAACCTCATGATGAGAAAAAAATAAATGTCAATCCGTGATTTCATAAACTCTAATGTTGGGCGGAAGAACCACCATATTCCCAAAAATGGATATGAGGAAGTTTGATGGAGAGGATCTGTAACATGGATACTATAGATGTAAATATTTTGATCTCCATAATGTATAAAACACACAAAAGGTATGCATTGCAACTTTACATTTAGAACAAAATACATTTGTATGGTATCGATGGCTTTGCTCTAGTAAAAAAATTGTCACTTAGTCCAATTTTACGAAATGATAGCACATTATGAGGATACGAAGAGCAACACCTTCTTTAGCCAATTTATAAATCTCAAACAAAAGGGTTTAGTGGAAGTGACACATTGAGGACTTCCAAAAAATTGAATATAAGGGTAAGCGATATTCCGGAAGGAAACAAAGGATCGATCTCTTCATGACCACTCTAAAGGATGGCATCCAACATGAAGTTCGTGTTTTGGAGCTGATTCATTGGAGGGAAAGGCATTCGGAGTTGGCAAGAAAAAGTTGAATGAAAAATAATAGCGACAAGGAAGCCTACCACTCAATTCTATAAAGAAGGAAGTGTTGCTATGCCTAGATAGCCACAACCTACAAGGTTGAGACCACAAAAATTGGAAGAAAAAAGAGCAAAAGGGCTTTGCTACGGTTGTGATAAATACCTTTAAAGGTCATAAGTGTCTTTGAGAAGAAATTATTTTACATAGATTGTGAAGAGGAAGAAGAAAATGAACAAGAAGAGGATATACACCGAGAACCGGCCCCGGAGAAGAGGAAGAAATGAATCAGGCCATGTCATGTAATGCCATGGCGAATCACCACTCCTCAAACTCTCAAGATAGAGAGGACATATCAAGAAGAAAAAGGTAATAGTGTTGATTGGAGTCGAGGGTAGCACCCATAATTTTATTCATTGTAGGAAGTGACGAGGAATTAAATTGTTTCCTATACCCGGCACGAATGTCAAGTGATGGTTGCAAATGGAGGAACTATAAATTGCTATGGAAAATGCCATAATATCAAGCTAACCATGGGGGAATATTTATTGACTAGTCCAATGCTTTCCATTCCTATGGGAGGTGGCGATGTTATGTAGAGATGCAAATGGTTACAATCTTTGGGGATGGTAGCTTTTAATTTTTCAAGAACTTTCTTGAAATTTTTTCGAGAAGGAAAGGAAGTCGAATTACGGGGTATTGCGGGGAAGCCGGAAGATAATAAGCTCTAATGTCATGACAAAGCTTCTAAAGAAAGAAAAATGAGGCGTCGTGCACAATTATGCTCTTTAAATTCCAACATCAAATCATCGACACGCGGATCTCCTTAGTCTTGGATAATCATTCCAAGGTGTTTGAAACTCCCAAAGGACTCCCACCTATTCGTGATCATGATCATGCTATTCATCGATTCCGAGGAAGTGTTCCTCCAAACATCGAGCCTTATAGATATCCTTACGTCCAAAAGAGCAAAATTGAACGTATGATTGCGGAAAATGTTAGAGCGGGTATAATTCAACCTAGTCAAAGTTCTTTCTGCTCACAGCAGTATTGGTACACAAGAAGGATGGATCATGGTGAATGTGTCAGTTATAGAGAGCTCAACTAAGCTCACCATTAAAGATAAATTTCCCATTCTTGTGATTGATGAATTATTGGATGAATTACATGGAGCAATTTATTTAACCCAGTTGGATCTTCGTTCGGGATATCATCGAATTAGAATGAAGGCTGAAGATATTCCAAAAACAACATTTCAAACTCATGAGGGTCATTATGAATTTTTGGTCATGCCTTTTGGCCTTGCAATGCACCTTCTACATTTCAAGGGTTGATGAATTCCATTTTCAAACCCTTCCTTAGAAAAATTGTGCTAGTATTTTTGATGATATACTAATCTATAGCAGGTCTTGGAAGGATCATGTTGAACATGTTGATAGGGTGCTCAAAATATTGTAGGAGAAACAATTATATGCGAAAAACATCAAATGTTTCTTTGGAGTACAAGAGGTGGAATATCTGGGTCATGTTATCTCACAAGGGTGTTAAAGTAGACCCTAACAAAATTAAAGCCATTAAGGAATGGAAAGTCCCCACCAAACCATAAAGTAGTTGTGAGGATTTCTCGAGTTAACGAGGGTATTGTACAAGTTTGTTAAGAATTATGGGAGGATAGCAACACCTCTAACAACATTATTGAAGAAAGATGCATTTCATGGACTCTGACAACCAGGCCTTTGAACATCTTAAAGAGGCAATGTGCCTAACTTAGGTCTTAGCTACGCCGATTAACTGCAAAAACCTTTATTGTGGAATGTGATGCCTCGGGAAATGGAATTGGTTACATTTTAATGCGGGGAAGGAAGACCCATTGCTTTTGAAAGTCGTCCCGATCAAAGTATTTACATAAACCTATTTATGAGAAATGTTAGCAATACGCATGCACTAAAGAAATGGAGAACTTACCTAATGGGAAGACACTTCAAGGTAAGCGATCATGATAGTCTTAAACACTTTTTGGAACAAAGACTATCTTGAGGAAGAGCGACAAAAATGGGTCACAAAGATGTTGGGTTATGACTTGAAATAATCTACAAAAAAGGAAAGATTAATGTTGTTGCGGATGCACTCTCGAAAAGAATGAAGGAGGTGGAAGCATTTCTTTGTGCCATTTCTATTATCTAACCGGATCGGATAGCAGAAGCAAGAGAGATGAATGGAAGAAGGACAAAGATGTATGGACACTCATTCAAAAGTTGCAGCAAGATCCTAGTATATACGATACATTTAGTTGGAAAAATGATTCCTTGTGGTACAAAAGATCACCTATATCTTTGTAAAATTCACAACTAAAACAAAGATTCTTGAATTGCACACTTTTCCTTTAGGAGAACACTCGAGGATTTTTAAAAACTTACCACGGGGGTGAAGAAAGAATTTTTTGGGATGGCCTTAAATATGATATTCAAAAGTTTGTGGTGGAATAATTGGTTTGCTGACAAAATAAAGTTGAGGCAATTAAGACCCGGGACTTCTACAACCTTTATCCATTCCAAGTAAATGTTGGGAGAGATTTCAATGGATTTTATCACGGGTTTACCTAAGTACGAAGGAAAGAGTGTCATCATGGTGGTAGGTGATAGACTTACCAATTATGCACACTTTTGTGCATTATCTCATCCATTTAAAGCAAGTACGGTGCTACTACATTTATGGACGAAATTAAAAAGCTACATGGAAGCCCAAAGGGTTATTGTAATGACAGAGATCCCATTTTTATTGGAAATTTTTTGGACGGAGTTATTTTCTTATTTGGGTACTCAATTGGCTCATAGCTCATCTTATCATCCTCAATCGATGGTGTTGAGATAGTAAATAAATGTTTGGAAGGATATCTTTGTTGTTTTGTATACGATGAAAACGAACACTATGGGTCAAGTGGTTACCTCTCCTTTGAATGGTGGTATAACACTTCCTTCCATATCGCAGCAAAATGACCCCATTTATGGCACTTTATGGATATCATCCACCATCCATCACATCATCTTTATGGGAAAATTCGAAGGTTCAAGTAGTGGAAGATCACATCGAGCATCGGCGAAGTTCTCAACTCTTAAAGGATAACCTGGTTGGCACAAAATCGAATGAAACTACGAGAGCGGAGATCAACATCACGTAGAGAGAAGTTTTGATGTAGGAGATTGGGTATTTTTATGGCTACAACCATATAAAGAAATGTCCCTCAAGCAAGCTAAGAAGGATAATAAATTATCACCAAAGTACTATGGTCCTTACAAGGTGTTGCAAAAGATTGGTGCTTATGGCATACAAATTGGAGCTTCACAGCTATTACATGAGTGCACATCCGATTTTCTATGTTTCATGCTTAAAGAAGGTTATAGGTGAAAATCTTCCGGTTCAAAACAATATTGCCGAACTTGATGAGGAAGGAAAAATCATATTGGAACTGAAGCGATCACGGAAACGAGAACTTCATGACTACGAAATCGATCAATTTCGGAGTATCTCATCAAGTGGAAGAACTTACCCACTTGAAGATTCTACATGGGAGGATGAAGTTTATATAGAAGCACCCGGAAACTACTCAAGCGTTGAGGACAACAATTTTTTGGAGGAGAGGGGCATGTTAAGGTCCCTATATTACTAGTATAGTCCCTTATTGTTATTAGTGTAACCCCCTTATTTTTATTATTGTACCCTTGTAACCCCCCATTTTGTTATTATTGTACCCTTAAATTATTATTGTTAGGTTGACTAGGATTACATTGTGGCCCACTAGGATTACATTATGGCCACATGGACTCCTATATATAGAAAGGAGGTTTTGTAAATTGTATCATCCCGAAAATTTTTCATTAATGTAATGTATTGGAGGTTGCCCCCTCGAGTAGCTTATTTCTAAGGCGTTGATATCTCTTTTATTCTATTTTTGGAGCTAGTTACACAACACACTCCCACAGGAAAAGTCCTCCTTCCGCATTTTGAAGATTTGTTCTTTCTACAACATGAGATTAAACATCTCTTTGTTTTCAAGCCCACTTTTTCTAAATACACGGAGGCTGATGAGAATTTTAGAAAGCTAAAGAATGTCAAAATTCCCAATGAAGAACAGTGGCAAACATTTATAGATTTAATGTAACAATAAGAGGTAAAACAGTGAAGAAAATTACCATGAAAATAGTAAAAAATAAACAGTTAAATAAAAGGACAATTTGTTGATTTTTACTGCAAAAAGATATATTTTTACAGCAGTAAACAATGGAAATATCAGTCAAAAGTTTATTAGCGTTAAAGAGTAGTGTTAAAGAGTATCAGATGAAAAAGTATCAGTTAAGGCAACTCAAATGAAGATATTTTCTAGTAGCCAGCAAAGCAGGACAACTAATCACTCAAAAGCTCCTTGTTGGATAAAGTAGTTCTATTTATTTTGGATAAGAGGACAACTTGCTGATTTGTTAAGCAGCTGTCCCTTTTATTTTGTAAAGATATTTTCTATTTCCTCAAGATATTCCTAGATTTCTCCTAGGATATTTGTCATTACATTTTGTATAAATACTTCTACATTAGAAGTATTCATGGTGGAATAAAATTGCTGGACTTACTATAGAATTTTTGCTGAACATTGGAGGCTATTTTGTGTTGATTTCGAAGTAGCAGACTAGACAAAGCTAAACTGGCATCATAATTGAGGATCCCTGTGATAAGCTGATGAGTGAAGTACTCCCTTCTTGTCATTGTTTTCTTTTCTGAGTTTCATGCAATTCATTATATGTTTGTTCTATCTGAATGTGCAACTAGGAATATTACTACAGGTTAGTCTAGTGCTCTTTGTTTTTAAATAGTTACCATTTTAATGTTTTCTGCTAATTTCCAGTGTTAGGAATCCTTGATTGCTCCTACTCCCATTTGAACCCCGCCTCCTTCTTCCATTTTCCGAATCAAATGATCCTTCATTGCCCTTTATCTAGATCATACCATTTTACCAAAAAACACTTTCCCAAATCTCTGAGGGTTATCTATCTTTCCCTGAATACATTTGTACCTTTTTGGCCTTGACTTCTATTGCTGCTAGCTAGATTTAGACTCCATATCCCAATGGACAAGTTAAATTCTCTCTAGTTTACCTCTAAGTGATTTTTCCCACCAAACCCTTTAAAAACAAAAACAATTGTTCTATCATAACTAGCCTAAAAACATAAATAAAAAACAAAGATAAATCTTAAAGAGAGAGCCCTCTCTGAATTCTAGGTAGGCTAGATCCTAGAATTTTAAGTAGGTTTGTGGTTACGTCTAGTATTAGAGGAAGGTAAGTTACTAGGACATATAATTTCAAAATAAGGAATTAGAATTGATCCTGCTAGGATAGAAGCAATTTTGAACATTTATCCACCAAGAAATATAAAAGAATTACAAGCTTTCTTAGGTAAAATTAACTTTTTGAGAAGATTTATTTCAAACTTCGCTAAAATAATTAGAGAACTGAACAATATGCTGAAAAAAGACTCAAATTTAAAATGGACTGTTGAAGCCAAACAATCATTTGAATCCATAAAACAGGCTTTAACTAAAACACCAGTCTTATCAGTCCAGATTTCAAAAAAGACATTATAATTTTTTCTTTTGCAACAGAGCATACCATTGCTGCAGTTTTACTGCAAAAGAATGATCAAGGTTTTGAACAGCCTATAGCTTTTTTCAGGAAAACCCTTAGAGATGCACCTCTGAAATATAACATAATGGAGAAACAAGCCTTAGCTTTGGTTAAGGCCATAAAATATTTCAGAGTTTACATTCTTTATTCCCACATAATTGCCTAAGTCCCTAATTCTGTAGTTAAAGACATTCTTACTCAGGATGGCCTTGATGGAAGAAGAGGTAAGTGGATTTCCACTATCCTAGAATATGACATAGAAATCAAACAAACAAAATTCATTAAAAGACAAGGATTAGCCAGATTGATGGCTGAATCCAACTACAGTGCATTAGACATAAATTTTATTGCTCAGATTGATGACCAGGAAGAGATGGTGACTCCAATGATCAGTGAAGCCTTTCTAGATTCACCTTGGTACTCAGATATTATCTTTGTACTTACAAACTTACAAGCTCCTCCTGGATTATCAAGGACAAAATCCAGATTTCTTAAAATTAAAGCAATGAGATTTTGTATTTTAGATAATGTGCTTTTTTGGAAAGAACATAGTGGGATATTACTAATTTGTTTACTGAAAGAAGAAGCTGACAAAATTCTTGAAGAATTTCATGCAGGTGATTGTGGAGGGCATTTATATTGGAAAAGTACTGCTGATAAGATCCTTAGAGCTGGTTTTTACTGGCCTACCTTATTTGCTGATGTTAATAAATTTGTTCCTTCATGTCATAAATGTCAAATTTTTGAAGGAAAAAATAAATTGTTACCTTTACTCTTAAATCCAATTTCAACTGAGATGCCATTTCAACAATGCGGTTTAGACTTCATTGGAGAAATTCACACCCCATCCTCTGGCCAACATAAGTGGATTTTGACTGCCACAAATTTCTTTACTAAGTGGATTGAAGTCATTCCTACCAGACAAGCCACTGATACAGTCATTATCTCTTTCATAGAAAACAACCTTTTATCTAGATTTGGATGCCCTCATAAAATAATTACTGATAATGTAGCAGCATTTAAATCTAAGAAAATTATTTCCTTCTATCACAAGTACCATATTACCCTAGGCCACTCTACTTCTTATTACTCTCAGGGTAATGGCCTAGCTGAATCTTCAAATAAAAGCCTTGTAAATATTATCAAAAAATTACTTGAAGATAACAAAAAAACTTGGAATAAAAAGTTAGTCTATACCTTATGGGCAGATAGACTTACTACCAAAAAGTCAATTGGCACTTCCCCTTATCAAATTGTTTATGGGATGGATGTAGTTTTCCCATCATCCTTGGGTGTTCCAGTAATGAAGATCATTCAAGAATCACAAGTAGAAATCAATGATATATAAAGGAGGATAAATCAAACTATTCATCTACAACAAACAAGGGAAGAAGTCTATGAGAAATCCCAAGTCATTCATGATAAAATCAAGAAATTTTTTGATAAAAGAAGTAAAGAAGATGACTTTTACATTGGAGAGAAAGTGTTAAAGTGGGATTCTAGGAGAGAGGACAAAGGTAAGCATGGAAAGTTTGACTTTCTATGGAAAGGACCTTATGTAATTTATGGATATAGGGGTAACAATGCTTTCTTCATCAAATATTTGGATGGAACAGATATTCCAGAAGGACCAGTTAATGGTAGAATTCTCAAACACTACTATTCTTCTAAGTTAACCAATAGTTAGTCCTAGTTACTTTGTACATCATTGTAAATATCCATTGAAGTTATTAGATTGGATTGGATATTTTCTTTCCAAAGTTGAAGCCCGAAGAGAAGGCCCTAAGCTTTGAAGAGTAAAATGTCATAAATATGAGTTTTTGCAGAAAACAAAAGACAATTACTAGATCATCATGGTCAAAATTGAAGGCTACTAGTCTTAGAGTTCTTGACATCTCACAAGGAGATGCCATCCCCATGTGAAGCCACTGTTAGGGTCCTATAAATATAGGATTCATAATTTTGAATTGACTTTTGATAGTCTTCTAAAATATGTACATACCTTGCTTTCTGCAAGTTGTTTTCCCATATTTTGAAAAAATTAAAAAAATAAAAAAATAAAAAAGAGGGTAAAAAGTCCTAAAAGAAAGATCAAAGGACTTAAAAATATAGACCCCAAAAGAAAAAAGATGAAAATAAAACATGAAAGTGTGCAAGTTCAAATGTCGCTACTTTTTACTTCTTGCAAATGATTATGGCAGAGTGTCAATAAATGCCATAATCCATGATGAGTTAAACTGTTTAAACTTGACTTGTCATGTTTTCAATTTCTATGTTTTAGATAGTGAATAAAGATTGGTCGGACAATTTAATCCTGAATAATCAATAGATAGGTAGATAATAATGAGGAGCTTATTAGTTTAATTTGAGTCCTCGGATGAAATAAGGTAGAATTAGATAGTTTTATCCTTTCAAAAGAATAAAATGTTTCAACGTAGCAAGCTTAAATGCACCTGCCAAAAGGAAGAAACAATGTTAGAGTAATGTTGGGTAGGTAGAAGTGGGAAAAAGCATGTAATATTCATCACCAGGCAAAAAATCACTAATTTCCCTTTTCCCTGTAAGTATTCAATATTCTATACTACCAGTCAAAAAGGTTCAGAGCATTTCTCTGACTTTTGTTGGGACTAGACCCAAGGCTTGATGACTGGATAGTGGAAAATGTTGAATTCTTATGATAAAATCCCCTTTAACATTATTTATCCCTCATTCATACATTTAATTCATCTTCATAAGTAAAGAATCCTTCTTACTTAATGAAACCTAAAATCCCATTTAATTAACTTCTTTAATTCATAAAGAAGACAAAAACCCTAAAAAAACACTCTATCATAAGGAAATTGGTGAAATGATGAAATAATAAGCTTTGTTTTTATTTATTCAATCTACTTGGTCATTTAGTGTATTTTTGTGTATTACATCTCCCCTTGTCATATTAACTTTTAACTTATGCTATTAATTCCCTAAAATTACCTTATCATATCTATATAATTCCCTTTATATCTAAATAGCCCCAAAAAACCCACTATTATAAACTTTTCATACCAAAGTTATTATCCACATGCTAAATTAAAAACCCAAATAATGCTCCCTTTGGTCTAAAACTAACCTTAATTAAATACCCCACCCCCTATGGTTATTAGACCCTGCAATAGGTTTAAAAAACTATATAATAAAATAAATAGCGCAAAGATGTGTATTTAAGCATATCCTATGTATTTTGCAATAAAATACATTTACCCCGCTCATAGCATTTTAGCCTAAGTTATGAAATTTTTTTTATCACTTTATAAGGTTGAAAAAAGTTACAAACTCCCGCACATGTAACAATTCGCCTCTTTGCAAGCAAAGTCACCTTTTAAACCTAAGGCTAAGGTTAAACGTCACAAAACTTAAGCTTTTCCCTTTTCATATTATCCCCGTTATATAAAGCCCCATGCCTTATATAAAGTTAACCCAAGGTGCATACTTAATTTCACTTCGCGTAAATAAGCCTATTCCCGCTTCTATTATGTAAAGCCTTATGCTTTATATGATTAACCTTCCATGTATATTTCTTTACCATGCTTAGATCCTGCCACCATATGTATAAATCCCAAATTTGCATATATAAAACCTTTGATAAATTTCACATCCATAAAAGTTTTAACCCACTTTAAAGTGCTAGCCCACATAGCAAAACCCCAGTCCCACCATCTTTTTGACCGCACCTTCCTAAGAAAATCATGACCGTTTGCTCCCATACTCCAAATCCAATGGTGCAAGATTGATGTCGCGCTCACAAACTAATCGTCCGCCCAAAGCCCAAACGAACGCAAAATGGGTTGTTTTACCCATTCCGCCTCCTATGACGTGGCAAATATCTATTGGATCACGTTCGTTTCAATAAAAACCTCTTACCACCTGAGCTCAACGTGAAAACTTCTTATAGTTTTGTTTTTTGAAAATCCAAATCGCTCTCGCGAGTGGATTAGACCTGCATTTAATGCATTATATGGTGATTCATATCAAAGGTTAAAACCTTTGATATATCACTTTTGATGTTTATTTGCGCATTTCAAACTGCAAAAAGCTCTGATAAATTGTGTGAGAACCCTTTGTCCCTAAATTGTCGATTTATACCCAGAGAAAATCAAATTTGACTTCAGATTCCCTATTTGAAGACCGGAAAAGCCATTCTCTTCTCCAGTAAGTCAGCAAACCATTACCACAAGGCACTCCCACAGGAAAAGTCCTCCTTCAGCATTTTGAAGATTTGTTCTTTCTACAACATGAGATTAAACATCTCTTTGTGTTCAAGCCCACTTTTGCTAAATACACGGAGGCTGATGAGAATTTTAGAAAGCTAAAGAATGTCAAAATTCCCAATGAATAACAGTGGCAAACATTTACAGATTTAATGTAACAATAAGAGGTAAAACAACGAAGAAAATTACCTTGAAAAATAGTAAAAAAGAAACAGTTAAATAAAAGGACAGTCTGCTGATTTTTACTGCAAAAAGATATATTTTTACAGCAGTAAACAGTGGAAATATCAGTCAAAAGTGTATCAGCGTTAAATAGCAGCGTTAAAGAGTATTAGATGAAAGAGTATCAGTTAAGGCAACTCAAATGAAGATATTTTCTAGCAGCCAGCAAAGCAGGACAACTAATCACTCAAAAGCTCCTTGTTAGATAAAGTAGTTCTATTTATTTTGGATAAGAGGACAGCTTGTTGATTTGTTAAGTAGCCGTCCCTCTTATTTTGTAAAGATATTTTCTATTTCCTAAAGATATTCCTAGATTTCTCCTAGGATATTTGTAACTACATTTTGTATAAATACTTTTACATTAGAATTATTCTGGGTGGAATAAAATTTTTGGACGTACTATAGACTTTTTGCTGAACATTGGAGGCTATTGTGTGTTGATTTCGAAGTAGTAGACTGGACAAAGCTAAACTGGCATCATAATTGAGGTTCCCTGTGATAAGATGATGAGTGAAGTACTCCCTTCTTGTAATTGTTTTCTTTTCTGAGTTTCATGCAATTCATTATAAGTTTGTTCTATCTGAATGTGCAACTAGGAATATTACTACAGGTTAGTCTAGTGCTCCCTTGTTTTAACTAGTTACCATTTTAATGTTTTCTGTTGATTTCCTGTGTTAGGAATCCTTGATTGCTCCTACTCACGTTTGACCCCTGCCTCCTTCTTCCATTTTCCGGATCAAAGGATCCTTCATTGCCCTTTATCTAGATCATACCATTTCACCAAAAAACACTTTCCCAAATCTTTGAGGGTTATCTATCTTGCCCTGAATACATTTGTACCATTTTGGCCTTGACTTCTACTGTTGCTAGATAGATTTAGACTCCATAGTCCAATGGACAAGTTGATTTCTCTCTAGTTTACCTCTAAGTGATTTTTCCCACCAAACCCTTTAAAAACAAAACCAATTGTTCTATCATAACTAGCCTAAAAACATAGATAAAAAACAAAGATAAATCTTAAAGAGAGAGCCCTCTCTGAATTCTAGGAAGGCTAGATTCTAGAATTTGAAGTAGGTTTGTGGTTACCTCTAGTATTCTTGGACTAAAAAATAAAAATCCCACAACTTAAGAAATTACTAGAGTGATAACAGGTTCTAGAGTAGGTATCATTGAACCCCCAACATGATAGAGCCCCAGAGAAACTCTACATATCCTGACATCATTTCTCCACAAGAAATCAACCATAGGCTCCAAACACCCGACCATATTTATCATCTCCCCACCTTGCACTATGATAAAAATCCTCGTTGGTCGATAGAGCCTCCCCTCCATGGTGTTTTTCACTCACAGCAGACAACACATTAGAAAAATCACGATGCCATGGCCATACCACCTCAGTGTGAGAAGCACTTCACGCCCATTCATCCATCATGCGTCAAGTCAATTTTTACCATATCAAAATAAAACCCCTTTCCTGGACTACCATTTCTTGTAAGTATATCAAATACGCACCACCGCGTCTTTCATTTGGCCTACCATCCCTCCTTCAGCATAGACCATTTGCGATATTTTCCATCCACTTCATCATCCCCACACAAGAGACCAACCAGTGGGTCCCCCACCCTCAGCAAAAACACCCTCCTCACATCATCAGTGAGTGAACATTTTCATGTTTTGGGGCACCCGTTTCTGTGTTTTCTACAATCCAATCCCATTGTTTCATTCTTTTTGCAAGTGTACAAAGATCTCAAATGTCCCCTACTCATTCATCCATTTTTCTCCCATGGCAGCAGTACCTAGTCACCCTTGGTCAGAGCATCACACCTTTCACGCATAGCCACCATGACATTCATAACCAACATATACCTACCCTGGACGTCTTACCAACTCCAGGGATTTCCTCATTAGAAATAGTTATGACTGCCGCCAAGCTAATTTTTTATGCTTCAAACTTGGGCCATTGAAATCCCATCATCAGTTTTCAGTCATGCATCTCCATCATGCCTATGTTAAACCTATCAAATCCGATACCCTAGCCCCTTGCATCAATAGCTCTCTCATTTGGTTGAGGCTTCCTTTTTGTCGACCTCAACACCCATTCTCCAAGAAGGAAGCAATACCTTGGATGGATCCTCACCATAATAGGTGCATCCTCGGGTGGCATTTTGGGAATCATCATTGCCCATAGTTTTCATTGATCCTACTGACATTCGACTACGACGCAACTTTCATGTCAAGATGGTATCATACTTGTTAACACTGGAAAATCGTACAGCAGAAGACAACATCAATTACTGTCGAGCCCAAGGATTTACAGGACAAGAATACATTATGGAATGAATAAGTATTTAAAATCTCTAAGGTTTTGAGAAAATCAGATTTGAACTAGTCATAAATGCTCAAATGCGTGCTTTATCCTTCGAGAAGAGCGCCTTTTGCACGCCTTTTTTCCCAATAAGCGCACATTCCTGAAAATGGAAAAAAGTCACTTTTCAGGACCACACCAAGCAAAGGACAGTTACTCCTTATGTGAAAGCCACCTAAGGACAACCACCAGAGCCTCCTTAGACATTATGTGAGCACACAATGGAATCACACCTCTCCCTTGGGTCACCATCCATCATGTACCAAGGGAGGGAAGGAGGATTTGAAGCTCACCTATATAAACCCACCAAGAGATGAAGAAAGGGTGATCACAGTGTTATGCTGGCCAAAGTTGCCCAAGAAACACCAGCATTGTGTGTGACCCAGAGCTGGAGCTAAAGAGGACTCGATAGTTGGCCACCCAACATCTTAGTCCACCATAGCACAAAGAGAGAGAGAGACTGCATCAGAGGCAAAGCTTGGAAGGCAACATCCTTGCATCGAGACCTAGAGCCATTGCCTAGGGGCCATTTGGCAAGTGGGTAAAATTTCTTCTCCATTTGGAACGTTTAATAAGAAGAGGCCATCGAGCCATCATTTGCATTATTATCGTTTGGAACTCTCTATATAGCTTCTGTGTATTTGTGTTTTTAGTTTTAGTTTAACTAGAGCATACTTCAGCATACTATTTCCATTAAGTTTTATGCTTTTGAGCTCCCCCAATTTCTGCTTGTTACCAATAGTTTAGAGAGTAGACCACACTCTCTAAGCTGGTGCGATTTCGTACACCCGTGCGATTAATCCACAACAACAGTACTTTACAACCATTTCACTTTGCTCAGATTCATCAAAAACCCTTTCCATTATAAGCATATATTTCAGAAATGCTTACACGGGAAGGTCCCAGTTATACACCCATGCGTACAATGAGCATTTATATGCCATACCAAGATTACGCATGTGGGTACCACATTCAACCTATTTTCAAAGAAAAAAAACCCCTGAGGGCGTTAGCAATCATCGTCATTAACCAAATCAGTAGATCACTACCATAGCAGTGATACAGACAGAATCTTCATCTATCAGATAGATGTGTTTAGCTAGACAAAGCATTACGAACATGGGACATGCCCGCCTCGTAGATTTTTTTTTTATTGTATCATACTATTTATTGCAAGCTTCCGATATAACATGGTCACTCTTCTACCCACTATAAGGGGTTTCCAACCTTGAGTTGTACGCAGGTCTCTCTCTCTCTCCACACAGTACACAAAAAATAAATTATAATTTATTTCGGCTATATAGTTCTTCCTAGACCTCACACATTATGGGGAAACTATTATCACTGGAAAATGGATCTTTTCATGACCTTTACATCAAGACACACAAATGAAATTTTTAACCAAGCAAAATACCTCTATAAGACCATGATAGTCATCAATAATCATCATGTAGGATCTGCACCATAAGCATCATCCATGAAAACAACATCATCATCAAATAGTCTCTTTAGCAACATCACTAATGATAAGAATAATTATGTACCAAGGAATTCTTAAGCAAACATAATGCCAAAAATGCATTAGTAGAAGCATAGAAAATTCCCCCCCTGAACCTGTGCCAATTGTTCACTTGTCAGATTTGATCACATCAACTCATCCAATAGTAAGGACATCAAATTAACTTCATCAATTGGTTATCCATCAAGGCATCATCAACTCATAAAAGCCAAAAGAACTTCTAAATAACATCAACACACTGTAATCATCAACATTAGAACAAGAAGGGAAAATAATAAATGTTTGAAGAATATTAGAGAATTTTCCTGAGTCTATCCCATTTCTTCTTCATCATAGAAAAACATATGTGACTGTTTAAATCAGGGTTCGCACATATACACGACTTTTTTTCATAGGATTCGCGTACAGAAAGTAAAGTATTGAAATTTCATGACTACAACTCCCCCTGAGCCTGTAATATCTGTACCTGTTCACTATGACTATACCAGATGCATTGTAAACAATAACAATAAAATGGATATTAAAATAGCCATGGAAATCATTATCAAGATGACATATGTATTTCTCCCCCTGAGATTATACATCACTGATTGTGAGGACCTGATAATTATATTCTTCTCTTCATGAGGTCATTTACCTTACATCACTTATGAAGCCACTTTAAGAATCAATCGGCTACAGTGGGCATCATCTTCTTTTACTCTGAATCTGAATACTCCTCATACATGCGATAATTAAATTCTTTAAGCACATATAATTTGTGTGGATTTCTATATTTTCTTGTTATGACCTTTCCAGATTCTTCATCTGTGACTTTACATTTGGTTGATGTAAACATAATTACATTTCCTTTATCTTCCATTTGACCTACACTTATAATATTTTTCTTTAGTCCTTGAACTAATAAAGTTACAGTTGCTCTTCTATGATTATTAATTTTGGCTCTACATTTTCCCAGAACATTTTTTGGAGCACTATTTGAAAGAATAACCTTACCATCTTGATTTTTCTTGAGAAGACTCCATCTTATTCTTATCACCAATCATGTGATGAGAACATCCATTGTCTATGTACCTTTCATCTTCATTTTCAAATGAACAAGGAGCAAGACCACATCTTATTTGTTCTTGTTCTTTCTGCTTATTAAGAGGAATGTTGGTGGATCCATATTCTTTAATCATTTTTTCATCAATATTCTTAAATGATTGCTTGCCATCTTGTCTATTGTGATTCTTTGATTTGTTCTTGCATTCTTTTTTTATATTCCCAAACATGTTACATGCATAACATATTATATAACCAAAAAAGGAAGGAGAGGAATCATAATTTTTCTGTCTCATGTTCCTTCTATTGCAATCAATAGCTTTGTGACCAAATATGTTGCAAGCAAAATAATATCCCTTAAAGAAACTCGAGTACCTAGGAGCTGATGGTCTTCCAATGGAGCGACTATTTTATTGAGACCGAAACAATTTTCTTCTACAATTGGCTGCAACATGTCTATAACTATGACATATAAAGCATTCAATTTTTTTTTTTAGAGGAGGTAATCGATTGACACTTCTATAGTTAGGAGCAAATGATTTCCTTTTAGGATTCATGATCCTTGGTTGTTGATCAGGTTGGATTCTTGTCTCTTTGTTAAAAACTTCAGGTTTTGCATAGTTATCCTTTGGATTCTTAGCACTAGCTTGTGAACTAGATTCTCCTTTAACATTTTCATGAAAACCAAGACCAATTTTAATAGTGGGAGACATTTGACAACTAAGATTATTATCCAGAATCTTAGTACTATCTTGAAATCTCAAATGCCTATCTTTTTCTTGTAATTTACCTTTTAAAATGTTTACCTCAACCTCCATTATTTTATATCGCTTTTCTTTTTATAGATACCATTTCTTCATACCTTCTTCAACCCTTCTTCCTTCTTTTACTTGCTCCTTTAATTTAAGAATCTCTTCTTTCAACCCATTTTCTTGTTCTTCAAATGCGTAAATTATTTATTCATTCCACTTATCATATTTTTCAAGATATGCCTTAAGAGAGACGATCTCAACTTCAAGACCTTCACAATATTGGTTAGATTCCATAGCAAAATTTAATGATTTAATATGATACTTGTTATCATGTTCCTGCAACATATCTTTAAGATTAACAATATTTTTCAAAGAAAGATCAATTTTTTTTCTAAGATCATTAATTTCATCTAACCTATCGTCTTCTGAATCTATAACTTCATCTGAAATCATACAAGTTGTTTTATCATCATGTTAATTCTTTGACACACTGTTAGGGATAGGATTACCTAGTAGTTTCCTTGATGAGCAATCTTCCTTTGAATTTTATTAATGGATTGCTTATAACTTATCCCATACTTTCTTTGCAGTTGTATAATGGATAACTTTATTCAATATTGAATCATATATGCTAAAAAATATGTCACTTAATTTCTTACTATTCTTCTGCACTTCCTCGTCTGATGGGGGAATCCCGGTGTATCCATTGCATATTAGATACCAAAAAACAAGGTTCATTAGATTAGACTTCATATTTTCTTTCCATTGTTGATAATTACCTTTGCTTAGCATAGGCACATTTTCATTGACCATTGTTTCTAACTTGCATTGATCTTCTGCATCTAGAGGCATTATTTCTGAATGTACTTGCTCTTTAGAGTGCTTAATTTCACTTTTATCCATGAGCGCAAGTTTAGTTGATTCATTGTCATCGTCACTATCATCATTATTGCATAGACAAGGAAATGGACCACAATTAGAACAAGAACACATACCTAATAATTATTGTTACCGTCTTCTTCACTTTTGATTAATAGAAAGCGGGGTGCTCCCAAACTTGAATATTTACTGACATCTATAATTGTTACGGTATCAGATATATCACTGTCACATTCTTTTGAAACCCTCCTTCGAGCTATATTCTTCTTTCCTGTCATATTGACAAATATCCTTCAAGCGATCAAGCTTCTTCTGAAGGACCTGATCTGATACCAATTGTTGGGGAAAATACTAAAAGGGGGGTGTGAATCCGTATTTTAAAACTCACTTAAACTTTTATTTTCTTATTCATATTTTTGCACATGACTTTACTGAAGTAAACCTGTGTATGTCGTGACTGTTATGCAAACAACTAGCATATATCCAGCAAACTTGATTTTCATTTAATTCAACATCTGTTTAACTTGAATTAGTGTATCAGTACCTCATTAAGAATTAATTAAACATTAACCATGTGTAGTAAGAATAAAATAAACCATCACACATAAGCACACACATGAACACCAGGATTTTTAGGTGGAAACCCAATGTAGGATAAAACCACCACTACTTTCATCTTTGTCTTATTTTTACTATAAAGAAACACTTGTTATAATCTTGTACTAGCGCAGACTCATACCAAAAAGCAGGCACCCACCTGCAGAAGGCTACAACCTTATTTTTTTCTCCATCACCCACTGGAAGGGAACTCCAACCCCTTGATCTCGTTTACTGGCATCCAGTGGAAGGGAGCTCCTACCCCCTGATCTAATTCACCAGCTATCATTGGAAGGAAGCTTAGACTCCCTTACTCAAGGCTCCAACCCTGAGCACCACCGTGGACCACGTTTCATTAATTTTCACACTGGATCCACCTGATTTAAAACATTACAACATATAGGCCAATTTTCATCAAATTTTCAGAGTGGACCCAATACCATCATTTTATCTATAAAAAAAATGCCAATACTGAAACAAAATATTGCATCAACTCATTGAACCAAATGAAAAATATGATCAACAAATGTTAAAATATATACACTACTATCCTTTAGCATATATGCATCTATACGTGACTTCCTTGAAGCATACTTGCATACAGATCTCAAAACACTGAACCTTGAAACTGAATCACTGTCATTCCGAAATAAAACATTATGTTACACACTGAACCACATAATCACTCTGAAATAATCACATAACCATCACATATATTCATTCACATACAAATAGAAACATCATCACTCTTCAATCATTTAATTCAACTTCAATCATCACTGTTAAACCCAGATCATCCAGTAAGACTTCATTGACAGACAACAGAAACACAACAAGACTGATTAGACTAATCAAACACCATATTCAAAAAAACCCTAGCATATATACGCGCTTTCCAAAAAACACTTCCGCATGTATACGCACCTTTCAAGAATCTATCTCTCGTACATATTTGTCCAAACTGCAGAATCGACACGCGACCTACCAGATTGAAATCCGCATATGTAAGTGGCTTTCAATTTATCAAACCCGTGTATGCACATGCCTTTCATTTTATCAAACCCACATACATATTTGAAATTATTGAATTATACCTTTGTTGCACATCAAACCTTTAGAAAGAACCCATATCTCGACATACATAATAAAACATGCGCCAAACATTAATGTCACAAGCCAAACCAATGCATTCATAAATTATCAATGTATAGTCATTTTAGATCTATTGGATCTGATCCATCAATATATTCCTGGGTGCACACTTATTTCAGATCAAACACTTCATCAATAGCCCATTACATGTATACTTGCTTCAGATCAAACTATTCATTAAAGACCCATCACTTGCACAATAAAACACTTTTATCTTCATCTCCTTATATAGTTTAGGCCTTAGCCAATACCACAGGTCAAATCCATAGTAAGGTTGATGGTATTCTAGGACGGGATCAAATATTCATTGAAGTGCTCATTACTATGGGCCAATACCATGGTAGAGACCCGTGGTATTTAGAATACCATGGTGCGGAAACTCTGCGCGCTTTCTCTTCTCCATACCTTCATATGTACATGAATTTTCTTTATAGAAGGTTCGTGTACTTCTCAAAACATCACCTTCATTATTTCTATGTCTCTGAAATACTTATGCCTTTTTTACTCTCTCTGCCACATGTGAACTATATTGTAGACACATCTTGTTATCATCGTGTTGACATCTTCATCAAGGAAAAATCATCATATAGGTTTCCATCAAGGACAACACATATGTCATAATGCCAACAAACTTGTGGCTTGAGTAATGATGACCCAAGGGCATCTAAGCCATCAAAATCACCTGCTGATCACACCCGTCTTGGGCCCCACCAACCCTTAGCATGGTTGGATTTCTTACCACGAAATTTTGAACTAATGACCTTCACATTGCAGAGTGCCTTAATAGAACACCATGCCATCATCTGTTCTATGCCATGTAGGCTAATAATTACTAATTATTATTTCTAATTGGAATTTTAATTACTAATTACTAATTATTATTACTAATTGGCACTTACACAAATTATCTCAATTTCCTCAAAAATACATAAACTCATCCTTCAAGATATTTATCCAGGGCCAATTTACATGTTATACCATTTTCATTTAGTTTTGTACCAATACACACACACATAGGTACATGAATGTCAACTCATACACTACTCACTTGTCTTTCAAGCAAAAGTCAATCAACAATAAATTACATCCATCAAAGTATGTTGTAGGGGGGAATATCATTCATCTCAAGAGACTCTAATACAAACCGATCACAAAATTGCAATAATTCCCTAAATAGACCCTATAATTCATCATTCCCATTGCATAGGAGATATTCTTACAAAACATTATATTACATAATTATTGTGTGATTCCTTCAAACAGAAACGAAGCAAGGGAAAAATAACACTACAATAGTGCAATAGTGCATTCCATAGAACACTATGTAACTATCATCACTTAGGAATCCTACCTATTTTGAAAGACAACAATTTAGTAGGACAATTGATACGAATGAAATTGAAATTCATTATCTCCACAACTTAACTCAACATGAAATTACATACACTTTCATTCAAAAATTACTCATCTATCAATTTTTTCATAACATAGACATTTTACAACTTAACCAGATAGGCAATAAAAACTATTTTCATGTATAAATAGACATATCATGATATAGAAGAGACACTTATATGAAATTCAAACTAAAAACTAAGTAGGGACAATACTTTTCCACCCAACCATAGGCTTAATTAGACATATGTCATTCTATGACTAGCCACCCCCTAACTAATCCATGGTACCATAAGGGGAACTTATTTAAACATTCAAGAAATTGGTTAAGTGAAGACAAATCATCATCATAGGCATAATATAGATGAGTAAATCCTCGTTCCCACTGAGCCTATGGTTTCCATGATTTCTTGAAACCCCTTAGTTAGCTTACATAGCATATGAGGAATTCCATTAATTGTTACACAATCCCTCAATGATTTCCTCACCTCATGCCTCTCATGCTCACCCAAGAACATCAAATAATGGCTCTCTCAGCTCATTAAGGCTCTTAGAGGTTTCTTGCTCAAATTCAATGTAAATATTTAAGTATAGCAACCTTGAATTACTCAAGCAAGCATTCCCTTCATACGCGGGTGTCTCTACATGTGAGAATCACCTCCATTCTCTGCACTCATTTGTATCTACTCTAGAATAGCTCTCACTTGCCCCACCAACACCCACATCCCCCCCCCCACCACATATCATTTTTTGCATTCCTAGTCAACTATATCATCGATTTTCATTAACAAGAAAATAAAATACATACATCATGTTTCTAGTTTATTTAGTTCAACCATGACATAGAAATGTTAATATAGGAAATGTCAATATAATTAATTACAATCATCCAAGGGATAAAAATGAGGATGTTATAATATTATGTTATGCCTTCATCGCTAATTGGCGATGGCCATAGTTAGTTCAAAGTACCCTTTTAGTATGACAAGGCCAAAAGCCAAATTCCAACCTAGAAATACTAGAAGCATATGGTCTAGTTTATTTACCAAGTTGAACATTTTTATTAGAGCTCAAAAGTGTTAAATTTGAATAGGGCCTATGGCCTTATTTTGGTTATGTAAAATTTATATGGAACATTCAAACATTCACCTTTACATGGAGCACATATTCAAAAGTGCTCTATGTCATTTTTTTCAAAGAGTCACAATAATCTACTTCCTTTGTATTGGGTGGATCCTTTAAAAGTGGACGATAGTTAGAATTCAAAGAGGCCCAATAGGCTATTTCCATTGCATCAAGAAAATTATATAAAAATTCCCAATGGGTTATCTTTCAAAATGACAAGTTGACCTTTACTTTCAAAACTAGGTTCCTCTTTAAAATAGACCTAATGACCCTAAATCCTTTGTTTCAAAGAATTATATGAAAGATACCTAATGATAGTCAAGTTGTAGCTTTAAAAGTGGCCTAATTATTATCAATCCATACATTCAAAAGTGACCCAATGAGTATTGGACTAAGCTTTCAAAAAAAATCCATTGAGATTTGGTCATATATTTCAAGTGACCTAATGGGATTAGGCCACATATTAGAAAGAGGCCCAATGGAATGTAGGTGGAAGTTTCAAAAGGGATTAATGGCTTTGTCTTACAATCAAGGTAGTCCATTTATATAGGTTTGATGCTTCTTTTCCAATAGGCCCAATGGATTAGGCATGTGTGTTTCCTTTGAAAGATGGATTTGGGAGTTCATTAGAATTAAACCCAATGTGTAGTGTTGAAAGAGGGATGATAGTTGTATGGTTGTACCTCTAATATAGCCCACAAAATTTTGAATATGGGTTACATCTTATCTTTGAACCACTTAGCCAAGACATACTTGGAAAGGAAATTAATTAAGGAAACCTTGAAAGGTTAACTCAATGGGAAAATGAAAAAGTTAAAATGTGGTGATAGAGGGATATACATACATGAAAATATATCCAACTGTCATATGTAGCTAACCAAAAATATGAAATCTTGACCACATTCGTATGAGGGTGGATAAGTAAATCAATGAACATATTAAATTCTCCTTTCGTATAACAAAAGAAACAAGTAAAATTGTTGGATATAGCATAATCATTTGAGGTGTAAATGATAATGTACCATTGAATATGAATTAAGGAAGACCAAAAGGTGGTGACCAATGTGTAGAATAGTTTCATTAGCTAGAATATAGTGGTACCACTATTTAATGCTTATACAAAGGAATACAACTCTTTTTTCATATGTACTAAAGTTCAACTTGGCCACCAACAAAGTTTCAAAATGTAAGCCATTGAATGAACCCCTTATTTAAGAACTTACCCAAAAGCATATTGAGATTCAAATTCAATTTCAAATGGTTGCTGAACGTATGGCATATGGAATATCAGTTCAGGTAAGAAGATATATTTTAGATGCTAAAAGGTCTTAGTTATAGGTATCCAAAAAAATTATGGTTGAATTTTCACTCGATGAGAGGGTGGCAAGTTTTCAATAATATTGAATGATTTTGTTATAAAAATTAAGGCTATCCAAAAATGTCTTCAGATCGATGATTGAAATGATGGTGTCACCCAATGATAAAGGGATTTCACACATTTTATATCTACCTAGATTCCTTCTTTGTTAATGGAGAAGCCTAAAAAATATATGTTGGTCTATCTAATGGCATAATTTTTGTGCTTAACATCAAGTTGGTGTTATTGGAGGAGACTAGTACATTTGGTCAAAATTCTGACACTTTTGATGTATTTTCGGAAATTTCCCCAATTTTTCTCAATTTTTTAAATCCCGCCAACAACTGTCGCTATACTGACATATAGGGACATCGTGGATATTGCGACGTTTAGGAACGTCGTCAGTACACTGACGGTTCGGGACACAATGTCGGAAATGCGATGTTTCTAAGACATGAGTTGGTATTGCGACATTTGGAGACATTTGGGGATAAACCTCGCAATACCAACGTGTGGAGACACATGTTGGTAGTGTGACGGAATTGGGGACAACCGTCGGTATTGCGTCATGTGCGGACAACTGTCAGTATTATGACGGTTTGCGGATGTTTTGACCAAACGTTGGAATAGCATTACAAAATTCGAAGGGAGACTAATCGAGAAGGAATCCAAAAATAACACATGCATATAAACATATATGTTTATTTTTGGATTTGTCTTATTTTTCTTAGGATATGTGACACTATAGTAGAATACATAATCTAGGGATCCATGATAGTGTTCTATATGATGAGAAGGAATCCACATCATCATCATATGCCACATGGACCAATTCTTGAGGTTAACAAGCTGGTTAGAACACATTTTTTAGGGAAGTCAGCTTCAGGAGTAGCTATATTTTGTAATAATTCCCAAATTTTCCTTGAATCTATTCCATTAAATGCAGAATGACTATGATATTTTAAAAATGAGGTCATATTAGAAAATTGGGCAAAAATTGACCTAGTTATGATGCTATTAAAAATTTTCATAGGAAAAATATTACTATGTTTTGACTACACATCATCCACACATGCGAGTGGGAATATTTTAGAGTTCACTTCTTCTCTTTCACTAGTCCACTTATGTTCGGTCCCTATATTACTAGTATAGTCCCTTATTGTTGTTAGTGTAACCCCCTTATTGTTATTGTTGTACCCTTGTAACCCCCATATTGTTATTATTGTTCCCTTACATTATTATTGTTAGGTTGGCTCGGATTACATTGTGGCCCCACTAGGATTACATTGTGGCCCCATGGACTCCTCTATATAGAAAGGATGTTTTTTCATTTGTATCATCCAAGAATTATTCATTCATGTAATGTATTGGAGGTGTCCCCCTCGAAGTGGCTTATTTCTAAGGCGTTTATATCTCTTTTCTTCTATTTTTGGAGCTGGTTTCACAACATTTGGTATCAGAGCTTTAGATTCTAGGGTTTCGCTGCACCAAATAGGTCATCATGGAATTTTAGCTATAACGTTTTTTCTATGAAGGTTAAAAAGCTGAAATTTTTAGGGCGCGAAGACGAAATCCTGAGAAAAATCGTCACAAAATTTCAGAGCTTGGTTCGCAATATTTTCGGAGATATGATCTGTGGAAGTTAGGGTTTTCTCAGGCTCCCGAATTTCATCTCAAAGAGGTGATCGTGGGAAAACCTTCATAACTCTCTCTCTGAGCATCGGATTGGAATTATGTAAAAAGTGGTTGGAAGTAAATGGACTGTAGTTTCCTTTCTATCAATTTCAGAGCCGAAGGAGCAAACAGTGACATGTGGCAAGTCATACAAGTTCGCTCTACTGAACCAGTCCATGATTAGGTCATTGTGGGAGATTGGACATAAATTTTCCT
The DNA here is from genome assembly GCA_034641835.2 of Pinus albicaulis. Lineage (NCBI taxonomy): Eukaryota > Viridiplantae > Streptophyta > Pinopsida > Pinales > Pinaceae > Pinus > Pinus albicaulis. Next base: position 1,320,427,155 of record CM076581.1, read on the forward strand.
TGAAAAATCCAAATCAGGTCAGACCTATGGCATTCAAAAGAGGATTCAGAGGGTTACCTCAAGGCCAAATTTCAGATATTGAAGATCCTCAATCACAGAGATAATTCAATTTCAATATCGAGCTCCTCAAAAGCAAGAAAAAGGTGTGTATTTTTTTTTCCGAATTGCATAAGTCTTGTTTGAAGAATCAATTTGAATTGATTCCAAGGGCATATTGTAGAATAGATATCTATATTGGGTTCTAAAATTCCCCCTAAAAAGAATTCAACACCCATTAAGCCTTCAAAAGGCTCTACTATGGCTCATGAAGATGAAGAAATGCAACATGACATAACAAAATTACAAGAGCAAATGCACCAAATTTCACTCTCGCAAAGAGCAACAAAAAATGAAATGGATGTTTTGAAGAAAAGCTTGGAAGCTAAGATGGATGGTTTAAAGAAAGGTATGGAAGCTACAATGGAAGGTTTGAAGGATGGTATGGAAGAAAGAATGGAAGGTTTGAAGGAAGACTTGGAAGGTTTGTCAAATTTGATACAAGAAATGATTCCTAATGGCGAAAATATAGTAGAAGAAACTCATGACGAGGAAAAAACAAACGTTAATCATGATTTAATAAACTCTAAATTTGGATTTAAGAACCACCATATTCCAAAGATGGATATGAGGAAATTTGATGGCAAGGATCTCGTAACATGGATACTACAGATGGAGCAATATTTTGATCTCAATAATGTGCAAAACACACAAAAGGTACGCATTGAAACTTTACATTTAGAACAAAATACATTTGTATGGTATCGATGGCTTTGCTCCCGCAAAATTTTTTTTCACTTGGTCAATTTTTACGGAGGAAATGATAGCACATTATAAAGATACAAATAGCAACACCTTCTTTAGCCAATTGATAAATCTCAAACAAAAGGGTTCAGTGGTGGAGCACATTGAGGACTTCCAAAAATTGAATATAAGGGTAACTGATATTCCAAAGGAACACAAGATTGATGTATTCATAGGGACTTTAAAGGATAACATCCAACATGAAGTTCGTGTTTGGGAACTTGATTCATTGGAGAAGGAATTTAGGTTGGAAAGAAAAATTGAATGTAAACTTATGGCGACTAGGAAGCCTACCACTCACATCTATAAAGATGGAAGTGTTTCTACTCCTAGACTTCCACAACCTACCAGGTTGACACCACAATAATTGGAAGAAAAAAGAGAAAAAGGGCTTTGCTATAGTTGTGATAGCAAATACACTAAAGGTCATAAGTGTACCGAGAAGAAATTATTTTACATAGATTGTGAAGAGGAGGAAGAAAATGAACAGGAAACTTCAAAAGAAGAGGATATACACCAGGAAGCAACCCTAGAAGAAGAAGAAATGAGTCTGACCATATCATGCAATGCATTGGCAGGAATTACCACTCCTCAAACTCTCAAGATAGAAGGAAATATCAAGAATAAAAAGGTAATAGTGTTGATTGAGTCAGGTAGTACCCATAATTTTATTCATTGTAAGGTAGCCAAGGAATTGAATTGTTTCCTATCCCCAGCACCAGAATGTCAAGTGATGGTTTCAAATGGAGGAACTATAAATTGCTCAGGAAAATGCCATAATTTCAAGCTAGCCATGGGGGAATATGTGTTGAATAGTCCAATGCTTTCCATCCCAATGGGAGGCGATGATGTTGTACTAGGAGTACAATGGTTACAATCTTTGGGGATGGTAGCTTTTAATTTTCAAGAACTTTTCTTGAAATTTTTTTCAGAAGGAAAGGAAATCGAATTATGGGGTATTGTAGAGAAGCCAGGAAAGATAATAAGCTCTAATGTCATGACAAAACTTCTGAATAAATAACAACGAGGCGTAATTGCACAATTATGCTCACTAGAAGTTACAACATCAAAATCATCTATTTCTCCAGATCTCCAAAAAGTCTTGGACAATCATTCCAAGGTGTTTGATACTCCCAAAGGACTCCCACCTATTCTTGATCATGATCATGCTATTCATTTGATTCTAGGAAGTGTTCCTCCAGACACCAGGCCTTACAGATATCCTTATGTCCAAAAGAGCGAAATTGAACGTATGATTGCAGAAATGTTAGAGGCTGGTATAATTCAACCTAGTCAAAGTTCTTTCTCTGCCCATGTAGTATTGGTGCACAAGGAAGATGGATCATGGTGCATGTGTCTGGATTATAAAGAGCTCAATAAAATCACTATTAAAGATAAATTTCCCATTCCTATGATTGATGAATTATTGGATGAATTACATAGAGAAATTTATTTTAGCAAGTTGGATCTTCGCTCAGGATATCATCAAATTAGAATGAAGACTGAAGATATTCCGAAAACAACATTTCAAAATCATGATGGTCATTATGAATTTTTGGTCATGCCTTTTGGCCTTACCAATGCACCTTCTACATTTCAAGGGTTGATGAATTCCATTTTCAAACCCTTTCTTAGAAAATTTGTGCTAGTATTTTTTGATGATATACTAATCTACAACAGGTCTTGGAAGGATAATGTTCAACATGTTGACAGGGTGCTCAAACTATTGCAGGAGAAACAATTATATGCAAAAACATCCAAATGTTTCTTTGGAGTACAAGAGGTGGAATATCTGGGTCATATTGTATCTCACGAGGGTGTTAAGGCAGACCCTAACAAAATTAAAGCCATTAAGGAATGGAAAGTCCCCACAACCATAAAGAAGTTGCGAGGATTTCTCGGGTTAATAGGGTATTATCGCAAGTTTGTTAAGAATTATGGGAGAATAGCAGCACCTCTAACAACATTATTGAAGAAAGATGTATTTTCATGGACTCCTGAAGCAACTAAGGCCTTTGAACATCTTAAAGAGGCAATGTGCCTAGCACCGGTCTTAGCTACGCCAGACTTCACAAAAACCTTTATCGTGGAATGTGATGCCTCAGGAAATGGAATTGGTGCAGTTTTAATGCAGGAAGGAAGACCCATTGCTTTTGAAAGTCGTCCAATCAAAGGAAAGTATTTACAGAAACCTATTTATGAGAAGGAAATGTTAGCAATACTGCATGCACTAAAGAAATGGCGAACTTACCTAATGGGAAGACACTTCAAGGTAAAAACTGATCATGATAGGCTTAAACACTTTTTGGAACAAAGACTATCTTCAGAAGAGCAGCAAAAATGGGTCACAAAGATGTTGGGTTATGACTTTGAAATAATCTACAAAAAAGGAAAGCTTAATGTTGTTGCAGATGCACTCTCAAGAAAGAATGAAGAGGTGGAAGCATTGTTTTGTGCCATTTCTATTATCCAACTAGATTGGATAACCGAAGAAAGAGATGAATGGAAGAAGGACAAAGATGTATGGACACTCATTCAAAAGTTGCAGCAAGATCCTAGTACATCTGATACATTTAGTTGGAAAAATGATTCCTTATGGTACAAAGATCGCTTATATATTTGCAATAATTCCCAACTAAAACAAAATATTCTTTTGGAATTGCACACTTCTCCTTTAGGAGGACACTCAGGATTTTTAAAAACTTACCACAGGGTGAAGAAAGAATTTTTTTGGGATGGCCTTAAATCTGATATTCAAAATTTTGTGGCAGAATGTTTGGTTTGCCAGCAGAATAAAGTTGAGACAATTAAGACCTCGAGTCTTCTACAACCTTTATCCATTCCAAGTCAACGTTGGGAGGAGATTTCAATGGATTTTATCACAGGTTTACCTAAGTCCGAAGGAAAGAGTGTCATCATGGTGGTAGTTGATATAATTACCAAGTATGCACACTTTTGTGCATTATCTCATCCATTTAAAGCAAGTACAGTTGCTACTACATTTATGGACAGAATTCAAAAGCTACATGGAAGCCCAAGGGTTATTGTGAGTGAAAGAGATCCCATTTTTACTGGAAATTTTTGGACGGAGTTATTTTCTTGTTTGGGTACTCAATTAGCTCATAGCTCATCTTATCATCCTCAATCTCATGGTCAAACTGAGATAGTAAATAAATGTTTGGAAGGATATCTTTGTTGTTTTGTATCTGATAAACAAACACAATGGGTCAAGTGGTTACCTCTTGCCGAATGGTGGTATAACACTTCCTTCCATACTGCAGCAAAAATGACCCCATTTATGGCACTTTATGGATATCATCCACCATCCATCACATCATCTTTAAGGGAAAATTCGAAGGTTCAAGCAGTGGATGATCACATCGAGCATCAGCAAGAAGTTCTCCAACTCTTAAAGGATAACTTGAATTTGGCACAAAATCGAATGAAACAACAGGCAGATCAACATCGTAGCGAGAGAAGTTTTGATGTAGGAGATTGGGTATTTTTACGGCTACAACCATACAAACAAATGTCCCTCAAGCAAGCAAAGAAGGATAATAAATTATCGACAAAGTACTATGGTCCTTACAAGGTGTTGCAAAAGATTGGTACTATGGCATACAAATTGGAGCTTCCTGCTTCTTCGCGAGTACATCCAGTTTTCCATGTTTCATGCTTAAAGAAGGTTATAGGTGAAAATCTTCCAGTTCAAACAGTATTGCCAGAACTTGATGGGGAAGGAAAAATCATATTGGAACCTGAAGCAGTCATGGAAAAAAGAACTCGACAACTACGGAATCGATCAATTTCAGAGTATCTCATCAAGTGGAAGAACTTACCCACTGAAGATTCTACATGGGAGGATGAGAATTTTATACAGAAGCACCTGGAGCTACTCAAGCGTTGAGGACAACACTTTTTTGAAGGAGAGGAGCATGTTAGGTCCCTATATTACTAGTATAGTCCCTTATTGTTGTTAGTGTAATCCCCTTATTGTTATTGTTGTACCCCTATAACCCCCATATTGTTATTATTGTGCCCTTAAATTATTATTGTTAGGTCGGCTAGGATTACATTGTGGCCCCATGGACTCCTATATATAGAAAGGAGGTTTTTTCATTTGTATCATCCAAGAATTGTTCATTCATGTAATGTATTGGAGGTTTCCCCCTTGAAGTGGCATATTTCTAAGGCGTTGATATCTCTTTTCTTCTATTTTTGGAGCTGGTTTCACAACAACTTACGTGTTTGAGTTGGTTGAGGTGGTTATTTTAGGACATATTTTTTTATTGGCTCAAAATGGTTTTGGACCATGCAACTGAGAATTCTTCTTGTTTTAGCTCATATTTTTCCTTGAGAAAATTGTATTGGCACATGATATTGGACTATCATATGGTTTTCTACTAATAGTTTTGCGAGGCATCATATATATATATATTAGGAGGGCTTCTCTTTCATTTATAATTGTTAGAATAAACTGGAAGAACTTATTTTCCTAGCTAAAGCTCTTGTGTGAGACTTGTCTTAATTTTGAGTAAATGTTATAGAGAAATGATAGAGAGTTTTTTATATTGCCAGATTCTAGGAGGAAAGCAACTACTACAACAATCAAACAAATGCATTAGAGGTAATGTATATTTCTTGTCTCTCATTTTTATTGAAATTATAATATTTAATTGTTTTACAAGGCATAGATACTTCGAGGTTCTATTTATTTCTCTATGCTTGATTAAATTTTGTGTTATAACACTTAGGCTAAACCTTCTTATGATTAGTCTCCCTTAGAATTTTGTAACTTATCGTTGAGAGAAAAAATTAAATCATTAAATGGTAAAATTTCTTATTCCATTATGATTTTCCATTTTTTTTGGTATTTTTTTTTTCTCAAATACGACTCACAAAAATAATTTGACAATCAAACGAGATCACCTAGCTTTGGAGAAATTTTGATTTTTTGTGTTTCATAATCTAAGCATTTTGACTCCTCCTATGTGAACCAAAATTGATAGTTCATTTTGCTTCCTTTGGCTAGGCTACCTCTTCACCTAGGCTATATTATATATAATACATAAGACTAATTATATATAATATATTGTATATATTATATTTTATATTCCACTAAGGCTTATTGCGTGCCATAATCTTCTTTCCCGCTATATTCTCCTTCCCCCGTAGCCAAACCATCTATCTATGATTTGAATCACCACAGAGTCATCGGTAAACTTCCCATACAGCTCTTTGTCAACATAAACCCCACCCATTCAAGTGTTGAGACATTGATTTTCTAGGGTTGTATCAGAGGAGACATTAATCTGATAGGGTCACGTCAAAGGAAACATTAATCTGCTAGGGCCACATTGAAAGGCTAAGCGGAAAAATGGTAATGTGGTTTCTTCATGCTTCAAAATTGTTTAGTTTGGCTTCAAAAATCCTGTGCATGTACTCCTCGCATAATCAGTTCATGTTCTTATTTAATTATTTTTATTATCTTTTATGTCTTGCATTTCATGTCTATTTTATAATAATTGTTGGTGATATTTTATGAGGTATTTAGAGATCTGGAAATCAGATTGTTTTTAGCTTGAGAGGTACATCTAGAGCACCTTCATTTTAGTACAACAATTCCCTTATTTTCACACCTTAGACTGCATGCACCCAAGACACAAAACAAGGCACTTATATGATTTTTCTTCAGCCATAAGTTTAAAATATTAACTCTAAATTTGGTAGGAAATGGGTCTAAGTTTTGCCCTTGAAATATATAAATATATTAAGAGGGTTTGATGTTTCCCAAGATAATTCCTAGCCACCAAAGCCAATTTATTATTAAGTGTTGGTTTGTTTTTCCTTTGACTTGCCATGCAAGTTTGTTGGTTAGATTTAGAGTTGCATATATCGTAAGCCACATATTTTTATGGAGGAGTGTTTCGTAAGGCTTCACAACGTAAATATTACATTTGAGACCATTCATTGGGTGGTTGTAACGTAAGCCTTTGAAATTAATGAGGTTGCTCACTAATTGTTTGTCTAAATGCCTCTAACAATATTTCTTTGTTTTATGCCACAACCTTACTTAAGTTGAATGTTGTTGACTTGTATTCACATTGGCAAGTAGGGTATGATTTTAAATAAAAAAAAAATTTGGTCTATAAATACATTTTTTATGGGTTGATGTATAATTCCTTCATTTTCTACTATCATTTATTTGATATAGTTTTGTTGCATGCAAAATGTTTGAAGAAACTCTTGAATTAATTGATACACATGTAGTAGTGCTCACTTCTTGTCATAACACGTTAGTTACAAGCTCATATACGAAGACTAAAGCTATTCTTTGTGACCTAAAAAAATAAGGAAAACAAGATACATGCATCTACTTCAGATATGCCTTATAAATTTGAATTTGAGTTTTGTTTGAGTCTGTCACCAAAGTGTTTGGCAAAGAATTTGAGTGAACTCTGTCACATGGATGTCAGGCTTGATGGTATTTCTTATCACAAGGATTCTTTGTCTTTCCATATGGTTAATTTCATATAACTTTGCTCCAATATTATTATCACGGAGATGTTCTATTTTCTGTATCAAAACTCGAATATGCTTCTAAATGACCTTGAAAGAGGGTCAAAAACAATGGAAAGAGGGTCAATGACATGGGAAATGGATGCAAGTTGGTTGAGTGAAGAGTGAACAAAAAAGTGAAAAAATGATTCTAAGTCAAGGGATCTAGGGTTATCAAAAATTTACTTTATTATTTATAAAAAATGAGAAAATCGATAAAAAACCAAATTTTTCCTTCAAGTTCAAATTCAACTTGAATTCAACTTGAGGTTCAGTCATGAGGTTTGAAGAACCTAATCAAACCTAAGAATTTTCTTTAGGTTCGTTGAATTTTAAACCTCAAGTTTGAATTTCGGTGAACCATGTGACATAGATGGTATCAATGTTTTTAGCTTGCCAAAGGGATTGCTAAGCTTCTCAATGCTCATAGTTAAGAGTCTTTAAAATTTAGACCACAAATACCACCATCTACCTAGAATTCTCTCTGCCTTTTTGCTACTCTTTTGCCTTCCAACATGAATCTAAGGTGCTTTGTGCACCAACTGGTGGACGGGTAAAATCATAGACTAGTTTGTCTATTACTTAAGATGTTTGCATCATCTCCAAAACATTAAAACCCTTAAGGAACCTCCCTTGCCTCAATTTCCAAGGCCTCTCCCAATATTTGTTGCATACATCTTTCCTTCTTCTATTTTTGCATCTCTATATCACGATTTCAGATGTCTTATTGGGACAAACAACTAGATTGTTGTCATAAAGTGCAACCACGTAGTATACAAGCTGGTTTATACCCCCATATTAATTATCATTGTATCATTCACATCTTACCCAAGAACCCTCTAAATTTATCCCAAATTGCCAACGGTGTCTAAGATTTTTGACAATGGTTTTGAAGAAAATTTCAAGCCTTAACCAAACTGACCTAGAAATTCAAAGATGGGAATTTGAGGGAAAAAAGAATGTGAAATCTTATGTATCAAAATGCAGTCCCAGTATTTTTTGAACATTCTGATTATAGTAACTTATAGCTGTTTTTGAACTAAGTGGCCATGCTATGAGGGGCATCCCTATTCCATCAAAACCAATCAAGAGTTGCACCTGGCCTCATCTACACCCACTCAAGAGGTTTTGAATGTGGATATCTATGTTAATACAAGCCTAATCACCTCAATGTTAGCTGCTACGCACAACAACCATGGGCTATAGCCTCTATTTTTCCTATTATACCCATCAAAACCCATTCTAAATGCCTTAAAATGGTTCAATGTTGGTTCTAGATGACTCCATGGCACTCCCAAGACACCCAAGCACTTGAAGAAAATATCCTAATATAAAGAATTTTAAGAAAATAAGAACTGCTAGTTGACTGAATATTTTGCCAGCTGAAAATCACCTTAAGGCCAAAATATTACAACTAGCCTGTTAAATCACTTGAAATTCTCCTTAAACCCCCGAAAATCTACTTGCAAATGGCCTTCAAAAAATTCTAACAAATGACTTTATGTCCAAGTCAAGGGGTTTCAAAGGAAAAGACAAGGTGAAAAACTCCCTCTTATCCCCAAAATTGCCAGCAACATCAAATTTGGATTCCGAGGCTATATGCTAATTGGGAATATTACATTCCCCTTGACCATGATGTTGTACATCACCATCAAGCATGAGCATCATATCCAACAAATGAATGAAGGTGTGTGTAATGACAATTTAGCGAAAAATCCATATATAGCATACTACAACCAATCCATTGTATCAAAAATCAGCAGTGGAATATCATGCCATATGTGGTGACTGGTGATAATAGATCCTACTAGTATCATAGTGTTTTATATGTGAAATCCACTTATTTTCACAATATGAGAGGAACACTCTTAAAAAATTTGTGCCATTTTGCTACTTTATCAATAATTTTTTTACTAAAAACATTTAATTAAAGTCATTTAGTTTCCCTAGCTAATGATATGCTTGCTTGATATTCTCCATATTTCCATGGCTTGTGTTAATCAAGAATTTTTGACATGAATAACAACTTATTAAAGTAATTTAGTTTTCCTAAATTGATGTCGAAACAAAATTCACCCCCAGCTTGAAACTTGCTTTGCTAAAATTCAAACAAAAAGTGTGTACTACTCACCATTACCACCAACTTAGTTAGCAGTCTTGACAAGGTCTTCTTGAGTGAGTAAGGCAGTACCATATGGGATAAGTGTTAAATGTCACCTTGGCACAAATCCCACTCTTTAAGCCAACTCTTACTAAATGCTTTGGAATACTTCCCTAATCTACACACAAAAAACTTCACCCAATATATAAGTAGAATATTGCTAAGTATTGATGTCTAAGATGAATATAGGAGTTAATTATTAATTTTACTGATCTAAAGTAATAAAATGAGCTGCAGAAAAATGTAGACCAGAAAGCAAAAAATAACTCGTGCCTCTAAAAATTTAGCTATTATAACACCAAAGGAGAGTGATAGATACCAAGAATTCCTTGAATTACCCTTTGATAAGTGGTTGAAAGTATATGAGTATGTTGATGTCCTTATTTTTAGACCTGTAAAAGTGGTAAAAATGTAGAAAACCACCAAGCAAAAGTCCCTTTGTAGGCTACCCACAAGTGTGGAAACATACTAGATCAATAGATCCATCAGTGGTGAATCTTGGGAAATATGTTGGTAACTAAAAAAAGAACCCAACACTTATCTGCAAGTAAAAATGAAGTTTCTAACGATCCAGAAACTACTTGCAATGGAAAACGATTTATTTCCCCTAGGGTTAAAACCCATAAATTTATTTCGGCAATAAAATATACTTTATAATAGTTGAAAAATGTCTATTTTTACCCCAGAAAATTGATACTAAGATATAAAATCGGAGTTAGACTAAAATAGAGGGTTATTAATGATAAATACTTGACTATTCCCTTTGAATGAGGGATTTTTTTCATCATCTGTATAAAATTCCACTGGAATAAAGTTTAGATCTACAAAATACCTTGAAAATACCCTTTTGAAATGTGATTTAGTTGAAGCTAAGAGGGTATAAATTCCCTTAGAAAAAAATTAGATATAAAATTAAAACCCTAAGGGTTTTCTAGCTTTTAAAGATAAATTTTTTGATACAAGCTAGAAAAAGGAAAGAGAAAACACAAATATTTTGTATTTATGTTATTAAAAAAAAAGTAAGGGATTTCTAAATAGATGGTTTCTATATTGTGGCTCCCCTTGGTCTTACATTTACCTTCTAGGGTGTTATATCAAGATCACAACCTTATCTTTGTCAACTATGCAATTTGGACCAGAAAATGGGATGGGAGACTAGGCAACTATTACACCCCACTCTAGTCTAGAACAGTGATACAATCTTTGGATTCCACTAGGAAAGATCCCTCTTGTGGAGAAGTATCCAATTGTTGGGTCAACTATGGCATAAAATAAAATTACTCCTTTACTGAAGGAACCCTCAGAATCGGTCAAGGGTCAACTAGGACCTGGAATGACTCAGACTGATCTGATTTCAATTGCTTGGTTTGCTAAAAAAATACAAATAATATTTAAATTTTAATGAAAAAATATATTTTGAAATTTGAAGATTCAAAACCATGATTCCAAACCATTAGAGACAAAATATGCAAAGTCTACTCATATATATATATATATATATATATATATATATATATATATATATATATATATATAATCAGTGAGGCTCTATAATTAGGAAAATATAATTTTTGAATGACAAAAGGTAATACCCTCCCTCAAAAATTTACCCTTGGGCCTTCAAGTATTTACAGAGTATAAACCTAGAGATACTCCACTAAAATTACAGTGAGAATAAATACTAATTTATTGTGGGACCATTCAACAAACCACACATGTGACGAATCGTTGCTTACACACAGATATTTTGATCCTAGATAAACCCACAAATCTATACATACCCTAAATTAGCAGGCTTACCAACAACCAAAATTATGCTAGAAAAATGTGCCAAACAGGTTCAAGCACAAAGGCTGAAACCCAAGATAACAGGCAAGAATACCTCCAACTGTTAGTATGAATCTTTCATCGTAAAAGATCACTTTAGCTACGCATAACAAATAGCCCTAACATCAATTATGGCTTCAAAATATCTTTAAGTTTGCTGCACAAATTCAGATCTAAGCATAGATGATATTAAGCAGATAAAATATAACATGGCTTCATACATACAATGGACAAGACAAGAAACAATGTTTATAAAAGAATTTTGTATTATATTAAATAATGGGGCACCTGAGAGGAAAACAAGAAAGGTGTTTTCCGGTTCTCCTCAGTGGGATGGGTTCTTGGAAGTCCTCAGTGCTTCAGATCTAGCATTCCTCTCTCTTAGTGGTGTAGAAAAGAAAACATAGAACTCAATGGGAGTTCACAAAGAAAAATGAAAAATGGTGACCAAGAATAGATCCAAAGTGATCTAATGCAATGAAGGTGACTAATGAATGGGGAAAACCCCCCTATTTATAACAAAATATTAGGGTAGTCTAGAACTTGGTGCATGAATAAAATATTAGTAACCAAATTTTAGAACCACCTTTTAGGAATATTTTATTATATTTGTTGGAGGGAAAATGATTTTGACTTGGGTCAATTCCTTTGTTTATAAATAATAAATAAATAAATGATTTATTTATTATTTATTTTAGGGGAATGATGGGAACAAATAATGGTTTATTTGGTTATTTATGGATGATTTAGTCAAATTTAACTAAGAATATTATTTAAATAATGATTTAAATAACTTGTTCTTAGGAAATAATTAAATAAATAAATATTTATTTAATTAATTGCTTTGTTTTGGGTTAAATATGACCAAATAAGTTATTTTATGTGGTGAAAGAAATTTTACTTGGGGTAAAATTGGTCTTACATGGTGTACTTGGGTTCATCTAATAATAATAGGTTAGATGACCAAAAAAATGGTGTAACAGATTTCCCCCCAACGTACGAGTGTTAGGAGCAAATCGTATGACCGAAGTACGTTGTAAGAACTCATTCACTAGATAGCAAAAGGGAAGCGAGAGAGAGAAGTGTAATGGTGTCTGATGTGTTAAAGGACTAGACCCTGAGGAGACGAGACTTACAGGTGCAACAAGTCTCTATGAAGTGGTACCCATGCTAAAGGCGGCGGGGGAGGCATACCTATGCCCGCTGAGACAAACTACAAAGAATAAGGCACCCGAAAAACCACGGAACACAATAAGTACAAAGAATAAGGCGCCCAGAAAACCACGGAACGCAATAATGAAGCATGTGCTAGCCTAAACATGAGCCAGATAAATAACATAATGAATCTCAAATACATGCGATGCCTTGAATGGTCATCAGGACTTATGCAAAAGTATGGTAGTACATGAGATATAAATACGCCTAAGTGACCCCTACACGCGGGGAAGTTCTCGCGAAATCTGACTGATACGTGCAAATCGAAGAGGTGCTGCAAGTGGCTGAGGCCGATATCATCAAATGAGAGGAGTTGCATCAAGGGCTGAAATGAAGTCATCTGGGCATGTGGGGGGCTACCTGCAGGGCCACCTCCTCATGAGGGTGGAGACATCGCACACATGCCCGGGAATCACCAATAGCTGTGGCTGCATCACTGGACCATCAAGTGTATATATCACGATCATGCTAGGAAGAGCTCGAACCAAGGTATACTACCCCCTAGACCTGGCTTCTGGAGTAAATGAGCTGATGTCGACAGAAGGAGGTCTGCTGTAGGTGAGGCAATAAAGGAACCCCACCTAAGGCACGAGGAAAATAGTAGAGCGATGACCAAGTAGACACTAATGATGATGATGGAATGAGAGAAATGGAGGAGCAGTTGGACGACTTCCCTTGTTAGAGCATAAAGTGTATGAATGGCTTGGCAGCGACGGACACAATATCATGAGGGATAGTGAACAGGGGTACTGAAGGCCATGATGTGGGTCATGAGAGAGGGACCAAACATGAAAGGATGGAGGACTATGGCGGGGTACAAAGGGGCGCGGGCTAGACTCCATGAATGTGCTGGTGACTCGACTCGGATGCTCTAAACAAGGGCGACTCGATGGTGCTGCCTCATAGTACGGGTCCAATGGAGAACCATAAAAGCATGAGTACAATAGGGTAACTCATGACAAAAATCAACACGAACAAAGACAAGTAAGGAGGCAGAGTGGTGCCCCAAGTACAAGTGTCGTAAGTGAAGAAATTCGATTTTGAGAAGAGGTGAATAGACCCTTCATGCAAAAAAGGTGTCCTAGTGAAGTATCAAAACATAAAAAATGACAGATACCCATTTGAGTGCTCGGTGAGAGCTTTCCAACGGTGCAGACGGTGTGTCAAACGAGGCTACGGTTTGGTCGCAGCGAGCGAAAGAAAAAATAGGGGTTTTCTTCTAATAGGGTGTTTTCCCTCCAAAATCATTCATTTGCTTGTGTAGTTGTGGTGAATGTGGAGAGGAGAGAAGGCCCTAAATCTTGCGGCGATCGTAGTGGACAAACCGACCGTTGGAATTGTGATCCGTCAGTGGCAGGTGAGAGGCCTAATCTTAAGCTTTGTTTTTGATGGATAAAAATTGCAGATTAGGGCTTTAAATCTCAGTAACTGCCCCTATTTCTTCCTCACGGTCGGGTCGCACTTTTTGGGGCAAAAACTGTGACCTGGGATGCAGGTTTGGGCCTGAAAAGTGCGACCTGGCCCAGGTTTTTGCTGAAAAGTGTGACCTGTGAGAGGGAGGTAATTTCAGTGCTGTTTTGGGCTGAGATTCAGTTTTTGTGTGAATAGATGCAGTTTTGTGGAGTTGCAAACTGACAAAATGATGTTTTTGTGCAGATATGGTAGATATATTGATCAAATGGAGAGAAAGAGACTTAGGTACATTACGGACGGAGATCCAGGTGGATCAGGGTGTTCGTCGTGTACTGGCTAGGTATGGGGTGCTGAAATTTTTGGAGAACCCTTTGATGAGGGCTGTAGAGCCCTTGTTGGCCCATATTATCAGTTATTGGGATCCAGATCAGGAGGCGTTTGTAGTGCAGGGGCACAAGATCGAGCTGACGGTCCAGGATTTGTATTTCTTGACTGGTCTCCCACCATTAGGGATGGTGGGAAATACACAGCCAGTGTTACCACGTGGGCGTAACATTATGGAGTTTGTTGAGCAACATTGTCGACCAGGGGTCTGAGTCAAAGGGACTTGAATATCCATTGGTGATCTAGAGAGGTTGGAGACCTGGGCAGTGGTCGTAGCAGTGTTACGGGTCTTGGGGAGCCAGGTGTTCCATCACATCACTGGAGGGCAGATGATGATCGTCGAGAGTGTGCTGAGTGGGACCTACTATGGGTGGTCCCAAATGATGTTGGTGTCGGTGAAACGACAGCTGTTGCTATGCAAGCGGCAAGTGAATCATGATTGCACCTATGGGACGATGTTGTGCTCTTTCTTCTTTGAGCAGATCCTGACCTTATGACCTCGTGTACAGTTGCCTGATGGAGGTCCGAGAGAGCCTCAGATGCGTCGGTGGGGATGATTACTATGTAGAGGAGGAGGAGGGGTAGTCGGACGGGTGTTCCGACCAGAGTTCTTCGCCCATTGGGATGAGATGCCAATATACATAGACGACTATCCCTATAGTGGGATGAGTTATTGGGGAGATCCGGACTTGTCGCTTCCACCTGGTCGAGTGTGGGGGCCCGATGGTAAGTGACAAGAAACTAATCTGTTATGTGTATTTGAGAGTTTGTGACTAGTATGCATGGTACTAATCGTTATATGTTTTGGAATGAAGATATAGCTCCGGTAAAACTGACCGGATATATGGGACGACCTGCAGCGACGGGAGCTACAGGGGCAAGTGGATCAAGGACGGTGCAGAGCGAGGATATGGCTGCTCTGGTGGAGGACATTCGTCGTAGATGTGAGGGGCTACTGACCGGTGTATCGGAGCGTGGTTGGTAGGATTTAGATGACCGGTACATAGAGTTATGTATTGGGCTACCCTCAGAGTGGCGAGGTATCATGCAACGCATGGCGATGGCCGGTTAGGCTGTGCGTGATCTACAAGCTGCGGGAGCAGAGCCTTTGGCTCGGGATCCTCCAGAGAGTGATTAGATGTAGGGCAGGTGGTGCCCTCCAGTGTCGATGTAGGGGCGAGCTGTTGGGAAAAATACTGAGAGGGGGGGGTGAATCAATATTTAAGACTTACTCAAAACTTTTTATTTTTCCATTTACTAAAACCCATACGCTACTTTGTTGAAGCCAAATAGCGTATACACGTAGATATCCTTCATAAAACTCGCGTATGAACAGATATCTAACTATACAGATAATTCTTAACTTAGTTCTTTGCAACATTCATTCATATGATGTTAAGTTAAGAGTAAGCATGTGCAGTAATAAAAGAATAAACCATCACACATAAGCATCACACATGAACACCAGGATTTAAGGTGGAAACCCAAGTCGGGAGAAAACCACTGCTGGCGTCATCTCAGTCTTCAATATTTATTATATAAAGAAAACATGTTACAACCATGTACTGGCGCAGACTCATACCATCACGCAGGCACCCACCTGCAGAAGGCTACAACCTTCTCTCTCGTTTACAGCCTCTCTGGAAGGAGGCTACAACCCCTGCTCGTTTACCAGCCTCTCCTGGAAGGAAGCTACAACCCCCTGCTCTTGTTTACCAGCCTCACCTGGAAGGGAGCTACGACCCCCTGCTCTCGTTTACCAGTCTCACCTGGAAGGGAGCTACGACCCCTTGCTCTCGTTTACCAGCCTCACCTGGAAGGGAGCTACGATCCCCTGACTGAAGGCTACGACCCTCAGCTCTACCATGGACCACGTTTCATCAATTTTCACACTGGATCCAATATCTTCTTTTAGAATACAACTTGCAGGCCACTTTTCATCATATTTTCAGACTGGACCCACTCCACACATTTAAGCTCAATCATACATCAAACTGAATCTTATAACTCCATCACTTCATTCATTGAATCATCAAGCAATAAATCAACAACTTGATCTTTCATCAATATAACCAGCAGCATAATCATCATTCAAACAACCCAGATCATCATTGACAGATAGCAGTAAAACAACAGAACAGATCAGACATTTCATACCACGTACTTCAGCAAACCCTAAATTACATACGCGATTTTTCTTCACTTAACCTGCGTATATACGCGCTTTCACAAATACCAACCCGCGTATACATCTGCACACATTTCAGAGTTGACTTCAATTCCCATACGCGCTTTCTCCTCGACGAACCTGCGTATAGATCTTCAAAGATTATGCGGCAGCACAATTCTTCAGAACAGATATATAACTCAGATTTTACCCTTCACTTCAGATAGATGTTCGCCAGATCACAGATCTAATCATTCCATAAACAGATCTAGAAAATACATATACATTTCAGATCTAGAGATCCCTCTTCATCATTTTCTTCATAGGTGCATCATAGATTCACATTTATCATCAAACTGTTACCCTTTCCATTTAGACATACTTCAGAGTGAAGTATACATTCAAACCCAGATTCATGCACACATCTTGCACAATGAATTTCTTCTCCTTAAATAGATCTAGCCTTTGAAAATACCATGAGCCAAAACCACACAACTTTCGATGGTATAGACAATCCAGCACTCAATACAATGGGTCAATACTATGGTAGTAACCCCTGGTTTTATTCTTTTAGAGCGCAATTGAGCATACGCGACTTGGCACGTACTTTTCCGCGTGCATACGCTACTTCTCCTAAACAAACCCGCGTATGCTTTGTGTCACACACTTTTCATCATTGTTCTGGCCCTTACTGATATTTCTTTCTCTGGTACTTCTGAGCTACTTGTAGAACATCAGATTTACATCATTAATAAAATCATCAAGCATCAAGAACAACTTCATTAAGTAGGTTTCCATCATCTTCATCAAGTGGGTTGCCATCAAGGACAACACTCTACATCATATTGCCAACAATCTCCCCCTTTGGACTTGATGGCAACCACGATGGTGTTTGATCACCACAACAGATAGATGCATTAAGCATAATGATATTCTCCCCTATTCAAACACCATGTCACTCTCCCCCTTTGACATCAAGGGCAAAGGGCGGATCAAAACCAACACAAGGTTGTTTTCTCCTCATGTAGATAGAAGAGCGCTGTAGATCTGATGTGCACTGAAGTTACCATGCTCCCCCTGAGTTCATGCTGAATCTTCAAACATATTTTTTTCAATGAAGTACATGACTCTATGACCTTCCTATCACCAAGGACTCATACTTACATCAAAGATCCAACCAAGTGGATTTACATATGAGACTCAAATACCCAACCAAGTGGGTTTACACAATTTGACTCAACTACCCAACCAAGAGGGTTTACACATTTTGACTCAAGTACCCAACCAAGTGGGTTTAAATATTTTATCAAGTCCTTACATGACTGAATATTACAATTTTACATCATAAGTCTCAACATGACCTTTTCATCAAATTACAAATATGAATTTTTATGACTAGTACCAGAAAGACCTCAATTTCAGAATCAGCATAATGCCAACAATGCATTATGCTCAGCAAGGCTAATGCTCCCCCTGAAAATGTGCATCCAAGCATCCTTTCCATATGACCAAGGCTCCTCCTTATCTTGTGCAACCTGAAACTCTTTCAACAGCAAGTTATCAGCAATAATCTCTGCGTGATTTGTCCTTATCTCCGAATCATAAGACTTCCATCTCATCCATGTGTGAAAACAAAGAATAATCTTCAACAAAAAGCAAACGGGGATCATCCATAATCTCATTACAAGAAACCATGTTTCATTTCATCAGCATGAGTATAACTAGATACAATGTCAACAATACAATCATTAGCAGTTGGACTGATGCTCCCCCTGAACCTGTAGTCCTGATCTTCAGCTGTCATACTAATTTTCTTATCATAAGTGTATACGCAACTGTATCCACTGTAACTCGCATGTATATGCAGCTTTAGTTCACAGAACCCGCGTATGGAAAGTGAAGCATTGAAAACTTCACATTCCTTCATCTCCCCCTGAGTTTGTACCTCCTGTACCTGTCTTCTTCACATCAGATGCTCTGTCAGAAATAAACATAACCGGAATAACCAAAAAAAATCATGGGAATCACCATACATCGCTCCCCCTGTGACGATACATTACTAATCCCTATAATGTATCTCACATCACTCCTGCAGTAATTAAGAGAAGTAAGCTTTAGAAGCGGATGACTGCAGTAGGGTCAATATTCCCTACGTTTCTGACCGACGTCTCTTCTTTTTCCAGCTTTGCTTGTGATTTCTTATAGTGTGCTGGAAATTCTCCAATTTATCAAATCTGTTTATCATACTTATCCTGAAATCAGTGACCTTATGACCAAATGATTTACAATAGAAGCAACATCCATGAAAGCAATCCTTCTTTCTTGTTCTATGCAATTCTTTACCAATCAGATCCCTTTCTTTTGTGAAGTTATCATCTTCCATAGTAGATACCATGAGCACTTGCAGATCGTGGTGAGAACCTTATTCATCCTCATTTGACACTTCATCATTATCTTCATTTGTATAATAACTCCTTCCATTTTCAAATTGTTTCCCTTTACAATGATTTTCTTCATAAGGAAATTTAGCAGCATAATGACCAACTCTTCCACAAGTAAAACACTTGAAGGGAAGCTTACCTTTGAATCTTCCAGTTCCTAGTTGGAGTCTTCTCACAAAGTTTGCTTCTTCTTCTTCTGATATATAATTTGATTCTTTTACAACTTCCTTTTCGTTTCCTTTTGCACATGCCTTAAAAGCAGCTTCTCTGATTTGAGGGGACCTCCTTTTCTCATTTCAAAAGAAGTCAAGATACCATGTAGTTGAACAATAGTCAGAGTTTGCAGATCTTGCTTTTCTTCAATAGTAGATATTTTGGATTCAAATTTTGAAGTCAGAGATCTTAAGAATTTTTCCACCAGAGTAGTATCGGTTATGGTTTCACCCAAATTTCTCATTCGATTTACAATATCATCTAGACGTAAGAAGAAACTGGCAATACTCTCATCACTATGCATCTTCAAATTTTCATATTCAATTCTGAGGGTTTGGAGTTTTGCACTTTTTACCTTTGCATCACCTTCATAACTTAGAATGATTTTGTCCCATACTTCCTTTGCTGTATTTAGCTGCATGACTTTGACAAATTCTGATTCAGTTAAACTTCCTGTTATAGCATTGACCGCTTTTGCATTTGATTCATAATTTTTCCTTTCAGTTGGATCTGTTGGTGTAGCAGCTGGATATTGATATCCTTGTTCAACAATGGCCCATACATCAGCTCCCATAGACTGAAGATAGGATCTCATCCTCATTTTCCAGAATAACAGATTACTTCCATTGAATAGAGGTGGCCTTATAGAGAATACTCCTTCACGACTTCCCATTGCGACGGATCTCCTTCAAGCGATCAAGCTTCGGCAGAAGGACCTGCTCTGAAACCAATTTTTGGGAAAAATACTGAGAGGGGGGGGGGTGAATGGAGGTATTTGGGCTGCTCAAAATTTTTTACTTTTCCATTTACTAAAACCCATACGCTACTTTGCTGAAGCCAACTAGTGTATACACGCGGATATCCTTCATAAAACTCGCGTATGAACAAAGATCTAATTATACAGATAATTCTTAACTTAGTCCTTTGCAACATTCATTCATCTGATGTTAAGTTAATAGTAAGCATGTGCAGTAATAAAAGAATAAACCATCACACATAAACATCACACATGAACACCAAGATTTAAGGTGGAAACCAAAGTCGGGAGAAAACCACCACTGCCGTCGTCTCAGTCTTTAATATTTATTATATAAAGAAAACATGTTACAACCCAGTGTCTTGGTGCGAGACTCATACCCGGCGCGCAGACTTACCTGCTGAGAAGGCTACAACAGCTATATAAGTTTGACCTCTCTGGAGGAAAATTTCGACTCCAATATGGTTAGCCTCTCTGGAAAGGGAGCTACAACCCACACTGCTCTCATTTGACCTCACGGAAGGGAGCTACAACCCCCTGCTCTCGTTTACCAGCCTCTCCTGGAAGGGAGCTACAACCCCCTACTCTCTTTTACCAGCCTCACCTGGAAGGGAGCTATGACCCCCTGACTGAAGGCTATGACCCTCAGCTCCACCATGGACCACATTTCATCAATTTTCATACTGGATCCAATAGCTTCCATAGAACACAACTTGCAGGCCACTTTTTATCATATTTTCAGACTAAACCCACTCCACACATTTAAGCTCAATCATACATCAAACTGAAACTTATAACTCCATCACTTCATTCATTGAATCATCAAGCAATCAATCAACAACTTGATCTTTCATCAATATAACCAGCAGCATAATCATCATTCAAACAACCCAGATCATCATTGACAGATAGCAGTAAAACAACAGAACAGATCAGACATTTCATACCACGTACTTCAGCAAACCCTAAATTACATACACGATTTTTCTTCACTTAACCTGTGTATATATGCGCTTTCACAAATACCAACCCGCGTATACATCTGCACACATTTCAAAGTTGACTTCAATTCCCATACGCGCTTTCTCTGAATACAAGCCGCGTATATACGTGCTTTCTCCTCGACGAACCTTCATATAGATCTTCAAAGATTATGGGGTAGCACAATTCTTCAGAACAGATATATAACTCAGATTTTACCCTTCACTTCAGACAGATGTTTGCCAAATCACAGATCTAATCATTCCATAAAAAAATCTAGAAAATACATATACATTTTAGATCTAGAGATCCCTCTTCATCATTTTCTTCATAGGTGCATCATAGATTCAGATCTATCATCAAACTGTTACCCTTTCCATTCAGACATACTTCAGAGTGAAGTATACATTCAAACCCAAACTCATGCACACATCTTGCACAATGAATTTCTTCTCCTTAAATAGATCTAGCCTTTGACAATACCATGAGCCATAACCACACAACTTCCGATGGTATAGACAATCCAGCGCTCAATACAATGGGTCAATACTATGGTAGTAACCCCTGGTTTTATTCTTTTATAGCGCAATTGAGCATACGCGACTTGGCACGTACTTTTCCGCGTGCATATGCTACTTCTCCTAAACAAACCGGCGTATGCTTTGTGTCACACACTTTTCACCATTGTTCTGGCCCTTACTGATATTTCTTTCTCTGGTATTTCTGAGCTACTTGTAGAACATCAGATTTACATCATTAATAAACTCATCAAGCATCAAGAACAACTTCATTAAGTAGGTTGCCATCATCTTCATCAAGTGGGTTGCCATCAAGGACAACACTCTGCATCATATTTCCAACACGAGTGGTGCCCCCCATTTTTGTAGTTTTGTGATTGTAACAGGCTATGGGCATGTAGTATGTTTCAGAGTAGATGGACTCTAAAAACACGTGTTATATAATATATGTGATGTATATGTATTTGGTAAATGTTAGTGTGTTGTGTGTGATATATGCCAGTCTAGAACATGGTTTGCGATTTGATCTACATAGTGATTTTGATCTCTAGGTATATGGCTAAATGTAATGAATCTAAATTCCCGTATCAAAAGTTGCACTCGTAAATATTGTCTAAACAGGACAGGGTTATGCACACGATAGACACCATTAAGTTGTAAGACGAGAAGCAGGGAATCTAAATGGACATGCAGATGGAGGATGTGATGAGAGAGAGCATCGGCTAAGAGACCATGAACTGCATCATATTCGGCCTAATTATTGGTGGCTTGACCAATGCAGACCCCATTTGCAAGAACAGGGGTATGCAAGGGGGTAAAAATGGCCCAGGTAGCTGAGGCAAGGTTTCGAGAATAATGACTGGCACCATCGGCATAACCAAGGTAATGAGTGGACGAGAGGGTCGAGGGAATATCATCACAAGACGAGAAAAGGGAGGAAAAGCGGGGACGCATGTTGTGAAGTACATCATAGATACAGATGGGAGTATCGGGATGATGGGAAGACAAGGAAAGGTGGTGGAAACCACAAGAGGCTGCAAATCTACCTAGATCATCAGTAGAGGAAGAAAGGTGCACATAATGGTCATTAGGGGAAATGACAGAAGAACAAGTAAAAAGATGGTCGAAACATAAAGAGCCTAAAAAAGTGGCAGAAGGGGGATCAAGCGAAACAGACGGAGTGGATTCAGAGAGGATGTACTCCGAGGGGTGTGCAGATGATGATAGGTATAAGAGAGGAGCAGCAGACTCGGACATCTCAACATCAAGGGGAGGGATGTCAATGGTAGCCGGGGAATCCTCAAGTAAACTTGACACATACTGAGCAAGGATGGGCGAGGCGGATTGATTTTGTTCAACTTCGTACTCGCGAATGACCTCTAAAGAGGCTCGGTAATGCGTGAGGTGAGGGAAATGGTGGGAATAATGGCCATGGACACCACACAAAGCACATGGTTTGTGTAGGTTTTAACCCTGAATAGAAATTATCTACACACGAATCTTATAACAGAAAATAAGCAATAGCGAGAGCATAAAACATAAAACAGATAAACACAGAGATTTTCCCCTGGATCCCAAATCGGGACGACAAGCTTGATTTTTCATTATATTCCTTTTAGTGTTACAACACATATATATACATGCCGAAGCATACATAAACCCTGGATTAGAACGTAACTGTAGTTCCCTTGACCAGATCTACAAAAATACCAGGGGCCGAAAACCATCGTACCCCAAAACCATGTGCAAAACCATGCATAAAACCATGGACGCGGACTACCCACCGGAAATTAAGGACCAAAAATTTTCACCGGGGCGCTGCCCTAGACCCCGACAGGGGGGGCTACCGCCCCCCCTGTGACCCCCTCTTACCCCCTCACGCGTGCTTAATTGTGGAAAGAATATAACACATACCCAATAGTTTGTTGGTGCGAAGAGTCTTTGGGTTCTTGGCTATAGATGAGGAAGAAACAAAGGTGTCAGGGACCGTAGATTCAGGGAATGCGACTTTAACCATGGGTTGGATACGGGGCAACTCAGGACAAATATGGGTGGGATGACCGATACCATCACACAAGGCACAAGGCTTGGCGGGTTGGGGAGGGGTAGGGTCAGGTGCGGTGGCCTTGTCATTGGATTCCCCCTTGTGAGTTTTTCATTTCTTGCCAATAGCTGTCGCAGCATTAGGAGGGTTCTGCGGAGGGGCGAGGGGCACTGTGGTGGTGGAAGGAGCGATGGGGATCTGTTGTACTGGTGTCACAGTGATGTATGGTTTGGGGTGGCCTGGTGGGGTCTCGGGTGGAGGGGTGAGATACCAAACGGGAATTCCCAAGGTTAAATTAGGAAGGGAAAGGGTGGCCATGACTGGGACCGAATAGACGCCAGGGGGGGGGGGGGGGGACCAAGGAAAGGTATCTGACCGACGAGGTAGTGACCAGGGGGGACGACTCCCATATGGTGGAGACCTGAGGGAACTAACTCAGGAGGGTAGGAAGGTTCCTGAGTGTGATGGGAAGGGCCGGGGGAAAAAGGTTCGGTTGGTTGAAGCGAAGGGCTAGGAGCAGGAGGCAGTGGGCGAGATAGAGGTTGCTGACTAGCCGGAGTAGGTTGTGGAAGGCTAGCCTGAGACGATTGCATCATGCAAACAGTCGCTAAGCTGGGGTCAGAGACGGGAAGAGGGGGAGGACCAGGAAAAGTTCCAAGCAAAGAGGAGTCTTTGTAGACGCCGAGGGAAACACTGGTCAACGAATCAACAGTTGGTTTATTGGTGACAGTAGAGATGGTGGACTCAGGGGAGGTCTGAGATTTTGGTTCATGGTAGGTCAATTGGTCAATGGTGACAATCTTGCCATTATGAGGGAAAAACATCTTGCGGTGGACTGCGGACGGGACGACTGACATGGCATAAGTGTAACTACACCCCAAAAGGATGTTGTAGTCAAGAGGGGTGTCGATAACTTCGACATTGACACAAACAGTCTTGCCGGCAAGGGTGATAGGACAGTTACGAAATAGGCCGATGGGCTGGGAGGCATGGCCATCCCACGTGCGAAGGGTGATGGTGGAAGGGGCCAGTTCAGGGGACCCGAGTTGTTTCCAAACCGAGGCGGACATTACGCAGGTAGATGCCCCCTCCTCAATAATACACCGAGCAACATTGGCGTTTCGGATTTTGATTGGGATTTGGAAAGCAACCGAAGGAGGAAGAGGGGGATGTTCTGACTGACGAGTGTCGAAAACAATCAATTGGTCATCGGCAGGATCTACAACGCCCACGACAGATAGTAGAGCCTTCTTTTGGGAAGGACACGACTGGAGGAGTTCCAGTGTTGAAATGGTAGCAGGAGATTGGGCCAGATCATCTACTATGATGTATGAATGGGTAGCTCGACCAGAGGCAGCATTTCAGTGTAATGGTCCCTTAGGAGGCTTGGGATGAAACTCAGCTTTGGGCAGAGGGAGTTGCAAGGGACCATTGGGTGTCGATAGAGGCTCTGTAGGACCTGACTATGGAGACTCGGAGACAGATGGAACGGGAGGTGTGGAATACTGACGGGACCGAGTTTGAAGGTTGAGGTAGACGGTGAGAGGGGGGTCAGAGGCCATCATGAGAATTTGGTAATCAGTGGAACCAGAAGGGGAAGATTGAGTGGTTACCGGGGCATGAGGAGTTTGAGTGGCCACGAATCCTTGTTGATGGAAAGGATCGGTAAACACAGCGGGTTGGGAAGTAGTTGGAGTGGGAGGGATAGTAGGGGAGGAGTGTTTCCCCCTCACAGTGGCTTGAGAGTCCCACATCTGCCGCATTTATGGTAATAAAGGACATTCGTGAGTGTAGTGACCATAAACACTGCAACAAGAACAGGGCTTATTGGTGCGAAGTGGCTTGTCCGGCTTAGGTTGAGGGCCCTGTGGCTGATTAGCAGTGGTAGGGTCAATACAGGAAGGAGTGGATCCACGATTACTAGAAGCGGATGGATTGCCTCTTCTCCTTCTTTGAGAAGAAGGAAAATTAGGTGCCCCTTATTGTGCAAATACTTGCCCTAGAGGGGGTAGTAAGTGCGGTTGTGGGGGTGGAGAAGGCAAGGGAGTGAGGGGTCCAAAAGCTGGAGGAGCTGGGACACCAGGTTGCGGATATGGGTAAGGAGTAGGGTGGGTAGTAGTAAGGTAAGCAGGAGGGTGGGAAAAAGGAGGAGGCATGCCATAGCCTGAATACATGCTACCTGGAGGGGAAAAAACGCTGGAGGGGCTGGCCCCTGGAGGAAAACCATGGCCCGGAAGGGGTTGGGCAGAGGTATGCGATAGGGCTCCAACGATACCATCGGTAGAGTGATATGCCCCCGAGGCAGTAGGGCCATCGGGTTTGGGAAGGTCAGGGAGGACGGTATAAACATAACCAGATTGGGCGTAGATAAGGTCATACTTCAAGGCTATCTGGAGGGCGGCTTCTTCGGTTTGAGGGAAATGGGAAGCGACATCTTTGCCAATGGGAGGTAAGAGAGAGTGAAGGAACCAGTCCATATAAACCCGATCTTCAAAGGGAGGAGCTTAACATAAGCTTCTTCTTCGCCGCCATTCCTGGACATGAACGGAAAGGTGGGTTGAAGAGGATTGACGGAAGGAGGTTAAAAGCTCGGTACTATTGTCGTATCGGAGAGGGAGCTGGAAATAGGATAAAAAGGCTTGGGCAATGGTTGCAAAAGTGGTATGGGAGGAGGTGGCCTGCTCAACATACCATTTAGAAGCTTCGCCGGAAAGCGTGCGTTGGAAAAATCTAAGGCGAATAGATTCGTCAGTAATGGAATTGGAGGAACACCACATATGGAAGGATCAGATATGGTTGGAGGGATCCTCACTAGCAAGGCCTTTGAACTTGGGAATGTCGGAAGGGAGCTTGGTTGGCATAGCAGGCCAACTAACATCATGGCAGATAGGATCATTAATTAGCTGATTGAAGTCGGGGAGACTAAGGCCGGCCATATAAGGGAGCAATGGGGCAGTCGAGGTAGGTCCCGAGGTGGTTCCACTGGAAACAGACCCAGCAGTAGTACTGGGGTTGCTGCTGGTAGTAGGCCCTGAAGTAGACATAGTGGAAGTGATAGGGGTAGAACCAGGAGTAGGGGGAGAACCCGAACAATCAGGGGAGGAGTCAGAGTGCGGAATCGGGGGGGGGGACTTACTCGATGACGACGGGAAGGAGGAATTCGACCAAGCGGAAACTGAGGATGAAGGCCAAGAAGTCTCTGAGAGAGGCGCCTTGGGGGCGCAATGATGACGAGAAGAAGGAACACCGACAGGGGCAGGGAGGGACAGAAGCAAGAGAGGTCAAGGGCAGAGAGGTGCGGTGAAAATTGATTTTAAAGTCTTTGCCAGGCGGTGTTAACCAGGCGCTTCTTCACTTAGGGTCAGTGTGTGGCATGCGTTAATTTTAATTGTTTAAACCCAGACATTTTTGAGAGTAAAAGAAAAAGTGTGCTGCGTAACAGAACATAAATCTGCAGTAAATGAGACTAAAAGAATAGAAAATTAACAACTAAAAATGCAGCAAGTTAACCCAAGAAGGCAAGTCTCTCAAAACTAGTCTATAAGAGGGAAAAACTAGGCAAAGCACGCTAAAAAGAGGCCAATAGATTGAAGGTCCGAAGGGACTGGGATCTAAAGGGTAAGTTTGCTGAAAAGTGGTGCAGAAAACAACAAAGAGGCAGAGGAAAGGTTGTTGCGAAAAAGGAGGAGATCAGCTAAAAATAGAAGAGGCAAGGCAGTGGCCTTAGAAATGAGCCCAAAAAAAACGAAAGGAGGTGTTTTGAGAGGGGGAAGAGCTGATCTAAAGGGATCTGAAAAGGAGGTATCAGATCTGAGAAAAAGAGGGCTGAAATTATGGAAATTCAGACTTCTGAAACAGTAAAGACTCGTCCACAAAAAGTGGAGGGTACTAGAGCCCTAAGGGGAAAGATTCCCTCTTAGTTGAGTGAAGAAGATCAAAAACAGGTCCAAATGGGCAGAGACAGAGGCTGGAAAACCCTGACAGAAGCTTCAGACAAACCCAGAAAAAGTGCTGAAAAATTTACAGAAAAAGTGCAGCTCGCAGGTTTTGACCTGTTTTCAGTCTAGGTCGCAGTTTTGGGGCAAAAAAGTGCGCCCTAAGGCTCAGGTCGCACTTTTTGGGCCGATAAGTGCAACCTGCAGATCCGGCTCTCTCGGCGGCAGATTTCAGGAAAAAAAATTTCGTCTCAGCTGTGGTTGATGTCTGTCACCTGCGCAATAAGGCCAGAAACACACGGAAGTTAAAAATTTGACTGTTTAAGGGTTTTAAAGGTGAGAATCACCATAAAAATAGGAAAAAAAAAATGGAAGAGAAACCCTAGGGTCTGAAACTGCTGGATATGTAGGAATAGATAAAACGACAGCGGTCGCAAAAGAAAACCTGTGTGGAGTCGCCAATTGTTAGTATGAATCTTTCGTCGTAAAAGATCACTTTAGCTACGCATAAAAAATAGCCCTAACATCGATTATGGCTGCAAAATATCTTTAAGTTTGCTGCACAAATTCAGATCTAAGCATAGAAGATATTAAGCAGATAAAATATAACATGGCTCCATACATACAATGGACAAGACAAGAAACAATGTTTATAAAAGAATTTTGTTTTATATTAAAGAATGGGGCACCTGAGAGGAAAACAAGAAAGGTGTTTTCCGGTTCTCCTCGGTGGGATGGGTTCTTGGAAGTCCTCAGTGCTTCAGATCTAGTATTCCTCTCTCTTAGTGGTGTAGAAAAGAAAACATAGAACTCAATGGGAGTTCACAAAGCAAAATGAAAAATGGTGACCAAGAATAGATCCAGAGTGATCTAATGCAATGAAGGTGACTAATGAATGGGGAAAACCCCCCTATTTATAACAAAATATTGGGGCGGTCTAGAACTCGGTGCATGAATAAAATATTGTTAATCGAATTCTAGAAGCACCTTTTAGGAATATTTTATTATATTTGTTGGAGGGAAAATGATTCTTGACTTGGGTCAATTCCTTTATTTATAAATAATAAATAAATAAATGATTTATTTATCATTTTAGGGGAATGATGGGAATAAATAATGGTTTATTTGGTTATTTATGGATGATTTAGTCAAATTTAACTAAGAATATTATTTAAATAATGATTTAAATAACTTGTTCTTAAGAAATAATTAAATAAATAAAGATTTATTTAATTAATTGCTTTGTTTTGGGTTAAATATGACCAAATAAGTTATTTTATGTGGTGAAAGCAATTTTACTTGGGGTAAAATTGGTCTTACATGGTGTACTTGGGTTCATCTAATAATAATAGGTTAGATGACCAAAAAAATGGTGTAACACCAACCAACAACAGAATTTGTGGCATGTAATTGACATGCCCGTACCAACAACACAATGGAGGAGGAAACTGCCAAAATCCCTTAGAATAAACATGCCATAGGCGCACTAAATAGATCTTCTCAAACCCTGGGTTTTCTGGACATATTTATAGCATGTTGGCAGAAACAAGAAAAAGTCAGTGGAGGGGCTGCGAAGAGGCTGAAATAAGGCCAAATTTCTGACCAGGAAAATATGCTCTAAAATATCACCAAAAATACAGGTCAAAGAATGACCTATGTATAACATAACATGCCCAAATTCCATCAAAAAATGACTTGGCCAATAAGGTACGAACTCAACCGAGTTGGGCTGGTTTGGTACCAAACCATCCAAGTCATGCCTTGTGGTTTGGTACCAAAACAATCCGACTCGAATGAGTAGGTACTGGCCCTTTGAACCAATCCATTGGCTAAGCTAATATGGTAGTCCGAGTCAAATTGGTCCAAGTTTTAAAACATTGCACACAAGTACTCCCAAGAAATACCCAAGGCTATGGAAACTATGGAACAAATACTGATTAATTACCAAACTGTCATGTTGAGCACCATATTCATAATTTAATGATGCATGTCAGGGAAACTTTAGATGATATATGACCATCATCTCAAGCAACCTTAGAATATTCTATTAGACTTTTGAATTTCATGTTTTTCCTTGCCACTTTAATCGTGACATAATATTGATAGGTATATTGCTCTATCAGGTAACTATTGACATGATTCCCATGGCATACCCCTTCTTTTCTATTTATGCTTCCTTTAATGTTTATCTTTTTGGCCTACAAGCTATTCCCAAAATATGGGAAATGTTTCATATGTTGTCTTCCAAATCAAGAAAATCATCAAAAGTTGGGAAATTTTTCGCAGGTTGTCTTCCAAATCAAGAAAATCATATGAGATTCAAAGCAACGCAGATTTGGGGACATAAGTTTTGTGGCAAAGGTCGTTCGATTGAATAATTATTGTGTGCTCTTGAATCATAATGAGTTTACCCCCTGTAATTAATAAATTTCTACTTTATAATGTACTTATAATGTCTACTTTTCACCATATTACTCAACAACCCATATCAATCAAGGTTGAGTTTTATCAATAGAATTCCATATGTTTTAAGCACCCCCTTATCCCTTTCGGCATTAGAAGTTTCTTATCCTTTGATGTCACTTCACCTCAGTTTAACCAACCACGACTAACCTAACCTTATCTTGTGTGGAGCAACAAAACGCATGCACTGAAATATCTATCACAACTCATAATAAACATAAACATCATCAGTTCAACATAGAATGAAGAAAAAGTAAGAGAGTTTGCAATTAGTAACCACCATCTATGTAACCACCATGTACAACACGAAAATGGCAATAACAACTATCACTGCTATCAAAGGACTCTACACATACCCTGCAAATATGTTTATCACACTTACAGTTGATGTGATTGCAACCTTCAGTTTTTTTAATTGTGAACCCACAAGCAGAACACCTTTTAACATCCTCTTTGCCTTTGCACTACTCTTTGAGAGAGGCATCAGGATCTTTCTTGAATTTTCTATATTCTTCACATGATAGGTACAAATGATACTCTAGATGACAGGTTGTACACAACTTCTATGCCAATTATTTTAATGGTTCGCTAGTTTTCAACAGACTTTGTTGGGGCCCTTGTTTTGAAAAACCTTGTTTTGAATGTTTTGAATTTGGAACAACGACCAGATTTTGGGGTTGCATAACAAGGACACACGGTAGCCACAACCAAGTCGCAACCACATCAAACGGCGGAGCTACCAAGGTTGCGACGGAACAGGCACATAGCGGAGGAAACTAGATGCATAAGTGCAGATAAGGAGAAGATATAGCAGAAAGAACGCAAGCGGAACACACAGATAATCAGAGAAAAGATAGAAGCAGCTGAAGAAGGACATAAGAAGAACTAATAGTCGCGACAGTGGGTAAATAAATAGCAGTCGCCCGGAGGAAGAAAAGAGGATGATTCCACAGCAGAAGAGAGAAGAGAGCGACTAAAGGAGAGAAACTGCATGCTGCAGCAGGAATCCAGAGCATGGATGAGGTCTCTGTAGTTCCTAGGGTCTATTGATGTAGAATCTTTGTTTCGCAAGGAATATGTATCAGATCTGTAAGCCCATTGAAAAGCTATGTAATTGGAGTTTGGCCAAAAGCTTAATACAATTGCAGGTTGATGTCTATTCATGTGATTCTCATGCATGTGTGTTGGTTTAGATGCTTTAAAAATTTCATTTCATTTGCTTAATATCTGTATGTTCTCTGAATGATGTTGCGTACATGATTCTATCTATGCAATCTAATCACTGATGAGAATGAGTTGCGAATCTGTTCCTTGCCCCTGGTCTATTCCCTTTCTACATGTGGTCGCGGCACGCCTCGGGTGAGACTCTCTACTCTACGGAGTAGGGTGATAATGCCGGCGTGATCCTAGACTACAACGGATTCTTTTGTTGGCCACAATCCCTGAACCTGGGTCCTGCCCGCGAGACCTGATCACTCGCCAACAAATGGTTCCATTGCTGGGACCCGCATGATATGAGGGGATCTAGACCATGGTATCGCGGATCTTCGAAGGGGAGATACGGCGATGGTGGGATAATCATTTAGACCATTTCATTGCTCAGCAAGCGGAGTTGATTAAGAAAGGGGAGGCAACGATCAAGGAACTCGTCCTCTTCTCAGATTTAGCTAGTGATACGTACGAAATTTTCTGGGGAAAGTTCCCCACCGACCTTTACAATTGGTTGCGGAGGTTACAGATGAAGGTACCTAGAGATGGCTCGTGGAAGATAAACCGCAGGTGGGCGCACGAAGATCTGGTGGCTCTGCATCGGTTGAACACCGAGTTGACCCGCGCGGTGGATTTTTGGGTGGAGACCACGGTGGAAGGATACATTGTGGAGTTTGCTGCTGAGTGCTATCAGTCCTTCTCGAAGGCCGAGGCTACCTTCCGCTCCGGGCTCAGAGGGAAGCTGCTTAAGGAGATTCTGCTGTGGATTTAAGCTCTGATGGTGGATGAAGGGTTGATAGAATTCCGCAAGACAAGTATGGAAGCGTAAACCACCGGTGCTGGGGGAAGGGTTGAAGGGATCGATGCTACGTAGAGCGTGACGCGGGGAGTGGGAAATGGATTCTGATGCCGCAAGGACGCTGAGGGAGCGACGTGCACATCGGCGGGCGCAGATTGCCGATAGGTGGTGAAGAAGGGTGATGCGAGATTTGAAGAGACGAGATATCGAGAGGAAGAATCGAAAGGAGGCGCCTCAGAGGGTAGGAAGTATGGACGCGGATACTCAGGGATGAGAAGGGACCGTTGTGGGAGTAAGATGGGTGCATGGGAGCCCAGCCAAGCGAGCACGCGAGACGGTGACTGACGAAGATGATGGAGATGCGCAGCCCGAGGAAAGTTTTGATGGTGAATGGTACGTTGTGATGCAACAGTTGTTTCAAGAGCGGACGACATTTAGTTCTCCAACCTGCCATACTCCTCCTAATATGCATGGCCAGGATCCCTACCTTCCCCTGGTACTTTATCAAACTTTGAGTAATATTTTCGTTAAATTACAAGCATTGAGTCAATTGCAGAATAGTTCAGTGTCGACGGCAACACCCGTTAGTAGCAGTAACACTAGTAGTATTGCATTCCCGAGTGGAACAGTCACGCAACCAGGACCCAGAGGATTTATCCTGGTCAACCCGCCGCAAGTGAACATGGCTGGGTCTTTTACCCCATATCCCGAGTTCTCAGGCCGGGGTAATGATGATGTAGAGAAACACTGGTATCTGTGTGAAGCCATTTGGAGGGCTCGGCAGACGCCGGACGCAGGGAAACTAATAGAATTCCAGACCACGCTCAGAGAGAAGGCTCTGCGATGGTTCATTAAGTAGTCCGAGGCCCACCCGAATCCCGTCATCGCGGACGTGAAGCGAGATTTTGTCTGGGAATTTAAGCTTCCCCAGATGGACCAACAGGGTCTGTCCGAGCTCTGGGAAATTAAATAGAAGGAAGGAGAAACCGCATGGGAACTAATGCAGCAATTCAAGGACGCGATCGGGAAACTCAGTTACCCAATCGACCCGAACCATCAGAGGGACTAGTTCATCAAGGCTCTGCTTCCCTTGACGCGAACCCCCCTCACCCAACAGAAGATCGACAATCTGCAGGACGCTTTGGAACAGGCCATGAAGATCGAGGCCATGGCGGGCTACCCTCAGGAATATCGGGGAGGGCCGGCCCCGCAGGATCCCTCCTTGGTGGGCCTGCAACATCAGATAGCTAGCCTGACCGAAAAGCTCAAGGAGATACAGCCGGTCAGACTAGCCGGGCCGAACGTTTGGTGCACTCACTGCCTGGTTGAAGGCCATGTCGCAACTGAGTGTCCTCGGTTGCGTGGCGCGGGGGTGGGACCCTCGGTCGCGACAATTCAAGGGGGGCCACCCGCGGGGGGTGGCGCGGCGCTGAATCCGCAGGGAGTATACCAGACGCAGCAGCCATATGCGGGGTTCCCCTCCTAACTCAACCCAGCCGCCACAGAGTATTGTGAGATTTTCCGGACGGCGGGACATCCGCCTCGGATGTGCCTGATCCTACAAAAGTATTCCAACGTGCCAAACAATGTATATTGTGAGTTTTGCGCTTCCACGACTCACAACACGGAACAATGCCGGGCTCTCGACGCACTCACGAACCGGTTGGATCGACCCTCCTACAGGGTGAATGAAGCTCCTAGAGGAAGAGGGGGCGGGGCACGCGGAGGCCGCGCTGGGGGTTGCGGGCCGGTGAAATGCTATAACTGTGACCAGGAGGGCCACGTGGCTCGCGAATGTCCCCTCCCTCGTCGTCCGTGGTGTTCCCAGTGTCGAGTAAACACCCATGTGACAGAAGACTGTCCCGAGCTCATCAAAAAATGGGAAAAACGTGCATGACAGAGGGGCACGAACTTGGTAAACGCCGAGCCGCGGGTGGCCGTGACTCCGGCCATGCAGAATGTCACTATTGTGACGAGGGGCGGTAAGAAAATGGGGGAGGATGCTCACGGAAAGGAGCCGACACCAGTTGTCAAGCCAGCCTCCCCGCACCGGGTAATCAGAACAGAGGCACAGAAGAAGTATTTTCAGGAGGTGGTTGAGGCATTTGCTCAGCTGCGCGAAGCGGAAGGCCTGGAGGCACCCCTGCCGACACATCTTGGGCCACAGCACGCCCCAGGAACCTTGATGGAAGAATGGCTCCAGCTATTCCTTAATATTTTTGACAGCGCTGCTCTGCGGTAGCAGCTCAAGTGTACTTTGGAAGGGGCACTGCAGGGGAGGACAGGATTGGGGGAACCGGTGGACCCAGCCCCCCAATTGGTGCAGCGCATCAATCGAAATAAGCGACGAACGGGTAAAGAGTTTCGGCTCAATACGCAGGTTGGGGGATTCCAAATCAGCGACACCATGCTTGATTTAGGGTTTGACGTCAACATCCTACCACGCAAGACGTGGGAGGCTCTCGGAAAGCCACGGCTGGCCTACTCGCCCATCCAACTCAGGATGGCGAACCAGTACTGCATTCTGCCGATTGGCCGACTCGAAGGTGTCGAGGTCGACATTGCGGGGGTAAAGACTTACACCGATTTTGAGGTCATTGATATTATGGGAGAAAAGGATCCTTACCCCGCCCTATTGGCATTGATTGGGCCTTTGAGAATTATGCTATCATCGACCTCAAAAAGGAGCTGATGATCTTTGAAGATGGGGAGGTCCGGGTCACTCAGCCTCTCGACCCATATCAAGGCCCGAGGTATACCGAAACAGTGGATAACTGGGAGGATGCTCATATGACGGACCACCTATACAAGATTACTACAGGGAAGAGGGAAGAGTATATTAACCCGACCGCGACTGGCTCTGTTAGTTGGCGGATTGTCCAGAGCTCAGAGCTGGGATCCGAACTCGCGTGGGAAGACTGGCAGCAGGGGAGGTACGAGACTAGCACGCAGAGATGTGCCCATGTTGGCCACGTCAGCTAGATTGGTGCTGAGTTAAGAGAATACCCCACCCTATCAAACATGCAAGTTGTCAATACCTTTATTACCAAGGTTGAGGACATCGTGCCGGAAGGGAGCAGACTACCCCTTTTGGACGTTGCATTACAGTCCACAGCAGCCCGGTGGTGGAGAAATCACTGCACTACCTTGTTGCGGTGGAGTAGCGTGGTGGATGCGTTGCGGGCGTGGTTCAAAGAAGATGAAGGCCCTCGAAGCAGGCAGCGGTACTCTGGGACTTCCGATCCGCAAGACCACTTGCGGACTTGTGAGGAGTAGTGGCGAAGTATAGGATACCCGGAAGAGCTGTGGGTTCATCGGTTTGTCCACTCTTTAGACACCATCCCCCACGCATGGTACTTGGAGGAAGAATGGAAACGAGGGACCAGTTCTTGGATAGAAGTCGCGCGCAAATTTGTGCGGTGCTTCTCTTTCGCGGGAGACACAGAGTTGGAATCTCAGGCCTTGCATGCTATCAGGGCGGTACTATTTTTCCGTGATCCACAGACCAACTGCTGCACGCTCCCCGCCCGTCCCAGGGCTGTGTGCGAGTTGGTTTGCCAAAGGATTGACGGCGATCCGGAGGATGATGGTCTGGAGGACCTGAGGCACCTGTATTTTGAAGAGAAGGAAGGCGAGCGGAACATTAACGAAGAGCCGGCCACCGAAGGGGTCCAGTTACGACCGCTGAAGACAAAGAAGCTAAACATCGGCATGGAGGAGAAGCCTAAGTTGGCTACAGTGGGCGATTATTGGGACGAGGAGACGACCAAAGAGATTTTCAGCCTTCTCCAGGAATATGAGGATTTGTTCCCCTCGTCGGTCGCAGATCTGAAGGGCATCAAAGGCGACCTTGGCGAAATGCGCATCGTGCTGAAACCGGGTGCCAGGCCAGTGAAGCACCGGCCCTACCGGTTGAACCTGCGAGTTAAAGATAAGGTTAAGATGGAAATCGACAAGATGCTGGCTGCGGGTATAATCTTTCCCGTGGAGGAAGCAGAGTGGGTGAGCCCTATCGTCATCCGGAATAAGAAGGACAAGGCAGAGATACGGGTTTGTGTCGATTATCGCAGTCTGAACAATGCCTGCATTCATGATCTGTTTCCCACCCCTTTCAGCGATGAAATGTTGGACCATGTTGCGGGGAATGAAGCCTACTTGTTCACTGATGGCTTTTCGGGCTACCATCAAGTGCGTATCACGGAAGAAGATAAGTCAAAGACAACCTTCACCACCGAATGGGGGTCGTTCGCATAACATGTCATGCCGTTCGGCTTGAAGAACGCTCCGGCCGTGTTTTCCCGGATTGTCATAGTCGCCTTCCGGGAGTACCTTCACAAGTTCTTGGAAGTCTACATGGACGACTGGACTGTCTACAGTTTATTGAAGAAACACGCTACCCTGTTGCGGGTCATGTTTGATCGGTGCCGCCAGTTGCAGATTTCCTTGAATTTAAAGAAATGTATTTTTGCTGTTCCGTTCGGCACGTTGCTGGGACATGTGGTATGCAAGTAAGGGGTCTGCGTCAACCCTGCCAAGGTTGCGATGATCGTACACATGGAAGCCCCCGAGACAGTGAAACAGTTGCGGGCATTGCTCGGGCACACGGGATACTACAGGAGGTTTATCCGCAACTATGCCAAGGTCACTGCTCCGTTAGAACAACTCCTGCGGAAGTCCACAGTCTTTTAGTGGACAGAGGAGTGTCAGGTAGCCCTGGACACCCTGAAGGAAAAGCTGGCGTCAGCGCCTATTATAGTTCATCCCGATTGGGATAAGCAGTTCCATGTGCATATCAATGCTTCCAGTATTGCCCTTGGGCTGTCTTGGCACAACCCGGCGATACAACAGTTGACCACCCGGTATACTTCACCAGCCGCAAATTGTCCAATGTGGAGAAGAATTACACCACGACCGAAAGGGAGGCGTTGGCGATGGTGTACTCTTTTCAGAAGTTCCGCCACTATCTTCTAAGGGGCAAGTTCAAGTTCTTCATGGACCACTCTGCCCTGAAGTACCTGGTCAATAAGCCTGTTCTAGAAGGACGGATTTGCCGTTGGCTTCTGCTATTTCAAGAATTCACGTTCGAGGTAATCGTCAAGCCCGAGAGGTTGAATGTCGGGCCCGATCACCTATCCAGGTTGGAGACGGGGGAGAATGACGGCTCCCTTGATGATCAGCTACCCGACGCTAACCTCTTCCGAGTCGAAGCCGTACCAGACTACTTGGACGACATTGCCGCCTATTTGACCATAGGGCAATGCCCCCAGGATTACACCCCGCTACAGAAACGGAATTTGGTCGTCCGTGCCACCGACTACCAATTGATCGCAGGGCAGCTATACAAATTGGGCCTCAATGAGGTTCTGCGCAGATGCATCCTTGACCACGAACGGGAAGCGGTAATGTGGGAATGTCATAGCGGTGTTGCGGGAGGGCATGTGGGTGCGAAACCCACCGCAAGAAAGGTGCTCCAAGCTGGCCTATGGTGGCCAACAGTACATACCGATTGTAAGGCCTATGTGAAGCGGTGCGACGTCTGCCAGCGGATAGGCAGGCCCTCTCACCGGGACGAGCTTCCGTTACACCCAGTGCATGTGTTACGGCCGTTCGAGAAATGGGCTGTCGATTTTGTGGGGCCCATAGCTCCGGTCGCCAGACACTCCAAGGCCCGGTACATTATTACTGCCACAGATTACCTCACCAGGTGGGCTGAGGCAGCCGCGGTACGCGACTGCAGAGCAGATACCCTCGCCCGGTTCATTTTTGAGCACATCATTTGCCGGTTTGGCTGCCCGCGGAGTTTAACCAGTGATCAGGGTACGCACTTCATCAATGACATGGTCAAGACACTGCTAAACACTTTCATGGTTCAGCATCACAAGAGTAGCCCGTATCACCCGCAGGCTAATGGTACGGTGGAAGCCTTTAATAAGATTCTTGAGAAAGGCTTAACTAAGATTTGCAATGCCAAGCGTGATGATTGGGACGAGCGCCTATCAGTGGCCTTGTGGGCCTATCGGACTACGGTGAAGCACTTGACCAATCAAACGCCATTCCAGCTCGTGTATGGCCGGGAGGCTGTGATAACCGCCGAGTTTATAGTACCAAGCCTATTGATCGCCACGTCTCTGAAGTTTTCGGAAGAGGCCTCCCTCCAGGAGAACCTCCATGAATTACAGGAACTGGATGAGGCCCGCTTCCTAGCCGAATTCCACTAGAAGATTCAGAAGGACCGGCAGAAGCGTGGCACGACTGCCACATTAAGAACAAAACCTTCCAAGTTGGCGGCAAAGTTCTTTTATACGACAGTAGGTTCCAGAAGTTCCCTAGAAAGCTACAGATGCACTGGTTGGGACCCTACTTTGTTATCGAGATTCGCGACTCCGGAGCCGTTCGGTTGGCACAGCTGGACGGTACAGTTCTGCCTGGGTGGGTGAATGGCATACGCCTGAAACCCTACCAGGATTAAGTACCTTTAATTTCTCATCAATAACTCTCGCACCCGAGAGCACCCGTAGTGTAGCGTAGTTGAATAACTCTCCCACAACCGAGATGAGCGTAGGAGGTATTCTCTGTTCATAGGTAGTGTGTCAATAACTACTCAGTTGCGAGGACCGCACCACAACCGACTATGGTTGGGGCGGCGTCGGTCCAGCATGTCATCCCTGTAGGATCCGTTCCAGTCTCCACGTCAGTCCAGCTCATTCCACCCACGTACTTGTGTCAGTCCGTAGGATCGCCTAGATCTACAACATTAATTACCATACTTAGCAGCGACCACGCCGTCATCATTTGGCCATTACCCTCAGTAACCTCAGCCGTCGCGTCCACCCATTTCCCCATGCCACCGTCAGCATCTGTCACAGCACTCATTGGCATGCGATTGATCGAACGATTATCGCAGAAAGAATGCCAGCAGGAATTAATTCGTTAGAAGGTCTCATCAACTCCACTCGTGCCAGGTGCTGACATAACTTGCATGAGCACCAAAAGCACGAGAATGCCAGACCCGTTCGAATTAGCAAGTGCAATTGCACCAGAGCCATTGCATTCTCAGAACGCATTGCACTAGGAAAGGCGCCCAAGGAAAATTTTACAGGTCTATCAGCGCCGGGCCAACATGCCGAAGGCCGTTCCAGCCGTCGTTTAACCAGAGCTCGACACTCGGATTCATAAGACCGAGTCCCTGGTGGGAAAGTATGATAACGCAGCTTTGATTGATGCCAACCTCTCAAATGCTGCCGAATTTCCGTCCCTCCAGCGGCAGGCATACATGGAGCACTACTGCACTACAGCCGGAAACCCTGCCAGCCGCCTGTTGCCTGAGTTTAGGGGCCTTCAGACCTCGTCCCCGATGAACTTGAGAAATCTTCTGGTCTTTGGCACCACCAGACCAGTTTTGTAGTGTACACACTTCCTCCTCAGCCGAATTCAGAATGGGTCCCTGTGGCTGACCCGGGAAATTCCCATTCATGCCGAAGATATTCATCGCCTCACAGGGCTTTCGCAGACGGGTGCCGACGTCTCAACGGCCGGCCAGACCTCCTCCAAGCGCGCACGGAAGTCGGGCGATGCGGACTTCTATACCAATTATGGCACTCGCAAGGGGGGGGAAGGAGCTAAGATCGACCTCATTAACAAGCCTGAGATTCGATTCGCTTGTTACCTCATTGCCAGCAAGACAATGAGGCATTACACCAAGGGCGAATGCACTCTTGATACTATTTCAATTGCTGAACATTGTGTCCAAGGCACCAGACTGAATTGGTGTTCATTCTTGTTAAAGGAGTTGTTCGATGCGTGCGAGGAGAATTATAAGCGCGCAACTACTTTTATTTATGGCTATTTGATTATTTATTTTTCCATGTGGAAATGGCACACTCCACACATTCGGTTCCCAGCAGAGATCCCAGAGGGCCAGCCCCTTGTGATGAATTCACTCCATGGCAGGTCTCAAATGACCCCAGTACCAAGCTGGTGAATGCAGATGTGTTTCGGTCATGGTACCGGCTAATGACGGATGTGGTGGCATGTCAGCAACGGGTGCCCAGGATCCTGTTGGACGACTATAGTGAGCAAGTATGGTTCGGGGTAAGTCACAATCACACTTACCTCTGACCCGCTTGCGTTTCGGCAGATACCTTCCGAATGACGCCACTGAAGTTTCAGCTGGACGATGCTACCTTCCACCGTGAAGTTTGCTCATGGCCGGGGGTCACAAAGCACATGCGGGACGGGCTCCCCAGATACAATTTTGACAGGATGGCACCGGTGTAACAGCCTGCTGAGACGGAGGTGGCAGCACCATCACAGGAACTCCCTGAACCACTCATCCCCGTCGTCCGCCACTTCAACAATCAGGTACGAAATCTCAATGCGGCGGCCCAGGTTATTTCTAGCGGTGCTACCCCATTTCCTTTATTTTCTGAATTTCAGCTCACTCGCTCCACTTCGAACCCTCGTACCGCTCTGCTCACCTCCCCCATCCCCACTGTCCTGTTTACCTCTGCTAATCCACTCACGACCTCGATGGGCGAGATGAGTGGGCCTAGAGATTCACCCGATGCCCCCCAAGCTAAGAGGGCCCGCACCACCGAGGCAAATCCGGTGGTGGACCTCACTGCTAATGATCCACCACCGCCCCCAAGCACCGGAGTACTGATTACTGAAGAACCCCTCATCGACCCATCCGAATTCATCAATATGTGCTTTCCACACACCCCCACCACACTCTCCACTGCGCCATCCACCGTTCCTCCGCCTGCCACTTCATCCGCCCCGTCTAATTCCTCAGCTATGGTGTCTGACCCCATTATCCGGGAACTCATGGGTGGGGACCACGGGGCTGAGGTTGACTCTAGTGCTGCCACAGTCATACCACCGATCGACCCCGTGGTCGAACCCCACCCTCCTTTCGCTGATATATTCACACAGCATCTGCACACCGGGTTTGATTCTGCCGAGGTTCCGCCTGAGGCCACAGTTCCTTCACGACCGGCTCACCTTGATCAGCCAGAACCCTCGAATTTGAATATGGTTGACACTGCACATCCAGAGGCCACGCCCTTCTCACCTCCTGGGCATGTCAATGGCACAGTTGCCGGTGGGCAACCGTTGCAGGAGCAAATGCCGGCGCAGAGCCCTTCTGGGACCACCACCTTCCAGCCTGACAATCCCGCTCAGCTGTATCTGCTGATTCAAAGGGCAGCCCAGTAGGCCGAAAGATTGCATTTGGGACTCCAGCAGCAGTATGCCGAGCAGCAACACCAAATTTCCGCGCTTACTGAACAGCGCGACCAACTCCAAACAGCATGGGAGCAGATGGAAGCGATGATCACCAATGTCACCCGGATGTTCTCCAAGTTTTGGCCCTCCCTAGGGCCTCATTACCCCCTGTTGCCTCCCGAAATCACTGCCGCCAGCTTCTTTGAGCAAGCTATCCACCTCCACATCGCTGTTCAGGAATTGCACCGGGAGAATCATGAGCTTCGGGCAGCGTTAGTAGCCCGTGCAGAGCCAGCCGAGCCCGAGGTTGACTATTCAGCCCAGGTAGCCGCCAAGCAGAGCCAAGCAGCTCAGATGCAGGAAGCACTTCAATCCACGACACGAGAGGCCCGTGACCTCCTGAAGGGCCTTCAGGAATGCTCCCTGGCCCTCACTGTCAAAACCCAGCCGATTTCCGCCCAACTCCAGCAGGTTTCCAGGGAAATTCAAGAGGCTACTGACCCCGCTAGGTTGGATCAATTATACGCCCAGGATGATGAACTTGAGGCACAGCTCCAACACACAGAGGCTTGCTCGTCGGAGGCCAAATGCGTCATTCGTGAGCTCCGGCCGCCGCTTCAATCTAGCGCCCGGGCCATACAACAGCTCGCAGCAGCAGCCGAGACCCAGATCAGCACAATGTTTGGAGCTGTCCCAACGCCCATTGTGGCAGCTGCTGTCACCAAGCTTGCTGAGGACACAGACTCGCTTATCTAGGGTGGAAGCAAGCCGTGTCAGCGTTTACTGAGCTCCGAGCTACAGTGTTCCAAAGGGTTCCGGAGTTGGGGCCCTTGTTTGAACAGCCGCCCGAAGACGCACAATAAGGACAGGAACAAGTTGAAGGTGCACAACAGGAACGAACATAGGATAAAAGCGCACAGGGCGAACCGGGCACGGGGTCAAGCAGGGCAATGGAGATCGAAACCGTAATTTGTGATTGACTCGGGGACGAGTCAAGGAACTGTGGTCGGGGCCTGTTGGGGCCCTTGT
The DNA here is from genome assembly GCA_034641835.2 of Pinus albicaulis. NCBI lineage: Eukaryota > Viridiplantae > Streptophyta > Pinopsida > Pinales > Pinaceae > Pinus > Pinus albicaulis. The sequence continues at coordinate 1,320,469,334 of CM076581.1, forward strand.
TTTGAAAAACCTTGTTTTGAATGTTTTGAATTTGGAACAACGACTAGATTTTGGGGTTGCGGAACAAGGACACACGGCAGCCACAACCAAGTCGCAACCACATCAAACAGTGGAGCTATCAAGGTTGCGACGGAACAGGCACATAGCGGAGGAAACTAGATGCATAAGTGCAGATAAGGAGAAGATACAGTAGAAAGAACGCAAGCGGAACACACAGATAATCAGAGAAAATCTAGAAGCAACTGAAGAAGGACATAAGAAGAACTAATAGTCGCGACAGCGGGTAAATAAATAGCAGTCACCCGGAGGAAGAAAAGAGGATGATTCCACAGCAGAAGAGAGAAGAGAGCGACTAAAGGAGAGAAACCGCATGCTGCAGCAGGAATCTAGAGCATGGATGAGGTCTCTGTAGTTCCTAGGGTCTATTGATGTAGAATCTATGTTCCGCAAGGCATATGTATCAGATCTGTAAGCCCATTGCAAAGCTATGTAACTGGAGTTTTGCCAAAAGCTTAATACAATTGCAGGTTGCTGTCTATTCGTGTGATTCACATGCATGTGTGTTGGTTGAGATGCTTTAAAAATTTCATTTCATTTGCTTAATATCTGTATGTTCTCTGAATGATGTTGCGTACGTGATTCTATCTATGCAATCTAATCACTGATGAGAATGAGTTGCGAATCTGTTCCTTGCCCCTGGTCTATTCCCTTTCTGCATGTGGTCGCGGCATGCCTCGGGTGAAACTCTCTACTCTCCGGAGTAGGGTGATAATGCCGGCGTGATCCTAGACTACAGCGGATTCTTTTGTTGGCCACAATCCCTGAACTTGGGTCTTGCCCGCGAGACCTGATCACTCGCCAACAGACTTCTTGTAAATCATGTACCTATTTTGTACTTGCGAATTTTTTGTTATCTTTATATTTTCAAAATTCAAATTCAATATAACATCAAAATAGCCCTCTGGAAACCTTAACTATGGCCCTAGATAAAAAAAAAAAAAATTATGTGAATATGATTATGTATGCATGCTAACTACAATTAGAACAATTGGCGCTCACTAGCCAAGGCCCCAATGGATTTTAATCATATAGAAAAGCGATATATTATGATGTAATCAAATTTTGGAGACCCAGGTGTAACCATAGTTTTAAAAACACACAACCCAAGATCACCTTGAGTCGACTACAGACTGGGAAAGTTAATCATCCTACAAGTAATGCAACCACTTGTTATAAGGATCTGGCAAGGGCACCACAGATAAGAAAGCGTTGGCTTCATATATAGTTCATAGCCCTTGTCTGCCATTTGATCATGCAACTTCAAAGCCTCTAAGATCTTGTTCTATTTTATTAGCCCATAAATTATGGTATTGTATATAATTATGTTAGGCATGTAGTAATTCTCATTCATTTCTTCGAGGAGAAGGAAATATTCATCCAATTTCCCTCCCTTGCAATATCCATTGACCAATGCATTATAGGTCACTACAGTTAGCTTTATTCTGCTCATTAAAGCTTCACTGAAAATCTCTTTAGCCTCATATAATCTACCTACTTTGCAGAAATTGTCTACTAGCAAGGTGTAAGTATAAATATTTGGCTTACAACCCTTACTTTTAATTATACACAACCACTCCAGGGCCTCTTCTACTCTACCAACAAAACAAAGACCAATGATCATAGAATTGTAAGTCTCAATGTTTGGCTCACTCCCATTCCTTATAAATGCGCCTCTAACTTGTTGTGTTGTATGTTGATCTGAAAACTTAGAGAAGAAACTGTCTTAATATTTCTGATTTATTGTTTACTCTCTTTAAACTTGAATGTCATTTGATGGTAAATTTGTACACTTTAATGCACAAAGTTTATGCATTAGAAAGGTAAATTTAGAAATTATTTCAGTTTTCATTTTGTGTTTTCAAGTTAGATATTGTTTTCAAGTTTTCACATTTCTAATTTTATGGCAATGTGGCAGACTAATCGTGGCAGTACAGGAACAACCCCAGGATAGGTAAACAAATAACAATTTCAGTTTCATATTAGTTTCTTTATCTTTAACAATTTTTTTTTTTATATTTCATGCTTCTTATAATTTTATAATGTGGCAGGATGATCGCGGAAAGGGGCCAACTGAAGAACATGTAAAGTTCCAGCCTTGCTCTATTTTCAGGTATTTAGTTCTTTACATAATTGAAATAATGTTAATTTTGTTCAAATATGCAAACCCCTAGCCATGGTGCGCCTAATGATTCCCTCAATGAGGAATAGTTGTCTTCATCCCCATGTCTATTAGTGTTGCTGCAAAAAAAAGGTGCTAAAAGCAACCAAGGAACTTGAGCGTTTGGTAGACATTGTGCCTCAAACACCTGAATTAGGAAAAAGGATAAGACAACTTATGACCCAGTTAGAAACATATAAGGTAATAACAAAAAATCAAAAGGATAATTTTTTTGTTCTGCATGAGATCAATTGTAATAGGTTGATTTTTAATTTTTACAATAACTAAACTAACAAAATAATTATTTTGTATGTAGCATTTTTTGAGATTTGATGTCCCCAGTGTTGGTGGTAGTGGGACACAAAGGCAAGAGATTTTCGTGGAACCCTCTCGTACACCTTCTACGCCTTTAGGTGGTAGCCAAGAAACACACCCTGCCCAAGAAGACACAACCAATTGCTGAACGTGTTGGCAGTGATGAGGCTGGTATGGCCAACTTTATTATTACATTTCTTGGAGCTACACGCAGTGTAACCTTCATGGGGACCATTTCAGGCATGTTTTTGGTGAAAAATGAAGGTGTTCCTATAAAGCAAGTACAACTCCCAGGTAAGTTTTAATATTTTAACTGTTTCATGTACTCTATCTAAAACATATTTTATCATGATTATTATTTTTAAATTAATGATAATATCTTTTTTCTGTTTAGGAAACAATGATTTCTACAGGGCCTTGGAGAGCAAGACGTTGGTAATTTTTGGCCCAATCATACGCACAAGGTGGAATTCCCAGAATTCCAACATGAAAAAAGAACTTCTAGATTATCTAAAAGGCCTTTTCGGGGTGGGCACATTTGATAGAACAACGGTCGCCCGAGCAGTTGGAAAATATCTAAAATATACTCGTGACACCTATAGGATGCACTTGCAAATTAATTATAGATACGAGCACCCTCTCACAGTTACAGAGAGGGAGTGGAGAGCACTCATCGATGATGGAAAAGAGAAAAAGACCTAGAAAGAAGGAAAAATGCTAACTGGACCCGCAAGGTAAATTACAACTTTAATTCAATAGCTTTAATTTTCTCTATGTCTAAAATAAAAGTGTGCTACATAACTGACTTCAAGCTTTTAATGACAGATTTCCTCACACCTCAAAGGCAACCAAAGCTAGGATTGAAAAAAAAGGCCATCACAAGATAGGCCAGGGCAACTACTTGAAATTAGCCGCAAGAATTGTAAGTAGCTAAACATCTTATAATTAATTGTATCGCCTTCCAAATTTTTTGTAATCCCATCAAATAACATTAAAAATACACAATCATATGTAATGTGGGGTGATGAATTTGGAACAAAAACCATAGAGGAAGACAAAGAGATTGCTTTCCGTTCCGGCTATCAAGCCATAGTTGAATGTCGTAGAAGCTTGGGACAGGTCCCAAGATCCAGAATGCCTGATAAGGTAAAACGTTAACCTTTCAATATGTTTGTTTTTGTCCATAAATTTAATGTCTAACAACTTTGTTTAAATAAGGGGAGCAACACTTTCAACGAGCCAAATAACCCATTTGTAGAGCAGTGCGTTGAGAGTGAAATATTTCCAGAAGTACATGGTCCTCACGTGAAACCTGATCATTCCAGTGGGGACCAGGCTAGCAATGCTATTATCAGTGAGGGCCACGACGGTAATTAATTTCCACTTATAATTTTTTCTAATTATACCTTGAGGGTTGTGTCCTTATAACATTTTTTGTTTAAATGACAGAGAATGTTGTACTTGAGCATCCTACCACCAGAGAGGAACACAGGGCAATGGTTCCAACTGTGAAAAATGGTGCACTAGGTAAATAATCTCATTGCAATTTTTTTTATTAATATTACCGAGCTAGTTTGATGATATTTAAAAACTAACAATTAAAATTTAATATTATTTGTTTTTGTAGGCAATGCCCTGTCACTGCATGAGACCAGACATCGTGAGTACGCAACTAGGTCAGCTATGCGGGAAAGGCACGAAACAGAAGTAGAGCACAATGATGTTGATGATGTAGTTAGGAGCTTTAGAAGTAGGAATAAGAAAAAGAAAATTTGATAACGTAAAATATTGTATTATTATAAGACAAATGTTACCATACTTAGAACCTTTTTTTCATTATATAAAAACTCATTTATCATACTATTTTTATTCCAAGAACTTTCAATGTTTTCTTGCATACTTTTTGTTGCATTTCTTTTTTATTAGTTATTGAATATATTTTTTTTCTTCTCATGAAAGTAAAAAATGAAATATAGATTGGGTATTGGGGAATTGAGAGTGATGTGAGGGGGGGGAGGGGCCATAAGAGCTTCCACCTTCACGTGGTTGGCCCTGTTTAGTAGAGAATAATTTATTGGAGCGATTTAATCTTGAGGCAAACCTCCCTCGATCCAACCTAGCAACAAAAAAGTCACTGTTGAATTAGTTGCTACTCTTTTAGATCGTAGGAGGCTTGTTCCAAGTTCAGGCAACTCCAATAAATTGTTCTTGAAATGAAGAGGAGCTTATTAAGGTATGTTTTAACATTTTCAACATATGTTCTAACATTATCATAAGAATGCATCTTAGAGTAAAAAATACTACATCAATTACTTGTATTTATTGTATAGATAATTATGGATTTTGAATGACTTGGCAGAGCATGTACAAATCCTCTTGCATCATGAGCAATACAACTTATCAACCAGGGTCATATCGAGGATATTTTTGCTTGTGCACTTGACCAGGTTTGTAGTGTCACATTTTGTAAGTTCCTTTATAGTTCATAATTCAAGATGAAGCTTGTTCATGATTATTATCTCGTTTTTTGTATGTGTTTTTTCCTCTATTTGATTGTAAGTTTGAACATGCTTTTAAACATTGAAACATTTTTTGTTTTTAAACTATTTTTATACTTACTTGTTCTAGTTATGGTGATATAACCACCATTGTATCGTATCCATCTTATCACATTCCCTTCGGTTGTAGTTAGGTACAAAGGAACTCCAACGAGTTCCAATTCTCTCACATTCTAATTACAAGGACCATTGGAATGATTGGCACATACCTGCATGTTAGCTCAATTTATTTTGGAAGGCCTATATCGAGTCAAAATAGCCATTCTTCACCTCATTTATTTTGGAAGGCCTTCCTCTTGGCCAACAACATAAATTTATTATATGTGGGTTCCCCAGCCCAAGGACCCCTTTTGTAGTAGAATGAGCGCCCCTGTTCTCGTAATTGTATATCTGCTATATTAGCCTAGGAGTGGACCTAGAGTATTTGCAGCCAATTGCTCCCTACCACCATTTTCTAGAAGTCTAGTCTGTTAGGTCATAAACTCCCTTGGGTCATTTAGTTCCAAAAAAAATGCCAATTATTTGGAGTTGAAATCTTATATCTCATATGGAAAAAAAGAAATATTAAATACAAGTTTATTTGAAAATGCTTAAAATTGCAGCAAATTTACTTGGTATGGTGGTGTTATAATATGTGTCAAGTTTCCAACCTTCATTTGTAGGTCCAGGTGCAGGTTAGAAAGTTGGACCTAGATCTAACAAATTACATTGATTCCTTGAGTTTTTTCTAGGGGTTACTCCATGTACGTAAAATGATTTCCACCCAGGATTCAAATCTCCCCACTTAGCCCAGTCTTGCAAGGTTGAAGGGTTCACCCAACACAAGGTTTATCGTACTATGTGAACATAATGAGATCTATAAATAACCTCCTCCTCATTCAGATGATGATAAATTTTCTTGAAGATCACAATCTCAATTTTAGCTAGGTTGACCTAGTTTTGCGGTCACTTAGACACTGATAAAATTATCTTATTACATATTATATTATCTCCTCACTCTCATCATCCTAGAAGGGGATAAGCCACTGACCAATAGAATGATGGAAAGGACACTTGTCACCCCCAACTAGGGGGGCTGACAATGAAGGCTAGGGGACAAACCCCAAAAATAAGGATGGATTTATGATGGAAAATTGGCCTGGAATTTTCCTACAAACATCAATCTATCATCACTAACTATTTATTCTACGCAAGGTATCTAAAGTCACTCTACCGATTCATTTTAATGCCAAGAATTCACTACAAGAAACAAAATCATTGTTATTTTTTTCGAGTTAGGATACAGTTTATAACGTTAAAAAGTTGGTATTGGTTATAGGTCCATAGTGTTGCATATTTTCTATTTGAATTACATCAATATTTATAATAATTACGTTTATGTATGTGTGTGTAATCTTTGCGTGTGTATGTGTGTTGGCTCACACATAGACACAACATTGAGCCGTCAAAGATGAATCTCACAGGTGTTTTTAAAAATATAAGCACACATGGGAATTATTGAGCCAACAATGCCTGCATATTTCCTTCTCATGAACAAGCATCAATATGGAAAATCCATGAAATATAATTATGTCAACTTTTTCATGTAATTATTCCACATTTTTCCAAAAAAACACATTGCCACGTGCTCTTGTTTTCTCATTTTTCTAAGCAAGGAAATGGGAGCATGTTATGCTATTGATGGTGAAGGTTTTTGTGTCTACCTGTAGGTGCCCTCCTATGGGTCAAGGCCTACTACTTCTGTCTTGTCACCGAAAAACCTCAGAGGTAGGTCACTGAAAATCTCAGAGAAGATGTCGGAAAATCTTTGTTTGTAGATTGTTTGAAGATCACAATCTCAATTTGCAGTGAAGAATAGTAATATATTCATTGGTATGTGGAACACCCACATGGAAGATAACATGTCATTGTTATTTGGTTCATGATGTTGTGGCACTAAAGTAGAATGATGTGGCACACCTATGTGGTAGATGGTGTATCATCATGACATGGATCATAGGTGATGTGGTGATGACATGGTGAAAACATTGCACTAACGTGGCACTGACATGGAGAGGAAGTGGAAGGTGATGTGGAGTGCATGTCGAGGAATTGATTTTGAGAAATCTCCCAATACTAATAGAACCTAAAAATTTTCAATTATATTAACTATAGCTACAAATCCAAAAGAAACCTAAGACAGTATGAAATACTTGTAGCTTCCTAATTATGTAGCCATCGTGTGATATTGTTATGCATTACGTTGTTAGAAGCATTTATACAAACTGATAATAAATGAAAATAGTCTATCCCAATTGGGAATGATGTCAAGGTGTTGCCATGGTGTATTCATGCTCGGGCATGATGTCAAGTATTAGTCTAAATTTAACATTAAACATGGTGTATTTTTTAGTGGACATAATATTATAAATAATACACACGTATTATTTCCAGAGGTATCCTTTATGGATATACCTGATCTTGTTATTTACCTTAGTAAAGGGTATAGGTGATGTTATCAAATATTTTTAGTCATGTTTTATTGTTGGGAAGTTTGTCTTGCTACAAAAAAAAGCAAATGGAGTCGTGTTTTAATGACTGGGCAGTTTGCCTTGCTACAACAACAAAGAAATGGGGTTGTGTTTTTATTATTGGGCAGTGTGTCTTGCTATAGTAGCAAGGAAATGGAGCCATGTTTTAATTACTGGGAAGTATATATTGCTACAGTAACAAGGAAATGGCCATCGCTAAACTTCACATCTAGTGGCTCAACACTATTACCATCACTAAATTATTTCCCATTGACCACCAAAATAGTGGACTTATCCAACTTTGGTGTTTGTGTTAACCAATTGAAATTAGTTGTGCATTTTTCCTTTAAAATTTTGCAAAAGATAGTTGAGTCATGGAGTCTTTTACACTGTAATGGTAGCATAAGACTAATTGGTATAATTTGTGTAATTTTCATATATAGTTGGTCTTTATATGAGATATTTCCATCACTTGAGTGTGTAACCATGCTAAGCACTAGTACAAAGACATTCCATTCTTGATATGGTAAGATTCTTGGACATGTTAATTCCTTTGTGACTTGGCATTTCCATGGTGCTTTTGATGTTTATTTCACAAGGAAATCTTCATGGATGGTAGATCATAATAGGAATGTCAATTATGTGTACACTTGGATATGAGATTAATATTGTCATGTTATTGGTTTTTTTCTATCATAATACCTCTCTTGTATGTACTACAAGAGTAATCACCATATTTAATGGTTTATAATTGGTTATACACTTAATGACCCTTCCCACATGCACCATGTATTAAATGAATGCAGGTATAGCAACATATAGAGGCCTCCCTTTCAGGAAAAAATAGGACTTCTTTAGAGGTAGCAGTATGAAATGATAGTTGTAGGTTTCATTTCCCTCTTTACAATCCTCTTTTGTTGACTCCCTTGGAGGAATTTCAAGCATAGCCTTCCAGTCTTGTAAATGAAACCAACGGGTTTCAAACCTATAGAACACATCTAATAGAACAATGATGTTAGGCCCAACCTCAACAAAAGGGTGCTGGAAAAATAACATAAGAATGGTCAAAACTAAGCCATTCAAGGAATAGTGGATCACCCAAACATAAATAGGAACAAAAAAAAATCACAATTAAACATGGGGGTATGTTACAAGTGACATCATATCCCAAGTTCCAACACTTGACCTTGGTTTTAAAAATAATTATAAGGACTTGTCTTATTCATGCATGCATAAATCTTGGATCCTTATGTTATCGCTGAGTAGGGTGCCATTGTAGGTATATCAAACTTGAGGTGAGAAACAAGAGTTAGATCTAACAATGACACCATACTACCTCAATAGATCGACATAGAGATACAAATTGCATCATACTATCAATGGTCCTAGCTTGTTCACAAATTTGATTGAGAACAAGTCCCATCATTAGAATTTATAAAGGATACTATCATCAATAATTTTTCCAAACTGTCACAAATTATTCAAACTAGAAGAGTGCCATTTCAATACTTCTTCTTATGATAAATATATGCATGAATATATGATGATTCCAATATTGATATGCCTGCAAATATGTTTTCATGCCAAATTTTCATAGGTATCCATCCCTCTGGCTAGGGCTTTCCATTTTCACTGGTGGACTAATATTTCCTTTTGAGAATTCAACTTCCACATGAGTGAAATTTCAAAGTAGTTCAAGGACCTGTTCAAGAATCAAGAATTTGACACTCTTTTACATTAATTGTGATGAATGTCTCCTAGTATTATCCTTATGCTGATAAAACACTTGAATATTTTCTCCTTTCAAATTTGGCCCAGAAACTAGGGCTTTCAGAAAGCACAAGAAATGCTTTCTCCTTCTTTATTAGTACTCTGAAACTGTTTATTCTTTCTGGTTAGTACTCTGAAAATTAAAAAAAAATAAACGTCAGAAGACTGTGTTTTAATGACTGGGTAGTTTGCCTTGCTACAACAACAAAGAAATGGGGTTATGTTTTAATTATTGGGCAATGTTTCTTGCTACAGTAGCAAGGAAATGGAGCCATGTTTTAATTACTGGGAAGTATATCTTGCTATAGTAACAAGGAAATGGCCATCGCTAAACTTCACATCTAGTGGCTCAACACTATTACCATCACTAACTTATTGCCCATTGACCACCAAATTAGTGGACTTATCCAACTTTGGTGTTTGTGTTAACCAACTTATGGATATAAATCCTATTATAGGAGAAAAGTACATAGGAAAGCACAAATTCAACTATGCATTCACTACATGCATCTTCCTCAATGGCTATGGCGAGAATTTTTTTTATTTCAGTTAGAGCATTTTGTAAAAATTCTTTCTTGATAGGTATTATCAGTTGGAAATGTAAAATAAGAGAGATTCATTCCATCACAGGGGAGCTTAAATCCAAGTAAGCAAGAATTGGATGCATGTAGGAGATAAATTCTACGGATAAAGTAATTTCCTTTTAAATATGGAGGAAAGGCTAAAAAGAGTTACCAATTTCAAGGATCCCAATTTCAGAAATGTGTTCCGGTGATAGCCAGCGGTGTAGAGTTCCCAAGGAGACTTCTAGGGATGTGATTTATGAAATGCTACTTCGAGAGTCTGTGAAGCTTGTAAGGCCCCACTATAACAATTGAAAATTACCCTAACTGCTCTTAATATCATCTGTTTTAAATGCAAAAATCACGACTCCAAAGGATGAGGCTACCCAATCATAGTTCACTTGTTCCTAGTATAATTTCCATACACGTTCACAAAATGACCATATTTTCCATGGGATTACTTCTAATAAAATAATTTTGAGACTTAAATAACGATTGATGTGGCGTTTGAGATTATGTAAAGCACTCCTTTTTATGAATATGTTAGTAGGTTATGCCGTCCAACATGTAACCAGTTAGAAGACTCAAAAGCAGCCATATTTTGTCTCTTGATTGTTGAAAAAGGCTATATATATTGATATCTAAAGAATAAAATAAACTAGGTATTTTTATTAATGCAAGGATGAAAAGGTGCTTGATTGTGTTTCATATTATGTTGCAAGGGTTATAGTTCTTGTTTACTGTCCATTTCACAAAATTTGGTAGTTAGATCTGTTTCAACTGAAGCAACCAGGGTCTATGGGTGTGGGTACAAGATTGCCATTTTTGGAATCCAGATGAGTGGATGTGTGGGATGTTGCATCACACAACACAACTAAAATATTCTCTTTTTTTCCCTAGCAGGGTATTGATCTCCACAATTTCTTTGGTCTAGACCCCTGGACAGTAGTAGATAACCTGGCGACTGCCATTGAGGGGGGCATAGACTTGTACCTTTCAACCAAAATGACCATATTTTCCATTGGTGTATATTCATATCAACTGAATTACGAGGGATGGGCTCTGTTGTTTGTTGTATCAAATACCACCAAATATTCTACATTTACGTACACTTATATTTTGTATCAATTTTTTCAGTGATGTGCGCATGGAAGGGCAGGAAACATTGGAATATTTCGATAATATTCGTGACCAAAAGTGCTTTACATAACAAGGGGATTCCCTTACTTTTGATTATGAGGTAGTTTTCATCATGATGAATGGATAAAAATGTGATGTGCCTCCACTACAATTACTTACTGGAAAACACTAACTGTGAATAAATGTTGTGCCTAAAGGTGGATCATGTGTATCTGAGCTGGATCATGTGTATCTGAGCACGCCGGCTTCGCTTGCATTAATTGATCACGATAAAAGATAACATTTTTCATTCGTAAAACTGGATTTCCTGATCAAATTTATTTCCTGAAACCTCATTTGCATTTCCTAATATTGTAGAGAGAGAATTTATGGTATAAAGACTGTTATAAGGGATAAGGGTATACAGAATATAAGTTACAATATAGGAAGAAAAGTTTGACCTTTTAAATATAAAAGAAACTAGCTTGATTGCATATATATATGTGTGTGTGTGTGTGTGTGTGTGTGTGTGTGTGTGTGATCCTTATACTTGCTTGTGGGGTTATTGGGGTTGTGGTTCTATCTGGTGTTATGGAGGGGTGTTATTGTGTCTAATTCTGATTCCTTAAAGCTATGGTTACTTGCTAAAGTGGGTTTTTGGGTATAGGGTTAATCATTGTATATGATTTTGTTTTCTAGCTATATGATGGGTAAACTAAATATATGGCTATGTTGTTTTTTTTGTTGCATCCTGGTTTATCTATGCAAAAGGATTTATAAAGGGGTTGTTCTAATTCCTATGGATAGATGTGTCATTCGGCCTAACATAATAATAATTTCTTTGTCTTTGGGGAGGTTCGTACCTCACCCCTGTTCTGGTTGTTTTTGCTTATATGGGGCTTGGTTAATGAGGAATGATATCTGTGTTTATTAGGCATGGTGTCTATGGTTCCTTTCTCTTCCTTCTTATCTGATTAAGAGCTTGAATTAATAAAGAAATATAATTCCTTTATTTTAAAAGGGTTTCCTGACCTTAAGAAAACACCTTGAAGGGATGCCTTGGAAGGGGGAACTACTCCTGCGGGCCATCCACCTCTGTATATGTGTATAGAATGATCTTGAAATTTTTGTACAACGAAGTTAAGGATCTCCGAAGTTAACAACCTTAGCAAAAGGCAAAGTTTGGAGATCCTCCGACATTTTTTTTTCAATATTCTTTTGTTGCCACTAGTTCTATGATTATCCAAATTCATACTATGGAATAGGATCAAAGCATTGCCTCCCTGTTATGACTAAGGTGCCCACACTCAGGCCTATGACTTGTTCAGCTGTATGGTCTGTACTCTTGTTAAGTTCTCTTAGCACATGGAAGGCATGAAACTCCTGGAACATTTGAATCAAAGCCATTATACTACTGAATAACAAGTTGAGATTATACCTTTCTCTACATTGTTGTCAGATTGACACTCTTGGGTCAGCAAAATGTCGCTCTTGCGACACATAGGCGACCTAAATCAGTAGATAATAATACATCACATCATTCTGATTTAACATAGAAGGCCTAACCTCATTGGAAAATAAGTTCTTTGACATATGAAAAAGTATCTAGCACCCATCAAGCACAATTGAATATCACAACCATCAAGTACTATCAAGTGACATATCACTGATGTCTAATACTATGTTGAGTATTAGTTATTACCCTGGAGAAATGCCACATCGGACTATAGAAGGATTGCATTTATCCAACATTATTTAGTCCAATATCCTTTCCATAACCATCTATTAGATTTGCAAAGTCTTCTTTAGCACTATGATCTATATCAATAGAGAAAGGTACATCACATCACTATGATTTAACTTATAGGCTCAACCTAACCGGTAAATAATTTCTTTGGCATACAAAAAAGTATCCAGTACCCATCAAGCACAATTGAGTATCACTGACCATTGAGTACTACTAAGTTATATACCACCAATTGCTAATAAGTACCATAGAATCAAAGATATCACCTACTCTGTTGATTATCAATTATTACCCTGCAACAATGTACACCAGAATATAGAAGATTTTCATTTGAGCAAGACAAGCATGCAATTAGGACTAAGGAGCCAAAAACAACCCCATAGCAACCAACTACATTAATTGTTTCCTTTTGACAACTAATGTCTCCTTGGAGCCCCTTCTATCCAAGAGAAAGACTATAAAGTGGCAGTGACCCACTTCCTAAGACAAGCACTTGAAAAAATACTCTTGATTCTCTGAAATTACTACTCTTGGCCTTGTGGTAGAATATTAAATCAAACGAGAGATATTTTGGAATGATTTACATCTGTTTTGGCTCATTAATCTTTCTTTCGTTAATCTTTCTTCTATCCAAAACACTCCTCAACCTCTTTGGTGAATGATATTCCTTTATTCAAAAACTATGTGGCAAGGTATGCCACCTTCTTTGGCATGCTTGCAGGCTCTCATCTCCCAACAATCTAAAGGTATCTTCAAAATGAAGTTTTTCCTACTCCTATTTTTTCTTGTAGACAATTGTTATTGTTCGATCTTCTACTATAATCATTTGGTTAATAGTGATAATGCGAGTGCCTTGTAGTTATTCCATGATCCACAAAGGTTATTATATCTCATTTTCCATGATTCTTTTGATTTATTCTGCCATGGTCTCTTCACGGGTCATCCAAGAGGCTAAAGAAATAAATTTCACATCACCTAGCTGAGAGTTGGGGTCCCACACATTCATAACAAGCAGTATTAAATTATCCATATAAAAGTATGCCATCTTATCCCTATCTTGAATGTTACACCTAAGGAAAAAATCAATGAATTTTTTGATGTTTTGGAAAGGAGGGGATCCTTGTTGGGCTAATAATCTAGTCTAAAATTGGCACCATTAGTATTTGACGAATATAGAGTATGTTTTTAATGGATGTCTAGAGTGTGTGGCTTCCATGGACAAACTAGCCATATTGGAAAGTTTTTCCTCCGTTTCATGTAGCCAGGCCTTCAGCTTTTTATTCTCCTTTTGCATGTGGTCCATTATATTGGTTTCCTTGAACATAAGTTCAACCATCTCTTACCCCATGTCCTTAATTTTATCCTCTATAATACCCACATCTTTAAACCTTTTTTATTTGGAAATTTGAATCCATCTATGAGTCCTAACCCTTTCCTTTTCTAATTCAAAGAATAGTTGGACTGCAAAGTAAGTAGGTAGTATATTTTGTGCCTCAATATAGGCATAGTAATATCCATGATATGGCTAGTGGTCTAGCTCCTATAATTTGGTATCCTATTCCTGTCGCCCCACAGTCCCATTTTGTAGGTGCTTTGTCTCTTCCTTTAGCTGCACAATTTTTTTCTCTGGCTCTACAGGTCCTTCCTATAACTTAATGGATTTTATTGAAATATTGGTTTCCTTGATACATAGCCTTCTTTGTTAGATATGTGGTTGTTTTCACTTGATTTTATTGAAGGTTATTTTCACTTATTGTCTAATTTCTTTCTTATATTCCTCCTTTTGACAACTGACTAATTCCTCAATAGTGAAGGGTGTTGGAGAAGGATGTTGAGGCTTCCCTTATCTGATCTTGTTATTCTTTATGGTCTTAAATTATGTGAGGGCTTTCTTTTATTTCCTTCCTTAAGGTTTGGTTGGGGTACTTAAGCCTACTAGCGTAGAAACAATTTCCTCCTCTATGTTCCCATCTATAGTGATTTCTTTCTCCTCCATTGTCCTTTTCTTTGGTGGCCTGGATGATTTTCATGTGGCTTCTTGGATATTTTGTCCTATTTTTGTTACTCAATATTGGATAGCTCCTCTTTATGAACTTTTGTCGTTGTTTCTACCTCAGTTTCTGTCTTTGTATTTTCTTCTTCCTTCTCCACTTCTTCTGATTTTTATTTTGATTCTTCTTCTTCAATTTTAGCTTCCTCTTCTTTAGACTCCCATTTTGTTGCTGCTCCTTCTAGTTCTAGCTGAGCTTAGGCTTGAATCTCTAAGAAGGCCTCTCTATCCATATCTATAAAATAAACCCAAGGAATAAGGTTTTGGATAAACTCTAAAGCATCCATGACTATTAATTTTATTAGCCCATGGTGTGCTAGGTACTGGTCCTTTCCTCATTTTACCCTTAGGCTAATTTCCTTTATTTACTGAAGAAGGAAATGAGGGATGCTTATCCTTTCTTGCATAAAAAATTCCATTTAGAATTTTAGTTTATAGAGAAACCTCAATTGGTATCCATACACAATACTAAGTCTCCCTTCACATGAGATATATTTTTAGGATACTTCATCCCAAGGATAATTCAAACTCTCCCTTCTTCATTTTTATCTTCTATGGGTTCATATTCAAGAAATAAGTTTTTATTTGTTGTAATGGCCTTATTTCTTTCCTCTTTTCTCCATCTTATGCCCATGGGAAGTGTGGGGACCCTACTGATAACTTCTTCATTTGACTAAATGATGAGGCCTCTAACTATAGTGATGTAATCATGTCCCTCTGGTTGTTGGAGTTTCATGTCCCTCATGAAATAGTCTGAATGATTATTTGTTGCTTGCTTGCTATGATATTGTTCAAAACCATACTCATGTACATCACAACATTGTTGAATTATCATTGTCTATTTGCCTAGCTATGAGATTTCTCTACTAGCATTGATGTCTATCATCAACATGTGCTACTGTTAAAGGTTTTTATGGGCTGGTTTGTGCAGGAGGAGTTTAGTAAATTGGCAATAAATTTGTAAGAAATTTGGTCTCTAGGAATTTTACCCTTGAGAATTAGATGGCATACAAAGATGATTTGGAGATAGGAAACATGGCTGACAATAGAGATGTGAAGAAGCCTCTTTTAGAAAAAAGAAGTAGCCGACGTAACAGATCAAAATCTATTCGTCCTAGTAGTAAAGGGACTAAAAGTGCAGATGTTCACTCCTTCAAAGGGAGTTCTCTCCTTGCAATACTTTGTACATCTATTGGTGCCTTGGGGCCTATAGAGTTTGGATTCTGTGTAAGTTCTTTTTCTTATTTCTTAGTTTCCTTCTCAACCTTTATCTTGAATACCTTTCAGTCTTCAAAACAGGGAAGGGTTGATTAAATTTCTCACGATTCTGACAACGTAATGTTGTAACAGGTTGGATATTCATCGCCTACTCAAAATGGGATCATTGATGATCTTGGTTTAACCTTGTCTCAGGTATATGTTTTCATTGTTAGAAAATTTTTAAGGGCATGTATTTCAGTTAGACTTTTAGGATAAATACACAGACGATCATACAACTCTTAAGAATCATGGACCTATTTGATATTTATTTTGGTGCATTTACTATTGTCCAACAAAATCAGTCCATAAGTTCTAAATGCTACCATAAAAAGTTTCAATTGTTGCCTACCGGTTAAAGTGATTAATATTTCCCAACGAGACTACAAAAAGGCCTATTGTGAACTAAAACATGTTGAATTTTGTGTCAGTTCTCTTTATTTGGATCCTTATCAAACGTGGGAGCCATGGTGAGTGCAATAGTCAGTGGAGAGGTAGCTGATTATATTGGATGAAAAGGCATAAGTGTCCTTAATACTATATATATCAAGTTCCAACCCTATCACTGCTTAAGAAGATTTAGATTTAGCTTAATTACTATTTTTTTTTTTGATATTATTTCAAATAGATATCAGCTTGTTATAGGGACAATCCATGTATTCCCCTCATTTATTTGGTCTGAATAAGATTTAAATTTTATTTTCCTACATATTTCATCCTTTTGATTCAGTTTGGTAGGATTAATCTCTTCTATGTTTGTATGTAGGCATTATTAGTGGCTTCCATTCTAAATATTATTGGGTGGCTTGTCATTTTTTTTGCAAAGGCAAGTTAAACTACCTTAGATAAGGGTCTTGTCTAGAAATTAAATAGTTTCTAGTTCATTTGGATTCTAAATTGGAAGCCAATTTTTTATTTTATCTTGCTATGGTTGTAGGATTATTTATTTTTATACTGGGGAAGATTGTTCACGGGGTTTGGAGTTGGGGTCATCTCATTTGCTATAAGTAAGACCTTTATCTCAAGGTCATGAAAGGGCTAGTAATATTTTAAATGTTTTCTATATTTAGGTGCATAATATGTGAATGAAGATTGTGTATACAAACGGACAAGTATGATTCTGACATACAATATTTGATATGGTTCTTTTAGATACCTGTATACATATCTGAGATAGCACCAAAGCACCTTCGAGGAGGTCTTGGGGCAGTAAATCAGGTGAGATTTTGCTATATTAGGAATTTTAGGAACATTTAGTCTCGTTATTGTCTTCTGAAGTGCCACAGAAAATATGATTGTGCATAAATTTCAATGTTCAGAATCATTGATAGTAATTTACTGAAAATCCATAAGAATAATATGTTTGATTATAATATCAATATTAAGCATAGCTGTTGATTTTTTTAACAACTCTCAATGATAGTTGGTATTATGTTGGCATATTTTTTTGGATTGTTCGTTTCCTGGAGGCCTCTTGAAATTATAGGTACCTTGAATTCATTTTTGTTGGGGATAGCTTATGGAGATCCTTTATAATTTTCCAAATAATAGGCATATAATGACATATTTAACTGGGCAGGCATAATTCCTTGTGCCCTTTTGGTGCTTGGACTCTTCTTTATCCCAGAATCACCAAGATGGCTGGTGAGTTAGTAGCACATTCAAGCATGTACACTGAAGTGATATGACATTTTCTTTAGGTATCCCTGTTACTTATTTGCTATCATCCATTATCGGCAAGGTCTCATTCTTTATGGCCATGTACATGCAGGCAAATATTGGTAATAAAAATTTTGAAGATTCAATACAGGCTCTCCGAGGCTCTGATGTCAATGTTTCTCTAGAAGAAGTTGAAATCAGGGTATTTTTCTGCAGCAAATGTGCTCATTCAGTTGTCTACACTTTTCCATCTGCCTGTATGGTTTCCCAATATTTAATTAATTTCTCATCCATCATTCATTTTCCTTTCCATTTACATTTTCAAAAGTCTGTGTGTTTTTCTTGTTTCTTTTAGTTTTTTGGCCTTTTCAAATGGTCTATGTATTGCACAATACATATCATAGGAATTAATCCTTTTCTTATACTGGGACAATTATCTTCTAACTAATCAATTTTTTTTTGTGTTTCAGAGTATCATGGAGATGGGCACTCAACAAAGTAGCATCAAGATATCAGAGCTTTTTGAGTGCACATATGCACTGCCTTTGACCGTGAGTCACATTTTGAATTTCATTTGATTTGGCAGATTTGCAAATCTGCTTTGATAGGTGGAGGCATCTTTGTTATTCTGAAATGAGAATGAACTGTAGTTTTCTATACTGACATTAGTGCATCTAAATGGGATATCACAGATTGGAATTGGACTGCTACTTTTGCAACAATTAAGTGGAATTAATGGTATCATGTTTTACAGCAGTAACATTTTCAAATCTGCAGGTGAGTTCTCATCTGACATAGGTTTATCCATATTGTTGTTTTTTATCAAGCTGTGGGTTTATTTCTGTTTTATAGTAGCAGTTTGAAAAAATGTGTTAGATCTGTGGATTTTTTAAGAACTTCTCACAACAAAGGTTAATGCATGGAAAATAACAAACGTTTATTTCGGGAAATATATATATCAAACTCAAACAGTTAATATCAACATCTTTGGCTTGGCTTCAGTAATTTTTGAACTTTGAATTAACTCTTTATCTTGAACATTTACAGGAATTTCATCTTCCAATGTTGCATCACTTGGACTTGGTGCCATCTAGGTTTTCTCTTTTAGTCCTGTAGAGATCCACTAATTTTTTAAGGCTATGATGAAAAATCCAAGTTGTTGGTTTTCTATCCCAAGTATTAGAGTCAAATTTTTGTGTTTGAGGGATGTTAAGTAATCTATTGTACAGGTCATCATGGCTTCATTTGTTGTATGGCTCATGGATAAAGCTGGGCGACGTCTCCTCCTTATGGTGAGAAAATGGTTTACAGCTGACTGTGGTATGTTCATGAATCTGATCTCAATCAAAAACATTTACATGAAATTGTGTTGATGTTAATAGGTCTCATCTGGGGGCATGGTCGTATGTCTTTTCCTCATTAGTTTCTCATTTTACTTGAAGGCAAATCTCTCCAATAATTTTATAATGATCTGCTCTGCTTAAATCTTCACAAACCTTTCCTATAAAATATTTCATATATTCAGTTTGCGACTCTGCTTATTACATAGAATTGAACTGAAACGAGATGTTTCAAAGGTATGGTTTGAATATTATCTAAAATTCCTTGTTTGGCTGTGTGAGGGCTAAATTTATTCTCTTCTTGTTTCAGGCTCATTCTGGAGCAGATTCTCAATATGAAACATTCTTCACTGTTTTGGCTTTAGTGAGTTTGCTGGTACGTTTTAGAGTTCAAGTTGTCAGAGTATTGTATAACTGTTAACATGGGCTTGTAGTTGCTGCCATCATCTTGCATGTGGTAAATAGTTAATCTTATTGGCTGATGGTTTCATTACAGATTTATATTGATTCATTCTCACTTGGTGTTGGGGCCATCCCATGGATTATTATGTTTGAGGTAATGTACCTTCTTAGATATTCACTATGAGATGACTACTTATTAGCACAAATTGAATATTGTATCCTCTTTTATTCATATTGATCTAATTCCATTATGTCATTATGTTCACAATTCAACCAGTATCTTTATGCAGTAGTTTAAATAATAGAAGCAATGATTTCTTTTGCATCGTCCTTTCCTACTGCAGATACTCCCTGCTAATGTCAAGGGTGTACTGGGCGGTAGTGTAGCTACTTTGTCAAATTGGTTGACATCATGGGAAATGACAATGACTATCAATTTTCTTTTGCAGTGGAGCTCTATAGGTAAGGTTTGGAAAATTTAAGTATAGTTCCTTTGAATGCTTGCCTAAGCCATGGGAATCAGAGCTTTCTGTCTGGGCTTCACCTGATTACAATGGCCCTTAGGTCCTTTACATGATGAGAGTAGCCCCTGGAAGTCAGTCTGCAACTATCATTGACTAGTCTTGAACGATTGGGCTAGTCGTAAGGAAATTTTTTTTGTCTTTGGATTACAGCTTATGTGTTTCCTTATTTACTTTCCTATTTGGTTATTGAGCTAGTATTTTTTGTTGCAGGAACATTCATCATTTATTCTATTGTATCTTCTTTCATCCTCGTCTTTGTGGCACTGTGTGTACCTGAAACAAATGGATAGACTCTCGAAGAGATCCAGTCATCCTTCATATGAATTCAGTGCCTTGGAAGTAAATTACAGGGAAAGCAATGAAATGGTTTATATATCCAGCCCCATTTCATCCTTCCAGTGCTTCTGAGTGTAAATTACATGTTAATAAATTTTGAATGTGAAAATATGATTATTTTTAGGCATATTGTCAATAGCAATTTTTTGTGAAGCGTTCCAAGAGAGTTTTTTTTAAACTTGAATTTCTATGATTGCATTGTTCCCTTTCCCATGAAGCTCATATTTGCAGTAGAGCTTCACTTAAAGGCAGAATTTGAAGGTGGTCAGTAAATTCCATCTTTAGAAAAGTGTGTAAGAATTGAATTAATAAGTTTTCAATGGATAAGCTCATTGTTGCAACTCCAAGGATGGAAGGTGAAGTCCATCTTTAGAAAAATGTGTAAGAATTGAATTAATAAGTTTTCAATGGATAAGCTCATTGTTGCAACTCCAAGGATGGAAGGGTATCTACAGTTTTGATAGTATAATTTAATGCTATTGACTTCATAGCCTAGTTCCTAACATCATTTTCATGTGAAACACACTATAGAGGATAACATAGAAAAAGACAATGGATAGCTTAATATGCAAAGATATTTTTATCAATTTTTAATATGCAGAAATAATGGCTTGTCTCAACATTGAATTTAGCTACAACCAAAATCAACTTAGTTTTGAAGGTCCATTATATTCCACTTGAAAGAATTCAAAAAAGCTTTCAAATAAGATGCATAGCATAGCTTACAAAGGGAAAATTCAAAGACAATATAAATCATCATATTTCGATGACCATCATATAGTAACAAAATGGAAACAAAACCTTTTTTTTACCTGTGTGATTGTTGCCATCGGTATTGCGATGTTCCACTACCGTCGGTATTCCGACGTAAATCCTCCATCGGTATTTTGTGTTTGTTTCCGTCGATATTGCAACGTTTAACTACCGTCGGTCTTGCGACAAAGATATGGCGGCATCGTACTAGCGATGTTCGGAGGCGTCGGACTAGCAAAGTTTAGAAGCAAGGACCAACAACATTTGAGGGCGTCGAAATAGCAACACTTTATCCTGTTAGAATTGTGACGCTTCAATAAACGTCAGAAGTGCGACACGAATTTAAAACGTCGGAGCTAGTGTCGCTATACCGATGTTTAAGTAAAGTGTCGAAAGTCCGACGTGAGGAGAAACCAAGTTTTGACACACGTCAAAACGTCACTCTTGGGCTGTCTATGTGTCGCAAGAGCGACATTTTGGCTGTTGGAATTTGGGGAAAATGTGCTAGTGTTAGGGTCCAACCCTAACCCCTTTATTTATGTAATAATCCCAGGGGGCCTAGTCATAGTAATAGTTAGTCGAGTCAATAAATCTTGTAAGCGGTTATCCACATTAATAATAATGGTAAGTGGTTGACCCACATAATAGAAAAGGGACCACCATTAGTTATAAATGAGACATAGTTAATAAATAAAGTTGTTAACCAGTGTTATGCAAGGGACCACTAGTAGTTAGGGTTTTGGATGTCATTAATCTATAAATAGAGTTAAATAGTTGGGGACGGATCATTGAGTCTTTTGTAATTGTGCTCTACTCTATTGGAGGTTGCCCCCTCGAAGATGCAAGTGAACATTGTATTCTTCTTATGAATAATGAAATATCTTTGCAGCTTGTCTCATTTCATGTGATCATTCTGTGTTTTGATCTTTATTGTTCCGTATTGCTGGTATTCGGGTTTTCTCGTAGGTCAAGAGCATAACAAGTGGTATCAAATCACTTTCCAGGGCTAGTTGTGCCTCCAATTTTGGTATAATTTTTTGAGGCTAGAGATGTGTTTCAATGTATTTAAACCATTAGATTTGTCGTTGAGCACATAAAATTGCAATTTGGGGAGGCAGTCACACATGAACTACAAGAGGTGGTCACACTTGTTGGACTCCCTTATAACTGCTATGGGTACCCCTTTGAGTAGTAGCACATTAGACAAAACCATGCATAGATTGCACTTCCATGTACCCTTGGGTATATCAGAAGCCCCCTAGGGTAACTTGAATCATAACCTTAGATAAGTTGTCGGTTGTCTTGTTGCTATAATAGATTGAGAACACACTCGGGGAGATTACTTGCACATAAAATAGGGTAGTCAGGTAGTATGGATAAGGGCACGATCGATCCTCCTTAGTTAGCACCCTAAAATATTGGGTCAAGTACTATTGTTGGACCCCTGCGTATATGGTAATATTTAGCACCTGAAACTCCTTTAAGACCATAGTTCCCTCAACTATATGAAGATCACCCCTACCTTTTCGTCCATATCAGATCAAGTTGTTGGGGTTCAAAAACCTCTATCCAGATAAGATCCAGTAGTGAGGATTCTAATGTTGTCGTACAAATCAGATTCAATAGTTGGGGTTTTCATAGCGCAAATCTGACTCTTTGTGAGGTGAGGATTTTTTCCACCATAGTCCATATAAGATAGTCGCAACACATTATGAAATACCAAGAACTTGGGGTTTCTGTTACTACGGTCCATACCCAATTTTCACAAGATAATTGGTAGTATCAAGATTTTTTGAATTCGATCACTGCGGTATTGATCAGTTGGGAGTAAAAATTCCTTTGGAGTAAAAAAAAAAAAGTCTAGGTCCATCACGAGACGCTTGTAAGAGACTTAGCCCATAATATTCTGGACGACGAGCTGGTCACAGTGGTACCATTCACTTGTTAGCCCCCAATTTTCGGGTAGTCCTAAAATTTTCCCAATGTTGCTTCAAGTGACCCACATCACTAGCCTCCTCATATTTCCCTCTTTCCAAGCATACTACTCTTAAGTAAGCTCAAAATTTGACCGAGGATAGTGTATGCTCGGTACCAGTTCTCAAGCTATGGTTGCGGAAAGAGAAAAGGGCTATCGAGAAGGTCGACAACCTCTAGAAAATATTTAATGAGTTCCAGGAGTCCATTACCTCCCAACTCACACAAATGATGACTGTTATCAAGACGCTTCATGAACCCATGAGGGAGGATCCTAGTGTTGATGTGAACATAGAAGGACAATCCAACCATCACATTCATTTCCATGGAGATCCTCAACCTTCGAGCCACCGAACATCCAAATTGGACATGTACAAATTTGATGGATCTAACCCTGTAGTATGGGTGGCATAAATGGAACAATATTTCTTCCTTAATAATATATGGGAGGATGGAACTAAACTACATGTGGGATCCCTTTACTTGGACCAAGAGAGATGGTAGTGGTGGTAGTGGCATCAAAAATGTTATCTGGTGAGGCTAGCTTGGAACATGTTCTTAAAAGCCATCTGTGAATGCTTTGATTGTGAATCTCATTTTTTGGGTCATCTCACTAAGATCAGGAAAAAAATTTAAGGGACTACATCAGAACTTTTGAACAATTGGCCATCATAACTGAAGGACCAGGATATGAATTTTACTTGGAATGTTTCATCAGTGGCCTAAAAGAAGCCATTCAATCCCATGTCTGAATGCAACACCTAACTATTTGGTTGGACCCATGCCACAAGGCCTTAGATATGGAAGTCACCATAAATTACTAGTCCAATCATCCTAATTTTGTCGCAAATGCACATCCCACTTAGGCTACAGGCCCCACCCAAACACCTAAGGTTCAAAAGGTCTCGCCGACAGAAATGGTCGAAAGAAGGAAACAAGGACTCTACTACTATTGTAATGAAAATTACTTCCCAGGACATAAATGCAAGGAACCCAAATTCTTTCAAATTTATGCTAATGAAAACAACTCAGCCGATGAAGCTCCATCCACTAAAGTGCCTAAGGAAGAAGTGGGTGAACCTCAAACCGACCCAGACATTGATCTCCAAACTATGCTAGATGAGTCGTTTATATCATGACATGCCTTCGTTATAATTTCTTCACCCCAGACTCTCAAAATCCAAGGTTTTATTAAACATCAACCAATATTTGTGTTGATTGATAGTGGTAGCTCTAATAACTTTGTCCATAAGAAAGTAGCGGAAGTTGTTCATTGTTTTGTACGGGCAGTATATAATTTCCAAGTCCTTATCATTGATGGGGGGGTATTGAAATGTGAGGGACGATGTGAAATTATTAAACTTCAGATGGGGGATTATCACCTCAAAACCCACATGTTTTCCATTGAAATAGGTGGTTGCGACATTGTCCTTGGTGCTGAATGGCTCCGCACACTATGCCCTATCACAATGGATTTCCAGGAATTATATATGAGCTTTAATTAGAATGATCACACTCATACATTGAGTGGACTACAGTCAAGTGCTCCTACTATCATTGACTCACATCGAATGGAGAAGATTTTAAAAAAGGGCCATCACAGGGTAGTAGCTCAATTTAATGCCATTCAGGCCATTGAATCCACTCCTCCTCATAGTCATCCTGATATTCAACGTGTATTAGATTGCCATGAGCGGTTCTTTGACAAACCTAAATAGATCCCACCCTCTAGGGGTGAACATGATCATAGCATACCTTTGGTCCCAGGGGCCTAGCCGCCAAATGTTCGACCATATCGATATCCTTTTGCAAAAAAGAATGAAATTGAAAAAATCATCAAGGGACTTCTTGAAGCTGGTGTTATTCATCCCAACACCAACCCTTATTCATCTTCAGTGTTCATGGTTCTAAAGAAAGATGGAGAAATTATGATGCATGTGTCCCGACTTTAGGGCCCTTAAAAAGCTCACTATCAAGGACAAATTTCCTATTCTAGTAGTTTATTATCTGCTTGATGAACTGCATGATGCTAATTTTTTTACCAAGCTAGACCTCCGCTCGGGCTATCACCAAATACGCATGAAGGAAGTTGACATTCCTAAGAAAATTTCCCAAAATCATGAAGGCCATTATGAATTCCTAGTCCTTCCATTTGGTCTTTGTAATGCTACATCCACTTTTCAGAGCCTCATGAACCACATTTTGAAACCATATCTCATAAAATTTGTCCTATTTTTTTTCAATGACATTCTCATCTACAACATAACATGGGACAAACACCTTCAACATGTTGACCAAATATTGCAATTGCTCCAAGATCACAAATTATTTGTCAAATTATCCAAGTGCTCCTTTTGCATGGAAGAAGTCAAGTATTTGTGACACATTGTGGATCGTGACAGAGTGAGGGTTGATCCAAAAAAGATTCAAGAAATGCAAGATTTTCCCCAACCAAAACCTTGAAGAGTTTGGGGGATTCTTGGGTCTCATGGGCTACTATCACAAATTTTTCTGCAATTATGGACGTATTTCCAGACCCCTCACTAATATTCTCAAGAAAGTATCATTTCTCTGGACTAACGCAGCTCAACAAGCCTTATTGGCTCTCAAAAAAGCTATGTGCTCCACCCCATTATTGGCCTTGCCAAACTTCACCAAATATTTTGTGATTGAATGTGATGCTTCAGGTATGAGAATTGGCGCAATATTAATTCAGGAAGATAGACCACTGGCTTTCATCAACCAACAACTCAGTGGAAAAAAATTGGTTCAATCTACATATGTGATCTAGATTTATGCAGGAATGCAATAGAATACACATATAACCATAAACATAGAGATAAAGTGGAAATAATGCTTCATTTCATTGATATCAAATAACAAAAATATGCTTACAGACATAATGGAAATAAAATAGCTAGGGTGCTGGTAGCTTATCTATGAGAAGAGATGTGGCGGCTACATGCCTCTGAACTATGTTACAATGAGGCTCAAAGGCCTATTTATTGTTGAGAAACAATGCAAAACCCTAAACATCCAAAAACCTAACCTTAGGAGATGAAGCGTCAAAACTATGGGCCACATTTGGGTAAATTGGTGTTTCAACTTCCCGGGGTCGTAACTTTGGCATACTATCTCCGTTTGACACACATGATACATCGTTAGAAAGATCTATTCAAGGAATAAAAATTCTAATTGTGAATATTGATTTCTGAATAGAACCATATTAGCCAGAGGCGTGATGCCCAAAAAACGTCGTTTAGGGCCTCAAAACGGCTCCGCAAGTTTAGGACCCGAAAAACTGCTAAAAATAGTAAGCTGTGCTGAAACTGAAAAACTGAAAGAACTGATGGTGGTGTTTCAAATGGAACAAGTGGGGGGCCACCAATATCCACCTGGATCATTAGGGCCCCAAAACGACTTTGGAAGTGCAGGACTCGAAAACCTACTAAAAATAGTAAGTTGTCCTGAAAGTGAAAAGTTGCAAGAATTGATGGTGTAGGTCCAAATGGAATAGGTGGGTGGCCACCGATATCCACTTGGATCATTCCTCCCTCCTTAGCAAGCAATGGTCCTCATTACGTTGAGATCCTCCATGAGATGAGGCAAATTCTATTGAAATGGGTATTAGATTTGTCGAAGATGTCATTGACCCGCAGGCGAACATGCTGGATGCGTTTAGTAAATTTGGTTTCTTTATCAGCCTCAAATAGTACATGTGTGGATTCTGTCTGCGTAGTCATATGAGGTATGGAAACATCAAGTGGCGGTGCATCGGGGGTCAAATCAATGGAGTGCTTGTCCTGACAGTGTAGAGGAACCTCTGTGAGTGAGGTGAATTCACACCACCTCCCACCTTCACCAGCTTCTTATGTCCCCGGATGTTCCAAATTATAAGCAATTAATTAACTCCTATAGAAATAGGCCTCCATGATCACTCATCTCAAAGATAATCTAAATTAAGCCCATAAACGAAGGAAGCAACAGGTCGACCAACACCGTTTCGAGTAGTCATTTCAAGTAGGTGACCAAGTGTTCCTGCAACTCCAACCATATAAGCACTCTCTCAAAGAAAAGGGATGCCAGAAACTAGCACCAAAATTATATGGGCCTTATTAGGTACTTCAACATATGGGAGTAGTCACTTACAAATTGGCCCTGCTAACTACTTCAAAAATCCACCCGGTCTTCCATGTATCATGCCTCAAGAAAATGGCAGGGAAAAATTGCAGGGTTCAAACAAGTCTACCGGAATTGGATGAGGAAGGATCACTTTAGCTCCGACCAGAACATGTCTTCAATACTCACGAAAGACATCTCCATGGACACGCGATCAAGGAAGTCCACATCAAGTGGAAAGACACCTCTCCAGAAAACGCGACATGGGAACCAACCACTATTCTTCAACATTTTCTGCAACTTCATCCTTGAGGACAAGGTTGCTTTTGATGGGGGAGGGCATGTTAGGGTCCAACCTTAACCCCTTTATTTATGTAATAAGCCCAAGGGGCCTAGTCAGAGTCATACTTAATTAGTTGAGTTAATAAAGCTCGTAAGTGGTTATCCACATTAATAATAATTGTAAGTGGTTGACCAACATTATAGAAAAGGGACCACAATTAGTTATAAATGGGGCATAGTTAATAAATAAATTGGTTAACCTTTGTTATGCAAGGGACCACCAATAGTTAGGGTATTGGATGTCATTAATCTATAAATAGTCTTAGATAGTAGGGGAGGGATCATTGAGTCTTATTGTAATTAAGCTCTTCTCTATTGGAGGTTCCCCCCTCGAAGAGGCCAATGAACTTTGTATTTTGCTTCTGAATAATAATTTCTTTTTGCAGCTTGTATCATTTCATGTGACCTTTTTGTGTTTCGGGCTCTATTGTTTCGTATTGCTAGTATTTTGGTTTTCTTGTAGGTCAAGAGCATAACATAAATCAAAATCTCAATAGACAGGTTGTATGTATTTATCCCAACTCTTTTTAAAATCAAGATATCATCCAAGTAACTGATCACAAAGTTCCACGAATGTTGTAAAATATAATTAAATGCATAGCGGTTATGGGAGAAGAGGTCAAGCTAAAACATGGCCAACGATTCATATAGGCCAAATTTGGTCTTAAAATTAGTTTTCGAAGTATCATTTGGATTCATCTAAGCTTAGTGGTACTCGAATTTGAGATCAAGTTTCATGAAATATTTGGCACCATATCAATGATCCAATATATCTTTAATGTGGTGCAAGGGATAATTTTTTTAACTATAAATTTTATTGAGGGCTTAGTAGTCTATGATAAGGTGTCATTCATATTTCTATTTTCTTGGAAAGATAAAAACAATGGGGAAACACAAATGTAGAAAATTTGAATAACTGATATATTATTCACCGAGATTCTCCTGATCACACACTATTTTAGCTTTATGCATAATACAGAATCTCTTCTAACATTGATCATCACATGCGGAAATAAAATCAATTGCATGCATACATTAAAACCGCAAACAATCACACATATGAACACAGTATTTAATGGGAAAGCTTAAAGCTGAAAACCCCAACTATCTGTATATTATATGTCATGGAGATCATGTAACAATCATAGTACAAAAGCTCCTCACAAGCTCTCATGCATACCCTCAATTGCTACACACTATCAAGCTAGATCTAGCAAAACACATGCTCCAATCTTTTGCCACTTGATAGCCAGCCTCTATTGCGTTTTCAATGCTATGGGATGGCTTCATTAAATAGATAAACCACCTGGCTTGTATTGCGCAATCCTCATGGGCTTCTCCACCTATCTGTGTGTTGCAAATAGCAACAGTATAGTCACAACTGATAGTTAACCTGCTCTTTCACCTATTTCTGCACTGGTCTCCACTGAAACTGTCCATGCACTAAAGTTAACCGATGCATTCTTTAGTTGATTAATGAGTTTATAATTATTTAATTAATTAATAATTAATTCACTACTCTCACTAGTGGTATCAATTAGTTAAAGCGGAATACAAATAGCTCAACTATGTTTAGATTAGTTAAGCTTGAATACAACTCCACTAACTTCCTCCAATCGACTCCACCAAACTGTCCATGAGTTCTATTTGAAGTATCCATACGTAGCTCCACACATAACCCTCGGGAATAGTGTAATTCCTTCACCGGCTCTGTCTTACATCTGTGCACTTAACTGAAGTGCTCCAAGAGAATAAGATAATGTTTAGAAGCCAAATATTATTAAGAGCTAATAATATTTGACATATCTATTTTTTGACTGGCAATCTAAAAATAGATTCCGCCCAATATGTCTAAAAATAGAAGTCCATCTATTTTTCCAACTTGACCAACCATCCACAAATAGCATCCTGCAACTCATAGAATATGATCGACATGTCTAAAAATAGACATAGTCCAAAAATAGACTTAGCGCCAAAAATAGCCTGCGAGCCCACTTAGTGAAGGCGACTTCATTTCACTAAGCTCCATCATCTTGCTGCATTTTCAACACTCCCTCTCAGCAAGATATGGATTATCTGCAACCCCTATCCTGCCTCTGTGGAATTTGAACTTGCTCCTGGTGAGCGCCTTCGTTAAGATGTCGGCATCCTGATCCTCCGTGGGAACATATGAAAGCATCATGATTCTCTGCTGAACAAAATCTCTGATATGATGGTACCTGATGTCGATGTGTTTGGATCTATCATGAAATACTGGATTGTAGAGTTTGATGCAACTACGATTATCAATAATAAATCACGGTAGGCTCTAAGTGTGAACCGGACCATCTGACAGGGATCTTCCTCATCCACCACTTAGCCTCGCATCGGCCAGAAATCCAACGCCATATACCAAGCCTACGCCGGGCGGGTGCCAAGGATCTCACTTCTGCATTACCAAGCTGGTGCCCTGGCTTGGAGTACTAAAAAAATCCCTCCAAATGTGCTCTTTCTGTCCGTTGGGCTCCCTGCCCAATCTGCATCCGTGAAGCCACATAGCTTCACCTCATCCTCCTGTCTGTACCACAAGCCATATCCCGATGTGCCTCTAAGATAACGAAATACATGCTTGCCTGCCAGCCAGAAGAGATTGGTAGGCTTAACCATATCTTGCGAAAGCTGGTTAACAGCATAGCATATATCAAGTCATGTATTGACTAGATACATAAGCGACCCCACCAACTGTCGATAAATAGTGGCATCCACTACCTCCGCTGAAGTAGCATCCTCCTTCCTCCAACCTCCAGGAAGAGGAGTATCAACAGGCTTGCAGCCATGCATGTTGAACTTCTCCAGTATCTCCCGGGCATACTTACCTTGAGAAACAAATAGTCCATCACTGCGCTGCCAAATTTCCAATCCCAGGAAATAATGAAGGAGGCCCAAGTCCTTCATCTCAAACTCTTTTGCAAGATCATCCTTGCATGAGAGTATCAACAGCTCATCACCTGTCAAAATCAAATCATCTACATAAAGTACAATGATCAACAACTTACCCTCCACCACAATCTGCTATAGGTTAGGATCCGCCTCACTCTTGGAGAATCCAAGTCCGGTGAAATAACTGTCTATCCGTGTGTACCAAGCACGAGGTGCTTGTTTCAACCCATACATCGCTCTCTTGAGCCTGCACACATGCGACTCGCTGCTGAAGATCTCGAAACCTTCGGGCTGCTCTATGTACACCTCCTCCTCAATGACTCTGTTGAGGAACATAGTATTCACATCCATCTGATGAATGTTCCACCCCATCTGCGCTGAGAGAGCTAGGATCGTCCATATGGAAGAATACCTTGCGACAGGTGCAAAGGTCTCCTCATAATCGATCCCCTATATCTGTGAAAAGCCTCGGGCAACAAATCTTGCCTTGTACTTCTCCACACTCCCATCAGCTGCCTGCTTCACTTTGTAGATCCATCTCGAACCCACCACTGATTTCCCTTCCAGCCTCGGGATAATCTCCCATGCACTGTTTTCGACAATCGAATCATACTCTTCCACCATGGCATCTACCCATGCGGGGTCCTCCACAGCTTCCTCGAAAGAGGATGGCTCTGTCATGATACACTTTCTCACAAGAGCCATGTATCCAGTGTACCAGTCCGGTGACTGTCTCTGTCTGCGCTGTGATGTAGGTGGTCCTACAACCTTCTCTGCATCTTGAGCCAGTCGCTCAGCTTCTGTAGTGCGCTTCCGCCCTCTGATGGTTGGCGCTGCATGAGTGGTCTCTTCCACTCCATGAACCTCCTCTTGTGGCTGATCCACATCCTGAGGCTCATCCTTAGGAACTAATATCTCCTCATCTGCATGCAAGTGTGGCTCCCTCTCAAGCGAACACTTCATAGCTTTCTCCTCCTGAAATTTGATATCCCGTCGCACAAAAGTCTTGTGACTGTCTGGAAAATACACATGATAGTTGTGGGGCGTATCAGTGTACCCCACAAATATCCCAATCTCTGCGGTCGGCTCCAGCTTCTTCCTGGCATCCTTCGTCACATGAATGTAAACAGGTGAACCAAAAATCCTCAAATGGGAAATATCAGGCTTCTTACCAGAAAACGCCTCCTTGGGTGTACTCATGCCAAGTATCTTGTGAGGACAACGGTTCTGCACATATACTGCAGTATTGCATGCCTCCGCCCACAAGTGAATGGGTAGGCCCTGATCATGCAACATCGTCCGTGCAGCACCCACGATCGTTCTGTTCTTCCGCTTAGCAACCCCGTTCTGCTGTGGGTTATGAGGTGCTATGAGCTCTCTTCGAATTCCTTCTGTGCTGCAAAAGTCCTTGAATTCGCCAGAGATGAATTCACCACCATTGTCGCTCCTAAGAGCCTTCACCTGCTTCCCCGATTCTTTCTCAACCAGTGCCTTGAACTCACAAAACTTTGAGTATGTCTTGCTCTTCTTCTGCATGAAGAAGATCCAACACTTACGAGAAAAATCATCAACAAATATCACATAATACCTGTGCTTTGTTGTCGAAGCTACTAAGAAAGGTCCACACACGTCTGTGTGAATTCTCTCAAGGATCGTTGTGGCGCGACTATCCTTCTCGTGAAAGGTGGCTTTCACAAATTTTCCCAAGGTACACCCCTTGCACTGATCTGACTGCGCAAGAGTGCCTTTAGGAAGCCCAATAGAAATCTGCTGCAGTATCTTCAAAGCTCCATGGTGAAGGTGGCCCAATCTTCGGTGCCACAACTCGCCATCATCTCGGCTCACCACTCCTTCTGCCTTGCCTGCCATTGCTGCGCAGCCATCTACCTGCAATTGATAAAGGTTCTTAACTCGAACCCCTATCCTACGGGTCTCACCAGTTGCCTTACTGCGTAGGAAAGCCTTTCCCTCGCTAAAGACAACATCATATCCCTTGTCTTCTAACATCGCCACAGAGATAAGATTCTTCTTCAATCCTGGAACATGCATCACTTCCTTCAATCTGAAGGGTTTACCAGACTCCCTCTCAAAGGAAATGGTACCGATACCGGTCGCACTGTATCTACCATCATCGCCCATCTCGATGTGCACTCCAAGATATTTCTCATCTAGATCAGTAAACAAATCTTGATCTCCTGTCATGTGAAAAGATGCACCACTGTCCAGAAACCACACTGAACCCATCACACTTGAGACCAAGCATGCGATCAACGAAAAATCCAGCTCAAACTGCGAGGCTAAGGCCTCTCCAGCTGCAGATCCAGCAGCCTGCTTATTTTTCTTCTTCTGCGGACAATTTGTGGCATAATGTCTGTGCTGGTGACAGTGAAAACACTTCACCTTGGACATGTCCTGCTTCTTGCCTTTCACACCGGAATGAGAAGCTTTCTTGCTCTTCCCCTTCTTTGCTTTGGCAGCCAAAGCGCAATTTTCTTCATCAGATGCTTTTGATGAAGATCCGTCCCTGGTACTCCGCCTTATCTCCTCTTGCACAAGATCCGACCAAAGTCGCTCCCATCCTGACAATTTCTCCCGACCATTGACAGAGTCCTGATAGGAATGCCAACTCTTCAGAAGCCCAAGGAGAGCCAAGCTCACCAAGTCCTCATCATCTACAGTCACCCCCACACTTCCCAGCTCATCCTTGCATTGGATGAACTTCGTGAGGTACTTGGGCATATTGTCGCCTTTCTCCATCTTTATGTTTCTGAGTTTATCCTTGAGCGCCAACTTCCTCTGGTCGCTCTTTCTTTGGAATAAATCTGTCAACGCTTTCCACATCAAGTATGGAGAAGCTTTACCATGCAGGTTGGATACTATGTGATCCTTCACGCCCTCCAACAGAATCCTTCGACACTTTGTTGTCTTCTTTTGCCAAGCCTCAACTTGAGCAGCATCAGTAGGCTTTGGGACTTCAGCATCTATGAACTCCTTCAGCCCATTGTCATCTAACACCGCCTCCATTCTATACTTCCATGTAGAATAATTTGAGCTACCCTCAAGGGCATACTCCAATCGCAATCCGTTGAAAGACATCTCAACTTCAACACCGAAAACAACTATTTGCAAATTCGAATTCCACCAGCACAAAACTCAACCGCTTCAATGTTTTGCAATTGATCCAATGATCAATATCGCTCTGATACCATGTAGAAAATTTGAATAACTGATATATTATTCATCGATATTCTCCTGATCACACACTATTTTATCTTCATGCACAATACAGAATCTCTTCTACCATTGATCATTAATTGCGGAAATAAAAACAATCGCATGCGCACATTAAAACCATAAAAAATCACACATATGAACACGGTATTTAATGGGAAAGCTTAAAGCTGAAAACCCCAACTATCTGTATATTATATGTCATGGATATCATGTAACAATCATAGTACAAAAGCTCCTCACAAGCTCTCATGCACACCCTCAATTGCTACACACTATCAAGCTAGATCTAGCAAAACACATGCTCAAATCTTTTGCCACTTGATAGCCAGCCCTCTGTGCATAATTAATGCTATGGGATGGCTTCATTAAATAGATAAACCACCTGGCACAGAGCCCTTTGATCCTCATGGGCTTCTCCACCTATCTGTGTGTTGCAAATAGCAACGGTATAGTCACAACTGATAGTTAACCTGCTCTTTCACCTATTTCCGCACTGGTCTCCACTGAAAATGTCCATGCACTGAAGTTAACTGATGCATTCTTTAGTTGATTAATGAGTTTATAATTAGTGAATTAATTAATAATTAATTCACACCACTCTCACTAATTGTATCAATTAGTTAAACTGAATACAAATAGCTCAACTATGTTTAGATTAGTTAAACTGAACACAACTCCACTAACTTCTCAATCAACTCCACCAAACTCTGTCACATGAGTTCTAACTGAAGTATCCATGCAATAGCTCCACTTAACCCTCAGGAATAGCGTAATTCCTTCTGTCAGCTCCTGTGCCACATCTGTGCACTTAACTGAAGTGCTCCAAGAGAATAATATAATGTTTAGAGTCTAAATATTATTAAGAGCTAATAATATTCGACATATCTATTTTTAGACTGGCAATCTAAAAATAGATTCCGCCCAGTATGTCTAAAAATAGAAGTCCATCTATTTTTTCCGACTTGACCAACCATCCACAAATAGCATCCTGCAACTCATAGAACATGATCCATATGTCTAAAAATAGACATAGTCTAAAAATAGAATTTGCGCCAAAAATAGCCTGCGGGCCCACTTAGTGAAGGCGACTCCTTTCCACTAAGCTCATCATCTTGTTGCAATCTCAACAACAAAAATGATTTGGGATGGATATGCTTGGTATCCAATAGTGGTTGGATTTGTCATTTGATCTCAAGACTCTCAAGAAGGCATAAATAGTATGCGAGAGCATTGGGTAGTGAGGCACCTAACATAAGGTTGATTTAATGGATGACGGCATGAGGAGTGTGAAGATTGTTTGGATAAAAAAGCATTCACGTATTTATTGAATAGAGTTTGTACATTAGCGGGTGGGACAAAGGTGTGTGCAACATATTTCACAAGGTAATAATACACGGGGAATTTTTTTGCTAACGGAGACATGTTTAATGGTGTATTTTCCATAGAGACATGTGGGTGTGAGAGTGTAATCAACATGCAGTTTGTACGTTTCATCCCTAAGGCATAGTTGATAAGTATGAAGACATCCATAATAGAATGCATATAAATCATGTTAGAGGAAACAAAGGATGAGGTTTGATTAATCCAAAGGAGTGACATCACATATGATTGTATCCTAGAAGTGTATTATAACAAAGGTGGCATCACAATAACAAGAAACGAAGATATGTGGGTTTCCATCATTTATCTAGCCATGATTATCCGGGTTTAGGTAGTAATTGAGAGGTTAAGGAAGGAAATAAGTTTTTTTGTAGCTAAATTCTCTTGACTTCCATTGTCCAAAATGAGCTAAACAATGTGATATTTAATCTAATAGCTGTGGGTGGAAAGATGTCCATGCTTTACTAGAGAATAAACTTAGGCCATGGGACCTAGAGTAGGATGTAAAGACATGTGATTGCAAAGCTCCATGAAAGAGGAGTCTACTTGAAGGGAACATGTTGATTCAATGATTAAAGCTTTCAGATTTTGTTGTGCTTTTAATTTTTGACACTCTTTAGTGGAATGGTAAGTGGTGTAGTGATACTTCTAGGACTTGGGAGTGCATGGTGAGGTGAGGAAATCATTGACTAAAGAGGAGATAAAAATAGGGCATTGAGACGATGAATGAGCTTGGGTAGGGAATTTAGTGGCAAATTATTGCTCAATAAAGAGCACAGGCTTGAAAGCTACATCCAAGATAGTGATGATTGGTCAATTTGACTATCATTACTAGGGGATATTCCCTAATCTTGAGCTATAGCCAAAGTTTGTTGAAGATATTAATGTATTATGAAATGTACTAATTTGGATATTAGCAAAGCTAGATCCATTTAGCTAGAATCTTATCATGGTATCTCAGAGGATAAAGGCGAGAGTGTAATGCATTACATATGTCAACCTAGTGTTGGATTGGGTAGAGCAACAATGTGTCAACCTATTTAGGATTCAACTCAACCTAGATCCTTATGTTAATAGATTGATCTAGAACTATTACTTGGTGGTTCTACCACTAGATAAGAGTGAGTTCACTCAAATGTACGATTGATATCCACGTGCATTCTCCTTCCTGCAAGTTTTAAATGGCTTTGAAAAAATGATTTCATTCTTGATTCAATCATTTAAAGAGACTTTGAGACAAGGGTACTTTGAAATTGAAGTGGAAACCATGTGGATTAGAAGGATGAGATGCCTCAAGGGTGACTTAAAAGGAATGGAGCATCTTTTACATAATTTCCTCATGTTTCTCCTAGATAGTCATCTCTTATTGTAATGA
Source organism: Pinus albicaulis (assembly GCA_034641835.2). NCBI lineage: Eukaryota > Viridiplantae > Streptophyta > Pinopsida > Pinales > Pinaceae > Pinus > Pinus albicaulis. The sequence goes on from CM076581.1 coordinate 1,320,505,798, forward strand.
TTGTTCCAACCATTGTTAGGTATTGGGAGTGGACTCCATGGTGTTTTCCAAGAGGTGACCCCTTTTGGGTACAATATTATTGATGAATGCAATTATGATACTAATTGTTACCACACTAACATAAATATATCAAAAAAAAAATATTAGTGAAAATATGGAGTATGCTTCAAAGAATAATACTACCACAAACAATATGAATGAAGATCTATTAAAAAAAGGAAAAAGAAAAAGAAAAAGTCTTAAAAAAAGGAGTTGTCTATGATGCAATAGAATAGCCCATACGGCAGTTTTTTGCCAGAATCTGGTTAAAAAAAATAAAAAATTCAAGTAGTTGGAGTGTTTGAATTGCATTTTTGATGGTGGAAATGGATTCAACACCATAAAAAACCCTTAGGGCACCCAAAGTACTGAAGTTTAACGACTGTAACCCATATTTTCAAAAATCTTACCGAAATTTTTCATAATCTTACCAAAATTTCTAAAATATTCTATGAATTTTTTACTTAAAAATTAAAAACCTCCCACTCTAATAACAATGAATGTGAGCCAATATTAATAATATCGAACAATATTAATACTTAAAAAAAATAAAACATATTAATACTATATATATATATATATATATATATATATATATATATATATATATATATATATATATATATACATATACATATACATATACATCTATATATATATATATATATATATAAATAAGTGAATATTCCCTTATTTTGTAAAAAATTAAAAATCAAAATAAAACATATTAATACCACATATATATATATATATATATATATATATATATATATATATATACACACACATATATATATATACACATATATATATATACACACATATATATATATATATATATATATATATATATATATATATATAATAGTGAATATTCCCTTATTTTGTAAAAATTACTAATCAAAATTAACTCCATCACATAACCATTCATTCATTCATAAATTAATACGAAACATAATTGATCATTATATGATATAATGTACTAAATAAAACATATTAAATACAATATAATAAATAAACCGTATTGATATATTAATATGTTATATCTAGTACATTATATCACGAATCTTACATTATAATCAATTAGGTTTTGTATTAATTTATTAATGAATAGTTATATATGTATTTTTTTTAAATTGGAATGTTGAAGATTTTTTTTAAGAGATATAATTATATTGAATGGTGCTTCTTAAATTTAATGGGGACGAGATATTGTCATAAATATCAGATAGAGTTTAAAATAAAAATAATTTACTTTACTATTTTTAAAAATAAATGGTTAATTTTATTGTTTTTAATAATAATAAGATTTATTTAATCAATATTTTTTCAATATCCATTATAATTTTTTATTTATTTTTTTAATTGTGAGTTGGTTTTACAAATTATTAAAAAAAATCATTTAATTTATTAAGGAAAATAATAAATACTTATTTATATTAATTCAATATGAGTTGGTTTTTGCAAATTATTAAAAAAATCATTTAATTTATTAATAAAAATAATAAATACTTATTTATATTAATGAATTAATATGGTTGTTTCTATTTCTCTAAATATAATATATTAATCTAAATTATATAATTCAAATGTCGTTAAAGGATTGACGAGCATGCAACCTATATCAAGCATGGGAGGACTCATTTCTTAGTATTAGGAGAATATGCATAAAAAAACAAAACAAGACATATGCATTGAAAAGGCGAGGTCATTGCTAGAATTAATCATTTTCATCACCGTAAGTTTAGAGTTGGAAATTGGAAAAAGACTAAGTACTCTAAATAGACATGAATAGACATGATAGATGTAATATTAATAGTGGTTAGATAGTCTTAGATTCTATTTCTCTAGTTGTTTTGTCTTTGTTATCTGTTATTGTTTGCCTTTTTTCCTGCTTCTGATTTTTAGCTATTCATAAATTATTTTGTTTTTAATTTATGTTTAATTATTTTTTATATATAATTTATTATATAGTCATTTGAATACTATCTTTTTTTAACTATAATTTTTGTAAAAAATTCTAATAATAAATAAATTAATAAACTTTTAGTATTTTAGTTATTGATTTAGTATTTTTATTTTTTAAAATAATCTTGATTTTTCCTTTTGATATTTTATTTTGTGTGTTACAATTAAAAATTAATGATTTTGATTTTGATTTATTTTGATTTATTTTACTTTATGTATTTTAGTCACCTTTATTTATCTTTTTAATACTTTATTGTTAAATTTAACCTAATTTAATTTATTTTTTTGGGATCTTTAATCATTTTTTTAATCTATCTTCTTTTAATAAATATTTTATTTTTATTCAAAATTAACTATTCCATTTTAATCATTAGAGTTAATTATCTCTTCATGAAGCTATTTCTATTTAATCTGATGCCTATATATATATATATATATATATATATATATATATATATATATATCCTCAATTTTGTCTGGAAAACAATGGAAATTTTGTAGAGATTTTGGAAAAATTGGAAATCTTGGTTACAACTGTGAAAATTCAGGATTTTGGGTGTCTCAAGGGTTTTTGATGGTGTTGAATCCATTTCCACCATAAAAAAAAAGATTCAAACACTCCCATTACGAGATTTATGCTAAAATTTGGTCGTGCAAATCTTGACCTCTGTAAACAAAACAATGCCTCACAAGAACCAAAAAAATTATATCTATGTGTATATCTATCTTCTAAATTTATTTATTAAAAAAAAACATGCAACTTAAAATATTTAATTTCTATTTTTTATACATCTAGATTTAAAATAAAATTATGTTAATTGCCTGTAGAAATGTTGTAATGTAATGTTTAAAATTTTGACAAAATCAAATTACATAAAAATAAAAGCAAAATAAAATTAACTAAAAAGATTAATGTAATGTAATGCAAACATTTTAACTTGGTCAAAAAATTTAAAAACAACCAAATAATAATAAAATAATATTAAAAATAAAAATGACTATTAATATTGATCCATGGTATTGAGAAGACATCCATGATATTTATGTAAAATATATCTTTAGAAATTAACTCAATCTAAATATATCTTAACTCAGAATCTATCAAATATCCATAAAAATCACATATGTTGAAATGCTAAAAATTTAATCCTTCTTAACTCATCATAAATCCGACATTAAAATTAACCTAAACTAATCTTAACATATTTCAAATTAATAGAAAAAATACATTGTAATAAACAAAACTGAATAGTGCATAGATGGTATTATCCATCATGTCTAACAATCATTTGATTGTTGTCGTGGATTTCAAACTAATGTTGGCCGTAAAGTGAAGTCTGAGAGTATTAGGCCTCCTCTTTACCTGTTTGTCTTCTGTGCGATGGATCTGTCGCCATTTACGCCAAATTATTTGTCAGTGACTTCATCTCCTAGTGAAACTTCATCCCATAAATATCATAATCACAGACATCTGCATTTACCCTTAGCTTCGAATGCTGATTCTTATCATTTTTATTTTCATTTTTATGGACATCGTCGGACTTTCACTCCAACAGTTGTTGCAGCAGCAGTTAGGAATAAACTGAAGGAAAACAGAGAATCTGCTGCCGGCGCTAACAAATATGGCAACCACAACCAATACAAACAAATTGACGCGTACCAACAGCACAATGCTTTGTCATGGGAATACATGATCAAAGAATATGTAAAGAATGGCTTCTGCGATAAAGCGCTGAGGCTGTATTATCAAATGCAACGGGCAGGCATACAGCCAGGCAAGTTGGTATTTATTTCTGTTATTAATGCATGTGGTAGCCTCTCAGATCTCCAAACGGGCAGGAAGATTCACGAAGATATTATCGCAGGGGGGTTTGAGTCGGATGTGTTTGTGGGTACCGCGCTTCTGTCAATGTATGTCAAATGTGGGAGTTTAGATACTGCATATCAAGTGTTTGACAGAATGCCTGAACGAGATATTGTGTCATGGAATGCAATGATTGCTGGTTATTCCCAGAATGACCATCCCCATGCAGCATTGGCATTCTTCAATGAAATGCAAATTCAAGGCATAAAACCTGACTCTTTCACCATGGTTAGTGTCCTGCCTGCTTGTGCAAATTTATTATCTCTGGAGCAAGGTAAACAGATTCATGGTTATGTAATAAGAAATGGATTTGAACATAATATTTTTGTGGGCAATGGACTTGTAGACATGTATGCTAAATGTGGGAATATTGTCATTGCCCAGAAATGGTTTGAAAGAATGCCTAATCGAAATATTGTGTCATGGAATGCAATCATTGCTGGTTATTTCCAGAATAACCAACCCCATGAAGCAATGACATATTTCAATGAAATGCAAAAAATGCACATAAAACCTAACTCAATCACCATTGTTAGTATTCTGCCTGCTTGTGCAGTTTTATTGGCTGTGGAACAAGGTAAGCAGATACATGGTTATGTAATAAGACATGAATTTGAATTTCATATTTCTGTGAGCACTGGGCTTTTAGATATGTATGCCAAATGTGGAAATATAGGCATTGCTAGACAAGTTTTTGACAAAATGTCTAGTCGAGATGTTGTCACATGGAATGCAATGATTTTAGGATATGGACTTCATGGACATGGTGAGGATGCTCTTGCTCTTTTTTCTCAAATGCAGGGGACAGGCATAAAGCCAAATCATAGCACCTTAGTTGGTGTTTTGACTGCCTGCTCTCATGCAGGGTTAGTAGACAAGGGCTGGCAATACTTTGAGTGCATGAGATCAAATTATGGCCTTGCACCTCAGCTGGATCATTATGCATGCTTGGTTGACCTTCTTGGACGCGCTGGGCATTTAGATGAAGCACGTGACATTATCAAAAAGATGCCAATCGAGCCTGATGCTGCTGTGTGGGGGGCCTTGCTTGGGGCTTGCAGAATTCACCGTAATATTGAGCTTGGAGAAGAAGCAGCAAAACATGTTTTGAAATTAGAACCAAGCAATGCTGGATCTTATGTACTATTGTCAAACATCTATTCTGAGGCGGGCAGGTGGGAGGATGCAATAAAGTTATGGTCAATGATGAAAGAGAGAGAAGTAAAGAAGCAACCAGGATGTAGTTTGATTGAGGTAAATAGAGAGGTTCATAGATTCCTTGTGGGAGATAGAACCCATCCTCAAACTGAAAAAATTTATGCAACGTTGGAAACCTTGTATGGAAAAATAAAGGAGTCCGGATATGTGCCTAACACAAATCTTGTGCTGCACGATCTGGAGAAGGAGCTGAAGGAAAACGTGCTATGCAGTCATAGTGAGAAGTTGGCCATTGCTTTTGGGGTCATCAACACAAGCCCAGGTAACCCGATTTGTATAATGAAGAACCTTCGTGTGTGTAGTGACTGCCACAAAGTCACTAAGTTCATCTCCAAGATTGTTGGGCGAGAAATTATTGTGAGAGATACAAACCGTTTCCACCACTTTAAGGATGGATCATGTTCTTGTGGGGATTACTGGTAATGTAATTGAGCCCAGCAACAAATATAAATATTTATATCTTCAAGAATCCAGCAACAAATATATTTATACCTTGAAGCTAACATGTGCACACTATTCCTTTTTTCAAATAGAGTATAATTAAAGTGGTGGATCATGTTCTTGTGGAGATACTCGTAATGTAATTGAGCCCAACAACAATTATATTTATAACTTCAAGAATCCAGCAACAAATATATTTATACCTTGAAGCTAATATGTGCACACTATTACTTTTTTGAAGTAGAGTATAATGTCTTTGTACAAAGAGGGGCGTTTAACCCAAAGGTTACAGGAACTGTGGGTGAGGATCAGGATCAGCAAAGGTTCTAGTGTGGGTGTGGATCAGGATCAGCAAAGGTTCTAGTGTGGGTGTGACAGTCATTCCAAAATTAAATATTGGGATGTGGCACCCTATCTATTATATGCATTTGTGATTATATGTAAAACAAGGCAGAAATTTTAACAAAATAATAAGAAAATTCGAAATTCTAGTTTCTAGACATTTAGATGCCAACTAACTGAATGCATTTTCTTACCTGTTGATGCAATCCCTCTTCTCTGTTCTCCTCTGCGACAAAGGCAACTTACGTGTTGAAGTCTAAAGACTAATACATTGATGCACCGAATAAACTTGTCTGAATGCAAATCAACACATTTTATGCAAGGTGAAAAATCCTACTCTGTATTTAATTGTTATATTCCATCGTTTATCATGGTTTATTCAATTTCTCCGTTTTGTTTAATAACCTTTATTTTTCCCTCAGTGAGACATTGGAAGTCCAAAATGTATTTCACAAGACGATTGACCTTGTCATCTTATTTCTGATGACGTAAATGAAGATTATCATTACTGATAGCCCTGTAACTGTTGTTAAATGATGGCAATCGAGATGCCACCTTTATATACAAATGTTCCCAATACGGACATAGTTTATTCATCAAAAGATTGTATTCTTTCATACACACTCAATGTGACAAAAGCAGTGATAAATATGATGAATTTTAGATACTATCTTGGTTAACGTTAGACCATTGTTAGCATGTCATAATAGAATGAAACCTCACTTCGATGTTCTGGTCACATCGAAATTTGAAGCTAGTTTTTGATGACAGAGCAATTGACCTCACCTGCCAGTTCTTTTCCCCAATGCCAAAACGTCCCTGCAGAACTATGATCAAGCTGCCAATGAAACCTGCACCGTTGGATCAACAGCCAACCAAATCAATGAACCACATCTTTTGCAGAGCTCAGCACATGTCTAATTTTACTTCGAAATGATTTTGATGTATTTGATCAGAACCCACCCTTCATTACTGTTGTAGATTATTGAATTGATTTTGATGAAGTCATCTTTCATAATAATTTGATGACTCTCTGTTCTAATTAGGATTAATGACAAAAAAAGCATACTAAAGTAATATTTAATCAATTTTTTAAAGAGAGAAGTAGACTGATCTTTTTCTTTAAGGAATATGGGTTGTATCGTCTACCAAATAATTCAAAGATATGTATAAAAATAATATTCTATGACACATATGTAACCTCTATATGTATTCAACCGTCTTCATAATATTTTCACATCAACGTGTTGATGACAACTGAATTTGCAAAGCCTATATCATGATTAACTGTTAATTTCAAAATCATCGTCTTGATTATTTGCATATTGAGTTAAATTTCAAGTATTAGACTGAAATGTTGTTTAGAGTTGAAAATTTGCTTATTCTTAGGCAAATTTTTGTTTTGTGTCTTACACTCTTCTGCGACATGCTCAATTGGAATACATCTTTTGCACCATACTTGAGTCATATCTTTACCTTTTCCTAATGGATTATCATTGTTAGGAGAATATTAAGATTTTCTAAAATGTTATTGCTTTTGATTGTTTGTTCCTCTTTCTTGACTTTTACCACAGCCACAACCATGCTCTTTATTTTTTGAATTGTTGAATTTTCCACTTCCTTTAAAAATTTCATTGTATTGATTGTTTCTTCCTCTTCCTTGACTTCTCTTCCTTGACTTTTACTATAGACACAACCATGCTCTTTATTTTTTGAATTGTTCAATTTTCCTCTTCATCTAAAACTTTCATTGTAGGTTCCTCTTCTTCTTGTACTTTCATTGTAAGTGCCTCTTGAGATTTCTGCTTTTATGTTCGTAAAGAAAATATCTTACCATGAGTTTTTCTGTGAACCAAGTCTTGTCTCATTGGATCAAGTCACTAAGGGAATCAAACGTTTGATCATCTAATTTATTAGCAATTTCTAAAGTTTTCAAAAATTGTTTATAACAGAGTGTCAATCCATTACTCAATATTAAGGCCATAAAACTTTCTTCCACATTGTTAAATCCACATTTTGGTATTTCCCATTTGATATTTTCTAAACTAGAGATGTACTCCAAAGCATCTCTTCCTCAAACCAATCTTTGTCCAAGAAGCTTTGCATGGAGATCGAGCCTTTTTGAATCAAGTTGAATATCAAATGTTTTCTTAAAAAATTGCCATGCATTCCAAGCATCAGTTGCATTTTCAATATGTACAAACATTTCATTGGTTACCAAAAAAAAAAAATGCAAATGCCTTTTCATCTTTCAATTCCATTTTGCTAATTCTTTAGCATAAGTAAGCTTAATTAGAGTTTTATCATCATTACATAAATCTTTCACAACTAGTTTTATAAATTAATTTGTTTTGCATGTGATGACTTAAGCCTTATAGTTCTTGGGTACATCCAATTCATAGAATAAGTTTACCAATTGAGACATGATAAGTTGCTTAGAAAGTATAAAGCACAAAAGACATTACAACCACCAAGAAAGAGAGGTACAGGGATTTGGCCTTGACCTTCTTATAGCTTCAATAAAATTAGTCACTCTGTCAACCTTCAATTTGAGAATACAGGTAATTAAACTTTCAAAATTTGATGCTATAATCATCTTCAGACGAAAATGAATTTAAAAAAAAATTCACTAATCCTTCAATTGAATAAGCCCTAATTGAAAAATAAAATAAAAAGTTCCCCTTTGAAGTTTGAACTAGTAAAGACACTAAGTACAACAATTTATTTTCCAATAGAATTCTCTTACAACCCTATTGCATGCCACTTCAAAAAAAAAAAAACATGGGACAGATTTTCAGAAGTCTACTTTAAAAATGCCCACTATAAGATCACAATCTCTACTTAAACTCTTGTTTTTTCTCTTTCTTGAAACTGATGATTCTTTGAAGTAAGCAATTACCATCCTCCATGGATAGGCACGACCAAAACTTAAGATGGCACTGTATCATCTGTTGATAACTATTTGAGGCCGCTTTGAAGAGAAACGTAGTGATGTTATGCCAGAGATTCGATGAGGGCTGTTTGTCTGCTCGATCATTGATTGCAGATATGGGAGGGCGTCCAGGGTTAAATTCTGCTCTGTGATCTCCACCAAGATTCAATTCAGTGAAATCTGCCTTTTTTACTTTTCAATTGTTTTTTTTGTGTTGTTTATTGTTTCTGAAACATTGCGAATTCTAGATCCGGTCTTAAGCACCGCAAACTTAACTGATGGTCAGTTTTTCAGCAATTTTTACTGGGGTTAAAGCCTGCCTTCTCGATCCTGATGGTTTAATCGCTTAATTGGTTTTTTCAGAAACCCAATGGAATAAAATGAATCACGCTAATCCCTCTTGCACTGGTTTTGGGCATAATCGCTTTTGTCAATCCCATCAGATTTTTGAGGATCATTTGAACCTTCATAATCTGCAGACCTTGTTAATGGTTTTAATCTGACACCGTCAAGAGCATTATAACTGTATTCAGTTAATATAGACTTGGTATACTTGTCCTCTGATTTGCATTCCAATCCAACACTATACTTGTGCTTCAATGCAGTCAGAAATTCTGCAACAATTGGATCCTCATCTAGGGGTTTAATACTATCAAACACATTCTGGACATCTGATTCATTGTCGTTCAGCTGATCATGCAAATCCACTAGGTATTTCAAGTTTCTTCAAAATACTTTCAGCAAGTTGCGACAAGAACAATAAGACATGTCTCAACTGTTAGAACCCTACAAAAAATACATGCAATGGCAATGGGCATCCAGAGAAAAATATATTTGAATGGGAAATACCAAACAATTCCTCACTATGCAGATGCAATTTAAGCAACAAAGTGTTGCCAACTTTGTTATCGGTGAGGCACGAATGTCGAGCCATAAGCCAATCTTTTAACAGAGAAATCCTGATTTTGTTTTTTGGCTAAGCAGCAGCTAGATGGATCTGCTAGATCCATGCCAAATCTACTAGATAGATGACCAACTGAGTTTATATCAAAGATTAAGAACAAAGGGTATTTTGGCCAAAGATTTCAGTTCCTTGATAGATTTGTGAAATCTAGACCTTTATTATTTTATTTTTTTAAGATTTATAATAGATAAATAATCTTGCTTTTAAGACGGAGATTTTTATTTCATATTTTTTTATATTTTTAGGATTTATGAAGATTTTTATTTTAGTTTTTTCATATATTTAATAAATTGAGATAGACTGTAAAATAAGATTTTGGTTACCGTGAGTATTTTTTTTTGGACTGTAACTGATTTTCTTAGTACTTCCCCATGATTTATGGCTGATATTATTTTGGACTCTAACATATTTTTTTTAGACTATTTCCCCATGATTCATGGCTGGTAAATGGGGTAAATCTTTGGCCTTGACTATGGACCCTAACCCTAAGAATATCAAGAGACTCAAACTTGTGACTTCCCCACTTTCACATGAGAGATATTAGGTCTCACATTTGACTCATGATCACTTGACCTAACCCTTAAGGCTTGCTACAACAAATCTTATAGATCTATATCAACAAATTTATTTGACAAAACTAATTGTAGAGTAGATCTAAAATCCAAATAGTTTGAAAGTAGATTTAGAAATAATGATCTCAATATTTACGAGTTAAATACACTTTTGTTATTATTATTATTATAATAAATAACAAAAGAAGTACCTTCTTGAAGGCATTCCTTTATTAGGCAAAGAAATTAAGGTTTGAGTTATGGAACCCTATTGATTTAATCATTAATTAGTATGTCATTCTCACCACCATAGCTCTAATACCATGTTAATTTCACCAACCCTTAAACACAATTTTATTAATCAAGAAAAGAAAATTATTAATAGGTGAGAGGCCCATTGTATACATAACCTTGGTATCCTTATCTCAAAATGCCAAATGTCATTTACCAACCGGCAACTATGCATGGATAACCACTACAACAAGAATGTAACAAGGTTGTTCTCTTTCATAGGAAAAATCTATCCTCTAGAATAACTCTATCTATTATTATTTCATGAAAGGGCTATCTAAATAAACTTTAGTATTACTAGAATAGCATTCATCTTCTATGAGAGAGTCCTGACAACAAAACTTTTCCTCATAGTTATCGGGCATATATAATAAAGATCTATAGGAATGTTCAATGACATTGTCCCGTACTAGGATGACCATCCATTGTTGAGATTTGTCAATGTTTAACATATCTAGGGTTCTTATATCTCACATTGTGCCTATACCTCTTGAGGCTTCTCTAACACTACTTGATTCTCTTTGGTTTGGCTCCCAACACTACTTGATTCACCTTGGTTTTGCTTCCAAGATTTAGGATATAATTCTTGGAATTTCCTTTCTTCAAGTTTTATTTCTTGTCAGAGAACAAATGTCTATTGTTTTCTTCTTATAAAAGTCCTAACACTATACATCTTCCTTTTTCTTGCTAACCCTTTAGAGTTCAATTCCATGAGAGTAATTTGTTTTCTTGGATTGAGGGGTTTCCTTATGCCTCTAAAGGTTGCCTAAAGCATTTTTCAATCCAACCTACTTGTTACAATTAGCCTCTTCCTCTCACTTTTCTTTATTTATTTTCTTATATTTTATCTTCAAAGTCTAATATTCATATGCATCTCATTCAAGTAAATGTAAGATATCTTAGCTTGATTTGTGTATAAGATCTTCAAATCCTGTAATGGAGGATCAATGTTGGGTGGCCTAGCTATGTTCATTTTTATCAAGGACATTTTCTTTAGAATAATAGGTTTTCTGAGAGGGAGCAAAGGGCTATCATGTGGAATGACTCCTTTTGAAGGGAAAAACTCACCCACCTCTTCCACCTCCCTTTGTGTTTAGGGATGGACACATTTCTTTCTTTCCTCAAATGATTGATTATCTATAATCATGGCGCGGTATCTTTTTGTTGTTTCTTAGTATGTCTACCAGTTCTCCAAAATGCATTTAAGATATTTGACACTGAAAGTGGTTTTGGGTGGTTGGCTTGTTGTGAAACCAACTCCAAAAATAAAAGAAAATAGATATCAACGCCTTAGAAATAAGCCACTTCGAGGGGGCAACCTCCAATACATTACATGAATGAACAATTCTTGGATGATTCAAATTACAAAACCTCCTTTCTATATATAGGAGTCCATTGGGCCACAATGTAATCTTAGTCGACCTAACAATAATAATTTAAGGGCACAATAATAACAATATGGGCTTACAGGGGTACAATAATAAAAATAAGGGGGTTACACTAACAACAATAAGGGACTATACTAGTAATATAGGGACCTAACATGCCCCTCTCCTTCAAAAAAGTGTTGTCTTCAACGCTTGAGTAGCTTTGGGTGCTTCTGTATAAAATTCTCATCCTCCCATGTAGAATCTTCAGTGGGTAAGTTCTTCCACTTGATGAGATACTCTGAAATTGATCGATTCCGTAGATGTCGAGTTCTTGTTTCCATGATTGCTTCTGGTTCCAATATGATTTTCCTTCCTCATCAAGTTCTGGAAATATTGTTTGAACTGGAAGATTTTCACCTATAACCTTCTTTAAGCATGAAACATGGAAAGCTGGATGCACTCGTGAAGAAGCAGGAAGCTCCAATTTGTATGCCATAGTACCAATATTTTGCAACACCTTGTAAGGACCATAGTACTTTGGCGATAATTTATTATCCTTCTTAGCTTGCTTGAGGGACATTTGTTTGTATGGTTGTAGCAGTAAAAATACCCAATCTCCTACATCAAAACTTCTCTCGCTGCGATGTTGATCTGCCTGTTGTTTCATTCGATTTTGTGCCAAATTCAGGTTATCCTTTATGAGTTGGAGAACTTCTTGCTGATGCTCGATGTGATCTTCCACTGCTTGAACCTTCGAATTTTCCCTTAAAGATGATGTGATGGATGGTGGATGATATCCATAAAGTGCCATAAATGGGGTCATTTTTGCTGCAGTATGGAAGGAAGTGTTATACCACCATTCAATGAGAGGTAACCATTTGACCCATTGTGTTTGTTTATCAGATACAAAAAAACGAAGATATCCTTCCAAACATTTATTTACTATCTCAGTTTGACCATCAGATTGAGGATGATAAGATGAGCTATGAGCTAATTGAGTACCCAAACAAGAAAATAACTCCGTCCAAAAATTTCCCGTAAAAATGGGATCTCTGTCGCTCACAATAACCCTTGGGCTTCCATGTAGCTTTTGAATTCTGTCCATAAATGTAGTAGCAACTGTACTTGCTTTACATGGATGAGATAATGCACAAAAGTGTGCATACTTGGTAAGTCTATCAACTACCACCATGATGACACTCTTTCCTTCGGACTTAGGTAAACCTGTGATAAAATCTATTGAAATCTCCTCCCAACGTTGACTTGGAATGGATAAAGGTTGTAGAAGTCCCGGGGTCTTAATTGTTTCCACTTTATTCTGCTGGCAAACCAAACATTCCGCCAAAAAATTTTGAATATCAGATTTAAGGCCATCCCAAAAAAATTCTTTCTTCACCCTGTGGTAAGTTTTTAAAAATCCTGAGTGTCCTCCTAAAGGAGAAGTGTGCAATTCAAAAAGAATCTTTTGTTTTAGTTGGGAATTCTTACAAAGATATAAGCGATCTTTGTACCATAAGGAATCATTTTTCCAACTAAATGTATCAGACGTACTAGGATCTTGCTGCAACTTTTGAATGAGTGTCCATACATCTTTGTCCTTCTTCCATTCATCTCTTGCTTCGGTTATCCAATCTGGTTAGATAATAGAAATGGCAGAAAGAAATGCTTCCACCTCTTCATTCTTTCTTGAGAGTGCATCTGCAACAACATTTAGCTTCCCTTTTTTGTAGATTATTTCAAAGTCATAACCCAACATCTTTGTGACCCATTTTTGTTGCTCTTCTGAAGATAGTCTTTGTTTCAAAAAGTGTTTAAGACTATCATGATTAGTTTTTACCTTGAAGTGTCTTCCCATTAGGTAAGTTCACCATTTCTTTAGTGCATGCAGTATTGCTAACACTTCCTTCTCATAAATAGGTTTCTGTAAATACTTTCCTTTGATTGGACGACTTTCAAAAGCAATGGGTCTTCCTTCCTGCATTAAAACTGCACCAATTCCATTTCCTGAGGCATCACATTCCACAATAAATATTTTTGTGAAGTATGGTGTAGCTAAGACCGGTGCTAGGCACATTGCCTCTTTAAGACATTAAAAGGCCTTAGTTGCTTGAGGAGTCCATGAAAATGCATCTTTCTTCAATAATGTTGTTAGAGGTGCTGCTATTCTCCCATAATTCTTAACAAACTTGCGATAATACCCTGTTAACCCGAGAAATCCTCGCAACTTCTTTATGGTTGTGGGGACTTTCCATTCCTTAATAGCTTTAATTTTGTTAGGGTCTACCTTAACACCCTCGTGAGATACAATATGACCCAAATATTCCACCTCTTGTACTCCAAAGAAACATTTGGATGTTTTGCATATAATTGTTTCTCCTGCAATAGTTTGAGCACCCTGTCAACATGTTGAACATGATCCTTCCAAGACCTGTTGTAGATTAATATATCATCAAAAAATACTAGCACAAATTTTCTAAGGAAGGATTTGAAAATGGAATTCATCAACCCTTGAAATGTAGAAGGTGCATTGGTAAGGCCAAAAGGCATGACCAAAAATTCATAATGACCCTCATGAGTTCGAAATGTTGTTTTTGGAATATCTTTAGTCTTCATTCTAATTTGATGATATCCTGAACGAAGATCCAACTTGGTAAATAAATTGCTCCATGTAATTCATCCAATAATTCATCAATCACAGGAATGGGAAATTTATCTTTAATGGTGAGCTTATTGAGCTCCCTATAATCCGGACACATTCGCCATGATCCATCCTTCTTGTGTACCAATACTACGGGAGTAGAGAAAGAACTTTGACTAGGTTGAATTATACCCGCCTCTAACATTTCTGCAATCATACGTTCAATTTCGCTCTTTTGGAAGTAAGGATATCTATAAGGCCTGATGTTTGGAGGAACACTTCCCGGAATCAAATGAATAGCATGATCATGATCATGAATAGGTGGGAGTCCTTTGGGAGTTTCAAACACCTTGGAATGATTGTCCAAGACTTGTTGGAGATCTGCAGAAATAGATGATTTTGATGTTAGAACTTCTAGTGAGCATAATTGTGCAATTACGCCTCGTTGTTCTTTCTTTAGAAGCTTTGTCATGACATTAGAGCTTATTATCCTTCCCGGCTTCCCTTCAATACCCTGTAATTCGACTTCCTTTCCTTCTGAAAAAAATTCCAAGAAAAGTTCTTGAAAATTAAAAGCTATCGTCCCCAAAGATTGTAACCATTGTACTCCTAGTACAACATCAGCACCTCCCATAGGAATGGAAAGCATTGGACTAGTCAATACATATTCCCCCATGGTTAGCTTGATATTATGGCATTTTCCAGAGCAATTTATAGTTCCCCCATTTGCAACCATCACTTGACATTCTGGTGCTGGGTATAGGAAACAATTCAATTCCTTGGCTACCTTACAATGAATAAAATTATGGGTGCTACCTGAATCAATCAACACTATTACCTTTTTCTTCATGATATGTCCTTCTATCTTGAGAGTTTGAGGAGTGGTAATTCCTGCCAATGCATTACACGATATGGTCAGACTCATTTCTTCCTCTTCTTGGGTTGGTTCCTGGTGTATATCCTCTTCTTGTTCATTTTCTTCTTCCTCTTCACAATCTATGTAAAACAATTTCTTCTCAGCACACTTATGACCTTTAGTGTATTTTCTATCACAACTGTAGCAAAGCCCTTTTGCTCTTTTTTCTTCCAATTGTTGTGGTGTCAACTTTGTAGGTTGTGGAAATCTAGGCGTAGCAACACTTCCTTCTTTATAGAAGTGAGTGGTAGGCTTCCTTGTCGCCATAATTTTACATTCAATTTTTCTTGCCAACCTGAATGCCTTCTCCAATGAATCAGGTTCCAAAACGAAAACTTCATGTTGGATGTTATCCTTTAAAGTACCTATGAAGAGATCAATCCTGTGTTCCTCTGGAATATCAGTTACCCTTATATTCAATTTTTGGAAGTCCTCAATGTGCTCCCCCACTAAACACTTTTGTTTGAGATTTATCAATTGGCTAAAGAAAGTGTTGCTCTTTGTATCCTCATAATGTGCTATCATGTCCTCCATAAAAATTGACCAAGTGACAATTTTTTTACGGGAGCAAAGCCATCGATACCATACAAATGTATTTTGTTCTAAATGTAAAGTTGCAATGCATACCTTTTGTGTGTTTTGCACATTATGGAGATCAAAATATTGCTCCATCTGTGGTATCCATGTTACAGGATCCTTTCCATCAAACTTCCTCATATCCATTTTTGGAATATGGTGGTTCTTCCCGCCAACATTAGAGTTTATGAAATCACGATTAACATTTATTTTGTTCTCATCATGAGTTTCCTCTATTATCTTTTCACCATTAGGAAACATTTCTTGTATCAACTTTGTCAAACCTTCCATGTCTGCTTTTAGATCATTCTTCATGTTTTCCATCTTAGCTTCCATGTAATCCATCTTATATTCCATGCCAGCTTCCATGCCATCCATCTTAGCTTCCATTCCATTCTTCAAACCATCCATCTTAGATTCCACGCTTTTCTTCAAACCATCCATCTTAGTTTCCATGCCTTTCTTCAAAACTTCCATGTCATTTTTTGTTGCTCTTTGCGAGAATGAAATATGTTGCACTTGCTCTTGTAATTTTGATATGTCATGTTGCCATTCTTCGTCTTCATGAGTCATAGTAAGCCTTCTAAAGGCTTAATGGGTGTTGAATTATTTTTAGGGTCCATTTGAGAATCCAATAATAATATATATTATACAATATTCCCTTGGAATAAATTCAACTTGATTCTTCAAACAAGACTTATGCAATTCGGGAAAAAAAATACACACCTTTTACTTGCTTTTGAGGAGCTCAATATTGAAATTGAATTATCTCTATACTTGGAGATCCTAAATATCTGAAATTCAGCCCTATCGTAGTCCTCTGAAGCTTCTTTCAAATGCCACAGTTTTGACTTGATTTGGATTCTTTAAGGAAAAGTTATGTCCAATCTCCCACAATGACCTAATTATGGATTGGTTTAGTAGAGCGAACTTGTACGACTTGCCATGTGTCATTGTTTTCTCCTTTGGCTCTGAAATTTATAGACAGGGAACTACAGTCTGTGTACTTCCAGTCAATTTTTACAGAATTCCAATCTGATGTTCAGAGAGAGAGTTATGAATATTTTCCCATGATCACCTCTTTGAGATGAAATTCGGGAGCCTGAAAAAGACCTAACTTCCACAGATCATATCTCAAAAAATATTGTCAACGAAGATCTGAAATTTCGACGATGTTCCTCAAGATATCGGCTTCACACTATAAAAATTTCAGCTTTTGAACCTTCGTAGAAAAAACGTTATAGCGAAAATTCCACGATGACCTATTTAGGTTAAATTCAAGAGCTTGCAAAAAGACCTAACTTCCACAAATCATATATCCGAAAATATTGCGAACCAAGCTTTGAAATTTTGCGAAGATGTTCCTTAGGAGTTCGGCTTCGCACTCTAAAAGTTTCAGCTTCTGAACCTTTGTAGAAAAAAAATTATAGCGAAAATTCCACGATGACCTGTTTGGAGCAGCGAAACTTAGAATCCAAAGCTCTGATACAAAATGTTGTGAAGCCAACTCCAAAAATAGAAGAAAATATATATCAATGCCTTAGAAATAAGCCATTTCGAGGGGGAAACCTCCAATACATTACATGAATGAACAATTCTTGGATGATTCAAATTACGAAACCTCCTTTCTATATATAGGAGCCCATGGGGCCACAATGTAATCCTAATGGGGCCACAATGTAATCCTAGCCGACCTAACAATAATAATTTAAGGGCACAATAATAACAATATGGGGTTACAGGGGTACAATAATAACAAAAAGGGGGTTACACTAACAACAATAAGGGACTATACTAGTAATATAGGAACCTAACATGGCTCTTGATTATGATTTACCATAGATAGTTTCTTATTTCTTGGTGCTGCACTCTGAAGAGGAGTGCTTCTAGAGTAGGTTGTGAAGCTTCCGCATTTTTTTTTCCTTCTTGCAATATTTAGTGAAGGGCCATATTTGTGGAAAGTGTTTCACTTGAAAATGTTATTCTTGTAATATATCTCATGTGTGTGTCGATCCTTCAAAATTGAGCTTAATTTCCTTCAACATCCCCTTCACAAAAGTCCACCTCAACATAGATTCAATCACATGCATACTAGTTATATTTCAATTTATCTTTGTCAACAAATTTTCCTAAGGTTTTGGTTATTGAAACTAGATATTGATCTCAAATAAGATCAGAGGGAGGCGAGGAAAATGAGCCCATACTGGGATTGAAGATGGAACATCATCCACTAGTTTGAAATCTTATGACCATCCAATTGTATGTGAATACCTTTATATTCCATAAAGTATTGATCACTCATTAAGATTATCTCTTTGTTATCATTAAGCTTGAAGGGAAAGGTATGGAATCCTTGTCCACAAAAGTATGTATGCAATTTTTCTTCCTTGAAGAAATATCTTTATATTCTGTATGAGGAATATACATGTTTCAACCCTCGAGGGACTCTCAAACAAGGAAACCTAAAGCCATTACAAGGATATACCCATTATGAGCTCAACTCATCACATGCAAGAATTAAACCTGGGTGGGAAGGATAACATTTCTCCTAACCACTTGAGCTACACTCAATTGGAAAAAGTACATATACATGGTGCTTTGTGTTAGTGGTTTCCAAAGAAACCCAACGTCTAGTGAAAGATTTATCCTTGATATTTTATCTATCTTCTTGACAAATATTTTTGTTTGAAAAGTTGTAATTTTGAACCTTTTTTAGTCGTATGGCACAAAAGATTACAATGTCTCCACATATATAAAGAAATTAAAAGGAGAGATTATGTTGCTTCCTCAATGATTGTTACCATGGGAGCTCCACTCTAAGACCCTAGCTAGAAAATGACCATTCGATGCAAATCATATTTATAATTGGGTTGTAATAGTTAGTGTTCCATGACAACTTCAAGGGCTTAGGAACCTTTATGGAAATTAAATTATAGTTACTAGTTAAAAAAATATGTATCATGAATATATCTCATTTAAAATTTTTATAAACCATTTAAACTATTATTCCATGATTTATATATAAATGCACCCACAAAAAATATATTACTCATAAAATTTAATTGTAAACTTTATTAATTATTTTAATAGAAGTTGTAAAAAAATTTATATTAATACAAACACATGGCTAGAGGACACATGAAAGGTACATAAACAAAATATTACGCATATATGTATATCATCATATAGAACTTATAGGTTCCACCTATCTTCAACTTGGAGTCTGTGAAGGCCTATACTATTTTGATATGACTATGTGCATGCAATTATATTTGAAAATTTGTACAAACTTTGTACAAAATTTGTCAAAAAAAAGGAATATTTCTTACGGACAAGATATTGTATGGAAGGCACCTCTTCCTCTTCAATTGTCTATGATCGTTGTTCATTCACCTAGCTAGGGATAGTGCCAACAAAATGTAGAGGGCCATAAACTCAGAAGTCCTTACCCAAAGGCAGAGAGGAAAACCACGAATTTACAGAAGGAAGTGATCCAGGTGGATATTGGTGGCCACCTACCTATTCCACTTAGACCCCCACCATTCTTTCTTTCAGTTTTTTCAGTTTCCTTAATTGTAGCACAATTTACTATTTTTGGCAGTTTTTCGGGTCCTAAACTTTCAAAGTTGTTTTGAGGCCCTAAACGATGTTTTTTTTTGGAAAATCATCCGCAAAAAATGTAGAGATTCAATTTGACATTCGTTGTCAGTAGTTGTAGTCCTCAGATAGATCTTTCTAATGAGGTATCGTGCACATCAAACAAAGATCATATGCCAAGGTTACGACCCCAGGGAATTGATGTACCAATTTACCCCAACAGGGCTCATAGTTTGGTGTTTCATCTCCTAGGGTTAGATTTTTGGATGTTTAGTGTTTTCCATTGTTTCTCAATAATAAATAGGCCTTCGAGCCTCATTTTAACATAGTTCAGAGGCCTATAGCCACCGCATCTCTTCTCAGAGATAAGATACCAGCGCCCTAGCTAGTTTATTTCCATTCTGTCTATAAGCATATTTTAGTTATATGATATTAATGAAATGAAGTCTTATTTCTGTTGCATCTTTGCATTTATCTATATTTCGGTATTTTATTATGTTCCTGCATAAGTCTAGATCAGGGGTATCAAAGCAGTCTACTATTTCTCGATCCTTATTTGCATGTCCCCAACAAGGTCAGGGTATAAGGATTTAGAGCTCGATCTAGTTGACTCTTTGCAAGATCAGCCTCACAATTCTTGACGGCCGCCCATGGGGGATGAAAAGAAAGACTAGGGAGAAGGAGATCCTATCAAAATATTGCTCGAGGAGGCCCTCAAGAAACAAAGGAACGTGATGATGGATAACTTTTCCCAGATCCTTCAACAACTGTCCATCGACGATGCATCTACATCCAAAAACCACTCTGGAGGCACAAATCATTTTAAGGTACAAGTAAACTTTGACATTCCCATATTTGAGAGAAAATATATGCAGACGTCATATATAGATGGTGAAGCTATTAGAAGGGTATTTCTTGGTTCATGACTTTTCCAATTGGGAAAATATTACTTTTGCACTCCTCAAAGCCGCCCCCCATGTCAAGGACTGGTGGGAAACCTAATGTGAGAAAAAGGACGAGACGGAACCCTCTCTGTTTTCGACCGCACCCACTTGGAATTATTTTAGAGACGCCATCAAGGAAAAATATTATCCCGTGGGGAGCCATGAGGACAAGTACATACAATGAACTACGTTGTGACAACAAAGGGATCAAGATGTGCACGAGCTAACAAATATGTTCCATACCCTATGCACAAAATTGGGTATCAAAGGTTTAGAGAAACATTTGGTGCTCAAGTACCACATCTGTTTGCATAGATACGTTTAGGAGGAAATGGAGTTCCTCGACATTACCTCGCTTGGCACGAAATATCGATATGTCACGAAGATCAAACATAAATTTAAGCAGAAGAAGAGATACTTTGGATTCGTGATTCCAAAGCCAGGGAAATGCGCCCTCGAACTGCAAAATAAGGGGCAAAGCCAAAAATGGTCGACTCAGAACAACACCACAAAACAAAATAAGGACA
This sequence comes from Pinus albicaulis, assembly GCA_034641835.2. Classification (NCBI taxonomy): domain Eukaryota; kingdom Viridiplantae; phylum Streptophyta; class Pinopsida; order Pinales; family Pinaceae; genus Pinus; species Pinus albicaulis. The sequence continues at coordinate 1,320,526,976 of CM076581.1, forward strand.
AGGGGAAATGGTGTGAATTTCATAACTGCTCCACTCACAACACAAGAAGTGAGTGTCGAGCCAAACAGTCATTGGTGGCCGAACTGAAGGCATCCAAATTAGATGCATGTTTTAATTCCGAGTCAGAACTAGACAAGGGGAATGAAAAAGGGAAGTAGATCATTGATGCGGAACCCAGTGCCACTATTGCCACCAACAAGCTCTAGAGGGAGGAGCCTAAGGATCCAGAGGAGGGGGAGCACCTCTTCCATCCCAAAATGTGGGTGAAGGGTTCTCCACTACAATTCCTTGTCGATAGCGGAAGCCAAAAGAACCTCATTTCAATAGAGGTCGTGAAGCAGCTCAGCCTACCGACCATATCACACCTGCAACCATATACCATCAGGTGGCTTAAGCAAGGAAGAGATCTTTGCGTCAACCAATAGTGTCACCTTCCGTACAACATCGAGCCCTTCACAAATGATATACTGTGTGATGTTGCTCCTTTTGACGTGTCTGATGCATTATTAGGCCAACCATACTTGTGGAAGGGACATGATATGTATGAGTCTAGGCCTCATTATGTTATTATTAGTTTGGGAAATAAGTTGTACAGGATACCAGAGGTAGTACCTCCTTTCTCCATCTCTTTGAGTACTGCAAAGCAATGCAGTAAGATTATTTCCTAAACCAGGAAATTTTTTTTCATTACAATTCCCCACAGGGAAAGAAGAATATTATGGGCGCAACCTCCAAATATGGCTCCCCCGTGGGATGACATCAGATGGAAAAAGTCGTGGAGGAATACAAGGAAATTTTATCCTCACCACATGGGTTCCTCTACACTGTTAGGTAAAGCACTCCATTGATTTGACCCCAGGCGCGCCACTGTCTAATGGGTCGTTCTATCGACGTTATGTTATGGAGAATGATGAAATAAAGAGGCAGATACAAGAGCTGTTGCAAAAAGGGCACATCAGGCCAAGATACTCACATGTAATTTCTGAGGCTGATAAAACAACCAGATTTATTGTACGCATCCAGTAGGCCCACGATATCTTGGAGAAATCCAATGACAAGCATAAGAAGCGACATGATCAACATTAGGTGCCACACAAGTTCCAGGTGGGCAAAAAATTCTGGTTGCATTTGTAGAAATAACGCCTAACCGAAGCTCATCAGAAGCTCATACAACTAAAATATAGGCCTTACCCCTGTGGGAGACAATGCATTTGAGCTCAACATTCCCCCATTCCTTGGCCAACACCCAGTGTTCAATGTGGATCGCCTTCGACCATACTTTCCACCATTACTGGACACATACGACATTGCAAAACAACTCACACTAACAGAGTTAAAACAATACTGCATGGAACAAGCCACAACCAATTAGATCATGGACACATAGATCAAGAACACCCGACAACAAAGGATCCAACTGTATCGGGTTTTCAAAGTAGGCCAACTCCTTCACCAGGGCAAGTGGCTCACCAGGGACCCAGTTCAGTAGAAGTTTCCTCATCTCATGGAGGAATGATCTAGGTGAATATTGGTAGCCACCCACCTATTACACTTGGACCCCCACCATTTTCTATTTCATTTTTTTAGTTTCCTTAATTGTAGCACAATTTACTATTTTTGGTTGTTTTTCGAGTCCTGAACTTCCAGAGCCATTTTGACGCCCTAAACGAAGTCTTTTTCGGAAAATCATCAGAAATATCTTTCTAATGAGGTATCTGGCACGTCAAACAGAGATCGTATGCCAAAGTTACGACCCCGAAAAATTGATGTACCAATTTACCCCAACAGGGCCCATAGTTTGGCATTTCATCTCATAGGGTTGGGTTTTTGGATGTTTAGGGTTTTATCCATTGTTTCTCAATAATAAATAGGCCTTCCAGCCTCATTGTAACATAGTTCAGAGGCTTATAGCCTCCAAGTATCTTCTCATAGATAAGCTACCAACGCCCTAACTAGTTTATTTCCATTCTTTCTGTAAACATATTTCAGTTATGTGATATTAATGAAATGAAATCTTATTTTTTCTGCATCTCTGCATTTATGTGTATTTTTGTATTTTATTGTGTTCCTGCATAAGTCAGAATTAGGAAGAGTCTTCACCTTGACTTGCACCAATTATTCCAAAGAGTCCAATATGTGGTTGATTTGAAGAAGATTTCTTATGACTATATCTAAGCTCAAATTGCCTACGAGGTTGAGAAAACGGTCTTCAACCTCCCTAATACATCACTTTATTTCTTTGATTTAATATTCATGACAACCTAAGGAGCTATGAGTGGCATACAACTCCCTATAGTCCATGGGAGTATGAGATCTAAGCATAGAGAAATGTTGAAATAATAGAGAGAGAAATGACCACATAGAAAGCATGGGAGGGGAAACATAGCTTGAGGTGATTCAAAAGGGAAAATACATTTGTTGGATGACAGGGGAGCTTGTCGAAGACAAATCAAGCTAAGGTACATCCATTAATATTGGGATCATTATCCCATAGGTGCAACATGTGAGATGAAAGGTGGAATTATAGTTTCAATTGTAGCTGAATATTAGTATTGTTAGTATCCTATAAATCATAGGATCTCAAGGTGATTGAGTATTTCACGAGTTGCAATTTCATATTGAGTATGATTTTCAATATTCAAGTGATTTCCAAAAAAAAAAATATGAAAAAAGAAAAGAAAAGAGGGTATATATAAAAAATAAAAAAGATAAAAATAAAAAGAAATAAAAATCCCAAAAAGAATAATACTGAAAGTGCTGCAAATCAAATTACCACTACTAATTAGATAGGTTTTTTCAATCATACAGTTTAAGAATGACTGTACAATTTTAAATTTCTGTTGATAAGTTAGAAAATAAGGATTTTCCAAATTGTTTAATCTTGGTAGATCAACAATTAGGTAGAAATAAATTGACTCAACAACTTAATTTGAGTCAATGGAAGAAATAAGGATAGATGTAGGTTAGATTTTTAAAGAAAAAGTGATTTGGGTCTGCAAGTCTAAGTGCACCATGCAAAAGAACAAAAAATGTTAGATTAGTGGCGTGGGTAGGTGGGGATGAAAAGAAGAAAATATAGAGGAAACATGAAGTTTATTCCAAAGGTTTATCCTAAAAAGTTTCATGTATTCCCTAATCAAAGAGGAAAAATAGAAAATAAGGGCTCTAACCTAAGTTTCGGGATTAAATGCATTTGACATATTACATGCTATATCCCCCATATCCTAAGTCTTGAAACTACATTTATACCCCCTGTTGTGGCTCATTTGCAATATCTTTAATTTTAAAATTTTCAAAAATACAAAAAAATAGAAAACTAGGAAAATGTATGTTAAAGTACAAAGTTTCTCATACTTTAGCATAAAAGATGTAATTTTTTTTTTTTTTTTTTTTTTTTGTATAAGTTTAAAGTTTAATACTTTAAACTTTTCATGAAAGTGGGCCCAGGGCTCAGTTAATTAACGAGAAAGTTTATGAGTGGGATCCGATGATTCGTCTGGTAGGCAATAAAAGTGGCAACCCGCGGGCACATTCAGCACGTCGGTTAACAAGGAAGGTGCCTCCGCAGTTGACCCAGCTGACTGCGGGGCCGATGAAGATCTACGACCAAGATTAACTGCGGGGGCATGACCTTGATAAGTTCTCAGTACCTTCGAGGCTCCCGCAATGACGTAAGAAACTGGTTGGCAACAACTAGTAGCCACATCATGGTACTGTTTAACGGTCTTTTGGCGCGTCAAATCAACATTTAATTTATAAGCCCCGCGCCACCTATTTAAATTGGTTCTTCTTGTCACAAGGTTACCATTTTTTTTCTGTTCTTGTCAATTAGATTACTCTTGTGTCTTCCATTGTTGTCCACCACCTCGTCATTGTTCACCACCCTGTGCTGAAATATGGCTAAGCGCTCATCTCTTTCCAGCTTATCCAGCCATATTCCTCTCATGGACACTAAGAGGGATATTCAAGACACTGTCTGTTCTTTAGAACACCTATCATTCTATCAACATGTTTTTATAAATGACAAAGCCTCTCCAATTTTCTTTGCCATGGTCAAAATAGGTGTATTGTCTGCATGCATTCCAAGAACACACCTTTTTCCTGAGTTTGTGTATTGGCTAGTATCTGTCATGTACCCTGGCAAGTGTTTTGTGATGAATTGTCACGGAGAAAATGTCTTGCAAGTCTCAACCCTTTTAATTCGTCAAGCTCTGTGTTACCCTGAGTCAGAATCTTATGTTCAATTCACTGATGATTCGTTGATAGCACATTATGATAGTCTTGCAGGTCAAGAATTCAATCAGTTTGTATTTTTCTTGAAGCCAGATACGAAGCGATTTGTACCTAACAACAAAGAATTCCCCATGGAAGTTTTCAACGCAGAAATCAGACCAGTGCTGAGGTGTATTGCAAAGATATTGGGAAAATAAGATGACAACACAATTAACAAATCAGTTCTGGGAATGTTTGCATTGATGATGAAGCCAGGGGTAGTGTTGGATATTCCTTCATATTGGAAAGAAGTTGTCAATACTCAACTTATGAGTTTATCACTCACTGGGTCATTCAGGTTCCCCTCTATTATCATTTACCTCTTTTTATATCAAAATGTGGAAGACTTCTTTCATTTGGGGTTAAATATCATGGATGCCAATAAAAAGAGGCAATCAATAATGTTTTGGACTAATATAGTAAGGGAGGAACAAAATGAGTTGGGGTTATTTGATTTTGCAAATCATTTTATGTCTACTGCATATAAAATTCTGAATGGGGCTTCTCCTCCATGCTTCCTGACAAAGGCTCAAGAGTTCCTGCAGCTGGGAACAAATTGTAAGTTTGGAGATTGGTATGTTTTTTAGGATTATTCAGAGATTAGACTTTATGGAGCTGGGGTAGAACCATATAGACTTCTTGTATTTGTGCCTATGAGATTATTTGGTTTAGAGTTTATTAGGAAGAGTTTAAACGTTGACGAAATACATTTTGTGCCTATGAAAAAGGGTCATATGTTTAAGCTACCTATGTCTATGGGTCCATTTATAGTCAATATGAGACATGCAGCCGATGAATTCAATAGAATGTTAGATGGAATGCACTTGCTGTTAGGAGATAAGTGGGATTATGACCCCCATAAAGTGATTTCAAATAGGATAATAGAAAATGGCTATTCAACATTTTTTCATGAGAGAAGACTTGACATAGAGAAGCTAGCAAATAAGGGTTTTGCACATTATGTTAGCTCAAATATACAAACTCCTGTCATATCCAAGAAATCTAGCAAGAGGAGTAAAGAGGCGGTGGTTGATTCAGAAGATGAAGAGCAGAGAGCCGAGAAGAGAACAAAGTTCAATGAAGATTTAGCAGGAGCTTAACTTGGTTTTTCACTTCAATATGGAGATGAGAAAAATGTCCCAGCCTCACCAAGAAGACATGGAGATGCTCAGGAGCAAGTGCCCTTGATTAAACAAGTATTTTCTCAGATTGCTGAAAGAAATCAAAAGATGAAGGCTAGCATGGAGGCACAAGCTGAGTATCAAATAACTCCAGATCAAACAAGATTGCTGACTACTATGGATCTTGAAAATATTAGTTTAAGATTTCTCTTTCTCATCCCTCTGATATGACTATAGGGTCATCCAATAATTTCAATACTGTAAATCTAATTGTGGATGTAAGAAAAATTCCTTTGCTTGATAAAGTAAATTTACATATGCAAACAGGTCAACTGATAGTGAATGATTTGACCAAAACTAATGCAATGGTTCTTAAGGCTGAGAACATGCTAGGGAAGGTGATCAAGCAACTAAAGTTAGAGAAAGCCAATTCCAGGGCTTTAACAACATAGAATGAATAAATCAAGAAGATTATTGTGAAGATTGGAGTAGATCCAAATGACAAGCCTGAAGTGTAGAAGTTGCTACAAAGTGCAGACTCAAAGATTTCTGCGTTGAAGAAAAAGTTGAAGTTACCTACAGGAGAGCATTCTATGGTAGCAGAGGTGGCATAAGTGGAAAACAAGAAAGAGAAACTTCTTCAGCAACTCTTGCAGAAAGAAGAAGAAATTACTAAGTTGAAACAAACTACGTTGTCATTATAGAATAACATTGATTCTCATTCCTGTACTTTCATTTTACCATCTGGTAATGAAGGTCCAACAACACAGATATCTCAATTGAATATTGAACTGAAGATGGCAGAGAGAGATCTCAAAAGGGCACAAACTGATTTGGAGACAGTAACAAAGGTAATGCAAGCTAAGGATGGGTAAATAAAGAAAAAAAAGATAGATTTCCAAACATCTGATGCTGAGGTTAAGAGCCTAAAGGAGAAATTGAAAGGAAACATAACTTTGATCCAGGCCAAGATATCATTTGGAATGAAGTAATTGAAGAGATGAGAGCAACTTGGGTATCTCTGATTATTGTATCAAAAGAAAAATGCATTATCAGAGATTATGAGGAGCAGGTTATGGCAGACAAACAGAAGACTAGTAACAGAGCCATATGGGCAAAGAAATTTATTGATTTCATTGATTCTAAGACTGATCAAGAGCTAGAAGAAAATGAGATTAAAGATAGAATTATATATGCTATAGAAATTAACAAATTGATTGTTAAAAATACTTGCAAGAAGTCCACTGAGAATAAATTAATAGAGATTAAAGAGGTAGTAAACAAGTTTAACAATCTATATGAAAAAATATCCAGGGTAGAAGTGCCATCATGCTAGGGCCTTGGAGGCAGTCTTTTATCATGGGATTCCTATGAACCTTTATTGGTATTAGCAAAAAGAAAGGTGAATAACACTCATGAGAAGACCCAAATTTTGAAAGGAGAAACACTTGTTAACTTTCTTCAGAGACATTTTCAACTATTATGGTTGGTAAAGACCTTATTTACAGAGCAACTGACATCCAACAGGATCACTGCCTTTAGGCTGGAGTATGACAGGATGGTTAATTCTCCTAAGACAAACATTGAAGTACGGAAGAAATGCAGAGCCTGGGTGAAAAATCTACCAAATGATCTTACAACTTGAAAGAAATATAAATCAACTAATCAAGAGAATACAACAGTAGCAGGACTAGTCCATATTCAACAAATATATTAGGATTTAAGTTTTATTTTATCTCTTTAAAGAGAATATAATTGTAATAAGACATTTTGATGAGGTGTAATAGGTAGTTTAAGAAGTTTCAAGTAGTTTAAGCAATTCAGAGTAGTTTCAGCAGTTACAAACTGCTTTACATTGTATTTAAAGGAAAAGAATTGAGAGGAAAAGGTTCCGAGTTTTGGACCTTTAGGCGACTACAAGTTTTGTACTCAATTTTTTGATGATTAATGAATGAAAATCAAGATTCTTGCATTTGTTGTTATTGATATGTTTCCTAGTTCTTGTTTTGTATTTTCCTTTTATGAATAAAATGAAGTAATGAAGCAACAAGTCTCTTTTTACATATGTGAATAAGAGTTAAATATCATTAATGGGTGCTCCTTCATTTTAACTATTTCACTGTCTTAAAATTCTTCTGAAGTTTGAAGTGATAGATTCTATTTATCAACATATCAGTTTGGGCTTTCTTCCTTCATGCTCTTCTTATCATTCCATTTAATATCAACAGATAATGGCATTGTGAAGCATTTATTGGATCTGATTCTTGAGGGTTTAATAATAAATATCTGAAGGTGATTAAGGAAAGACCATTTGATATAATATATATATATATATATATATATATATATGTCTTGAGCACTGATTCCTTACCACAACCAAGGGATTGTTTCTTAAGATACAACACCCTCACTCTTCATTAATTCTCACCCAATGCCACCATCCACTCATCTGTCACATCACTACTAAACAATCCCCATCTCCCACCCCATCTCCACTCCCTCCATTTCATTCGACGACTCACAAATGTTTTCGGCCCCCCCCTCATCCTACGAACATTAGGGCGGGGGGTCTGAAATGGACGGTATTCTAAAATGCCCCTCCTGCAACATGTCGTGTGCAAATTATTTCGCACCCCCCCACTCCTTACTACTTACCGGCCTACACCCCTTGCAAAAATTTGTTTCCTACTGCTACAAAACCACCACGCCGATGACCGTTACACCATTACCATTGCGCCACGACAACTCCCTCTTGTCACCTCCATCCAATCATCTACCCTCCCGCCTTAAGCCCATTAGACAATTAATGGCTTAGGCCTTTACCCAATAGGCCCGCACCAGGTCAACGATAACTCAATCACTTTATAAAACCAATTTCCCACACCTGTGGAAAGGTTTACTACTTCTTATGCATTGTATTTGTTATAGGTGATCATTTCAAGGATTTAAAGAGCAAAAATAGGCACAGAAAAGCTTTCAGTTCTCTAACAGATCAATCAGAATTCCCACAATTTACCTTCCCCGTTATGATTTGTAGAAGCTCCCTCTCTTCATTCTCCTCTTATTTTTAATCCCTTTCTGTACATTTTCACTCAGTTCCTCCTCAGTGAACAAAAATGCCTCCAAAGAAGGAACAACATCCATTTAATCCAATGGTTTACCCTCAGGTAGACATGGATCATGTGGCTCTGGCTGACATAGACTACAAAATACATGAGACAAAGTTAGATTTTAATTTATTCGATGTATACTATTGTCTAGAAGACAAATTGATTGATGAAGTTGATGATATTGGGCCATGGAAGACTAAATTACCCTATTTCATATTCCCAAAGACCCATAGCTACCCTGAATTTGTTAGGAAATTCCATGCACGATATGATATTAATCAGAGATATGTGGTAGCCCCCACAAGGGAAGTCCTCTTTAGTATTATTTCCCAGTCAATCCAACAATTGATGCATGCTCCTACTTTTGAAGAAGAAATACCATTCTCCTATGAAGCCCTCAAAGACTTATATCAAAAAATGGATTTTGCTAGAAAATCCAAAACATTGGAGCTTTTCATGGCTACTGACAACCCATTGCCCAAAAATAATCCTTCATATCCCTCATCCACTTTCCCTGATAGAACCCAACACATTGTCACTGTCCTTTCATATTTGTTAGAGTATCATTCAAACCAGTGGATAGATGCTAGGTCCCTATATTACTAGTATAGTCCCTTATTATTGTTAGTGTAACCCCCTTATTATTATTATTGTACCCTTGTAACCCCCATATTTTTATTATTGTGCCCTTAAATTATTATTGTTAGGTCAGCTAGGATTACATTATGGCCCCACTAGGATTACATTCTAGCCCCATGGACTCCTATATATAGAGAGGAGGTTTTGTCATTTGTATCATCCAAGAATTGTTCATTCATGTAATGTATTGGAGGTTTCCCCCTCGCAGTGGCTTATTTATAAGGCATTGATATCTCTTTTCTTCTATTTTTGGAGCTGGTTTCACAACATTTTGTATCAGAGGTTTGAGATTCTAGGGTTTCGCTGCTCCAAACAGGTCATCGTGGAATTTTCGCTATAAATTTTTTTCTACAAAGTTTCAGAAGCTGAAATTTTTTAGGGTGTGAAGCTGCAATCTTGAGGAACATCTTCAAAACATTTCAGAGCTTGGTTCGTAATATTTTTGGAGATATGATTTGTGGAAGGTAGGTCTTTTTGCAGGCTCCTCAATTTAATATAAACAGGTCATCGTGGCATTTGCACTATAAATTTTTTTCTACGAAGGGTCAGAATCTGAAATTTTTAGGGTGAAAAGCTGAAATCTTGAGGAAACTCGTCAAAAAATTTCAGAGCTTGGTTCGAAATATTTTTGGAGATATGATCTGTGGAAGGTAGTGCTTTTTCAGGCTCCTGAATTTCATCTCAAAGAGGTGATCGTGGGAAAATCTTCATAAATCTCTCTTTGAGCATCGGATTGGAGTGCGGTAAAAAGTGGCCACAAGTATTGTGGTTTTTTTTCTATCAATTTCAGAGCCAAAGGAGGAAACAGTGACACGTGGCAAGTCGTACAAGTTCACTCCACTGAACCATTCCAAAATTGGGTCATTGTGGGAGATTGGACATAACTTTGTCTTGAAGAATCCAAATCAGATCAAACCTGTGGCATTTGAAATAAGATTCATAGGGCTACTATAGGGCTTAATTTCAGATATTTAATATCCACAATTATAGAGATAATTCAATTTCAATATCGAGCTCCTCAAAAGCAAGTAAAAGGTGTGTATTTTTTTTTTTTTTTCCGAATTGCATAAGTCTTGTTTGAAGAATCAAGTTGAATTGATTCCAAGGGAATATTGTAGAATAGATATCAGTATTGGATTCTAAAATGGCCCCAAAAAAGAATTCAACACCCATTAAACCTTTAGAAGGCTCTACAATGACTCATGAAGACGAAGAATGGCAACATGACATATCAAAATTACAAGAGCAAGTGCAACAAATTTCGCTCTCGCAAAGAACAACAAAAAATGAAATGGAAGTTTTGAAGAAAGGCGTGGAAACTAAGATGGATGGTTTGAAGAAAGGCATGGAAGCTAAGATGAATGGTTTGGAAGCTAAGATGGATGGCATGGAAGCTAAGATGGATGACATGGAAGCTAAGATCGATGATTAAATGAAAGACAACATGGAAAACATGAAGAAGGATCTAAAAGTAGACATCGAAGGTTTAGCAAGGTTGATACAAGAAATGTTTCCTAATGGTGAAAAGATAGTAGAGGAAACTCATGATGAGAACAAAATAAATGTTAATCATGATTTCATAAACTCTATTGTTGGAGGGAAGAACCACCATATTCCAAAAATGGATATGAGGAAGTTTGATGGAAAGGATCCTGTAACATGGATACTACAGATGGAGCAATATTTTGATCTCCATAATGTGCAAAACACACAAAAGCTACGCATTTCAAATTTAAATTTAGAACAAAATACATTTGTATGGTATCGATGGATTTGCTCTCGTAAAAAAATTGTCACTTGGTCAATTTTTACAGAGGAAATGATAGCACATTATGAGGATACAAAGAGCAACACCTTCTTTAGCCAATTGATAAATCTCAAACAAAGGGGTTTAGTGGGGCAGCACATTGAGGACTTCCAAAAATTGAATATAAGGGTAACTGATATTCCAGAGGAACACAGGATTGATCTCTTCATAGGCACTTTAAAGGATAACATCCAACATGAAGTTCGCGTTTTGGAACCTGATTCATTGGAGAAGGCATTCGGGTTGGCAAGAAAAGTTGAATGTAAAATTATGGCGACAAGGAAGCCTACCACTCAATTCTATAAAGAAGGAAGTGTTGCTACGCCTAGATTTCCACAACCTACAAGGTTGACACCACAACAATTGGAAGAAAAAAGGGCAAAAGGGATTTGCTACAGTTGTGATAGCAAATACACTAAAGGTCATAAGTGTGCTGAGAAGAAATTATTTTACATAGATTGTGAAGAGGAAGAAGAAAATGAACAAGAAGAGGATATACACCAGGAACCAGCCCTAGAAGAGGAAGAAATGAATCTGACCATATCGTGTAATGCACTGGCAGGAATTACCACTTCTCAAACTCTCAAGATAGAAGGACAAATCAAGAAGAAAAAGGTAATAGTGTTGATTGATTCAGGTAGCACCCATAATTTTATTCATTGTAAGGTAGCCAAGGAATTAAATTGTTTCCTATACCCAGCACCCAAATGTCAAGTGATGGTTGCAAATGGAGGAACTATAAATTTCTCTGGAAAATGCCATAATATCAAGCTAACCATGGGGGAATATGTATTGAATAGTCCAATGCTTTCCATTCCTATGGGAGGTGCTGATGTTGTACTAGGAGTACAATGGTTACAATCTTTGGGGACGGTGGCTTTTAATTTTCAAGAACTTTTCTTGAAATTTTTTTCAGAAGGAAAGGAAGTTGAATTACGAGGTATTGCAGGGAAGCCAGGAAGGATAATAAGCTCTAATGTCATGACAAAGCTTCTAAATAAAGAACAATGAGGCGTAATTGCACAATTATGCTCACTAGAAGTTCCAACATCAAAATCATCTATTTCTGCAGATCTCCAACAAGTCTTGGACAATCATTCCAAGGTGTTTGAAACTCCCAAAGGACTCCCACCTATTCGTGATCATGATCATGCTATTCATTTGATTACAGGAAGTGTTCCTCCAAACATCAGGCCTTATAGATATCCTTATGTCCAAAAGAGCGAAATTGAACGTATGATTGCAGAAATGTTAGAGGCGGGTATAACTCAACCTAGTCAAAGTTATTTCTCTGCTCCTGTAGTATTGGTACACAAGAAGGATGGATCATGGCACATGTGTTCGGATTATAGGGAGTTCAATAAGCTCACCATTAAAGATAAATTTCCCATTCCTGTGATTGATGAATTATTGGATGAATTACATGGAGCAATTTATTTTACCAAGTTGGATCTTCGTTCAGGATATCATCAAATTAGAATGAAGACTGAAGATATTCCGAAAACAACATTTCGAACTCATGAGGTTCATTATGAATTTTTGGTCATGCCTTTTGGCCTTACCAATGCACCTTATACATTTCAAGGGTTGATGAATTCCATTTTCAAACCCTTCCTTAGAAAATTTGTGCTAGTATTTTTTGATGATATACTAATCTACAGCAGGTCTTGGAAGGATCATGTTCAAAATGTTGACACGGTGCTCAAAATACTATAGGAGAAACAATTATATGCATTAACATCCAAATGTTTCTTTGGAGTACAAGAGGTGGAATATCTGGGTCATATTGTATCTCACGAGGGTGTTAAGGTAGACCCTAACAAAATTAAAGCCATTAAGGAATGGAAAGTCCCCACAACCATAAAGCAGTTGCGAGGATTTCTCGGGTTAACAGGGTATTATCGAAAGTTTGCTAAGAATTATGGGAGAATAATAGCACCTCTAAAAACATTATTGAGGAAAGATGCATTTTCATGGACTCCTGAAGCAACTAAGGCCTTTGAACATCTTAAAGAGGCAATGTGCCTAGCACTAGTCTTAGCTACGCCAGACTTTACAAAAACCTTTATTATGAAATATGATGCCTCGGGAAATGGAATTGGTGTTGTTTTAATGCAAGAAGGAAGACCCATTGCTTTTGAAAGTCGTCCAATCAAAGGAAAGTATTTACAGAAAGATATTTATGAGAAGGAAATGTTAGCAATACTGCATGCACTAAAGAAATGGAGAACTTACCTAATGGGAAGACACTTCAAGGTAAAATATGATAATGATAGTCTTAAACACTTTTTGGAACAAATAATATCTTCAGAAGAGTAGAAAAAATGGGTCACATAGATGTTGGGTTATGACTTTGAAATAATATACAAAAAAGGGAAGCTAAATGTTGTTGCAGATGCACTCTCAAGAAAGAATGAAGAGGTGGAAGCATTTCTTTGTGCCATTTCTATTATCCAACCAAATTGGATAACCAAAGCAAGAGATGAATGGAAGAAGGATGAAGATGTGTGGACACTCATTCAAAAGTTGCAACAAGATCCTAGTACATCTGATACATTTAGTTGGAAAAATGATTCCTTATGGTACAAAGATCGCTTATATCTTTGTAAGAATTCCCAACTAGAACAAAAGATTCTTTTGGAATTGCACACCTCTCCTTTAGGAGGACACTCAGGATTTTTAAAAACTTACCACAGGGTGAAGAAATAATTTTTTTGGGATGGCCTTAAATCTGATATTCAAAAGTTTGTAGCAGAATGTTTGGTTTGCCAGCAGAATAAAGTTGAGACAATTAAGACCCCGGGTCTTCTACAACCTTTATCCATTCCAAGTCAACGTTGTTAGGAGATTTCAATGGATTTTATCACAGGTTTACCTAAGTCCGAAGGAAAGAGTGTCATCATGGTGGTAGTTGATAGACTTACCAAGTATGCACACTTTTGTGCATTATCTCATCCATTTAAAGCAAGTACAGTTGCTACTACATTTATGGACACAATTCCAAAGCTACATGGAAGCCTAAGGGTTATTGTGAGCGACAGAGATCCCATTTTTACTGGAAATTTTTGGACGGAGTTATTTTCTTGTTTGGGTACTCAATTAGCTCATAGCTCATCTTATCATCCTCAATCCGATGGTCAAACTGAGATAGTAAATAAATGTTTGGAAGGATATCTTAGTTTTTTTGTATCTGATAAACAAACACAATGGGTCAAGTGGTTACCTCTCGCTGAATGGTGGTATAACACTTCCTTCCATACTGCAACAAAAATGACCCCATTTATGGCACTTTATGGATATCATCCACCATCCATCACATCATCTTTAAGAGAAAATTCAAAGGTTCAAGTAGTGGAAGATCACATCGAGCATCAGCAAGAAGTTCTCCAACTCTTAAAGGATAACCTGAATTTGGCACAAAATCGAATGAAACAACAGGCAGATCAACATCGTAGCGAGAGAAGTTTTGATGTAGGAAATTGGGTATTTTTACGGCTACAACCATACAAACAAATGTCCCTCAAGCAAGCAAAGAAGGATAATAAATTATCGCCAAAGTACTATGGTCCTTACAAGGTGTTGCAAAATATTGGTACTATGGCATACAAATTGGAGCTCCCTGCTTCTTCGCGAGTACATCCAGTTTTCCATGTTTCATGCTTAAAGAAGGTTATAGGTGAAAATCTTCCAGTTCAAACAATATTGCTAGAACTTGATGAGGAAGGAAAAATCATATTGGAACCTAAAGCAGTCACAGAAACAAGAACTCAACAACTACGGAATCGATCAATTTCAGAGTATCTCATCAAGTGGAAGAACTTACCCACTGAAGATTCTACATGGGAGGATGAGAATTTTATACAGAAGCACCCAGAGCTACTCAAGCGTTGAGGACAACACTTTTTTGAAGGAGAGGGCATGTTAGGTCCCTATATTACTAGTATAGTCCCTTATTGTTGTTAGTGTAACCCCCTTATTGTTATTATTGTACCCCTGTAACCCCCATATTGTTATTATTGTGCCCTTAAATTATTATTGTTAGGTCGGCTAGGATTATATTGTGGCCCCACTAAGATTACATTGTGGCCCCATGGACTCCTATATATAGAGAGGAGGTTTTTTCATTTGTATCATCCAAGAATTGTTCATTCATGTAATGTATTGGAGGTTTCCCCCTCGAAGTGGCTTATTTCTAAGGTGTTGATATCTCTTTTCTTCTACTTTTGGAGCTGGTTTCAAAAAAATAGATGAGGCCATGATAGGTTTTTTGTCCATTCTTTCATCAGAGTCTAAGCCCTCAATTATGTTTAATTTCAGCCAATTTTTAGCTGATTCCATACATGATCAATTTGTAAAGTTTCATACAGAGGAAGTGTTCAAATACACTTCAGTTTTGGTCTATATGTTTGTTTATTTTAAGGCCAACAGATTCCAGTTTACAATGAGGAAGGTTAATGATGACTCTCAGCCTCAATCAATCACCTTTTGGAAAACCATGCTAATGAAGGAACAAAAGGAATATACCTACAAGATATTTGTTGATGCCTTTGTACATCCATCAATGAGCATACTCAACAGTATAGTGGAACTTAGGATTTATGAGGATATTAAGAAGATTATGAAGTCTTCAGATCAACTGAGAACTGGAGACTGGTACTTGTACCAGAACTACACAAAGATCAAAATTTATGGATGTGAGCTAGCCCCTTACAAGCTGCCAAAGTTCCTCCCCATGAGGATCTTTTCCCTGGAGTACATAAGGCAGATGATCAATGCAGATGAGGTACACTTTGTTTTTTCCAAAAAGAAGTCTCAGTTTAGGATCAAGTCTCAAATTGGTCGTTTTATTTGCAATAGCAGAGCAGCAGGAGAGGAGGCTGATAAGATGTTGAGGGAGATGAAATTTAATCACAACTTCAAATGGTCTTATGACCATCTGGGCATCATCTCCAAGAAAAGGGTGGAGAACAAATCAACCCCTTATATCCACACCCGTAGGACTGAGATTGAACAGTTTATTAATCAACTAGAGTGGGTGGCCAAACCATATTTTTCTACATCTTCAACCAAAATCCCATTTCAACAAAAGAATCTACAAACCCCTACATATACTGCTACTATAGGGGGAAAGGAGGAAAACATATATGACACATTCAGGGAAATCAAAAGGAAGAATGAGATCTTGAAAACCAACACATACAACTAGTTTTGGAAGTAGACCAACAAGTCACAGAGCAAGCTTTTATCAGCTTTCGATTCAGAGAAAGGAAAGATGAGAATGTCTTTCCTAGAAGCCCAAATCTCTCAGCCTAAAACACTTGCAGAATTCAAGGACGATGCTTTTGAATTCAATGTCAAGGGCATCCATCCAATAGACCAGATGGATATGCATAGGCAAATTGGAGATATGATTTCCTCCACATTGACAAGCATTGCCATGAGACTGTCTAAACTGTAGGTATCATTGGCCAATTTTCAATCTCAACTTAAAATGGAGAGTATTTCTTCTCTGGCCAAATATACAAGAATCAAATCCCTGGAGGACTTAGTGGTAAAGATTGGGTATGAACCAACAAATGTAGAGGCAGTGGAAGAGATCCTGAAGAAGAAGAATGCTGATATAGTAGCCTTCAGAAAACAACTCAAAATGTCAGCAACTGAAGACCGTTTAACAAAATACATTAAGGAGATTGAAGCACAAAAAGAAGAAATGATGAAGCTAATAATGGAGCAGCCTGCATAGCTAAAGCAGATGGTGCCAAAGATGGAAAAATTGGTTAAAGAAAAGGAGAAGGCAGCAGAAATGACCATTGTTCCTTTGGAGGTTATTCCTATTTCAGCCATCCCTACAGCTACACCAACCACTACAGGCACATCAGGTGGTGCAGAACAAATGGCCAAAGCTATGGAGAACATGACCATACAAACAACAGAGATCAAAAAGCTAGAAGCAGAAATCAACACCCTAAAGGATCTAAAGAAAAGGCCAGATAATGCTCATGAAATTGAGATATAGAGAGCTAAAAAAAAAATGGAAAATTTGATAAAGGCAGAGAGTGAAGCTTCCATTGGTCAAACCATTGGCCAATGAAAAGATATTATTTGGACAAGAATTGTTGATTCCATGAATGAAATATGGCCTTCTATTCAAATAATATTTGAACAGAAAGATCTAATTGGACTAGTGAATGATGCCATAGACAAAGAAAACAGAGAACTAGAAGACATGCCTGAAATAAAAAATAATATTATCAGATTCTTGAATTCCAAGAACATGTTTGAATTGGAAACACTAGGAGTGGAGGACAAAACAACAACCATCATAGAAGTCAATAAGGTACTCAACAAAAAGATTTTGGCCACACAGTTAGAAGAAAAGTGTCATAACTTACAAATTGGTGTCAAAATATTCTTTAACAGAATCAATCCACTGACCAAGAGAGGGTTACCATCACTATTTGTAATCAATGATAAGCATATGCACAAACAAGATTATGTAACAAAGCTGAAGGATATTTCCAAAGACACAACTAAGTTTGCAGGAATAAAAGGATCAATGACTGGAAGAGCCTTCCTAGAGGCTATGGAAAATGATTTATACATACAACATGAAATCAAGCATATTTTTGTGTTAAGGCCAAATTTTATGAAGTTCACAGATCCAGATGAGATTTACAGGAAGTTAATCAGGACCAAGATTTCGAATGCACAATAGTGGGAGAAATTGTGTGATTACCGTGAAGGGTGACAGCACAGGGAATCAACAGGACAACCAACTCAGCAAATCAATTAATTTTGCAAATCAATGTATCAGCACATCATATCAGCATCAGATTATCTAAATCTTCCAGCACATCAAAAAATTAAAGCACACAGTAACAACCTTCTGGAGATTAGGGCCACATGTCACAATTATTCTATCGGGTCCACTTTGTGGTCACATTTGTCAATTTTTAATCATTATTGTAATTAATAAACAAATTTCCCATGGAGATACGACAATCATTGTAGGATTTAGTTAAATAATACATGTCTTTTCAGTATTAAGGGTTGGACCCTATATTGTAAACTTTTCTATTGGAGCATTGTAATTTTAGAGCTGGAGCATCAATAATAAAAAACCATTTTGTAAGATTCTTGAGCTATGTTTATATGGTGATGTTTTTCTTTGCTGTGTTTAATATTTTCCACTGTTATTTCCTTCAATGTATCATTTAATTCTAATTGTAAAACACAAATATGAAGAATGAGATTTGTTGCTAGAGAACCTTAATTCTGGATATGTTTACAATATAAATGTCTCTCTTCTGAAGTCTGGTTATAAAATACTTAAATTATTTTTTAACACTACTAAACTCACTCTTTCTTTCATTCCATAATTCATTACGTTTTAAAGATCTAGTAAATATAGTTAGCTTACCTTGCAAATGCTCTGGAAAAGTTTTTGCAACAACCCAGCCTAGTATGATTCCATAACCCAATGGAAATAGTTTAATAATATCTCCTAATCCAGCCAAAATATCAATAAAAAACAACCTTCACAATCAATATAACTAGCCTAATATCAGAAATCATAAAAACAAAGCTAAATCTTAAAGGGAGATCCCTCTCTGAGTCTAAGAGGGCTAGATCCTAGGCTCCAAAGTGGTTTTGTTGTTGTCATTTTATGATTATTCTATCCAGTATTAAAATTATAGAATGATAACATAGTGGCGACCATACTAGGGACATAAATTGAAAAAATTGTCTTTCATTCGAATTCAGAAGCCCCAGTTAAAATTGTATGATAAAAGTATTTTCTAAGATTGGTTTCTTTCTGTTTAAAAAAAAAAAAATCAGTTTGTCTGTACTTCTGATATGAATTATGGCTCCTAAAAAAATCTCTACTAGATCCCATACTGATCCATATCCTCATCCTATAGTGGACAATCCTGAGAAGATTTTAAGAAAAAATCCAAGAACTGAAATTCAAAGAAGTAGTAGATTTCTCCATAGATCAAATTCCCTCCCTCAAAACTTTGTCACTTTACAAGACATTCAATTTGATTTACACTTTGAACAAGGTTTATTCAGGACCAAATATGAGAATTAGACTGATCATACAGTATTCATGTTGAGATTCAGCAAGATGATGATCCTAGTGAAAATTAAGCACCTACACTAGGTGGGGCCCACAGGCTATTTTTTAGGTGTATGTCTATTTTTAGAATGTTGAGAAAATTCTATTTATATTGGGAGTCTATTTATAGATGGCTGAGAAAATTCTATTTATAGATGATAATCTATTTTTAGATGCATGTGCGAAGTCTATATATAGATCGCATGTCTAAAAATAGAATGCATGTCAATTATTATTATCTTTTAATAATAATTAGACAATAAATAATAATCTATTCTCTTGAAGCACTTGATTTCAGTTAACTAATGTGGCAAACCAGTTGACTGAAGGAATTACGAGTTCTAAGCTTGGTTGGTGGGACATGCAAGTGGAATTCATTGTAACTAAGTGATACAAAGTTGTAACAGAGTTGGATGTGTAGTTATGTGAGTTGTAAAGTAGTTTAACTCAGTTAAGTGAGTTAAACTTAGTTGTGCTAGTTGTAACTAGTTGTAACTAAAGATACACTAGTGAGAGATCAGTGAATTAAATATTAAATTAATTCACATCGAGTGATCTCAAATGAAATTTAAGATTTACTATTGTTAACTACATGCATGTCAGATCCAGTGGAGACCCAGTTGAGAGATAGGTGAAAGGGGAAGTTTGACTATCAATTGTGACATTAGTGGGTGCACTCATTGTTGATCAGGCGAAAATCGCTGTGGTAAACAAGGAGAGAAAATCCCAACAGAGGTTCCCAATTAGCCCCTCTATTGTTTGGAATAGCTAATCTCGACGGAATTATAGCTCCGTTTCTATTTAGGTGGGTGCCTCTCCTTAAAGAGGGCTTGGGTGGTGCTGGATCAAAACTATATCCTTTTTTTTGGGTTTAATTTAAGATCTGTGTGCAACAAAGATTGAAACTAACTAAACTAGCAAACATCCTATCTATCCTTATAAAGGAGCATCTTGATGCTGAGCCAGAGAGAAAACAAACTACATTTATGTTCAACATGGTGTGATACAGACACCACTAATTAAGATGAAAAAGTTTCTTGTTAATTGTAGCGCATATCAACAACAGTAAAAAGATTCTTTCAGACATAGTTCTAATCGCACAGATTTACCTTAGTTTAACGCAATAAACATAGATTGATAGAACGGATCTGCATAAACACTGGTTTACAGTCTAGCATGCAAATAGAAGTAAGTAGAACCTAGAGCATGGAAACAGTACACCTGTATTAACGCAACAATGCATGATTAATGAAAAGTCATAAACCAGCAAGCCATTCATACACTTGTCAAATCCACAGTGAAGAGAAGATTGTCCGATTACGATTTCAGGGTCTAAAGAAGTTCATTCCCCAAGATTTCATACATCAAGGTCCAAAAAATTTCGTTCCCCCAAGCTTTCATGCATCACTCACACTCTTTTTTTTCAAGTGATTCCCCCCTTCTTCTCATAGTTCATCCCGGGTTTTTTTATGATTGGACCACACTCTCATGATTAATTCACACATGCGAAAACAAATATCCTAACTGACTAACAGGGCATGCATTCTGTTAGGGTCCTATGATTTGGCAGATTGGGATACCAAATGACAAGGTAACATGAAACCAATCTTTAGATTTCTAGGACCTAGCCTTCCTAGACTCAGAGAGGGATCTGTCAGGTTGTTTGCAAAGATGTGTGCTTGTTTTATTTTAAGGGTCAATTTTAGGCTAGTTATTAAGTATGAGGTTTGTTGTTTGTTTGGTTGAGTATGATGATCAAAGAGCATAGATAGAATGAGGAAATATCTAAGTCATTTGGAAATGGAGTCAAATGAAAGTCATGATAAGTTCATCAATGGATCAGGGAGTATCATAGGGAAAATCTAACTTGGCCAGTGGATCTTCAAAGTTTAGGATAATGAGGTGAACATTAAGGATGGGAATGAAAAGTAGGACAAAGAGAAATTAAGAATTCTTTATCATGTACTTTAAACAAGAAACATCTTTCAAGGCATCTATTTTGAAGCAAGCCAAAGGACAGGGCAAACCATATACTTCTTTGGACAGAATTTTAATAAGAAAACCTTTTAGATAACAATCCAGCAATCAAAATACTACTTTCAGATAAGAAAAAATATAAGATAAACAGTAAGAGCAGCCTAAGATCAAACATAAATAATCTAATCTGCTTTTGACCAACTCTTTAGGAATCTTTAAAGTAACCTTTTGAGGCAGTCCAGAGGACAGGGCGCACCATAGAATTCCCTGGTTTAGACTCTACTAAGCATACTTTGAAAAGATCTTTAAAAACAATATCTCAAGTTGTACTCAAAGGAGCATGGACTCACCACTTAATTTCCCTAGTTTCACTCTATTGAAATCATTCCTCAAAACAACCTCTCAAGCCGTACTCAAAGGGATATGGACTTACCAAAATGGAGACTCCTTGGTTATACTCTATTGAATTATTTCTAAGGTGACAAGCATAGATGGAACTGGAGGGAAATTAAGAATCCTCCAGTCAGACCTTGCAGAAGAAAATATTAAGACAGTGAAGATTAAACAAAACTAAGGTGCTTTCAAAAGACATTTCTTAGCCTAAAAATTTTACTCTACTGTAAAAAAGAAAGGTGGAAACATAATGAAAATAGGAAATAAAAATAACAGATAGAAGTACTTCACCAATAGCCAAGCTCCGTGATCTGGTGACCTAGCATCCTTCATCAACAAACAAATCAGGGCATCCACAAGATCCAAAACATCAATTTTCCTTCAACTTCCAAGAGACTATGTATTACTTCAAAGAGTCATCAAATGCCAACAATACAATGAGTTCAGATGCAGTATTTATATTGCAAATGAGGAGGTGAGTTTAAGATAGGGTTTGAGTATCATTAATTACAGAGTAAGTGCATTCCTGACCTTGAAAACCATGCAAGGCCTAAGGCAGAAATATCTGCAGCTACTTCTTTGTTTCAATAACTCTATCTTAACTTCTAGGGGAAAATAGGTGAAGAGTTTGACTTTAAGGCCTATTCTTAACTATTACAATAACTGCCTTGACAGATAAGAATATCTTCTGACTGTGCAATAACTGCCAGTTTCCTTTATGAAATAAAAACATGCTGTAGGTGGTAATTGAATCTTCGGGAGGAGTAACTGCTTCCTTGTTGAGTTACTCGAGGCTGTCATTGGGTTAAGTTTCCTTTGATTTGATCATAAACTCAGTATTAAGGCCTTTAACCTTGATTTATCCTTAATTTTATGTCTTACTGCCTTTATCTTCTGCTTTTCTTTATAACTATTTTGTTCATTTATTCCTTGTTTTTAAAATTTTGGCCTTTCATCTTTAATCACTATTTTATGAGGGCTAATATTTTTCTTTAATATGATCATGTTAGAAGGAACCGCGCGCGCAAACAGATCTGCGACTGTGTAGGTTAACGAACTCTGCAAAGCCACAACCACCGCCATGGGTGAGCCTGGGGGTGGGGAGCCCTCTCCCACCCCTCCGTCATCTTCTGAAGAAGCCTTTTGCCGACTGTTATCGCAGAAAGGGAAGAATCGAACCTCCACTGATGTCTCGAAGTTCATAAAAAAGCTGGAGGAAATCCCTGAAATCACACTGCTAGAGGATCAACCGATAAAAATCGCCCTAGCCCTGGCTGACAGAGGGTTGGTTGGGCAATTTATGGGTCGCTGGCCATCTTCAAAAACAACTGATGACTAGATTCAACGCAATTGGAGACCCCAGCTGAAGAACAATGTGATCTGTTATGCGGTTGGAAGAGGCTTTTTCATCTTCGAATTCACCACCAAAGAGGATCGCGATATGGTATTTAGAAATGGTTCATATTTCATGGGAAATCAGGGTATGTATCTAAATAAATGGACTCCTAAATTCGATCCTTCAGTCGACGTCCCCAAGGAGGTCCCAGTCTGGGTCCGTCTTCCCAACCTCCCGATTCATTGCTGGAGCTATCACTCCCTGCAAAAGATTGGAAATGGGCTGGGCCGATTCATAGACAAAGCAGATAACAAGGGAAATACACCTGTGCAAGAATCTGTGTAGAAGTCGACTTAGAAGCTGGTTTGCTTGAGGTGGTAAAAATTACAGTCGGAGACTGGCACCATTTCCAAAAGCTGGACTACGAGAAACTGCCCTTCAAATGCAGAACCTGTCACGAACATGGGCACTTCCAACGGAATTGTCCAAAAGCCCCAACAGGGGACAAGGCAGAAGAAGAAGGATGGAAAGAAATAAAAAAGGGCAAGGCTATCCCAAGGCCAGTTGAGAAGAAAAATTTTGGGCCATTGGGGAAGCCCCAGTCTAAACCAACGGCCAAAGAAGATCGAAAAGTAGGCTCCCCCTCAGGTGAAAAGGTGGATGCCATTGGGACCCAAGAAGAACCAGAAAACTTGTCGAAGAAGGTGAAAGAAACTGGTGCAAAAACAATCATCTTACCAGCAGACGATGTCCAAGGAGGAAACGAAGGCAACGAAGAGCACATCAGTTTTGCCTCCGAATCTGAGGGAGAATCAGAAGAGAGAGACTCTGAATCAGATAGCACGCAATTCACCCCTATCAAGTCGGCCAGGGGTTGAAAATCCAAGAAAAAGTAGAGAGAGGAAAAAACTTATTTGGACGTACTTCAAGGCTCCCAGAAAACTCTCAAAGGAATGATGAATACGAGATCCGGACGCAAGCATGGCAAGGCTCCAAAGGGAGCCACAACCTCTTAAGCAAGTAAATAATGAAATACGTCTCCTGGAACTGTCGAGGATTAGGCAGCAGGCTGAAAGAAGAAGCCCTGAAAGATATTGTGAAGATAAATTCGCCTGAAATCCTTCTCATCCAGGAGACGAAGTTGGAGGATCATCTTCTCCTCCAAGCTAGCAAAAATTTCTGGAATAAAGGCCAAGGGAGAGCTGTCAGTGCTAGAGGCGCCTCTGGTGGGATTGCTTCCTTCTGGGACAGCTCCATCTATGACCTGATTTATGAAGAATGCAGCCCCCATTGGCTTTTCACCAAACTCCTCCATAAGGATTCTGGCCAACAAGTAAGTATGTTCAATCTATATGCTCCAGTCTTACCAGTTGAGAAAAAAATTTGTTGGGAATCGCTTCAGTCCTATCTTTTATTGCACAACCTAGACAACATCATTATTGCAGGTGATCTGAATGCTACGCTAGCTGTAGAAGAGAAAAAGGGTGGCTGCCCAGTCAGGAACCCAACTAGAGAATGGGTTGAAGACCTTATGTTGGGCTGGGATCTGGAGGATATCAAGCCCACAGTTGGGAAATTCACCTGGTCCAACAAAAGGATTGGCCCCAACCATATTGCTGCTCGTTTGGACAGATTCCTCGTCCAAACCTCTTTCTTGACCTGCGGTCTAATGGCCACCTCTAAAATCTTGCCAAACTGCACTTTTGACCATAAACCCATCCTTCTTAAGCTCTCCCTGGATGGAAACCTTGGCCCCATTCCCTTTAGATTTAGTCCTCTGTGGCTTCAGCAAGATGGTTTCCAGGAGGTGGTCTCAGAGGCCTGGAACCGGCAAGTTCATGGTTCCCCATTCTTTGTGTGGGAAGAAAAGATGAGGGGCCTTAAAAGAGGGATCAAGGAGTGGGCTAGAAGGCTAAAAACTCCCCTCTCCAAAAGAAAGGAGGCCCTTGACAGCCTTGATATCCATCAATTATTAATGGAAAAAACTGCTGTAACTCAAGACCTCCTTCAAAAAGAAGTTGAACTGCAAAAAGACTTACACAAATCAAGTAGGGAAGAAGAAGAGTTCTGGAGACAGGAGTCCAAAAATATCTGGTTACTTGCTGGAGACAAAAATACTAGTTTCTTCCACAAGCAAGCTGAAGCACGTAAGCATTTCAAAACAGTCAATGAAATTCAACATCAAAACACTGTGGTTAAAGATTTCGAAGGCATAAAGCGAGCAGTCTACTCTTTCTTCAAAGATCTCTACTCTGCCCCTGAAGACCCTCCTATCGATCCTCATGCCTACCCGTTTGGTCTAATCCCTCACAGTATTCAAGAGTCTGATAATACTATGCTGTCTGCTCCGATCAGCATGAATGAGCTTTAAAAAGCATTGGATAGCATGGGTCTGGATAAAGCACCGGGCCCTGATGGGTTCACTGTAAGGTTTTATCTATCCTGCTGGGCCACAATCAAAGTCGATCTGCTGAGAATGGTCAGGAAATCGCAGGCTTGTGCCAAGATTGGAGGCAGCATCAACTCGGCCTTTCTTGCCTTGATCTCGAAAGCGAAAGGTGCCTCTGATTTTAGCAGATTCCGTCCCATCTCTTTGTGTAACACTAGTTATAAGCTGGTTACCAAAATCATTGCCAATCGCCTCAAGAAAATTCTGCCGGTCATCATCCCTGAAAATCAAGGAGGATTCATCAAAGGGAGGAAGATTCTGGACAATATTGTACTGGTGCAAGAAGCAGTTCACTCAAGCTGCCTTCAGAAAGAAAAAGGTATGGTGATTAAGCTCGATTTGGAAAACGCCTTTGATAGAGTGAGGCAATGTTTCCTGTTTACTGTGATGAAGAAAATGGGCTTCTCATCAGCCATCATAAATTGGGTAAAAGCTTGCATTGCCTCCCCTTGGATCGTGTCGTTGGTTAATGGTCGATCTACTGACTTCTTCCAAGCCTCCAGGGGACTAAGACAAGGTTTCCCTTTGTCCCCGCTCCTTTACGCTATCCAAGCTTCAGTGCTCAGCTTTTAGCTTGACTTCTGTCAACAGATCCAATCTCTGCCTGGCCTTACAATGGCTCACAATGTTAAAGACATAAACCATGCCCAGTTTGCTGATGACACTTTACTTCTTGGAGGAGCGAGTACAAATTCTGCAAGGTCCTTCAAGAAGGAGCTGGACATTTATAAGGAGGCTTCGGGCATCAAGATAAACTATATTAAAAGCACAATCTATGGCTGGAATTGCTCGTCTAAGGAAATGGCAGACATAGCAAGGCTTTTAGAAATGGAAGGATCCCAGAGTTGGGAATCATTTAAATACCTTGATATTCCAATCTTTAAGTCCAATCCTAAAACAGCCCACTGGCTGCCTCTGCTAGACAAATTAAAGCTCAGAATTCAAGCTTGGGGAGCCTCATGGTTGAATAATGCTGGGAAAGTTATCCTCATAAAATGTTCTCACAAGTCTGCCATCATATCAACATTCCATTCTCCTTGCCCCTAAAGCCTTCTTAAGTAAAATGGACGGCCTTTTGAGAAGATTTTTGTGGGAAGGGGGGAAAAAAATGAAAGAAGGCTTTATTTGGTAAGCTGGGAAACTCTTAAGATGCCCTTTTTGGAAGGAGGTCTTCAACTGCGCAATCTAGTAGCTCAAAATCTGGCTCTGGGCTCCAAGCTCCTTTGGAACATAATCTCTGGGAAACCTAGTTGGAGTAAGAGAGTCCTGTGGAAAAAATATTTTCATGGGCAGCGCCTGAGATGCTTGGATCATCCTCCAAGAACTTCCAAAGGTTCCCCTATTTTAAAACTCTGCCTCAAAGCAATGGAGCATTTTACCAGCAAACTTTATTGGATCCCAAGTAATGGGAAAAAAATAAGAATCTGGGATGATTCAATTCTTGGTGATCAGCCTTTGAACCAAATGGAAGAACTCACAAATATAAAAGCTTGGCTTCAGGCTTGCAATATGAAAACCCTCTGGGACATATCCATTTGGACGGAGGATGATAGGAGACTATGGGAAAGCTGGAATCTGGGGGAAATCCCTCATTGGCTAGAGGGAGAAGCCTCGTTACTGCTGGATGTGCTTCAAGGGAAATCTCCATCAAAGGCTACTAGCAAAGAAAAAAGAGGGTGGGGCTCATTCTTAGGCTCATACTCAGCATCAGAAGGTTACAAAAGCAGGATGACTGTCCCTAATGTTCCTCCGGATCCAGCCCAATGGAAATTTGTATGGTCCTTCCCCTCCCTTCCCAAAGTTGACTTCTTCTGCTAGACGTTAGCGCATAAAAGGATCCTCACCAAAGATAACCTTCGAAGATGTGGAATGGAAGGGCCCTCCAGGTGCCCATTATGTGTGTCAGATGAAGAATCGGCTGATCATCTGTTGTTAAAGTGTCCCTTCGCTCATGAAGTCTAGAGGGGTGTCCTGATGTTAGGATCTGACAAAATTGAACTTCCTGGCAATATTCCAAATCTCCTCCGTAATTGGACCAATTCATCTCCGTTCTGTCTATACAAAAAAAGACTTCTTAAAACCGGCTGGATGTGGATTCCCAAATTCATCTGCTGGAAGCTGTGGCTGGAGAGGAACAACAAAATTTTCAGGGATGAGAGTTGTAACCCTGCAAGAGTGATCACTAAAGTCAGAGCCTTATTGGGGGAGGCTCTTGAAGCCAATAGTGCCCTAAGAAATGCAAGGGATCTGGACAGTAAGGAGGTTCTCTGGCTTAAAGAGCTTGTCCCAAACCTTAAGGACAGTCCCATCCCCCCTGCAATTGCCCATTCTAATTGGAAAATTTGTCTGGAGGAGCAGGAGTTCATTAAGTGGCGTTCTGCTCTGAATGAACATTGTCTTTTCTTCGACGGGGCCTCCAAAGGTAACCCTGGAGCAGCGGGAGGCGGAGGGGTTCTCTTGTGTCCTGGTGGCTCTGCAGTGTTGCGTTTTGCTTGGGGTCTGGGCAAGGAAACTAACAACAGAGTGGAGGCTCTCGCTCTGTGGCAAGGTCTAAAGCTGGCGATTAAGGGGAACTACCTATCCATCTCTGTCTTTGGTGACTCAAGGCTAATTATCCAGGCTATTAATTCCCATAAGAATCCTTCTCAGGTTCTTTTAGCCTCCATTCTCCAAAAAATCAAACTTTTCCTGCCCAAGTTCCACAAAATCACATTCTATCATATTCTTAGGAAGTTAAATTCGCAAGCAGACCTAGAGGCCAATATTGGCTCTTCCCGGAGTAGAATATCTCTAGCAGTTAACAATGTTGACTCATTCTGCAGGATCCCATAATCCTTCTGATTACTGGGATTTATCTCCTTCGGACTCTCCCCTGCTTCATTGTTCTATCCGCTCTCTTCAAGATCGGCCCATCTCAAGCGACCAGTTGCTAATGTTCACAGATTCTGCTTTGAAGTCTCAGTCAGATCGCTTTCCCACAATTTCGACCTTTGCCCTTTGTCATAGCACTCTGAGAGGCAATTCCTGGGTGGACCTTAACTTCAATATCTTCGGTTGTAGCAGTCAAGTATGGATAGTTCTACATAAAGGGTCTGCAGCAGCCCGAAGGGAGGATTCTCCTCTAGGCATCCTCAGAAGCATTGCTGCGAATCTTCAAGTTCTAACGGAGGAAAATCATGATACCTCTCCTTTTCAGATTCCAGCGCTCTTTCATGCTCCCGCCGACATACTCAGTGTAATTCTTCTTGCTGATATCTCTAGAGTGAGGCGCTCCCTTCTTGGCATTTTCAATCCCTGCAACAATGAAAGCTGTCTCAACAGTTGTAACCTGGATTCCACTCTCAGACAGAGCAGTTCTGTATACACCCGCGGCAGCTGGTTTGCCGCCTTTTAAATAAACTATAACTGTTGTTGTGAAAAAAAAAATATTTTGCTTTATCCCTTGATCTGTAATTAGCCCTATTGATCTTTCTGTTCTTCATTTCTTCATCACTTCCCTGACTGTAGCTATTCTCTGTGTGTAGAGAGGGTTTATTCATGGCATAAGGGTTCATATCCCATCAATGATCATGACTCATCGATGGCTAAGTCTTTTATGTAAACCCTTGGTAATTTTAATATTTTTTTGCCTCTCAGATTGTCATCCAAAAGTTATTTTATCATTGGAATGCCCCTCTGAGAAATTACTGCCATTAAACCTGCAAACACATAAAAAAACATTAATTTGAAAACTTGCGGGAAGGGAAAAATTGCTTTTTCAGGGTTTTGAGGCGTCGAGGGGCGATTTGCAAAAGGGGAGGGAGTATAGGGGCATGATCCATGAGGCGAAATCATGAGGAAATTCAAATGAGGGCAAACAACTTTGAATTTTAGCGCAGGAGGGGAAGGTAGTTTTGGGAAAACAACAGTGGTTTATCACGTAGATCATCAATGGTAAGCGGTTTTAGGTGGTCGGCGCACGATACCATAGAGCGGCTGCCGCATGTCCAGGGTGAAACCACCTTTTTCGCGAGGGTTGGCGGTTTTTAACCTTCAACGCCTAAATCTGCGCGATATGGGTCTTAGACCATTAGATCTCGAGTGATGAGATGTACGGTGCGGTCATCGCCTTGGAGCGGGGTGCAAGTTTGGCGGATGGGAACCAGTGGACAGGTGGCAGGCGGTTTTGGCAGCAGGATAAAGTGGAAGGTGGGGCCCTGTGTAATGATGTACGTGGGTTTGTCATGTAGTGCGGGTTCGGTTGGGAGACGAGATGAAGGGCATGAGTGTGGTGGCCGTTGGATCAGGGCCCAAGGATTTTGATCAACGATCGAGATGATCTGGGAGAAACAAAATAGCGGAGTGAAGTAAAAAGGGGGGCCCGCTTTTAATTTTCCAAAGGTCTGGGGTTTCATACAAGGCATGGGGGTTAAAAGAAATAAAGAGGGGTGGAGGCATATTTTCATGGTGGAATGAGCTTAGGAATAGGTGGAATTTCGGGGTCATATGGGAGTGAAGGGTTTAGGAGTTAATCGGAGAGGGGCTTAAGGCCTTATTTCAAAAAAGTGGGTTTTTGCATAAAAACATAGTTTTTATGAACAATGAAAGGGTCCGAAAGGCTGAATAGTTAGGTTTAAACAATGAAAAAATGGTTTTTCATTGTTTATGGGTTTTTATGAGAAGATGATGCACGAGGGGGGATTTTTGAGGGTTTTTTTGGAGGAAAGAAGAAAGGGATTTTTATAGGGAAAAGGATGAATGAGGGTGTAAGTGAAGTGATGAAAATGAGGCAAATAAGGCCTAGAAAATGGAGTTTTCTTTGAAGCAGGGTATATTTTGAGAAGGCAAAGGATAAATTTTATAGTGAAACAATTAGGTTTAGGATAATGAAGGCAGCTAGATTTCTAAAACTCACAATGTTTCTTCAAATATTGTTTCTAGAAATCTAGGCTTTACAACTTAGTCATCCTTTGATATCAGCAAAATTACTGATGACTAACAGTGGCTCCACTTGGGGAGGGCAGCTTTACTTTCAAGGTGTCCAGAGCCTTCAGTTTATTGAATCTCTGATTTTTAACAGATCAGTGCCTTATCCATTGGGAAAATTTCCCTTTTTTCTCATTTGCTGATATTTCTCTGAAATGACAATTTTTAACAATATGCAATATGTGATTTCCTTTGACAACATTCTACCTACCCAATCCTACTTATCCTAACATTTTTTCTTCTTCTTTGGGTGCATTTGAACTAGAAAACTCTTTGACATTTTATTTTTGAAAACAAAAATAACTATCTATTCCTATCCTTATTTCTTCCAAGAGTTCAGATTAAACTATTGAACTCTTTTATTTTCTACCTAGACTACTTGGCTGCCAAGATTACATTGTTTGGCAGTCTCGATTCTCTAACTATAGAAATGAAATTTAAATCATGGTTCAAACCAGGATTAGACAGTCTGATCAACCATGGTTGTGGCATTTGGAACAAGCTGCACACAAACATTATTATGCAGAAAAAGTGAATCAGTCAAATAAGGCTGTGATTTGTCATTAGTAGTGCATCTTTATCTATCTCTTTGGTTCTGTTTTGAGCATGTGGAACCAGCATATTCGTTTTTTCCATAATATATCCTTTTTTGATAAGCTAAGTCTGAAATAATCTTGACAATCATTGCTTCTACTAACTTATCAACATAAATTTAAAACATGTTCAGCCATGATTAGGCTAGATGACTGAACAAGGTATCTTTTTGAATCAGCAGTGGCATTTAGACTTGCACACTTTCAGCAGTATTGTTTTCTGGGTATGGGGCTATATCTCTTTTGAATTTGCCCTCTTTTCCTTTCTCTTTTATTGTTTTTGTATTTTCTCCAATCTTTCTCATGCTATGTTATGTATGATGAGTGAAAACTTTGAATCTAGGACTCTTGACAAAAATAATGTTTGAGCATTCTGCCATTGATAGGACCTCCAAATAGTTCTTCTCCATTCAACCCTTATAAGAAGAAAGCATTATGACCCTTAATTGAATGAATGATATAAGGTCCTTTCCACAAATTCTCAAATTTACCATGTTTACCTTTGTCTTCCCTCCTAGAATCCCATTTCAAGACTGTATCTCCAACTTGGAAATTGCTTGATTTAGTTCTTCTGTCAAAGATCTTCTTGATATTTTCTTGAACTTATTGTGTCCTTTTTTATACTTCCTCTCTTGTCTGCTGCAAATGAATGGTTTAATTTAGCCTTCTCTGCATGTCATTTTCTTCTGTTTGTACTTATTGGAGAATTTTTATGACTAGAACTCCCAAAGATGTAGGGAAGACTGCATCTATGCGATATACCAGCTGATAGGAGGACATGTTTATTGATTTCTTGGTGGTTAGCCTATCAGCCCATAATGCATGAACCAAATTACTATGCCATGATTTTTTATTTTGATCTAGCAATATTTCGATAACGTTGATCAGGCTTTTATTTTATGATTCAGATAGGCCATTTCCTTGGGGATAGTGAGTTGTGGAATTCCCTAAAGTGATATGGTATTTATAGCAGAGTCAATCATTTTCTTGGATTTGAAGGCAACAACATTGTCTGTAATGATTTTTATAGGACAACCAAATCTGGATAGTATGTTGGTTTCAAGGAACTTGATAATGGTAGAGTCAGTAGTATTCCTAGAAAGGATAGCTTCTATCCATTTGGTGAAATAAGCAGTGGCAGTAAGGATCCACTTATGTTGGGAAGATGAGGTTGGGTGAATTTCTCCAATAAATTCTAAACCCCATTGCTGGAAGGGAGCCTTAATAATAATGGGGTGCAAAGGTAAAGGTAGGCTTTTCCTCTTGCCATAAAACATTTGACACTTATGGCAAGTTATGACTAGTTTTTAAGTATCTGGGAAAAGGGTGGGCCAATAGTAGCCAGCTCTAAGAATATTGTTTGTTGTGGTCTTCCAGTAAAGATGGTCTCCACATTCTCCCTCATGCAGCTCATGCACGATCTTTCCTGCATCATTCTCAAGCAAACATTTAAGCAATATGCCAACAACAGTTTTCCAATATAATACTCCATCCAAAATGCAATAATTTAAAGCTTTTTGTTTCAAGAATCTAGATTTATTCTTTGATAGAGATGGAGGAGTATTAAGATAGAGAAGCACATAAATGATATCAACATACCAAGGTGAATTCAAAAATATTTCCTTAATGTATGGAGCTATGAATTCTTCTGTTTCTTCCAAAACATCAACCATGTTTATATTTAATACTTGGCAATTTTATTCTGCCATGAGTTTTGCTAATCCCTGTCCTTTAATCAGCTTGGTAGGCCTAATTTCAAAATCATATTCTAAGATGATTGCAATCCATTTTTCCCTTTTACCATCAGGGTCTTGATTTAGAATGTCATTGACAGTGGTATGTAGGATCAAAGCAATGATATGAGAATGAAAAATGTAGACTCAGAAATCTTTCAATGCGTTTATCAAGACTAGGGCATGTTTCTCCATCATATTATATTCGAGGAGAGAATATCTTAAGGCTCTGCTAAAAAAGGATATGGGTTGTTCTTTCCCTGTATTATTATTTTGCAGTAATACTACAACAGTTGTATGTTCAGAGGAAAATGAGAAAATGTAGAAATCTTTAGTGAAATCAGGACTAATAAGAATTGGTGTTTGAGTGAGAGCTTGTTTAACCAGTTCAAATGATTTTTTGGCTTCTATGGTCCACTTAACCCCTGTTTCATTTTTGAGCATGTTTGTGATGTTCCTTAAAAGTTCAGCAAGGTTGGGGATGAACCTTCTCAAGAAATTGATCTTCCCAATGAAAAATTGCAATTCTTTGAGGTTTCTAGGATGGCTGATTTTCAAGATGCCTTCAATCCTTTTAGGGTCTACTTTGATTCCCTCTTCAAATATTATGTGACCAAGAAGTTTTCCTTCTTGGAGACCAAAGAGTGTCTTTTTGGGATTCAAAGATAAAACATATTTTCTACATTTCTCAAAAACTTTTCTTAAATGAATCAAATGTTCTTTATCAGTTTTGGAGAAAACAGTGATGTCATCAAGGTAAATGATTATGAAATAGCCTATGTCTTCTGAAAAATCTATGTCCATGGCCCTTTGGAATGTGGCTCCTGCATTCATCAAACCAAATGGCACTTTAATGTACATGAATGTACCCCAATGCGTAGTGAAAGTAGTTTTGTGTTGATCACTTGGGAGTACTAGCACTTGGTTGTAGCCTGAAAAACCATCCAATAGTGATATTCTTTTAGATCCAACCACCCTCTGAAGTATGTGGTCCATTTTAGGCAAGGGATAATTATCTTTCAGGGAGGCTCTGTTCAGATTTCTAAAGTCAATGCAAAGCCTGATTTCCCCGGTCTTCTTCCTAACAGACACAAGGTTGGAAACCCACTGTGAGTATCTAAGGGGAACTATGATCCCAACATCATACATATTTTTTATCTCTTTCTCAACTAAATGTAATAAAATAGGGTTTATCCTTCTTAGTTTTTGTTTGAAAGGTTTTTGATTTTCCTTAAGAGGAATTTTATGTTGAATAATGCTGGTATCATATGATTTCAGATCTTTGTACCCCCATGCAAACACATCCCCAAACTCCTTAAAAAGTTCAATATATTCTTGTTTGATATGAGTAGGGAGAGTGCTAGATAATTTGATCATTTTGGGTTCATTTATGCTGCATATGTTATGTTTTTCTACATTGGTTTCGGTAGGTTCCATCTTTGGTTTTTTAGCTCCATCATTGAAGTCAAAAAGCTCCTCTAAAGGTGTAAGGCCCCTTGGTATTGAATCATTTTTACATTGTAAAAAATCAAGGTCCTTTTGATCTTTTTTGTTTAGTAATTCTTTTGTACAAAGGTATTCAAATTGGTTTATATCATCAGTAGAGGGTAGCTCTGTTTTAAGGACTTGTTTCTCATCAAAATAGTTTTCTTCAAGGCTTGGGCTAGGTGTGGGTTCAGTAAAATCATTTCATGATTGCGAGAAATAATTAATGTGTTTATCATCCTCAAACACTTGCCAATTGTTTTCATTGTCAGGGAGTGTAGGCCTATTTTTCACTTTGACACTGAATTGTTCATTTATCTAGGGTATTTGGCAATTGCTGGCAGCGAAGGCAAGTTCATTTGCGAGGTGGTTTTGAGCTCTAGGGATGAAGGTGAGTTCATATTTTTCAAAGGTTTTTAATATATCTAAGGAAACATTCATATATTCTCTTAATCTTGGGTTTTTGGCTGAATACTCCCCTTTTATTTTCCTAATAATCATCTCTGAATCACCTTGGACTGATATTTTCTTGGCTCCTCAATCTTTGAGCAGATGTAGGCCAAGGAGGAGGGCTTCATATTCTGCAATGTTATTTGTGCATGGAAAATCAAGTTTATAAGAATATCCTTTGTTTATATTGTGTATCCATACACCTGCTCCGGAACCTATCTTGCTACAAGAGCCATCAAAGCTCATTTCCCAAAGTTTTTGTGCCTGATGTTCATTATTATTTTGTTGTTCAGGGCTGCTAAGTTTAAGGTTGTCAGATTCTTTTTTTAGGGACAGATTTGACTGTTTGGGTGGACTTAACTCCATCTCATTTTCCTTTTCTTTTTGGTTGATTTCATGTTCATTGTATAAGATAAAGGATTCTAAATCTGAATGAATAAAATAAATAGGAGTGTTGTTTGGCCTATCTATGTTGCTTACCACAAATTTCATGTGAGATTCTCTATATAGTCTTCTAGTTGGTTAAAAACTGGAATGGTAGCATAAGACATGTCCATTTGAAGGCTTCCCTGGAGTTTGGCTCCCCATGATCTAGATAAAAGCATGCCATACTTTGGGGGAATGTCAGCAACTACTATGTCCAAAACTAGACCCTTAGCTAGAATTTGTGCCAGATTGACACATAAATCCTTGATTAGACCTAAACATTTAACTCTGCTTGAATCAAAGGAATACAGGTCCTTGCAAGGTTTGGTAATTTCTAGTCCTAATTTTTCCATCACCACTTTTGTCATAAGATTGTGAGAGGCACCAAAGTCTAGCATGGCATTGTGTAAGATATAATCATGTATATTCAAGTTGACATAAAATGGAGGAATGATTCCTTTTTGGTATTTTCCTTCTACTTCAGGACCAAACAACAATTATGGTTTATCATCTGTTAAGTTCAAAGTATCAGTTTCATTTTCTATATTCAAAGCTTTCAAAACTTGATTTTTATATACATCCTTAGTTACTAGTTCAGCTAGAGATATGCTAATTTTGATCTTGGAAATTTCTCCCTCAAGGATGAAAGGGACTAAAGATTTTGACATATTTACATCTGTTTTGTCAATCATAGTCCTTTCAGCAATTCTAATTTGCTGAGTTTTATTAGGACTATTATTTAGGACAGATTTCTCAGGGCCACTAGCAGAAGTACTAGGGCAGCTTGTGTCAACACTTTGCTGATTTGTTTTGTCTATGTTTGAAACAGTCTTCTTAGTCAAAGTGTTATGGTGTTTGCTGTCTTTTTAGGAAGGTTTTCTGAGGTTTTCCTAACAACAATATCTATTTGGTCTTTCTTGGCTAAATCTAGGTATTTTTTTCTCCTAAGATCATATTGTCTGTGTACCTCCATTATTGCATTTTCATACCCCAATCGGTAATCTTCATAATCCTCATAGTTTGTGTCAGTTTGTTCTAAGGAGAAGAATCCTTGTTCTTCTTTAGTGAGGAAAACATCTGTCTCACTATCATATCCTATCAGATTTACATGATTTTCTTCCAAGATTTCACTTTCCCTTTCTTCTTCCTGATCTACATAGTTTTATTAAAGGGAGGCCTAATTTGTTGATCATTATCTATTTGTCTATCTTGAATAGGATCTCTTCAGAAATTAGGATTTCTATTTATGTTTTGGGGATTGATTTGGTTTTCTCTTGGAGGCACTCTATCATTTAACTATATTTTCTCAAGCATTCTTTCCATTACCCTCACTAAGTTGTCAATTTTGGCATCATATGATGAGGTTGATGCCATCGTTTCATCTTTGTATGTAACTCTTTTCTTTGATTTCAACCTAGCTTTTTTCTCAATCATATTTGCCTCTACACTTATGGTTCCCCTTTGCATATCTTCTAAGGTTAAGGGGTCTCTTTCTCTTAGCTGGTAGGCCATGTCCGGATCAAAGCCTTCAGGAAATTTAGCTAAGGCTAAGCCTAGTGGAGATTTCATATTTGGGGGAAGTGCATTGTAAATACTATTGAATCTAGTGCACTAATCTTGGACACTTTCCCTAGCATTTCTTTTGAGGTTGCTATATTCTGAAAGGATTTGGAGAGGGTTCTTTTTTATTTCCCATTTGTTTATGAATGTTTGGTATAAAGAAGGAGATCATTTATGCTATTTGGAGTTAAGCTTTTAAACCATTTTTTGGCTTCTCCTCCTAAACTTTGGGCAAAGATTCTCATCTTAATGGTTTCTTCTTCTATTTCCATGTAATCAAAAGCATCATCCATTTCATCCACATGCTGTTGGGCAGTAGTGGATTCAGTTCCAGTGAAATGGGGGATTCTAGATTGATAATCATTTGGTAAAGGAATCAGAGGTTGTGGTAACACTAATGGGGCATACCATGCAGCCATGATAAGAATAAATGGGGGATTTGCAAGTGGTGGATTTGTGAAAGGGAAAGTGGGATGAAATGGAGTGTTTTGAACAATGGAAGTATGGATGGATGTGTTGGAAGTGCTTGGACCAGAAAACTAATTTTGAGCAGATTTGTTATGAAAGGAGCTAAAGTGATGGAGAAGTTGAAAATCAGGTGGAGTGGAAGGGGAGGCTTCTCTACTAAAACTCTGCTGCAAATCTGTGGGCTTTTGCTGAACTTGGTCTATATCACTATGTGACTTGGTTCTGAATAGTTTCTTTGTATGAGACAAGTCAAAGTGAGGAACTTTCAAGACTGTGAGATTTTCAAGGATAGATCTTGTTCTTTGGATAGTCCTAACAGTAGTTAAAATTCCAGATCTAGAAGTATGCCACAAAATATTTTCTAGATCATCAACTATTGTAGGAGGATTTGGGTATGGATGAGACCTAGTATTGATCCTATGTGAAGCCAGATTTCAAGTTCCAAATTTATGAGAGGCTGAAAGTATAAGGACCGTTTCCAGAAGTTTGACCTCTCTTAACGTTTAGTTTCTTTTTAGAATATGGGACTAGGCTTCTAAACTTTCTTAGGACTGATTTGATACAATCCTAAAGAAATATAGGAGTACTAGTGGAGTAATAGGTCTACTGGGGCTAATGGAGTCACCGGGTGGAAATTTTTAGCTTTTTTGAAGGTAAAATAAGTTATGGTCCACCACCAATAAGTAATAAAAGCCAATCAAGGGATATTTTTGGGTTTTCTAAGTTCTTATTTTTTTCTATGGTTTGTAAGAGTATCCTATACCTGAATCATCATGTAGCTAATATGGTGACACAAACATAGTCTACTCTATGGCTAATAGTTTGATTTTCTTAAGCTTGATAATGGTTTCTAGAGTCCTAAGGTGTACTTAGTTTGTCACTAACTCAGAGGTCCCACTGTGATCGCCAGAATGTTAGGGTCCTGTGATTTGGAAGATTGGGATTGTTACACCATTTTTTGGTCATCTAACCTATTATCATTAGATGAACTCAAGTACACCATGTAAGACCAATTTTACCCTAAGTAAGATTGCTTTCACTATGTGAAATAACTTAGTAAAACACCTTTATTAGGTTGTTTATGGTCTAAACAGGAAACCCCAAAAGGAAATAATAAACAAATCTATATTTGTCTATATTTCCTGGCCATATTTAACCCAAAACAAGGAAATCAATTAAATAAATCCTTATTTATTTGATTATTTCCTAGGAATAAGTTATTTAAATCCCTATTTAAATAATATTCTTAGTTAAATTTGACTAAATCATTTATAAATAATTAAATAAACAATTATTTATTTAATTATATTTCCACCATTTCCTTAAAATAATAAATAAATCATTTATTTATTTATTATTTATAAATAAAGGAATTGACCCAAGTCAAAAATCCTTTTCCCTCCAACAAATATAATAAAATATTCCTAAAGGGTGGTTCTAGAATTTGATTAATAATATTTTATTCATGCACCAAGTTCCAGACCACCCTAATATTTTGTTATAAATAGAATTGTTTTCCCATTCATTAGTCACATTTCATTGCATTAGATCACTCTAGATCTATACTCTTGGTCACATTCTCCATTTTTGCCTTGCGAACTCCCTTTGAGTTCTATGTTTGTCTGGGTTTTCTACACCAACAAGAGAGAAAAATTTTAGATCTGAAATGCTGAGGACTTTCAAGAACCCATCCCATTGAGGAGAATCAGAAACACCTTTCTTTTTTTCCTCTCAGGTGCCCCCTTTTAATATAAAAAATTCTTTCAAATACATTGTTCTTGTCTTGTCTATTGGATGCATGGAGCCACATTTTATTTTTACTGCTTAATGTCTTTTATGCTTAGATCTGGATTTGTGCAGCATTATTTGGATCAACTAACTGCAGACTTAAAGATATTGGCAGCCATAATTGATGTTAGGGCTATTTGTTATGCATAGCTAAAGTGGTCTTTTTCGACCAAAGATTCATACTAACAGGGATAAAAAATGACAAGGTAACATGAAACCAATCTTTAGAGTTGTAGGACCTAGCCTTCTTAGACTCAGAGAGG
Organism: Pinus albicaulis; assembly: GCA_034641835.2. Lineage (NCBI taxonomy): Eukaryota > Viridiplantae > Streptophyta > Pinopsida > Pinales > Pinaceae > Pinus > Pinus albicaulis. The sequence continues at coordinate 1,320,565,930 of CM076581.1, forward strand.
GATCTCTCAGGTTGTTTTCAAATATGTGTGCTTGTTTGCTTTTAAGGGTCGATTTTAGGCTAGTTATTAAGTATGAGGTTGGTTGTTTGTTTGGTTGGGTATGATGATCAAAGAGCATAGATAGAAAGAGGAAATCTCTAAGTCATTGGGCAATGGAGTCAAATGAAAGTCATGATAAGTTCATCAAAGGATCAGGGAGTATCATAAGGCAAATCTAACTTGGCCAGTGGATCTTCAAACTTTAGGATAATGATGTGAACCTTAAGGATGAGAATGAAAATTAGGACAAAGAGCAATTAAAAATTATTTATCATGCACTTTAAACAAGAAACATCTTTCAAGGCATCTGTTTTGAAGCAAGCAAAAGGATAGGGCAAACCGTAGACTTCTTTGGAAAGAATTTTAATAAGAAAACCTTTCAGATAACAATCCAGCAATCAAAAGACTATTTTCAGATAATAAAACATATAAGATAAACAGTAAGAGCAGCCTAAGATCAAACAGAAATAATCTAATCTACTTTTGACCAACTCTTTAGGAATATTTAAAGTAACCTTTTGAGGAAGTCCAAAGGATAGGGCGCACCATAGAATTCCATGGTTTAGACTCTACTAAGCATACTTTGAAAAGATATTTAAAAAAAAATATCTTTAGTTGTACTCAAAGGAGCATGGACTCACCACTTAATTTCCCTGGTTTCACTCTATTGAAATCATTCCTCAAAAAAACCTCTCAAGACGTACTCAAAGGGATATGGACTTACCAAAAGGGAGACTCCTTGGTTATACTCTATTTAATTATTTCTAAGATGATAAGCATCAATGGAACTAGAGGGAAATTAAGAATCCTCAAATCAGACCTTGCAGAAGAAAACATTAAGGCAGTGAAGAGGATATAGAACTAAGGTGCTTTCAAAAGACATTTCTTAGCCTAAAACCTTTACTCTACTGTAACAAAGAAAGGTGGAAACATAATGAAAACAAGAAATAACAATAATAGATAGAAGTACTTCACCAACAGCCAAGCTCAGGGATCCAGTGATCTAGCCTCCTTCGTCAACAAACAAATCAGGGCATCCACAAGATCCAAAACATCAATTTTCCTTCAACTTCCAAGAGACTATGTATTACTTAAAAGAGTCATCAAATGCCAACAATACAATGAGTTCAGATGCAATATTTATGCTGCAAATGAGAAGGTGAGTTTAAGATATGGTTTAAGTATCATTAATTACAGAGTAAGTGCATTCCTGACCTTGAAAACCATGCAAGGCCCAAGGCAGGAATATCTGCAGCTACTTCTCTGTTTCAATAACTCTGTCTTAAATTTTAGGGGAAAATAGGTGAAGAGTTTGACTTTAAGGCCTATTCTTAACTATTACAATAGTTTCCTTGACAGATAAAAATATCTTCTGACTGTGCAATAACTGCCAATTGCCTTTATGAAAGAAAAACATTCTGTAGGTGGCAATTGGATATTTGGGAGGAGTAACTGCTTCCTTGTTGAGTTACTCGAGGCTGTCATTGGGTTAAGTTTCCTTTGCTTTGAACATAACCTCAGTATTGAGGCCTTTAACCTTGATTTATCCATAATTTTATGTCTTACTGCCTTTATCTTATGCTTTGCTTTATAACTGTATTGTTCATTTATTCCTTCTTTTTTAAATTTTGGCCTTTCATCATTAATCACTGTTTTATGAGGGCTAATACTTTGCTTTATCCCTTGATCTGTAATTAGCCCTATTGATCCTTTTGTTTTTCATTTCTTCATCACTTCTCTAACTAAAATATTTTTCTTTATCCCTTGATACGTAATTAGCTATTGATCTTTACGTTTCTTCCATTTCTTCATCACTTCCACAAAAAGAAAAATCGTAGCTATGGTAGCTATTCTATGTGTGTAGAGAGGGTTTATTCATGGCATAAGGGTTCATAGCCCATCGATGATCATGACTCATCGATGGCTAAGTCTTTTATGTAAACCCTTGGTCCTTTTAATATTTTTTTGCCTCTTGGATTGTCATCCAAAATTTATTTTATCATTGGAATGCCCCTCTGGGAAACTATAGCCATTAAACCTCCAAACACACAAACAAACATTAATTTGAAAACTTGCAGGAAGGGAAAAATGATTTTTCAGGGTTTTGAGGTGTCGAAGGGCGATTTGCAGAAGGGGAGGGAGTACAGGGGCATGATCCATGAGGCAAAATCACGAGGAAATTCAAATGAGGGAAAAGAACTTTGAATTTTGGCGCAGGAGGGGAAGGCAGTTTTGGGAAAACCATAGTGGTTTATCATGTAGATCATTGGCGGTAAGCGGTTTTAGGTGGTCGGCGTGCGATACCATAGAGTGACTGCCACGTGTCTAGGGTGAAAACACCTTTTTCCCGTGGGTTGGGGGTTTTTAACCTTCAGTGCCTAAATCTACGCGATATGGGTCTCAGACCGTTAGATCTCGAGCGATGAGATCTACAGTTGGGTCATCGCCTTGGAGGGGGGTGCAAGTTTGGCAGATGGGACCCGGTGGACAGGCAGCAGGCGACTTTGGCAGCAGGATAAAGTGGAAGGTGGGGCCCAGTGTAATGATTTACGCAGGTTTGTCATGTAGCGTGGGTTTGGTTGGGAGACGGGATGAAGGGTGGGAGTGCAATGGCCATTGGATCAGGGCCCAGGGCTTTTGATCAACGATCGAGATGATCCAGGAGAAACAAAATGGCGGAGTGAAGTAAAAAGGGGGGCCCGCTTTTAATTTTCCAGAGGTTTGGGGTTTCATACAAGGCATGGGGGTTAAATGAAATAAAGAGGGGCGGAGGCATATTTGCATGGTGGAAGGGGCTTAGGAATAGGTAGAAGGTCGGGGTCATATGGGAGTGAAGGGGCTAGGACTTAATCGGAGAGGGGCTTAAGGCCTTATTCAAAAAAGTGGGTTTGCATAAAAGCAGAGTTTTTATGAACAATGAAAGGGTCCGATAGGCTGAATAGTTAGGTTTAAACAATGAAAAAAGGGTTTTTTCATTATTTATGGGTTTTTATGAGAAGATGATGCATGAGGGGGGATTTTTGAGGGTTTTTTGGAGGAAAGAAGAAAGGGGTTTTTACAGGGAAAAGGATGAATGAGGGTGTAAGTGAGGTGATGAAAATGAGGCAAATTAGGCCTAGAAAATGGAGTTTTCTTTGTAGCAGGGTAGATTTTTAGAAGGCAAAGGATAAAGTTTATAGTGAAAAAATTAAGTTTAGGATAATGAAGGAAGTGAGATTTATAGAACTCATAATGTTTCTTCAAATATTGTTTCTAGAAATCTAGGCTTTACAACTTAGTCATCCTTTGATATCAACAAAATTACTGATAACTAAAAGTGGCTCCACTTAGGGAGGGAAACTTTACTTTCAAGGTGTCCAAAACCGTCAGTTTATTAAATCTCTAATTTTTAGCAGATTAGTGCCTTATCCATTGGGCAGATTTCCCTTCTTTCTCATTTGTTGATATTTCTCTGAAATGACAACTTTTAACAATCTGCAATATGTGATTTCCTTTGACAGCATTCTACCTACCCAATCCTACTTGTCCTATCATTTTTCTTCTTCTTTGAGTGCATTTGAACTAGCAAACTCTTTGACTTTTTATTTTTGAAAACATAAATAACTATCTATTCCTATCCTTATTTCTTCCAAGAGTTCAGATTAAACTGTTGAACTCTTTTATTTTCTACCTAGACTACTTAGCTGCCAAGATTACACTGTTTGGCAGTCTCGATTCTCTAACTATAGACATGAAATTTAAATCATGGTTCAAACCAAGATTAGACAGTCTGATCAACCATGGTTGTGGCATTTGGAACAAGTTGCACACAACCATTATTATGCAGAAAAAGTGAATCAGACAAATAAGGCTATGATTTGTCATTAGTAGTGCATCTTTATCTATCTCTTTGGTTCTGTTTTGAGCATGTGGAACCAACATCTTCATTTTTTCCTTAATCTATCCTTTTTTGATAAGCTAAGTCTGAAATAATCTTGACAATCATTGCTTATACTAACTTATTAACATAAATTTAAAACATGTTCAGCCATGATTAGGCTAGATGACTGAACAAGGTATCATTTTGAACAGTAGTGGCATTTAGACTTGCACACTTTCAGCAATATTTTCTTTTGGGTATGGGGCTGCACCTCTTTTGAATTTTCCCTCTTTTCCTTTCTCTTTTTTTGTTTTTTTATTTTATCCAATATTTCTCATGCTATGTTATGTATAATGAGTGAAAACTTTGAATCTAGGACTCTTGACAGAAATAATGTTTGAGCATCCTACCATTGACAGGACCTCCAAATAGTTCTTCTCCTTTCAGCCCTTGTAATAAGAAAGCATTATGACCCCTAATTTAATGAATGATATAAGTTCCTTTCCACAAATTCTCAAATTTACCATGTTTACCTTTGTCTTCCCTCCTAGAATCCCATTTCAAGACTGTATCTCCAACTTGGAAATTGTTTGATTTAGTTCTTCTGTCAAAGATCTTCTTAATATTTTCTTGAACTGTTTGTGTCCTTTTGTATACTTCCTCTCTTGTCTGCTGCAAATGAATGGTTTGATTTAGCCTTCTCTGCATGTCATTTTCTTCTGTTTGTACTTCTTGGAGAAGTTTCATGACTAGAACTCCCAAAGATGCAGGGAAGACTGCATCTATGCGATATACCAGCTGATAGGGGGACATGTTTATTGATTTCTTGGTGGTTAGCCTATCAGCCCATAATGCATGAACCAACTTACTATGCCATGATTTTTGATTTTGATCTAGCAATCTTTTGATAATGTTGATCAGGCTTTTATTAGATGATTCAACTAGGAAATTTTGTTGGGGATAGTAAGCTGCGGATTGCCCTAAAGTGATATGGTATTTATAGAAGAAGTCAATTATTTTCTTGGATTTGAAGGTAGCAACATTTTCTGTAATGATTTTTCTAGGACAACCAAATTTTGATAGTAAGTTGGTTTCAAGGAACTTGATAATGATAGATTCAATAGCATTCCTAGAAGGGATAGCTTCTATCCATTTGGTGAAATAATTAGTGGCGGTAAGGATTCACTTATGTTGGGCAGATGAGGTTGGGTGAATTTCTCCAATAAATTCTAAACCCCATTGCTGGAAGGGAGCCTCAATAATGATGGGGTGCAAAGGTAAAGGTAGGAGTTTCCTCTTGCCATAAAAAAATTGACACTTATGGCAAGTTATGACTAGTTTTTGAGTATCTGGGAAAAGGGTGGGCCAATAGTAGCCAGCTCTAAGAATCTTGTTTGCTGTGGTCTTCCAGTAAAGATGGCCTCCACATTCTCCCTCATGCAGCTCATGCATGATATTTCTTGCATCATTCTCAGGTAAACATTTAAGCAATATGCCAACAACAGTTTTCCAATATAATACTCCATCCAAAATGCAATAATTTAAAGCTTTCTGTTTCAAGAATCTAGCTTTAGTCTTTGATAGAGAAGGAGGAGTATTAAGATAGAAAGCACATAAATGATATCATCATACCAAGGTGAATTCAAAAATATTTTTTCAATGTATGGAGCTGTGAATTCTTCTGATTCTTCCAAAACATCAACCATGTTTATATTTAATACTTGGAAATTTGATTCTGCCATGATTTTTTCTAATCCCTGTCCTTTAATCAGCTTAGTAGGCCTAATTTCTAAATCATATTCTAAGATGATTGCAATCCATTTTCCCCTTTTACCATCAGGGTCTTGATTTAGAATGTCCTTGAAAGTGGTATGTGGGACAAAAGCAATGATATGAGAATGCAAAATGTAGACTCAGAAATCTTTCAATTCTTTTATCAAGGCTAGGGCATGTTTCTCCATGATATTATATTTTAGGGGAGCATCTCTTAAGGCTTTGCTAAAAAAGGATATGGGTTGTTCTTGCCCTGTATTATTCTTTTGCAATAATATTGCAGCAATTGTATGTTCATAGGCAAATGAGAGAATGTAGAAATATTTAGTGAAATCAAGAATAATAAGAACTGGTGTTTGAGTGAGAGCTTGTTTAACCAGTTCAAATGACTGTTTGGCTTCTATGGTCCACTTAACCCCTGTTTCCTTTTTGAGCATGTTTGTGATGTTCCTTAAAATTTCAGCAAGGTTGGGGATGAACCTCCTCAATAAATTGATCTTCCCAATGAAAGACTGCAATTCTTTGAGGTTTCTAGGATGGCTTATTTTCAAGATGCCTTCAATCCTTCTAGGGTCTAATTTGATTCCCTCTTCAGAGATTATGTGACCGATAAGTTTTCCTTCTTGGAGACCAAAGAGTGTCTTTTTGGTATTAAAAGATAAGCCATATTTTCTACATTTCTCAAAAGAGTTTCTTAAATGAATCAAATGTTCTTTATCAGTTTTGGAGAAAACAACGATGTCATCAAGGTAAATGATTATGAAATAGCCAATGTCTTCTGAAAAAGCTATATTCATGGCCCTTTGAAATGTGGCTCTTGCATTCATCAAACCAAATAGCATTTTAGCATACATGGATGTACTCCAAGGCGTAGTGAAAGCAGTTTTGTGTTGATCACTTGGGAGTACTAGCACTTGGTTGTAGCCTAAAAAACCATCTAACAGTGATATTGTTTTAGATCCAACCCCCTTCTGAAGTATGTGGTCCATTTTAGGCAAGGGATAATTATCTTTCAGGGAGGCCTGTTCAAATTTCTAAAGTCAATGCAAAGCCTAATTTCCCCGGTCTTCTTCCTAATAGACACAAGGTTGGAAACCCACTGTGAGTATCTAAAGGGAACTATGATCCCAACATCATACGCATTTTTGACCTCTTTCTCAACTAAAGGTAATAAAACAGGGTTTATCCTTCTTAGTTTTTGTTTGAAAGGTTTTTTATTTTCCTTAAGAGGAATTTTATGTTGAATAATGCTAGTATCATATGATTTCAGATCTTCGTACCCCCATGCAAACACATCCCCAAACTCCTTAAAAAGTTCAATATATTCTTGTTTGATATGAGTAGGGAGAGTGTTAGATAAATTGATCATTTTGGGTTCATTTATGCTGCCTATGTTATGTTCTTCTACATTGGTTTCGGTAGGCTCCATATCTGGTTTTTTAGCTACATCATTGAAGTAAAAAAGCTCCACTAAAGGTGTAAGTCCCCTTGGTATTGAATTATTTTTAGATTGTAAAACTTCAAGGTCCTTTTGATCTTTTTTGTTTAGTAATTCTGCTGTACAAAGATATTCAAATTGGTTTATATCAACAGTAGAGGGAAACTCTATTTTAAGGACTTGTTTCTCATCAAAATAGTTTTCTTCAAGGCTTGGGCTAGGTGTGGGTTCAGAAAAATCATTTCTTGATTGCAGGAAATCATTAATGTGTTTATCTTCCTCAAACACTTGCAATAGTTTTCATGTTAGGGACTGTAGTCCTATTTTTCACTTTGACATTGAATTGTTCATTTATCTGGGGTATTTGGCAATTTATGGCAATGAAGGCAAGTTCATTTGCGAGGTGGTTTTGAGCTCTAGGGATGAAGGTGAGTTCATATTTTTCAAATTTTTTTAAGAGCTCTAGGGCAGCATTCCTATATTCTCTTAATATTGGGTTTTTGGTTGAATACTCCCTTTTTATTTGCCTAATAATCAGCTTTGAATCTCATTGGACTGATATTTTCTTGGCTCCTAAATCTTTGAGCAGATGTAGGCCAAGGAGGGCCTCAAATTTTGCAATGTTATTTGTGCATGGAAAATCAAGTTTATAAGTATTTCCTTTGTTTATATTGTGTATCCATACACTAGCTCCAAAACCTATCTTGCTACAATATCCGTCAAAGCTCATTTCCCAAAGTGTTTGTGCCTGATGTTCATTATCATTTTGTTGTTCAGGGCTGCTAAGTTTAAGGCTATTAGATTTTTTTTTTAGGGACATATTTGACTCTTTGGGTGGACTTAACTCTGTAGGAATTTACAGGGTGAGTTCCTTAGATCAAGAACCAAAGGTCACCGCTCACAAACATATCACAAATTAGTAGACTAGTATATTCACATGGTTAAAACCCTCAAAGAGGGAAATAGTCCATGGCCTGAGCCAATGCGGCCACTTCAGGAAATTTATTAATATAAAAATAAAAGTTACATATGTTTCTCTCATAAATTGTTACCGGACAAATTACCCTCCATGCTCTTTAAATAGAGATCATCGACCAATCGGGTGCTAAGCCACGGATCAAGAGTTGTTAATACCGAGGTAAGAGATAATCGTCAGATCACTAGAAATCGTGATCGCCGGATTATAAGTTACAAATGTACATGTTAAAGAAAAACACTTTGCCTAACTCTACACTAGACTAAGTTATTCTTAACTATTTCCTATGTGTCAGAATATCCTAACATCCTCCCCTAATAACAACTTGGGATAGGATTGAAGGATTTACAAAGGTGACACAAAAGGAGCCTATTTCCTATGTGTCAAAATATCCTAACATCCCCCCTTAAGAACAAATTGGGATAGGATTGAAGGATTTACAAAAGTGACACAATAGGAGAAGGAAGGAGGCATTAGAGCCTATCTAGTATTTACAAAGGTGACACAAAAGGAGGCTATTTCCTATGTGTCGAAATATCCTAACATCCCCCCTTAAGAACAAATTGGGATAGGATTGAAGGATTTACAAAAGTGACACAATAGGAGAAGGAAGGAGGCATTAGAGCCTATCCCCCCTTAATGAAAACTTTCTTGAACTCCAATCATGGATCGAAGTTTGGTAAGCTTCACTTCTATGAGAGCCTTTGTAAAGATATCAGCTACTTGATCATTGGTTGGACAGTATTGCACTTCAAGAACACGATCATGAATGAGCTTTCTGATGAAGTGTATGTGGAGTTCAATGTGTTTCATACGCTGATGCTGATGGATCTTTACATGGTTGAATGGCACTCTTATTATCAAACCAAAGAGTAGTTGGATGCTACTGATGAAGACCAAATTCAGACAGAATCTGACGAAGCCACATGGCTTCCTTGATGGCTTCAACTGCACCACGATACTCTGCTTCTGCTGAAGAAAGAGAGATGGCACTTTGTTTCTTACAATACCAAGTAATAGGTCCTGAACCGAGAGTGAATACATATCCTGCAGTAGAATTTCGATCATCATGGTCACCAGCCCAATCAGAATCAGTGAAACCAATCAATAATGGAGATGCTCCTGCACTGTAATGAATCCCGAACTGAACTGTACCTCGAATATATCGAAGTATTCTTTTAGCTGCTTTCTAGTGACTTTCATGAGGTTGATGCATAAACTGAGCGACAAGACCAACAACAAAGGAAAGGTCAGGACGGGTGTGGGTTAGATACAAAATTTTACCAACAAGTTGAAAATATAATGTAGCATCTAGACTGAAAGGGAGAAGGGGTTGGCTTACAGTCTTCCATGTGAAAGTGGTGTAGAAGATCACAGGAATACTTGGACTGAGAGAGGGTAATGCCTTCCTTGGATTGCAAGACTTGAAGACCAAGGAAATAATGCAAGTGTCCTAAGTCTATGATTTCAAACTTCTTTTTGAGGCTAGACTTCACATGGCTTATATGTTTTGGATCACTACTAGTAAGGATAATATCATCAACATAAAGAACAAGGATGGTGAAGGACTTACCCACTTTCTTGGTGTAGACAGTGTTGTCATAATGACACCTAGAAAAGCCATTATCTAATAGATATCTATCCATTTTGGCATACCAAGCCCGAGGAGCTTGTTTGAGACCATAGAGAGACTTCCTAAGGCGACAAACAAGGCTAGAGTCATTTTGGATAAATCCAGGGGGTTGTTCCATGTAAGAAGGCAGATTTAACATCCATCTGATGGACTTCCCATTTAAAGGAAGCAGCAAGGGAAAGAACAAGGTGGATAGAATTCATTTTGGCAACAAGGGAGAAGGTTTTAGTATAGTCAATGCCTTCAACTTGTGAAAATCCTTTAGCGACAAGACGAGCTTTATGTCTATCCACTTTTCCATCTGGTCCAAACTTTTTTTTGTAAACCCATCTGCATCTGACAAGTTTTATTCCTTTTGGAAGAGGAACAAGATCCAAAGTATCATTTGCCAATAAGGAACGATATTCTTCATTCATAGCTTCATCCCAAGCTGGATGACCAAAGGCTTCTTCAAAGGTTTTTGGATCAGGATTTTCTGGAACTTGAGCCAATAAGGAAGAAGCTCTTTTGAACTGAGAACGTGTATGTCACCGATCGGCAGGGTCACCTGCAAGAGAAATTGTTGCATCCCGAGTAGAGCGGACCCATCTTGGAAGAGGTGTAGTATAAGGAACAATTTCACGAGGTGGAGGACGATTGTCATCCTTGCTGTCATCATTTGAACTAGAAGGAATGCTATTAAAAATAGAAGAGAGAGAGAGAGGTGGCACATATGCCGAATCAGGCTCACAGGCCAAAGGTGGCACACCCGTCGAACTAGGCTCGCAGGCCGATATATTTTCATCAAACTTTACATCTCTTCTAATGATTATATTTTTGGATTTTGGTTGAAGAAGTCTATATCCTTTGAAATCTTCAGAATATCCAACAAAAATACATTTTTCACTCTTAGGTTCTAAGGCTTTATGTTTCGCATCTAGAATATGGGCCCAAGCATCACTTCCAAAAACACGAAAGTGACTTACATCGGGTTTGATTGAGCTCCAAGCTTCTTCTGGCGTTATATTCTTTAAAACCTTAGTAGGAGTGCGATTTACTATGTAATTTGCACAGTTAATGGCTTCTGCCCAAAAATTGAGACCAAGTCCTTTAGATTGAAGCATACAATTAGCCATTTCTTTAAGGTGCAATTCTTCCTTTCAGCTACACCATTTTGTTGTGGAGTATATGGAATAAGATGTTGCAATTGAATGCCATGCTCAGTGCAGAAGTTGATAAATTTGTTGTTAACATATTCTCCGCCATTGTCTGATCTTAACTTAAGAATTTGATGTCTAGATTGTTTCTCAACAAAGGCCTTAAAGGCCAAGAACATGTTAAAAAATTCACTCTTGAGTTTTAAGAAATATACCCAAGTGCATCTGGAAAAATCATCAATGAAAGTTAAGAAGTACTTGCAACCAGAGAAAGAAACAACAGGAAGTGGACCACATAAATCACTGTGCACAAGTTGCAAAGGGGCTGAAGCGTTCCAAGAGGCACGTTTGTCAAAACTATCCCGATGATGTTTTCTGAGTACACAACTGGAGCAAACACCATCTCGGCAAGATACCATAGGAAGGCCCATCACCATATTTTCCTTACATAGAGTTTGAAGAGAGCGATAGTTTAAGTGACCAAATCGATCATGCCAAAGTTTTCTCACATCATCATTATGAGCAACAAAAACAGAGGGAAGACATGATGACCCAAATTTGTCAAATTTATACAACCTTGTGGAATCATCAACAATGCCAGTAGCTAAAAATGTTTAGGATCTTTGAGGTCCTTGATTACAACATCATGAGGTGAGAATTATACTATTTTCCCTTCACCTAAATGAGTTATCTGATAAACAGATAGAAGGTTTCGTGACAAGGCAGGAACACATAGTACATCATTAAACTGACCATTATCTAGATGAATGGTTTCAGATCCTACAACACTAAGAGATCTATCATCACCAACATAAATATTTTTGGTGTTACAATAATTTAAAGAAGAAAACCTGAATTTATTTTTAGCCATGTGGTAAGAAGCTCCAGAATCAATGAGCCACTCATGAGAAGGAGAAGAAGAAAATACATTTAATGCATAACCAGATCTTGATGCTTGACAACCACAAGCAGAAAAGTGCCATTCTTGAAGATGAAGGTGAAGAGTGCTCTAAATTGATGTTGTGCTTCTTCATTGCTGCTTCTAAGGCTTCCATCTTCTTAAAACATGTGGACTCTATATGGCCATCCCAATTGCAAAAGTTGTAATGTCTATCTGTCTTCTTCCCTTTGTTTTGGTTTGCCTTATTATTTTTGTGATTTGTTTTTTCAGTTTGCGGCTGAAATTGCTTAGGGCCATTGTTTGGTTTAGGACCATATTTTTTTAGGATACGACTTCTTGGGATTCTTTTGATATGGTTGTTGTTGGGCTGCTAAGGCTTTCTTAGAAGCATTTCCAGTAGTGATAAGACTAAGGTGTAAATTTTTTTTTGTTCTCTTATCAAAGAATCACAAAAGGCATCAAAAGAGGGATTCTTGTAGGTGGTTCCTGAAGAAATGATGGCTTCTCTAGTAGAATGGAAGGCAGAAACAAATACAGAGTATGCAGGGCCAAGCTTAGCAAGAATGCAATAGATGAGGCTACCATTGTCCTTTTTGATCTTACAACCTTCTAAAAGAATTCTGAGGGTCTTGAATTTGGACAAAAAATCTTCAATGGAGGAGAAATTATTGGGGTCCAAAGTAAGCAACTCATTTTCAAGCTGGTGGGTCCTGATTTGATTTTGAATGCCAAAAATAGTTTTTAGCTTTTCCAGGGCTTCATTAGGGGTGTCAATGTCAAGGATATGAAATCGAAGATCTTGAGAAATGGACATTCCTATGAACCTTCGTGCTTGATCTTGTTTATTTTCCCATTTAGCAGCTTTATCATCATCAGAAGGTTTAGTTTCTTGTCATGTGGCTATTCTATAAAGCCCTTTACTTCTAATTATATCTACCATGTGAGGTAGCCATTGGAAATAATTGGTGTTGTTAAGAATAACAGGGCATGCACTTTCCATTTTTTTTTAAACTAAAGCTGAGAAAAGCTAAAACTAACTACTCCAGTGGAAAGATCTCGAAAAATTATTGTTTGAAAGGAGGAAGGGGTTTTTTTTTTTGGTTTTTTTTGTTTAAAAAAAAGAAAAAAAAACAAACAAACAAAAACTTTGGTGTGCGTGCCTTTTCCTGCACAAAAAAAACACAAAAAACCGAGCAAAAAAAAATGCAAATGCAAAGCCTTATGGAAGAATGTTATATTTTCGGTTACCCTTACCGGCAACTATCCTTTTTTCACTATTTTTGATTTCCCGATATCGCACAAAGACGTGGGGAAAGAACATACGTAGCAAAAAAAATCCCTTTTCCTGTTTCTGATTTGCCGAGATAGCACGCAGCGCACAAAAAAGAGCATACACAGATAAGAGGGTATATATCCAGCAAATAAATAAAACCTATAAACCGAAAACAAAAAAAGGGAACCGAAATAAATAGAACTATTAACAAATATAACTACAAAACAGATGCTTTATACCTTTAGATCTAAATTGTCATAACTTGGGCAATTGGAAACCTTTTCGTATGAAAAAAAAGGCGTTCCTCACTGTAACAGACATTCCGAACACAACCGAGCAGTTCTCTAAACCCAAAAATGTTCCGAAATAGTAGATCTACAAAACGACATTCGCATGCAGTCAAACTGGCTTCGGATTTTGATCAACAACGGATGCGGCCCTCAAAATAGCTCTGATACCATGTAGGAATTTACAATGTAAGTTCCTTAGATCAAGAACCAAAGGTCACCGCTCGCAAACAGATCACAAATCAGTACACCAGTATAATCACGTGGTTAAAACCCTCAAAGAGGGAAACAATCCACAACCTGAGCCAACATGGCCACTTCAGGAAATTTATTAATATAAAAAGAAAAGTTACATATGTTTCTCGCATAAACGGTTACCGGACAAATGACCCTCCATGCTCTTTAAATAGAAATCATGGACCAATCGGGTGTTAAGCCACGGATCAAGTGTCGTTAATACCAAGGTGAGAGATAATCATCGGATCACTAGAAATCGTGGCCGTCGGATTATAAGTTACAAATGTACATGGTAAAGAAACATAATTTACCTAACTCTACACTAGACTAAGTTATTCTTAACTATTTCCTATGTGTCGGAATATCCTAACAAACTCCACCTCATTTTCCTTTTCTTGTTGGCTGATTTCATATTCATTGTATAAGGTAAAGGAGTCTAAATCTGAATGAATAAAATAAACAGGAGTGTTGTTTGGCCTATCTATGTTGATTACCATAAATTTCATGTGAGATTCTCTGTATAGTCTTCTAGTTTGATTAAAAATTGGAATGGTAGCATAAAACATATCCATTTGAAGGCTTCCTTGAAGTTTGACTCCCCATGATCTAGATAAAAGCATGCCCTACTTTGAGGGAATGTCAGCAAGTACTATATCCATAACTAGACCCTTAGCAGGAATTTGTGCCAGATTGACACATAAATCCTTGATTAGACCTAAAAATTTAACTCTGCTTGAATCAAAGGAATACAGGTCCTTGTAAGGTTTGGTAATTTCTAGGCCTAATATTTCCATCACCACTTTTGGCATACGATTGTGAGAGGCACCAGAGTCTAGCATGGCATTGTGTAAGATATAATCATGTATATTCAAGCTGACATAAAATAGAGGAATGATTCCTTCTTCATATTTTCCTTCTACTTCAGGACCAAACAACAATTCTGGTTATCATCTGTCAAGTTCAAAGTATCAGTTTCATTTCCTATATTCAAAGCTTTCAAAACTTGATTTTTATATACATCCCGAGTTACTAGTTCAGCTAGAGGTATGCTAATTTTGATCTTGGCAATTTATCCCTCAAGGCTAAAAGGGACTAATTATTTTGACATATTTACATATGTTTTGTCAATCATAGTCTTTTCATCAATTCTAATTTGTTGAGTTTTATTAAGACTATTATTTAGGACAAATTTCTCAGGGCGACTAGAAGAAGTACTAGGGTAGCTTGTGTCAACACTTTTCTGATTTGTTTTGTCTACGTTTGAATCAGTCTTCTTAGTCAAAGTGTTATTGTTGTTTGTTGTCTTTTTAGGAAGGTTTTCTGAGGTTTTCCTAACAAAAATATCTATTTGGTATTTCTTGGCTGAATCTAGGTATTTTTTGTTCCTAGGATCATATTGTTTGTGTACCTCCATTATTTCATTTTCATACCCTAATTGGTAATCTTCAAAATCCTCATAGTTTGTGTCATTTTTTTCTGAGGAGAAGAATCCTTGTTCTTCTTCAGTGAGGAAAAAATCTGTCTCACTGTTAGATCCTATCATATTTACATGATTTTCTTCCAGCCTTTCAGTTTCCCTTTATTCTTCTTGATCTACATAGTTTTGTTGAAAGGGAGGCCTAATTTGTTGATCATTATCTCTTTGTCTATCTTGAATAGGGTCTCTTCAGAAATTAGGATTTCTATTTCTATTTTGGGGATTGATTTGGTTTTCACTTGGAGGCACTCTATCATTTAACTTTATTTTCTTAAGCATTATTTCCATTACCCTCACTAAGTTGTCAATTTTGGCATCAGATGATGAGGTTGATGCCATCGTTTCATCTTTGTATGTAACTCTTTTATCTGATTTCAACCTAGCTCTTTTCTCAATCAGATTTGCCTCTACACTTATGGCTCCCCTTTGCATATCTTATAAGGTTAAGGGGTCTCTTTCTCTTAGCTGGTAGGCCATGTCCAGATCAAAGCCTTCAGGAAATTTAGCTAAGGCTAAGCCTAGTGGAGATTTCATATTTGGGGGAAGTGCATTGTAAACACTATTGAATCTAATGCAATAATCTTGGACACTTTCCCCAACGTTTATTTTGAGGTTGCTATATTCTGAAAGGATTTGGAGAGGTTTCTTTTTGATTTCCCATTTGTTTATGAATGTTTGGTATAAAGAAGGGAGATCATTTATGTTATTTGGAGTTAAGCTTTTAAACCATTTTTTGGCTTCTCCTCCTAAACTTTGGGCAAAGATTCTCATCTTAATGATATCTATTTCCATCTAATCAAAAGCATCATCCATTTTATCCACATGTTGTTGGGAATTAGTGAATTTAGTTCCAGTGAAATGGGGGATTCTAGATTGATAATCATTTGGTAAAGGAATCAGAGGTTGTGGTAACACTAATGGGGCATACCATGCAGCCAGGATAGGAATAAATGGGGGATTTGCAAGTGGTGGATTTGTGAAAGGGAAAGTGGGATGAAATGGAGTGTCTTGAAAAATGGAAGTATGGATGGATGTGTTGGAAGTGCTTGGACCAGCAAACTAATTTTGAGAAGATTTGTTATGGAATGAGTTAAAGTGATGGAGAAGCTGAAAATCAGGTGGAGTGGAAGGGGAGGCTTCTCTACTAAAACTCTGCTGCAAATCTGTGGGCTCTTGCTCAGCTTGGTCTATATCACTATATGACTTGGTTCTGAATAATTTCTTTGTATGAGACAATTCAAAGTGAGGATCTTTCAAGACTGTGAGATTTTTAGGGATAGATCTTGTTCTTTGGATAGTCCTAAAAGTAGTTAAAATTCTAGATCTAGAAGTTTGCCACAAAATATTTTCTCGGTCATCAACTATTGTAGGAGGATTTGGGTCTGGATGAGATCTGGTATTGATCCTATGTGAAGCCATATTTCAAGTTCAAAATTTAAGAGAGGCTAAAAGTATAAGGACTGTTTCCAGAAGTTTGACCTCCCTTAATGTTTAGTTTATTTCTAGAATATGGGACTAGGCTTCTAAACTTTCTTGGGACTGATTTGATAGAATCATAAATAAATATAGGAGTACTAGTGGAGTAATAGGCCTACTGGGGCTAGTGGAGTTTCCAGGTGGAAATTTTTAGCTTTTTTGAAGGTAAAATAAGTTATGGTCCACCACCAATAAGTAATAAAATCCAATCAAGGGATATTTTTGGGTTTTCTGAGTTCTTATTTTTTTGTATGGTTTGTAAGAGTATCCTATACCTGAATAATCATGTAGCTAATATGGTGACACAAACAGAGTCTACTCTATGGCTGATAGTTTGATTTTCATAATCTTGATAATGGTTTCTAGTGTCCTAAGGTGTACTTAGTTTGTCATTGACTCAGAGGTCCCACCGTGATCGCCAGAATATTAGGGTCCTGTGATTTGGCAGATTGGGATACCAAATGACAAGGTAACATGAAACCAATATTTAGAGTTCTAGGACCTAGCCTTCCTAGACTCAGAGAGGGATCTCTCAGGTTGTTTGCAAAGATGTGTGCTTATTTGCTTTTAAGGGTCGATTTTAGGCTAGTTATTAAGTATGAGGTTTTTTGTTTGTTTGGTTGGGTATGATGATCAAATAGCATAGATAGAATGAGGAAATATCTAAGTCATTGGGAAATGGAGTCAAATTAAAGTCATGATAAGTTCATCAATGGATCGGGGAGTATCATAGGGAAAATCTAACTTGGCTAGTGGATCTTCAAAGTTTAGGATAATGAGGTGAACGTTAAGGATGAGAATGAAAAGAAGGATAGAGAGAAATTAAGAATTCTTTATCATGTACTTTAAACAAGAAACATCTTTCAAGGCATCTATTTTGAAGCAAGCCAAAGGACAAGGAAAACCATAGAATTCTTTGGAAAGACTTTTAATAAGCAAACCTTTCAGATAACAATCCAGCAATCAAAAGACTACTTTCAGATAAGAAAACATATAAGATAAATAGTAAGAGTAGCCTAAGATCAAACATAAATAATCTAATCTACTTTTGACCAACTCTTTAGGAATCTTTAAATTTTGAGGCAGTCCAGAGGATAGGGCGCACCATAGACTTCCCTAGTTTAGACTCTACTATGCATACTTTGAAAAGATCTTTAAAAAACAATATCTCAAGTTGTACTCAAAGGAGCATGGACTCACCACTTAATTTCCCTGGTTTCACTCTATTGAAATCATTCCTCAAAACAACCTCTCAAGACGTACTCAAAGGGATATGGACATACCAAAAGGGAGACTCCTTGGTTATACTCTATTGAATTATTTCTAAGATGAAAAGCATAGATGGAACTGGAGAGAAATTAAGAATCCTCCAATCAGACCTTGCAGAAGAGAACATTAAGACAGTGAAGAGTAAACAGAACTAAGGTGCTTTGAAAAGAAATTTCTTAGCCTAAAACTTTTACTCTACTGTAAAAAAGAAAGGTGGAAACATAATGAAAATAGGAAATAACAATAACAGATAGAAGTACTTCACCAACAGCCAAGCTCAGGGATCAAGTAATATAGCCTCCTTCATCAACAAACAAATCAGGGCATCCACAAGATCCAAAACATCAATCTTCCTTCAACTTCTAAGAGACTATGTATTACTTCAAAGAGTCATCAAATGCCAACAATACAATGAGTTCAGATGCAATATTTATGTTTCAAATGAGGAGGTGAGTTTACGATAAGGTTTGAGTATCATTAATTACAGAGTAAGTGCATCCCTAACCTTGAAAACCATGCAAGGCCTAAGGTAGGAATATCTGCAGCTACTTTTCTGTTTCAATAACTCTATCTTAAATTCTAGGGGAAAATAGGTGAAGAGTTTGACTTTAAGTCCTATTCTTAACTATTACAATAACTTCCTTGACAGATAAAATATCTTTTGACTGTGAAATAACTGCCAAGGTCCTTTATGAAAGAAAAACATGTTGTATGTGGCAATTGGATCTTTGGGAGGAGTAACTGCTTCCTTGTTGAGTTACTCGAGGCTGTCATTGGGTTAAGTTGCCTTTGCTTTGATCATGAACTCAGTATTACGGCCTTTAACCTTGATTTATCCTTAATTTTATGTCTTACTGCCGTTATCTTCTGCTTTTGTTTATAATTGTTTTGTTTATTTATTCCTTGTTTTTAAAATTTTTTGCTTTCATCTTTAATCATTGTTTTATGAGGGCTAATCCTCTGCTTTATCCCTTGATCTGTAATTAGCCATATTGATCCTTCTATTCTTCATTACTTCATCACTTCTCTGACTGTATTTGTTCTCTGTGTGTAGAGAGGGTTTATTCATGGCATAAGGGTTCATAGCCCATCGATGTTCATGACTCATTGATGACTAAGTCTTTTATGTAAAACATTGGTCCTTTTCATATGTTTTTGCCTCTCGGATCGTCATCCAAAGGTTATTTTATCATTGGAATTCCCCTCTAGGAAATTACTACCATTAAACCTACAAACACACAAACAAACATTAATTTGAAAACCTGCGGGAAGGGAAAAACTACTTTTTCAGGGTTTTGAGGCGTTGGGGAGCAATTTGCAGAGGGGGAGGGAATACAGGGGCATGATCCATGAGGCAAAATCATGAGTAAATTCAAATGAGGGCAAAGAAATTTGAATTTTGGCATGAGAGGGGAAGGCGGTTTTGGGAAAACCACAGTGGTTTATCGCGTAGATCATCGGCGGTAAGCAGTTTTAGGTGGTGGGTACGCTATGCCATAGAGCGACTGACGCGTGTCTAGGGTGAAACCACCTTTTTCGCGTGGGTTGGGGGTTTTTAACCTTTAGCGCCTAAATTTGCGCCATATGGGTCTCAGACCGTTAGATCTCGGGCGATGAGATCTACGGTGCGGTCATCGCCTTGGAGCGGGGTGCAAGTTTTGCGGATGGGACCCGGTGGATAGGTGGCAGGCGGCTTTGGCATCAGGATAAAGTGGAAGGTGGGGCCCTATGTAATGATGTACGTGGGTTTGTCGTGTAGCGCGGGTTAGTTTGGGAGACGGGATCAAGGGCGAGAGTACGGTAGCCGTGGATCAGGGCCCAGGGCTTTTGATCAATGATCGAGATGATCCAGGAGAAACAAAATGACGAAGTGAAATAAAAAGGGGGGCCCACTTTTAATTTTCAAAAGGTTTGGGGTTTCATACAAGGCATGGGGGTCAAACGAAATAAAGAGGGGTGAAGGCATATTTGCATGGTGGAAGGGGCTTAGGAATAGGCAGAAGGTCAGGGTCATATGGGAGTGAAGGGGCTAGGACTTAATCGGAGAGGGGCTTAAGGCCTTATTTCAAAAAAGTGGGTTTTTGCATAAAAATAGAGTTTTTATGAACAATGAAAGGGTCCGATAGGCTAAATAGTTAGGTTTAAACAATGAAAAAAGGGTTTTTTCATTGTTTATGGGTTTTTATGAGAAGATGATGCATGAGGGGGGATTTTTGAGGGTTTTTTGGAGGAAAGAAGAAAGGGGTTTTTATAGGGAAATGGATGAATGAGGGTGTAAGTGAGGTGATGAAAATGAGGCAAATTAGGCCTAGAAAATGGAGTTTTCTTTACAGTAGGGTAGATTTTGAGAAGGCAAAGGATAAATTTTATAGTGAAACAATTAGGTTTAGGATAATGAAGGTAGTGAGATTTCTAGAACTCACAATGTTTCTTCAAATATTGTTTCTAGAAATCTAGGCTTTACAACTTAGTCATCCTTTGATATCAGCAAAATTTATGATGACTAACACATTTAAAAATCACTCATAAATAGGAAAGTAACAACAGAATTCGGTAAAAAATGAGCTTCCACCCATAAAACATCATGATCAAAATAGTAGCAGAAGATGCACACTTCACCACTGGAGCCAAGTCCTGGGGTTTTCAAATAAAGTTAAGGAGTGGAAGATGGTCGTGAAGGGATGTTGCAATCACGATGAGGTGGCAGTTACTACGCGTGCGGTGGTGACCAGTTTTCGCATGGTTCGCAAGCGGTAAGTGGTATCGGGGCAAAGGATGCGATACGACAAGAAGGAGACACATGGGGGGGTTGAGTGATAATGGAAACCACTTATTTCACACCCTCACCCCATAGCTAAAGATTGAAGTTTGCGGGGTGCGAAATGGAATTCAGGCCGTGGGCTGCATTGTGGAGGCATAGATGAGGAGATGTGCGCGAATGAGAGGGAAAGGTGTACATGATGTTGGGGTCCCGCTGACGGGGCCGAGGTCACTACTGTGTATGCGGGTGGGGCCCTACTTATGATCGCCTACGTCACTATGGGAGCACCCTTAGGTCTCACGGCTTCATCAACATAGTGCCCCCGAAGTGATCGTGGGCCATTGATTTGGGTCAGCGTGCCTATGTCACGGTCAACTTGCGGAGGCACCCTGCGGTTTAAACGTCGGCCTGTTTATGCCTACGGGTTTTCTTTGATTTTCCACCAACTGTTGTCGTCTCACCTGTGCCGGACAATGTGCACACTCGTTACACTATGGTCGGACCCACCACTCGTAGCTTTAACCTGTGCGCGACTCAACCCTTTTCTATGTTTCACCGCAAACCTCATGTTGTGTTCGTAGTGACAATAACCTGCCAACTAACAAGCTAACATTAGTTTGTTATCTATAGACCACATCTAAACTTATAAAATAAGTACTCTAGATGAACATATGTCAGCGAAAAACTACATTTTAGCATGAAAAAATCATTTTCTAAAACGAACAAAACAACAAAAATAGTTCGGTAAAACGAAACAAGGAGTTCGGCGAAAGAAATCTAAGGCAAACGAAATTCACTGAATCTCTAAGTATAATTTTTTTTTTTGGGTTTTAATATGTTTTATTTTATCTTATTAAAATAGGGGTTTTGCTACAACAAATGGTGACTTACTAGGTGAAGCAGTTATCTCTGAATATATATAGCTTATGGGGAATGATTCGTTACACAGACAGATTTTGAGACACTTAGAACTTAGGAGTATGTGAGATAAACACATGTCCCACCTTGAGTATTCTGGGTAGGGAGAGACTTTCCTCATACCTTGAGGAAATTTTAATAGCTATTATCAATCAGCCAAAGGATATGAGGTTAATGTTAACTTCTTCTGCTTGTCGGTATGTTTTTCAGATATTCCCTGAGACAACGATTTCTCCATTGTGAGCCGATTCAGGTGTGTCCCGCATCTCAGTTTCTCTCGAGGGAGAAATTTATTTGGTAAATACCAAGTTTCCTCATTCACTGATTACTTTCTAGGGCACATTCATGGTTTACCAATATTTTTAAACTTCTTAAGCAGGGTTGGAGTTTGGTGTTTCAACCTGACTGCTGAGCCCGACAACAGTCCTTACCCCAACAAGCTTGCTGTCTCAACCTGACTCCCGAGCCCAGAAGTAGTCCTTAATTTCAAGCTTTCCCAAAAGCAAAATAGTCCTTCCAGATTGGCCCAAGGATTTTTTTTAGAGATAATGATAGATTTGGCCGTAGCACCCAGTGAAGCTACCTTGGCGCCCAAGGATCCTCTTACTTCATAGCCCAAACGAACAAAAGATCTTTTATAGTGTCTTGGTGAGCAGAGATGACAGATGGTAGCTGAAAAATTCACTCACAGGTGAGAAATTTCAAGTTTTAATCCCAGGGCTTGCGACAAGATGTTCCTCCATGCAAAAAACACATACTTCCAAATTCCAACGTCATCTTATATGCCCTCTCTAAAATATTTTCACATGAAATTAGCTGAGAGTACTATTTTCAACCCCGAAGTGCACCAAATATGTAACAATATTCACCCTGAGGAAAAAGAAGGATGAAAATCAAATTGCACAGATTCGAACAAACGAAAGAAAAAAAGAACAAAACTATGTACAAAGTCCTAACCTGGACTTCCCTTAAGAAAAGAAACCTTTCAGAACATGCCCATTGACGGGAAAAGGGTCTACTTTCCCTTCCAAGGATTTCAATCTGAAAGTGTTCGGCCCTAACCGTTCTTTGACCTAGTATGGTCCTACCCATAAATTATGGAATTTATTATGTTTCCTTTTGACTTCATTTGGCTTATCCCACTTTAGGACCAGGTCCCCGACTTGAAACTATTTCCTACCCACAAAATTCCTATCGATCCAGGATTTGAAATTCTTTTAATGGTTCGAGAACCTATTTTGGGCAGCATGACACTCTTCTTCTAATTTCAATAGGAGATTTATGTGTTGTTGTGTAGCTGGACATTCAGTGTCCTGGATTGACTGAGAGAGTTGAAGAGATGGTAAAAATATGTGCGTGGGAAGAATTGAGTCCTTTTCATAGACCAGGAAGAAAGGATATTTCTTTATTGCAGCTTTGGGAGTCACCCTATCTACCCAAAGAGCTAATGGCAACTTGATATGCCAACTGCGTTGGTGCTGGGCTACAATTTTATTAATGATATTGATCAAATTTTTTTTGTCGACTTAGCCAATCCATTTCCCTGAGGATAATAATTGGCCGAGTATTTGAATTTTATTCCAAAATTTAATGCAAAATCCATTGTCTTTTCTGATGAAAAATATTTAGCATTATCACAAACTATGGAGTTAGGGACACCAAACTTGGTGATGACATGGGTTGTGAGGAACGAGATTACCTGATCGTCATTGATGCCACGCAGAGGGATGGCCATTAAGGGAATTTTGAGCTCTAAAATAGGCCTCCTAAGAAAAATGTACAACCAAAATACAATTTATAAGAACCAATAGGATTCAAGATGATGATGTCAACCATGGGGGATGATTCACCATTTTTTAAGTAAAAGGATAAAAATATTAAAAAATAATAAAATAATAAAACTACTTTTTCAACTTGTATTTTGAACTTATCGCCCAAATATTTTACTCAAATTTTGAGCGCGAGTACTTGTTGGATGCAAAATTTAATTCCTCATCCAAGGAGTACCCATATTGCATACTTTAGATGGACCCTGCTATACAAAAAATGAGAAATACATTAAAAAACATGATTTCAATCACGTTTTTCATGTAGCAGGGTCCATCGAAAGTATGCAACATGGGTACTCCTTGGATGGGGAATTAAATTTTGCATCCAATGAGTAGTCCTGCTCGAAATTTGAGTAAAATTTTTGGGAGATAAGTTGAAAATATGAGTTGAAAAAGTAGATTTTTCTTTTTTCCCTCTAAAATTTGATGATGTCATCAAATGTTACTTTATTATTTTCACTATTATTTTATAATTTCCTTAGGAGGCCCTTTTTAGACCTCAAAATTCCCCTAATGTTCTGACCATCGTGTGAAATAATCAGTTGTAGTGATGATATACATGTGCTGCGCGGATGAATGCGGGTTAATTTCACCAACCACGTCTAAACCCCACTGTTGAAAAGGGGCTTCGATAATCACTAGCTGGATGGGCATGGTTGCTCTCCGATATCGCCCTGCAGATTTCTAGAATTCATCGCATTTTCGCACAAACATGTATGCATCCTTAAACATTTTAGGCCAATAATATCTAGCTCTCAAGATTTTATGAACCGTAGTTTCTGGTCCAAAATGACCACCCACTGGACCTTCATGCAACTTTGACATCACTTTTTGGGATTCCTCCTTCTCTAAGCACCTCATCAAAACTCCATAAAAGTTCTTTCTAAATAAAACACCTGCTACCAACTGGAAATGAGTCGACTTCAATCTTAAATCTCTTCTTTTAATCACATCTAGACCTTTAGGGGGGCTTCCTGTAGTTAGATAAAACTTCATGTCAGCATACCAAGAGTCTGAAGGGGTGATTGCATCCACAAGGCTGGATTCACACATGTAGGCTTCATTTTCCCATCCTTCTTCCTCAGCAACTTCATTTCTTGTTGATTCCACCACCAAATTTCATAATCCCTGACCCCGAAAAATCTTAGCGCGCTTGATCTCTACATCATATTCTTGGAGAGTTGTCATCCAATGTGCTCGGGTTTCTCCAAGCTCCTTTTGAACAAACAAGTTTCACACCACAGTGTAAGGAACAATTAACTGAGTATGAGATTTTAAAATATATGGGCGAAAATTCTTAATTGCCTTGAATACCGCAAACTCCTGCTTATCTACCTCAGGATACTTGAGCTAGGCCTCGTCCATCCCTGTGCTCATGAAAGAAATTGGAACTTCATCTCCTTCATCATTATTTTGAGTCAAAATAATTGAATAAGAGTCCCTAGACACGAAAGTATATATGAGAGAACCTTTTGAGAAATTGGGACTTATCAGAGACGGTGCATCCATAATCGATTTTTTTATGTTAGTGAAGGCTTCTTTCTGTCTGAACTCCCATTTATACTCTACTTTCTGCTTAACCATCTCTTGCAAAGGTTTGACTGTTTGGTCGAAACTTGGGACAAATCTCCTCACGAAGTTGATTTTTCCCATGAAAGATTGCATAGATTTCTTATTATGAGGAGGAGGGATTTTAGAAATTTCTGCTGACCTCTCAAGATCGATCCTCATCCCTTCCTTAGACACCACAAATCCCAACAACTTTCCTTCGGTTACACAGAAAATAGATTTCTTAGGATTGAGGGAAATCCCATATTTTCGACAGTGCTCCAGAATTTCCGTTAGATCATCAATATGGTTTGCTTTGACTTTTGAGTATATCATTACATCGTCTAGATACACCACCACAACCTTTCCGATGAGTCCTCAAAAAGCGACATCCATAACATGCTGAAAATTTGCTCCTGGTTGATTAATCTGAAGGGAATTTTCTGATAAGCATAGGTGCCTCATTTGGTCTGGAAGGTATTCTTTAATCTATCATTGGGGGCCACCAAGACTTGGTTATAACCTAACAATTCATCTAATAATGAAAAAATCTCCGAACCGGAGACTTGCTGTAAAATTTCTTCCATCGGTGGGACTGGATAACTATCCTTGTACGATGCTTGATTTAGATTGCCAAAATCGACACACAGTCATATATTGCCATTATTTTTTTGAACAGGTACTAAGTTGGCCATCCACTGCGTGTGTCTCATAGGGAAAATGATCTTTGCAGCCAGAAGTTTGTTTAACTCTGTCTTGACCATAGGTTCAAGACTGGGATGCATCTTTCGTAATTTCTGCTGCATCGGTTGGGCATTTTCTTTGATGGGAATGACATGTTGCATTATCTTTGAATCGAATGTCTTCAAATTGTCATATGTCAACGCAAAAACATCCTTGAATTTTTGAAATATCTTGATAAAGGCGGTTTTCTCATCCGATGAACATTAAAACCCCAGGTTGACGTTCTGAGGATTTGCCTCCATACCGAGATTGATAACTTCGTACTGCATAGATGAACTCCGAGTCTTGCAATTCATCGCCCTTCTAAATTTATCTTGAAGATCGTAGAGCTTTTATAATTTTTCCACTGATCGTGGGATGGCGTTCTCATGGACACGCATTTCTTGGTTAAGCTCTTTCTTCAGATCACGGTCATGCTATTCTTCATCAATTGCCACATCTTTGAAAGTATCTTCGGACCTTAGAAAATGGATAATTTGTTCTTCATCATTGAATACCCTCCAATTTGCGATATTATCTGGAATCGAAGGCCTAAAAATGAGTTCAACCAAAAAAACATCAGGTTTGAAATTTTCAGATGGAATAAGACGATAAGCAACATTAGCTAGAAAATATGCATTTACATTTTGATACCTTGGAATCGAAAAAATGTTAAATGATTCAAAACAAGACAAAAGATCCCATACCTCTTGTTGATAGTGAACTAATCGCTTTGATGTGAAGTTTATGGAGTTTCTCACCTGCTTAACTATGATCTCAAAATCGCCAAAAACCTTAAGATGCTTAACACCCATATCGATAGCCTTCATGAGACCCTGTAAGAGTGCTTCATATTCCACGACATCATTCATGCATTCAAATTATAACTGACAAGCAATTAGGGTTTTGGCCCTTTTTGGATCTTGGAGCACACACCCTATACCTGCACCATCTTTGGTTTTAGAACTGTTGAAGTGCGAGGTCCAAAATTCCGAATCCATGGCTTTATCTCCTATCTTCTCATCACCTCGAGGGTCTGGCTGATGAGTGCAAAAGAGAAACTCTGAGATGGCAGACTCTGGGAATATTGATGAATCAGCCAGGAGATCACCGAACCATGTGTCTATGCAATAGTTCCCTAACAAGGAATTAATAAACATCGCAGGCTCGTTTGGGGCTTCTAAATTAGTGACAACATGTTTCATGTAACGCTCCCTATTCACCCTGAGTTGATTTTGTTTCCCTTGTAAGGCAACCAGAGGTGAGACCAATCAATGGCGAAGTACTCGTTTAACTGGCTGGACCAGTCTCTACTCAACAAGAGACCATATGCTTTATGAATTTCTGCTACTATAATGTCAATGATTTGGTGAACCCTAGAGTCTGAGGACAATCTTATAAGAACGTTTTTTAATTCTCCCTAGAAATTTACTTTTGATCGATCCAATTGCACTATTTGCGTCCCACTCTTACTAGGTTCAAGGTCTAATTTCTTGAAAACTGAGTACGGCATGAAATTTGATGAGGCCTTTGAATCTACCATATAGTTGTGGACATTATGATTGTATACCTCGAAGGTTAACAGGAAGGGAGGGGTCTGCGATTTTTACTTTTGCCACATCATGGAACCTTTGATTTGAGGCTCCAAGATATCCAGATTCGGAATGAGATGCTGGGGAAGATTAGGGGCTTTTTCAAGAAGCAACATTTACAATTTCATCTTTGAATTGTGCAATTTTGGTAATTTTTAAGAGAGAGATACTATCCCTTGTCCTTTTTAACTCATCAATTATGATGAACTCTAGATTCCTAGGGTCAATCTTATCTACAGGTTTAGTGGTTTTATTTACAGCTAGTTCTACAATTGATGGCTTACCTGGGGCACTTTTCTTGGGAGGGTCTGGTTTACCAACAACTGGGATTGATGGGGAGAGACCACCTTGTGGGCTGGTGGTCCTATGCTTCCCGTATGGTAGGAATGTTGGGTGGTATTCACATCTCCTAATCCTTCTTCATCTTCTTCCTCAAAAAGACCGGATAGATCCCAAAAGTGATTAATTGTAGATTCTTCAAGACGGGGCTCCTGGGCTTCCGTGGCCTGAACATCAGCTATCCCAGAGGAGGATTCTTGCCTGGTTATAAATAATTCAAACATGTTGATAAATTCTGGGAAATATTTTTTGGAGTGGTTAGCTTTATGACCTCTATAGAAATGTTCCATCGTGAATTCTTGGACATTAATTCCTTCTGGGGGAGATGGATGTCTTGGAGGAAAATTCTGCCTATGTGGGAATTTAAAATAACCTCTCCTTGACGTTCCTTCCCCTAAATGTTTTTTAAATTCTATGATTTCATTGGACAGTTTTTTCACTACCCTCTGCAAATCTTCTACATCAAAAAAATCGGAATCCCTTTTGTCTCCCGAAAACTTTGAGGGATTTCTACTGCTACTCCCCTTTTGTGTCCCCTGCCGTCCTGGGTTTACCTTCAAGCTGAACATGTCTTTTTCTACTTTAATTACTTTAGTGAAGTTTTCCTGTAAGGTGTTCATTTCCTTTTGTTTAACAAACATGGTCATGGTCTGGGGTAAGGCAGAAGTGTAGAATTCTATAACAACTCCTTCGGTGGGCCTGGAGTCTTGAGGGATCTTGTTTTTGAGTGAGAGGAATATTTGGTTGAAGTCTTTGACCTTTTATTTTAGTGTCCATTCTCATCTGTGATAGCTCTAAGTCTAAGACTGCGGGTGTTTTATCTTCTCCAAACTTTCCAAGGAATGTTGTCTGAAATTCATTCCAGCTTGTTATTGATCCCTGTGGGAGAGAAAAATACTAAGTCGAGGCCCTTCCTTCATAGGTATAAGGGAAGAGACGACACAACACACATTTAGTGTGGACATTCATTAATCGGTTTGCTAGCATGAATTTTTGGATGTGGTCTTCTGCGGGTTCCTTAGAATCCGAGTTAAATTTGGGAAGTAGTTTCTCAAGGTGTTTAGGAAGCTGATTCTACCTCCTAGGAACTGTGACTGCATCCATATTAAGCCAAGGTTTGTTAATTTTGGAATTAGCATCTTCATTGAAGTCATTATTTATTCCTTCCATATCACCTTCTTCTGAGGAGTTTGTTTTAGGATGTTCGGAATTTGAACCGTCTTTGGATGGGTGGGGTGACTGAGGCTGAAAAATTTCCAGGTCTTGATTTTCTTCCCCTATCACAGAGTTAGGGTGATATGGGGCGATGTGAGATACCGATCCTGGTATCTCATGTAGGGATAGGTCAACTAGATCTTCAAAAGTTTGAACTATGAGCTTATTTCTTGATTGAGTGATAGGTAATGTTCGTACCCTTATCTTAGGTAGTAATAGGGCGGTAGATAATAAACCAACTTGGCGAGCATAATTGCGGGTGATTCTCCTGAAAATATCAACTTCTGGGAGTGGGAATGTGAAAGCGTGCTCTTCTCTATCTTTCATATGCGAAGAAACTTCTCTGTTGGAGTCTCCCATGTGGAGTCAATTATTTCCGAGACAAGCATTTCAGCGAAACAGAGTATAAGGTGGTCAGATTTACCAAAAACTGGTTACCAAACTACTGAGGGTATGTTAGGTTGCTGTGGGTTGGTTTTAATCATGAATATCTCAGGGATAACTTGGTATAGGCTGACCCTCCTTCTAGCGCCAATTTTTTTGACTGGGCGAAAATCGCTACGGTAAACAAGGAGAGAAAATCGCAACAGAGCTTCCTAATTAGCCCATTTGCTATTTGGAATAGCTAATATTGACAGAATTATAGCTCCGTTGCTATTTAGGTGGATGCCTCTCCTTAAAGAGGGCTTGGGTGGTGTTGGATCAAAACTATATCCATTTTTTTTTTGGTTTATTTTAAGATCTATTTGCAGCAAAGATTGAAACTAACTAAACTAGAAAACATCCTATCTATCCTTATAAAGGAGCATCTTGATACTGAGCCAAAGAGAGAACAAACTGCATTTATGTTCAACATGCTTTGATACAGACACCACTAATTAAGCTAAAAAAGTTTATCGTTAATTGTAGCGCATATCAACAACAGTAAAAAGATGCTTTCAGACATAGTTTTAATCGCACAGATTTACCTTAGTTTAAAGCAATAAACATATATTGATAGAACGGATCTGCATAAACACTGGTTTATAGTCTAGCATGAAAATAGAAGTAAGCAGAACTAAGAGCATGGAAACAATACACCTGTATTAACACAACAATGCATGATCAATGAAAAGTCATAAACCAGCAAGCCATTCATACACTTGTCAAGTCCAGAGTGAAGAGACAATTATCCTATTACGATTTCCGGATCTAAAGAAGTTCATTGCCTAATGTTTCATACATCAGGGTCTAAAAAAGTTCATTCCCCCAAGCTTTCATGCATCGCTCACACTTTTTTTTTTCAAGTGATTCCCCCCTGTTCTCATATTTCATCCTAAGGTTTTTATGATCGGACCAGACTCTCATGATTGATTCACACATGTGAAAACAAATATCGTAACTGAATAACATAGCATGCTTTCAACAATGACTCATAAACAGGAAAGTAACAACAGAATTCGGTGAAAAATGATCTTCCACCCGTAAAACATCATGATCAAAACAATAACAGAAGCTGCACACTTCGCCACTAGGGCCAAGTCCCGAGGTTTTCAAATAACGTTGAGGAGTGGAAAACAATCGTGAAGGGATGTCGCAATCACATTGAGGTGGCAGTTACTGTGCATGCGGTGGTGACTGGTTTTTGCATGGTTTGCAAGCGGTAAGTTGTATCAGGGTAGAGGATACGATACGACGAGAAGGAGACACATGGGGGGTTGAGTGATACTGGAAACCACTTAGTTCGCACCCTCACCCCATAGTTAAAGTTCGAAGGCTGTGGGGTGTGAAATGGAATTCAGGCCGTCGGATGCATTGTGGAGGCGGATATGAGGAGATGTGCCCCAACGAGAGGGAAAGGCATACATGATGGTGGGTTCCCACTGATGGGGCCGAGGCCACTACTGCGTGTGCGGGTGGGGCCCTGCTTATGATCGCCTACTATTGGTACCATTTCATGACTCATCCTTTCACCTAAAAACTTCATTTTATCCATCATATTTTCTCATTTAACCTTCATAAATATCTCATATTCCTTTGAAACTGATTAATGTAATGCCATTATTATAATTTTTACATTTGAATTTATTTTAGGAATTTTTGTGTTAAAATTAGGATTTTTCAGAAAATTACAGGTTTTTGTAACTTCCTGTAATGGCTTCATGTTTTGACACGTTGCATGACAGGTTGGCCAAATCGAGGACTGAGGGTCTATTCCTGAATGTACAAGGATGGTGAAATATCTATCCACTTCCAGATTCGAAGTCTATAGGTGTTTGGTCAACGTTGGTCAACTTCAGCTATTTCAACAGAAAATCCCAAGCAATTAATGAACAGATTTGATTCTTTTTTATATTTTTCTTGAAAAGAGGGATCTGAACTAATTCAACTCCTTTGGGAAGTTAGTTAGGATTTTTGAGGAATACAAATAGCCTCTTCTTGTTATGTATTTTGATGATAAATAGCTAGAAGGAAAACATTGAGGGACTAGACATTATGTGACAAACTTCAAAACTCAATTTATGTAATTATTGGCTTTCAGACTTTAATACAGAGATTCAGTTATTTATGTTGTTACATTTAGTAATCTTCTTCATCTAAGTTATCTTAAGGTGTGCTTGCAACATGTGGAGGGCCCCCACTACATAGTTGGTACACTTCCTTGTGTTTTTCGTTTACACTTGCATAATTAGATTTGATATCTAGACATTTCCATTTAATTCTTGTACTGCAAGTTTATGAATTAGAATTGTCAATTGAAGCCAGTGTCTTTTGTGAAAGATCTTTGTAAGAAAATTCAATTGATATCAGTCTTTGAATTGAGAATTGTGTTTACTATTTCATGTTTCAAAGCTTAAGTTTATCATTTCTATTTAAAGATCATGGTTATAATTACAGAGCTCAACTTGTAGTCTAATGACTGAACCTTGTAAAAGGACTTAGCTATTGGTCGATTTCAAGATTATTTACCTTGCTTTCTATTTTGAATGAGTGTGATTGATAAGTGCGTTGATTTAAGACTTGGAAGAGGTTCTATGAATTGAGTTCTTGTAAAAGAACTAGAGAATCTCGAACAAACAATAGAACTTTGTTTTTAGGAAATCAGATTTGTTTTGTTTAAGAAGGTGTTCAAATGTGGAAGGAGACAAGGAAAAATCTCTTGTAAAAGAGTATTGAATCCTATTACATCAAACCCTCATTTAGGAGACCAAATCATTCTAGATCTATATATTTTAGATAAGTACCTCTAAGTGTACCTACTCGGATTGATAGGAAATTGAAGCCTAATCTACACTAGCAGATTGGACCAAACATTTTGGTGCCATTTCCAGGGAGGTGCAACTAGAAGGATTTAAAAACAAAAACAAATCTAAAAGAAACAAAAACATAGATTTAGTTTCAATTCTTCATTTTGTTAAGCCATGATTCCTTATGTCTAGACCTAGGGATGAAAAAGGCAGATTTCTAAAAACCCCCCATCCAAAAATGAACCCACCATTGGGAGCAGAAAATTTAGAGAAGGTTGAATTTACAACACCAGCTGGAAAAGTTACTGTAGAAGAACTTGAAGAAAAACAAAAATCGGGCTAGAGACTTACTCTTATTGAAAGACAAATCCTATTAGCTTATGAAGCAAACAGAAAGCATATACCTGAATCTTCTATAGTAAAAGAGAGTGGTAAAAGAACCCAACAACCTCTCCTTGAACAAATTGACCCTGAAAAGATTCAAGATGAAGAGAAATTAGAAGAAAAATATCTCTTTGAGCAAATTGACACTGAGGAAGAGAAATTAGAAGAACAACATATCAAAATGGTTGAGGAAGGAGGAGAATCAGCAAGAGGACCTATTGCAGAACAACTGAGAGAATATGAGAGAAAATTGGAAGAAAGGAGAAGACAAAGAGAACTTGAACAAAAACAAAGAGATGATGAAAATCGAAACCCGAGAGAGGAAGAGGAGTCAACATTTAAATTTCCCATTCAAGAAGGACTCAATGATGAAGAAATTAAAATGAAAAATATACCCCCATCTGTATTACCAAATTTTTATGGCATGGCATCTGAAGACCCTGATTCATTTTTATTTGAATTTGATATAGTATGTCGAACCTATGGGTATATAGATGATGAACATAGACTTAGACTTTTTCCTACAACATTAAAAGCATCAGCACTTAGGTGGTTTATGGGATTAGCTGAACATGCAGTGACTGATTGGGATGGTATGAGGAAAATCTTCTTGAAAAAGTTTCAACCTTACTGTTGATAAAAAGATTCCAAAGATGACATTTTTAGAATGAATCAACAAGAAGATGAAACCTTAGAAGAATACTTGGAAAGATTCGTATATAATCTGCAAAAATCAAAGCATAGAACCATGTCTACTGATCTTATTCGAACAATATTCCTAAGAGGCATCCAAGAAGAATATTTAGATGACCTTAACCTAATGGGTAAAGGTGATATCTCTACTTTACCCTTTGATGAGATTGCAGACTTGTGTGAAAAGTATTCTAGAAGTAAAGCAAGGAATGGAAAAAGAACTATGACATCTAAAGCCACTAAATCTGCCACAATAAGTGTTACAAGAGCTGAAATAGGCAACCTATTTGAAGACTTTAAAAAAGACCTATTAAGCACCTTGGGAAATCAAATAGATATGATAAAAGCAAAGAAGAAACAAGAATAAGAAGACCAATTGATGGCTGTGTTCTGTCCAAAATGTAGAAAAAAACATGCTTTAAAGGAATGTCCTTTAGAAAATGTTCAGGTTTGTGCATTTTGTATAGAAAATCATGATATTTTTAATTATTCTAAGATAAAGGTTTTGCAGAATTACAATTTGGAAGCTAATGTAGAAATGGAGAACTTATATCTCATGGGAGCTAGAAGACCACGACAAATGAGACCTCCAGGTATGTTTCAAACTCCAAATTTACAATTTCCTGCACATTATCAAATGCCTACTCAGAATTCTTGGAATGTTCCTATGCCTTGGAAAAATTGGTCTAATCAACAACATCAATATTATCCACAACAAGGATGGAGAGGATATTCATATCCTCAACAACAAATCCCTTCACAATATCCTCAACCATATTATAAATACCCTCAACAATATTCTCAACAACAAATTCCTTCACAATATCCTCAGCCATATCAACAATACCCTCAACAGCTAGTTGTTTATCAACCACAAAATCCTCAACAAATAGTAACTTCTCCTCCACCAATAAATTCACCACAATTACAACTACCTTATAACCAGCCTCCTAGACCTACTCAAATACCTTCTCAACCTGTAGCTAACCCAAATAAAAAATTAGACAAACCAACATATAGTGTAAATGAGGGAACATCTTATCCAATTCTACCTCTGCAAAACATTGAGCTTAGGTCTGGTCGAACTCTCCAAACAAAACCTCCAGCAGCTACAAAGAAAAAAGAAAAAAAGAATGATGAACATAAACTTATAATTCAAAGCAAACAAGACGATGAAATTCAAAACAAACAAATGCAAACCATGCATCCACCTCCTTTTCCTGAGAAAATAATCCAAGCAAAATTACCACTGCCTTTGCCTCAATTTGATGTTCTAGATGAATTAAGGAATGTCTATGTGAAAATTCCATTACTTTAGGCAATAAAAGACATTCCAATTTACACCAAAGCCATTAAAGAATTATGTCTTAAAAATCCTGCAAAGAAAATATTTGATTCAAAAACCATTCATGTCATTGGAAATTTAGCTGACCTCATGAAAAATGTTATTTCAATAGAGAAGTATGTTGACCCTGGTATCCCTAGAGTTACCACAATCATTAACAAAATTTCCATTCCAAATACCTTGATTGATCTTGGAGTTGCCATAAATGTGATGACACTGGAAACAATGAAAACATTACAGCTCACAGACTTACAATTAACACTAATTATCCTGGAATTAGCTGATAGATCCAAAGTCATTCCTGAAGGGATATTGGAAGACATAATTGTCTCAGTGGACTCTTGGGAGTATCCAGTATATTTTA
This sequence comes from Pinus albicaulis, assembly GCA_034641835.2. Taxonomy (NCBI): domain Eukaryota; kingdom Viridiplantae; phylum Streptophyta; class Pinopsida; order Pinales; family Pinaceae; genus Pinus; species Pinus albicaulis. Next base: position 1,320,600,642 of record CM076581.1, read on the forward strand.
TAGTACTCCAGCCAAAGTCCAATTTAGGAGGACATCCTATCATACTTGGCAGGCCATGGTTGGAAACTGTTGATGCATTTATTGGGTGTAGATCAGGAAACATGACCATTTCCAGAGAGACAGAAAGAAAACAACTTACCTTATACCCATCAGCACAATCTCTATCAATATCTCATAACCTATGGCTTGATGATAGATATAATGACAAAGAATAAGTTTACCCTGTTTTGAGCATTAACCAAATCTATAATTTTGAAGAAGATAACAACGAAGATTTGGTGGAATTGTTTATTTCTCAACCTGATATTTCAGAGGAATTGAGAAATAAACAATATAATGCTGCAGATCAACTACTAGCACAATTTTTTCAGGAAACTTGTACCATCCATTCTCTACAAACATTTTTTGAAGACATTTTTCCTATTCATTCCATTACAAACACACAAAGCAAAACCATAGAGATCAATCCAGGAAAAACATTAAACATTGGAACACTCCTAGACTCATCTCAGGAACAAAAGTTGATTGAATTATTGACAAAATACCAAAAGGAATTTTCTTAGGACTATACTGATATGAAGGGAATTCACCCAGAAACTTGCACTCACCACATTTACACACACACTAATATAAGACTAGTGAGGCAGCCACAAAGAAGGATGAACCCTATGCTTCAGGAAATTGTAAGAGATGAATTGCAAAAGTTACTGAAGGTCAATTTAATTTACCCCATCTCTGACATCCAGTGGGTATCTCCATTAGTGATAGTACCCAAGAAAAATGGTATATGGAGAATCTCTGTTGATTATAGAGAACTCAATAAAGAAACCCTTAAAGACTATTTTCCATTACTATTTATCGACCAAGTTTTGGATACATTAGCTGGGAAATCATCTTTTTCCTTCCTTGATGGTTTCAGTGGTTATAATCAGATCAACATAGCCTTAGAGGATCAGGACAAAACAACTTTTACTTGCCCCTGGGGCACATATGCTTACAATGTTTTACCATTCGAATTGCGTAATGCTCCAGCAACATTTCAGAGAGCAGTAATAGCTATTTTTGCTGATCTAGTTCATGATTGTGTTGAATTATATATGGATGACTTTTCAGTATATGGTAACTCTTTTGATCATTCATTGCAAAACCTTGATAAAGTTCTGAAAAGATGTATAGAAGCCAATTTATCCCTAAGTAATGAAAAATGTTATATGATGTTAAATGAAGGGGTAGTATTGGGCCATTATGTTTCTTCAGAAGGAATCAAAGTAGATCAATCCAAGGCACTTTTTAGGGAAACTGAGCAAACAGTGGTCAATTTCCTTTTTGAAGAAATATTTTCCAAATATGGAGTTCCTAGAGAAATAGTAACAGAACAAGGTACCCAATTTACTTCAAGATTGGTTCAGGACATCACTGAAAAGTAAAAAATCAAGCATAGGAGTACACCCTACCATCCACAGGCCAATGGCCAAGTGAAGTCTACAATCAAAACTCTCGAAGGAATCGTCACCAAAACAATGGAAATGAATAAAAAGGACTAGGAGGATAAGCTCAAGGATGCTCTTTGGGCTATAGAATCACATGGAAAGATACAACAGGATTTAAACCTTATCAACTGGTGTATATTAAAGAGGTAATGATGCCTATTGAGTTTCAAATACACACTTACAAATTGGCTGTAGAATTAGGCATTGATCATAATGAGGCTCAAAAAGAAAGGATCATGCAATTGAATCAATTGGATGAAATGAGACAACATGCATTAGAAAGAACAATACTTATGCAAAAACAAAGGAAGCAATGGCATGACACACATATCAAGAAGAAACAATTTCAAGAAGGTGACTAGGCTTTACTATTTGATTCCAAATTTAAAGATTATAAGGCCAAGTTTACAACACACTGGATGGGCCCTTATGAATTTGTTCAGGTCTTTGAAAATGGATCAGTAAAACTTAGCACCATTTATCAAGAAGGAAGAACATTTATAGTAAATGGACATAGGCTAAAGATTTATCACAAGCCTATAAGCAAAGATGATTTCATTCAGACAGTGAAACAACAGAAGGAGGTTGATATAGTACAACAATCAGCTGTGATATCTTTACCATAGTTATTTCTATTTTTCTTCAAATATTAAAAAAAAAATTATTAAAAAAGAAGAAGAAGAAGTTTAGATATGAAAACCAGACTCTGGCACAATCTAAACTAGAATCTTACAGGAAAACCAAGAAATTGGCTGGTAAGAATTCATTTTCTCATTTCTGTAAAAGTCATTTGCTCTTGCCAATTCTAAATAATGACTTGAGGACAAGTCAATGAACAAGTAGGGGAGAAGGAAAAAGTGAATTTTTCATATTTTCTTTCATTTCCTCATTTCCAGAATTTCAATAAAGAAAGGGATTTTTTTATTTAATTGATTGATTGTTCAAAGAAGGAGTTGTTCTAATTCAAATCAGCAGAGGGACCTATGCATCATCAAAATATTATCAAAGTTCTACAAAGAAATGGCAGACGGACCTGTTCAAGCAAGATCACATAAGTTCAAAAGCTGCATCAACATGTTGGAAAAATCAAATAAGTTCTGCATCAACATGTCTACAAAACCAAGCAAGTCAAAGGCTGCATTAACATGTCTACAAAACCAAGCAAGTCAAAGGCTGCATCAACATGTCTGCAAGATTAAACAAGTTAGATTTCAATAAGAAATATCAGAGGGACCTGTTGCATGCTCATTTCCAGAAAGGGACCTGTCTAGAAGAAGAAGACTACATCATACCTGCACAAAGCCAACCAGTCAAAGGGAGATTACAAAAGAACTAGTAAAGGACTGTAAGAATTCTTGTTTTAATACTTAAATTTCTTTATGTTAATTTCAATTTTAAATAATTAATTTATGGTTAATTATTGAAATCAGTTTCATAAATCCTCATATAACCTATACTCCTAACCATTATACCTATACCACTACTCTTAAAAAATCATAGCCTATATCTATGGCCTACATTATATAGCCTATATCTATTCTCCCTTAACCCCTCTTAAAATTTTAATCTTAAACCTCAAATCTATAAGGCCTATTCCGCACGAATTGATAGCACCCTTCTTAAAACCTTAATCTTAAACCTCAAATCTATAAGGCCTATTCCACACGAACTGATAGCCAGTACAAATGGTAGTCTATAAGGCCTCTTCGCGACCTTATCAGACATTAGAATTGAGACATTTGTCTAAAGACCACCATTGTAATGGTCCCATATCATTCTGTCTTGTCCTCCGCAACCATTTCATCCTGTCCTCTGCAACCACAACCGCATTATTCCATAATACACAGGCGCAAACTTTGAGGTTCTCCATGCATAGGGGTCGGTGTAGTTTAAATCGAGTTTTCAGTTCACTGCATAAGAGAAAGGGTTTTGTTGTATAAATGCTGGGGAGAATTGCCGAGATAATAGTTTGAAGTCAGCCATACACCGACACATGCAAGCTTGCTGCCAGATACGCTGCTCAGATAGAGGAGAAGATATAGCAACCAGGGCATATCCAAGTACGTGGAGGTCAGCTCATAAGATTCCAGGAGGAACACAATAGCTTCAGACCAGGTAACTATTAAAATACCTTGGGTAAATTAAAAAAAAAAAATAGAGCATAAGGAATAGGGTATTAGGAATAGAGGAATTTTAGGGCGAATAGAGCAGAACCGAAGAGGTTTGATAGTTCAAAAATAAATGCAGATTGTGTTAAAATTTTGAGAGATAAGTAGTAGTTGACATTTTTAGAGAAGTTTAATGGACATAATGAAGAAATCACTAGGAAATTTTCTTCTTCCTTTAATGGAGAAAGAGCCACAGTAGGAAACCTTTCATTCATGGTTTCAGAGGATACCATTGCTCAAACCATAGGCATCAGTCCAGAGGGTGAAAAATATTTCAAAACTAAACAATTTAAGGAGAAATCATGGACACAGTTTTTATCTAGATCCAAAGTATCCTTGGTTAATTGGAAAATTGGAGTTTCCAAAAGCTGGCTTGTTCACCCTTGGGATGAAATGGTTTATGTACTTCAGAAATTTATTACATGCGAAGGCAGGTATAGCATAGTATATCTTTATCACATCAAAATGTTGTTGCATCGGAAGGGAGAATGTACTATAAGCCTTCCATATTTTCTTCTACAAAGTTTGAATAAAATGTCTAAAACCATACGAAAACACAGAATTAATATGAATAGAATCCTATATCACTTTGGATTGGTGAAAATTTTGATTGAATTTGAACTACAGAAGACAGGGATGTCATGGAAGAGATTTTTGATCTCTAATGAAATTAAAATTGATGAAGAAGAACGGAAAGAGAAATAAGTTACATAATTGATGGTTGATATAATTGAGATAGATGATGAAACTCTAGAGTATAGACCAAACACCTTTGCTCTATCTAGCAGCAGTATGAGAACAAGGAAAATGAGAAGGGAGGAAGCTAAGAAAGCTGAAAAGGATAAAATTTTCACCACTTATACAAGGAAATCTAGAAGGACTGAAGGTAAGACAATACAGGATAGTGATAACCTACAGCAAGCCTAGGATGGCAATACAAAAGAACTAGAAATCAAAAGCAGGGAGGAAGAACCAAAGGAGCAAAAACTCTCGAACAAAAAGCAGAAGCAATTAGAAAAACAAATTCAAGATTTCCAACAAGAGATTATGGAATCAGAAATGTTGAAAATAGTTGTGAAAAGAGAAAATGAGGTACTGAGAATACAAAGTAAGAAAATCCAAGATGAAAATGAAAAATTGAAGAGAAAAATAGAAAAACTCAAAACCAACAAGATCGAAATCTGTAGATGAGCTAGCAAATGGTATAGGCAGAAGAAAGCTATCAAGGCCAAATACCAAATCATGAAGACTGAATATCAAACTCAGAAGAACATTGATGTTTTACTACAGGTAGCAGAAGTAGCAAGCAAAGGAGTCTGACAGGTTAGCATGAGGACATGCAAAGTCTTGTGTTTGGGGAGATGTTGGTACCATTTCATGACTCATCCTTTCACCTGAAAACTTCATTTTATCCATCATATTTTCTCATTTAACCTTCATAAATCTCTCATATTCCTTTGAAACTAATAATGTAATGCCATTATTATTATTTTTACATTGGAATTGATTTTAGGATTTTTTTGTGTTAAAATTAGGATTTTTCAGAAAATTACAGGTTCTTGTAACTTCCTGTAATGGCTTCATGTTTTGACACGTTGCATGATAGGTTGGCCAAATTGAGGACTGAGGGTATATTCCTGAATGTACAAGGATGGTGAAATATCTATCCACTTCCAGATTCGAAGTCTACAAGTGGCTGGTCAACATTGGTCAACTTTAGCTATTTCAACAAAAAATCCCAGGCAATTAATGAACAGATTTGATTCTTTTTTATATTTTTCTTGAAAAGAGGGATCTAAACTAATTTGACTCCTTTGGGAAGTTAGTTAGGATTTTTGAGGAACAAAAATAGCCTCTTCTTGTTATGTATTTTGATGATAAATAGCTAGAAGGAAAACATTGAGGGACTAGACATTACGTGACAAACTTCAAAACTCGATTTATGTAATTATTGGCTTTCAAACTTTAATACAGAGATTTAGTTATTTATGTTGTTACATTCAATAATCTTCTTTATCTGAGTTATCTTAAGGTGTACTTGCAACGTGTGGAGGGTCCCCACTACAGAGCTAGTACACTTCCTTGTGTTTTTAGTTTACAATTGCATAATTAGATTTGATATCTAGACATTTCCATTTAATTCCCGTGCTGCAAGTTTATGAATTAGAATTGTCAATTGAAGCCAGTGTCTTTTGTGAAAGATCTTTGTAAGAAGATTGAATTGATATCATTCTTTGAATTTATAATTGTGTTTACTATTTCATGTTTCAAAGCTTAAGTTTATCATTTCTGTTTAAAGATCATGGTTATAATTGCAGAGCTCAACTTGTAGTCTAATGACTGAACCTTGTAAAAGGACTTAGCTATTGGTTTATTTCAAGATTATTTAACTTGCTTTCTGTTTTGAATGAGTCTGATTGATAAGTGGGTTGATTTAAGACTTGGAAGCGGTTCTATGAATTGAGTTCTTGTAAAAGAACTAGAGAATCTCGGACAAACAATAAAACTCTGTTTTTAGGAAATCATATTTGTTTTGTTTAAGAAGGTGTTCAAGTGTGGAAGGAGACAAGGAAAAATATCTTGTAAAAGAGTATTGAATCTTTTTACATCGAACCCTCATTTAGGAGACCAAATCATTCTAGCTCTATATATTTTGGATAAGTACCTCTAAGTGTACCTACTTGAATTGATAGGAAATTGAAGCCTAATCTACACTAGTAGATTGGACCAAACACCTACGTCACTGCGGGAGAACCCTTAGGTCTTGCGGCTTCATCAACACAATTCCCCTGGAGTGATCATGGGTCATTGATTTGGGTTAGCGTGCCTACTTCACGGTCAACCTGCGGAGGCATGCTGCGGTTTAAGCGTCAGCCTGTTTGTGCCCGCGGGTTGTCCTTGATCTGCCACTAGTTGCTGTCGTCTCACCTGTGCCAAAAAATGTGCGCACTCGTTATGTTATGGTCAGACCCACCACTCGCGGCTTTGACCTGTGCGCGACTCAGCCCTTTGCTGTGTTTCATCGGAAACCTCATGTTGTGTTCGTAGTGACAGAAGCCTGCCAACCAACAAGCTAACATCAGTTTGGTATCTATAGAACACATCTAAACTTATAAAATAAATACCCGAGATGCACATATGTCAGTGAAAGACTATGGTTTAGTACGAAGAAATAATTTTCTAAAATGAACAAAAGAACAAAAATAGTTCGGCAAAAGAAACAAGGAGTTCGGCGAAAGAAATCTAAGGCACCCGAAATTCGTCGAATCTCTAAGGAGATTTTTTTTTTTTTTTTTGGGGCTTTAATATGTTTTATTTTATCTTATAAAACAGGGGTTGATGCTACAACAATCGTGCAACCAAACACACATTGGAGATGCTAATGAGGATTGCGTAGTCAAGGATATCATTTATTCAGGGATTGTGATCAGTAGGGATTGCGCAGTGGAGGCAGTGAATTGGCGCATGTATTTGCCAATTTTTGTATGAAAGTGTGAGACGATTGTATATTGTACTGAGAGCTCTTGGATTAGAGTTTTATATGAGATTGTTTCATGATCCATGATATATACATAATATATGATGGTGGGGATTTTAGCTTTATTATTTCTTGGTAAAAACATCTATGTTATGTGTGATTGATCCTCCTTCATGTGTTTGCAATTGGCAATTAAATTTCCGCAAAGATTTATGTAGAAGGATTACATATTTAAAAGTGGAATATAATTGTTAGATCAGGAGAATCTAGGCAATACATAATTGTATTAAAATTTCTACATGGTATCTGAGCAAAGAAGATTTCAATATTGAAGCAGTAGCTGAGTTTGTTGGTGGAAGCAATTCGAATATGCTGCAAGAATTTCTTGGTGCGACAGTTGAGTAAACATCAAAATGGATTTCAATGGTTTGTGGTTAGAGTATGCACTCGAGGGCAACTCTAACTACATTGCATGGAAGGATAGGATGGAGGTGGTGCTTGAAGATAATGGCTTGAAGGAATTCATCGACAGTGATGTTCCTAAGCCCATTTCGAAGAATGTTGCATTACTTGATGCTTGGAAAAAGAAAGTAGTGAAGACAAGAAGGATTCTGCTGGAAGGTGTGCGAGACAATATTTTCTCAAGCCTTCATGGGAAAGCCACTCCATTTGTTATGTGGAAGGCTTCGAAGGATCTTTTCCAAAGCAACAATGACCATAGGAAATTGGCACTGAAGGATAAAATTAGAAAGATCAAGATGGATAAGGGCGACAATATTCCTAAGTATCTAAAAAAGTTTGTCCAATGTCAGGATGAACTGGGGAGTGTGGGAATCACGGTTACTGATGATGATTTGGTGATCTTGGCTCTCTTGGGACTTCCTAAGAGTTGGCATAGTTATCAAGAATCTATCAACGGATGGGAAAAATTGCCAAATTGGGAACGACTGTGGTCGGATCTAGTGCAGGAGGAGTTTAGGCAGAACACCAGAGATGGCTCTTCATCAAGGCATGATGATGAAGAGGATTGCGCTTTGGCTTCCAAGGAAAGGAAAGGGAAGGGGAAGAAATCCCAGTCAAAATTTGAGTCTAAAGGTAAGAAGCTGGAATTGTCCAAGGTGAAGTGTTTTCACTGTCACGAACATGGGCATCTCACCAGTAACTGCCCATAGAAAAAGAAGAGCAAGAAGGCTGCTAGAGCTGCAGCTGGTGAGGCCCTTGCCTCGCAAATTGAACGTGATTTCTCTTTGATCGCATGCTTGGTTTCAAGCACAATGGGATCAGTGTGGTATCTTGATAGTGGTGCTTCCTTCCACATGACGGGAGATAAGGAGCTTTTCAGTGACTTGGAGGAGAAATATCTCCAATTGCATATAGAGATGGGCGACGATGGACGATACAATGCGATCGAAATTGGTACCATTACCTTTGAGAGGGAGTCAGGTAAACCATTTTAATTGAAAGATGTTATGCATGTTCCAAGTATGAAGAAAAACTTGGTCTTAGTCGCGATGTTGGAGGACAGAGGTTATGACGTTGTTTTCAGCGATGGAAAAGATTTCCTGTGACATTAAAAAATGGGTCAAGCCAAGAAGATAGGGATTCGAGTTAAGAATATTTACAAGGTGGAGGTATATGGCTGCACTACAATGGTGGGCAAAGAAGAAGAAGTGATGAGCCAGGATGAGGGCGACTTATGGCATAGGCGATTGGGCCATATTCACCATGATGCCCTGAAAATTTTGCAGTAGATTTCTACTGGACTTCCCAAGGGTAAAATTGCACAGTTAGATTAGTGCATAGGATGTACTATGGGAAATTTTGTAAATTCCACCTTTCAAGAAAAGGAGAACAGTGATTCGGTGATCCTGGAGAGAGTTCACACATACGTGTGTGGACCATTCTCGGTTGCTTCAACAACAAAACACAGGTATTTTTTTTTTTTGTTGATGACTTTTCTCGTAAATGCTGGATCTTCTTCATGTAGAAGAAGGATCAAACATTCTCAAAGTGAAGGCTCTGTGGAGTGATAATGGTGGAGAATAAATCTCGAACGAATTAAAAGACTTATGTAGAAAAGAAGGAATTCGAAGAGAACTCATAGCACCTCATAATCCACAGCAAAATGAGGTCGCGGAGAGGAAGAACAGAACGTTTGTGGGTGTTGCACGAGCTATGCCGCATGATCAGGGCCTACCATTGCATTTGTGGGCAGAAGCATGCAACACTGCGGTTTATGTGCAAAACCGTTGTCCTCATAGAGTACTTGGCATGAGTACACCCGAAGAAGCTTTTACTGGTAAGAAACTGGATGTTTCTCACTTTAGTATTTTTGGCTCATCTGTTTATGTGCATGTGACCAAGAACGCCAGGAAGAAGCTAGAGCTGACTATTGAAGTTGGGATATTTGTGGGGTACACAGAAACACCCCATAATTATTGTGTGTATTTTCCAAACAGTCGAATGACTGTGGTGTGACGGGTTATAAAATTCAATGAGGAGAACGCCATGAAGTTGTCGCTTGAGAGGGAGCTAGACTTACATGCAGAGGAGGAACTTTTGGTTCCCAAAGATGAGTCTCTATATGTGGATCAGCCACAGGATGAGGTTCATGGAGTGGAGGATTCCACTCACGCAGAGCCAAAAATCAGAATGGGCAGAAGGCGTACCACAAAAAATGAGAGGCTGAAGCTTGATGCGGCAAAAAATGTAGGAGTCCCTACTTCACAGCGCAGACAGAGACAATCTCTTCACCGATTCACTAGATACATGGCTCTCATGAGAAAATGTATTGTGACTGAGCCATATTCCTTTTAGGAAGAAGTGCAGGAGCCCACATGGGTAGATGCAATGGTGGAGGAGTATGACTCCATGGTCAGAAATAGTGCTTGAGAAATTTTTCCAAGGACGGTTGATAAATCAGTGGTAGGTTCAAGATGGATCTACAAGATGAAGCAAGATGTTGATGGGAGTGTTGAGAAATACAAGGCCAGATTTGTGGCCTAGGGCTTCTCACAGATCAAGGGGATTGATTATGAATAAACCTTTGCACCTGTCGCACAATATTCTTACATAAGGACCATCCTTTCTCTCTCAGCACAGATGGGTTGGCATATTCATCAGATGGATGTGAAGACTATGTTCCTTAATGGGATCATTGATGAAGAAGTGTACATTGAGAAACCTTACGGATTTGAGATCTTCAGCAGCAAGTCGCATCTGTGCAGACTCAAAAGAGCGTTGTATGGGTTGAAGCAAGCACCCCTTGCTTGGTACACTCAGATCAACAACTATTTCACCGGACTTGGCTTCACCAAGAGTGAGGCGGATGCAAACCTATACCAAATTATGGTGGAGGGTAAGCTTTTAATCATTTTTCTTTATGTTGATGATTTAATAATGACTAGTGATGAGCAACTGATACACTCATGCAAGGAGGATCTTGCAAAGGAGTTTAAGATGAAGGATATGGGCCTTCTTCATTATTTCCTTGCATTGGAAATATGGCAGCGAGAAGGTGAAATTTTTGTGTCTCAAGGCAAGTATGCAAGGGAGATACTGGTTAAGTTTCACATGGAGGGCTGCAAACCCATGGATACTCCTCTTCCAGGAAACTAGAGGAAAGAGGAAAATACATATGGAGAGGTAGTGGATGCTACTGTCTATCGACAGTTAGTGGGTTCGCTAATGTATTTAGTAAATACAAGACATGACATATGCTATGCGGTGAACTAGCTTAGTCAAGCGATGGTTAAGCCTACCAAGCTCTTTTGGAAGGCGAGCAAGCATGTCCTGAGATATCTCAGGGGCACATTTGAGTATGGTTTATGGTACAGACAGACGGATGAGGTGAAGTTGCATGGCTTCATGGATGCAGATTAGGCGGGGAGCCCAACTGACAAAAAGAGTACATCAAGATGGGTCTTCAGTATTAGATCTACAATTGTTTCTTGGTACAACAGGAAACATAGATCCGTGGCACTCAATTCAGTAGAAGCAGAATACATGGCAGCAAGTCAAGCTGCATGTGAGGCTATATAGATGAGGAAGATCCTGGTTGGTTTGTTTGGTTCTCATTTAGATCCTATAGTGATTCATTGTGATGATCAGAGTTGCATTAAAATCTCAATTAATCCTATGTTTCATGATAGATCTAAGCATATAGATATCAGGTATCATCATATCAAAGATTGTGTGCAGCGGAAGATCATGTTGCTTCAATACATTCCTATGGAAGATTAGGATGTAGATATTCTTACGAAGGTGCTCACCAGGAGAAAATTCGAATACCATAGAGACAGGATCGGGGTGAAGGATAGTCCATTTCTTGTTGAGAGGGAGTGTTGAGATTCAACAAGATGATGATCCTAGTGAAAATTAAGCACCTACACTAGGTGGGGCCTGCAAGTTATTTTTTAGGTGTATGTCTATGTTTAGAATGTTGAGAAAATTCTATTTATAGCAGGAGTTTATTTATATGTGGTTGAGAAAATTCTATTTATATATGAGATTCTATTTTTAGATGTATGTGTGAAGTCTATTTATAGATTGCATGTCTAAAAATAGAATGCATATCGATTGTTATTATCTTTTAATAATAATTAGACAATAAATAATAATCTATTCTCCTGAAGCACTTGATTTCAGTTAATTGATGTGGAAAACCAGTTGACTGAAGGAATTACGAGTTCTAAGGTTGGTTGGTGGGAAATGCAAGTGGACTTCGTTGTAATTGAGTGATACTGAGTTGTAACAGAGTTGGATGTGTAGTTATGTGAGTTGTAAAGTATTTTAACTCAGTTAAGTGAGTTAAAATCAGTTGTGCTAGTTGTAGCTAGCTGTAACTAAAGATACACTAGTGAGAGATAGGTGAATTAAATATTAAATTAATTCACATGGAGTGATCTCACATGCAACTGAAGATTTACTACTGTTAACTACATGCATGTCAGATCCAATGGAGACTGACCAGTTGAGAGATAGGTGAAAGGGACAGTTTGACTATGAGTTGTGACATTAGTGGGTGCACTCATGCAACCAAACACACATAGTCAAGGCAAGGCATGATCTCATTCATTCAGGGATTGTGATCAGCAGGGATTGCACAGTGGAGGCAGGTTGTCAGGAGGCAGTAAATTGGCGCATGTATTTGCCAAATTTTGTATGACGAAGTGAGACGATTGTATATTGTACTAAGAGCTCTTGGATTAGAGTTTTGTATGAGATTTTTTCATGATCCATGATATATACATAATATATGATAGTGGGGTTTTTAGCTTTATGCTTTCCCAGTAAAATCATCTGTGTTATGTGTGATTGATCTTTCTTCATGTGTTTGCAATTGGCGATTAAATTTCCGCAAAGATTTAAGTATAAGGATTCTGTATTTAACAGTGGGATATAATTGTTAGATCAGGAGAATCCAGGAAATACATAATTGTATTAAAATTTCTACAATTCAATCCATCTATTTTGCAACAAATTCCAGTGAGAGAAACTTACTCACAAATTCAATCTAATATTCAACTTCTCTAGGATTTTGATGCTCTCCAAGGTTTAGTAACAAAATTTACTTCAACAGTTGATGATGCTTACCTCCAAAAATTTTTAGACTTAAATTCATTTACTATAGCAACTTCTTCTATTACCTATCAGACTGCCCATCTTAATTCAGCTAGTCCTACTACTTCCACAATCCCTACCACTTCTTTTATCCTTCATTACAAGAGCACTCAAACCTCCACACATACAACTTCTCCTATCATCCATCCTACTTCGTCCACTGTTCACCTTCCTCCTCCACCTCCACCAATCATGGCAGCCAGATATGCCCCATTGGTGGTGCCAGAACCTTTGGCAGATATGCCACATGATTACCAATCAAAATTACATTATATGATGGAACTGGTCTTGTAACTTCCCAACAACATGTTGAAAAAATGAATGATTGTTTTTACCTTCAAGAGGTAGATGAAGAAAGTGTTAAGTTAAGGATGTTTGCTCAGAGTCTTAGTGGAGAAGTTAGCAAATGGTTCAAAGCTTTACCTGCAAATAATATGACATTCCTGGATTTCATCAAACATTCCTAAATAGGTGGGAAGTAAAAAATAACCCTTTTCAAATTTTATCTGAGTATGAAAATATTAGAAGGGCCCTAGCTGAAAGTGTTCAGGACTATTGCACTAGATTCAATAGTTTATATAATGAAATACCTGCTCATATAAAAGCAGCACAGGGTTTAGCCTTGGTGAAATTCCCAGATGGTTTTGAAACATAAATTTTTTATCAGCTAAGGGAAAGAAACTCATCCACATTAGAGGAAATGCAGAGGGATGCAGTGGGTGTAGAAGCCAACTTATTAGCAAAAAGAGCTAGAATGAGAACTGAAAGAAGAGTTACTATAAGAGAAGAACCTTTAACTTCCAAATATGATGCTAAAATTTAATCATTGGTTAGAACTATGGAGATAATGATGGAGAGAATCAATTTAAATGAGAGAAATATTCCTTGGGAAAATCAACCACCTCCTCAAAACAGAAAATCCTAGGAGAAATCCTCCTCAGATAAGACAAAGAGAGAAAAGAGGTATTGATCAACAGATTAGGCCTCCATTCCAAGAGAATTATGTTGATGAGGATGAAGGAGTAGTTGAGGAAGTAGAAAAAAATAAGATAATTTTGATGGGAATTAATGAATATGACTATGTTTTTCTCGCCCAAGAAGAATAAGAATTATTTTCATTGACTCAAACAAAGTTAGAATATGAGGAATATGATGATTACAAACAAGGGTTTGAGAATTCTATCATGGAGGTTCACAGGCAATATAACCTTAGAAGCAATATTGTTTTTGAAAATTACAATAAAAAGAATTCAGAAAATACTGCCAAAAAAGTCTTTGAAACTGATCTCAATAAAACAGTTGAAAATTCAAAGAAAAAGTGAATAATTCAGAAAATAAGAACAAAGAAAACAATACTAAGAGAATAGTTGATATCCCTGCCAAAATTTCTCAAACTGATATTCCTAGCACAAGTAAACAAACTGAATCCACCCAAAAAATAGTGGCTGAAAGAACTGATTTTTCAAATCTGCTCAAAGTTCAAACACCATTCAACATTGAGAATGAACTTGCTAAACTGAAAATATCTATTTCTCTCACTGAATCAATCAACACGAATGTGTATAGGTCTCAGGTCCCAAAGGTACTAAACATAGGGGAGATTACTGATACTGTTAATTTAAATGATGATCAGGCTGAACTTTTCTTTGGGCCAGAAGTTGATGGTAAACCCCAAGAAGGAGGTGTACCTCCATTTTATGTCAGCCTTAATGTTCATGACCAAATTATCCATAATGCCATGTTGGATTCAGGTGCTTCACATAATCTTATGCCAAAGGCTATTATGGAGAAGCTCGGCCTTGAAATCACTAGACCCTACAAAGATTTGTATTCATTTGATTCTAGAAAAGTTAGATGTCTAGGTCTTATCAAAGATCTTTGTGTCATTCTGGCTCAGATACCAGCAAAGAGTTTAGTGATGGATATAGTAGTAGCTGACATCCCTCCTAAGTATGGCATGCTTTTATCACACTCATGGAGAGGAAAATTACAGGGGACCCTTCAAATGGACATGACTTATGCTACAATACCAGTGTTTGGTCAACCAAGAAGACTGTATAGGGAAACCTTAATGAAGTACATGGTGAGTAGTTAAGAAAAACCACACAATTATCCTCTGTACTATGTTCATACTAACCTTGACTCCTTCATTCTTTATAATGAGGGAGACATTTATTCACATGTTACCCACACAGAAAATGATCTTAAAGAAAAACATGATGGTCAAATACAAATTATACAACAACATCATGAAGATGAAACTCTTTGGAATATGAGTTTTGATGGCTCATGTGGCAAAGCAGGCTCAGGAGCAGGTATTTGGGTGTATAATGCAAAGAAAAATCGTGCACAAGGTCACTCATACAAGCTAAATTTTCAGTGCACAAACAACATAGCAGAATATGAAGCCCTACTCTTAGGGTTAAAATTGTTGAAAATATTAGGAGCTAAGAGGATTTCTATCCATGGTGATTCTGAATTAGTCATAAAAAAAATTAAAAGACAATATGATGCAAAACATCTTAGGTTGAGAGCATACATAAATGTTGTAATTGATTTCTTAAGAACATTTGATGAATATGATCTAGCAGTTATCCACAGAAATCAAAATGTATTAGCAAACAGTTTAGCCTTTTTAGCAAACACATGTCAATTGCCTCATGCAAACAAAAAATACACAATAGAGGTTAAACATCGTCCATCTATGCCAGATAACATGAGATATTGGCAAGTATTTGGTAGTGATAAACAAATTGAATTTTTCTTACAATATAAGGATGAATTTGAAGATAGAAATATAGACTTAGATTGTGAAGAAGATATTCACTTTGATGTACAAATTAATGTATAAAAACAATCTATTGTTTCTAATGTAAATATTTCAGCAAATAAAACTGTACATAAAACAGAAATACATAAAGACCCAAAAAAAGAGGAATTTGAAGTACTACAACTCAAAGATAATATCCTACCTAGAGGGTTGGTCCCATTAGAAGAACTATTTGATTTTAATGATGTAGCCAACAAACCCAAAATGGAACCAACAAGTACAAATATTGAAGAGTGTAACATAGGCACTGAAAAAAACCCAAAAATCATAAAAGTATCAAAATCACTACCTATCATTACAAAACGAAGATATATAGCTCTGTTTAAGGAATTCATTGATGTATTTTCTTGGAGCTATAAGGAATTAAAAGCTTATGATACTAGCATCATACAACACAAAATTCCAATCAAGGAGGATCAAAAACCTTTTAAACAAAAACTGCGTAGGATCAATCCTGTCTTAATGCATTTGATTGAGAAATAAATCAAGAAAATGTATGAGTCCAAAATCATAGTTCCACTCAGATATTCTAAATGGGTATCCAACATTGTGCCTACAAGAAAGAAAACAGGTGAAATCAGACTTTGCATTGACTTTAGGAATGTGAACAAAGTATCTCTTAAGGAAAACTACCCTTTACCAAAAATGGACCACATATTGCAAAGGGTAGTAGGTTTCAACATGATTTATTTGTTAGATGGTTTTTCAGGTTATAATAAAGTCTTAGTACATCCTGATGATCAAGACAAGACAACTTTTACTACTCCTTGGGGGACTTTTATGTATGTGAAAATTCCCTTTGGATTAATGAATGCTGGTGCTACTTTTCAAAAAGCCATGGACATTGCTTTTGCAGATGAAATTGGCCATTTTATTGTGATCTATCTTGATGACGTTACTATATATTCTAAAACTGATGAAGAACACTTAGCACATTTGAGAAGAGTTTTTGAAAAATGTAGAAAGTTTTGAATTTCTCTAAATCCCAAGAAAACATTGTTTGGACTCGAAGAAGGAAAGTTGCTAGGTCACATTATTTCTCAAGGTGGAATTAGAATTGATCCTAACAGGATTGAAGGAATACTCAAAATCAGTCATCCCAGGAATCTCAAAGAACTTCAATCTTTCATTGGTAAAATCAAAATTTTAAGGATATTTATAACCAACATGCTTAAAAAAGATTTAGAAATTAAATGGAACATTGAAGCTAAACAATATTTTGATCTAGTCAAGCAAGCATTGACCAAAGCTCCAGTCCTTATCAACCCAAATTTTACCAAAGACTTCATAGTTTTTTCTTTTGCATCTGAGCACACTATTGATGCTCTTTTATAGCAGAAAAATAGTGAAGGACATCCAATAGCATTTTTCATTAATGCATTGAGATATGCATCTTTGAAATATAATATCATGGAAAAACAGGATTTTTCTCTGGTTAAAGCATTAAAGGATTTAAGAGTTTACAATATACATTCACATATTATTGCTTATGTGTCCAATGCAGTAGTAAAAGAAATTTTAACACAGAATGGTCCTCATGGAAAAAGAGGCAAATGGATTGTTGTTATTTTGGAATATGATGTGGAAATCAAAACTACCAAATTGATTAAAGGGCAAGGATTAGCCAAATTGATGGCTGAATCAAATTTTCATGCACTAGACATTAACATGGTCCATTCATTGGATAATCAAGAGGAACTGGTGACTCCACAAATTGATGAAGCATTCCTAAATTCTCCCTGATATGCAGATATATTGTATGTTTTGTTTAATTTGAATGCTCCTCTTGGTTTTTCCAAAACTAAAGCAAGATTTATAAAATTGAAAGCTGTCAAGTTTTGCATTTTAGAAAATGTCTTGTATTGGAAAGATATTGGAGGTATTTTACTCAAATGTTTTCTAAAAGATGATGCAGATAAAGTTATGCATGAATTCCATGGAGGTGATTGTGGTGGCCATATTTATTGGAAAACCACTGCTAATAAGATCATGAGGGCTGGTTTCTACAGGCCTACTATTTTTAATGACATCCACAAGATGGTAACTGTCTATCACAAATGCCAAATTTTTGAAGGAAAAAGAAAATTATTTCCCTTGCCGTTAAAGCCTATTTCTTTTGAGAGCCCTTTCCAACAATGGGGATTAGATTTCATTGGAGAAATTCATCCCCCATCCTCTGCCAGCATAAATGCATTCTTACTGCCACAGACTACTTTACCAAATGGATAGAAGCCACTCCTTCTAGAAATGCCACTGACTTTGTCATCATTAAATTCCTTGAAACCAATATCCTTTCCAGATTTGGTTGTCCTAGAAAAATCATCACTGATAATGCTGCAGCCTTAAAGTCTAAGAAAATGATTGATTTTTGTCACAAGTATCATATAACTTCAGGGAATTCAACAACCTATTACCATTAGGGTAATGGATTGGCTGAATCTTCAAACAAAAAATTGGCGAATATCATCAAAAAGCTCTTGAAAGATAACAAGAAATCATGGCATAACAAATTGATCAATGCTCTTTGGGCTAATAGACTTACTACCAAAAAATCAATTATCATGTTTCCATATCAATTGGTTTATGGAATGGATGTAGTTTTTCTTTCCTCTTTAGGAGTTCCAGTCATGAAGATCATTCAGGAAATTCAAGCTGAACCAAATGATATACAGAGAAGGATAAATCAAACTATTCAGTTACAATAGTCCAGAGAGGAAGTTTATAGCATAACTCAAGTAATTCAAGAAAATATCAAGAATATTTTTGATAAAATAACAAAGGCTGATGATTTTAATTTAGGAGACAAAGTTTTGAAATGGGATTCGAGAAGAGAAGACAAAGGTAAACATGGAAAATTTAACAATATTTGGCAAGGGCCATACATCATTGATGCTTTTAGAGGAAACAATGCATATTTCCTTAAAGAGTTAGATGGAACATAAATACTTGGAAGTCCTGTCAATGGCAGGATGCTGAAACATTATTTCTCTTAAAAATTCAGGTTGGTTTTTCATCATTGTAAATACCACATTTTTACATTTTGTGATTTGAATAAAGGTTGAAGCCCATGGAGAAGGCCCTAAGCCTGGTTTGATGAGTTGTCATAAAACAAAAAAAAGAAATCAGATGAAAATTTTGAAGAAAATGGAGCATTCAAGGCTACTGGTCTTCGGTTATTGACACTTCATTTGGAGAAGTGTCATCCCTAGCTAGAGCCAATGTTAGTATCCTATAAATCATAGGATCTCAAGGTGATTGAGTATTTCATGAGTTGCAATTTCATATTGAGTATGCTTTTCAATATTTAAGTGATTTCCAAAAAAAAATATAAAAAAAGAAAAGAAAAGAGGGTATATAGAAAAAAGAAAAAAGAGAAAAACAAAAAGAAAGAAAAACCCCAAAAAGAATAATACTGAAAGTGCTACAATTCAAAATGGCACTACTGATTAGATAGGTTTGTTCAATCATATAGTTTAAGCATGATTGTACAATTTTAATTTTCTGTTGATAAGTTAGAAAATAAGGATTTTCCAGACTGTTTAACCTTAGCAGATCAGCTATTAGGTAGAAATAAAATTGACTCAATAGCTTAATCTACGTCAATGGAAGAAATAAGGATAGATGTAGGTTAGAGGTTTAAAGAAAAAGTGATTTTGGTTTGCAAGTCTAAGTGCACCCTGCAGAAGAACAAAAAATGCTAGATTAGTGGCATGGGTAGGTAGGGATGAAAAGAAGAAAATATAGAGGAAACATGCAGTTTATTCCAAAGGTTTATCCTAAAAAGTTTCACGTATTCCCTGATCAAAGGAAAAATCGAAAGTAAGGGCTCTAACCTAAGTTTCAGGATTAAATATGTTTGACATATTACATGTCATATCCCCCATATCCTAAGTCCCGAAATTACATTTATACCGTTGCTCTTCATTAACTCTTACCCGACCCCACCATCCACTCTTCTGTCACATCACTACTAAACAACCCCCATCTCCCGCCCCATATCCACTCCCTCCATTTCATTTGACAGCTCACAAATGTTTTCGGCCCCCCTCATCCCCCGAACGTTAACGTTGGGGGGTGGAGTGGGTGGGGGTGGTTTGAAATGGACGGTATTCTAAACCACCCCTCTTGCTACATGTTGCGCATACATTATTTTGCACCCCCCCCCACCCCCCCAGCCCCCCCACTCCTTATTGCTTACCGACCTACACCCCCTGACAAAAAACTGTTTCCTACCGCTACAAAACCACCACGTCAATGACCGTTATGTCATTACCGCTACGTCACGACAGCTCCCTCCTGTCACCTCCATCCAATCGTCTGCGCTCCTGCCTTAAGCCCGTTAGACAATTAATGGCTTAGGCCATTACCCAACCAACCCGCGCCAGGGCCTGTGCTAGGTCAACGGTAACTCAATCACTTTATAAAACCAATTTCCCACACCTGTGGCAAGGTTTACTACTGCTTATGCATTCTATTTGTTACAGGTGATCATTTCAAGGATTTATAGAGCAAAGACATGCGCATAAAAGCTTTCAGTTCTCTAACATATCAATCAAAATTCCCTTTCCACAATTTCCCTTCCCCATTTTGATCTGCAGAAGCTCCCTCTCTTCATTCCCCTCTTCTTTTTAATCCCTTTCTGTACATTTGCACTAAGTTCCTTCTCAATGAAAAAAAATGTCTCCAAAGAAGGAAAAAAAACCATTTAATCCAATGGTTTACCCTCAGGTAGACCTGGATCATGTGGCTTTGGCTGACAAAGACTACAAAATACATGAGATAGAGTTAGATTTTGATTTATTCTATGTCTACTATTGGCTAGAAGACAAACTGATTGATGAATTTGATGACATCGGGTTGTGGCAGACTAAATTACCCTATTTCACATTCCCAAAGACCAACAACTGCCCTGAATTTGTTAGGAAATGCCATGCATGCTATGATATTAATCAGAGAGCGGTAGTATCCCCCACAGGAGAAATCCTCTTTAGTATTAATGCCCAGTCAATCCAACAAATGATGCAGGCTCCTACTGTTGAAGAAGAAATACCATTCTCCTATGAAGCCCTCAGAGAATTATATCAAAAACTGAATTTTGCTAGCAGAGCCAAAACAATGGATCTTTTCATTGCTATTGACACCCCACTGCCCAAAAAGAATCCTCCATATCCCTCATCCACTTTCCCTGATAGAACCCAACACATTGTCATTGTCCTTTCATGTTTTTTAGGGTATCATTTTGGCTAGTGGATAGATGAGGCCATGATAGGGTTTTTGTCCATTCTTTCATCAGAGTCCAAGCCCTCAATTATGTTTAATTTCAGCCAATTCTTAGCTGATGCCATCCATGATTAATTTGTAAAGTTTCACATAGAGGAAGTGTTCAAATACACTTCAGTTTTGGTCATATGTTTGTCTATTTTCAGGTCAACAGATTCCAGTTTACAATGAGGAAGGTTAATGATGACTCTCAACCTCAATCATTCATCTTTTGGACAACCATGCTAATGAAGGACTATACCTACAAGAGATTTGTTGATGCCTTTGTACATCCAACAATGAGCATACTCAGCAATATAGTGGAACCCAAGATTAATGAGGATATTAAGAATATTATGAAGCTGTCAGATCAAGTGAGAATTGGAGACTGGTACTTGTACCAGAACTACACAGAGATCAGAATTTATGGATGTGAGCTAGCCCCTTACAAGCTACCAAAGTTCCTCCCCATGAGGATCTTTGCCCTAGAGTACATAAGGTAGATGATCAATGCAGATGAGGTACACTTTGTTTCTGCCAAAAAGAAGTCTTAGTTTAGGATCAAGTCTCAAATTGGTCTTTTTATTTGCAATAACAAAGCAACAGGAGAGGAGGCTGATAAGATGTTGATGGAGATGAAATTTAATCACAATTTCACCTGGTCTTATGACCCTCTAGGCATCATATCCAAGAAAAGGGTGGAGAACAAATCAACCCCTTATATCCACACACACATGCCTGAGATTGAACAATTTATGAATCAAGCAGAGTGGGTAGAAAATACAATGCAGGAGGCTGAAGAGCAAGTGATCTCCTCCTCAAGCATACATACCCCTACACCACAGGAAAAACAGACTACAAAAGACAAAGAAGACAGAGGAAAATAACCTGAGAAAGAGACAATAGGAAAGAGGCCCAGAGATGATCAGTCTACTATGGAAATTGATACATATAGCGGAGAATTCAAGATGAAGTAGAGAAAGAGAGTTATAATCCACATGGATATATATATATATATATATATCAGAATAAAGAAATAGAGCAACAAACAGTCATCATAATCAGGGATTCTCCTATTTCTTCTCTAACAGGTGGCCAAACCATATTCTCTACATATTCATCCATAATCCCATTTCAACAACAGAATATACAAACCCCTACATCTACTGCTACTATAGGCAGAAAGGAGGAAAACATCTATGACAGATTAGGGAAATCAAAAGGAAGAATGAGATCTTGAAAACCAGCACCTACAACCAATTTTGGAAGCAGAACAACAGTTCACAGAGCAGGCTTTTATCAGCCTTTGACTCAGAGAAAGGAAAGATGAGAATGTCTTTCCTAGAAGCCTAGATCTCTGAGCCTAAGACACTTACAGACTTCAAGCACACTGCTTTTGAATTCTATGTTAAGGACATCCATCTAATAGACCAGATGGAGATGTATAGGTAGACCAGAGAGATGATTTCCTTCACATTGAAAAGCATTGCCATGAGCCTGTCTAAATTGTAGGTATCATTGGCCGATTTTCAATCTCAACTTAAAATGGAGAAGATTTCTTCTCTGGCAAAAGATACAAGAATAAAATCTGTAGAGGACTTAGTGGTAAATATTGGGTATGACCCAACAAATGTAGAGGCAGTGGAAGAGATCCCGAAGAAGAAGAATGCTGATATAGCAGCCCTTAGAAAACAACTCAAAATGTCAGCAAATAAAGACCCTTTGACAAAATACATTGAGAAGAATGAAGCACAGAAAGCAGAAATGATGAAGCTAATAATGGAGCAGTCTGCACAGCTAAAGCAGATGGAGACAAAGATGGAAAAATTAGTTAAAGAAAAGGAGAAAGAAACATAAATGGCCATTGTTCCTTTGGAGGTTGTTCCTATTGCAACCATCCCTACAACTACACCAACCACTACAGGCACATCAGGTGGTGCAAAACAAATGGCCAAAGCTATGGAGAACATGACCATACAAACATCAGAGATAAAAAAGCTAGAAGCATAAATCAACACCCTGAAGGATCTGAAGAAAAGGTCAGATAATGCTCATGAAATTGAGATACAGAGAGCTCAAAAACAGATTCAAAAATTGATAAAGGCAGAGAGTGAAGCTTCCATTGGTCAAACCATTGGCCAAGCAAAATAGATTATTTGGACAAGCATTGTTGATTCCATGAATGAAATATGGCCTTCTATTGAAACAATATTTGAATAGAAAGATCTGATTGGACTAGTGAATGATGCCATAGACAAAGAAAACAGAGAACTGGCAGACATGCCTGAAACAAAAAATAATATTATCATATTCTTGAATTCCAAGAACAAATTTGAATTGGAAGCACTATGAGTGGAGGACAGAACAACAACCATCCTAGAAGTCAAGAAGGTACTCAACAAAAAGAGTTTGGTCACACAGTTAGAAGAAAAGTGTCATAACTTACAAATTGGTGTTAGCAGATTCTTTAACAGAATCGATCCACTGACCAAGAGAGGGTTACCATCACTATTTGTAATCAATGATAAGCTTATGTAGAGAATATTATGTAAAGAAGCTGAAGGAGATTGTCAAATACACAACTAAGTTTGCAGGAATAAAAGGATCAATGACCGAAAGAGCCTTCCTAGAGGCTATGGAAAATGATTTATACATACATCGTGAAATCAAGCATATTTTTGTGTTAAGGCCAACTTTTATGAAGTTCATAGAGACATATGAGATTTACAGGAAGTTAATGAGGACCAAGATCCCGAATGCACAACAGTGGGAAAAATTGTTTGATTACCAAGAAGGGTGACAGCTCAGTGCATCCGTAGGATAACCAACTCAACAAATCAATTAATTTTACAAATCAACGTATCAACACAACATATCAGCATCAGATTATCTAAATCTTCTAGCACATCAACAGATTAAAGCGCACAGTAACGATCTTCTGGAGATCAGGGCCACATGTCACAATTATTCTATTGTGTCCACTTTGTGGTCACATTTGTCAATTTTTAATCATTATTGTAATTAATAAACAAATTTCCCATGTAGATACGGAAATCACTATAAGAGTTAGTTAAATACTGCATTTATTTCCAGTATCAGGGGTTGGACCCTAGATTGTAAACTTTTCTATTGGAGCATTGTAATTTTCGAGTTGGAGCATCAATAATAAAGGACCATTTTGCAAGATTCTTGAGCTATGTTTATCTAGTGATGTTTTTCTTTGCCGTGTTTAATGTTTTCCACTGTTATTTCCTTCAGTGTATAATTTAATTCTAATTGTAAAACAGGAATCTAAAGAATGAGATTTGTTGCTAGAGCACCTTAATTCTGGTTGTGTTCACAATATAAGTGTTTCTTTTCTGAAGTCTAGTTAAAAAATACTTCAATTCTTTTTGACCACTATTGAATTCACTCTTTCTTTCATTCCATAATTCATTATGTTTTAAAGATCCAGTAAATATAGTTAGCCTGCCTTGCAAATGCTCTGGAAAAGTTGATGCAACAACCCAGCCTCTTATGACTCCATAGCCCAATGGAAATAGTTTAAGCATATCTCCTAATCCATCCAAACTATCAATCAAAAACAACCTTCACAATCAATATAACTAGCCTAATATCAGAAATCATAAAAACAAAGCTAAATTTTAAAGAGAGGTCCCTCTCTGAGTCTAGGAGGGCTAGATCCTAGGCTCCAAAGTGGTTTTGATGTTGTCATTTTATGATTATTCTTGCCAATCTTAAAATTATATAACGATAACAAGTATCATGTGAGAGGGTCGCATTATAATGGACTCTGTGTGTGCTACACGTTGAAGAATATTGATAGAGAGTCTCTCACATGCCCTTCATTACCTTAAACTTAGTTAAAGTTCTTGATTATGGAATAGGATGAACACAATATGTGTTATTAATCCTTAAACACCCTTTCTTACTAAGCTAAATTACATGCTTGGCTTGTAGATATACAACATAATTGTTATGCCTTTTTAGATGAAACCATTATGCTTGACGATTATTGCTTAATAAAGATCTTATTAGATCAATAAGTGCTCTAAGTAAAAGATCCTTGACTTTTGATCTCGTAATCATATATCCAATAATAATTAAAGAATCTCCAATAATAATTAGAAAACTATCCACTTCAACCAAATTATTTGATAAGTTTATCTATTTTCATAGATATATACTTTTATATAACACATGCATATATATCAACACCATTAATAAAATCTCTAAAATATAATTATCGTATATCTTCATTTATTTCTAAAATTATAATAATCTATCCACTTTAATTCTTTATTAAGAAAAGATAAGTTTCCTAATTTTCATGAATATATACACTTTTATATACCACATGCATATATACCACCACCATTAATAGACTCTCTAAAACATAACTATGTATATCTTCATCACTTATTTTTAAAAATATAATAATTATCTACTTTAATTCTTTATTAAGAAAAATGTAATAATATTCCTTAACAAATAATATTAGTATAAAAATTATAAACTTTCTTTTAAATATAAAATTTTAATGAAATTTTTTATATTCAATGAAAATTATAAATTATAAATTTTCGTTTAAATATAAAATTTTAATGAAAATTTGAAATTATTAAGATAAGATAGTAGTTCTGAAAGAAAGAAAGACAAGATAATAAAATTTATATTTATTTGGTATTAAATTTATAAAATAATAATAATTATTGATTATTATTTATAAATATAGCATAATACATCACCATTATTTATTAAAAAACACCCTCATAACTAATATATTTTTATTAAATATTTTTAAAAAAATAATAATTTTAAAATATATTTATATCAATAATATTTTGTTTTTTAATTAAAAAATATCAGTTTCATTTTTATTAAAATTATTATTAAAAATTTAATTTAAACAAATAAAATTATTATCATTATTATTAAAAAAGCTATATCAATTTAAAATGAATTTAAAAGAACCGAGTGGATAGATACACATTTCTGAAACAAATTATAGTTTGTGGTGCTTTATATCGTCGATTTTAAACCCATCAAACATTCACATTAAACTTTCAAACTGTCGAAGCCCAGATGCCGAACTATCGAAGCTGTTGTTGGTGGAGAGAATTTAGTGATCTGCTATGGTAGGCGTCCTCCTCCACCGGCCTTCCCTTTTGCAGAATGGATCTGTCGTTGTTTACCCCATCTTCTTTCAGCCTGTCTCAATTCCCATCCTCCAATAAAGTTTCCTGCCGTAAATACAAGAAGCACACGCATCTGCATTTACCCCTAGATTTGAATACTAATTCCATTCATCTCTACTTTTATTTTTATGGGTATTGTGTTGTTCCAACTACAACTGTTGTTGCAGCAGCTGTTAAACAAAGATGGAAGAATAAAGTGGAGAAGAAAGTAAAAGTTTCAACGGTTGCCAACGCATATTGCAACCAAAACCAATGCATACAAATGGATGTACAGAAATGGGAGCGACGCAATATTTTGTTCTGGGACAAAATGATCAGAGGTTATGTAAAGAACGGTTCCTGCGGCAAAGCGCTGAGGATGTACCATGAAATGCGATGCGAAGGCATAGAGCCGGACAATTTGGTATTTATTTCTGTAATCAATGCATGTGGCATTCTATCAGATTTGCAAGCGGGCAGAAAAATTCATGAAGATGTGATCCAAAAGGGAGTTGAGTCGGATGTTTTTGTGGGAACTGCACTGACCTCGATGTATGTCAAGTGTGGGAGTGTAGAGGATGCACGACAAGTGTTTGACAGAATGACTAAACGAGATGTTGTATCATGGAATGCGATGATTGCTGGTTATTCTCAGAACAGCCATCCATATGAAGCATTGGCATTCTTCAATGAAATGCAAGTCCGTGGCATAAAACCCAATCCAAGCACCATGGTTAGTGTTTTATGTTTATGCACTGATTTATTGGCTCTACAACAAGGTAAACAGATCCATGGTTATGTAATTAGAAGTGGATTTGAATCTGATGTTGTCGTGGGCACTGGGCTTTTAGACATGTATTCCAAATGTGGTAATGTGGAAATTGCTTACAAATGGTTTGAAAGAATGCCTCAGCGAAATGTTGTGTCATGGAATGCAATTATAGCTGGTTATTCCCAGAATGGATACCCCCATGAGGCATTGGCATTCTTTAATGAAATGCAAGTCCAAGGCATAACACCCAGTTCAATCAGCATGGCTAGTGTTCTGCCTGCCTGTGCTGAGTTATTGGCACTAGAACAAGGTAAGCAGATTCATGGGTATGTGATAAGAAATGGATTTGAATCTCATGTTGCTGTGGGTACTGGGCTTTTAGACATGTATGCCAAATGTGGGCATATAGGTATTGCCCGACAAGTTTTCGATAACATAGAAAGTAGAAATGTTGTCTCATGGAATGCAATGATTTTGGGATATGGAATTCATGGACATGGTGAAGATGCTCTTGCTCTGTTTTCCCAGATGCAACAGATAGGTACGAAACCAAATCATAGCACCTTGGTTAGTGTTTTGATTGCCTGCTCTCATGCAGGGTTGGTAGCTCAGGGCTGTAAATACTTTGAGTGCATGGAGACGTATTATGGTCTTGCACCTAAGCTGGAACATTATACCTGCTTGGTTGACCTTCTTGGACGTGCTGGGCATCTGGAAGAAGCACATGACATCATCAGAAAGATGCCAGTAAAGCCTGATGCTGCTGTCTGGGGAGCCTTGCTGGGGGCCAGCAGAATTCACTGCAATATTGAGCTTGGAGAACAAGCAGCAAAACACCTGTTTGAATTAGAACCAAACAATGCTGGATATTATGTACTGCTGTCAAACATCTATGCTGAGTCAGGCAGGTGGGAGGATGCAACGAAGTTGAGGACAGTAATGAAAGAGAGAGAAGTAAAGAAGCAACCAGGATGTAGTTTTATTGATGTAGATAGAATGGTTCATACCTTCCTCGTGGGAGACAGAGCCCATCCTCAATCTGAAAAGATATATGCCACTCTGGAAATTTTGTACGGGAAAATAAAGGAGGCAGGATATGTGCCTAATACAAACCTTGTGCTGCACGAAGTGGAAGATGAGCTGATGGAAAACATGCTATGCAGTCATAGTGAGAAGCTGGCCACTACTTTTGGGCTTATCAACACCAGCCCAGGCACCAACATCCGTATCATGAAGAACCTTCGCATTTGTAGTGACTGCCATAATGCCATTAAGTCTATCTCGAAGATTGTTGGACGAGAGATTATTGTTAGAGATACAAATCGTTTCCACCACTTTAAAAATGGATTGTGTTCTTGTGGAGATTACTGGTGATGCCACTTAAACCCAGCAACAAATACGCTTATGCTTTCAAATTTTATTTTTTTGCATGCTATTCCACTGTAAAAGTATAATACCTCTGTACAGAGACAGGCATCCGTTGACCTATGTTGGGTGAAGCTTTGGTGCTGAGCATAAAGAATATTTATCATGTCTATAAACAACAACACTAATATGGACCCTGGGCTTGTATCAAATAATTGATATATTATGATTACTTCATATCTGGTAAATCTTGGGCTTCTATAAAATAATTGATAAATTATACTACATATGTTGTAAATGTTTATAATATATTTAAGCTAACATCTGGGCTGATTATTTTACCATTAAAAAATTTGTTGACATATTGGATCTATACAACAAAAGCTTATATATGGAGACTATATAAGGCTAATATAATTGTTTTGAAATGCAATCCTTTGGTAATGCCTACTGCAAATGGAAAATGGACATACATGAGCACGGGAGCATAGAAAGAATAGAAAAAGGTCATTGCAGTGATAGCAAATCAACGCCATATTTGACAATACTACTTGAATATATGATAATTCATTCATATGATATCTTGTTTAAGGTATTTGAATTGATTGTTAAACCTATTTACTTCTGTTTCATCATTTTTCTTTTGAAAGTTATAAAAAATTAGTTATGAACAACATTAAACATGTTTTTAACTACAATCTTTAATATAAATTATTATTTTATTGATTTAATGATCAAAGGTTTTATGCTTTTCATGGTATAAGGTATCAGGTTTGATTGTGTGTTTTTTTGTGTTTCAAACATATGTTAAATTTCACTAAATCAAAATTTGCATGGTGAAATTCTAGGTTTTACACTGAATTTAGGACATGTAGAACCCCACTTTGTAGTTGTTGTTGAGCAATAAGAATTTGCTTCTAAAGCAAGAGAAATTATAGTAAATGAATAAATGCTATATGTCTAGTCAAATAGAGGATGCAAAAACACTTTCTTCTTGGTTGAGTCATACTCTAGAGGAGCAACTCTAATTGATTGCGGATCAAGCAAATCAAAATGTGGGTGTAATATCCTAGTTTTGACTCTTGGGATGTATTGGATCATATTTAAATAAATTGTAAATGTGTGCATATAATGATGAGAGTCAAGCTATGTGAACTTAATTAAACGATCTTGTGTGTAAATGACGTATGTATTCTTGTATGTTTACTTAATGTAGGGTTCGAGGCTAAAGCTTCACTAGTGAATGGCTAGGCATGTAGTTGTAAATATATTGATATAGATTGTGGTAGGCTTGCCATGGTAGATTCAAAGCTATTTAGATACTATTGTTGTGATATAATATGTAATAGTCCAAGAGGGTAAAAAAGAGCACAAGAGGGGATATGATTCTATTAGAGGGAAAGAAGAAATGAGACATTGTGTGAATATTCCTCCATTGGCATGAGCAATTATCTATTTTATAGCATGTGTCTTAAATGTTTCTTATCCACTTCCTTTGGCTTCATGAATGCTGGTGAGGAAGTCTACCTTATATAGTTCTGCAAGCATGGGCAAAGTACACACGATTTAGGGAAGTGTGAGGACCACTTCATTCTCCAACCTCATCACAAATCATTCTTTTAGGTTATTAGCATTCTCATTCACATGTCCATTCTCTCTAGTTTCAATGTTTGCTTTCCCATTTGTTATACATTATTCGACCCTAAAAATAATAAAAAATGAGCATTGTGAAAAAGGAATGTGTAAATATAAATGATCATATAGATTGATAATCTAGGAAGTCTTCACCCACTTATTGCTACTCATTGGCTATTTGAGAGCCAAGTTTTATTCTTCTAGGTTATTCATAGAAATCATTTAGAAAATTGGACTCTTTCTTCTACATTAAAGACACTAGAAGGGAATATCCCCAAATGACCATTGAGCAAAGAAAAGGAAGCTCTTCCATGTGTTGTATAGAGTAGTGGAAGAGAGTGACATGGTGGTTTGATGGTTGGACAAGATGATTGGAGTGCTCAATAGTGACAAGTTGGTTGAGCTATGAGAGAAAATGGATTTGGTTGAGTGAATTGTAATTTAACAGCCTAATTTATTTTCTTTTATGGTCTCGTAGACTAGCTTGTGAGTGGCATCTACATTGGATACCTACAGTTGGGTGGAAAATTGTTCATACAAAACCAATTGCTTGAAATATTCTTGGATTAAATATAGGCTTTTGATGTTTTGTTTATAATTTTGTAATTGCATGCTATTTACTCTTTAAGGAAATATGTATTTTGTTGATTTTTCCACAACACTTCAGCTACAGGTCTATGTCTAAGATCACGATCACAAGCAATCTGAAATACCTCTAGCACTAACACTTTTCATAGCAGAAAACATACCAAGTAGTGAATCAACCCAGTGCACAAGACAATTTTTAACCCATAACTTGTTATATTATAGAATTTTACTACAACAATCTTAGGGCTCTCATACCAAGGATCATGGCCCTTACATTCAACCCCAATACAAGACACAACTAGGCCTTGGTGTCAGCAACTATGACCACCAATCTTTCCCTGAACAAAGTACACTTGAACTACTTGATGAAGGAGTGCTCTACTCAACTCTTTCAGTCCACGTACCTTGAACACATATGGCAGGTACTTTTCCTCTTTTGTTGATCACTACAACTCTTGCATCTCCAGCCACACAATCTGCCACTATCAGCTCTCCTAGCTACTCCAAGATGATTGAACATAGGCTCATATATCTTCCCACTAGAAATCAATGCTCTTAGCGTCTTTGTCAAACTACCCTCTTTGTTGAAAATGCAACAAGAAATTCCTAATTTAATTTTGCCTTGATTAAATTAGGAGAGATTTGAAATCATACATCAACAGACAACTTGAATGAGTTAACTGAGGTGATATAGTTGTTATCACTTACTTAGATTAGTTAATTCGAGTTGGGGACATGGAATTGAGTTATGTACAATGATTCCTAAATTTTAAGAGCATACGTTGAGTTAAACTTAGTTAGATTAGTTAATTTGAGTTGGGGACATGAAATTGAGTTGTGTACAATGATTCCTAAATGTTAGGAGCATAGGTTGAGTTAATTTCAATTGTAACAATTGAATTCAATTAAATTGAGTTATGGTTAGTTAAACTAGTTCCAACTGTTGCAGGAGTTGCAGGAACTAGTGGAAGGTCTAGCAGTGGGGTGTAACTTCAATGTTTAATCAGTTAACTGATTAAACAACCTAAATTAACTCATGCATGTAGAGAATTCGAGTTACCCAGTTGAGATTGGAGTTCAAGGAAAATGTACTATCAATAGTAAACTATTCCATGTTCTACAGGTGGTGCATGTAGTCAGAGATTGTCCTAAATGAATTGTGCAATCGAGATTGAGGAATTTCCTAAATAGTAGGGGCTAATTCTTTGAGGAACAACACAAGGAAATATGAGCTTGAAGGCTTAAAAAATTGACTAAGTATTGGCCAGAGTCAGTCAGTCAGGCAGAGGATAGAAGATACAAGTGTAGGTTGTGCTCAAGCTTGAGCAAACATATTGTATTCACTACAAGCAAAAGAATCTCTAGCGGAGGTTATAAATGAGGTTTTTATTGTTATAAAATTGGCCAAAATTGTCAAAAAAACATTTGCTACAACATCCGTTTTCGGTAACGGAGGTTTTGGCGGAGCTGCTAACGGAATTTCAACACAATTAAAAAAACTAGGCGACCGAAGGTTTTTACGAATGTTTTTCTCATTGGTGTGCGCATCAGGTGTGAATGCACTAATGCATTTTACCATGTACGCACTAGTATTGTAAACATACCAAGCATTGAGATGGAAAACAAATTTCAGACGCCCCTAGGCGTTTAGCAACGTCTCGATGCGTGTCACCCAGCAAGACGCACCAGGCCAATGGAAGGTGCATGCACCAGGTCGTTAAAGTGTAAAACTGCACTGGGCTGTCTAGGTGCTAAAACACACCGGGCCGTTAAGTTATAAAAACACACCGACACGTTAAAGGAAAATCGTACCAATGCATGCAACACCTATCAGACCGTCTGGGTGGTAGTTGTCGATAAAACGCACCGGGCATTCTAATTGGTATTGGTATTTGTGTGGTGCCCATAGGTCGTAGAAACGCACCAGTGCGTAGTAACTAACATGCACTGGTGTTCATTTTGTATTTTTTAGAAGCATTGACCCGTGACAGTGCAATTATTGTGATTTTTAAAAATTCATTATTCATCAAAAGCCGACATATATCTTATAATAGTATTCATATCAATTAAATTTTTATTAGTGAATTTGAATATGATGTTTGGATTAATTTTTTATATCATATCGTCAGATTTCATACCTCTTCATTATAATATTTAATCATCCATATATTTAATCAGTGGTGTAACATTTCACAATGACAATGGAGAACACAATAGAATAAA
Source organism: Pinus albicaulis (assembly GCA_034641835.2). NCBI lineage: Eukaryota > Viridiplantae > Streptophyta > Pinopsida > Pinales > Pinaceae > Pinus > Pinus albicaulis. The sequence goes on from CM076581.1 coordinate 1,320,633,249, forward strand.
TTAAAACACACACACACACACACACACACACACATATATATATATGACACTCTTTGTCATACAAAATGGGACAATTATTGGTATCCCTTTGTCTTTCAATTGGGACACTATGTCTATTACATTAAACAAAATGTCTGATTTCACAGACAAATATTTCAAAATATACAACGCCTTGCTTTGATATCCAAACATATTGATCATCATTCTTCACTGGAACTGCTGTAACTACTCGAGCTACTTCCATGACTTGGGTTATTTGGAGGAATGTTTTGTTCATTGTGTTGATTGTTTTCCTCTTCTTCAAGTTCCATATACAAACATAAAAATAAAGTGTAATGAGTGTATATATATTGGTGAGAATAATGAAAATTGAAATATTAAATACTATACATCAATGTATATCAAAAAGAAATGTACCATAACAAGAATTGACTCATGAACTATACATATTCTTTCAAAACCAAATTTCATGCCATCTCTCAACAATTCATTTGTTGGCTCGGTTCCATACTTTGTTTCCTGCAAGTTTTATACCCCATAAAAAATCATAGATTTAATATAAAATATATTTTTTGTTTTATTAATTATAGATGGAGCTAAGTAAAACAAGATAGATGCTTACAAATTCCACAATTAATTTCTAATATGCCAACATATATTAACAACCCTTATTTAACCCAATGTCAATCAATTTTTCTGATGGCTTTTCTTTGTATGTTAGCACATGTTTGAAGACATTTAATGATGTTTGTTATAAAACAACTTAAAATATACAAAAATGAAATCTAGTTCAATTGTTATAAGGAAGTAACAATTACTCACAAACATAGATATCAACTCTTTTCTTCCTTGTCATCCTGTTTTATGTGCTGAATGGATTCCATTTTATTTTCTTCTCTGCAAGAAAATACTGGAAAATTAATATTTAATGCTAAATTATTTATTTATTGTACCTAATTGAAAAATTCAATGATTACATATTACATATGAAACACATTGTTGTTGAGATTGCTCCTCGTGCGATGCAATTATGTCCATTTCTTTGACCATCTCCTTTTATACCTTTTTGGACATTCCTAATGGCATATTTTTGATATGAGCTCGTTCATCCTTTGAGATTTTCATAATCTTCCTGAAAATGTGATATGAAAATAAACTATTTAATTTTTATATTGATATATGAAAAGTAAATATAACAAAAGTGATATTTATAAATGATTGTTTTCTAGTAATATATACATATAACTCTAGAAAAAACATTTAAAGGAATATTATTTTTTCATTCATTCTTTTTTGTTGTTGTGCGTTTTTGCTATTAAAAGTCCGAAATGTCTCATTGACCAATTATCTGGAAACTTATCCTGTAGTTTAAATAAAATTTGGTTCTTAGAATCATTGGATTGATTTTTGTATTGTAAGTGGAAAGAATGTTTATACATTCGTTCCACTAAATCCCTCAAAGTTTTGTAATAGTTTTTACGCCTTTCGTTAACCTCCAACACCACTCTAAATGAGCTAAGGAGCAATTCATTTTCATTTGCATGTTCTATTTTTTTATTTTCATAAAATAACATTCTTTTTCTTTTTTGTTGGTCCTTATAGAACATTAAATATATGTGAATTAATAGATTGTTTTAAACATATTATCTAATATTTTTAAGTATATTATTAATGAAAATTCAAAAAAAAAACTCATATTAGATCAATAATATTTTTTCATTCACCTAATTCATCCTTCTGCAATTTTTCCATCAAGCTTTTACGCTCTTTAGGTTCTAGATCAGAAATAATTTTATCGAACTTTGTCATTTTGTAGCTCTGCATGATACACACTAAACAATACATATTAGTTAAACTTACATATAGTTCAAAAATAATAATTTTTGTAAAGAAAGAACTTGCCTTTTTTTCATTTCTCGATGTGCTATCAGTATTTTTGTTACTTGAACTCTTGTCAGTCATTTCTTTATCAATATGAAACCTGTACCATACCATTCATTAATATATTTTTATAAATAAATCACATTTCAAGTAAAAAAAAAGAAAATGGTGCGTCTTTCCCAAATTACGCATCAAACGCAACGCTATAGGTTCTTATCAACGCACCGCCAATATAATAGAAAAACCGTACGGTGCTCTTTGTCAACAAGGAGATCCGGTGCGTTATATGTTAATCGGTGAACCGATTAACACAAACATAAATTAATAACAAATTGTTTTTATCTAATAGTGTTTTTTGTTAGTACGCGGCCGGTGCGCTATACTATAATAGCGCACCGGTGTACTATTTTAAACAGGGCGCACCTATTAAATTAAAAAAAATAAATCGTGCAAGGGCCGACATGGATTATGATCAGCCTTTGCAAGTGGTCCTGCGGGTTAGATGTCACATGTCTATATATATTAATACAAAACCTATAAATCTAAAATGAAAAACCCTAATTGTGAAGTCACATAAACAAGAATAAGTAAGGGTTTAACATAAGAACGATTTTTTTTTTTTTAATTTTTGAAAATGCACAACAAAATTTAAATTCTTTACTATGCATGTATTAAATCCAACAGAAACTGTAAAAAAAAACAATTATTACAGTAAAATTTAACAATTTTAGTATACTATAGGGTTTTTGTGCGAATCACCAGATGTTTCAAATTCCGATTCTCTAAATAGTGCTGTTGTTTGAAAGTATTTTGCTGCTCCACAGTGCTCTCATGCTCTCTTGCTCTAGGTATGTCTCTCATGAAAATCCCTCCATGATTTTTTTTGCAAAAATAATGAAAAATGAAAAGCTTTTACTATTTAAAGAACTCTTTTATGAAATTAGATTTCCAAAAATAATTTTCTGCCCATTTTTCAATTTACCATTTTTTTTTCACTTCAAAAAAATAAAGTTGCGTTTTTTTTTTTTTTTGAATTTCCGGATTTTCGGTGCGTTTATTAACTAACAACATCAATGCGTTAGTTAATATAACCACACCAGTGCATTGTAACTAAAACACACCAATGTGGTTAACAATACATTAGCACTGATAACAATAATTTCATTTTTAAGGCACCGAAATTACTTTTAGGTATAATGGGTGAAAATGTGAAGCTGGGTTACACTTTTTGCCCTTTTTTGAGAAATTTTTTTCATTTTTTTGGGTTCTTCAACTTTCTACAAACTATAACAATTTTTCCGTGTAGAATTTCATTTTGCGGTAAAAATAAAAGTTGTGAGAAATTTTGTTAGCTTTCTATTACTTATTGTTATGTGGCAATGTTGTATTCATTGAAAATTTGTGTTTTTGAGAAAACAAAATGTGTTACAACAATCTAGATAGAGTCTACTTTAGTTTCGTCATATTTACAAAGCCAATGGATGCATATCATAATTACTAGAATTTTTTGAACTGGTCCAATACGAAAAACTGCAGAGTCTACTTTGGTTTCGTCATATTTACAAAGCCAATGGATGCATATCATAATTACTAGAATTTTTTGAACTCGTCCAATACGAAAAGCTGCGTATTTTTGATATGTTTCGCGTGGCAACAAATTTCTTAACATATAAGTTATAAACTAAAAATCTAAAAGCTACCCATTAGAGTCAACGGACCAATGTAATGCCCCATAATTTTTTCAATTTTTTTTACAATATATTTTGGGAGACACAAAATTTTGATTTCACTGAATCACGATGACCCTCAAAAATTGTTTGCACTCATTTTATTAGAAAAATAATTAAAATTAATAAACGTTTACGAAATTCCATAAAATTTATATTTTCTGAAAGTAGATTCAATTCTGAAAATGCTTGTCTTGGTTCCGACAGTTAATTAACAAGTTTTCATGGAGTTTAATCAGTCCAAAGTTGCAGAACCGTTTTCAGAGCCTGGGTCTGCGTAATTGGTGACGCGTTAGTTCGGCCGAACTATTAGTAATAGTTCGGCTGAACTATGTTTTCCGCTTACGAGCAGTTAAAACTAACGTCACAATAGTTCGGCCGAACTTATTATCAAAAGTTCGACCGAACTATTGTGTAATTTTCCGTCGGCCGGAAATTTTTGTGGAGCCCCCTACAAAACACATATTTCGCGGTCAATATAAATTGCCGCGAAATGATTCACAATTTTCGCACATTTCGCACTTCATTTCATCTTACAACTTGGTTTGAATTCAAAAATTTTTCTTCAAAGTTTGGGTTTAAAAATTTTTTTTGGAAGACATTTTCTGGAGGCGGCGTGATTTTTCTTGGAGGTTCAAAGTTTGAATTTAAAGAACTTTTTTGGAAGACATTTTTGGAGGCGACGTGATTTTTCTTGGAGGTATGTACGTGTTTTGTGTTGAAATAAATCTTTTGAGCTTTTTTGTTCAAAAATTTTTCTTCACATTTTAAGATTTAAAGAATTTTTTTGAAAGACATTTCTTGGAGGCGGTGTGATTTTTCTTAGAGATATGTACGTGTTTTGGATTGGATTACGTATTTTTTAGAAAATATTTTTTTAAATTAAATCTTTTGTGATATTGTTTGTAATTGAGTTATTGTCTAATTTTTTAAAGGAAATTTTTTGAACCTCATACCCTATTATCATGGGAAATCGAAGAACTTGTGTGAGAAAATATGATCGAAAAAGAAAGCCCGAGTAACGTATAGAAGAGACGAGACAATATCGCAAAAGAAAGTTAGAAGCTCTCTCAAATATTGAAGAGGAAAATCAACCTCAAGCAGAAATTGAAGCAGGTATGTAAATGTAAATATTACATGCTCTATTGATATATATTTAAATTTTCCTAATGTAAAATGTAACGCTTAATTTTTATTTGATAAACTAGTTTGAAAAATATTTTGTTTGATGTAAACAGACAGAGATATTCCTCAAAATATTGAAGAAGAAAATCAACCTCAAGCAGAAATTGAAGCAGGTATGTAAATGTAAATATTATGATCTATTGATATATTTTTAAAGTTTTCCCAATGTAGAATGTGAAGCTTAATTTCTATTTGATGAACTAGTTTGAAAAATATTTTGTTTAATGTAAACAGACAGAGATACTCCTCAAAATATTGAAGAAGAAAATCAACCTCAAGCAGAAATTGAATCGGGTATGTAAATGTAGATATTATGATCTATTGATATATTTAAAATTTTCCTATTATTTATTGACATATTTATTAATTTAGTTATTTATTGAATATGTACTATTTTTTCGAATATGTACAGATGAAATCACTATCGATAATGAGATGTTAGAAAATGTAGACACTCACACATATGGAGATAAAAAACCTGACTATATTATACGATATCGTGTCGAGAAAATTTTGGAAATGTTTTTCAAAACTGAGGTGACAGTTCAAGCTCAAATGTTGAAAGGTCTATTATCATCAAGGAAATTAAAAGAAGCGACGACACTATTGGGTATTTGAAAATCAACCAAAGATAAAAAAATGAAAGAAGAGGTGATAAAAAATATGAGTAGTGCTATAGAGTCAATTAAGAGATCTATAGATAAAGATGTTTCAAATATACGTAGAGGAATACAAATGGCAATGGTTTCACCAAGTACTCTAGAGAATCGTTTGAATCTAACATCTATGGCACGAGCACTGGGAACCTCGCGAAAAACTCTGCACAAACATCGAAAATTTCAACTGCAAATAGACGTAAATGATGAACTCGCTTGTTGGAGAGCTATTTGTAGGCAACCATACAAAGATAGACTTGGAGAAGATGTTAAAAAAATAATATATGAATATTGGAAGAACAATTCGCGTGTTTCACCGATTGCAAGACATGTGATGCGAAGAAGAATAGCACGAAATCAATACGAAGAATATGAAAAACATCTCTTGGAAACCACTCAAATAGAGTTATTCAACAAGTTCAAAGAAGAGAATTGTCAAATTCAAGTTTCACTCAGTGCTTTTGTTCAACAAAAACCATGGTATATAAAACCTATCACCGTACGCGACACTTGTTGTTGCCGTTATCATGTGGAATTTGAGTTATATTATGACACATTCCTTGATTTCGGTAGAACATTATGGAAGGATTCACCTCCTCCTTCCACAATCCGTGAATTCATATCTCAAATTCTATGTGAAAGAGAAAGCGATGAACTATTTTACAAAAAGAAATGTGTTGGTGGTAAAAAATGCGATGATTGTGGAAATTTGACTAAATTTCAAAACAAATATCGTATTGATATAAATGATCAATCATTATCCAACATGAAAGTGAAATGGAAGAGATACGAATATACCAGTACATCGATTCAAAGTGCAGATAGTGTTAAAAGAATCGAATTACGAGAAGACGAAATTTTTATAATAGACTTTTTGAGAAAGTTTGAAGCAGAAATTTACAAATACACCATGCATTCCCATAGAGCTCGATGGCAAGACTTGCAATTCAAAAAATCTCGTGAAGTTTTTCCACCGGGAACCATTTTGTCAGTGATTGATTTTGCAGAAAACTACACATTTGCTCCACAAAAAGAAATTCAGAGTGAATACTATCACTCTGACCAAGTCTCCATGCTCGTTCATATTCTATATAGACATGCTGAACAAAATGTTGATCATATAGAAAGCACGAGTGAAAATCAACATATCATTAAAGAATATCATTTTTATATCAGTGACGATCGTACGCATGATACATGTTTTGTACAACATTGTTTTGGAAAAATTTATGATTCATTGAAAAATCGTGGAATAACATTCAATGAACATTGGATATGTTCAGACGGATGCGCAGGTCAATTCAAATCTGCACGATCATTTTTTTGGTTGTGTCGTCTTCATAAGAAAACCTCCATTAAACATTGTTGGAATTTCTTTGAGACTGGCCATGGAAAAGGAGAACATGACGATGCAGGAGCATGCATAAAATGAGCACTTCGAAGATATCAAATGAACCACTTTGCACGCCGACTTGCAAACGCTGAAGAAGTTGTTCAATGGTGCAAAAATGCTCTAAGCCATGAGATTAACCCATCACGAGAAGTGCAAAGGTATATTCAATTTAATTTATATTGGTAATCTAATTTTAAACATTGTACATTTATCATGCAATGATTATTTTTAATTGTATTTTGATATCATATTTACAAATTCTTTCTAATTTTCCATATAAAGGTTTTTCTGGCATATTGGAATCGGAGACGTAAATAGATCAATTGGAAATGAAGTTGGAACAAAAAAAGGGACTCGAAAATTGCATTCAATTCAAACAAAATTGTCCACAAATGTGTTTGCATTGGATAAAAGAAAATATTCTTGTTTTTGTGATGTTTGAATAGACAACACAAAATCCAATGACGTCTGTGAAAACAAAATGTATGTGAACGATTGGAAACATACAGAGCTAAATACAAAGGGAAAAATGTCTGTTGCAATGTTTGAAGAAATGGAATCAGATGAAACTACAATATCATCCGATGGTGATCGAGTTTCTGATCTTGTTAGAGAAGGTAACATTTGAATTACTTTTTAATGATTTAAAGATTTACAAATTTAAATTTAAATATGCATAATTATTTATGTTAAATTTATTTTATTGTGCAGGAGATGTTTTTGCTGTAATTGCACCTATTGACAACGATAAAAATGTGAACTATTATTTGATGCGTTGCACTGAACAAAAAATGAAATTATTACAAGACTATAATGATCACGGATTTCAGTATGACAAAGGGTCTATTATACTGAAAGGTTATTTTTTCAAACAAACTCGTCAAAGTGAAGACTTTTTTTACTTCGAAGACTATAAACCTGATTCCATAAGTTGTCAATATAGTCACTTGGTGTGTGTAGCACGCATAAAGTTGATAGAAGTTCAATCAAAGAAAAAATAAAAAATTAAGAAATGGAAAATGTCAAAATCCGATCATGAACGGATTATTGAGGATGGAATTCCATTAGAATTTTTTTGAGTGAAGTGTCGGGACAACAATTTATTATCTTTTAAACCTTTCAGTACTCAACTAAAAATTGAACTGCTTATGTTATTTGTGGTTTGCAAATGTTACAAATTGTTTGGGTACAAACACGTGCTCTAGTTTCCACTGAAAATAGTTTTTCTATACATGTGCATTGATTAAAAATGTTAAATATGTATTGGATATATATATTCTAGAATGAAATTAATTGTTCTTGTATATTAATTGTTTTTGTATATGTTCTCCGACCATATGGTACAAATTATTTCACTTTATTTTTTAAAGTCAGATTCGGTCCCCATATGGCCTAGCCTCCAAGGGACGAGATAACAAGTGGTTGTCCCCACTTGCCCGAATCTCGGCTTTTAAGTACAATTTTATTGTTTATGTCGAGCATCTTACATGATGTCCTAGCCAAAGATAGATTCTCTTTGTTTCAAGTTTCTAGTAAAAGTTGTCACTGAATGCCCCGCTCGAACTCTTGTGGTAAACACCATACCTCATCTCTCTTGCTCTCCAATATTATTAGGTTTAATTATTATAACACAAAAATCGTTCTACATTATCAATAATTTTTTGCGCTTAAAGTAAAATCAATGAACACTATTAATCCAATGTCTTTACAAGTAATGTACCTTCATACATGCAATTATATCAAATTAGAAATCAACATATACAATGAAATCAATGGGGATTGTCTTGTTGCAAGTAACATAATTTCAATTTACCATATGTGCAAATGTAGTTTGAAACCATCCAAAACTTTAAGTTGTAAATTGAAACCATCCAAAACTTTAAGTCTTAAAACCCTTTCGATTATATATTGTGCATCATTAAAACATTTAACATTTAAAGTTCATTAAATATCACATGCAAAATGTAGATTGAAACCATCCAAAACTGGATTTTTAAAAACTTCACATGCCACATGCCAATTATAATTCAACAATCCAACAAAAACATTTAACAAATTAAATATCACACGCCACACTAAGACGACCACAGTAAGAGGATTGGTGCACTTCGTTTGGAAGGAGTCAATATATGTCGTATTGGAGCGATTAGACAGAATTCGAAAAGGAAAGAGCTTGAACCAATTCAAGCGGACCCAGGATCGAATTGTTCTATGGAGCTTCATGAGAAGAGATATGTGAAAAGCACTGTTAAGCCATGCCAATTATAATTCAACAATGCAACAAAAACATTTAACAAATTAAATATCACACGCCAAAGTCGTTTCAAGTTTTTGGTAAAAGTTGTCGCTGAATGACCTACTAGAATATTATAAATACTAACTTTGTAAGATCATTTGGCATTCGGAAAAATTCGAAAGTCTTAGACTGTCAATCAATTTAAAGGGCTCACTTGAAGGAAATAAGCACCACGTTGCAGGGTAAAGTCAAGAACATGGAAGATAAGATCAAGAGGGACTTTCTTGAACCGAAACCTATTGGTTTGAAGAAAGAAAATGCATGTGTTGGCACACTTGGAAAAGAAGACGACCACACTAAGAGGATTGGTGCACTTCGTTTGGAAGGAGTAAATATATGTCGTATTGGAGCAATTAGACAGAATTCAAAAAAGAAAGAGCTTGAACCAATTCAAGCAAGCCCAGGATCAAATTGTTATATGGAGCTTCATGAGAAGAGATATGTGAAAAGCACTGTTAAGCCAAGGGCTAGTTCGAAAAACATATTGGAAGAGGAAATGTTGAAGAAGATTGCGAAAGTAAGGCACAAGACAAGGAGGAATGATGATGAAAGTTTCTTGGACTTGAGATTCATGTCTACAACCGTACATGGGAAAAAGTTCTCTGCTTTGATAGACACGGGGCTACCCATAGCTTCCTAAGTCGAAAGGCAGCTTCATCTCTTAGAAAGAGGAAGGCTAGCATCGAGAAAGAGTTGAGTGCTTTGAAGGCAGTCAACTCAAGGATAAAAGTAGCACGACTGGTGTCATGAAAAGCACACATGTGAGAGTAGGGTCATGGTTTGGAAAGATAGACTTAAGAGTCATTGACATGGATGATCATTCTATGATGGACCATACCAATGATGGACCAAGACGTTCTCTTAATTCTTGTGATCAATCTTAAACTATTTTATGAAAGATAGATAAACCATTTAAATATTTAGCTCAAACTCTTGTAGTAAACACCATACCTCAAGTCTCTCTTGCTCTCCAATATTATTAGGTTTAGTTATTATAACACAAAAATCATTCTACATTGCCAATAATTTTTTGTGCTTACACTGAAATCAATGAACACTATTAATCCAATGACTTTACAAGTAATGTACCATCATACATGCAATTATATCAAATCAGAAATCAACATATACTACATAATGAAATCAATGCGGATTGTTTTGTTACAAGTAACATTTCAATTTACCACATGTGCAAATATAGGTTCACATTCTATCATTCATGTTACACTGAAATCAATGAACACTATTAATCCAATGACTTTACAAGTAATGTACCATCATACATGCAATTATATCAAATCAGAAATCAACATATACTACATAATGAAATCAATGCGGATTGTTTTGTTACAAGTAACATTTCAATTTACCACGTGCAAATGTAGGTTCACATTATATCATTCATGTAGTTTTAAAAACTTCAGATACCATTAGAATTATAATTCAACTATCCAACAAAAACATTTAACAATAAATATCACATGCCATGCCAATTATAATCCAACTATCCAACAAAAATATTTAACATTAAATATCAAATGTCAAATGTAATTCAATGACAACATTACTTCACATTCACATGCCAAAAGTACTAAAACCATCCAAAGAACACTGAAATCAATGAACAAGTTATTAATCCAATGACTTTACAAGTAATGTACCATCATATGTATGCAATTATATCAAATGAGAAATCAACATATATAATGTAATGAAATCAATGGGGATTGTCTTGTTACAAGTAACATTTCAATTTACCACATGTGCAAATGTAGGTTCACATTCCATCATTCATGTAGTTTTAAAAACTTCAAATTCCATGCCAATTATAATTCAACTATCTAACAAAAACATTTAACATTAAATATCACATGCCATGCCAATTATAATTCAACTATCTAACAAAAACTTTTAACATTAAATATCACATGCCATGCCAATTATAATTCAACTATCCAACAAAAACATTTAACATATGTCCAAAAATATGTCCAAAAAACATATTGTAATAAAATATGTCCAAAAACTGTAAATCTCACTCAAGTATCAAACTGTATCAAGTTTAACAAATTTTAAAACCATCTAAATTTTGAAATAAAATCAAATCTACTGTATATCTTGTCCATCAAATGGAAGATCTAGCCTCTAGGTCTCGGTTGGCTCGCTATCTTGTAAAGGGAAAACCTACATACACAATGTACATGTACTTGAACATTAAAATTTGAAGTTTTAAAAATGAACGAGAATATATATATCTAGAACTTCATGTAAAAAACAAAATATAACAAAAAAATCGCGCAATACCTCGTAAGGTTGCCTCTCCATTTGATGAACAGGATCTGCCATAGAAACATCTCTAATGGTAACCTGTACAATATACATGTACAGTTAAATATAAATATATATATATATATATATATATATATATATATATACAGAAATAATTTATATAAATTAAAAACTTTCAAATGAAAATGCACGTGTGTACATATATATAAACTTATTTGAATAATAATATTAAAAAAAAGAACTAAAGACAACTTCTTCAAATGCTGTGGATGTCCCTATCTCCGTCGCTAAAGTCCTCGGATTAAAAAAATCTTCTATACAAACCTAAATTCAAAAAAATTTAAATAACTCAAAATATAGATCTCTCTCTATATATCTCAATTTTTTATGGAACTTTTTGAGGTAACATAAATTTTGAACTTGTGAAAAATTGTCCATACTTGGTCATCTCCCAATGAAGTAGAAGGTATATCTCCTAAAGAAGAAGAAGGTACCGGGATCCCAAAAACATCAGACGGAATCGGTACTGTTAAAACATTTTATCGAATTATATATATACATACATGTACATGTGTGGCAACAATTATTTATTTTAGAGTCACTTAAAAAACACTAACATACATGTGCCAACATATCATGATGGGCAGACCCATCTGCATTGTTTGAGCCAGAGGTCCCGAACGTAATATTAACATTTTCATCACGCATCATGCCTGAGAACTGCAAATGGTGTTTTAACATATAATCATACCTTTTTTTTAGATTAATGTACACATACAAATAAATGTATACATGTGTACATACACATGTATTTATTACAAATTGTACACATGTATATGTAAATATAATTTCAAATCCTAAGGTCACTAACACCTACCGTTCCGGTGCCCTCTTCCTCACGAAAAATTAGGTCTTGCAGACCATTGCGACAATTTATTGCGTATGTTCGGAGATCTTCAACATTCATGTTGTAAATCTCCTCATCTGTATGATAAACAAAATTGGCACGTGCATATTCACGTGCTCTTTGTCGATTTAAGCCAAGATCGACTCCACTCAATCCGCTATGAACATTTTCGATCATAACATCTCTTGCTCCACGACTTATTTGAGAAGTCGCATCCATCTCTGATCGCAAGGTTTCGACTCGAGACGGTCGACTCACCAATGGCGGCTCAGGGCGAGGCAACTCCACATCTCGCTTTGCGCCCTTACGTTGACATAATCGACCTCTCCCCGGGCCAAAAAATTCTGAAGGAAGATCATTGTAGTCGGGTTTCATACCCTTAAAAAATTCTACATAAAACATTTGTGCAAAATAAAGAGGAACCTCATCGTTCCATGGAAGCCTTCCAAAGGCCGTAAGATGTCGACTATACAAATATTTTGCTATGTCTGGGTGCTTGAAATACTGCACCTTCAACATCTTTCTTTTTGGCCCTTCCTTAAAATTAAACATTGACTTAGCCTCCTGTCTTGAAACTTGTTTTTTTATGTCCTGCCATTTATCGGGACCTATCACTGCTTCTCTTCTCTGTCTCATCACTTCTACAAACGAATCAGTGGTTGGCCCCAAATATTTGTACACTTTTACCATTTCACTCAATGAATGTGTAACTATCTCTAGGCTCTGTCTACTCTCAGCAGGTAGAGTCAAATCCTGGAGATCTCTCTGCAATTTTGCATAAAGGCTTTGACACCTTTGTAAGGTGCATTCCGCCATGTTCGTTTCCCATGGTATATCAGTAATCTCAGCAGGATAAGTTGTGCTAGGTTGACAGCCTTCTTCTTCAATGTAGCGCGCTGCCCTGCGTCTTTTTTGGCCACTGGCTCGAACATTTTCAGCCTCTGCATCAATATATATAAAATTTCATATATTAGAAAAAACACGTGTAAAAAAAGTTGTAAAAATTTAATGAAAAAATATTGAAATTGATGGAAACCTTGATGTTGTTGGTTAACATCATCTCCAACATGACCCTGCTGATAACCAGCCCCAGAATGATGCTGCTGAGAACCAGACCCACAGTGACCCTGTTGAGAACCAGCAGCCGTTGATTGCTGGCCTTCGGGGGAATAAATATCACCCCCTTCCGGCACCCTGCTACCTCTACCAGTTGAACCTTGGCCACGCTCCATTGATGGAGTAGAAAGCCTTCTCCTCTTGCCTCCTAAAAATTAAAATATGAAACTTATTAACAACTAATTTCACTCACAAAGTTAATAAAAAAATCAATTCCATATGTACACACATGTATGGAGATTTAAGATTATATTTAAATACCATGAACATCCTCCAATCCCTGACCCTCCATATGGGATTCAGCCGATCTTCGTCTTTCATCCTCCATGATATATATCTATTGGTCAACATTCACAAAATAGATTTCAAAAAATCAATACCTCGAAGTATTCTTACATTTCTTCCCTCCTATTTTTCTTTCCAACCAAGGTTTATAAAATAACATGAGAAGCAACATGAGACTTAGAACAATCATTTTCATTATCTATATGGAAGGCAAGAATGATTATATCCCCTTGAGCTTAAGGGTATGTAGTTTGTCAATTTTTATCATATATTTTTTGGTAAGTGTAAATGTTTTTTTATCTATAGTACAAGTCATGAGTTCCCCACTTTTACCTTATGTAAAGAATGATTCTAGGATTACTAAAATTTGTACTTGGTTTTTTAAGAATATATCAAATAAAGTTTTTGAGAAGCAAATATGGCTTTTTCCTTAGAATTTGGCACTTTGAATTTCCTTACCCATAGTTCTTGTTAATGATTATAACCTTAAAATGGCTAATATTGGTTTGTCATCATCATCTAAAAATGACTTGGCACATGAAAATTTACCATGTCCATCATCATCACTTCACACCATCTTATACATGACCCCTTCTACATATTATATGCATGAATTTTTGAAATGTCATCCTCTCTACCTATCCCATGAATGATTGTGACAACAGGTGAATAAAATACAATTTATAAGCAGAAGATAGTTTCTAGCTTGTCCTCCTCCATCAGCCCCATAGCTAGTGATTTCTCAATTTTCCACTTCCAACTTTCTATTCTCGAAATTCATTAGCAGCTAATTTTATCGATAGCCACACCACTATACATATAATTATCATATTATACACTACTACATTAATGAACTCTAAGTTGTTTGTTATTGTAAAGTCCAATAAAAAACAATGTTAATTAAGTTTAGTAGTGTATATAACAATTTATTTGACTTCCAAGTGTGTTGTGACTAAATAGTAGAATTAACTACCAAAATGGGGGGTGGAGAATTCCTGGGTCTTTGCAAATTCAAAGTATGGTGCATGTTGCATGAAGCAAGATGTTGAAAGTAGAGTTATGTTAGACACACATAAATGCAACAAATATGGAAATTTGTACATGAGCTCTATTATTTGACTTAAGAGTCAGTTGTTTGAATTTAGGCATGTTTTGTCAACTTGTGTTTGGTTGATGGTTTTGTACACCAATATTTAAGAGTACACGGACATATTCACATGATGTGAATTTTTTTTTTCTTTGAAGGAGAAAAATGACGTGTTTTCAGTTTGATGGTTTTGCTTGTGACAAGACGCCACAAGATTTTGCGTAGGTCCACTCTTTAGCGAGAGCCTCATGATTACAACCTATCCGTGAGAATCAAATGGGAGTGAATCCTTATTTTGAAAACAAGTAGGATTCTAAGCTACCTAGGACTCAAACCATCATTTTTAAATTTGAAATATAATGGTGTTGTTTGAATGCCTGAATCCACAACCCTAACACATGAAATCACTAATCTAATTACACATGAAATAAATAGTTATTTTATTGAAAATTAAAAATATAACTAAAAACTAAATTCAACATAGTTGAAAGAAAAAGAAGCGCCATTGAAATGGTTTGCTGACAAATGGTTAGATTTCTTATCCAATTAAGGCCTAGCATGTATTTTGATGTTTCATTAATTTCTTTGCAAATTCAAAGTATCCAGTGCATGTTGCATGAAGCAAGATGTTGAAAGTACATGAGCTCTATTATTTGTCTTCAGAGTCAATTGTTTGAAGAGGCATGTTTTGTCAACTTGTTTGGTTGATGGTTTTGTACACCAATATGTAAGAGTACATGGACATATTCACATGATGTGATTTTTTTTTCCTTTGAAGGAGAAAATGATGTGTTTTCAGTTTGATGGTTTTGTTTGTGACAAGACGTCACAAGATTTTGTGAAGGTCCACTCTTGAGCGAGAGCCTCATGATTATAACCTATCTGTGAGAATCAAATGGGAGTGCATCCTTATTTTGAAGGAGAAATTTCAATAGGCTTTAGGAAATTTAATTTCAAGTCATTTAATTTCACTAGAAATAATTCAGATGTACATGATATGAATAGTATTTAGGAAGAACAATAGTCCCTCATGGAATATGAAGAAAGTAGCCACTTCATTTTGTATATATGCATGCTTTGAGTTACTCCTGAAAAAATTTCAAAACATGTGTATTTATTACTCTACCCATCCCGATTTTCATAGGATCCATAGCACATACATTTCTATATGCACCCTAGTTGTTGTAAGGCCTAATTATTTCATCACTTTCAAAGGAATTACATCAGTTGTTTTCTAAGAGGTGAGGTCGTTTTAATCTCAATAGTTGTGTTGGTGTGGTGGGAACCATGCTAGGAGTTGGGCATTCCATTGATATGGTCAAGGTACTTAGTGTATGAGGAGCATCCAAAATTAGGCGGATTGGGATCTTGATGAGGGGGATATGTCACTTGATGCATGCGGTGATGATGGTATTTGATGAGTACAGGACACATATAGATAAGATGAGTGTCTTTAACATAGAGCACTCAAGGGCATGCCAAATACTAATTAACCGAGTTCGTGACATAATAAATGGTGGAAGAGGAATCATCAACATATGAGGGTGGTGTAAGTGGTGGTGCTACTATTGAGGCATGATGTATGGTGACCAACACATCTTGATATCGTCGGAGATTGAGACAATGTTGTGTATAATGTTTGTGTTTCACATAAATACACAAGAGGTTGTTGGTTCTTAAACCCTTATTACGTGATGAGGTGGCAACATCACATGATGGAGTGGGGAGAAATGGGGGTGCTTAAGGGGTATGAAGGATACTCTTCAACTCATGAAGCATGGGGCATGAATTGGTGGGATGACCTAATGTGTCTCAAAGGGCACACGGGGGACTAACCTTGGGTATTTTTGGTTGAAGGTTCTTTCTAAAATAAAAATTATAAATAACTATGGAAACTTGCATTAACAAATTATCCTACAAAAATTGTTGTAGAAAATTTTCAAAATTGAAATGCAACCTTAAATTCCTTGCATTCTTTCATCAACTTTGTTAATAATTGAATAGTCTACTAGTTGACTATATTACCAACTGCAATGAATATTGTCTTTTCCTAATTTTCATTGTGAAAATGGATCCTCACATTAATGTGATAGGATCTTTTTCATCTCTCAAGTTACTAGGTCAAAGCATCCTAATGGGTAAATTAATTGTGAGATAAATTACAAGCATTAAATGTCAATCCCGGTTCTTATACTTCTGAAGTACACTTGCACAATATATGCTAAAGCCAAAATATGGAGACAATTATCACCATATCCAACGTACGATTATGCATGACGGAGAATATCTAGCGCTTTCCCTTGTTAAATATATTAACAAGGGAAAGCGCTAGAGATTCTCCATCATGCATAACCGTACGTTTATGCTTATAGAGTGAAAAAACTAAAAGAATCAACTTGTAGGGTCATTTAAATGGGGGGTGGAGAATTCCTGGGTCTTTGCAAATTCAAAGTATGGTGCATGTTGCATGAAGCAAGATGTTGAAAGTAGAGTTATGTTAGACACATAAATGCAACAAATATGGAAATTTTTACATGAGCTCTATTATTTCCTTTAATATGTGATCCATGCCTTTCTCTAATTCATATTTTTATCTCTTCTATTAATTATGTTATTCTTTCTATGTATTGTTCTAGTACAAGGGGGTGAAATAATTTCGTATCATTTTCTAAGTGGTGAGGTCGTTTGAATCTCCAATAGTTGTGTTGGTGTGGTGGGAACCATGCTAGGAGTTGGGCATTCCATTGATATGGTCAAGGTACTTAGTGTATGAGGAGCATCCAAAATTAGGCGGATTGGGATCTTGATGAGGGGGATATGTCACTTGATGCATGCAATGATGATGGTATTTGATGAGTAGAGGACACATATAGATGAGATGAGTGTCTTTAACATAGAGCACTCAAGGGCATGCCAAATACTAATTAACCGAGTTCGTGACATAATAAATGGTGGAAGAGGAATCATCAACATATGAGGTTGGTGTAAGTGGTGGTGCTACTATTGAGGCATGATGTATGGTGACCAACACATCTTGATATCGTTGGAGATTGAGACAATGTTGTGTATAATGTTTGTGTTTCACATAAATAGACAAGAGGTCGTTGGTTCTTAAACCCTTATTACGTGATGAGGTGGCAACATCACATGATGGAGTGGGGAGAAATGGGGGTGCTTAAGGGGTATGAAGGATACCCTTCAACTCATGAAGCATGGGGCATGAATTGGTGGGATGACCTAATGTGTCTCAAAGGGCACACGCGGGACTAACCTTGGGTATTTTTGGTTGAAGGCTCTTTCTATTAAAATAAAAAGTATAAATAACTATGGAAACTTGCATTAACAAATTATCCTACAAAAATTATTGTAGAAAATTTTCAAAATTGAAATGCAACCTTAAATTCCTTGCATTTTTTCATCAACTTTGTTAATAATTGAATAGTCTACTAGTTGACTATATTACCAAATGCAATGAATATTGTCTTTTCCTAATGTTCATTGTGAAAATGGATCCTCATGTTAATGTGATAGGATCTTTTTCATCTCTCAAGTTACTAGGTCAAAGCATCCTAATGCGTAAATAAATTGTGAGATAAATTACTTGCATTAAATGTCAATCCAGGTTCTTATACTTCTGAAGTACACTTGCACAATATATGCTAAGCAATTAAATCTCAATCAAAAATGGAAATGTAGACATAATGTATACACACTTTACATTAAGAAAACGTGTATATGCACATGCTTTTGAAGAAAGAAAGGCATTTAACATGCTTCTTCATTCAAAATAAGTATTTAAAAATCCCTAAAAAGAAAGGCATTTAGCATGCTTCTTCATTCAAAATAAGTATTTAGAAGGCCCTAGAAATGAGATAAACTATATGAAGTGCTGGAGAAATTCCAAAGTTTTGGTTCTTAAAGTAAAAAAAAATAAAAATCATATCATATCTAACTAACAAAAATCAACGTTTAAGGCTAATACTAAGAGAAAAGAAACGCAAAAAGGAATAAAGTAATAGAGTTCCTCATTAGTGGAGTTTCTAGTTTTGTGAGAAAGAATAATACCATATTGACTAGGGTCAAATCAATTGAAAACATGATAGAGAATAAATCATTGAACTTTTTATGATCCAATTATTTTTTCAAATACACAACAAGGATAAGTTAAATTTAACTTCTACAAACACTACAATGGTTCATACAATTTAGAAAAAGTTAAATTAATTGAACCTATAATATGGTTTTTATAATTCCTATCTAAACCAAACCAAAATCTATTACTTTCCAACAAACTAATCATTTACTTAAAATCCTACTATGAAATTGACAATGTTCATATCTTCTATAATAACAACATTTGATATTTAATTTAACAAAATATAAACTACGTGGTAGGTAAGAGGGTTGCTCTTTAGTGGATGAAAATTAATCTTTTGAGGATTGTTCTATTGTCTTGTTTTGGGTATTGCTAATGCTTTAATGCTTGCTTATGATTGAAATACATGTTCAGGAGTAGGATCTAGGATCTACGTACATGCTTTTGAGAAAATTTTTGATGAAAATGTGCTATGAAAGTAAAGGGTTTTAAAGGCAAGCATGTACAAGGCATAGTTGAGCCAAATGTTCTTCAAGAAGGGCCTAATTATTTGAGTCTTGGTTATGGAAAACATGGAAAATGCTCCAAAGCCAAGGAGGCTTGTGGAAAGTGCATCATGCTATGCCAACAAAAGATAGTGAGGCATGGATAAAGGAAACAAGCCAACTTAGATGCATTTTGACTATATTAGAGCATATTTTATCAGCGCTGACTTTGATTCTTGGAGGTGACTTGGAGGAGGTTTGGAATTGGTATCCTGTGGCAGTTTGGTCTTGGTCTTGGATATCTTCCATTTTTATCTAATTCTATAAGAGAAGGATTGTTGGGTTTTCCCCTTGTGGTTTTTTCACTGGCTATTGGTAGTCTTTTATCTCATTGTGATCTTCATGTTTTTGAACAATTGTATAATTTCTTGATGAAGAAAACATAATAAATAATAAGAAGACATCTAATATTCACAAGTAATTATCAAAATGAGAAATTAAGTGCTAAACTACATTGCACTTGGTTTCTCAACAAGCTGTACCAATACCTGACAAATGATTCAATTCAAATCTACTCTGTTAAAATGACAATGTACTGTTTTTTTTAATATGCTTTCAAAGTACCAATGAAAAATCTTCTCTCGGGTTGAATTTATATCCTCTGTTTTACAGTACAATTCATACCCAACAAATATAATATCGCATCCCTTTCAATACACATCTAGGGCAAGTTATATCAGTCATATTACTATCTATATGGATTTTTGTAGCCAATGAGTTCAATGCCCAACTTGAATATGTATTGTGTGTCTGAATTTTAGTTCAATGTGTTTGCTGCAGATAAATTCCAGATCTATAATACTTTCTTTTCAGTGTGAAAACCCAATTGGAGTTAAAATCACAGTGGTACAGGCCAGTGACTTAGTCTAGTGAATATTGAGCTGGGAGATCTGGTGAGCATTCTATTGTTTAGCAATTAGGAAAAAAATAATCTATGCCCAAACTCATGGCTGTAGGAGAAACTAGTAGAGTGTAAGGCTGAAGTAATCATTTGACTGTCACCAATAACAAATGTACTACTGCTCTAATTAATGAGGACTTTAATCGTAGACACAATGCATGCATAGCTAGCACTTAGAATTTAGCTACAAGTGACTGTTTTTTTTTTTTAATTATCAAATCCCAATGATTCCAGCAATACATCATCCCACTTCCAATCTTCAGTTTAATAAACATAAACATAAATTGAGTAACTCCTGATGGAAATTGACTGGCTGTTCATTGATGAGATGGCCATTAAATTACCAATAGAGAAGTATTGGATACATAACATTCCACCACATGCAACTAAATACCATGAAGACAAAAATTTATGATGGAAATCCAAATAGGAAAACTAAAATTTGATGGAGACTTTATTAAGCTGAGGAAATAATTACAGAGGGGTGACCTATACACAAATTTTGTGTGTTGTTACTCACTAACAATATTGTAGATTGTTTTGGCTCGAAGAAAAAGTTTTGGCTCGAAGAAAAAGTTCAATTGAAAAATCGGGCGAACAATTCTCATACCCGGGCCAACGCAGAAGCAGAGCCAACGCGCGAACAATCCGCGAAAAATCCGCGCACCAGCAGAAACAACTATCCGCGCACCAGCAGAAACAACTATCCGCGCACCAGCACCAGCAGAAACAACTATCCGCGCACCAGCAGAAACAACTATCCGCGCACCAGCAGAAACAACTATCCGCGCACCAGCACCGGCAGAAACAACTATCCGCGCACCAGCAGAAACAACTATCCGCGCACCAGCTGAAACAACTATCCGCGCACCAGCAGAAACAGAATTGAAAAATCGCGCGAACAATAGAACCATAACACTTCGCGGGAGAAGAATTTATAAAAAAATAGTTCGGCCGAACTAAAAGTTCGGCCGAACCCTTATTTCGGCTGAACTTTTCTATAAGTTCGGCCGAACTTTTTTATAAGTTCAGCCGAACTCTTGTTGCCGGTTTTCCAAAGCTCCGGCAAAAATTCTGTTCGCTGTGCCGTCACTGTGCCGTCAATCTAAACGGACTCAAAAGTTCGGCCGAACTATTTAATAAAGTTCGGCCGAACTTTATAAAATGTTCGGCCGAACTATTGCCGGAAAAAATTTTCTGGCCCCGATTCTCACAAAAGTGTAACCCAGCTTCACGTTTCCGCCCGTATATTGAACACCAATATTTATTGTTGATTTTGCTCAAATGTAGGGAGAAAATCTCATAATTATATCAAATGGACAATTCTTCAAAATCCAACTCGTTCCATAATATTTCTCAAAGTCCATTACGGAGTTCTCCCTATCCATCTTCAGACGTAATTACTTCAAATTTTATTTATGTTTTCATTATCTAATTGATTTTTTTTTTTATCCATGTCAATCAACTGAATAAAAATTAATGTATACAAATTTTCAGGTTCATGCAGATTCAAAATCGAGTTCAGATGCACAAAATATTAAAACAACTCCAAAACGTCAGGAGCTCTTATTAGGAGCAGCATACCGCAAGACGCATTTGGTAGATGAAAATGGACAACCGCTTCACCCTACCAATTGTAACATTGAATTTTCTAGCCACAATCATGGGACAATGATGGCAATAATAATTGTTTGGTATATTAATGTAATTATTTCAAAATCAAACCAGTTAATCATGCATTGTCGACGTGCTTACTAACTGATATCATCGATTTTGTACTAATCATGTTCAAATACATTTTTTGAAATTATTAGGATTCTAGTGATGATGAGCGACCTACCTACCATATTCCGTTGCACCCCATGGAAATGTCAAATTGGGTGAAGGCTGAATTAAGAGAAAAACTCGGAGATGAACGATACCAAGAATGGTTGAATCAACCACCTATTCAATTCCCACTACATCCAGATTAACCAATTAGGAATGTCTACAACAATAGTAGTTATTCACAAGCTGGAAATGAAGGCAATCAAATAGAGGTTGGTATGGATGCTTACTTAAGGGATACGATTGCCATCGAGACAATGTTGTTAGATGCATTCCAGAACGATGATCAACTAGGGGATGATGCTCATATCACTGATACCTTTTTTGAAAGTCTTAAATTTTCTTCCACCACCCCTCTCTTTGGACCTGACGGTCAGTCAAAGTCTACCCAGTTGGGGACAACGATGTTACTGCACAACTTGAAAGCAAAGTTTGGCTTGTCAAATGCATGTTTCTCGAAAATTTTGAGGTAATTGACTATCAAGTCCCTTATATTTTGAGAAATATAATCACACAATGAACATTACAAATGGTCAATTTTATGAACGTTAATAATTATTAGCATTAATGTACATTTAATATTGTTCATGAACAACTATAGCTTATTCAAAGATAAGGTTCTTCCGAGTGATAATGTTTTTCCCGGTAGCTGCGAAGAGGCAAAGAAATTGTTGAAAATGTTGGGTGTTGAGTACATATCATATCATGCATGTCCAAATGATTGTATTCTATATAGAGGAGAATCTGTAGACAAAGAGATATGTATGAAATGTGGGCATGACAGGTATGATAAATAAAAAAATAAGGGTAAATAATGTGGTCCTCCTTTTAAGATATTGAGACACATGCCTATAATCCCAAGGATTCAAAGGCTCTTTCATTGCGAAGAATTAGCTATGTTGCAGGGATGGCATGCTTCACATAGAAGTGAGTTGGGAGTTATGCGAATCCCAACAGATTTGATAGCCATGAAGCATATAGAGGATACATGGACCAAAATTTCAAGGATGAAGTACGAAGTCTACGACTCAGCATAGCCATGGATGGTGTCAACCCATATTCCCTCCAGAACACCAACTATTCTGTTTGGTCCGCAATAGTGATCACTAAAAATACCCCTCCATGGTTGTCCGTGAAGAATGAACATCTTATGTTGGCTCTCATAGTCTCTAGTAGAAGATAAGTGAATAATATGGATGTCTACTTACAACCACTGGTAGATGAATTAAAGGAATTATGGGATAGGATAAATGTATACGATGTATCAAGACCCATTGCAACATAGAGGAATTTTATGTTGTATGGAATATGTGCTTACACGATACATAATTATCCAGGCTTAGGAGTTTGCTATGGTAAATTACATGTTTATTGATTTGTTTATATACGTAACAATATTCTTTCCACATATTATTTATTTAATTCATTGTAATTGTTCTGATCTTCATGATATTCTTTAACATGCCATGCATATTGTATACAATAATTTAGCAGGCCTTGTAACAAAAGGGTATTATGGATGTAAATGTTGTCAACCTTCTCTGAAATCTAGATGGTCCAACGACCTAGGAAAGCCAGTGCATGACTGCTCTAGGGTATTCCTCTTAGAAGAACACCCTTACAAAAGTGCAACATTCGCTTTCAATGGTAAACGAGAGAGAACCCACAGGCCTCCAATAACGACACCAACTGAATGGCTTAGAGCATATGAGAGAGAGAAGGAGAAGGAGTTCATAGAAATGTTCAATTCAAATGGGGATCCTATGTTCGATGATCCAGAATGATTTGAAACCTATGTTGAGAAATTTCCTATTGGGATAAAAAGGAAATCTATATTTTATAACCTCCTATATTTGGAGCATCTTAAGATTACCCACTTATTAGATCCCATGCATATATTTAAAAATGTTTCATCTTCTTTGTGGAGGCACATATCATCGAAACAAAGTGACACATTGGATGTTAGGAAAGATTTTATTACTTCAAAAACTAAAAAGAAACATTGGCCAAGACGATTAGAAAGTACAATATCAGAGGCATCTAGTCTCTCTAATTGGTATTTCAAAGAAGGTGATGTCCCATTTATTTAAAAAAAATATGATCTTTCTTTGGCAAAGGAAGTTATAATGGGTGTGAGGGTGACATATTCATATGAGTCTTCACTACGGTGCTGCTTCACCGTGGATGAACATTTGTCGGGGGTTGAAATCGCATGACCATTTGAATCTTCTAAGAGTACGTATAATGTCAAAAGAATGATTTTTTTTTTTTTTAATATTAATGAATTTTATCCCATGCAAAGATCATAAAAAGTAACTAATTTTGTATATTATTGCGCAAGTTTATAAATTTTCAGTGTCATTATCCTTTGTTCGTGCCTAGGTGTGTGAAACATGACTTCCTCCAAGACCTAGGACGTGCCATATCTAAATTATCTGCATTTGTACATTGGATCACGTCAAAGGAGATTCATGTAGCTAGCATTCCACGGTGGCGTCAAGAGATAGTTGATATTGTTTGTATGTTTGAGAAGGAACTGCCAACGAGTTTCATGGAATTGCAGGTTCATCTTCTAATCCACCTAGTAGATAAGGTTGAATTAGTTGGGGTGGTTTCTTGTCGTTGGATGTTCTTCTTAGAGAGGAACATGAAGAAATTGAAAGGTTTTGTTCGACAAAGGGAAAAAACCGAGGGGTATATGGCAGAGGGGTACATATTGTATGAGTCTTTATATTATGCCAATGAGTACATCAAGTAGATTGACAACAGACTAGGTGTGGTGATTTGGGACGATGAAAGGGATGAAGACAAAAGAGAAGGGGAGCTTCTCCAAACGAATGGAAAAATGCGCTTGATAAAGAGTAAGCAAATTATAATTTTTCAAATTTACACAAAGTAAATATTCATGTTGAACTTCGATATAATGTATATTTTGATCTCATATGTACTATATGTCAGTTTGATTTCATCAGCGAATGCAAAAATTGAAGCAATCAATAAATTCGTTCTTTACAATTCCAGAGTGACACAACTGTGGGTCGCATTGCACGAACAAAAGATGATGAAATGGGATAGTGACAGAAGATAATTCAGATGGTTGAATGGTAGAAGTGTGCCTTATCCTTATCATTTAAAAGAAAATATGCCAGTTATATGCCCCAATAGTTGGGTTGCTGACCAAGTTAGAGAGAAATACGGTGCAACTGGTCGTTACCCGCATGCTGAAGAGAATGCGCTAAACGTAGTGATTGGGTGCACTCACTCAGTAATAATATATTTATGTACATTTTAAAATTAATAATGCACCTTTGAAATGTAACATCTATATTTCATATTTTAACATTTGTGTTATTATAAGACACATGACATTATGATTTTTTAAATTTTTTATAGGTGAATTTTTCCCCATCTATGTGGGCATATGGACACCATTTTGGCATAGAAAATGCCGATGATGGACACATGACACAAGACTGTGACAAAAAATGCTGATGATGGACACATGACACAAGACTTTGGAGTGGAAGTCAAGTTCAATCAATCTGGTCGAGCTAGCCACCATGATAAAAACCTAGTACGAGGGACATTAGGTTACGTTAGAAATATACAAGAGATCATTGAAGTGGATTTCTCTTCTTTCCAATGTGTTATTTTTATGTGCAAGTGGTGGGACACCTTTGATCGGAATAATGTAAAGGAAGATCACGATAGAACGCTGATATGTATCAACTCTAGAAAGATGTGGGATGAAGCTAAAGAGCCCTATGTTTTCCTCAAACATTGCAACCAGGTGTTTTTTTACCCAGATGTGTTGGATAGGGATTGGTGGCTCGAATTGAGACATGACCCTAGGTCAAAATATATTTTTGAGAACAATAGTGTTATCATGTCAAGCGAGCTGGAAGATAATGAGGGTGATCATGAGAACAAAGAGTGATATGGTACATGTGTTATTTTATCATTTATACATTTTAAGATGTGTTTTATAAAGAAGAGGACTTAACCTTATAACTAAGACTTTTTTTTTTTCGAAACATTATAATATGTATTTTGAATTAATTGGTTTGCATTGTGTTAGTGTTAAAATCATTTCACTTGATAATTTGCAATTATGTTGATCTCGAAAACAATGGCACACTGTATCAAGTTATTTTGTTTATGTCAATTCCTAAAATGATACAACTACTTGATTGCTTTAAATGTGTGGGAATGATATTTTCAAAATGTATACAATTATTTTTGGTATGTAAGATTATAATAAAATAATGATAATTCTAAATATTAATTTATTTACATTATTTTTAAACTTTATTATGTTACAAAAATTCATATTATTCTAGATTTATTATTTTACAATTATTTATATTCATACAAATTTACAAACTTACAATTTTACAATTATGGTAATTTAACAATATTTACGGTATACATTTTACTTATGGTAGTTATGGTTCAAAATTGACAATTAATTTACAATTTTAAAAATTTACAAATTTAATAAAATTGAATGATGACAATACATAAAATTACAATTACAATTTTACAATTTCACAATACAATTACCATTACAATTACAATTTTACAAATATTTTACATACAATTACAATTAAAATTGCAATTAGAATTAGAATTAGAATTTTACAATTTTACATATAATTACAATTACAATTACAATTTTACAATTTTACATACAATTACAATTACCATCATTTCACAATAAAATTACAATTACAATTACAATTTTACAAATATTTTACATACAATTACATTTAAAATTAAAACTATAATTAGAATTACAACTTTATAATTTTACATACAATTACAATCACTATGCATACAATTACAATTACAATTTTACAAATTTACAAATTTTACAATTTTAATAAAATTGAATCATGACAATACATACAATTACAATTTTACAATTTCACAATACAATTACGTACAATTACAATTACAATTTTATAAATATTTTACATACAATTACAATTAAAATTACAATTACAATTTTACAATTTTACATACAATTAAAATTAAAATTTCAATTACAATCATGACATAATATTTAATAAATATCATGATTTAATATTAAAAATAAACATCACGATCATGATAACCATCGTACAAACATCATATTCTAAAAAACACCTTCAAATTCGTTAACATCATCTAATCATTGTGACCATGATCATCTAACAAAACACAAGCATTGTATAACATCAGCACAACACAAACCTCAAATATACATCTCATGTCAAATAACTTCTATCACATACACATCTATCTGCAAGCACATTAAATGAACATATCTAACACGACCTAACAATGTACACATCATGGATATGAGAGAATTATTTTTTTGCTGCGCGCACTGCTCTGTTCTGAGGCGCTCCGATTAGGTTTGCAGCCGCCTTCTTGCTTTGCCATCGCCATGAGCGGCCCTGGGGGCGGGGAGTCCTCTCCCACCCCTCCATCTTCTTCCGAAGACGCATTCCGCAGCCTCTTAACGCAGAAAGGGACGAAAAGACAGACTGCTGATGTGCCAAAATTCATTAAAAAGCTCGATGAGATACCTGTGATTGCTCTTCCTGAGGAACAATCGATCAAAATCGCCCTTGCTCTGGCTGACAGAGGCTTGGTAGGGCAGTTCATGGGCCGCTGGCCTTCCACAAAAATCACGGACGATTGGATTCAGCGAAACTGGAGACCTCAGCTGAAACACAACGTGATTTGTTATGCTGTGGGAAGAGGCTATTTCATTTTTGAATTTACCACCAAAGAAGATCGTGACCTGGTGTTCAGAAATGGACCGTATTTTATGGGGAATCAGGGACTGTATCTTAGCAAATGGAGCCCTGATTTCGATCCCTCTGTCGACGTCCCTAAGGAGGTACCAGTCTGGGTTCGTCTCCCAAACCTCCCGATTCATTGCTGAAGCTATCAAGCACTGCAGAAGATTGGTAATGGGCTAGGTCGCTTCATTGACAAAGCTGATCACAAAGGCCAATATACCTGCGCTAGAATCTGTGTGGAAGTCGATCTGGAAGCCGGGCTACCAGAAGCGATCAAACTGACAGTTGGAGAATGGCAGCATTACCAGAAGCTGGACTACGAGCAGTTGCCCTTCAAATGCCGAACCTGTCATGAGCATGGACACTTCCAGCGAAATTGCCCAAAAGCTCCAACAGGGAACAAGGTAGAAGAAGAAGGATGGAAAGAAATTAAAAAGGGAAAGGTTTTTCCAAGGTCCTCGGGGCAGAATAACTCCGTGCCATTGGGGAAGCCACAATCCAATACAAAGGCCAATGCTGCTGCTAAAGATGGCTCCACCTCAGGACAAAAGGTGGATGTCATGGAGACCCAAGAGGATACAAAAAATAATTTGAAGCAAGTGAAAGAACCTGAAGTCGAACCAACTGTTTCACCAGTTGATGAGGGTCAGAGGGGTAACGAAGGCACCGAAGAGCACATCAGTCTTGCCTCCGACTCTGAGGGAGAAACAGAAGAGCGAGATTCCGAATCTGATTCGCATGTCACTCCTACTAAGACGACTCGGGGTCGAAAATCCAAGAAGAAACAAAGAGAGGAAAAAACTTATCTAGATGTCCTTCAAGGTTCCCAAAAAACCCTCAAAGGAATGATGAATACCAGATCTAGGCGCAAGAGTAACAGGGCTCCAAAAGGAGCCACAAGCCCCCAAGTCAGTAAATAATGAAATACGTCTCCTGGAATTGCAGAGGTTTAGGTAGCAGGTTAAAAGAGGAAGCCTTGAAAGACATAGTGAGGATATATTCGCCTGAAATCCTCCTCATCCAGGAGACAAAGCTGGAGGATCATCTTCTCCTCCAAAATAGTAAAGTTTTTTGGCAAAAAGGTCTTGGAAGAGCGGTTAGTGCTAGAGGCGCTTCTGGTGGAATAGCAACCTTTTGGAACAGCACCAAATACGACCTTATTCAAGAAAACAGTAGCCCCTATTGGCTTTTCACTCAGCTCCTCCACAAAGACTCGGGTCAACAAGTAAGTATGTTTAATATTTATGCTCTGGTATTACCAGACGAGAAAAAAATTTGTTGGAATTCGCTTCAATCATTTCTTTTAGAGAAAAACCCAGGAAATATTATTATAGCAGGTGACCTGAATGTTACCCTTGCTGTTGACGAGAAAAAGGGAGGCTCCATTGTCAGGGACCCTGCCAGAGAATGGGTTGAAGATATTATGCTCGGCTGGGATTTGGAGGATATTAAACCTTCTTCAGGGAAATTCACCTGGTCCAATAAAAGACTAGGCCCAAATCATATAGCTGCCCGTTTGGACAGATTCCTTGTCCATTCTTCTTTTCTGACTTGCGGTCTTATGGCCACTTCTAAAATTCTTCCAAACCTTACTTCTGATCATAAGCCCATCCTCCTCGAGCTATCCATGGATGGTAATTTGGGCCCCATCCCTTTCCGTTTCAGTCCTCTGTGGATTAGGCAAGAAGGATTCCAAGAGGTAGTTTCTGAGGCCTGGAATAGGCCTGTCCATGGTTCTCCATTTTATGTGTGGGAAGAGAAAATCAGGGGCCTGAAAAGAAGTCTTAAGGAGTGGGCCAAAAGACTGAAAACCCCTTCTGCCAAAAGGAATGAATCTCTTAATAGACTTGCTGTTCATCAATTAGCTATGGAGCACAGTCCTGTAACTCAAAGTCTGCTCCAAAAAGAAGTCGATTTGCAAAAAGAGGTACACAGATCTAGCAGGGAGGAGGAAGAATATTGGAGACAAAAGTCTAGGAACCTATGGTTACAATCCGGAGATAAAAACACCAGCTTCTTTCATAAACAAGCCGAAGCTCGAAAGCATTTCAAAACTGTTTCTGAGATACACTTCCAAAACACTGTGGTTAAGGATTTTGATGACATAAAGAGAGCTGCTTACTCCTACTTCAAAGACCTCTATTCGGCTCCTGAAGAACCCCCTATTGATCCTCATGACTACCCGATCGACTTAATTCCCAAGTGCGTTAAGGAATCGGATAATACCATGTTGACAGCTCCAATCAGTATGGACGAGCTTCAGAAAGTTCTGGAATGCATGGAGCCTGACAAAGCCCCAGGCCCTGATGGGTTCTCTGTCAGGTTCCTATTGACTTGCTGGTCAACAATAAAAAAAGATCTATTGAGAATGGTCAGAAAATCTCAGAACTGTGCAAAGCTGGGAGGTGGCATTAATTCGGCCTTTCTCGCCTTAATCCCAAAAGAGAAAGGTGCCTCCGACTTTAGCAGATTTAGGCCCATTTCCTTGTGCAATTCCAGTTACAAGCTGGTTTCCAAAATAATTGCCAACAGACTTAAGAATATATTGCCAGCCATCATCCCTGAAAATCAAGGCGGATTCATAAAAGGAAGAAAAATTCTGGACAACATTGTGCTGGTGCAAGAAGCAGTTCACTCTAGCTGCCAAAGAAATGAGAAAGGAATGGTGATTAAGCTCGATCTGGCTAACGCTTTTGATAGAGTGAGACATGAATTTTTGTTCATTGTAATGAAGAAGTTAGGCTTCTCAACAGCCTTCATAAACTGGGTGAAAGCCTGTATAGCATCGCCATGGATCGCACCTCTGGTCAATGGTCATTCTACTGACTTTTTTCAAGCCTCTAGGGGCCTTAGACAAGGCTGTCCTTTGTCTCCGCTTCTCTATGCTATTCAGGCTTCGGTGCTCAGCTTCCAACTCGATCATAACCAGAAGATTCAAACCCTGCCCGGCCTCAGAACGTCTCGCAAGGTGAAAGACATTAATCACGCCCAGTTCGCCGATGACACCTTGCTGCTTGGAGGAGCCAGCATTATCTCTGCCAGATCCTTCAAGAAGGAGCTGGACATTTATAGGTTGTTCTCGGGCAGCATGATCAACTATCGAAAATGCTCTATCTATGGCTGGAACTGCTCGTCCAAGGAGCTGTCAGATATTGCAAGGCTCTTAGAAATGGATGGAATTCGAAATTGGGAGTCATTCAAATACCTCGGGATCCCAATTTTCAAATCCAAGCCTAAAGTTGCTCACTGGCTTCCTCTGCTCGACAAGCTCAAGATCAGAATCCAAGCCTGGGGCACCTCTTGGCTGAATAATGCAGGGAAAGTCATCCTTATGAAATCAGTCCTCATAAGTATGCCTCTATATCAACATACCATGCTCCTTGCCCCTAAAACTTTTCTCAGTAAAATGGACAGTCTGTTGAGAAGATTTATGTGGGAAGGTGGGAACAATAACGACAGAAGGCTCCATTTAGTGAATTGGGAGACTCTCAAGAGACCCCACCTGGAAGGAGGCCTCCACCTGCGAAATTTGGCTGCCCAAAACCTTGCTTTGGGTTCCAAGATCCTGTGGAATTTAGTCTCTGGAAATTCTAGCTGGAGTAAAAGAGTCATTTAGAAGAAATACTTCCAAGGGCAACGTTTGAGATGCTTGGATAAGCCCCCAAGATCGATAAAAGGTTCTCCGATCTTCAATCTGTGCAGTTCAGCTTTAGAGCAATTCAGCCACTATCTCTACTGGATCCCTGGTAATGGGAGAAAAATCAAAATCTGGGAAGATTCGATAATGGGTGATCAACCCTTGAACCAAGTGGAAGGCCTAGCAAATATCAAAGACTGGCTTCAATCCTGCAACTTGAACACCCTGTGGGATATATCTAACTGGAAGGATGATCCAGGTACTCTCTGGGATGGTTGGAATCTGGGGGAGGTTCCCCTTAGGTTGCAGGGGGAAGCTTCTTTACTGTTAGATCTGCTTCAAGGGAAATCTCCTTCAAAGGCCACTTCTAAGGATAAACGAGGCTGGGGTTCCCTTTCTGGCTCCTATACTGTTGCTGAAGGTTATAAAAGAATGATGGCTGTTCCTTTTGCTCCCCCTGATCCAGCTCAATGGAAATTCATATGGAATTTCCCCTCACTCCCCAAAATTGACTTCTTCTGTTGGACTGTAGCGCACCAAAGCATTCTTACCAGAGATAATTTGCGGAGGCGAGGGATGGAAGGGCCTTCCAGGTGCCCATTGTGCTTGTCTGACGAAGAAACTGCCAATCATCTGCTATTGCTCTGCCCCTTTGCTCTAGCAGTCTGGAGGGGAGTTCTGATGCTTGGCCCAGCTAATCTTGACCTTCCAGATAACATCCCTGCACTGTTCCAAAATTGGGCCAGATTATCTCCCTTTTGCTTCACAAAAAAAAGTCTTCTTAAAACTAGTTGGATGTGGATCCCTAAACTCATTTGCTAAAAGCTGTGGTTGGAGAGGAATAATAGAATTTTCAGAGGAGAAAGCTGCACTACTACCAGAGTTATTTATAAAATCAAAGCTTTGCTGGGCGAGGCTTTGGAAGCCAATACATCCTCAAGGAATGAAATGAGTCTGGACCAAGCGGAGGAGCTATGGTTTAATGAGCTGGTTCCAAATCTGAAGGAAAGGTCCATTCCTCCTGCAATTGTCCATGCCAACTGGGAGATCAGATTGGAGGAACTGGAGTTTATCAAATGGAGATCGGCCTTGGATGAACACTGTTTATTCTTCGATGGGGCCTCTAAGGGTAACCCTGGGGTTGCTGGCAGCGGAGGAGTTATTCTGCGTCCTGGAGGCTCTTCTGAATTGAGATTCCACTGGGGTCTGGGTATCGAGTCCAATAACAGAGCGGAGGCTCTTGCATTGTGGCAGGGTCTGCATCTGGCGATTAATAGAAATATCCTCTCACTCTCTGTATTTGGAGATTCCAGAATTATCATCCAGGCGTTGACCTCTCATAAGGCCCCCCATCAGGTTCACTTAGCCTCAATAATAAAAAAAATCCGGCTCTTATTGCCCAAGTTCAGTAAAATCTCCTTCTTTCATATTATGAGGAATCTCAACTCCCAGGCTGATCTGGAGGCCAACCTTGGCTCCCTCTGTAATCGGAGATCGCTGGTGGTCAATTCGACTGAATCTTCCTGCTCCATTCCTTAATACCTCTGCTGTGCGGACTTCCTATCCTTTTCGACCCTATGACTATCTCTCTGCTTCTCAGTGCCCTGCTCTTGGGGACCTCATCTCTCTGGATTACCAACCAAATTAAATCCGTGGTCTCTGGCCTGTTCTTATCCCCTGTTCGCCCTCCTTTCAAGAGATTCTGTTTCCTGTTGGATCCCTCTGTTTCAAGAGTTCATTTCGGATCTTCAAATTGCCATCCCAGATCCAGTATTGATGGATCCTTTGATCTCCAATCTGAAGCTCATATTCACCATTATCAATGGTTCTCAACTCTGTTAGGCGACGATGTCGACTCTTACACCAGGGCGCTGCAAAATAGGGACTCTGTGATGGAGCATTTCCTTTACAGAAGCAACATTTACAAAGCAGTAACGGATAATCACTTCTCTCAACCAAACAGATGCACCGCTGTCTTATCACTCTGCAAGAAGGTGACCGCCATTATCTCGAATCGCCCAGGGAAGTATCCTGGTCCTGGCGCGATGCATCGGCCGATGCCCTTCTGCATCAGATTTGAGGAACAAACTCTGTTCAAAGAAGGCGAAGTGATCAACGCTATGGAACTGAACAAAGGTCTGCCTGGTATTATCATTCTTATCCCTAAAGAGAGGCGAACCAGGCCTGGTGATCTGTCCTCCGGATTCTTTGACAGCAATCCCAATCAGCTTCTCACGAGAAATTATCTCTGTCAGAGCTGGAATGTAAGAGCTTGTGGCAGCTTTGCCGCCTAAATAAAAATATATCCGTTATTGTCAAAAAAACAATGTACACATCATGATGAACACCATCATGTAAATTAAGTACATCAACATGAACATAAAATACATGGACTATACACACACACACACACACACACACAACTGTAATATAAGTGCATATAAATGTCAAATATCTGGTGGTACTACATCAATACTAGTACTAGTCGAGGCTTGCTCAGTCGATGGTGTAGCCTCATAATCAGATAGATGACGTGCCTGTTGATCGATCGATGGTGCAGAATTTCCTGGTGATGAGTTGTCGATGGTGCAACTTGCTCAGTGGATGGTGTGGCCTGCTCAAATGGAACGACTTTCTCAAATGGACCTACCTACTCAGGATCAAGTGTCTGCTAAGTCGGTGGCCGTGCCTGCTCAGGACTAGGTGTCTGCTGAGATGGTGCAGCTCAGAAGATGCCTGCTGATCAGGACTGAACGCTGGCTGCTCATGATCTTCGGCGCGAGGTGAAGGAGGAGGAGGTGGAGTAATAGAATGATGATCACTCCCCTCATGATCATGATCATCATATGAGCTACTCTATTGTGCATCTCCAGGACGCCTATCCCTCCTAGACACCAGTAGTCTGGAAGCTCCAACAATATGACACATGAGGGTTATCATATCGTGGGGTATGTATCTCCAGAGCTGTGTGAGCCTACGATTAGTCTGGATCTCTCTGATCATAGCATGGCAGACTCCCTCACCAATTAGGAGTCAACATAGTCGGTCGCCCAACTCCATCTTGAAACGGGTGTCTGGCCTATGTCGCACCCCCACGGGTATCTATACCTAAGGATCAAGTTTGTCACCCTTATCCTCCGCCTCGCCCATATCCTCGTCAACTTTTACACCTGGATCATTCAGTGGGGGTGGAATCATGTCCCCAACGAATATCCCAATATCTACAAAATATATAGTACACAACAATAATTAGACAATTTAATTAAATAATTTAATAAAACATGTTAAAGAACGTGTTATAATAAATTTGATAATTATAATTAATTAATTAAGACAATAAAATGAAACTATATTAATTTAAAGAAAACACTAATATTACCTCTCGTATTCGGTGGCTCGTCCTATGTGAAGAGGATGTTGGTACACCCTTGCCAATCCAAACCGGTGTACAGACACGACGCCATCATGAACGAGTGAACATTAGCACTAGCTAGCAACTCCAGTGCATCAGTAGATATCCTAGCCGGAAAGTCGAACTGGCCACTCTTGGGAATCATCTGGCCCCACATCTACATTCGTACATGCAACATCGGCCTACGAGGATGCTGAACAAAATTAGGCCTCATCTCCAGAAACCTCTAAAACAATAAACAAAATAACTCTAAAGCAAAAGGGAATTTCAACCTCCCACATGCCTAAGAATGACATCTATCTAATGTTGTACAAAATTGCCGCAAAAAAATCGCAGACCATCTCACAAG
Source organism: Pinus albicaulis (assembly GCA_034641835.2). NCBI lineage: Eukaryota > Viridiplantae > Streptophyta > Pinopsida > Pinales > Pinaceae > Pinus > Pinus albicaulis. Next base: position 1,320,668,630 of record CM076581.1, read on the forward strand.
TCCTAGTGCCTGGAATAAAGAATCAACATAAAATCAAATCGGGAAAGTAATGCATTGCTCGTCACTTGTATAGTGTGCAATGGTCATCAGCAGTAGTGAGAGGCACCTCACCTCCTCTGCACCAAATGATGCAATATGTAACTGACCACCGGACATCTGAAAATTTATAGGAGAAACTATATCATTCCTAATGTATTTCTGGGAGTACGCCAGCTGAATCCCTGTTGCATAGCCGAATTGGACATCTGGGAACTGGGGAAAATCTCACCTTCTCCTAGATAGGCTAGTAATAAAATATATATCCTCTTTAGTGGGATCGAACCACTAGCCAGAACCGACCTAGAAAGCCTCTCGGTGGGCATCCCACCTATAGATCAGCTGTCCCAATAACCCACTATGGCCCTTGAGGGATGTAGCTCCTTGTAGAACTTGAGGAGGACTACCTCCCTTAGGAGCAACTGGGTGGCTTCCATAATAGGGCGAGGGTACAAAAGTCTTTCCCTCTCTCGTGCCTCCCATAGTTGAATCACATTATAACGACCCTCCATATGTTCTTGTTGTTCCCTTTGTTCTCTCCATTGACGTCGCTGAATGATTCACATATTAAATTGCATTTTTTTATTAAATGAGAAATGTATATATATATATTATTATTATTATGTTTTTTTTTTGGAAAAAAAAATAGTCAGTGCACTCAAAAAAATAGTCACGCACCAATAACGATGCATACTTTTTTATCGCGCACCGTGATTGATGCGCATGGAAAATGTTCGCGTACCACCAAAGAAGGGAATATTTTTCTGTGGTGCGTTGACCAAACTATTCACCTCGGGGCGGATAGTTTGGTCAATGCACCACCCAACAACATTACGTGGTCAATGATGCGGTCGTGTAAACGACCACACCTTTGAATATGTAATGCTGTCAGGCGGGAGGTGCACTGACCTAATGATCTAGGAGGATCTTGTTCAATAGAGATGGGCAGAGAGGTCTAGTCAGCTCTAGTATTCCGATGTCCGGTTCAGTCTTCATACCGTCAGTTTTGCCAATGATGAAGTCCTCAAGTTGATCATGGTTCAAGTTTGGGCTCATATGATGTCATGGTTATGTGGTTACAATTTGGTGTCGTGATGATGTAATAGTGATGTGGTCCTAGATCTATACTTAAGAATAAGTGCCTAAAATATGGTGTAAAAACAATGTAATTTCATAGCCCTAAGCCTAATTTCCAAGGATAAGACATAAAAATGACAAAACCTTAGTCTAAGTCCTCATGACTAAGACCTAATAAGTGCTAAAAAATTTGTATTAAACCTATAAAAAAAAAGACCTTGCGGTATATAAAAGTTTATAATAAATTTTTAAAACCCACACAGTCTAACTGCTAGAATAGACTGTGTCGGAGCTCCATAACCATGTGATTAGGCACAAAGGTTACTGTTAGTAGCTGTATCGGAATCGTCAGGTTTTAAAACCGTGACCGCCACCGTTGGAGATTTACTGTCACATGCAGCTGTCATAGAAAATGTCGAAGTAATCGCCGGATCTGAACCGCAGACATAACCGCCGAGAAGCTTGTTCACATGCCGACAGCCCATCCTCCGTGCGGTTATGCTGACTGCCAGGGCTAATATCTTATCCCAAATTATATTTTTGGTTTTAATTTAATATGCGCTAAGGTCAAACTATTTACACCTTGTCCAATGTACTAGGTGTCACTCTATTAGAAGACCGATACCTTAATTATAGATTTTTCTCAACCATAAGCCTAAATTGGCATAAAGAAGTTCGAATTCATCTTATAAAACCATGTCATTTTTTTTGATGGAGGGACATTGAGTGTATTTGAGTTCAGCTTCAGAGGGATAAAGGCAGTTTTTTTTTCAGCATAGCTCGACCGTCCGGAGGCGAAATTGATCGCAGAGATAGCCATTGGAAAGATGAGAGAGAGAGCTTCCTGTTTTCAGTGACCAAAAGTTCCTGCGAGCATGATCAGTTTGGTGCTTTTGCTGTGTAAATAATTCCTCGGATCAATCCTAATAAAGCGGATTCCCATCTTGAAAGCAGACTCGGAGACGTATTCCACCAGGGACGAACTCCGTAATCAATGTTTGATGTTTCTTCGCTCTGTTATTTGCTGCGTTTTCATTCTTAATTTGCTTCTGGTTTAAGTCGTAAATGATTTCCTTTAGTCTTCCATATTAAAGCATTCATCAGTTAACGATCAATTCACTTTATGGAAAACTAATCAAACTATCTCTGCATATAATCGATCACATTCAGATCTTATATAATTTGGTATCAGAGCAGGTTGTGCTTTGTAGTTTGTTTTCCAGTGGATGTTAACCAAGTTGGGATTGCAACATGGAGAAGGAAAGTTTGAAGATTTTGATCTAGAGATTGGAAAGAATAAATTCATTCATCAATCGACGATGACAGGGACTGAACGTTGAAACCAGTGAAACTCCTGAAGTGAAGCACATGGACGAGAGTCAAATTCAACAAATGTTTCTAAACATGAAACATATTTTAGGAGAATTATACAAAGATAAGAAGGCGAGAGATGCAACTTCTTCGTCGAAGGAATAAAAGAAGGACAAGGGTAAAGGAAAAGCAGACAAACCTCCTTCTCCTCCATCATCTCCATCATCATATTCTTCTTCTTCTAGTTCTGAATCTGAAAAAGAAAAGAAGCCTAAAATTCCCCTCTTAAAACTTGATGTAAATTTTGAGTTACCTATTTATGATGGTGAAATGAACCCATAGAAACTAGATAATTGGATAAAACAGTTATAAGTCTATTGTCGAATTCAAAACATTACTGATGATAAGACAAAGATCTAGTTAGCTACTCTTAGAATGGGGGGAACTGCTTTAATATGAAGGGAGAGTAAAAAACAGATAGATTTAAAGCGTAAAGGTAAAGTTATATCCTCATGGTCTAAGTTTTTGAAAGCTCTAAAGAAACAATTCTATCTGTTGGATTACACACAACAAGCTGTTATTGATTGCCAGCGTTTGCGACAAGGTAAGGGACAGAATGTTCAAGAGTTCACTCTAGAATTCAGGAAGAAATCATTGGCACTTGTTATTCCTTTGGATACACGAGAAAATTTGTTAAAGTAAAATGGCAGTTTACATTCATATTTAGAACATATATTATTGATGTTCAATCCTAATGACTTTTATGAAGTATGTGTTCAAGCCATACATGTCGAATCAGGTGGTAGGCCATTCAAGTTTTCACCAAAGACATCCAAATAGTTGGATTATAAATACAACAAGAAGAAGGACAGTTCAAAAGGAAAGAAGACAGCTACAACTCAGAAGGAAGGTGAAAGACCTAACTGTACTCACTGTCAGAGGATCGGGCATGATGAAGCTAGATGTTGGAAACTTTACCCAGAACTCAAGCCAAAGAAGTTCCAAAAGAAGAAAGGTGAAAAGAAGGTTGATACACCAATCCAACAAGACTTGGAGTTCGATTTAGGTGATGAAGGGAAAATAACCGCAATGGTTATGACAGGTAAAAATTCTGATGCTAGTTCAAGTTCAAGTACTTCTTCTTCTTCTTCAAACATTAATCACTTGGATGAAGATAAAATAATTGAGTTATTTCATATAAGGGTAACTTCTAAGCACACAAAAATAGATACATTGTTTGACACAGGGTCACAAAAAAATTTGATATCTGAATCATTGGTTAAGAAATTGGGTTTGAAAACACATAATCATCAAAAACCATATCCATTAGGTTGGTTAAAGGAACAGACTTAGATTCATGTTACCAAGCAGTTTTGTTTAAAATTTTCCATCACAACTAATTACATTGATGAAGTGAATTTAGATGTGATACCGTTAGACATTTGTGGAATAGTGCTAGGAATTCCTTATCTCTATGATCGTGATGCAGTATTTCATAGCAAAGAGCATAAGTATCATCTTAAGAAAGATGGGATTGAATACATTGTTCGGGCACATAAAATAAAAACTCACTTGGATTTAGTTAATGCTAATCAGATGAAGCACTTAATAAGTTCAAGTAAGAGATATATACTCATGTTTGTTAAAGAACAACATAAGGATCTTAAAGATGCTTGTTTAGGTTGTGAAACTTAGTTTAAAGATAGTTTGGTTAAAGCAGTTGATTCATTTCAAAGTCTATCTAAATAATCAAAACATCTACTTCATAAACGAGAAATGCAACATGAGAAACAGTTGATGTCTATTGGCCCTATTCCTAATCTTGGAATGTATCACAAGTCAGTTATAGAGGACGAAGAAATAAAACATCAAATTCCAGGGATGGTTGGAAAAGAATCCATGTGACCCAATTCATCTCCATGTGGTTCACCCATAATTTTGGTTCCTAAGAAAAATGGGACATGGGGAATGTGTGTCGATTTTAAATTTTTTGATTCATTTAAGCAGAAAAATTTCACAGCATTATTAGATCATCAAGAGCCATTTGAAGTTAAAACAGATGCTAGTGGTTATGCAATGGAAACATTGATTCACATAGATCATCAGTCGCTTCGATACCTTCAGTCACATACTAAGTTGTAACAATCTCGCTACTACAGATGGATGGGATTTCTTTAGCAAATTCACTTAGTAATTAAGGACAAGAAGGGTGTAACAAACAAAGTAGTTGATATGCTATCTAGACCGTCTTTGAATACTTCAGTAGTACTGCATAATAGTTCATTGAAACATGAAATTTATGTAGAAAAATATAGTACTGATGATGATTTCGAAGATATTTATGAATCACTAAGTCATGATACTCAAATATAAGAAGTCAATTATCATATTCATGACATATTATTATATCATATGGGTAAGTTGTGAATACTGTAGACAGAAAGAGTGCAGGTTATTCGGGAAGCTCATCCTTCTCGGATTGGAGGACATTTTGGCATAAGAAAGACTATGGTGAAAAGTCAAAGGTATTGTTATTGGCATCATATGTATGAAACAATTGTGAAGTACATTAAAGAATGTGTGATGTGTTCGACAAGAAATCCAAGCAATCGAAATTTTTTTTGTACATGCCACTTCCAGTTCCTTTTCAACCATGGGACAACATGGATTTCGTTGAAGGAAAGATAGAAATGGTGAACAAGACCGGGATACATATTATTCGAGGTAACTGAAGTAAACATCCTAAGTTGTGTGATGAATCTTTACCTTATGTGCATCATGCTTACAATCAAGCCTTACATTCTTCTCTAACTGCGCCATGAAAAGCACTGATTGAGTCAATCCAAGTACAAATTGTGCCATGACAAGCATCGAGTCGATCATCATTTTCAGGTCGGTGATTAGGTATGGTTGTATATCAGAAAAGTCAGGTTGAAAGGAGAAGGTAAGAAATTGAAATCTATCAGTTATGGTCCTTTCAATATTGTTGAGAATATTGGCAATAATGCATTTCGACTAGAATTACCGCCTTACATGCATATTTATTCAGTTGTTAATGTGGAAAATCTAAAGTTGTATGAACCTCCGATGATCATTGATCCTGAGGAAGATACACAGGTTCCTACTATTGATGATTTAGCACCTGAGTATATGAATGAGTTTCAGGAAGGCACCATATTTGAAAGGAGAGTTCGTACTTCCAGATGAAGAGATGTGGAATATCTTCGAGTGGGACTCAAGGGCATGAATCCGAGCAAGGAGAGATGGTTAGAGATCGGAAAATTGAGGGAGCTGTACCCTCTCCTGATATCTATTTAAAATCAAACTTTTGTGGTCCAAAAGTTTTCAAGTGGATAGGATTAATCTAGGAGGATCTTGTTCAATGCAGATGGGCAGAGAGGTCCAGTTACCTCCAGTAGTCCAATGTCTGGTTCAGTCTTCATACCGTCAGTTTCACCAGTGATGAAGTCCTCAAGTTGAACATGGTTCAAGTTTGGGCTCATATGATGTCATGGTTATGTGGTTCCAATTTGGTGTCGTGATGTGGTCCTAGATCTAGACTTAAGACTAAGTGCCTAAACTATGGTGTAAAAACAATGTAATGTCATAGCTCTAAGCCTAAGTTCCAAGGATAAGACATAAAAATGACAAAACCTTAGTCTAAGTCCTCACAACTAAGACCTAACACTAAAAACTAAACCTAAGCCCTAAAAACTTTGTATTAAACCTATAAAAAAAATACCTTGCAATATATAAAAGTTTATAATAAATTTTTAAAACCCACACAGTCTAACCGCTGGAATAGACTGCGTCGGAGCTCCATAACCACGTGATCGAGAGTAAAGGTTACTGTTAGCAACTGTATCGGAACCGTCAGGTTTTCAAACCGTGATTTCCACCATCGAAGATTTGCGGTCACATGCAGTGGTCATAGCAAATGTCAGAGTAACCGCCAGATCCGAAGCATAGACGTAGCTGCAAGGAAGCCTGTTCACATGCCGACAACCCATCCTCCGCGCGGTTATGTTGACTGCCAGGTCTAATATCTTATCCCAAAGTCTATTTTAGGTTTTTAATTTAATATTTGCTAAGGTCAAACTATTTACACCTTATCCAATGTACTAGGTGTCTCTCTATTAGAAGACCGAGACCCTAATTACAGATTTTTGTCAACCATAAGCCTAAATTGGCATAAATAAGTTTGAATTCATCTTATAAAACCATGACATTTTCTTTGATGGAGGGACATTGAGTGTATTTGAGTTCAACTTCAGAGGGATAGAGGCAGTTTTGTTTTCAACATAACTCGACCGTCCGGAGACAGAATTGAGCATAGAGACAGGCGTTGGAAAGCTGAGAGAGAGAGAGAGCTTCTTGTTGTCAGTGACCGGAAGTGCCTGCGAGCATGAACATTCTAGTGTTTTTGCTATGTAAATACTTCCTCGGATCAATCCTAATAAAGTGGACGCCCATCTTGAAAGCAGACCCGAAGACGTAGTCCACCAGGGATGAACTCCGTAATCAATGTTTGATGTTTCTTCTCTCTATTATTTACTATGTTTTCATTCTTAATTTGCTGCTAGTTTAAGTTGTAAATGATTTCCTTCAGTCTTCCATATTAAAGAATTCATTAGTTAACGATCAATTCACTTAATGGAAAACTAATCAAACTATCTCATCACATAATCGATCACATTCAAACCACCTAACTATCTGCCCCGAGGCAGATAGTTTGATCAATGTACCACCCAAAAACCGTACATGGTCAACGGTGCGGTCCTGTAAACGACCGCACCGTTGAATATGTAATGCTTTCAGGCGGATGATGCGCTGACCTAACTATACCGCCCTCCCGACACTATTACATAGTCAACTATGCAGTTGTTTGAATGACCATACTGCATTGTTATTTTTTAAATTCGTTACGGTGCACATTCTTTTGGTACCGCATGGAACTCGGTGCGGTTTCTGTTAACACCGTTTGTGGTGCGGCCTGTAAATTTACATGCAGCACCGCGAATGGTGCGAGCCGAATGGCTCGAACCCACCGCACTTTTTTTTTTTTTTAAATGGTTAATTTTAAGTTAATTTCAAAAGTTAATCTGATAAAAGGTTTATTTATTGAGAAACAAGTAGATTACCTATACATTTGCGTGTCAAGGAGGTATATTTGCTGAGGAATTGAAGAAACCAAATTTTCCCACTGTTTTCGAAAATTTGAACTCCACATAGTGGGAAATGGACAACAATAATGCGTGCAATGGGAGTATCGATGGAAGGGCACCTGGCACCTCACACAAGACAAACTAACACCAGTGCTTGATAGGTCTAGAGCACTAAAAAAGTAAAAATGAGGTTTTACGATTGGTATTTTTTTTTTAATTAACCCTTTTTCGGTGCGCGGGGTTTTGAGATGCACTAGGTGGTATTATCAATGGCGCACCACATGTCGTTACAGTGCGCTGGATTATAGAGATGCACCGGGCCTGTTTATATGTAGATCATCAGTGGGATAGAGTACTCAGACGCACGGGGTGGGTTTGTATGGAGAAAACAGTGTCTCGGTGTGCTAATTTTTAGTATGCACCGATGCATTTTGCATAAAATGCACAGGTGCATTTTATGATGAGAAAAACACCACAAAAAAAACATCCGCAAAAACCTCCACCCGCCAACCTCCTCTAGAGACCTCCGCTATAAATGTATATCTGGGATATTCTTAAAAGGGTTCCTCAAAAACATCCGCTAGAGGGTCTTTTCCTTGTAGTGATTCATCTAGATTCTTTAATTAATGCAATACAAATAGGAAGGGGTTTTGAGTAGTCGCTTTCCCCTAGATAAATATTTGTGTATGTGTGTTGAATCATGATGCATGTTTTTAATAGGTGTTCTCGATCATGAATTTTCTTCTGCGGATGTGTAGAGTATATTTGGGTCTTATTTTTAGTAAATTACATGAGAAATTTTGAGTCTACATTAAAATTCTACACTCTTATCACTGGTTTACCCACCTGAAACCCACTGAATTAAGGCACACCACTCTACCTCTTAATAGCCCATTAGCTCCTCTATGAACATTGTACATGAGGTCTTTATGCTGCCCACTTGTTAACGTCCTAGCTGCTTCGCAATGCTGCTCCTAGGGCACACCACATATGCCCTCACACAATCCATTGACTGATTGATCTAAGCTCTCAACACAACCCACTTACAACTCCTTTACATCACAATAGACAACTGATCTAGGGAACCAAACAAACAACCTCCTAACAATGATTTGGTGCCTCTAATATCATCGTTCTTGGGAAACAAACAAACTATTGTTCATCACCTTGAACAAACCTCCACATCAACTAATCTTGCTTTCATTCTTCACTTCAGGGCAACCCATAACTCCTGTCCAAACAATACTATTATTGTTCACACAGAAATTTGGTTTAAACCCTCTTTAGGTTTATTTTTCCCACAATAAACTTTTGTGCATACATCAAAAGAATGTGGCCCAACCATAGGAATAAATGTCCTCTCCTTAAGGTCTCGACCCTTCGTTTTGTGCACATGAATTAGGGTAAATACACCAATTCTTAGAGCTAATCTTGGACGATGAACCTGCACAAAATAAGCCCTGAAATAGGAAATACACCCCTGAACTAGAGATTATAGTGGTAACAGAATCATCCCCTGTCACTAAGTAAGCGAAAGCAAGTGCTGTGAAAATGAAATATCACGTACCGAGAAATTTAGAATTAAATATCCCAACTTACCCATCACCCAGAGGTTATAGTGATAATGAAATCAACTCCACGTGAGTAATAAACCTTGCCAAAACCAAAACCTCTCCAAAAACTACGCTATCCTCTTCTTTCAAACCCTTATCTCCCACATTGATCCTTAAGGGTATGCGACCCTCTTTCCTGCAACAAACTTGGCATTGTGGCCCTCCAATACATGATTTACAAGGGTCTCTAACATATCCTTAAGAACATAAAAAATATGGCCTAAATCACAAATAAATTTTGCTTCAATATGTGCCTATATCTTCACAAAAACTCGACCAACAAATTCACCCAACTCACCATTGAGAGATCTTGGGAAAGGCACAAACTTATTTTCTTCTCCAACTCGAACTAGGTTCCTCTTGGACTATGACTACATCAGAGTTTCCTTCGCTTAGAATATTTTCTCTTGGATGGATGATATCAACCTCACTTGCAGCCCCACTCGGCCATGTAGCTGAGCTCCTCCTAGGGATACATCTTTCTAGCCTTCATGCTCAATGAGGTTCCTCTCATTAATGTCCTAGGATTCTCCCTTTGGCTTCTTTAAATAAAATTTCCTTTAGTCACTTGGGAACCCTCTATATCTAGGGTTTTTGTCCTCTTGACCTTAGGAATTAATAATAGTTTATTTTTAGGTATCAAACCCATTACTTGGGTCTAGAACTACACTACTTGGATACACTTTCCCACAAATTCCATGTGGTTCAAACTTCTCCCAAACCCATAGCCCTAGAGTTGTGGAAGTACCTCCTAAGCTAAACAAATCAACACTCCCTCTTACCGAGGGAGGTACTTACACCACTTGGAAGTATCCATTATCGTCAGCGACACTAGCCCAATCTCTGGCATTCATCACTGCAACATACCTTGCAGAATGTACCACACTCTCATTGGTAGTGTCTCTACCTCATCTCTTCAGATCATGAATATTTGAACTTCCATAATGCATTTCCCTCTAAATCTATAATCTCTTTGAGTCTACACAACCTTCACTGGCTAACACTTATTTCAACACACACTCTGATCCACTAGCCCTTCAAAGTTGCTCTGATACCATGTTGAATTTTCCACAGCACTTTAGATACAAGTCTATGTCGAATACCATGATCATAAACACTCTGAAATACCTCCACACTAGCACTTTGCACAATAGAAACGTATAGAAGTGAATCAACTCAATGCACAATACAACTTTTAAGCCACAACTTGTTAGATTATAGACCTTTAATACAACAATATTAGGGCTCCCTTAGCAGGGATCATGGCCTTACATACAACCCTGCTGTAAGAAACAACTAGGGCTTGTTGTCAACAATGACCACCAATATTTCCCTGAACAAAGTACACTAGATGATGTAGGGAACTAAACAACTAATCTCCTAACAATGATTTTATGCGTACCGTGTATAATTCTTTTAGGGAAACCAACAAATTTCTGTTCATCACCTATGAACAAAACTCCACATAAGCTAATATTTCTTTCCTTATTCACTTTAGGTTAGCCGATAACTCCTATCTAAACCATACTCTTAATAATCACACAGATTTCAGGTTTCAACCCTCTTTAGGTTTAGTTTTCCCATAATAAAATTCTATGCACATAACTAAAGAATGAAGCCCAACCACATGAATTGACGTCCTCTCCTTAGGGTCTCAACTCTTCCTTTTGTGCATAGGAAATAAGTCTTAGAGATGATCTTGGATGACTAAACTGCAAATAAAAGTCCTTGAACTATGGCTTATAATTTTTTTTCCTAAACCCTTAGGAACAACCCTTCCATCTCCTAGCATCTACCACATAAGAAACATGCCTCTTACCCCTTTAGGATGGCTTCTCTTGCAGTCTTGAAGATCATATATTTGAGCACCATTTACTGAGGTATGCAACCCATTTCTAGGGAATTTGAACCACCCACAAAAACATGCTAAACTCGGCCTTCAAACCTCTCCAAACCTTGTTCTATCCTCTTCTTTCAGACCCTTATCTCCTGTGCTAATCCTTAAGGGTATGCGACCCTATTTCCTACAACATACTTGGACTTATGACCCTAAAAAATAAGGCATTACAAGGATATTGGATCTATTCTTAAGACCATAATATATGCGGCCTAAATCAGACAAAATTTCTTGTTGAAAATGTAACCAAGAAAGATTCTAATTTTATTTTCCCTTGAATTAAATTAGAAGAAAATTGTAACTCCACATCACATGACAAATTGTATGAGTTAAATAAGTTATTTTGACTTAGTTAGTTCATTTAATTCGAGTTGAGGGTCTAACTTGAGTCATGAAGAGTGGCTCATACTTTATAGGGGCTCTGGTTGAGTTTATTTTGAGTTGTAACTAATTAATTTAGTTTAACTGGGTTAAAGCCAGTTAAACTAGTTCCAACTGTTAGAGGAGCTAGTATGAGGTCTAGCAGTGGAGAGTAGCTTTAGTGTTCAACCAGTTAACTGATAAATAAATCAAAAATAACTCATGCATGTGTGATCTATGAGTTACCCAATTGAGATTAGATTTCAAGGGCAGTATACTATCTTTTTTCCACAGAAAAAATCGAACCTTCTATTATATAAGAGGGTTACATAGCATATGCATTGCATTGTCCCTTCCCTTTTCCAGAGAAGATCATAAGCAGCTGTTTTTTTTTTTTTTTTTTTTTTGGAGAATATCAGAAAATCCACCCTATAGCCCTGTCAACAAAGTCTAATGGATAAGCTCAAAACTGTGGTGTAAGCTACCCCCGGCTTCCATATAGGATAAAACGCCGAAACAGGGTATGCTTAGAACCACAACTGTCCAAAGACCAGCGAGTAGACACTATGTTGGCTGAAAGTACTATTTTGACAAAAATAATACAAGTGTTCAGGCCTCCAATTAATGGAAAACAGCGCTGAGTTTGTAAACAGTTTTGAAATATACAAATAAGTTTAAACAGCAGAGTTCTATAAACAGAAAATATAAATAGACAGGCATGTAGTAGAGTTGTTGACAGCTCCCGAATTAAACAAAAACAGGAGGGGCAAGTCTCCTTGCCATTCCATCAACTACTTCTTCAACTGACCATGAATCCAAAACCTGCTCAATGCCTTTTTTAGAAAGGCTGTCTGCTTCTGTGTTTCTTTCCCTATAAATGTGACAAATTTTCAGCTCAGCAAAACAACTTTTAAGATGAATAATTTCAGCAAGCAAAGGAGTTAAGAGAAAATTCCTGCAAAGATGTGAACCATTAGCCCACTTGATTGTGTTCAAAGAATCCCCAAAGATCTGAACCTCCCGCTCATTGCGCAAAGAGAGCCAGCAAAGAAGCAAATGTAAGGCTTTGAGCTCAGCAAAATTATTTGTTCCGGTACCAAGTCCAATGGAGGCTTTGAGAGAAATTCCAGTGGGATAGTGTATGACCAGACCAGCTCCACAATTTTTGTTTATATCTGAGGCTCCATTGAAATAAGCCCACGGGATGGAGCCCTTTATTTCTTCTACCTGGACAGGTCTACAGCACGGAGAACTAGATGGAAGTGGTATGATTTCATATATGGCCACTCCTTCGGCTGCTAATCTGGCGATGGGGAAGGAGGAGTCTTTGAAAATTCGGTGATTCCTGGCTAGCCAAACTCCCCAAAAAACCAGCAGGGGCATCGTTCTGACTTTGTCATTGGGAGCCTGCTGCCACCAATTATTCGAGGCCTCTGATATTTCCTCCCCCTCCCAACGAAGGGGGACCTTTGATTGTCTTAACGTTTCGTTCCAGAGGCTTTTTGAGAAAGGGCAGACGAGGAAGATATGCTGGAGAGTTTCCTCACTCTCCTTACACAAGGAACACCACCCAGGACCTATCTTCCCCCTTTTTTGGAGAAGATCCCAAGTCGGAACTTTCTTTTGAAGAACACACCAGAAGAACAGCCGAGTCTTTGCTGGCCCTTTCAGTTTCCACAAAGGCTTGGCCCACCAGTTTGGCTCCTCCCACCCCTTTTGAGACATGAGCCAATCATATCCCATCTTTGGAGAGTAGAAGCCTGATTGAGAGTGCACCCATCTCAGCTCATCCGGCTCATTTGAAATACGAATATGTGAATTCAACAGACCTGCGCGAAAAGCCCCCCATTCATCATGCCATCTTTCTTCTAGAGCAAGAGCATCCACTGAAAGCCACTCCTGCCTCTAGATTGATGAGTTTGCATTATCAGCAATTTGACTAAGAGAGAAAAAGCCTCTGTTATTTAAATGCTCGAGCAGGTCTCTTGAAAGTGTAAAGGAGTCCGAGTAGCCCACCCATGGGTCCCTGCCTAACCTTATGGAGCTACCGTCGCCCACTTTCCATGCCAAACCTTTTTCAATAATCTGTATGGCTGCCACCAAAGATTTCCATACCACAGAGGAATTCCTTGTTGATTTGAAAGGCTGTCTTATCCATTCTAGAGGCGAGACTGGGTCAATATACTTCCTCCTAGTCACAGCAGTCCAACGGTTATCTGAAAAAATCAGCCTCCACGCTAATTTAGCAGCTAAAGACTGAGAGAAAGGGAACAAATCCTTTATCCCCCACCCCCCCCATTTTTTGGGTCTGACAATTTTATCCTAGGCAACCCAAGGAGAGACATGATCCTTCTTCTGGCCAGCCCATAAGAATCTGCTACAGATTTTGTTTATTTTCAGCAAAATGCATTTAGGCACCCAAATAAGACTAGCCCAGTAAACTGGAATAGCCAAAACCACAGATTTTATCAACACAAGCCTGCCTGCCCTTGACAGCCATTTAAAACTCCAATGTTTCATTCTGTCCTCAATTTTCGCCAGGAGCCAATTCTAATCTTGAGCCCTATATGAGTCAGGTTTCAGCTTAAAGCCAAGGTATTTAAACAGATCCTGAAGAGACTTTATTTCAAACGTGAGTGTCTCCTTCAATTTTTTTACTTCGAGAGGGGAGAGTCCTGCTGTAGTGACAGAATATTTTTGATCATTTATGACCAGACCCGTGGCTTTTAAGAAAAGATCTAAGAGCCTTTTAAGACAGCAACAGTCCTCCCGGCTTCCATCACTAAAAATGAGAATGTCGTCAACAAAAAGGAGATGAGTCACCCAAAGGTTCAACCCAACTTCAATCCCTTTCATATCACCCTGTCTCTTCGCCGCTTTGATCAATAAACTTAAACCTTCAGCTGCTAGCAGGAACAGTAGGGGTGAGAGAGGGCATCCCTAGCGTAGTCCCCTTTGCGGGTTGAAGAAATCCGAAGCAGCACCATTTATCAGAACTGCAATCGAAGTCGAGGTAACACACGCCATAATCCACCTAACAAAGTCATGCCTGAACCCCAGATGAGTTAGGAGAAGCCTTAGATACATCCAACTGATTCTGTCGTAGGCCTTGGAGAGATCAATTTTAATGATGGCCCCTTTTTTCCGGCTTCTTTTTAGACTGTGAAGGGTTTCCTGGGCAACACCAACAGCCTCGTGGATTTGTCTCCCATCCAAAAAACCAAACTGTTCCAAAGAGATGCTTTTGGAGAGGAACGGTTTAAGCCTAGAGGCAACAATCTTTGCAATAACCTTGTATAAGCATGTGCAGAGTGAGATGGGGCGGAAGTCATTAAAAGAGGAAGGGTGGTCCGACTTAGGGATCAGGGTCAGAAAAGTAGCATTAAAAGGCTGGTAGACCAAGCCTGAGACCCTAGATTCTTCCACCACCGCTGTCAGGTCATCACCCAGAAAATCGAAAAAGTGGAGAAAAAATTCCACAGTCCAGCCATCCGGTCCTGGGCTTTTCTCTTTTTGCATCGATTTTAGGGTAGATTCCACTTCATCCTTGGAGACCGGTGCCATCAGAAGATCATTTCCTTCATCTTCAATGAACCTTGGGAAAAATTGGGCTACTCTTATAACTTCAACAATTGAAGCTTCTGCAGGGGCCTTAAAGAGGTATTTGAAGAAAGAAACCCCAAGGGAGGCAAGATCTTCAAAGGACTGAGCCTTTTCCCCGTTTGATTTTGGAATTTCCCAGATGGTATTTAAATTTTTCCTCCCTTTAGCATAATGCTGAAAAAATTTTGTGTTTTCATCCCCCGCTTGAAGCCAGATAGCCCTGCTCTTTAAACGCCAGCTTTCCTCCTTTACTTGAAGAATTTTCCTTCTGGCTGCCTCCAGCTCCCGGATTCTGTCATGAGATTCCACTGTGGCATAGCCCCCCCCATCCGGGGCTTCCAAGAACTCAAGTTCAGTGTTTATGACCCTTAGTTCCTCCTCTTCGAGCAAAGCCTTTTGAGTAGCCCAAGTTTTGGTTGCAGCTTTCAAATGCTTTAGGTTATTCATGAACGCCTTACTTCGACTTAAATCCCCCTCATCACATAGCCCATCCTTCCTCCAAGTAGAATGGACCAGAGATACAAAAGAATCCTCAGACAGCCAAGAGGAATTAAATTTGAACGGGGACCCAGGTTTTTTAAGAGTTCCTTTTGCCTCCAACAGTATCGAGAAATGATCGGACAGGCCCCCTTCACCCACCCAATGTCGGAAAATAGACAATTTCTCAGATATAACTTAACCCAAGAGAAAGCGATCCAGTTTCTTCCCAACCCAGTCATCACCAACTCTTTTATTGCGCCAAGTAGGCCTGGCTTTAAGAAGCGAGAGGTCAATCAAATGGGAAGAGGCGATCTTTGAAAGGAAAAAATCTGTTAGAGGGTCCACTCTGGCATTTTCTCCCCACGATTCAGAGACCCCCAGTGAGAAGTTTAGGTCTCCTCCAATGATCAAATTCTGATGGTTAAGGAATGACTTTTGGAAAAAGGAGGACCAGAACATCTCCCTTTCCTGACAGGGCCCATATACATTTAGAAGAAGTAAGGGAAAGCAGAGCTCCTTAGAGTAGAGCTCCACCGCCAGAGTGTGTTCAAACCCCCAGGAAGAAATTTCTTTAAGATTTCCAGCTCTATAGCCTGTGACCAAACCACCAGAGCGGCCATCTACATCAATGGCCTGAAAGAGCCAGCCTGGCATAGATTTTGAAAGGAAAGCTATAATTTCCTCCCCTTTACCAAGAGTTTCTTGAAGCATAAGAATATCCGGGTTATACTGTCTGATTAAGTTCCTGAAAGCTAGTTTTTTAGGTTGACTAGCTAACCCTCTACAATTGAAGGAAAGAAAAATCATTTCAGAGAGTCAGAGGGTGGATTTGCTGCTCTAAGCACCCCAGTCAAAGATTTTTGTTTCCCATCGACGATATCAATAATTACCTTCTGCTTGGCCTTTGACATATTGGATTTCCTACCTCTGGTTTTCCTGGGCCCGATTGGCACCAAATCCTGCTCTAGACCACCAGGGACTATCTCTTTCCCAGGACGAAAAGCCAAAGATCTCAGGTTATAGGGGGGAGCGGTCGAGGAAGGAGCAGAATCCAAGGAATGACAGGGCAGTAGGGATTCAATCTTAGAGGACAAAGGATCTCCAGAGGACAAAGGTACCGAGACAACTAGACTGTCGACCAGTGGTGAATTCAGATTTAAACAAGAAAATTCCATCTGAAGCTGCCCAGAGGTGCTAGGCATCGAAATAGCAGAGGCAGAATATAGATTAGAAAAACATAAGGAAAAGGGGAAAGAAAGAGGCATACCCGCCTATGGATCCATCACTTTCCCAGCTGTCGGAATGACCTGAGAGGCAGTCAACACAGGAGCTTGCTCTTGAGACTGGGCGGAATTAGTCTGCTGCAAAGGGGCACCGGAGGTCTCAACCTCCAACCCATCCTTTAAATCCTCCTCCATTGGTTCCTTTGGGAGCTCCATGCCAGTGTTAGAAACAGGAAACACCACCGACTTTCGGGGCACCTTGAGAGGGTTCCGTCGACGGCGATAGCCCAGCGGGCATTCTTTGGCCAAGTGCCCATATTTATGGAAACGATGGCACCAGAATGGCAAGTTTTCATAATCCAGCTTTTGCACGAACTCCATCTCTCTATACTTTAAAGTCATGGCTTCTGCAAGCCCTTCTCGAGGGTTAAGACTTACTAAGATCCGCGCCACACTAAGATCGTCTGTCTGCTCAAAAGATTTGTCAAAATCCAAGAACTTCCCCAAGGTATTTCCAATGGACATGAAAACCGAATCAAACCAGAACTGAAGGGGCAAACCAGGCAATTTAACCCAAACTGGAGATTCGTTCAGCTTCTCTGTCTGGGCATCGAACATAGGTGTCCATCTTTGAAGAAGGACTGGTCGTTTACCGAAACACCAATTCCTGTCAAGAACCCAATTAACATGGTCTTTGTGGGCAAAGCACAAAGTAAACCAACCTCTCTCCAATGCTTTGATCTCCACAGGCTTTCCTGGTGCATTTTCCCACTCCGATTGAACCCATTCCCGAATGTAATCAGCCGTGAATTTCCGCCCTCGCACTCTGCCAACGAGCCTTGTCTCAGTGGCTACCATTGCCTCTTCTACTTGAATATCCAGTCCTAATGTGCAGCAAGGCTGGGGCTCCTTCTTTCTAATAGGACCCTGTTTTTTTCGCTTCCCACCCACCTTGGTAACCTGCACCTCGCCCTCCCCTGGATCGTTATGTTGCCGGATATCAGAGGCCTCTACCCCTGACGGGCCCTGGCATCTCTCCTCCGAAACCCTGTTCACACAGAGGTCACGGATCTTCTATCTCTCAACCAGAGGTTGCTTTTCAGGTTGAGATTTCTCTGCATCCCTGGCGCCCCCAGATTCATTCTCCCCTTGTGGGGGCCCCTTCAATCCCGCTCCCAACAAATCCAGATCGTTTGCATGCCCAAATCCATCGCCCAAAGCTTCGGCCTTGGTATCATTATGAGGTAAATCCTGGATCACCTCAACCGAGACCACATTGACACTTTTTGAGCTTGATTCCAGATTTTTCCCTTGAGTAGGGGCCCTATTTTCACTTCCAAAAGCCCATGGAAAGCCTGCTCCTGAATCAAAGCTTTTCCCGGTCTTTTCCTTCGCATCTATGGGCCCCTTCAAGACATGCAGGCTGCAGCTAGCCACCACATCCTCTAGCCCTCCAGAAAGGGGAGGAAACCCTGTGAAATCGGAAAATTCTAACCCCGAGGAAAGGGGAAGAGTCCCGAGCGCAGCAAAATGGTTCCTATCGGAACTTTCACCCTCAGAGAAAGCACCCTTAGAGGGTAAAACGACATGGTCGGCCTTTTTGTTCTTTTCCAGATCAAGGAAAGCAGATCGGTGGGGGGGAGAAACCACCCCAGACTCTTTGGAGGAAACCCCTTGCTTCACAGGCGCCTTAGGAAAAAAACGCTCAAGGTTTTGAACAGAAACATCGTGTCCCCAAACAGTGAGAATATCCTCCGGCGCCGGTTCCAAATCTACCAGTTCACGGTCGAGCCCCATCCCTGCAAAATAAAATCAAACCATAACCCGACACCGTAGGAGCTGGAAACCCGTGAGGAGGTAAAACTTCATCGATCCAGTGAAAAACAACTGAAAAAAGTAATCTGCTTACAAGCTATGGATGAAACTGTGCATTTTCCAACCTCGGTGAACGCTCATCCTGACTTAGCACGGAAAAATTCAAGAGGTTAGGCGAGGCCCTGACAGGTAAGGACCCCTGTCACATCTCGCCTCCCGCGTGGCCTGAGGCAGGCCCGGCCTGCAGACGATTACTGGTCCACCATTGCAGAAAAACCCTAGCACTCCATCGAGCACCGAGATCGATCACCAATCCAGACCAGCATATGTCTTGATCATTTGACATAAGTAAAAGGACAATTTGTTGAATGAGTTTACATTATCATTGAAGAATCCCTCAAGGGCAGTATACTATCAGTTGTATAATAATCCAAATTGTATAAGTGGTGCATGCAGTCAGAGGAAGGCCTATGATGTATTGCATATTTGTGGATGGGGAATTTCCTTAATTAATAGGGGCTAATTGCCAAGGAAAAAACACAAAGAAATAGGGACTTGGGCAAGAAAAAAATTGATTAAGTATTGGCCTAGGATTGTCTAGGAAGCAATGAGATAGATAGAGATAACGAAGAGGTTGCTCGGGCTTGAGAAAAGCATTGTAATCTTATCATATTTTCTTACTAATGCAATATACAGATAAAAATGGGTTTTAGCTGTGGCTTTCCACAGGAAATCATTGTGTAATGTGTTGATTGAATTATTTCTCTTGTATGCATCGTGATTTCCCTATCGTTAATTGTTTCCGAAGTTGGTAGAGTAGATTCATGTCTATCGTTTTAGTAAATTAAATTTAGAAGTTTGAATCTACAACGAATTTATACATGGTATCAGAGATGAAATCACAATAGAAGATAATAATACGAGTTTGTCTTTGCAGGAGGAACGAGTTTTGCAGATCTATTCTCCAAAGCTAGCAGCAGGATCAAGATGGCATTGTATGGTCTGAGGCTCAAGTATGCCCTTGAGGGTAGCTCAAATTAAATTTCTTGGAAGGACTGGATGGAAGAAGTAATGGAATATAATGGATTGAAGGAATACATTGATAACAATGTTTTGAAACTAATATTTGTAGATGCACACAACCTGGCAGAGTGGAAGAAGAATGTAGCCAAGGAAAGAAGGATCTTAATGGAAGGAGTTCGAGATCATATTGTCTCAAATATCCATGAGAAGGAGACTGCATATGCAATGTGGAAATACTTGACAAAATTGTTTAAGAAAAATAGTGACCACATAGAGTTGGCATTGAAGGAAAATCTTGGAAAAATAAAGATGGAAAAGGGCGACACAATACCAAAAATACTTGAGAAAGTTCACCCAATGTCGAGATGAGCTTGGGAGTGTTAGTGTTACAGTTGATGAAGATGATATGGTCAGCATATCACTTCTAGGCCTTCCCAAGAGCTGGCACACCTACCAGGATTTAGTAAATGGGATGGAAAATCTACCAAAGTAGGAGCGTTTGTGGTCCAACTTGGTGCAAGAAGAGATAAGGTGGAACACCAGAGATGGAACCTCATCCAAGCATGATGATGAGGAGAAATATGCCTTGGATGGAAAGGAAATAAATTCCAATCCAAAGGATATTCTAGTCAGGCGGGAAAGAAGAAGGACTTGTCAAAGATTGAATGTTTTCACTGTCATGAGCTAGGACACTATGCCACGAAGTGTCCACACAAGAAGGCTTACAAGAAGCCCTCAGGAGGAGCGACAAGTGAATCTCTTGTTCACAATTCAAGTTGGATTTCACCCTCATTTCATGAATGGTGACATCGGTGATGGGTAGTGTGTGGTATTTGGAGAGTGGGGCCTCATTCCATATGACAAACAACAAATAATTCTTCAACGACTTGGAGGAGAAGGACCTTCAGGTGCACATCGAGATGGGAGATGATGGAAGGTATAACACGACTGACATTGGTACTGTTACCTTTTAGAGGGATTCTAGTACTCCTCACACATTAAAATATGTCATGTATGTTCTGGGACTAAAGAAGAATTTAGTTTCAGTTTCTATGTTGGAAGACCATGGCTACGATATCATATTTATAAAAGGAAAGCCTTTCCTTTGTCACATAGCCATGGGACAAGTGAAGTGGATCAAGGTTCAGGTGAAGAACCTATACAATTTGGATGTAGAAGACTATGATTCTTTGAGCACAAAAGCAGAGGTGCATAATCGAGACATCAATGAATTATGGAATAAGAGACTTGGCCATTTGCACCGTGGAGCTTTGAATATCATGCAACAAATTTCTATAGGAATTCCCAAGGGTGCACTAGAGTAGTGTGATACATGCAAAGAGTGTACATTAGGGAAGTACCCCAAAGCCACCTTTCAAGATATGGATATTTGAGCACAAGCGATCCTTGAAATAGTTCAATTAGATGTGTGTGGATTGTTATCGATAACCTCCACTACCAAGAACATGGGTTATGTGATATTTGTAAATGTTTTCTCATGTAAGTGTTGGATATTCTTCATGCATAAGAAAAACCATACATTCTCAAAATTTGTGAATTTAAAGCACTTGTTGA
Source organism: Pinus albicaulis (assembly GCA_034641835.2). Classification (NCBI taxonomy): domain Eukaryota; kingdom Viridiplantae; phylum Streptophyta; class Pinopsida; order Pinales; family Pinaceae; genus Pinus; species Pinus albicaulis. The sequence continues at coordinate 1,320,689,808 of CM076581.1, forward strand.
GAAATTCACAAGCATGAAAGTGAATGCTCTTAGAAGCAATATCAATGGATAATATGTGTTGAATGAGTTCAAGAACTTCTGTGCATAAGAAGGCATCCAACAAGAGTTAATAGCACCCCATAAACCACAATAAAATGAGGTTGCAGAAAGAAAGAAAAAAAGTATTGTGGGAGTTGCACAGACGATGTTGCATGATTAGGGCCTACCATTGCACTTGTGGGATGAAGCATGAAACAAAAAAATATATGTGTTGAACATGAGTCCTCAATGGGTTCTTGGGATGAGTACACTCGAAGAATATTTTTTAGGTAAGAAACTAGATGTGGCACACTTCTGGATATTTGGTTCATTAGTTTATTGTCATGTTTCCAAGGATGCAAGGAAAAATCTAGAACCGATAACAAAGTTGGGCATATTTGTGGGGTACACTGATACACCTCACAACTATCGAGCGTACCTGCCATCTCGTAGGATGATGGTTGTTCGTAGAGATGTGAAGTTCAATGAAGAGAAGGCCATGCGATTTTCTCTTGAGAGGGAGTTTCAGTCACATGAAGATGAGGAGATTTTAGCTGCAAAGGAAGAACCCCAGGATGTTGTGGAGCAGCCACAAGCATAGGAGCAAAGAGTGGAAGCACCCACTCATGTAGAGAAATATAGAGATGGAAGGAAGTGCACTAGAGAAGCTAGCATATTGATTCATGATGATATTATAGAGAATGTGGGAGCACCCACATCACAACACAGACATAGGAGGTCACCAGATCGGTACACTCGCTACATGGCTCTGATGAGCGAGAGTGTAGAGACTGAGCCATCCTCATTCAAGGAAGAAATGCAACAACTAGTATGGGTTGATGCCATGGTAGAGGAATATGATTCCATTATTGGGAACAGTGCTTGGGAAGTTGTCCCAAGGCTAGAGGACAAGTTAGTGGTAGGTTCCCGGTGGATCTACAAGGTGAATCGAGCAGCAGATGGGAGTGTCGAGATACACAAGGCCAAATTTGTGTCCAAGAGGTTCTTTGAAGTGGAGGGAATTGATTACGAGAAGAAATTTTCTCCAGTATCAAGGTACTCTAAATCATATCTGTTCTATCACTTTCAACATAGATGGGATGGAATATGCATCATATGGATGTGAAGACAACCTTCCTCAACAAAGTGATTGAGGAAGAGGTGTACATAGAGCAACATAATGATTTGAGACCTTCAAAAGAGAGTCACATGTGTGCAGACTCAAGTGAGCATTGTATGTATTGAAACAAGAACCTTGTGCTTGGTACACCACGATCAACAACTATTTCACCAGGTTGGGCTTCACCAAAAGTGAAGAAGATGCATATATTTACTATATTGTGGTTGAAGGTAAATTATTCATTATTGTATTATATGTTGATGATTTAATTCTAACAGGTGATGAGAAGCTGGTAAAATCTTGCAAAGAGGATTTGGAAAGAGAATTCGAGATGAAAGACATGGGTCTCATGCATTATTTCCTTGGTTTGGAAAATTGGAAAGGATACGGGGAAATGTTTGTCTCTCAGGGAAAGTATGCCAACAATATACTGAAGAAGTTCTACATGGAGAGCAACAAACCCATAGAGACTCCTCTAGTAGGGAATTGGAGGAAGGAAGATGCTACTTTAGGTGAAGTGGTAGAGGCTACTATTTACAGGAAACCTGTGAGTTCACTTATGTACTTGGTGAACACATGACCAAACATGTGTTATGCAGTTAACCAACTTAGTCAAGCAATGGTTAAGCCAACCAAAGTGTATCGGAAGGTGACCATACATGTGTTGAGATACCTTAGAGGCACTACTCAATATTGTATTTGGTACAAACAGACAGAGGGAGTGAAGCTTCAAGGCTTCACATATGCAGATTCGGAAGGGAGTCCATCAGATATGAAGAGCACACTAGGGGGAATCTTTAGCATCGGGTCAACAATAGTTTCCTCATACAATAGGAAGTAGTGTTATAAAAATTATATACTACAGAGAAATGCAACACATAAAATATGTGGAAAACGCAAACACACATAACACATAAAATTAGAGAGACAAAAATATATGTGGTTCACCCAGTTTGGGCTACGTCCAACTCGAACAGGTAGTCCTTCCTTTCTATTATCCAAAAAAATGAAGAGACACAACCTACAATAGATCCAATATAATATCCTCTATTCTCTCTCACAGTCTCTCTATCGGTTTCTCGCTCTAAGAATACACATACATTCCACAACCGCAATACAATAACCTCATACAAAATGAGGGGTTTCCTTCTAGGGCAAAAAACCCTAAATCAAACATAACTTCTACTGTCAGATCATCCACCTAATGAACGACCTAGATTTACCAGAAATTACTATACTTTTAAAAGGTAATTTTACATCTGTTTTTATCTTTGGGGGCGCTACACCCGAAACCCCCAACTGCCCCTTCTGGACCCCCAGGCAACGTTTAATTATGGGCGGTGTTGCCGCCCCATTTAATAACATGGGTCCAATGCCATGATACACGATAAAGAATTTAATCAGGCTCCACACCCAACAAGTAGAGTACATGGCTCCTAGTCAAGTATCTTGCGAGGCTATCTGGATGGGGAATATCCTTGTTAGATTATTTGTTCAATAGATGGATCCTAAAATGATTTACTGTGATAATCAGAGTTGTATCAAACTCTCTACGGATTTTCTATTTCATGATCGATCCAAGCATATCGACATTCGGTACCACCAGCTACGAGATTGTATGCAGAGGCGGATCATGTTGAAAGAGTACAATGTTACAGAGGAACAAGATGTGAATATATTGACTAAGGAATTTTTAAGAGGAAAATTTGAGTTCCATAGAGGCAAAATTAGGGTATCTAATAATCCCTTTCTTGTTGAGAGGGAGTGTTCAAAATGGTACCAAGAAATATTCTAATTTAATTTTCCCTTGAATTAACTTTTAGAAGAAAATTGCAATTCCACATCACATGACAACTTGTACGAGTTAAATAAGTTAGTTTTACTTAGTTGGTTTAGTTAATCTGAGTTGAGGGTCTAACTTGAGTCATGTATAATGGATCCTATTTTATAGGAGCCCGGGTTGAGTTTATTTTGAGTTGTAATTAATTAATTCAGTTTAATTGAGTTAAAATCAATTAAACTAATTCCAACTGTTGGAGGAACTAGTAGGAGGTATAGCAGTGGAGAGAAACTTTAGTCTTCAACAAGTTAACTGATAAATCAACCATAAATAACTCATGCATGTGTGATCTACAAGTTACCCAACGAATGTTGGGGTTCAAGGGAAATGTACTATCAGTTTTATAATCATCCAAATTGTACAGGTGGCGCAGGTAGTTAGAGGAAGGCCTATGATGTATTGCGTATTTGTGGAGGATGAATTTCCCTAATTAATAGGGATAATTCCGAAGGAAACAACATAAGGAAATAGGGACTTGGGAAAGCAGAAATTTGGTTAAGTATTGGCCTAGGCTTGTCTAGGAAGAAGTGAGATAGATAGAGATAGTGCAGAGGTTGGTTGGGTTTGTGCAAAGCATTGTAATATTCTCATATTTTCTGACTAATGAAATATACATATAGCAGGGCTTTTTAGCCGTGGCTTTCCCTAGGAAATCATTGTGTAATGTGTTGATTGAATTCTTTCTCTTGTGTACATCGTGATTTCACGATTGTTAATTGTTTCCACAGTTGGTAGAGTAGATTCAAGTCGATTGTTTTAGTAAATTACATTTATTAGTTTGAATCTACAAGGAATTTATACATTTATGCTCCAATGTGTGCTTGAGAAAGACACAACCTTATCACCTCCAAATCAGACTAAGCTCCTCTTGGACTACGACTACTTAAAAATTTTCCTTGCTTAGATGAGTTGCTCTTGGATGGATGATATCATCCTCACTTGCATCCCCACTCGACCATATAGACCAACTCCTCCTAGGGCTACATATTTCTAGAATCCACACTCAATAAGATTCCTCTAATTGATGTCTTAGGATTATCCCTTTGGCCTCTTCAAACACTTTTTCCTTTAGTCACTTAGGAGCCCTCCAGATCTATGGTTTTTGTCCTCTTGACCTTGGGAATTAATACTAATTTATTTTTAGGTCTCAAACCCCTTTCTTGGGTCCAAAACAACATTTCTCAGGTACGATTGCCCACAAAGCCCATGTGGGTCAAACTTCTCCCAAACCTGGAGCCTTAGGGTTGTGGGAGTACCTCCCAAGATACAAAAATCAATGCTCCCTCTTATCGAGGGAGGTAATTTCACCACTTGAAAGTGTTATGAAACTGGCTCCAAAAATAGAAGAAAAGAGAGATCAATACCTTAGAAATAAGCCACTTCGAGGGGGAAACCTTCTTTACCTTACATAAATGAAAAATTCTTGGATGATACAAATGAAAAAACCTCCTTCTATATATAGGAGTCCATGGGGTCAAAATATAATCCTAGATGACCTAACAATAATAATGTAAGGGAATAATAATAACAATATTGGGGTTATAAGGGTACGTAAATAACATTAAGGGGGTTACACTAAAAAAAATAAGGGACTGTACTAGTAATATATGGACCTAAAATGTCCCTCTCCTTCAAAAACGTTTTGTCCTCAATGCTTGAGTAGCTCTGGACACTTCCGTATAAAATTCTCATTCTCCCATTTAGAATCTTCAGTGGGTAAGTTATTCCACTTGATGAGATACTCTGAAATTGATTGATTTCGTAGCTGTCAATTTGTTTTTTCCTTGATTTATTCAGGTTCCAATATGATTTTTCCTTCCGAATAAAGTTCTCGCAATATTGTTTGAACTGGAAGTTTGTCACCTATAACCTTCTTTAAGCATGAAACATGGAAAACTGGATGCACTCGCGAAGAAGCAAGAAGCTCCACTTCAGGCTTCTCTTATTTCAACCTCTTTCAATGACCTTAATAGGATCTTATATCAAGCAGCCTCCATGCCATCCTTCTAGGCTTTTAGTTGTTTAGAGAGAGTTGTAGCCGTAAAATACACCAGCCTCCTATGATTGAAAATCTCACACATATTTATATGTCTAGTTGTTTCATTCAATTTGTACAAATTTAGATTATCCTTTAAGAGTTGAGAACTTCTCATGATGCTCGATGGGCACCTTCCACTGCTTGAACCTTGTTTTTCTCAATACATGATGATGCTGTGATATCCATAAAGTGCCATAAATGGGGTCATTTTTTCTGCAGTATGGAAGGAAGTGTTATACCACCATTCAGCGAGAGGTAACCACTTGACCCATTGTGTTTTCTTATCAGATAAAAAACAACGAAGATATCCTTCCAAAAATTTATTCACTATCTTAGTTTGACCATCAGATTGGGGATGATAATATGAGCTATGAGCTAGTTGAGTACCCAAACAAGAAAATATTTCTGTCCAAAAATTTCCAGTCAAAATGGGATCTCTGTCACTTACAATAATCTTTGGGTTTCCATGTAGCTTTTGAATTGTTTCCATAAATGCAGTAGCAAATGTACTTGCTTTAAATGGATGAGATAATGCACAAACGTGTGCATTATTGGTAAGTCTATCAACTACCACCATGATGACACTATTTCCTTCGGACTTAGGTAAACCTGTGATAAAATCCATTGAAATCTCCTCCCAACGTTAAATTGGAATGGATAAAGTTTGTAGAAGACTCAGGGTCTTAATTATCTCAACTTTATTTTGCTGGAAAACAAAACATTCCACCACAAAATTTTGAATATCAGATTTAAGGCCATCCCAAAAAAATTATTTCTTCACCCTGTGGTAAGTTTTTAAAAATCTTGAGTGTCATCCTAAAGGAGAAGTGTGCAATTCCATAAGAATATTTTGTTTTATTTGGGAATTTTTACAAATATATAAGCGATCTTTGTACCACAAGGAATCATTTTTCCAACTAAATGTATAAGATGTAATAGGATCTTGCTACAACTTTTGAATGAGTGTCCACACTTGTTCCTCCTTCTTCCATTCATCCCTTTCTTCGGTTATCCAATTTGGTTGGATAATAGAAATGGCACAAAGAAATGCTTCCACCTCTTCATCCTTTCTTGAGAGTGCATCTTCAACAACATTTAGCTTCCCTTTTTTGTAGATGATTTCAAAATCATAACCCAACATCTTTGTGACCCATTTTTTCTTCTCTTCTGAAGATAGTCTTTGTTCCAAAAAGTGTTTAAGACTATCATGATTAGTTTTTACCTTGAAGTGTCTTCCCATTAGGTAAGGTCGCCATTTCTTTAGTGCATGTAGTATTGCCAACATTTACTTCTCATAAATAGTGTTTGTAAATACTTTCCTTTGATTGGATGAATTTCAAAAGCAATGGGTCTTCCTTATTGCATTAAAACAACACCAATTCCATTTCTTGAGGCATCACATTCCACAATAAAGGTTTTTGTGAAGTCTGGCATATTTAAGACCGGTTCTAGGCACATTGCCTCTTTAAGATGTTCAAAGGCCAAAATTGCTTCAAGAGTCCATGAAAATGCATCTTTATTCAATAATGTTTTTATATGTACTACTATTCGCCCATAATTCTTAACAAAATTGCGATAATACCCTGTTAACCCGAGAAATCCTCACTACTGCTTTATGGTTGTGGGGACTTTCCATTCCTTAATGGCTTTAATTTTGTTAGGGTCTACCTTAATACCCTCATGAGATACAATATGACCCAGATGTTCCACCTCTTGTACTCCAAAGAACATTTGGATGTTTTTGCATATAATTAGTTCTCCTCCAATAGTTTGAAGACCCTATCAACATGTTGAACATGATCCTTCCAAGACCTGCTGTAGATTAGTATATCATAAAAAAATACTAGCACAAATTATCTAAGGAATGGTTTGAAAATGGAATTCATCAACCCTTGAAATGTAGAACGTACATTGGTAAGGCCAAAAGGCATGACCAAAAATTCATAATGACCCTCATGAGTTCAAAATGTTGTTTTTGGAATATCTTCAGTCTTCATTCTAATTTGATGATATCCTGAACGAATATCCAACTTGGTAAAATAAATTGCTCTGTGTAACTCATCCAATAATTCATCAATTATAGGAATGGGAAATTTATCCTTAATAGTGAGCTTATTGCGCTCCCTATAATCTGGACACATGTGCCATGATCCATCCTTCTAAAATTGCAATACTAGAGGTAGGAATAACTAGTACAAGTTAGAACTGCTATTGAATTTCCCAACATTTCTAACTACACGTTCAATTTCTCTCTTTCAGACATAAGGATATTTGTAAGGCTTTATGTTTGGAGGAACACTTCCTGGAATAAAATGAATAGAATGATCATGATCGAGAATAGGTGGGAGTCCTTTGGGAGTTCAAACACCCTGGAATGATTTTCCAAGACTTTTTGGAGATATGGAGAAATATATGATTTTGATGTTGGAACTTCTAGTGAGAATAATTGTGCAATTACACCTTGTTGTTCTTTCTTCAGAAGATTTGTCATGACATTAGAGCTTATTATATTTCTTGGCTTCCTTGCGATACCCCGTAATTCGACTTCATTTCCTTTCGAAGAAAAATTGAAGAAAATTTCTTGAAAATTAAAAGCTACCGTCCATCAAGGACAACTTCAACGAGTAGGTTTCCATAAAGGAAAACATATTACATCATAATGGAAACAATATCCTCCTTTGGACTTGATGGCAACCATGTTGGTGTTTGATCACCACAACTGATAGATATATTAATCATAAAAATTATTCAAACACCAAGTTACTCTCCCCCTTTGACATCAAGGGCAAAGGACGGATCAATACCGAAACAAGGTATCTCTTTCCCTGTAGAAAGAAGAGCTCTACAGATCTGATGTGCACTATATTGACCATGCTCCTCCTGAGTTCATGCTGAATCTTTAGACATATTTTTCAATGAAGTACATGACTCTATAACTCAACCGAGTATGACATTTCCTATCACCAAGGACTCATACTTACATCAATGATGCAACCAAGTGGAATTACATATTTGACTCAACTACCCAACCAAGTGGGTTTAAAATTTTTGACTCAAATACCCAACCAAGTGGGTTTACAAATTTTGACTCAACTACCCAACCAAGTGGGTTTAAAAATTTGAACAAGTACTTACATGACTGAATATAACAATTTTACATCATAGGTCTCAGCATTACCTTTCTCATCAAATAACATATATGGATTTTTATAACCAAGACCAAATGATCTCAAAAGAGAGATCATAATTCAACAACCAACATAATTCCAACAATAAGAATCCATCTATGCATTACTCTTAGCAAGGCTAATGCTCCTCCTGAAACTATGCTCCTGATTACCACAACAACTCATTCATCAAAGCATCTTCATCAGTTAGATAATCAAAACTTAATATCGTATTAGTAGATACAACCATAAACATCAAATCAAGAAAATTATTACTGTTAGCAGCATATTAGAAACTGTTCTTGAGTCTACCCCACTATTTTTCTTATCAGAGAAAAACATACGCAACTGTCACCATTGAAACACGCATGTATACATAGATTTAGTTCATGAAACCTGCGTACAGAAAGTGAAACACTGAAAATTTCACAACTCCATCTCCCCCTGAACTTATACATTCTGTACCTGTCTTCTGTTGTCACATTAGATGCACTGTTAGAAATAAACACAACCAGAATTACCAAACCAACCATGGGAGTCACCATATATTTCTCCCCCTATGATGATACATTACTTCTTCCTATAATGTATCTCACATCACTCCTGCAGTCATTATGATAAGTAAAATTTAGAAACGAATGACTACAGTAGGGTAAATATTCCCTACGTTTTTGACCGATGCTTATTCTTTTTCTAGCTTTGCTTGAAATTTCTTATTGTGTGTTGGAAATTCTCCAATTTCTCAGATCTGTTCATCATACTTAACCTGTAATCAGTGGCTTTATTTCCAAATGAGTTACAATAGAAAAAAATCGATGAAATCATCCTTTCGTTCCTCATCTATGCAATTAACTGGATCCCTTTATTTTGGGAAATTATCATCATCCATGGTACATGCCATGAGAACTTGTAGATCTTGATCAGAATCTTCTTCTTCCTCATTTGACAATCCATTATTATCTTAATTTGTATAATAACTCCTTCATTTTTCAAACTATTTCCCTTTATCATGAATTTCTTTATAAGGACATTTAGTAGCATAATGAACAACTCTACCACAAGAAAAATATTTGAAGGGAAGCTTACCTCTGATTCTTCTAGTACTTGGTTGAAGTATTCTCACAAAATTTTCTTCTTCTTCTTCTGATATATAACTTGATTCCTTGAGAACTTCCTTTTCTTTCCCTTTAGCACAGGCCTTAAAAGCATCTTCTCTGACTTGTGAGGGACCTCCTCTTCTCATTTCAAAAGCAGTCAGGATACCATGCAGTTGAATAACAGCAAGAGTTTGTAGATCCTACTTTTATTCAATAGCTGATACTTTTGACTCAAAATTTGGAGTTAGGGATCTCAATGTTTTCTCTACTAACATTGAGTCTTTTATATCTTCACCCATATTACTCATAGAATTTACAATCTCATCTAGTCTTAGGAATAATCTTGCAACACTTTCATCATCGTGCATTCTAATATTTTCATATTGAATTCTAAGAGTTTGAAGTTTGGCACTTTTTACCTTTGCATCACCTTCATAGCTCTAAATGACCTTGTCCCATATTTCCTTTGTTGAATTGAGTTGCATAACTTTGACAAATTCTGTTTCTGATAGGCTTCCTAATAAAGCATTGACAAATTTGGCATTGATTTCATATCTCTTCCTTTCTACTACATATGTAGAAACACTTTTTGGATACTGGTAACCTCCTTCGACGATTCCCCATACGTCTGCTCCAAGACTTTGAAAATGAGCTCTTATTCGTATCTTTCCAGAATAATAGATTACTTCCGTTGAACAGTGGTGGCTTGATAGAAAGTAATCCTTCATGACTTCCCATTGCGACAGATATCCTTCAAGCGATCAAGCTTTTTCTAAAGGACCTGATACCAATTTTTGGGAAAAATACTGGGGGGGGGGTGAATCAGTATTTATAACTTACTGTAAACTTTTATTTTTCTTTACTGATTTCTATATGCGACTTTAATGAACCCAACTAGCATATGCATGTGACTATCTTTAAAGAAACTTGTGTATGTCCAGAGATCTTATTATGGAGATAATTCTTTACTTAGATCAGCACATCATTCATTCATCAGATGTTTGGTAAGTAGTAAGCATGTGCAGTAAGAGCAGAATAAATCATCACACATAAGAAACACACATGAACACTAGGATTTAAGGTGGAAACCCAATTCAGGATAAAACCACCGCTGCTTTCGTCTCTGTCTTCAATATTTATTATAAAGAAATCTGATTACAATATTGTACTGGCACAGACTCATACCAGCACGCAGACACCCACCTGCAGATGGCTAAAAACTTCTCTCGTTCTCCAGCTTCTATTGGAAGGGAGCTCCAACCCCCTGATCGCGTTTACCAGCTACCACTGGAAGGGAGCTACAACCCCCTGCTTCTCGTTTACCAGCCACTCCTGGAAGGGAGCTACTACCCCCTGATCTTGTTTACCGGCAACCAATGGAAGGGAGCTATGACCCCCTCACTGAAGGCTTCAATCCTCAACACCACCACAGACCATGTTACACAAATTTTCACACTGGATCTAACAACTTCCACACAACACACCTTGTAGGCCTCTTTTCATCAGATTTTTAGACTAGACCCACTCCACACATTTAAGCTCAAAGAACACACATCAAGCTGAAACTCATAACCATATCAAATCATTCTCTTAATCATCAATCAACCAACCAGCCATTGATCTTTAATCATAATCAACTAGTAGCATAATAAGTATTCAAACAACCCAGATCTGTATGAAGAAATCATTGACAGATAACAATAATACAACAAAACAGATCAGAAATTTCCTTCCACACACTTCAGCAAAACCCTAGATCCCATACACATTTTTTCTTAACTGAACCTGCATAAATATGCGCTTTTACGGAGACAAACCTGCGTATAGATCTGGAATTATTTCAGGAATGCAGAACTCTTCAGAATAAATAATCAACTCAGATCTTACCCTTCCCTTCAGCCAACATTCGCCAGATCACATATCTAAATATTTCATAAATAGATCTAGAAAATACATAGTCATTTCAGGACTAGAGATCCTGATCCATCATTGTATTCATAAGTGCATTATTATTTCAGATCTATCAACAAACTGTAGCCCATTCCATGCAGATATACTTCAGAGTGAAGTATTCATTCAATACCCAAACACATGCACACCTTTTCACTATGATCTTCATCTCCTTATATAGTTTTAGCCTTTACCAATACCATGAGCCAAACCAACACAATTGTCGATGGTATTCTTGGACGAAATTAAATAGATGACACATCGCTCAATACTGTGGGCTAAAACCATGGTAATTCCCCTTGGTATCATAATTTTAGAGTACAAAAGGCATACACGAGCCTCTTCATACCTGCATGTATATGCGACTTCTCTTCATAAAAATGACGTATATACTAATTCTGGATGTATACACGGGTTTACTGTATACCAACCTGCGTATGTACATGGGTTGCCTTCATCAAACCAATGTATAGATTGTGAAATATTACCTTTTTCATTTCTCTGGTACTTATTGTAATTCCTTTCTATGTCACATCTAAACTGACCTGTAGATACATCATTTTTACAATAGGTTGCTATCAAAATGAAACTCATCAAGCATGTTTCCATCAAGGACAAATTCATCGAGTAGGTTGCCATTAAGGACAACATATTACATCATAATTCCAACAAATTAAATGCCATCCATCTTATATTCCATGCCTTTCTTCAAACCATCCATCTTAGCTTCCACGCCTTTCTTTAAAACTTTCATTTCATTTTTTGTTGCTCTTTGCGAGAGCAAAATTTGGTGCACTTGCTCTTGTAATTTTTATATGTCATATTCCACTTCTTCGTTTTCCTGACTCATAGTAGAGTCTTCTGAAGGATTAATGGGTGTTGAATTCTTTTTAGGGTGCATTTTAGAACCCAATACTGATATCTATTCTAAAATATTCCCTTGTAATGAATTCAAACTAATTTTTCACACAAGACTTATGCAATTCAAAAACAAAATACACACCTTTTTCTTGCTTTTGAGGAGCTCAATATTGAAACTGAATTATCTCTGTGATTTCGGATCTTCAATATCTGAAATACGGCCCTGTAGTAGCCCTCTAAAGCTTATTTTGAATGCCACAGTTCTGACCTGATTTGGATTCTTCAAGTCAAAGTTATGCCCAACCTCCCACAATGACCTAATTATGGACTGGTTCAGTAGAGCATGCTTGTATGACATGCCACGTGTCACTATTTCCTCCTTTAGCTCTGAAATTGATAAAATGAAGCTAAAATCCATGTAATTACGGAAATTTTTTATAGAATTCCAATCTGATGCTCAGAGAGAGATTTATGATTATTTTCCCATGGTCATCTCTTTGAGATGAAATTCGGGAGCCTGCAAAAACCCTAACTTCCACAAATCATATCTCTGAAAATATTGCAAAACAAGATCTAAAATTTTTACACGAAGTTCCTTAGGATATCAGCTTCAAGTGATAAAAATTTCAGCTTCTAAACCTTCGTAGAAAAAACGTTATAGCAAAAATTCCATGATGATATTTTTGGAGCAGCGAAACCCTTGAATCCAAAGCTCTGATACCAAATGTTATGAAACCAACTCCAAAAATAGAAGAAAAGAGAGATCAACACCTTAAAAATAAGCCACTTCAAGGGGAAAACCTCCTTTACATCACATAAATGAACAATTCTCTGATGATACAAATGAAAAAACCTCCTTCTATATATAGGAGTCCATGGGGTCACAATATAATCCTAGCCGTCCTAACAATAATAATGTAAGGGCACAATAATAACAATATTGGGGTTATAGGGGTACAACAATAACAACAAGGGGGTTACACTAACAACAATAAGGGACTATATTAGTAATATAGGGACCTAACATAAAGTATCCATTATTACTAGGGACACTAGCCCAATCTCTAGTGTCCATCCTTGCAGGATACCTTGTAGAATGAAATACACTCTCGTCGGTAGTGTCTCTGCCTCATCTTGTCAGAACATGATGATCCAAATTTATGCATGAAAAAATTAAATACATATTTAAACATAAACAAAAATCTACAACAAAAAATGAACTTCAATTCATTAATAACAAAATACTGAAAACTACTTACATGCATAATGGAAATAAACTAGATCAACCGATGGCATGTTATCTCTGAGAAGGGATGTGGTGGATACATGCCTATGAAATGTGTTATAATGAGGCTCATAGGAATTTTTATTATTTAGAAACAAGATAAAACCCCAAACATCCAAAAAACTAACCCTAAGAGATGAAGAACCAAAAGTTTGTGGGCCCCATTGGGGTTAGTTGGTACACTAACTTCCGAGGGTCGTAAATTTGGCATACAATCTCCATTTGATGCAAATGATACCTCGTTAGAAATATATAAATGAGGACTAAAAATTTCGATTGCAAAATATTTTAATAAAATTATAGCTTTCCCTTTTTCCAAAAAAAATCCTTTTAGGGCCTCAAAACAACTCCGGAAGTTCAAGTGCCAAAAATATGCCTAAAATAGTAAATTGTGCTACAATTAAGGAGACTGAAGGAAATAGTGATGGGGGTCTAAGTGGAATAGGCAGGTGACCACTAATATACACTTTGATCACCTGAAGATTTGAAATTCCATAGGGAATTTCCCAGTGAATCTAGACTAGTCTAAACAACCTTCATTTGGTGACACTGCTTCTGGTGCACACTCTGATCCACTGGCCCTTCAAAGCTGCTTTGATACCATGTTTATTTTTCTATGGCACTTCATCTACATGTCTATATTTAAATTCATGATCATAAACACTAAAATACCTCAACACTAGAATTTTGCGTAGAGAAAACATATAGCAATGAATCAACTTAGTGCACAAGAAAATTTTTAACCTACAATGTGTTATATTGCAGATATTTAATATAACAATCTTAGGGTTACTGTACTAGGTATCATGGTCCTTACACACAACCCTAATACAAGACACAACTAGGGCTTGGTATCAACAACTATGACCACCAATGTTTCCCTAAACAAAGTACTCTTGACGCACTTGTTGAAGGAGTACTCTATTGAGCCCTTTTAGTCCATGTACCTTGAACAAATCTAGGAGGAAATTTTCCTCCTCTTTTGCCGATCACTACAACCCTTGCATCTCCATCCACACAATTTGCCACTATTAGCTCTCTTGGCTGCTCCAAGATGACCAAACATAGGCTCATAGATCTTCCCAATAGAAATCACTACTCTTAGGGTCTTTTTCAAACTACCCTCTTAATATTAGTTCCCCCCCCTGTAACCCACTAAACTAGGGCACACCAATATACATCCTAAAAACTCATTATCTACTCCAATTAACACTGTACATGAGGCCTTTATGTTGCTCATTTGTCAATGTCTTAACTGTTCCCAGGGAAACAACAGATATTCCCTCACACAAACCATTAACTGATCGATCTAAGGATCTTGGCACAACCCACTTACAACTCATTTACATCACAACAAATAGCTTACCTAGGGAACCAAACAACCAACCTCCTAATAATGATTTAGCACCTCCAATACCATTGTTCTTGGGAAAACAATGAAAAAATGTTCATCACCTATGAAAAAACCTCCACATCAACTAATCTTGCTTTCTCTCTTTACTCCAGGTTATCCCATAACTCCTATTGAAACCATACTCTTCTTATTCAAATAGAAATCAAGTTTAAACCCTCTTTAGGTTTGGTTTTCCAACATTAAAATTTTGTGCATAGAAATGAATAATGCAACCCAAACACATGGCTAGATTTCCTATCCTCAGGGTATCAACTCTTCCTTTTGTGCACAATAAATAGGGTAAATGAACCATCTCTTAGAGATAATATTGGACTACTAACATACACAGAAGAAGCCCTGAACTAGGGCATGTGATCTGCTATCCTAAATCCTTAGGAACAACCCTTCCATATCCTAGCAATTATCGCATAAGATACAAGCCTCTTACCTCTTCAGAGAAACTCCTCTTAGAATCCTGAATATCACAGATCTTAGCACCATTTACTAAGGTATGCACCCAAATTTTAGGGCATATGTATCACCCACATACTCTACCCTAAAATTTGCCTCCAAACTTCCCCAAAACTTGCACTATCCTCTACTTTCAAACCCTTCTCTCCCACACTTATCCTTAAGGGTACGCAGCCCTCCTTTTTGCAATAGACATGGTTGTATGACTTACCAATACATGCCTTACAAGGGTAGCATACATCTCCTTAATAAAAAAACATATGTGGTCTAAATCACATAGAATTTCTACTCCAATGTGTGCCCAATTCTTCACAAAGTCTCAGCCGACACCTTCACCAAAATCAACCTAGATAGATATTGAGAAAGAAACAAACTTATCTTCTTCTCTAACTTAGACTAGGCTCCTCTTGTAATCTGGCTGATAAGATCTGGTATTGCAACAAGGATGTTGCAACTCCCCATGCTACCAAATTTAATTTATCAATCCAATATTCGTACAAACTTAAGAGGTGACAATGTTGTATGCACAGTAAGCTAAGTTCTAATTAAGCTGCTTTGGGGTGGAGGATCAAACCAAGGTGTACAAAGACCATTTTTAAAACTCAATCTAGATTTGCAAGAAGGAAAAATGTTGCATAAAAGGAAATCCAAATCGACTTGCACATAATGAAAATATGGCATAAAAGGAAAATTTAACCTACTTGAAAGAAATGTAAATGTTGCATTAAAAAATTGTAATCTACTTGCAAGAAATGAAATGCTTGGAATGGAAACCCTAAATTATTGGTTAAATTGAATGACAAAGAAATAAACTTAGGCTGGTTGCATAAATTAAATAGCATGAAACCAATCCTAAACTATTGCATTCAAAGTAGATTCTATGCTGATGCCAAAATTCAATAATTGCTTCAAGAAGCAACAATGTAAACTATCTTTGTGTTATTAAACTCACGAACTCAATAACTAACCCTAATTGCAGAAATCAATTGTAGTGATGAAAAGGAGAGTTCTAAGTGGTCTATTATCTTCCTCAAGCTTGATCCTAATTCCTAGGAGACATTATGAAGGACAAAGAGGCAAAAATTAAGCACAAATGAAAAGTATGGTAAAGTTTTGAGGGGTTCTGCATAGGTACTACATGATGCTATAAGATTGTACTCTATTGGTACATGATTGAATCCTAGAGCATTCTAAAAATTAGAAGGATATATGAAGGTAAGGAAGGATGGTATAAGGTGGGACAAGGATATGGTAGTCCTTTCCAAGCTTACTGCTCCTCAGGAGCCCATCTTACACAAGTAGGGAATGCAAACAATGATCTCTAACAAATCTGTCCTGAATTTTTTGTATGCACACCACTTGAAAAAGTTGATAAGAATGAAAGGAGGATGCCTATGGTGAGGTTACAAATGAAAATGATAATTCTCCACACTGCAATCCAATAGTATGACTAGCACACCAAAAATGTTACTCAACCTGCAAAACATATAAAGAATGCTAACAAGACTAATTGTAAAAAATAAAACTAGAAAGCAAAGGATGACTTGAATTTTATTCAAAGGTTGGGTTGAATGTTATTCAAGATATAAATACTTCATCAAATAAAACCTATCTCTTTGTGCTTGCCAATACAAGGCCTACAACCACACTTTCCAAGAGAGATGATTGGAAAATATGCAAAGGATTTTTTTGATATAAAGAAAGCTTGCAAGAAAGTAACTATTGCTAAAATATGTACAAAAAAGGAAGTGCATAAAAAAAATGTAAAGGGAAGAGAGACTAGAGTGCTTGGGTTGGGCCCCTAACCCAAGGGAACTCTGCCCTCTGAAACACACAAACTGTAGGAAACAAAATGCTTTCCATTAATCTCAAAAAGTGTTTAGCTACATGAGATAATTCTTGGTTAATGAATTATGCCAAAACATCTAAAATATTTTGTTGTTTTAAAGTTTTTGGATGACCAAAGTTCATAACTTATAAAAGTGGGTGTTTAAACGTTAATAAAACTCAAGTATCTAGAAAAGGGCTGATATTTACCTCTTAACAATAATTTATATTAAAAATGGGTGTAAGGTAAAATTGTAAGAGGTTATGATTCTCAGAATATCCAAATAGAATATATGTTAAATCATATAGAAAGATGCAAGTAAACAATGTTTACAACCCAACAAAATTTATTTAATTTTATGAAGAAGTGACAATTTATTCATGTAGAGGAGTTATAAAGACAGAAAATCTCATAAACTAATCTCTGTAATAATTTATAACTTCACAAGGAATTTAAAATAAGTTGACATTCAGCCTATCTTATCGGATTTCTTCACAAAAACTTAAACAGATAAAGAAACAACAAAATGAAAATGAATAACTTAAGAAGAACTAACAAGGTGACAAATTGTTTTAAAGCAAATCCAGAATCCTTTCATAAATATGAAGCCAGTTCAGATTGATTACAATTCTTCTTTAGAAGCTCATCCAAGGGTTCAACCCTTTTCATTTTGACTTTGGAAGTATTTATACAACTTATTTACAAAAAAATCTAGATTCAAATATCTAGATCTGTTTTGAAAAATATCTAAAACTGCTTTACAAAATTAATGCAAGAAAATAGTAAAATAAAACTGTGGAAATGACTGGAACTGCTTTTGAGGATTTTGGTGTTGATCTGGCCTGATTATGCTGCTGCTTTGTCTATTGACACATGGTTTCAGTAATTTTCATAATTATTCACACCCACTTTCATATGGAATATTGTACTTGAGTAGGTTTTTGAATGTTTCATCTACCTCAGTATATCTTTAGAAGGTTTGACAAAAAATATATGACTTATCTCATGCTTGATAAGTAATTCATAACTAAGGCCCTCCATGAAATCTTTTCCTGTAATTGAACCTTTAATCTTTGCAAATTTGGATTTATCTTTGGCAATTGAATAAAGCTTATGTTGATATTCATTCAGATCAAACAATTTATCTCCTATTCCTGTTAATGCAGGCAACCCTTTTTGATGTAAAACATAAAACTTTCTATGAAATTTCAGGAAACCTGATTCTAAATTATGACACTTGTTTTCTAGCTGCAGCATAAGAGTTCTCTTAGTAAGAATACTTCTTAATTTCATAATGGCCTATGTTCTGTCTTCTATATTAAATTCTTCTAATTCTTATTTGGTTTTAGAATTTAGAATTTGAATAAGAGATGTGGCTCATCCTAGTTTCATGCCCAATTCCTTCTTTACATCTGTAATTACTCCTTTAGATTTCTTAACCAACTCATATTGTTCAAAGATAATTTGAATTGATGGCCAGATTTCATTGATTACCTCATTGATTTCTTTCCAGATGTTTTCTTTGGAAAGTGATATGGTATCAACAAAAAGGGACTAATTTTCTAAGGTATCAATTTTTTGAGCAAGATTGTGTGTTTTTTGTAATTCTGCTAGATAGGCATTGTTTTCAAGTTTTGCTCTTGGAGTTTAGCAAGCCGAGCCTTCAAATTTTCAATTTATTGTCCTTTAATGGGCAAGTCATCCATTTCCTTTATCAATTCTTCTACTGGATCTGTACTTGTTGATGTAGATGCTTCTCTTGCTGCTGTACATGTAGGTGGAACTGTTGCTGGTGCAATGACTATTACTGGAATTACTGGTAGAGCACTAGTTTGCTCAGGGTCTTCCTGCTCTTTTTCCTTCAGAAGTGTTTCAAGTTATTTTTCCATCTTGGCAATTTGTGCATTTTTCTCAATTATAACCCTTAACATGTCTTCCTTTTCCTTTCTAACTCTCTCATTTCTTTTGTTTGTGGATATTGTGTTGTTGGGAGTCTGAGATGTTTTCTCAAAGAAAATATATCTTCATTTTTACCTTTGATGATCTCCTCGAATACTTTTACATCAGTGGGATCATATACCAATTTTATCACTAAATCTTCCAAAGATTTTATCATTTTATCCTTGGCTAGAGAAGAAATCATCTCTATTTTCAGCTGAGGTTGTAAATTGTTGACTGAGGTTTGTAATCTTGATGCTATCATAGCTGAGTTTGTGAGAGAATAAAATATCATCTCACCAGACTGTTTGTGCAGATCTATCTGATCAATAGGATGAGTCAAATCTGTATCAAAAGCGAAAAGTGACATGGTGTAATCATCTATTGTTCTTGTATGGGTGACCTTTGTCTCTAAGAAATAAATTTGCATTCTTCCTTTTTATGTATCAAAGGCTAAAAATAGCCTATGTTGTGAAGAGGATTTCTGCTTCTAGAATTGAGTATAACTAGAAGCTTTCAAAGCTTCATTCTTCTTTTTGATTTCCTTGTAAATTGGAAATATGCTTGGCTCCTTTAGATCCCGTTGCATTTCCCCGGCCTGTGATGAGGATGAATCTTATGAGGATGAAGGAGATCCAATCACCATTTCTTCTCTTGTAGGGGATGGAGATACAAATGGCCATGTCATTACAATTGGATGCTGCAAAGTAGCATCTTCTTGTTGTGATTCATCTGTGTTATTTGTCTTCTGCCTTTTAGTGTATATCTTGAACTCCCATTAGGGGAATGTTTAGGTATAAAATGGGCCTCCTAAGGAAATTATAAAATAATAGTGGAAATAATAAAATAATATTAGATGACATCATCAAATTTTAGAGGGAATAAAGAAAAAACTATTTTTTCAACTCCTATTTTCAACTTATCTGCCTATGGGTTTATCAAATTTTGAGTGGGAACACTCATTGGATGCAGAATTTGATTCCTCATCTAAGAAGTACCCATGTTGCATACTTTTGTTGGACCCTGCTACAGGAAAAATGAGAAATACATGAAAAACATGATTGCCGTCATGTTTTTTCATGTATTTTTCATTTTTCATGTAGCATGGTTCATCGAAAGTATGCTACATAGGTACTCCTTGGATGAAAAATCAATTTTTGCATCCAACAAGTACTCCCGCTTGAATTTGAGTAAACCCTTAGGGAGATAAGTTGAAAATACAAGTTGAAAGAGTAGTTTTATTATTTTATTATTTTTTAATATTTTTAATTTTTTACCCAAAAAATGGTGAATCATCCCCCATGGTTGACATCATCAACTTGAATCCTATTGGTTCTTATAAAGTTTATTTTGGTTGTATATTTTTCTTAGGAGGCCCATTTTAAACCTTAAAATTCCCCTAATGCTTCCCCAAAATCTCTGTGACAGTAGGGGAATCACTTTCCCTCTGTCTTTTATCCTGCTTCTCTTTAGACACTAGAGTGTGAAATATGGTAACTGATATATTCTCTTATTTTTCTTCCTGAAGGGTATTTTCTAACCATTCATCCTTGTTCATGTATTGTTATATTTCAGGTCTTGGATTCTGTGCATATGGGGTAGTTTTCTACTCTATCCTCAACTTGGAGATTTCTCCTAGTGGGTCATAAGATGAGGTGAAGCTAAGTTTGAAATTCATAAGCTTCAACAATACATCTGCTGCCCCCCTGTTGATCGAGTATTAGAAACAAAAGGTCTTGTGTGAGTCTTTATTTTGAATTGATTATTTTTCCTTGCTAATATAAAATGAAGCTGATCCATATTAATCATTTTCCTAATGTAATCTAGAGAAAAAATTCAGAGGGACATATCTAGGAAATATGTATGGTGATATGTCACAACCATGCACCCTAATTTCTGTATAATTTTGTTACAAGTACCAATCTCCTATTTTAGTTTATTCACTCAACTGTAGGACTATTTTAAATTTTGTCCCAATCCTGGGCTCTGCATCACTATTTAGTAGACTTATGACCACATATAAAAATGATCCACAAAGTCACTGTATGTATATTCAGTGCTATTATTTATTACTAATGATGTTCACTGAATTAATGATTATGGATTGCCTTGACTATCCATCTTTTG
The DNA here is from genome assembly GCA_034641835.2 of Pinus albicaulis. Classification (NCBI taxonomy): domain Eukaryota; kingdom Viridiplantae; phylum Streptophyta; class Pinopsida; order Pinales; family Pinaceae; genus Pinus; species Pinus albicaulis. The sequence continues at coordinate 1,320,710,941 of CM076581.1, forward strand.
CAGGGAAAAAGAAAATTAATCTGACTGATAAAATATGAACAAATATACTAAAATAAAAGCATATTTGAACACTCCTTTTGTGGTAAACCTTATAAGTTACTCATGAATGGAATCTTCCAAGTATTGAATATAATTAAAAATTAGAAGTTTTTCCTTAGATGTAAAAACTAACAAGAAACCTATTATGACATCATCGACCCAATGGTCAGAATGATAACCTAACAAGAATGCAACAATGTATACGATCTATTTAGTCATGTCTGGGAACATGTATGATTGATAAGGTGGATTGGTTTTAGGCATTTGAGCATCTTTTGGCAAGAATATTTCAAAGATTTTTGTTCATAGAGGAAAATAAAATTTCTTATAGATATCCATGAGGGATTCTAGAGAAATGGATGCAATGATTCAGGGTTTTGGACTTGCAAAATTTTGTTTATTGATTTAGTGGTGATAGTGAACAAGACCTTCTGGTTTTGGGAAATTATGGCTCTCTTGCTTGGGAAATACCTAATCTGAAACCATAATAAAAAATCTTGGAAATAGAAGGTTTAGGGAAAGCTAAATTGTGGGAAAGATGATTTCAAAAGGTTTAATTCATCAGTTTTATCTAAGAATTTTTACTTTAACCAATTGTATAGTTCGAATAAATCAAACTCACAATTAGTTTGTGCAATTTTGTAATGCTGATCTACCACAGGTTCATGATCTAAGTCCATAAGAGGAGGCGGCAAAGGGTTTTCAGAACTATGAGATTTATTTTTGTAAGACATAGCTGCAGAGGAAAAAGATGAACTGAATTATCCGTAATTTACTTTTTTGTGTAAAAATATTCAATAAGTTGTTTGCTGGCAAAATCTCGCCTCAGCTGCTGTAATGGGTGCAATGATAGAGTCCTTCAGATGGTGACAAATAGTAGCAGTAGCAGGATGAATTATCAATTTGGTAGTTGGTTGAATATTTTTAAACCAATAAACTAAAAATATTTGAAAACTGTGGTTTTATTGGTGCATTTTTCCGTTATAGAGGAGAAGGGGAGTGTAATTAATTTGTAACGAATGATTTGGCATGGAAAAATGTGATTGGTGGAGACAAATTCCATTTGGAGGGACGAGAGTTTTGGCATAAGTTTTTGCGGGAGCGAAGTTAACGACTCTTTGAATGAGTAGAGGTAGTTTTCAAAGGGGGGGGGGGGAGGGGGGAATGGTTTACGATATTGGAGTAGGGGGGTGCGAAATTAACGGAGGGAGGGAACATGGCAGAAGTGGTATGTCGGGAGACAACTTTTTGCACACCCTTGTTGACTAAAAATTAGGTGGGCTAGGGGGGTACGAAATTAAAACGGTCCATGTTAGGTCCTTATATTACTAGTATAGTCCCTTATTGTTGTTAGTGTAACCCCCTTGTTGTTATTGTTGTACCCCTGTAACCCCCATATTGTTATTATTGTGCCCTTACATTATTATTGTTAGGTCGGCAAGGATTACATTGTGGCCCCATGGAATCCTATATATAGAGAGGAGGTTTTGTCATTTGTATCATCCAAGGATTGTTCATTTATGTAATGTATTGGAGGTTTCCCCCTCGAAGTGGCTGTTTCTAAGGCGTTGATCTCTCTTTTCTATTTTTGGAGCTGGTTTCACAACATTTGGCATAAGAGCTTTGGATTCTAGGGTTTCGCTGCTACAAACAGGACATCGTGGAATTTTCACTATAAAATTTTTTCTACGAAGGTTCAGAAACTGAAATGTTTAGAAGGCGAAGCTGAAATCCTAAGGAACATCGTCGCAAAATTTCAGAGCTTGGTTCGCAATATTTCCAGAGATATGATTTGTGCCAGTTAGGGATTTTTGCAGGCTCTTGAATTTAACCTAAACATGTCATCGTGGAATTTTCGCTATAAATTTTTTTTCTATGAGGGTTCAGAAGCTGAAATTTTCACAGAGCAAAGCCACAATTCTGAGGAATGCCATGGAAAAATTTAAGAGCTAGATTCACAATATTTTCGGAGATATGTTCTGTGGAAGTTAGGGATTTGTTAGGCTCCCAAATTTCATATCAAAGAGATGACTGTGGGAAAATCGTCATAACTCTCTCTCTGGGCATTGGACTGGAATTCTGTAAAATGTGGCCACAAGTACACAGACTGTAGTTCCTTCTATATCAATTTCAGAGCCGAAATAGGAAACAGTGACACGTGGCAAGTCATACAAGTTCGCTCTACTAAACCAGTCCATAATTAGGTCATCGTAGGAGATTGGGCATAACTTTGTCTTCAAGAATCCAAATAAGGTCAGACCTATGGTATTCGAAAGAAGATTCAGAGGGCTACTTCATGGCCAAATTTCAGATATTGAAGATCCTAAATCCAGAGATAATCCAGTTTCAATATCGAGCTCCTAAAAATCAAGAAAAATGTGTGTTTTTCAAATTGCATAAGTCTTGTTTGAAAAATCAGTTTTAAGTGATTCCAAAGGCCTATTGAGCATAGATATCAGTAGTGGGTTCTAAAATTCCTCCTAAAAAGAAATAAACACCCATTAAGCCCTCAAAGTACTCTACTATGACTCATGAAGATGAAGAATTGCAACATGATCTATCAAAATTACAAGAGCAAGTGCACCAAAATTCGCTCTCGCAAAGAGCAACAAAAAATGAAATGGATGTATTGAAGAAAAGTGTGGAAGCTAAGATGGATGGTTTGAATAAAGGCATGGAAGCTACGATGGATGGTTTGAAGAATGGTATGGAAGAAAAAATGAAAGGTTTGAAGGAAGACATGGAAGGTTTGAAGGAAGGTTTGTCAAAGTTGATACAAGAAATGATTCCTAATAGCGTAAAGATAGTAGAGGAAACTCATGATGAGAACAAAATAAATGTTAATCATGATTTCATAAACTCTAATGTTGGATTAAAGAACCACCATATTCCAAAGATGGATATGAGGAATTTTGATGGCAAGGATCCCGTAACATGGATACTACAGATGGAGCAATATTTTGATCTCAATAATGTGCAAAACACACAAAAGGTACGCATTGCAACTTTACATTTCAAAAAAAATACATTTGTATGGTATCGATGGCTTTGTTCCCGTAATTTTTTTTTTCACTTGGTCAATTTTTAAGTAGGAAATGATAGCATATTATCAGGATACAAAGAACAACACCTTCTTTATCCAATTGATAAATCTCAAACAAAAGGGTTTAGTGGTGGAGCACATTGAGGACTTCCAAAAATTGAATATAAGGGTAACTGATATTCCAGAGGAACACATGATTGATGTCTTCATAGGGACTTTAAAAGATAACATCCAACATGAAGTTCACGTTTGGGAACCAGATTCATTAGAGAAGGCATTCAGGAAAGCAAGAAAAATTGAATGTAAAATTATGGCGACAAGGAAGCCTACCACTTACATCTATAAAGATGGAAATGTTGTTACTCCTAGACTTCCACAACCTACAAGGTTGACACCACAACAATTGGAAGAAAAAAGAGAAAAAGGGCTTTGCTACAGTTGTGATAGAAAATACACTAAAGGTCATAAGTGTGCTAAGAATAAATTATTTTACATAGATTGCGAAGAGGAGGAAGAAAATGAACAAGAAACTTCAAAATAAGAGGATATACACCAGGAAGAAACCCTATAAGAAGAAGAAATGAGTCCGACCATATCATGTAATGTATTGGCAGGAATTACCACTCCTCAAACTCTCAAGATAGAAGGACATATCAAGAAGAAAAAGGTAATAGTGTTGATTTATTTGGGTAGTACCCATAATTTTATTCATTGTGAGGTAGCCAAGGAATTGAATTGTTTCGTATACCCAACATCAGAATGTCAAGTGATGGTTGCAAATGGAGGAACTATAAATTTCTCTGGAAAATGCCATAATATCAAGCTATCCATGGGGGAATATGCATTGAATAGTCCAATGCTTTCCATCCCAATGGGAGGTGCTGATGTTGTACTAGGAGTATAATGGTTACAATCTTTGGGGAGGGTAGCTTTTAATTTTCAAGAAATTTTCTTCAATTTTTTTTTCGGAAGGAAAGGAAATTGAATTACGAGGTATCACAAGGAAGCCAGGAAAGATAATAAGCTCTAATTTCATGACAAAGCTTCTGAAGAAATAATAATGAGGCGTAATTGCACAATTATGCTCATTAGAAGTTCCAACATCAAAATCATCTATTTCTCCAAATCTCCAAAAAGTCTTGGACAATCATTCCAAGGTGTTTGATACTCCCAAAGGAATCCCACCTATTTGTGATCATGATCATGCTATTCATTTGATTCCAGGAAGTGTTCCTACAAACATCTGGCCTTATAGATATCCTTATCGCAGCGCCCCGGCGAAAATTTTTTGGTCCTTAATTTTCGGTGGGTAGTCCGCGCCCATGGTTTTGTGCATGAGTTTGCACATGGTTTTGGGGTACGATAGTTTTCGGCCCCTGGTATTTTTTAGATCTGGTCAAGGGAACTATGGTTATGTTCTAATCCTGGGTTAATGGATTGGGGTTTATGTATGCTTCGACATGAATATATATGTGTTGTAACACTAAAAGGAATATAATGAAAAATCAAGCTGGTCATCCTGATTTGGGATCCAGGGGAAAATTTATGTGTCTATCTGTTTTATGTTTTATGCTCTCGCTATTGTTTATTTTCTGTTATAAGATTCGTGTGTAGATAATTTTTGTTCAGGGTTAAAACCTACAAGTGGTATCAGACCTTTTTCGGCTTCAAGGGGATGCCTTTGCTGCTAAGGGTTTTTTGCTTGGGCCTGAGGTAGACCCTGTTCAGTGGGAGATCTACGGGATTGATTCTTGCAGTGAAAGAAGATGACGAGCGGTGGAATGATAGAGATCGAGAAATTTAATGGTCAGAGTTTTGAGTTGTGGAAGCTCAAGATGGAGGATCTGCTGGTGGATAAAGATCAGTGGATTGCGGTAGATCCGGGTACTAAACCAATGGCAATGTCAGATGAAGACTGGAAGAAGCTGGATCGGAAGGAAAAGAGCATAATACGATTGTGTGTCTCAGATTCAATATTGTTGAATGTATCTAGGGAAGCTATGACGAAGACCTTGTGGGAAAAGCTAGGGACTTTGTACCAATCTAAGTCTCTAGTGAATAAATTGTTCCTACGGAAAAAGCTATATAACCTGAGGAAGAAGGATGGAGACTCGGTGATAGAGCATCTAAACACCTTCAATACTGTGGTAAGTCAGCTGTCATCTGTTGATATTAAAATCTCAGAAGAAGATAAGTGCATCAGTTTTTTGTGTTCTCTACCAGACTCGTGGGACAGTCTGGTTATTGCAATAGGTAGCAATACAACTACCTTGAATTTTGATGACATTGTCTCAGCCTTGCTGTCGGAGGAAATGAGACGGAGAAATATGGAGGGTCAGAATGGAGATGCCTTATCTGTACGAGGAAGGTCCCAGAACAGAAACAAGAATAGGGTTTCGAGTGGGAGATCTAAATCTAGAGAGAGATCCAAATCTCCTGGAAAGTTTGTAAAGGTGTGCTGGAAATGCAGAAAGGAAGGGCACTACAAAAAGGACTGCAGATATAAAGCTCCTGAGAAAGGAAAGGGATCTGATGATGCTCCTTCTGCAGAGGCAAAAACCACCTCGGATGAAGGTGGGGATGTGTATTTGGCTTCTTCTTCAAATACACATGTAGATCATGAGTCATGGTTGATTGACTCAGGTGCATCCTTTCACTTCACTCCCCATAGGGAGTGGTTCTGCGAGTATGAGAAATATGATGATGGTGATGTCTTCCTAGGGGATGATAGGAAGGCCAGAATCATCGGACGTGGAAAGGTCAAGATGAAGCTGCAAGGTGGAAGGATTAGAACACTTCCTGGTGTTCTGCATATTCCTGCATTGGCCAGAAATCTGATTTCTGTAAGCAAGATGGATGATGCAGGTGTAAAAACAGTGTTCGAGAAAGATGCCTACAAGATGGTTCGGGGAGCACTGGTATTAATGCGGGGAGTTCGGACTGGAACTCTGTACAAGCTACAAGGTAGCACTGTTATTGATGGGTGTAATAGTTTTGTGGTTCCTGAAAGTGGAGCGGAAAGCCTAGCTGTCTCTGGAGAAAAGACCATGCTATGGCATCAAAGGCTTGGACATATTGGAGAGAAGGGCCTTCGGATACTACATAGAAATGGTATGGTAGAAGGTATGTCTAATTGCTCTTTGGATTTCGATTTCTGTGAACATTGTGTATATGGGAAGCAGAATCGGGTGAGTTTTCCTTCTGGTGCTAAGAGGGCAAACAAGATATTAGAACTTGTGCACAGTGATGTGTTTGGGCCTGTGTCAGTTCCATCACTGGGAAAGTCTGTGTACTATGTTTCATTCATAAATGACTTATCAAGGAATACATGGATATATTTCTTGAGGAATAAATCTGAAGTCTTTGACAAATTTAAAGAATTTAAGGCTCTGGTGGAAAACCAGACAGAGAAGAAGATAAAGGCGCCGAGGACAGATAATGGTGGGGAGTTCTGCAAGAAGGAATTTGAAGAGTTCTGTAAGAAGTGTGGTATAGCACGGCAGAAGACTACTCCATACACACCTCAGCAAAATGGAGTTGCAGAAAGATTGAACAGAACACTGATGGAAAAGGCAAGAAGCATGCTCAGTGGTACTAGGTTAGGACAAGAATTCTGGGCAGAGGCAGTGGAGACTGCATGTTACTTAGTTAACAGATCACCTTCATCAGCGTTGGAGGATAAGACTCCACATGAGGTATGGACTGGTAAGAAACCCTCTCTTTCACATCTAAGGGTATTTGGATGTGATACATATGTACATGTTCCAAAGGAGAAAAGGACCAAGTTGGATAATAAATCTGAAAGGTGCATCTTTATTGGGTATAAGGATGGTTTAAAAGGTTACAAGCTTTGGAACCCGGAAATAAGGAAGGTTGTGTACAGCCGAGATATGGTGTTTAGAGAGGTGAAAGATGTTGTTAAACATGAAATCATACCAAAGGAACCTGAGAAGATAGAGTTTGAGCTAAAGGAGGATGAATCAGACTCTACAACAGAAGAAGACTCAGAAGAGGAAGAGCCACAAACTCTAGCTGTGAAAAGATCAACTCGGGAAAGATGGCAACCAGAAAGGTATATTACATCTACTTTCTATTCTGGTTTTTCCTTAACTATAACTGATGATGATCCCAGAACTGTCAGGGAGGCAGTAGATTTAGAGGATGGAAAACTCTGGAAGGATGCCATGGTTGATGAAATGACATCCTTGCATAAAAATGAGGCATGGGATTTGGTGGAGTTAACGGCTGGAAGGAAGCCCATTGGGAGCAAATGGGTGTTTAAGAAGAAGATGAATGTAGAAGGCAAGGTGGAGAAATATAAAGCTCGGTTGGTAGAAAAAGGTTATTCCCAGGTGCCGGGAATTGATTTTGGTGATATTTTTTCTCATGTTGCCAAGGTTACTTCTATATAGATTACTTTTATCTGTTGTTGCTGCATTTGATTTTGAGATAGAACAGATGGATGTGAAGACAACATTTATTCATGGGGATCTAGAAGCGGAGATCTACATGAAGCAACCTGAAGGCTTTATGGTGAAGGGTAAGAAAGAACTGGTATGCAGGTTGAAGAAGTCTTTGTATGGGTTAAAACAGTCACTAAGGATGTGGTATCAGAAATTTGATACCTATATACGGGGACTTGGCTTCACCAGAAGCAAGGAGGATCACTGTGTTTATTTTAAATTAATTGGTGACCATGTTATTTATTTGGTCTTGTATGTGGATGATATGTTGTTGATCGGAAATGACAAAGAAATTATCCAAGATTTGAAGACCCAACTATTCTCCAAATTCGACATGAAGGATCTTGGTGCTGCAAACTATATTTTGGGCATGGAAATTAAGAGAGATCAGGAAAAGAGGAAGCTCTGGTTAAACTAGAGGAAGTATGTTGAGACTATATTGCAGAGGTTCAATATGCAGGATAGTAAACCGGTGAATGTTCCTATTCCTGTAGGTGTAAAGCTGTCTGCTGAACAGTGTCCCAAGACACAAGAAGAAGAGGAGGATATGTCTCGTGTTCCATATGCAAGTGTAGTGGGTAGTCTGATGTATGCAATGGTCTGTACTAGACCAGACATTGCACATGCAGTGGGAGTATTGAGCAGGTTTATGTCAAACCCAGGGAAGGAGCATTGAACAGCAGTGAAGCGGGTTTTCAGATATTTACGTGGCACTAGTGATTATGGCTTGTGCTACCAGGGAAGACCAGGATTGGAAAGAATGTTGGACATTCGTGGTTTTGTTGATGCAGACTGGGCTGGAGATCTGGAGCAAAGAAGATCTACAAGTGGGTATGTGTTTAGCCTATTTGGAGGCGCAGTCAGTTGGATGAGTAAAAGACAGTCTGTAGTGGCTCTTTCAACTACAGAGGCAGAATACATAGTAGCCACTCATGCAAGCAAGGAAGCAGTTTGGTTGCAAAGATTGTGTTCAAGTATGGGGTTGGCACAACAAGCTATAAGGATAGACTGTGATAGCCAAAGTGCAATTTTCTTGGCTAAGAACCCTGCTTATCATTCAAAGACAAAGCACATTGATGTTCAATATCACTTTGTTAGAGATATGGTTGAGGCTAAAATGGTGTTGCTGGTAAAGGTGGAAACTTTGAAGAATGTTGCAGATGCATTGACGAAGTATGTGAGCACTCAAAATTTCTCTTGGTGTAGAGAAACAATGGGTGTTGAAGAATTGGGCCAATGACTAAGCTCTCCTGTGGTCCCTTGCGGAAAGAAAACAACAAATATTCTTTCCACGACTAAGCACGCGCGGGGGGGGGGGGGGCGATAGCCCCCCCTTTGCGTTGGGCACAAGGGGTTTGGGGCAGCGCCCCGACGAAAATTTTTCGGTCCTCAATTTCCGGTGGGTAGTTTGCGCCCATGGTTTTGTGCATGAGTTTGCACATGGTTTTGGGGTACGATGGTTTTCGGCCCCTGGTATTTTGTAGATCCGGTCAGGGGAACTATGGTTATGTTCTAATCCAGGGTTAATGGATTGGGGTTTATGTATGCTTCGGCATGTATATATATCTGCTGTAACACTAAAAGGAATATAATGAAAAATCAAGCTGGTCGTCCCGATTTGGGATCCAGGGGAAAATATCTGTGTTTATCTGTTTTATGTTTTATGCTCTCGCTATTGTTTATTTTCTATTATAATATTCGCGTGTAGATAATTTCTGTCCAGGGTTAAAACCTACAGCCCCATCGAATTGGCTATTTCTAAGGCGTTGATATCTCTTTTCTATTTTTGGAGCTAGTTTCACAACAATCGATCTGATTTTCTTGGCGTGGATCACAATGCTCTTAAACATAGCGACAATTTAGTCGAAGAAACGACAAAAACCTTGTCGGATGCTCCCCATTTTAAAATTTGGATAATCGCACTTATTAAATAATTAAATGTAATTAAAAAATAATAATGCGGCATTTAAATTTGCTCACCAATACAATGGGGAAAACATATTTTTCTAATTTTTCATAGATATATTTTTCTTTACCTAACATTTTATTCTATCCCATTTTATTTTTTGTTTTCTTTTTTTGATTCTTTGCATATTCTCTCATTCTTTTTCTATTTTTTCATTTTTTTCCTAAGATTTTTTAATTTTTAATTTTTCTTCTGCCAACATATAACTTATAAAAGCCAAATATGTTACAACATCAGCTCCAACTGGGGACTACTTCCTCCTATAGGATGCAGAGAACATGCAGAACCAAGTGCCTTATCCACTGGCTAATGGAGTCTTTGTTGAAAACATTCACATTTCTTTGAAAAATGAAACAAACTGGTCATATACAATGGTGGATAATTGATGTAGTTTTAGTACTGGGTATAATGTTTCAAATATTTTCGATTGACTGGCAATGAAAAATATTGGTCCTACAAGTTCTATAAGATAAAGGTATTGTTGCCTTTAACTTTTGCAATGTTGAAAGGCCCCAACCAAATATTATCAAACTTTCCATGTTTCCCTTTATCCTCTCTTCTAGTATCCCATTTTAGTACTATATCCCCTTCTTTGAAGTATCTTTCTCTGGCTTTCCTGTCAAATTAGCTTTTCATTTTGTTTTGATATTTTCTAAGCTTATATTGAACTTAATCTCTCTTTTCATTCAATTCAACGATATGATTTATTCTTCTAGAAAAATCATTAGGTTCTTCATCTGTTGCTTGTAAGAATTTCAATAGGAAAGTCTAACTGTGTGGGAAAAATCGCTTCAGTGCCATAAACAGGCTGAAATGGTGATTTACCTGTTGATTTTTTTTGTGAAATTTTGTTTTCCCAAATTGCATACTTGGGATGGCTATCCAATTTTCTCTTCTGATCAGTGAGTAATTTCTTGATGAATTTAACCAGACTTTTATTTTAATATTTTTCCAATCCATTTCCTTGAGGGTAATATGGGGTAGAGTGATGTAATAAAATTTGGTACTTCTGACAAAACTCAATCATCTTAACACTACTAAAACCTTGTGCATTGTATGTAACTATCTGCCTTGGGAAACCAAAATATGGACAATATATTTTCTTCAATGAATTTAATAACAATGGTATCAGTAGCATTTTTGAATGGGATGGCTTTTATCCGTTTTGTGAAATAGTCAGTGGTAGTGAGAATCCATCTATGTTTATTGCCGGATTCTGGGTGAATATCTCTAATAAAATGTAGTCCCTATTGTAAAAAAGATGCTTCTAATAGGACTGGAACAAGACAGAGTGATGGTAATCTCTATTTTCCAGCAAAAATCTGACAGGGTATACAACTTTTGACTTGTTCCCCCACTTTCCTCTCTCTCTCTGCGGTTTTTTTTATTATTTTAAATAATTAAAAAATGGATTAATTGAAATGGGAATTAATTAAAGAGAAGGGGAAAGCAAACTTAAGGATTTTTTTTTTTTTTTAATGAATTAATTAAAAAAATTGGAGGAGAGATAAAAAAATTTAAATATCAAAGTGGGAAGGGAAATAATTTAAAATAAAGAAGGAATTTAAAAGTTGGGAGGGAGGGGAGATATTAAAAAAAATAAAAAATGTGGGGGGTCAAACTAAAGAGGTTTTTATTAAAAAAATTTAATTAAAATGAGTGTTAATTAAATGGAAATTAATTAAAAAGAAACGAAATTAATTTAAGAGAAAGGGAGGGATTTTTAAAAATGCAGAATTTAAAAGTCAGAAATTGCAGGAAAAATAAGCAGTGAGTAAACCTTCAGATGCACAATGCTGCTTCTCTTCAAAACCAATTTCTGAGTGCTGCCACAGATTTTGAATGCTGCTCTTCTCCAAGATAAAATTTCTAAATGCTGCAAAATCACTGCTACAAAAACTCTGAGTGCTGCAAAAATGCCAAGAATTTTTGCAGATATGCACAGGCCATAAACACAAATGGCTCACTCAATTTGGAGCAGGGCCAGCAATCGCCCGCTCTAATACCATGTTAAAGACCATGTTAAGCACACACATGGTGTATGAGGAAGATGAATACACACACACACAAGAGACTCAACACACAATGAAAGATAAGCGTGAGGCTTTCTTATTTTTCCATTATACATGTTGTACATTTATAATACAATGGTGTGACTCTTGGTTTGAAAAGGTTGTGGTAGTACCAGAGGGGCATACCATGCTACCATGATGGGAGGTAACGGAATCCAAGGAGGATTTACAAGAGGAGGGTTTATGAGTGGGGATGGAGGCTGAAATGTAGTGGCTTACACGTTGGATGTATGAGTGGGGGTAGCAGATGAACTTGGACCAGCTAGCTGATTTTGAGCAAATTTGGAAGAAAAGGAGTCAAATTGTTGGAGAAGCTAAAAATCAAGAGGAGTGGAAGGAGAGGCGTCTCTACTAGGACTCTACTGTAAGCTTGTAGGTTCAAGTTCTATCTCGTCTATCCAATTTTGAGACTTAGTTCTGAATAGGTTTCTTCTATGGTATAAGTCAAATTTGGTGTCTTGCAAGGATGCAAGGTTTTCAAGAAAAGAACTTGCTTTGTGAATTGGTCTGACAATAGTTGAATCTTTAGTCCCAGAATTTTTTCTTAGGATTCTTTCTGGGTCATCAACTATAGTAGGAGGGTTTGGGTCAGGGTGAGATCTGGTGTTGATTATTTGTGAAGCTAGATTTCAGACCCACGACACAGAGAGGCTGAAAGTTTGTAAGAGTTTTGAAAACAAACCTATCTGAAAAATTACTAAATTCACACAATATGTGGCTGGGTTTTATACTATTAGGATTGATTAATGCATTCTCAGGGGAGTCTGCGAGGACTAGTGGAGTCACCAAGTCTACTGGAAGCCAGTGGAGTCACCAGGTGGATGATGCTAATTGTTTTGAAGATTTGTTTGTTGTCCACCATCAACAATTGGATACCAATCTAGATATATTTTTGGGTTTCTGAGTTCTTTATGTAACACTAAGATTTTTAATGAGTGTTCCCCAGTATGTTCATCATTATGTTAGTATGGCGAATCAACCAGATACCATTCTTGGCTAACACTTGATTTATCTAAGTTTGATAGGGGATTTTTGAGTTTTGAAGGAATATTTAAGATGTTACTTACTCATGTCCCACTGTGATCGCCATTATGTTAGGTCCTTGTAATTTGTCAAATTGGCAAGACCAAATAGACAAGGGTAACATCAAACCAAATTTGGATTCCTAAGACCTAGCCTTCTTGGAATCAGAGAGGGCTCTCTCTACATTTGTATAAAAGATATGACTTGTTTGTTTTAGGATGTTGATTTTAGGCTAGTTAAAATGATAGTGTTTGTTTGTTTGGTTGGGTAGGTTGTCAAGAAGAATAGATAGAGTAAGATAAATTCAAACCATTGGGCTATGGGGTCTGTGAAAGGCTTGAAAAGTAAAATGATAAATCAAAGGTGTTTCATAGGGAAATTTGACAAAGCCAAATGGATCTTAATATCTTCTGTGGGGGTGAAATGGGCATTAAATGTTGATCAGCGGTTGTCATTGATGTTAACCCAAGCAGCACCAGGGGCTAACCCAATATTGCATGGGATTTTTGACCTACAAAATTAATATATTCTGGGTCAATAATGCTTTTTATGGTTTCTACTTGTCGATATGTTTCCATTGATATATGGCACGCCATGTAATTCTTCACGGTTTGAGAGATATTCATGTTTGAAGTTTGTACCCCCAAGCAGGGCTAAACCCCATGGGGTTGGGGCATGGGTCATTGAAAAGTCATAATTAATATTTTTTAAGCTCCTAAAATCCCTCCCATGTTCACTTGTTGAAGCCCCTCTCAACCTAAGCATTTATATAAATTGTGATCCTCATTTCCTCCTTATGCAAGGGATTTCACCATCTGAAACAGGTCATTGTGGCATTTGTGCTCTAATTTTTTTTTTTTTTTTTTAATGAAGGTTAAGAAGCTGAAATTTTTATGAGGCGAAGCCAAAATCCTGACGAAGCTGCTATGAAAATTTTAGATCAAGGTGCGCAATATTTTCAGAGATATGATTTGTGGAAGTTAGTGTTTTTGCAGGCTCCTGAAATTCATCTCAAAGAAGTGACCTTGGTAAAATCGTCATAACTCTCTCTCTGAGTATCGGATTGGAATTTTGTAAAAAGTGGAAGATAGTGCACAGACTGTAGTTTTCACTCTATCAATTTTAGAGCCAAATGAAGAAATAGTGACATGTGGCATGCCGTAAAATTTCACTCTGCTGAAATAGTCCATAATTAGGGCATTGTGAGATATTGGGTATAAATCTCCCTTGAAGAATCCAAATTGGGTTAGACCTGTGGCATTGGTAAGATGACTTAGAGGAATACTACAAGACTGAAAATCAGATATTTGGGATCTGAAATAACAGAGATACACCAGATTCAATATTGAGCTCCTAGAAGGCAAAGAAAAAGCTAGATCATGTGTTGTCAAGGGTTGCAAAGGACCAGACTTTCTAGGGAAGCAAAGCAAAGCAAGGTGCAGCAGAGGGTAGCATGAAAATGGCATCAACCAAGGTGCATAACAGCATCAAGAAGTTCATCCTATGAAGTCTTCAAGTAGGCAGCACTGCATACAATCATTGTAAAGGTATCATTGTACTAAGTCATTGTAAATACATTATTGTGAAAATTGTACTACTGTCTATCTGCCAAGGGTTGAAGAGGCAATGTTGGGAGGTCTAGGATCAACATTAGGTGGTTGTGTCAAAGTTGGGGTTATGGTCTAGTATATATTCTTCTTCTACATCATTCTATATCATTGTAAAGTGGACCATTTTCTCTGGTACGAGAGTCCATTCTTCTTTTATTCTTCTATAGGGTGGTACGGTGGTGCTAGGGTGAGTTGTAGCTCATCGGGTGTTGGGGAATCCATTCAGTTGACTACTGAAGAAATTTGGGCATTGGAGCGTCCATCCAGTGGGAGCTGGAGAAGAATGCTTTTCTAGATTCTAGGAAGTTGGAGCTTTATTTTCAATTGGAGTTGAATATTAAAGAATTATTAGAAAAGAATTAGGTGTTTTTTTTCTCGGAGTGGGTTTCCAACTTAAAAAATGTGTGCATTTATGTTCCTCTTGTATGCTGCTATCATTGTACAAACACTTATAATAATTGAAGATTAACTAATGTTCTAATTGAAAGGAATAGCGATTCACCCCCCCCGGCCCCCCCCTCTTAGTATTTCCAACAATTGGTATCGGAGCTTGGTTCCTTCAATAGCAATTTAACAGCTGGAAGGAGGTCATGGAGCATACCAGGAATGGTGTACCTCTATTCAATGAAAATAATTATGCACTCTGGAAAGGAAGAATGGAGATCTATCTCTTGGTGCAAGGTTACTAAGTATGGGAAACTGTTCAAAATGGATTTACATCGACTATGGATGAACAAGGTAAGAAGAATTTGGTAAATGATGCAAAAGAAAAGAATATTATTATCAGTGGACTTATTGAATCTACTTATCATAAGGTGTTGGGTTGTAAAACTACCAAAAATGTATGGGACAAGCTTGAGAATATATATGCAGGTGAATCAAATGTCAAAGAAGCAAAGCTTCAAACCTATAGAGAAAAATTTGAGCAACTCAGAATGACAGAAGATTGCAACATTATTGCATACTTCCAATACATTGATGAAATAACCAATACTCTAGAAGTATTGGGAGAGCCAGTTGATGAGAAGACTATTATATGAAATATTCTTAGAACGTTACCAAGCAGATTCAACCCAAAGGTATCGGTCTTAGAATACAGTGAAAATCTGGACAAAGTTAGCAAAGAGGAATTACATGGAGTTATCATAGCATATGAAATGAGACTTGATTAAGAAGAGGGTACTTCACATCTAGAAACTGCGTTCGTTGCATCTAAGAAAACCAATAAGGATAAACAACCTTCAATTGAAAAGACATGCACCTGCAAGTGTGAAGAAAAGGGAGATGATGAAGAATGTCTTTCAGATGAAGAATATGCTTACTTCACGAGAAAACTAAAAATTGGTAAGAAACAATTCAAAGGTAAACTTCCATTGATATGTTTCAGCTGTAATGAGGTTGGGCATCTTGCAGCAAAATGTCCAAACAGAAGTAATGGCAACTCAAAAATGAAGAAAGGCTTTAAGAAATTCAACAAGCAAGGATCCAATAGGAACTTTCTCTCTAAAGAAGATAGTTCATCATCTGATGAAGACAATGACAGTGAAGTAGAAGCCAATGAGAGAGTATTGTTTATGGCCAAGCACAATAACCCCAAGCACAATAAACAAGAGATATCAAACAACGAAGAAGAATGATGAACCATAGAATAATTTTATGAGGAAGCAATCAAGCTTATAAAATATCTCAAGGCGGAGAA
This sequence comes from Pinus albicaulis, assembly GCA_034641835.2. NCBI lineage: Eukaryota > Viridiplantae > Streptophyta > Pinopsida > Pinales > Pinaceae > Pinus > Pinus albicaulis. The sequence goes on from CM076581.1 coordinate 1,320,726,856, forward strand.
GATCTGTTCCAATACTCTTGAAGAACAAGTTTAAGGTCTCAAAATTGAAGTTGAAGAATACAAATGCATTGAAGAGTCACTTCAAAAGAAGTTGGAAGAAAGCAACCAAGAAAGGGAATAATTAGAAGCTGAAGTAGTTTCTCTACGTGAGGAAGTGAAGAAAGGAAAAACTATCCAAAACTATGCCAACAACTCAAGGGCATTGTAAGAACTCATCAACAATAAACAATCTTACAACGACAAAACTGGCATCGATTACAAAGAAGAAGAAGCAGGACCTTCTACAACAAAATACAATGAACCTATGAGATTTTACATGCATGTAGACTTCATTGGACAAGATTCACAAGAACAGCCTTGGAAGACAATTCCTCGATGAAAATTTCCATCCAGGTACCAACATATTTTTTATGGCTACTGATATTCATGTGGAAAATTTGGTCATAAAGTTATAGAATGTCACACGTACCCTAGGAACAAATACAATTCCAAGAGATCTGTCAAATATGAACCTCCCAGGGCTCAGAGAAACATCAATAGATTTGAACATTTAAGAAATAATATTGAGTGTTACAAATGTCGAAACTTTGGACACATAGCCAAAGACTGCAGACTTGAAAATCCTCTAGAAGAATCTTTGAAGCCACAGAACGAACGAACATGGAAGAAGAAGAAGAATGATAATTGTGCTCTCACTTTCAAGGCTCAAAAGAACAAAGATGTGTGGTATGTTGATAGTGGTTTCTCAACGCATATGACTAGAGATAGAAATAAATTTGTATCTCTGAAAGAGAAGAAGGACGGAACCGTGTCCTTTGGAAATGATGGATCTTCAAATGTTATAGGATCAGGTACTGTCACTCTCGGAAGCAAAGATGCTCTAGCCAAGAATGTTCTATTAGTTGAAAACATGAATCACAATCTGCTCAGTGTTGGACAAATGTGTGATCAAGGACACACAATACTATTCAACTCCACGAAATGTGAAATCAGGAAAGGCGTGTATGGTGAAATTGTGGCTACAGCAAGTTGAGCTCCAAACGACATATATGTTCTGGATGAAGCAACTAAAGCATGTCTAATAGCTAAAGAGGATGATACAATAATTGGTAGCAATGATGATCGACTAAGTAAGAAGTTTGTTACAAAGGTGCAAAGTGATTTCGAGATGTCTTTACTTGGTGAGCTGACATACTTCTTAGGGCTTCAAATATCTTAGCAAGAGAAAGGAATATTTATATGTCAAGCCAAGTACATCAAGGAAATGCTCAAGAAATTTAAAATGGAAGATTGCAAACCCATCCTTACTCCAATGGTAACAGGTTGCAAATTGAGCATAGACTACTCATCTAAGGATGTGGATTAAAGGATGTATAGATCTATGATTGGTAGTCTTCTATATGTAACAGCCACTCGGCTAGATGTTATGCAAGCAATTGGACAAGTAGAAAGATTCCAAACAGCACCAAAAGAATTACATATTATTGCCATCAAAAGAATTCTTCGATATCTAAAGGGAACAACAGAATATGGCTTGTGGTATCCCAAGGGTAAAAATCTCATTATTCATTCCTTTACAGATGCAGATTCGGCAGGAAGTGTTGATGATCGTGAGAGTACTCGTGAAGCATTGGAATATCTTCGCCAGAAGCTTGGGATTCTCCCAAGTTCTCATTATATTTTCCTTATTCATAATACATAAGGGGAGTGGAAGTGTGTACAGGTCCACAGGATGGTTGTGTGTCAGGGAGAGTGGAAGTGTGTACAGGTCCACAGGATGGTTGTGTTTCAAGGGGATTTACCCTTTTCCATTGATATCAAAGGGGGAGAGAATATTGTAGGAAGAGGTGTCATGATCGCAGGGGGAGTACTTGTGTTGCCATCAATGCCAAAGGGGGAGATTGTTGATCAGCGGTTGTCATTGATGTCAACCCAAGCAGCACCAGGGGCTAACCCAATATTGCATGGGAATTTTGACCTACCAAATTAATATATTATGGGTCAATAATTCTTTTTATGGTTTCTACTTGTCGAGATGTTTCCGTTGATATATGGCACGCCATGTAATTCTTCACGGTTTGAGAGATATTCATGTTTGAAGTTTGTACCCCCAGTTAGTGGGCTTAAACCCCATGGGGTTGGGGCATGGGTCATTGAAAAGTCATAATTAATATTTTTTAAGCTCCTAAAATCCCTCCCACATTCACTTGTTGAAGCCCCTCTCAACTTAAGCATTTATATAAATTGTGATCTTCATTTCCTCCTTAGGCAAGGGATTTCGCCATCTGAAACAAGTCATCTTGGAATTTTCTCTCTAAAATTTTTTTATATGAAGGTTCAAAAGATGAAATTTTTATGAGGCAAAGCTGAAATCCTGACGAAGCTACAGTAAAAATTTCAGATCAAGGTGCACAATATTTTTGGAGATATTATCTGTGGAAGTCAAGGTTTTTGCAGGCTCCTGAAATTCATCTCAAAGAAGTGACCTTGGTAAAATCGTCATAAATCTCTCTCTGAGTATCAGATTGGAATTACATAAAAAGTGGCGGATAGTGCACATTCTTTACATTTCTCTCTATTAATTTCATAGCCAAATGAAGAAACAGTGACACATGGCATGTCATACAAGTGCGCTCTGCTGAAATAGTCCATAATTAGGGCATTGTGAGAGATTGGGTATAACTCTCTCTTGAAGAATCCAAATTGGGTCAGACCTATGGCATTGGAAATATGACTTAGAGGAATACTACAAGACCGAAAATCAGATATTGAGGATCTAAAATAACATAGATACACCAGATTCAATATCGAGCTCCTAGAAGGCAAGAAAAAGCTAGATCATGTGTTGTCAAGGGTTGCAAAGGACCAGAATTTCTACGGCAGCAAAGAAAAGCAAGGTGCAGCAGAGGGTAGCATGACAAGAGTAGCAACCAAGGTGCATAACAGCAGCAAGAAGTTCATCATATGAAGTCTTCAAGTGGGCAGCACTGCATACAATCATTGTAAAGGTATCATTGTACTTAGTCATTGTAAATACATTATTATACAAATTGTACTAATGTCTATCTGCCAAGGGTTGAAGAGGCAGTGTTGGGAGGTCTAGGATCATCATTAGGTGGTTGTGTCAAAGTTGGGGTTATGGTCTAGTATATATTATTCTTCTACATCATTCTATATCATTGTAAAGTGGACCATTTTCCCTGGTACGGGAGTCCATTCTTCTTTTATTCTTCTATAGGGTGGTAGGGTGGTGCTAGGGTGAGTTGTAGCTCATTGGGTGTTGGGGCATTTGTTCAGTTGACTACTGAAGAATCTCGGGCGTTGGAGCGTCCATCCAGTGGGAGCTGGAGAAGAATGCTTTTCTAGATTCTAAGAAGTTGGAGCTTTATTTTCAATTGGAGTTGAATATTAAAGAATTATTAGAAAAGCATTAGGTGGTTTTTGTCCCAGAGTGGGTTTCCACCTTAAAAACTGTGTGCATTTGTGTTCCTCTTTTTTGCTGCTATCATTGTACAAACACTAATAATAATTGAAGATTAACTAATGCTCTAATTGAAAGGAATACTGATTCACCCCCCCTCTCAGTATTTCCAACAATTGGAATCAGAGCTTGGTTCCTTCAATAGTAGTTTAATAGCTGGAAGGAGGTCATGGAGCATACCAAGAATGGTGTACCTTTGTTCAATGAAAATAATTATGCACTCTGGAAAGGAAGAATGGAGGTCTATCTCTTGGTGCAAGGTTACGAAGTATGGGACACTGTTAAAAATGGATTTACATCAACCGCGGATGAACAAGGTAAGAAGAATTTGGTAAATGATGCAAAAGCAAAGAATATTATTATCAGTGGAATTATTGAATCTGCTTATCATAAGGTGTTGGGTTGTAAAACCGCCAAAAATGTATGGGACAAGCTTGAGAATATATATGCATGTGACTCAAATGTCAAAGAAGCAAAGCTTCAAATCTATAGAGAAAAATTTGAGCAACTCAGAATGAAAGAAGATTGCAACATTGCTGCATACTTTCAATACGTTGATGAAATAACCAATACTCTGGAAGGATTGGGAGAGCCAGTTGATGAGAAGACTATTATACGGAAGATTCTTAGAACGTTACCAAGGAGATTCAACCCAAAGGTATTGGTCTTAGAATACAGTGCAAATCTGGACAAACTCAGCAAAGAGGAATTACATGGAGTTCTCATAGCATATGAAATGAGACTTGATGAAGAAGAGGGTAATTCGCATCTAGAAACCGCGTTTGTTGCATCTAATAAAACCAATAAGGATAAAAAACCTTCAATTGAAAAGACATGCAAATGCAAGTGTGAAGAAAAGGGAGATGATGAAGAAGGTCTTTCAGATGAAGAATATGCTTACTTCACGAGAAAACTAAAAATTGGTAAGGAACAATTCAAAGGTAAACTTCCATTGATATGTTTCAGCTGTAATGAGGTTGGGAATTTTGCAGCAAAATGTCCAAACAGAAGTAATGACAACTCAAAAGGAAAGAAAGGCTTTAAGAAATTCAACAAGCAAGGATCCAAAAGGAACTTTCTCTCTAAAGAAGATATCTCATCATCCGATGAAGACAATGACAGTGAAGAAGAAGCCAATGAGGGAGTACTGTTTATGGCCAAGCACAATAAACCCAAGCACAATAAACAAGAGGTATCAAAAAATGAAGAAGAAGGATGGACCATAGAATAATTTTATGAGGAAGCAATCAAGCTTATAAAAGATCTCAAGGCGGAGAAGATCCGTTCCAATACTCTTGAAGAACAAGTTCAAGGTCTCAAAATTGAAGTTGAAGAACACAAATGCATTGAAGAGTCACTTCAAAAGAAGTTTGAAGAAAGCAACCAAGAAAGGGAAGAATTAGAAGCCGAAGTAGTCTCGCTGCGTGAGGAAGTGAAGAAAGGAAAAACTATCCAAAACTATGCCAACAACTCAAGGGCATTGGAAGAACTCATCAACAATCAATGATCTTACAATGAAAAAACTGGCATCGGTTACAAAGAAGAAGAAGCAGGACCTTCTACAACAAAATAAAATGAACCTATGAGATCTGACATGCATGTAGACTTCATTGGACAAGATTCGCAAGAACAGCCTTGGAAGACAATTCCTCGACGAAAATTTCCATCCAGGTACCAACATATTTTTTATGGCTACTGTTATTCATGTGGAAAATTTGGTCATAAAGCTGTAGAATGTTGCACATACCCTAGGAACAAATAGAATTCTAGGAGATCTATCAAATATGAACCTCCCAAGGTTCAGCGGAACATCAATAGATTTGAACATTTAAGAAATAATATTGAATGTTACAAATGTCGAAAATTTGGACACATAGCCAAAGACTGCAGACTTGAAAATCCTCCAGAAGAATATTCGAAGCCACAGAATGAACAAACATGGAAGAAGAAGAAGAATGATAATTGTGCTCTCGCTTTCAAGGCTCAAAAGAACAAAGATGTGTGGTATGTTGATAGCGGTTGCTCAACACATATGACTGGAGATAGAAATAAATTTGTATCTTTGAAAGAGAAGAAGGATGGAACCATGTCCTTTGGAAATGATGGATCTTCAAATGTTATAGGATCAGGTACTGTCACTCTCGAAAGCAAAGATGCTCTAGCCAAGAATGTTCTATTGGTTGAAAACATGAATCACAATCTGCTCAGTGTTGGACAAATGTGTGATCAAGGATACACAATACTATTCAACTCCACGAAATGTGAAATCAGGAAAGGCGTGTATGGTGAAATTGTGGCTATAGCAAGTTGAGCTCCAAATGACATGTATGTTCTAGATGAAGCAACTAAAGCATGTCTAATAGCTAAAGAGGATGATACAATAATTGGTAGCAATGATGATCGACTTAAGTAAGAAGTTTGCTACAAAGGCGCAAAGTGATTTCGAGATGTCTTGACTTGGTGAGCTGACATACTTCTTAGGGCTTCAAATATCTCAGCAAGAGAAAGGAATATTTATATGTCAAGCCAAGTACATCAAGGAAATGCTCAAGAAATTTAAAATGGAATATTGCAAACCCATCCTTACTCCAATGGTAACAGGTTGCAAATTGAGCATAGACTACTCATCTAAGGATGTGGATCAAAGGATGTACAGATCTATCATTGGTAGTCTTCTATATGTAATAGCCTCCCGGCCAGATGTTATGCAAGCAGTTGGACAAGTAGCAAGATTCCAAGTAGCACCAAAAGAATTACATATTATTACCATCAAAATAATTCTTCGATATCTAAATGGAACAATAGAATATGGCATGTGGTATCCCAAGGGTAACAATCTCATTATTCATTCCTTTACAGATGCAGATTGGGCAGGAAGTGTTGATGATCGTGAGAGTACTTGTGAGGCATTGGAATATCTTCGCCAGAAGCTTGGGATTCTCCCAAGTTCTCATTAGATTTTTCTTATTCAGAATATAAAGGGGGAGTGGAAGTGTGTAAAAATGCACAGGATGGTTGTGTTTCAAGGGGAGTTACCCTTTTCCATTGATGTCAAAGGGGGAGAAAATGTTGTAGGAAGAGGTGTCATGATCGCAGGGGGAGTACTTGTGTTGCCATCAATGCCAAAGGTGGAGATTGTTGATCAGCGGTTGTCATTGATGTCAACCCAATCAGCACCAGGGGCTAACCCAATATTGCATGGGACTTTTGACCTACCAAATTAATATATTCTAGGTCAATAATGCTTTTTATGGTTTCTACTCGTCGAGATGTTTCCGTTGATATATGGCACACCATGTAATTCTTCATGGTTTGAGAGATATTCATGTTTGAAGTTTGTACCCCTAGTTAGTGGGCTAAAACCCCATGGGTTTGGGGCATGGGTCATTGAAAATTCATAATAAATATTTTTTAAGCTCCTAAAATCCCTCCCACATTCACTTGTTGATGCCCCTCTCAACTTAAGCATTTATATAAATTGTGATCTTCATTTCCTCCTTCGGCAAGGGATTTCGCCATATGAAACATGTCATCGTGTAATTTTCACTATAAATTTTTTTCTACGAAGGTTCAAAAGCTGAAATGTTTATGAGGCAAAGAAAAAATCCTGAGGAAGCTTCTGTAAAAATTTCAGATCAAGGTGCGCAATATTTTTGGAGATATGATCTGTGGAAGTCAGGGTTTTTGCAGGCTCCGGAATTTCATCTCAAAGAAGTGACCTTGGTAAAATCATCATAACTCTCTCTTTGAGTATCAGATTGAAATTCCATAAGAAATGGTAGATAGTGCACAGTCTATAGTTTTTCGCTCTATCAATTTGAGATCCAAATGAAGAAAAAATGACACGTGGCATGTCATACAAGTGCGCTCTGCTGAAACAGTCCATAATTAGGGCATTGTGAGAGATTGGGTATAACTCTCTCTTGAAGAATCCAAATTGGTTCAGACCTATGGCATTGGAAAGAATACTCAGAGGAATAATATAGGACTAAAAATCAGATATTGAGGATCTGAAATAATAGTGATACACCAGATTCAATATCGAGCTCCTAGAAGGCAAAGAAAAAGCTAGATCATGTGTTGTCAAGGGTTGCAAAGAACCAGACTTTCTAGGGAAGAAAAGCAAAGCAAGGTGTAGCATAGGGTAGCATGAAAACAGCATCAACAAAGGTGCATAACAGCAGCAAGAATTTCATCCTATGAAGTCTTCAAGTGGGCAACACTGCATACAATCATTGTAAAGGTATCATTGTACTAAGTCATTGTAATACATTATTGTAAAAATTGTACTAGTGTCTATCTACGAAGGGTTGAAGAGGCGGTGTTGGGAGGTCTAGGATCATCATTAAGCAGTTGTGTCAAATTTGGGGTTATGGCCTAGTATATATTCTTCTTCTACATCATTCTATATCGTTGTAAAGTGGACCATTTTCCCTGGTATGGGAGTCCATTCTTATTTTATTCTTCTATAGGGTGGTAGGGTGGTTTTAGGGTGAGTTGTAGCTCATTGGATGTTGGGGCATCCATTCAGTTGACTACTAAAGAATCTCGGGCATTGGAGCATCCATCTAGTGGGAGCTAGAGAAGAATTATTTTCTAGATTCTAGGAAGTTGGAGCTTTATTTTCAATTGGAGTTGAATATTAAAGAATTATTAGAAAAGCATTAGGTGGTTTTTGTCCCAAAGTGGGTTTCCACCTTAAAAATTGTGTGAATTCGTGTTCCTCTTGTTTGCTGCTATCATTGTACAAACATTGATAATAATTGAAGATTAACTAATGCTCTAATTGAAAGGAATACTGATTCACCCCCCCCCCCCCCCAACTATTTCCAACATTAAATTGTGAGTGTAGTAGGTTTAAAGGGCAATTAAGAATCCTTTAACGTATTCTAAAACAAGAAGGGTCTTTAAGATTACTATGTTTTAAGAAAGAATCAAAGGATAGGGCACACCATAAACTTCTTTGACCTAGCTTCACCAAGTAAACTTTAAAACAACAATCCAGCAAACCCTAGAGAGCAGAGAACTCCTAAATTCTCTAGTTATTTACTTTCAGAGAAAGAAAACATTCAAGATAACACATTAGTAATGATTAAAGAGAAGGGAACTCCTAAATTCCTTAATCAAACTATAAAAGACCTTCAAAGTGACTATTCAATATGGACTAAAGGACAGGGAAAACCATAAACTTCTTTAGCCAAACCCTAATTAGTAAAATTCAAAGAAAAGGCCTTAAAAACAATGTTTTAAGATACACCAAAGGATAGGGCATACCATAAAATTCTTTGGATTAGCTCCATTAAATCATTTTCAAGAAAACAAGCTAAATGGAGTCAAAGAGTAATTAAGAATTCTTCAATCAGACCTAGCATAGGAAAACATCTAAACAACAGAAGGTAGACAGAATTAAGATGACTCTCAACAACATATATTAATCTAAATTTTCTACTCTGTCATAAGAGAAAGATGAACAATATGGAAAACATAAGAAGACAATAACTAAATTGGAATAACATCACCATTTGATAAAGCCCATGAATCCTGCAAATGTGCTTGTTCCATTATCATTCAGTCCAAGACAATTACAAAGCTCCAAAGCCAAAAACTCTTTATCACTCAAAGTCTATGTGATTTTCATCTCAACAATCAACCAACCAACTTATGAAGCATTACATGCAGTATTTAACTGAAAAATGAGGAAGAAAACCCTAGCTAGGGTTTTAGAAGTCATTAATTACATATTAAATGCATTTGACCTTTGAGACCATGCAAGGCCCAAGGCAAAAATATCTAAACTCATTTATGGAAAAAATAACTTCTAACATAAATATTTAAGCTAATTTAGGAAAAAAGTTGACTTTAAGGCTTAAAAAATATTTTTCAATAACTCCTAGCAAGGGCGCAGCTCCAAGGTATAGGGGCGCAGCGCCAAGCCAAATGCGCAATGCTAAGACTGAAAAACTCACCTATTTTGTAGTTGAGTTTTGGAGGAATTCCCAGTGTCCAAATGAGATCCATGATAGCTCATTGGAAAGACTGTATTGTCTAGTTTCCATATCTATCATTATTTTCCAGAATGGTGCCCAATTTCATGGTCAAAAACCACTTTTCCCAAGACTGCTAACGGCACAATGACAGTGCTGAAAAGAGGGCAAAAAGGTGATTTTTAGGTGGTTTTTGGCCCTTTTGAGGGACGAGATTTGCTCCAAATGCCCTGAAATTTTCTAAGGATGATGTCCTTGGCATGAGGAATATGAATATGCAAACCATTTTTAATTTTAGCACCCCAAAAAATAACACAACGTCAGTGGCACTGCGCGTTTGGCCATTTTTTCTACTAGCCAAACTGTCAAAAACTCAAAATTTGAAAAAATGTGCCAAAATTGGATTTTTCTTTGCTGATCATGTTTGGGAGGCTTGGAGGGATACATCAGCAAGGATATCAAGCTTTTACTTCTCCTTTATCTCAGTCAAGGCCTGAATCTTTGCAAGGGCTCGTTTGAGCTTGGCCCTTGCAATTTTTGTTCCTCATGGCATAATGTCTTTCCATCTTTCTCTGCATGTCGGTGTCTCTCTTGGGCTTCTCTAATTGAAAATCTAGGTGAAAATTTTCTCTCTCTAGCCAAGATTCTCTATCATAGCGAATTTCCATGGCAAGCAACTCACTTGGAGAGAGTTGCTCTGCCAATTTTGTCTCTTTCTGTCTTTCCCGGGCTAAAGACTTCTTCAACCCAATTATCCTTGGCCTCTTCCTAGGAAGTTGTTCTTCCTCATCCTCACTTTCATCAAAAGTGCCAAAGGTCTCATCTAGCATAGCCTTGGCTTTTCCAGCCTCTTTCCGAGCTCTGATTGTTCTCACCTCACTGATGGCCTGCTTTGTTTCCAACTGCTGGCTCTCAAGCTCAAGGTAGTTGATCACATTCTTTGCTCTACCAATATTAGTTTAAAGCTCAATAATCTTGGCATCATTGATTTTGAACAGCATATTGGTAATCCTCTCCTCATCATCATCCTCTAGGTCAATCAGTTGAAATTCTTGTTCAGTTTCATGCTTGTCTTCCTCCTCTTTAATAATGACCTGCGCTGTGACCGTTTCCTTACCCTTGCCAAGTTGTTTTGTTGATTTAGAAGGCATGGCCCCTTGCATCTCAAGTGCAGCAAACACATCCCTATAACCCCTCCAGTATGTCAAAGGAAATGGCTCAATGTCACTCATTTTAGTGCCATCCGTCTCAATGTTCTCATCACTGTTTGATGATGTGTCATCATGATATGAGGGTGAAGGGATGTGAGAAGGTGATGTGGAAGGGTCATCGTGGGATGAAGGAATGTGAGTGGATGGTGATGCATGAGTAGTGGGATGTGATGGAGAAGTAGGAATGGGAGGATGAGAAGATGAAGGAATATCTTGCTGATGATGGCCATGTGGAGTAGTGAAAAATTCATTGGCAATGAAGGTCTCCCATCGAATATTATTTTGCTGGAGTTGGTGCATAACCACCATCTTGATAAGTGAGTGATGAAACAATCTCTACATTTGTTGAGGATAATATCTCTTTTGCACTATGTAGGCCATTTTTTCAATGCTTTGGTAGAGATTATATGGTATATGCAGCATTCTCACTCTAGTAAAGTGCATAAGAAGATGGATGTGGTAGGAGTAGAGGTAGGAGAACCTTCCCTCACATGTGAAATACTTCATGATTATCCTCATCATGGGTGCATATCTATCAAGTAGATGAGAAAAAGGAAAGATGGACTTGTGGTGGTCTTTATACCTAAGTTTAAGATATGGTTTAAAATAACTCATGTCTAGGTTTGCTTGCTTGAACTACTTTTATCCCACACTTGGTATTCCTGTAGAATTTGTAATGGCACTTGTAGACAACTCAAAGGTGACCCTGACAAGATTAACTTGTTTGTCATGCAAATTGATAATGAAAAGTCTTGTTAGCTCAGGGTGGTTTTGTACTTGTTGCACCTTCTCACAAAATTCAAAGCAGCCTACATGTTTGAAGCAGGAAACGGTAAGGGGAGATGCCATGAGTTCCCTAGTATTGAGGGGTTCAGATATATTTATCTTTCCTCCTTTATGATCATGCCTCCTTGGCATTTGTGCCTCCATACCACTGTCTTCACCCTCAAACATTGTAAACTCTGTTTTGGAAACCCTAAGGCTAATGTGAAATGAGATGGAGGGAGGGTATGAAATGACAGTTTTACAAATGAATGGAATGAGTGAGAATGAAGGGAATGGATATTGTGAAAATAAAGATGAATCACAGCCCTCAAACAATGTAGCTACCCCTGTCTATCACTGATTTTCTTCAAGGAATATGAAGTAGGGATGAAACAATGATTTCATTCTTAAAAATTAGGGTTTGATTAGGGTTTCATTTTCATTGATTAAATGATGATCAAAATAGCTTCAAAGTGGGTTATGGAATGTACTTACCTCTTATCAGTGTCTTAGAAGACTTGAGCCAAGATTTGGAAGAAATTTGATTTTATTTGGGTGATTAGAAGAGGGAGAAACCCTCTCTGTCCATGTGCGCAGCGCTAATGCTGAGGGCGCAACACCAAGCCTAAGTGCGCAGCGCCATTCCTGAGCGCGCAACACCAATGAAAATGAGCATAGGGTCTATCAGGCAAGATCACAACGCTATGTCAAGTGCACAACGACACCTCCCAGGTGCGCAGTGCCTTCAGAAAATGAATGCATGAAAACTCTCAAATGCGCAGCGCCGACTCCCAGGCGCACAACACCAAGACAATTTTCCCAAATTTGCTTGAAAACTCACACTCTTCTCCTATGAATGCTCTTGATATTTTGAAAGGTAATAGTGATTCATTAAAGTGTGAAATGAGATTTTATAGGCAAGAGTGATTTGTTTTAATTTTGAAAACCCATTTTCTAATGTCAAAGTCCTTTTTCTTTTCTCACTAACCCTTTTACACTTTTTCCTTGTAGGTGACTGAAAACATTGAATTGGCTTTAATTTTGATCATTGAGGCATGATAAGTTAATTTTGGAAACTTTAGGATGATTACACATAGCAATATCTTCGAAATCCTCTCTTGTTTTCATCATAAGGCTTAACTTAATTCTTACACCTTCTCTGGCCACTTTTCCAAAACCCTAGGTGTCTACAATCTTGACATCAATCATCAATGTTGTCTTCTAAGTTATCTATAGCCCTATCAAGTTCATTCATTTATGTCCAGTTCACCTCATCTTTTTCCATATTCCATCAATATATTCTGATAGACTTTCTTCATGCTTGGCCTTGTGTGCTTCCTCCATGTCAATTTCTGCAAGTGATCACTATTTTGGCACTCAAATGGACCATAAAGTTCAAAACCCTAGTTCTCTACAAGACCAAGCTGTTCTCCTTTCCGTTGTTGTAAGTTGTCTTCATTCAGGAGTAGATAGTATACATCATCGGTACTTTCTGCTAATAAATCTTTCAACACTCCTGCAGAAGTGTTGAACTATTTCCATTTTCTCATTTTTAGACTTTGAACTAAGAAGATAATCCTCTTTGGAAACTTTAAGTCCTTCTTGAATAACCATGTCTTGACAATCTATTATATCTGAGCCAGATTCTAGCAAAGGAAAAGTAGTGCCTGAAACATCCAAGGATGACATTAAACAATGTGAAACCCTAATGACCTAAAAGGAGGGTCCTTTGACCTGATTTTGACTGGAATTTGACTTGGAGATTTTCGAGTGAAAACAGAATATTATCAAAAGTGTTGTATTGAAGATCCAAAATCCAATGTACTTGACTTATCTAAAGAGCCTACAAAGATAGTTTTGAGACCATCAATGCTTGAGGAATCTAGGGAACATGGGAAAAAGTTTCTAGTTAGGAAAGAAGGAAAAAAATGAGAGGTATAAGCATATAATGAGTTTCTTAGGAACAACAGGGTGGCTTTGGGAAGACCAACTGAGGAAAAGTGAAAATATTTTTTATAAGGATAATGAAGGCAATGAGATTTCTGAAACTCAAGATATTCAAGAAATATTGTTTTCAGAAATCTATAAACATCCTATAGTCATCTAAAGATAGTGAAAAATATTGATGAATAACAAAAAAATATGTAGCTTTGGAACCTTTTGTGCAGCTTAGTTAACTTAGGAACTTATTACATCATGTAAAAATGAAATTTCACTTGAAACAAAATTTATTGAGAAATATCCCTACTTCTACTCCTTCATTTGCCGGATTTATGATGAAATGGCTGATGACTGAAACCCTAATGACCTAATGGAGACACTGAGCTGGATGAAGACCATGATGACATGACTGAAATGAATATGAAGAACTTTTAATGATGACCCATCCAACTACGAGATGGTAATGACCAGCAAGTGAAGTTTTTTGGAATGAGCAGAAATAGTCTTAGATACCACTAGCCAATGGCCAAATTTTTATATGAAGACCTACTGAAAACATGAAATTGACTTGACGCCCTAATAAACATTTTGAAAGAGCCCATTTGATCACTGGTGACATGTTGAACTGAATGACACTAACATTGGGTCCAACTAGGGATGGCGGCTTCTTGGAGGTGTCAAGAACATCATAGACCAAGTAGCCTAACCTATGGGCAAGGAGTCAAAATCAAAATACCAAACTCGTAACAGAAAATTGACTAAAAAAATGAACAGACTCGAACGGAAACATAAAATTATTGAAATTTAGAAATCAAAAACCAATCATGGAAACTTTATTGCCTTCACTTCGGGCTCCAAGCTTCGATGATCAACTTCTTCACACTTCAACAACAAAAGTAAACGGATATGTACAATGATAGTGAAAAAATTTCAGAATTCTGATCAAAATAAGTAGTGCTTGAGAACCCTACCATTTATTGGTCCTCCTCCACAATATTTCCCATTCATTTATTCTAATAGGTAAGCATGCTTTCCTCTTGAAGCTGAAATATTGTATGGCCCTTTCCATAAATTCTCGAACTTACCATTCTTCCCTCTCTTTTTTTCTTGCTTCCAAATGGAGGAATCCATCACCAATGCTGAAGTCATCTGCCTTTGTCTTGTGATCATATACTTTCTTGATTCTTTCCTGAAGCTTGAAAGTGTTTTAAAACACCTCCTCCCTAGTTTGTTGTAAATGGATCATCTGATTTATCTGTCGTTGAACATCATTTGGCTCGTTGAAAATTTCCTACAATATCTTCATGGCTGAGACAATGAGAGAGGTAGGAAATACCTTATCAATCCTACAGACTAACTCAAAATGTGACATACCTATAGAATTCTTGTTGCTTACTCTATCTGCCCATAAGGCATTTATGAGCTTCTTATGCCAAATTTTCTTGTTCACTTCCAACATCTTCTTTATAATGTCATCAAATGTCCCAAACTGATATTGTACTTCTAATATAAATCCATCATATTTTTAGATTTTAATGTAGCTACATTATCCGTGATGATCTTCGGCAAACAACCAAATCTGGATAAGATATTAGATTCTAAAAATTGAATAATAATTAAATCATTTGCTTGCTTGGTTGGGATTTCTTCAATCCACTTCTTGAAATAATTTGCAGCCGTTAGAATCCACTTGTGTTGGGTGGATGATGAAGGATTGATTTCACCGATGAAATCAAGACCACATTGCTGAAATGGTGCGTGGACTGATATGGGCTACAAAGGCAGTGGGAGAAACTTCCTATTTCCTTGGAAAACTTGACATTTGTGACAACTCATCACCGTCTTCTACACATCAGAAAAATGAGTGGGCCAATAGAAACCAGCCCTTAATATTTTTTTGTTGTGGTCTTCCAATATAAATGGCTGCTACAATCACCCTTGTGGAAATCTCATCAGGAGTTCATAAATTTTTCTCAAAATTCAAAGTTACAGGATTGGGTTGAAAATAGGATGGTTGTGTAGATCTCTTCTTCCTAATTCCAGTGCCATGAACAGTTCGAAAACTCGATTTCTTATGAGGGAGATATCACATTTTGATCGAAATCCCAAATAGGTAAAATTTGCAACAGGGTTGACTGGGATGCCTAGTCAGCAAGGTGGATGCATTGTCAGCAAGAGGAATAATATGAGGAATATTCCTTCCTCAGAGCCAACCATAGGTTGACAAGTGGTGCAATTCTATCGGTGTACAGGTTTCAGATATGGCCAATCATAAGGTGACACGTGGCCAACCCTGAGGCCGCCATGTGTCCCTATAGTGGTGTATTAAAATTTTGGGTTGAGGTCTGCAGGGCCCGACCCGCGACCTCCAACAGAGCATGCACACGACACAACTGCCCAAGTTACACATGTTTCTTAACTATTATAGTTAACGGGTTTGTTATATGGTTTAATGAAAATCACATTGTGGGTTGGGGACCGCCGATAATCCCAACTCGCCAACGGTCCCTGTAGCAGGTCATCACATTACAACATTTAAAACCCAAATGTCGTTGCAACAAATGTAACCACAATAGTATTCCAACATTTTTGCAATGGTTTCGCTATGTCACATGGAAACGTTAATTCTACTGTTAACTCTGATGGTTTCTCCACTAACACAAAGTTCAACCCGGAGTTTAAACTTATCCATAGTTAATAACTATAGTTTATGCCTATAGTTCCACTGACTATCACGGTTAGGCCGCAGGTATGGGTTGCATGTGCCCAACCACCCAACCGCACAGTTAATGCCACGGTTTGGACTAGCGGATTTTTGGCAACGTGCCAAAAAAGGTGGAAATCCACTATTTTTACTCCAGTTAAGTGGATTCCTCCACTTTTAGTGGAGTTTTTATAGGTGTAACTGGGAAAATGAGTAGGAGATTGAATTTTCGCCCATTCAGAGTGAATGAAGAGTTATTTTTGACTAATTGGAGCATTCTGGAGCCATTGGTGCAGAGAAAACCTCCATTAGAGAGCTATAATTACATGTATTTGCAAAATTTTGAGCATAATGAAAGATGGACATGCCATTGGGAGTTGGACCAGTAGATGTAGCCCAAGAGGGGTGAATTCCTTCATCATGCCCACTATGTAAATCTTTTGTGGTGACTTATTTCTCTATTTTACGTTGTTGTCTAGTGTTATTTGTGCTTATTTCATGCTTCTAATTCACTAAAATCATCTACAATTCATGGTTAAAATCCTTAATCCTTAAGCAAACTAATGAGACAAGTATGCACATGTTTATAAACTGAAAAGACACTTAGCACAACAAAACTAATATAGTCCTTTCAGATCAGATTGGTATCAGAGCTAGAGTTTTATTCTCTGGTTTTGTTTTGTGCAAAGAATTGTTTAACTGTTTGCAATTTTTATATGCTTACAAGGCTCAAGCTCAAAAGAGGAGAAGGCAAATTTGTGGGAGCAGAAGGGTCTCAAGAAGATCCAAAGAAAAGGAGAGCGAGATTTCCACAATCTCCACCAGCTAGTTCACCTCCTAAGGAAGCAGAAGCTACATTAAGCATGTTTCATAGAGAAGGAGAAATCCATGAAGAAGTTGATCCCAAGGAAGAAGAAAGAGTGTTTAGGAAAGCATTCCTTGACATGATTGAGATGGTTAGAATCCTTTATCAAGAAAGGAATTAGAGACCGGAAGGAGAAGGATCCAAACTTCACAAGGAAGGATAGGGATCTTCAGGAGGTCACAAGGATGAAGATAAGTTAAAGAAGGGAAATGGAGGAAACAGAGGCAATGGAAAGCCATCATCCTCACCCTCATCATCATCATCCTCTACTTCTTCTTCAGTACATCAGCCACGCAAGTCAAAGAACACTGGTAAAAGTCCCTTTTTAAAAGTTGATGTTAAGTTTGAATTGCCAATGTTTAATGGTGAAGTCAATGCATAAAAGCCTGAAAATTGGATTAGGCAATTGGAGGTCTATCTGAGAATCCAGAATCTTCAAGATGATGATGCCAAAATCCAATTAGCTTCATTGATAATGGAAGGTGCAGCACTTGTTTGGTGGGAAGCCAAGACAAATGAGGAGATCAAGAAACATGGTAAGATTATTATATCATGGTCATATTTCATTACTGCTATAAAACAAAAGTTTTATCCATTAGCTCATATGCAGAAATCCGTAATGAACTGGAAAAAATTTAGGCAATTGAAGGGACAAAATGTGAAAGGATACACCCAAGAATTTAGGAGAAGAGTTCTCTTATTAGGGGTAGATTTTCAGAGCTAAGATACGTTGCTCAAGTACATAGGAGGCTTACATAGCTACCTAAAACATATTATTCTCATGTTTAACCCCACAAGTATAGATGAAGTATGTGTTTAGGCCACACATCTAGAAGCTAGAGGGAAGAACATTTCTGAAGAGGGTAGAAAGAAACCTTTTAAGGGTAAAAAAAAAGAGAAGATATCAAAAGGTAAAAGAAAAAATAATGCATCTGTTAAGAAAGAGGGAGAAAATTTGGTTTGTAAACATTGTTCAAAACAAGGCCATGATGAAAATAATTGTTGGAAATTACATCCTGAAATGAGGCCAAAGAAACCCAATAACAAAGGGAAACAAAAAACTGTAGCTACAACTCAACATGATTTAGGATATGATTCAAGTGATGAATCTAATATTACAGCCATGGGATTGAAGAACATGAAGGGAAAATAAATTTAAACTAAACCCAGTACTAGTACATCAAACTGTCACATACATGCTCCAAATGAAGAAGAAATAATTGAACTGTTTCATGCGAGGGTCATATCCAAGCATACCAAGATTGACACATTGTTTGACAGTGGGTCACAAGAAAAATTAATCTCTGAAGACTTGGTCAAGAAACTTAACCTTGAGACCATACCACATCCAAAACCATATCCACTTGCTTGGATTTGTAAGGATGCAAATTTAAAGGTTTCAAAGAAATGTATATTGCGGTTTGCAATCACTGCAAATTTTATTGACACGGTTGAATTAGATGTGGTTCCGCTTGACATAATAGGTATTGTATTGGGGAGTCCTTACTTGTATGACAGGAAAGCGATCTTCCATCGCCATGAGAACAAATATCATTTATTCAAATATGGAAAGGAGTGCATTGTTAGAGAACATCGCAAGAAGACAAATATTTCTATGGTAAATGTTGGACAGGTAAAGAGGCTGGTAAATTCAACTAAGAATTTTGTTCTTCTTATGAATAAGCCTAAAGCTGATGTTTATCATGAATAATTTGAGGGATGTGATCCTAAGTTGAAATCAAATTTATCTGATGTAGTTAATTCACATCATGAGATGTTTCAGGAGCCAACAGGATTGCCTCCAAAAAGAGAGATTCAACATGAGATTCAGTTGCAACAAGATTGTCCTCTTCTGAACATCAGTATGTATCGCATGTTGATAATGGAGAATGTTTAAATAAAGAGGCAAATCAAAGAGATGTTGGACAAAGGAATCATAAGGCCAAGAACTTTGCCATGTGGTTCACCCATAGTCTTGATACCAAAGAAAGATGGGACTTGGCACATGTGTGTATATTTTCAAGCTTTGAACAAGATTATGGTAAAGAATCATTACCCACTCCCAAGAATAGATGACTTTCTTGATCAGCTGAAAGAAGAAAATTTTTTCACTAAGTTATATTTATGAAGTGGATATCATCAAGTAAGAATTGCAGAAAGTGATATATGGAAAACTACATTCAAAACGAAACAAGGACTCTTTTAGTGGTTAGTTATGCCATTTGGTTTGTGTAATGCACCAGTAACTTTCATGCGTGTTATGGATAGTGTTTTGCATCCATTCCTTGATGAATTTGTTATTGTATACTTAGATGACATATTTATTTTCAGCAAAACAAGAGAAGAACATGTCTTGCATATGAATAGAGTGCTTGATGTTTTGAAGAAAGAGAAATTGTTTCTTAAGATGTCAAAATGTGAGTTTGGAAAGACTTATTTGGTCTATTTGGGACATATTGTAGGAGGAGAAGAGTTGAGAATTGATCCTTCTAAAGTGGAAGCCATTGTGAATTGGCCCACACCCAAAACAATAACTGAGGTAAGAAGTTTCTTAGGTGCATCTCAGTATTGGAGGAAGTTTATTGCTAAATTTTCTTCCATCACAGCTCCTATGCATGCAGTGACAAGTGTGAAGAAAGGCTTCCAATGGGGAGGCAACCAAAAAAAATATTTTGAAGCTTTAAAAGACAATATCAGTTCAGCTCCAGTCCTTGTATTACCAAATTTGAGACAGTCATTCGAGATACAAACTGATGCTAGTGATTATGCCATGGGCGCAGTACTTTTGTAGCATGGTAAGCCTATCGCTTTTCATTCTGAAACATTTAATGGTGTTGTGACAAATTATAGTACATATGAAAAATAACTGTATGCGTTGGTACAAAGTTTCAAGAAGTGGAAATACTACTTGATGGGTAAAGAGACTATTGTGCATACTGATCACCAACTATTATAGTACTTGCAGTTACAAACAAAATTGCAGCAATAAAGACATTTCAGGTGGATGGTATTTCTTCAACAGTTTCACTTGGTTATAAGGTACAAGAAAGGTATTTTCAATAAAGTTGCTAATATGCTTTCAAGACCAATCATTAGTGCATCTACTTTACTCAAAAATGATTATGTTGTACACAAGAGTTACATAGAACAATATGCACATGACGTTGATTTTCAAGATGTGTATGCTAGTTTGAGTGAAGGGAATCAAGTTGAAGAAAAAGATTATCACATGCATAAAAATGTGTTGTTTCATTTGTGCAAGCTCTGTATACCATAAAGAGAGAGGTTAAGTGTCATGAGAGAAGCTCATTCATCTCTATTGCTGGACACTTTGGGGTAAGAAAAACAGTGGCGCATCTACAAAGGTATTGCTATTGACCTCGCATTATAGATAGTGTGTCGCGTTTTATAAGAGGTTGTTCTATGTGCGCAACAAGTAAGCCTAGTAATAGGAAGCTTGGGTTGTACACGCCACTACCGGTACTATCAAGGCCATGGGAGAGTGTCTCCATGGACTATTTTGGAGGTCTACCTATGTAAATAAAGCAACATGATTATCTTTATGTAGTTGTGGATAGATTCAGTAAAATGTGTATACTTATGCCATGTAAGAAAACCATTATTACTAAACTTTATTTTCAACATGTTTGGGTTCATTTTGGATTGTCAACTTCTATTGTTAGTGATAGGGATTCCAGTTTCATTGGGAATTTTTGGTCCAATCTATGGAAGATGATGGACACAAAGTTGAAAAAGAGTACTACTTTTCATCAGCAAATAGATGGACAAACTGAGGTGGTGAACAAAACTGTTGTGCATCTATTGAGAGGATATTGCAGAAAACATCCAATGTTGTGGGATGAACAACTACATTACATTCAACACACTTAAAACCAGGCAAGGCACTCTTCAAATCAAACATCACCTTTTGAAGTATGCTTTGGGTTTTTTCCAAAATCGCCATTAGACTTCATCTTTGGAAAGGATGTTGCAATAGATGGCCATAGTGACATTGACAAGGCTCTAAAGTTCATTGAGAAAATTCATATTATACATCAACAAGTTCAAGAACAACTTGATAAAAGTCAAAGAAAATACAAAGAGAGGCATGAAAAACATAGAGTTGATCACAAGTTTCAAGAGGGAGATGAGGTATGGTTGCACATTAGCAAAGAAAGGATGCAAGGGGAAGGTAAAAAGCTCAAACCCATTCACTATGGTCCATTCAAGAACATAAAGAAAGTTGGTAATAATGCATTTCAACTTGACTTGCCTTCATATATGAAAATGTATTCAGTTTTTAATGTTTAAAACTTAAATTTGTATGAGCTACCTTTGATCGATGATCAAGGAAGTGATGTTCAGCTACCTTCTATTGAAGATTTCTCGCCAAAATTTCTAGATGAGCTCAAGGAAGATACAATTCTTGATAGCATGACAAGAGCATCCAAGAAGGGAAGTGTTGACTACCTTCGAGTTGGGCTCAAAGGCACTAAGCGAAGCAAGTCAAAGTGGATGGAGGTTGGAAAGGTGAGGGAGTTGTACCCTCATCTCCTGAATAGGTAATCAAGTCTTTTGGGGTCCAAAAGCTTCCCAATGGGGAGGAGTGATCAAGAGTTCATAAATTTTTCTCAAAACAAAAAGTTACAGGATTAGGTTTAAACTAGGATGGTTACGTATATCTCATCTTCCTGATTCTGGCACTGCAAACGGTTCGAAAAACCGATGTCGTATGAGGGAGATATCATGTTCTGATCGATAAGGTTGACTGGGATGCCCAGTCAGCAAGGTGGATGCACAGTCAGAAAAAGAAATATTCTGAGGAATATTCCTTCCTTAAAGCCAACCATAGGTTGATAAGTGGTGCAATTCTATTGGTGTATGGGTTTCGTAATTGGCCAATCAGAAGGTGACACGTGGCTAGCCTTGAGGCTACCATGTGTCCTTATAGTGGTGTATTAAAATTTTGGGTTGAGGTCCGCAGGGCTCGACCCTGCGACCTGCAGTAGAGCACACACGCGACACAACCACTTGAGCTACACATGTTTCTTAAATGTTGTAGTTCACGAGTTTGTTATATGGTTTAATGAAAATCTCATTGTGGGTTAGGGAACATCGATGGTCCCAACCAGCCAGCGGTCCCCGTAGCAGGGGGTCACATTACAACATTTAAACTCCAACTGACGTTGCAACAAACGTAACTCCAATAGTCCGCAATAATTTCCACAATGGTTTTTCTATGTCACATGGAAACGTTAATGCTACCATTAACTCTGATGGTTTCTCTGCTAACACAACATTCAACCCGGAGTTTAAACTTATCCACAGTTAATAACTACAACTTCCACCTATAGTTCCACTAACCATCACGATTAGGCTGCAGGTATGGGGTGCATGTGCCCAACCGCACAGTTAATGTCACGGTTTGGACTGGCATATTTTTGGCAACATGCCCAAAAAAGCGGAAATCCACTATTTTGACTCCAGTTAAGTGGATTCCTCCACTTTTAGTGGAGTTTTTCTAGGTGTAACTGGGAAATTGCGTAGGAGACTCAATTTTCACGCATTCAGAGTGAATGAAGAGTCATTTCTAACTAACTGGATCATTCTGGAGCCATTGGTGAAGAGAAAACAACCATTAGAGGCATGTAACTACATGTATTTGCAAAATTTTGAGCATAATGAAAGATGGACATGCCATTGGGAGCTGGACCAACAGATGTAGCCCAGGAGGGGTGAACTGCTTCATCATTTATACTGTGCAAATGTTATGTGGTGACTTATTTCTCTATTTTACTGTGTTTTTCAATGTTATTTTTGCTTATTTTATGCTTCTAATTCACAAGAATCATCTACAATTCATGGTTAATATCCTAAATCCTTAAGAAAACAAATGAGACAAGTATGCACATGTTTATAAAATAAAAGAAACTTAGCATAGAAAAACTAATATAGTCCTTTCAGATCAAAATCACTTATCATTTCACTTCACTTTCGATTAGACTGTTGGGAAAAATACTGAGAGGGGGTGAATCAGTATTTAGGGCATACTCAAATATTTTTACTTTTTTTTTCTCTAAAACCCATACGCTACTTCACTGAGCCCAACTCGCGTATATACGCAGATATCCTTCATAAAACTCGCATATACACAGAGATATTATTATGCATTTATTTCTTTACTTAGGTCTATGCATCATTCATTCATCAGAAGTTTAGTTAACAGTAAGAATGTGCAGTAATAACAGAATAAACCATCACACATAAGCAACACATATGAACACCAAGATTTTAGGTGGAAACCCAAGTCGGGAGAAAACCACCACTACCGTTGTCTCAGCCTTCAATATTTTATTATAGAGAAAACATCTTACAACCATGTACTGGCACAGACTCATACCAGCACGCAGGCACCCACCTGTAGAAGGCTACAACCTTCTCTCATTCACCAGCCTCTCCTGGAAGGGAGCTACAGCCCCTTGCTCTCGTTTACCAGCCTCTCCTGGAAGGGAGCTACAACCCCCTGCTCTCGTTTACCAGCCTCTCCTGGAAGGGAGCTACAACCCCATACTCTCGTTTACCAGCCTCACTTGGAAGGGAGCTACAACCCCCTGACTGAAGGCTACAACCCTCAACACCACCATGGACCACGTTTCATCAATTTTATTACTGGATCCAATAGCTTCAATAGATCACAACTTGCAGGCCACTTTTCATCCTATTTTCAGACTGGACCCACTCCACACATTTAAGCTCAATCATACATCAAACTGAAACTTATACCCTTATCAATTCATTCAATGAATCATCAACCAATCAGTCAACAACTTGATCTTTTCTCAACATAGTCAGCAACATAATCAATATTCAGAAAACCCAGATCTGTATGAATACATCATAGACAGATAGCAGTAATACAGCAGAACAGATCAAACATCTCATACCACAAACTTCATCAATACCTAGTTTTAATACGCGCTTTCCTTTCACTGATCCTACGTATATACACGCTTCCATGCATATCAACCCGCGTATACATCTTCACATACTTCAGAACTGGTTTCACATTACATACGCGCTTTCTCTGAATTAAACCCGCGTATATACGCGCTTCCTCTGCTGCAAACAAGCGTATAGATATTCAAAGATTATGGGCAAGCATACCCTTAGAACAACATATATATCTCGATTTTACCCTTTACTTCAGACAGATGTTCGCCTCATCATAGATCTAATCACTCCATAAACAGATCTAGTAGATACAAATACATTTCAAATCTAGATATCCCGCTTCATCATTTCTTCATAGGTGCATCATAGATTCAGATCTATCATCAAACCGTTACCCTTTCCATTCAGACATACTTCAGAGTGAAGTATAAATTCAAACCCAGACTCATGCACCCACATTGCACAATGAATTTCTTCTCCTTAAATAGATCTAGCCTTTGAAAATACCATGAGCCAAAACCACACAACTTCCGATGGTATTCCTGGACGGGATCACATAGACAATCCATCGCTCAATACAATGGGTCAATATCATGGTAGTAACCCCTGGTTTTATTTTTTTAGAGCGCAATTGGTCATACGCGACTTGGCACATACTTTTCCGCGTGTATACGCTACTTCTCCTAAACAAACCCGCGTATGCCTTGTGTCACACACTTTTCATCATTGTTTTGGCCCTTACTGATATTTCTTTCTCTGGTACTTCTGAGCTACTTGTAGAACATCAGATTTACAACATTAATAAACTCATCAAGCATCAAGAACAACTGCATTAAGTAGGTTTCCATCATCTTCATCAAGTGGGTTGCCATCAAGGACAACACTCTGCATCATATTGCCAACAATCTCCCCCTTTGGACTTGATGGCAACCACGATGGTGTTTGATCACCACAACAGATAGATACATTAAGAATAATGATATTCTCCCCTATTCAAACACCATGTCACTCTCCCCCTTTGACATCAAGGGCAAAGGGCGTATCAAAACCAACACAAGGTTGTTTTCTCCTCATGTAGATAGAAGAGCGCTGTAGATCTGATGTGCACTGAAGTTACCATGCTCCCCTTGAGTTCATGCTGAATCTTCAACCATATTTTTCAATGAAGTACATGACTCTATGACCTTCCTATCACCAAGGACTCATACTTACATCAAAGATCCAACCAAGTGGATTTACATATGAGACTCAAATACCCAACCAAGTGGGTTTACAAAATTTGACTTAAGTCCTTACATGACTGAATATTACAATTTTACATCATAGATCTCAACATGACCTTTTCATCAAATTACAAATATGAATTTTTATGACCAGTACCAGAAAAACCTCAAGAGAGAGAGATCTTATTTTAGAATCATCATAATGCCAACAATGCATTACGCTCAGCAAGGCTAATGCTCCCCCTGAAAAAAAATGTGCATCCAAGCATCCTTTCCATATGACCAAGGATCCCCCTTAGCTTGTGCAACCTGAAACTCTTTTAACAGCAAGTTATCAGTAATAATCTCTGCAAGATCTATCCTTATCTCTGAATCATAAGAATTCCATCTCATCCATGTGTGAAAACAAAGAATACTCTTCAGCAAAAAAAAAGCAAACAGGGCTCATCCATAATCTCATCATAAGAAACCATGTATCATGTCATCATCATTTAGAACTGAGAAATAAGCAGATACAGTGCCAATAATACAATCATTAGTAGTCAGACTGATGCTCCCCCTGAACCTGTGCTTCTGATCTTCAGCTTGTCATACTATTTTTCTTGTCCTAAATGCATACGTGACTGTCTCCACTGTAACTCGCGTGTATACGCGGCTTTAGTTCATAGAACCCGCGTATGGAAAGTGAAGTATTGAAAACTTCACATTCCTTCATCTCCCCCTGAGTTTGTACCTCCTGTACCTGTCTTCTTCACATCAGATGCTCTGTCAGAAATAAACATAACCAGAATAACCAAACCAACCATGGGAATCACCATACATTGCTCCCCCTGTGACGATACATTACCAATCCCTATAATGTATCTCACATCACTCCTGCAGTCATTAAGAGAAGCAAGCTTTAGAAGCGGATGACTACAGTAGGGTCAATATTCCCTACGTTTCTGACCGGTCCTCCTTTTTCCAGCTTTGCTTGAACTTTCTTATCGTGTGCTGGAAATTGTCCAATTTCTCAGATCTGTTCATCCTGCATTCTTTTTCCACATGTCCATACTTGTTGCAAGCATAACATCTTATGTGACCAGAAAAGTAAGCATAAGGATCATATTGTGTTCTTCTATTCCTTCTTCTATTGTAATCAACTGCTTTATGACCATACTTGCTACATGAAAAAAAATATCCCTTGAAGAAATCAGAGTACCTTTCTGTGTAGAATCTGTTTGTATGTGACTAAAACAATCTGCTTCTGCAATTGGCTGCAACATGCCCATAATTATGACATTTAAAGCATTCAACATTTTTGAATGATTTCCTTTGAGTGTTCATGATTGTCGGTTGAATTCTTGTTTCTTTCAACTCTTTAGGTTTTGCATTGACATCCTTTGAATCTTTAGCACTTCCTTGTGAACTAGATTCTCCTTTAACAGTTTCATGAAAACCAAGACCAAGTTTAATAACAGGAGACCTTTGATTACTAAGAATATTGTCTAGAATCTTAGTACTATCTTGAAACCTCAAGAGTTTATCCTTTTCTTCTAATTTACCTTTGAGAATGTTTACCTCAACCTCCAATTTTTGGCATTGCTTCATCATGCTTTCTTCAACCCTTTTTCCTTCTTCTACTTGATCATTAAATTTTAAAATTTCTTCCTTCAACCAATTTTCTTGTTCTTCACATGTTTGTAACAGCTCTTCATTCTTCTTATTTGATTTTTCCAGATCTTCTTTGAGAGAGATGATTTCTGCTTCAAGTCCTTCCTTTTCAAATGGTAGGGGTTCTTCATTCTTATTATTTGATTTTTCCAGATATTCTTTGAGAGAGATGATTTCTGCTTCAAGTCTTTCACTTTGATTGGTTGCATAAACATACAAATTTTGATACTTGTCTATCTGTCCATTCAATATTTCTTTTTGTTCATTCATTCTAGAGATCATATCTTTGTAGATAGATTCTCTCTTATGAAATTGATTCCAATCATTGCTTTCATCCTTGATCTTGAGATTTGCTTCTAGACTTATACTGTTACTTTCACTATCTTCACCATTGCATGCACAAGAAGATGAATCACAAGAACAACAATCAATACATGTTTCCTCTTCTTCACTTTCTGCTGCGCATGTTTTTTGAGGTATCTTCTTTCTTTGAGTAGCCTTCTTCTTTTGCTTCTTTGCCATGAGCACTTGCAGAACTTGGTCAGAATCTTCTTCATCCTCATTTGACATTTCATCATTATTTTCATTTGCATAATAACTCTTTCTCTTTTCAAATTGTTTCCCTTTATCATGATTTTCTTCATAAGGGAATTTAGCAGCATAATGACCAACTCTTCCACAAGCAAAACACTTGAAGGGAAGCTTACCTTTGAATCTTCCGGTTCCTAGTTGGATTCTTCTCACAAAATTTTCTTCTTCTTCTTCTGATATATAATTTGATTCCTTGACATCTTCCTTTTCTTTTCCTTTTGCACATGCCTTAAAAGCAGCTTCTTTGATTTGAGAGGGACCCCCTTGTCTCATTTCATAAGCAGTCAGGATACCATGTAATTGAACAATAGTAAGATTTTGCAGATCTTGCCTTTCTTCAATAGCTAATACTTTAGATTCAAATCTTGAAGTCAAAGATCTTAAGACTTTTTCCACCAGAGTAGTATCGGTTATGGATTCACCCAAACTTCTCATACGATTAACAATATCATCTAGACGTAAAAAGAAACTGGCAATACTCTCATCACTATGCATCCTTAAATTTTCATATTCAATTCCGAGAGTTTGGAGTTTTGCACTTTTTACCTTTGTATCTCCTTCATAGCTCAGAATGATTTTGTCCCATATTTCTTTTGCTGAATTTAGCTGCATCACTTTAGCAAATTCTGGTTCAGACATGCTTCCTAATAAGACATTGACGGATTTGGCATTGATTTCATATTTCTTCCTTTCTGCTGCATCAGTAGGAATACTTGCCGGATACTGATAACCTCCTTCCACGATTGCCCATACTTCTGCACCAAGACTTTGCAGATATGATTTTGTTTATTTTCCAGAATAACAGATTATTTCCATTGAATAGAGGTGGCCTTATAGACATTACCCCTTCATGACTTCCCATTGCGACGGATCTCCTTCAAGCGATCAAGCTTCTGCAGAAGGACCTGCTCTGATACCAATTGTTGGGAAAAATACTGAGAGGGGGGGGGGGTGAATCAGTATTTAGGGCATAATCAAATCTTTTTACTTTTTCTTTCTCTAAAACCCATACGCTACTGCACTGAGCCCAACTCGCGTATATACGCGGATATCCTTCATAAAAATCGCGTATACACAGAGATATTATTATGCATTTATTTCTTTACTTAGGTCTATGCATCATTCATTCATCAGAAGTTTAGTTAACAGTAAGCATGTGTAGTAATAAAAGAATAAACCATCACACATAAGCAACACACATGAACACCAGGATTTTAGGTGGAAACCCAAGTCGGGAGAAAACCACCGCTGCCGTTGTCTCAGCCTTCAATATTTTATTATAGAGAAAACATCTTACAACCATGTACCGCGTTGCACTCATACCGGAAGACGTTGTGCACCCACTGTATGGTACAATGCCTGCAACGTTCTCACCAGCCTCTCCCCGTCCCCGAGCTACAACCCCTACTCTCGTTTCTCGTCACTCTCACTTTCCCGGAAGGGAGCTACGACCGTTTCTCAAGCACAAATTTCCAAGGGAGCTACGACCCCCTGCTCTCGTTTACCAGCCTCACCTGGAAGGGAGCTACAACCCCCTGACTGAAGGCTACAACCCTCAACACCTCTATGGACCACGTTTCATCAATCTTCATACTGGATCCAATAACTTCAATAGATCACAACTTGCAGGCCACTTTTAATCATATTTTCAAACTGGACCCACTCCACACATTTAAGCTCAATCATACATCAAACTGAAACTTATACCCTTATCAATTCATTCAATGAATCATCAACCAATCAATCAACAACTTGATCTTTTTTCAACATAGTCAGCAGCATAATCAATATTCAGAAAACCCAGATCTGTATGAATACATCATATGGATAGTGTGATACAAAGAATGTGACGACATCTCATACCACAAACTTCATCAAGCCCTAGTTTTAATACGCGCTTTTCCTTTCACTCCATCCTACGTATATACATCGCTTCTATATATATCAACTCATGATACATCTTCACATACTTCGTAATCGGTTTCCCACATTACACACGCTTTCTTCCGAATTAAAACCTCGTGGGATATACGCGCTTTCCTTCAAACAAGCGTATATATTCAAGATTATGTGCAATTCTTTCACTGTATATATATCTCAGATTTTACCCTTCACTTCAGACAGATGTTCGCCAGATCACAGATCTAATAATTCCACAAACAGATCTAGAAAATACAAATACATTTCAGATCTAGAGATCCCTCTTCATCATTTTCTTCATAGGTGCATCATAGATTCAGATCTATCATCAAACTGTTACCCTTTCCATTCAGACATACTTCAGAGTGAAGTATACATTCAAACCCAGACTCATGCACCCACATTGCACAATGGATTTCGTCTCCTTAAATAGATCTAGCCTTTGACAATACCATGAGCCAAAACCACACAACTTCCGATGGTATTCCTGGACGGGATCACATAGACAATCCATCGCTCAATACCATGGTAGTAACCCCTGGTTTTATTCTTTTAGAGCGCAATTGGTCATACGCGACTTGGCACGTACTTTTCTGCGTGTATACACTACTTCTCCTAAACAAACCCGTGTATGCCTTGTGTCACACACTTTTCATCATTTTTCTGGCCCTTACTGATATTTCTTTCTCTGGTACTTCTGAGCTAATTGTAGAACATCAGATTTACATCATTAATAAACTCATTAAGCATCAAGAACAACTGCATTAAGTAGGTTGCCATCATCTTCATCAAGTGGGTTGCCATCAAGGACAACACTCTGCATCATATTGCCAACAGAGACAATTCAGCAAGACACCTCCCGGGTCTTTACAATATAACACATTATCTAAAATACAACACTTCGAAGCTTTTAATTTCAATGATATAACTCTGCTTTTAGAAACACTCGCCGGAGGATTTAAATGTTGCAGAACTTAAACTATATCAGCATACCAAGGTGATGAGAGAAAAATTTGAGATACCTATGTCATCGATTCACCAACCTCTTCCTAAGAGAGTACATAAATCAGATTTATATCCAGCGCATGTAGATTTGATTCTGCCATCATCTTTGCCAAACCCTACCCCTTGATCAACTTCGTCAACTTGATATCCAAATCATACTCAAGCATAGTTGGAATCCACTTTCCTCACCTCCCTTCTGGATCTGTTTGCATCAACACATCCTTTACCGCTTCATTTGGAACATAGGCTAGGATATGAGAATGTAAAATGTATACCCGAAAGTCCTTCAGCGCTTTCACCAAGGCTAAGGCTTGCTTCTCAATTATGTTATATCTTAGCACTGCATCTCTTATGGTCTGGATGAAAAATTCAGTCGACTACTCAATCATGGAATCTTTCTTCTGCATAAGTATGAAAACCAACGAGTGCTTGGAAGCGAATGAAAATATTATGAAATCTAAATAATAATCTGGGCTGATCAGTGTGGGAGAACTTGCTAAAGAAAAATTACTAAATTAAATGACTTCTTAGCATGTTCTTACCATCTTACCTCGTTGTCTTTCTTTAGCATATCTGTCATATCTCTTAGGTTCTCAGCGATATTGGGAATGAATCTCCTTAAAAAGTTAATCTTTCCATTGAAAGTTTGAATATCCTTCTTGTTTCATGGGAAATCTAATTGTTGGATTGCTTTGATCTTGGAGGGATCAATGCAAATACCATCCTTTGAAATAATATGCCCAAGTAATTTACCTTCCTGCATGGAAAATAAACTTTTCTTCGGATTCAGTGAGATGCCAAATTTTTTGCATTTTTTAAATACTATCCTCAAATAGTGCAAGTGCTCAACATTTGATTGTGAAAAGACCGTGGCATCATCAAGATAAAAAACTAGGAACACATTCTTCTCATTTGAGAAAGTGATGTCCATGGCCTGCTGAAAAGTAGCCCCTGCATTCTTGAGCCCAAATGGCATATTTGCGTACATGAAGTTACCCCATGACATGGTGAATGTTTTCTTATCTTGGTCATATTCATGCACCAAAATCTGATTGTATCTCGGATATCCGTCAAGAAGTGACATCCTTGAAGCTCCTACAACCCTCTACAAGATGTGATCCATATTTGGCAAAGGATAATTTTATTTTAATAATACCTTGTTGAGATTTATGAAATCAATGCAAAGATGAATCTCTCTTGTATTATTTCTAACCGACACAAGGTTAGACATCCAATCTGAAAATCGAAGAGGAACTATGATATCGTCCTTGTAAAGTTTTTTTACCTCTTTTTCAAGCGATGGAACCAACTTGGGATTGATTCTCCTCAACTTCTAGTGGAAATTATTTTGATCCGGCTTGATTGGGATGGTGTGTTGGATGATATATTTTTTGTACACCTTAAGATCTAAATATTCGCAAGAAAAAACATCAGAAAATTCTTTCAAGAGAGCTGTGTATATATCTTTCAAATCAAGGTACAAGGATCTTGATAGCTTGACCATATTGGGTTTCTCTGTTGTACCAATATTCACATCTTCGACTGATCCAAGAGGATATAGATACTCTTCCTAAGGAGCACCAAGGTGAAGACCAACTCATTGAAGCCTAGGGTTTTGTGAGGGATTTTAATATATTTGTGTTCATAATTTTATTTTTTATTGTAAAATAGAAATTTAATATTTGAGAGGATTTTCCTCAAAATTCAAATTCTAATTCATGTTGAAGTTGACGGTGTAAAGGGATTGTTCTCATCCCTAAGGTTTTGGGGATAAGGCCATTGAAGTAGAGATTGAGATATTTCCTCCACAGAAATCTCATGAGCATATTTTAAGGGATATGAGAATTAATTTATCCTTGGAATAAGGGATAAGGAGATATTACATCCTTAGTTTTTGGCTCTTAAGATCTATATAATTCCATTTTATGTACTTGGTAAAGGGGAGTAAGGAGATATTTTGAGTGCTTGAAAGAGTCATTTTCGAGTAGAATATCTCTATAAGTATTTCAAAGTTTTTGATGTATAGTTAACAGTTCTCGGCTGGCAGCCTTGATGTAAAAAATGATGTACATCTATCTCTTTTCATAAAGACAATAGATCAGTTCGTCCTGTCGAAGGTGGTTCCAGAGAGGTAGCCTAGTGGATGGGTTGAACTCCGTTATCAAACCTCTTGTGTGAACATTTGTATTCTTTATGGTTTGATTGAGTATTTTGTTACAGTCAAATTTTTAGATTCAAATAAGTGATTAAATGAACATATATATGCATGTATCATAACGTAATCTATTAAGCTCAAATTTATATTAAAACAAGTTTTATATTATACATGGTTTGAGTGGCTCTCAAGGGATTACAGATAAATTACGGTATCAAAGCGGTTCACTACCTAGCATAGTGGGTATAAATGTCAAATTCAGTCCAAGCAAGGATAAATAAACAATGAAGGAAGGTAATCTCTTAAGTTTTGAAATGTCTATTTCATCAAACGAATCTTCTTCTGATCCTTTTCTTACAATTTTTTTATTAAGGATTCCAAAATGCTTAAAAAATTATTAACCATGAAAAAAATGGTAGAAGTATTATATGTAAAGCTAAAAGCTACAAAAACAGTTGAAAGCACTTGAAGAGGAGAGGCAATAGCTTCAAGAAAGATTACAAGTGTTGGAGTTACAATTACAAGCTTCTAAAGAGGCTTTAGCAAGATGTGAAAGTGCTACATTCAACGAGGTAATTAGTAATTAATTAAATTATCTTGAAGAAAATGTTTGTTTAGGATCATTTGAGAAACATACTCAAGATATAGGCTCAACACTATTAAACAAAATGGGTTATGAAGGGAGAGGCCTTGGGCGCAATTTTCAATGAATCATCAATCCCATTGAAGTGATAAGACAACCTCCACATTCAAGATTGGGTTATATATGTGGAAAATATGGAGAATGCTTCAAATATGCCAAGGTAAGAAGGAAACCGAAAGTTGATTTTGCTTAAAAGGACTTTTACAATTTAATATTGCAACTGATAATAGTGAAAAGTCTCCACAAGATCCTGAGCATATGCAAACTCTTTGTCAAAATCCGATTTCAAAGGAAATGGTGCAGAAAAATATTGGAGTACATCAGATGGAAGCAACTAAAAATGACTTCAGGTATATTAGTCCTCCAAAAAAAATGACATTTTGTACATTTCGCTGAAAGGAAAATCATTGTTTGGCTGAATGTTGGAAATTTAAGGCTTATGACAGCAAACCTGGAAAGAGGAAAAGTAAGTCAAAGAAAAAAGATCCTTCGCTTGGGGTGAAAAAGGCCAAACACCAACATCAGAAAGCGTGGAGAAAAGTCATGAGTTATCCACCAAAGAAAGGAGAATCTGTTGTTATTATGCCTAATCAAATTCATCAAGAAAATGAACATGAAGAAAACAAGAAGAGTTCATTTAGCTGGCTTGGTAAGAAATGGATCATGTTTCTTCTGAATTAAAATTTTTCTGAAAACTTGTTTGTGCAAACTTCTATGACATTCAAATTTTTTTGCAATTTCTGACTTCAAATCAAGTTGAAAGTCCCTCACTAGCTGATGTGGTTTTAGAAGGGAAAAATACTACAAGAAACTATCTAAGCCTTTTCAGGCTTATAGAGTAAAGAATACAGGAGATCTTTCAGGCTTGAGTAAGCCCTTATTTCTCCTCCTCTGGGACAAGCCTGGACTGGTGCCTCTCAGGATGTCTCCTCAACTTCAAGGACGGAATTGTAAACAAATTCTTCGATCCATGATGTTGTTGATTTTCCAATTTGCACATTTTTGGTTGCTGGTAAATGCCCTCGTGGTGACACATTCCCTCAACTTCATGGAGATCTATGTGCTAGTTGTGATCAACACTGTTTACATCCATGCATGCCAATAGAAAGGGAGGAGCATATCAAGCAATGTCAACGTAATCAGAAACGCTTGGAAGTTTTGCGGAACATCCATGATATTGAGTGCATTGTATGTTTAGACCGTGTACAATCAAAACCAACTATTGCTGAATGGAAGTTTGGTTTAACATCCCAAGTGTGATCTGGTATTCAAACCAAGAGGAGAAATGGGGAGACTGGTGGAAAATCAATGCCAAGTTTGTGATGTTGTCTCTCCAATGCTACTAATAGTCTTCGATCAATCTAATGAGGTACGCCCATTCTCCTACATTGTTCCTGCGAAAATTTCTCCATTTTTCTCCACAGAGTTGTATCTCGTCATTCATGGCATTGGTCTTCCAACATCGACCAGTATTGGTTTTGAAGGTGGTGCTATTGAAGTCCTAAAGTTGTCAGATGAAACTGAAAATCATGTTCAGGCCAATAGCACCAAAAAATCTCAGACATAATGGGATTTCAAGAATTGGCTGCAAATGGTACAATGAAATATCGTCTCTAACAATGGTGGAGAATTGACGAACTTCCTGAATGAAGCATCAGATACAAATGCAGATGTAAATGGAGAGGGTCCACCCAAAGTGATAACCATTTCCAAGACAAGAATTGCATATTTTTGGCATATACAACATGTTGTAAACTCCGTTCGCGATGACAATCCACGGAGAGTTGACATCTATATACATAGTGGGATTTACAGAGAGCAAGTTTTTGTCTCCAGGACCAATACACGCATCACTTTTTTGGAACAACTACAAAAAAACTAAATGCATGATTGAGACGATGGGAATATAGCATCAAAGGCAAATATGATGGAAGCTATTTATAAAAGGTTTGTTCACGGTTCAACTATTTCATCACCGGAATGCATATTTGGTGGCATATTTTGATGATCCAGAGATTAGCGAGTACGTTATAAAATTCAAATTTTTGAATTTTCCTAGATTCAAGAGGACTCTACCAAGAAGTGCTGGTGGAGTTATTGGGAGAGGAGAAGGAGGCTATCATCATTATGTCACAGGGTCGACTTGCGAAGACTCTTGCAGGTGCAAGTTATGCTCTCTTTTCCAGTTACCATGATTTTCTTTTAGAGCCTCTATTTTCTCTGTGGACGGCCCATGATGGGTTATATGCCTGCCTCCTTCATGTTTTAATGCTTCGATGTCTTATGGAATGGACAAGTTTTAATTTACAAACCAAAACTGTGGGATAATGCTGGAATTTTCTATGGTTGACAAGATGAATCTGAAGATGTCTGGTTGACTGAAGTGTAGTTCAGATGGTTTTGATGTTCTTGAATATCTTGACCATTGAGCGGTGGCCCTAGATGGGGTGTTGTTGATGAACTATCGAGTCAGAAGTAGCAGTGAGTTTCTAAACGATGGGAGTAGTTTCATGGAGTTCGGTCTTAGCTTTGAGCTTTTCGAGAAGTCACCTCAATCGGCCTTTTTTTGGATAGTTCATCTCTAATCGCAGAGAATAACTATGTGTTGATCATGGTTCGAATCACATGGCACAGCGCTGGGACTTACGATGTCAATACCAAGACCAGAGAGCCCTTTGGGATGATCAGATACAAGGACAAGATTTCTCACAGTTCTAACAATGACATGGAAATTTCCATGAGGCTCCCAGAGCCAATCAAGGAACAATTTCCATAATCTGATCTTTATTAGTTGGCTGGTGTGGTGGTTATTAAAGTGACCGGAGTACCTAACATTCCATTCCATCCTGGAAGAGAAGACAAGCCTGAACCTCTAGAAGAAGGTTGTCTTTCTGATGTGGCAAAAGGAGTTGATCATCTGATGGATTTTTTTGGTCAACACGGGGTTGAATGATAAGGAAATTGTGGCCTTGTTTGATGCGCCACATAAATTATCCTTTCCATCATGATCCACTGCATATATTTACACATGGGATTCAGGCATCTGTTGTTGACAAGTGCAGATCCACTAGATCTTGTAGAGGATAGCAGTAATAACTTAAAAATATTCTTCCATGGTCACTATTGCAACATTTTTTGATGGAATGGGAACCAATCAATTAGAAGTTACATTTGCAACTGTATCCTAGGAGTTTCGATGCAAACACATATATTGAATTTAGAAAATCAATACCCTAAAATAAGAATCAACTTCAACAATATTAGCTTTTGGTGGACCAAAAGCCTTTTATGTGGGGAGGTTTGATCCAGGAGGATCTAGATACTCTTCCCAAGGAGCACCAAGGTGAAGACCAATACATTGAAGCCTAGGGTTTTGTGACAGTTTTTAATATATTTGTGCTTATAATTTAATTTTTTATTGTAAAATAGAAATTTAATATTTGAGAGGATTTTCCTCAAAATTGAAATTCTAATCCATGTTGAAGTTGACGGTTTAAAGGGATTACTCTCATCTCTAAGGCATTGGGGATAAGGCCCTTGAAAGTAGAGATTGAGATATTTCCTCCACAGAAATATCATGAGCATATTTTAAGGGATATGAGAATTAATTATCCATGGAATAAGGGATAAGGAGATATTTCCTTCTTAGTTTTGTGCTCGTAAGAGCTATATAATTCCACTTTATGTACTTGGTAAATGGGAGTAAGGAGAGATTTC
This sequence comes from Pinus albicaulis, assembly GCA_034641835.2. Classification (NCBI taxonomy): domain Eukaryota; kingdom Viridiplantae; phylum Streptophyta; class Pinopsida; order Pinales; family Pinaceae; genus Pinus; species Pinus albicaulis. The sequence goes on from CM076581.1 coordinate 1,320,763,665, forward strand.
GAGTGCTTGAAAGAGTAATTTTCGAGCAGAATAGCTTGATAAGTCTTTCAAATATTTTTATGTATAGTTGAAAGTTCTCGGCTAGCCACCTTGATGTAAAAATCAATGTACATCTATCTCTTTTCAGAAATACAATAGATTGATTCATCCTGTTGGAGGCGGATCCAGAGAGGTAGCCCAGTGGAGGGGGTGAACTCTGTTATCAAACCTGTTGTGTGTACATTTTTATTCTTTATGGTTTGATTGAGTATTTTATTACAATCAAATTTTTAGTTTCAAATAAGTGATGAAATGAACATATATATCCATGTATCGTAACATAATCTCTTAAAGCTCAAATTGAGATTAAAATAAGTTTTATATTATACATGGTTTGAGTGGAACTCAAGGGATTATAGATCATCGACACCTGTTTCTGTGGGAACCATTGTGGGATTTTTGGCCACATCATCATGATCAAACAACTCCTCCAAAGGCACTAAACCTCGTGGAATTTTGTTATCCTTCAACTACAACACTTCAACTTTAGAAGCCTCAATTACTTGATCATCTTCATTGTACACTTCATCCATGTGGGAGTTAGCAAACTCTCCTTCATTATGCAGGAAATTTTTTATTTTTTTTTCATCCCAAAATTCCTGCCAATATATGATATTATCAGGGACATCCAGGTGATTCTTTGCATGAATTTCAAACTTCTTAGTGTAATGAATTGGAATCTTAAAATTACTAGCTATTGTTGCAAGTGAATCAACCATGTGATTTTGAGTTCTAGGAATCAAAGACAAATTATATTCTAGAAAAGTTTTCAAAACATCAAGAACAAAATTTCGATAAGATCTCATCCTAGGATGTTTGGCCTCTTACACCCCTTTTACATAATTTATTACCAACACAGAGTCACCATATACTATGATTCTTTTTGCGCCTAGCCTTTTCAAAATTCGGAGACCAGTGATCAAGGCCTCATACTCAACTTCATTGTTAGAGAAATCAAAGGCTATCTTATTGGAACATAATATTACATTCCTTGGGACCTTTTCTGACTGATGTATGGGGTTACGAATCTAGATGTTGATGCCAACTCCATCTTTCCCCATATCACCATAAAAATCCATGGTCCAAAGACCCTCCTCATCATCGGGAAACTAAAGTTCTAAGGGGTGAACTTCTACTTCTTTTTGATCGGCTGTCTCAATCTAATATTTACCTTCCTCTGATTAAACTGAACCCTACTGTGACTCTTCTATCTTTTCCTCTGAAGTGTTTTGCTACAATTTTTTTGAATTCTGATTTCCATTTTCTTCTTTCAATACTGCTTGTACACTATTTGTTAACTATGAAATTTCTTCACCTTCTACAAGATGAATATATAGATCATCAGTAAAATATCATTATACAATATAAATGATTCTAAATCAGTATGTACAGAATGAATTGGGTGATTCTTAGGCTTATCCTTACTAGTGATCATGTACTTCATTTTCACCTCTTGGTACAACTTCCTAAGCTGGCCAAATAACATAATTGTTGGATATGAAAAATCAAGCTGTAAATTGCCTCTCAATATGGCTCCCCAAGACCATGAAAGCAGCATGCCATACCTTGGTGGTATGTCAGCAACCACGACATCCAACGACACATTTTTAGCAGGGATTTGATCCAAGGAAAGAACTAAGTGTTTGATAAGACTAAGGCAATGGAATCTACCATAAACAAAGGAATAGAGGTCATGATATGGTCGGATTATGTCCAGCCCTAACTTATCAATGATAGATTTCGGCATTAGATTATGTGAAGCCCCGAAATCCAACATGGAATTATTGAGAATGTAATCATTAACTCTCATACTAAGATAAAAAGGAGGAACTTCACTATCTTCAAGGTTCCTATCTACGGCTGGACTGAAAAGGTGTTCAGGATGGTCATCACTGACATTTACCGTGTCTGACATGTGGTATAATTTCAACATCTTAGAGATCTGAGATTTATATCTATCATTTTTGACAAGTTCAGTAAGAGAAATAAACACCTTTAACTTAGAAATTTCACTCTCTAAACTAAACAAATTGGATTTCTTTTCTACCTCTTTCACGTTGTTATCTTGCTTTTCAGGTTGTTCATTTTCTGGACTTCCCTTCCTTTGTGATTCTTTATCATTTCTCGATGTACTTGTAGCTTCACTGTTCTTGCTCTGACTTATGGCAGCAGGCTCCTTGTCGTTGTTTTGACTGGCTTGAGGAGTTTTTTTGGGCTGGGTATCTTTTTGCTACAATTTCCTCTTTTGAGTTGGAGTGACAGGAACATCTCGGTTTCTCAATGTGTATTATCTCTGATGTGCACTGAGAGAATTTAGATACCCCCTTTGATAGTCATCGGATTGGACTGCCAACCCATCATCATTTGCAAGGACAAGCTCATGATCATTTGGCACATAATTTTCTTATACTCATCATCCTCTATAAGGTAAATACATTCCTGCTCTTTTGAAAAGAGAAGATTATATTCAACAATATCATCGTCTTCATCCAGTGCTTGAGCATAATTCTGCTGTAATGGAGTCTGGATTTGTTGTTGATATTGCTGACATGGAGCTCTCTTTTTTCTCTACTTTATCCAAAATTGTGGCTTTTGTTGTTGCCCTCCGAAGTTAGGATTCTAGGGTGGATTATCTTGCTCTCTTTCTGAAATTGACATTGTATCTACCATCTTCTCTACGATTCTTATCAAACTGTCTAGTTTTGCTTCGGATGAACTTGATGACTCTTATTTTATTGTGAGTTTCTTCTCCACTTTACTCTTTGAATTATTAATCAGAAGATTAGCTTCGACACTGACTGCATTTTTCTGCATCTCTTCCAATGAAGTAGAGTTCCTTTCTCTGAGATGATATTCCATGCCCGGGTCAAAGGCATCTGGATAGTGCAACAAGAACAAATCTGGTGGTTTGATATTAATGGGAATGGTGTTGTATACCTTGTTGAAGAAAGTGGTGTAGTCTTGGACTGACTCATTAGGTTGTCTTTTCATGGAATTGTACTAAGAAAAAAATCTGGAGTGGATTTTTCTTTTCCCCCCACTTGGCGAGGAAAATATCTGTCAACTGTTGTGAATTTTGCATTGAACCAACTGCCAAAGTTCTGATTCATTTCTTTACTTCTCCTGAGAAACTCTAAGTGAAAAATATCATTTTTTTCATCCTCATTGTCTACTTCTTCCAAGTCTATGAAGCCTGTGATCTTATCCATATTTTTTCTTGCTATAACATCAATGGTTCCATCGAAGTGTGGAACCCTTTTTCCATAATTTTGGGGTAAAGTAGTGAGCTGACCTGGTAGAACCAATGGAGAAAATTTAGCCATGATTTTTCTAGGAGGTAAGCTAGTGGTTACAACTGGAGGTGTTGGTATAAGGGGTGTTTATAGAGGAGGAAGTGTGGATGATGAAAAATCAGTGGTATGGCTGAATGAGGCTCAAAGAGGATCAACTGAAAAAAATTCTCTTGTTGATACTGGATAAATGCCTTCTCAAAGGTATATTGGAGATGATTGATTAATTTTTTAATCTTGTCAAACTAACTGCAGACCTTCTTATCAAAATTCGAATTTGATTTGGATTCTACTGAAAATATACTATCATCAAGCTCTAGATAATCAAATACTACTTCAGATAATGATGTAACTTTAGAAAACCTCAAGGGATCAAACACAATTTTAGATAAGGATGTTTCTGATTTTGATCTAAATAGTGACAATTCAAACTTTAGGTCGAAAGGAATGTCTTCAAGTGAAAATATTTTTGAAGGAAAAGATGTAGACCTTACAAATGTAGATGAATCTGACTGAATCTCTGAATGTCGAGGTCTCTTTTTTCTAATGATTTTCTCTGGATATTCAATGGGAGAAGCTGGTTGTGGATCAGGATTTGATCATGTGTATATTTTTGGAGCCAGTGTATTATTACTTCTACACTTTTTCTCTCCGCAACTTGAATCAGCCTTCGCAAAATCTAGATCCTATCACCCACATGCCTAGAATTTGCTGAAGAAGTATGGTACACCCAAGGAAGATCTGTCACTTCATTACGTAGCAACAGTGCCAGAAATGTTAGCATCCACAACATCCCAAGGCTGATGAAAGGACGCTGACGAAGGTAAACTCAAACTAAGCTTTCAGTTTGGTAGCTAGCCCTACCAAACTAGAAAGGGCTCTCTCTATGAGGTCACAACCAAAGGGTTTGACTGGAAGAGGAGTATATTTTAGCCTAGTTAGGTCAGATCTAGGGTTTTGAAAGTTTGATGCTTTTGATGTTGGATCAGGGATGAAACCATGTAGCTGGGTCAAATGATTAAAGGGTTACAAATGTAAATATATAAAGGAGAAAGGTAGCAATGCTTTAATGATGGATTAGGGTTTTTTTGGTGTATTGTAGAGCTTGAAAAAGTGGAGAGGATCTTAATGAGAAAAAATTCATGAATTCAGTAAAACTAAATGAAATAAACATGAAATGATGTTCCCAAACAAAACAGAGCCATGAAAGAATTTTGTTTATCAAACTTTTAGGAATATCACTGATGAAAGGAAGGTATGGAAAGATAATATATATATAACTTTCATAAAATACTATAACAGAGGAAAAAACAACATAAATAACTCGCTGCACATGAATTCCTAGATAATAGCTATAACTTTTCCTCTGAATTTCTGAATAAAAGCTGAAGCATAAGCTACAATGGTCTCAAACCTCTGATGTGCAACCATCAAAATGACTCAGAAAGGCATAGATATAGAAAAAATATAACTTCCCCTGTCTCAGGGATCAAATCTATGAGTTGTAGAGTTGATCCCCTGATCCTCTCACCTAAAACCTAAAGACTAGGGAAGTTTCTAACCTCTCCTCAAGATATTAAAACCGATTCCTTTGACCATTTTTGACATTTACAAGCATGTATCTACTCCATTTTGAATTTAACCTGCCTAATTACCCCTTATGACATCATTACATCATCATTATTTACAAATTACATGGGTGAAAGTCAAATTGGATGAAGCTAATGGAGAAAAATGGCATTCTGCAGAAAACGCAGCGTGCCTAAGGAAAACACAGCATGTGAGGGAAAATGGCATTTTGGAGGTCTTCCCAGTGTCCAAATTATGATCTAAAAATTGCTATGGATAGCCTTGGATATCTGCTACATGATAGGATCGTCAAGCACTCAAAAAGGTTGCTTCTAGCCTTCCAAAATCTCATTCTCGCAAGACTACTAAAAAAAACATAGGGTGTCCTCCAAAAAGAGGGGGAAAATGTCATTTTTTTATGGCTTTTAAGTATTTTGACCCTCCAGTATTTGTTGAAAAGGCTGATATGTTGACTAGGATTGATGTAAAAGCTAAGAGGAATCACCCATGCAAGAAATTCATCCATTGGACCTCCCCATCAAAAGTACAGGGCGGCCCATGCCACGTTTTTGCGAGTGTGATTGTTTTAAAAAATTGTCAAATTTCACCAAAATTCACAAAAATGAAAAATTTCTCCAAAAAATATTCAAAATTGGCCCAGACATGCTAGATGAAGCTCTTATATGGTGTGCTACACTATTGGGGAAGCATCAGCAAGCAGGTCTAACTTACCCTTCTCCTTTTGGTTGATTAGGATTTCCTTCAGTTTTGCTTGCAATTGTTTAACTTTGACCTTGCAAATATGATTCCTTGTGTAGTAGTGGGAAGCCATATGCCTTTGCAACTTGTTGTCTCTAGTTTCTTTTTCAAGGAGCTTATATAAGTGACAATTCACTGTGTCAAGCCATAATTCTCTATTTTCATTGATTTCCATGGCTATCCTTTCTTCAAATGTCAACTCTTCATCTGGTGGATTTTGTTCTCTTTATTTTTGAAGTGCCCTTCGGAGACCCATGGTCCTTGGCCTTTTCATTTTCACCTGCCCTTCATGCTTATATTCATCTTCAATTTAAACCACTTCTTTTCCTTTCACATCTTGCATACTAGATTTAAACTGATTCTTCTCTAAAAATGACTACTTTACCTTCAACTAATTGTTACCTTGCTCCAAGAAAGAAATTATGAAATTATCCCTTGCCAAATTGTCCTTGAGTTCCATGATTTGAGTATATTTCCCCTTGATGATATTCTCTAGGTTTTCATGCTATTCAATGGCCTCCAAGTCCATTATCTCAATATCATGATGGATGAGTTCCTCAACATGCAAAGATGCTTCATGCTGTGATGGTGATCCTTCCTTTGCTGATGTAGGCTTCGCCCCTTCCACAATTTGTGGAGAAAACACAAGCCTTCTGCCTCTCTGATATGTCTGAGTGACCTCAATCCTCCTCTTCTCTGAAAATATTCTAGATGATGCAACCTCCATATGTTTAGATGGTGCTGATGGTGCTGATGGTGATCTAGGGCTAGTAGGTTGACTAGCAAAAGGAAAAAAGACATCTGATTGCATGAAAGTTCCGCAAGTGATGTTATTTTGTTCAAGCTGGTATAAAAAAATGATTTTGATGAGAGCATGGTGAAAGAGTCTGAATTCAGGATCATTTTGCCTATGTTGAACTTTTTTTTCGATCTTTGCCACACTTCTGTAGAGGTAGTAGGGAAAATTGAGTGGTTTTACCCATTTGAAATGCATGAGTAGTATGACATGGTACTTGTATAGTCTAGAAAATCTTCCCTCACATGTGAAGTACTTCATTATGATTTTCATTAGTGGTGTATACTTCTCAAGGAGCTGCCCAATAGGAAAAACCTTCTTGATGTTCTTTTGATACAGCCTTATGAGGTAAGGCTTGTAGTTTTGGACCCCTAGGCCTTGGTTCTTGAACAATTTATCACCATGATTGGGTATCCCTATAGCCTAAGCTATTACATTAGTTGATATAGTGAATGTAACTCCTGCAATCAGGACTTTTCCCTTCTTGAGATGAGTGGCAAACAATTTAGTCAATTTAGCATGATATTTGACTCTTTCAACTTGCTCACAAAATGGAAGACATCCTACAATCTAAAAACACTACTTTGACAAAGGTAAATACATTAGCTCATGATTTATTATGGGTTCATATCTTGATATTTGGCCTCCCTTGTTGTAAGGCCTCTTATATCCCTCCATGTGTACTTTTCAAGGGGAAAACCCTAATAGTGAAAAACAGGGGAAGGGAGAAAGGGAGTAGGATGGAGGGGTTAGGAGAGTGAAATGGGAATGGGAAAAATTAGGAAAGTAGGGAAGGGTGTTAGGAAGGTTTAGGAAGTGGAAAAGGAGGGAATTAGGGTAAGATTCAGCCTAGGGAAATTTAACACAATCTTAGGTCTAAGAGATTGCCAAAAACACAACGTAGGGATAATGGTGTGGTGTAGGGGCTAGGGTTTGGGTATAGGGGTTGTGAGTGCTTTAGGGAGTGTCTTTGAATGTAAGGAAAGATAAAATAACTATGGAAAGGTTTAATTTGACTTGCAATTTTTAAAAGAGAATCTCTCACACAACGCAGTGTGGGGATTTATAAATGAGTTACACCATGAAATCAAGGAAAAAAAATTGAAAGGGAGGCAACCAAAGCTTTAACTTACTTGTAGAACCCTGAAGAACACTTGGAGATCCTTTTCAAACCTTGGAAACTAAATTTTTTTCTCTTGGAAATAAAACACAATGAAGGAGGGGAAAACACATCGTGGCACCTCCAAAACGCATCGTGGTAGCTTGTGGTCACCTGTTTAGGGTTTTCTTGGATGCTCAAGTGATGAGATTTCCTTGGTAGGTGAGAGAGAGATCTTCTTCAATATTATGAATGAGAAAAATTAATGAAATGGTATTTTATAGCTTGTAAGAGTCAATTTTCTTCATAGTAGTGTGTTGTCCCACCACATGCTTTTCTCTTTGTGCTTTGAAAAATATGTAGCTTTGGAAATTTTTGTGTAGCTTAGGAACCTTAGAAAATTATTACATCATATAAAAATGAAATTACACTTGAAACAAACTTTATTGAGAAATATCCCTACTTCTACTCCTTCATTTGCTAGATTTATGCATGAAATGACTGATTTTGATGACTGAAACCCTAATGACCTAATGGAGACACTAAGCTGGATGAAGACCATGATGACATGACTAAAATGAATATGAAGACCTTGTAATTATGACTCATCCAACTACGAGATGGTAATGACCAATAAGTGAATTTTTTTGGAAGTAGCAGAAATAGTCCTAGACACCACTAGCAAGTGACAAAATTTTTATTTGAAGACCTACTGAAAAAATGAAAATTTGAATCAACACCCTAATAAACATTTTGAAAGATCCCATTTGATCACTAGTGATAGGATGAATTGACTGACACTAACACTGAGATTACGAAAGGATTTATGAGATTGCTAAAAAAATGAGTTTCATTTCTATGGGATGATTTCGCTCATCGATCATTCGATGCTTTGAAAAAAGAATTGACCTATTCTCCTTTACTGAGTCCACTAAATTATAATAGGGATTTCCTCCTGTATCTCACTGCGGCAGAATCAACCATTGGTATGGTTCTGGTTCAGGAATACGATGCTCTCTATGAGCACATGATTTACTATCTAAGCCAAGGGTTGGTAGGTCCTGAGTTACGATACTCTCTTATATAGATATTAGCTTTGGAAGTAGTTCATGTTGTCGAATGACTTATACACTATATTCTACTTCAAATTTTTTTTGTCTTAGCGGATGCCAACCCATTTCAGTTTGTTCTTAATAGGAAAGTGATTGGGGGAAAATATAACAGATGGATTCTCATTTTACAAGAATTCGATCTTGGGTTCTTGTCATCCAAATCTAAGAAATATTTAGTATTCATAGAATTAATCTCTAAGTTTCCTTGTGAAGAAGAAATGGTTTATGAGGAATCATTTCTTGATGAACATATTTTCCTCATTTCTTTAGAAGCTCTGTCATGTTCTTGATAGTTATGATCTTGATGCTTTAACTCATGTTATGATATAATTATGTATGATTTCATGTTTTATATCTATATGCTTATATGATCTAACATTCATATCTTGAACATGATTTGAATTACTGCTAGTATATGCACTTTTCTGGAATGTGTTGCAAGTTTTGAAGCATTGGAGGAAGTAAAGGGTTTGAACCCTATGGGAACACCTTCAAACGTAGGACCTACGAGTACTTACTCTTCATCCCACTTTAGTAGTTTAAGCATTAGGATTGCTTTTTTACTTACTTCTTGTTGTTGAATTCCCTTCTCTTTATTGAGTCTTCCAACCTAGACCTTAGGGTGTTTTATCCCGTAACACTTAGTCATAATCCAGTTAACTTCTCAATCAACCCAAAATATCTAGTGCATGCAGAGAATTCAAGTTTTCTAGGCTTGGTGGAGATTTCAAGGCAATGTAACATCAATTGTAGACTAGTATTGAGTGTATAGGTGTTGCATGTAGTCAAATGATCAACCTAAGGAATTGCACAATCCATTTTGGAGAAATTCCTAAATAATAGGGGAATCATTTCTCAAGGAATAGTGAAAGGAAATAGGAGCTCAAGCAGAGGTAGAAATTGACTAATTCTATGTCATAGCTTCTAATAGAGCAAAGAGATAGGTTATGCACTTGCAAGTTGTGCTCAATTGTGAAAATAAATTGTAATACATCTCTATTCATCAGATTAATGCAAGCATGCATTGGGGTTTTTAGTATATTTTTTTCCCCAAGAAAAATACTATTTGCATGTGTGTGATTTCTTATTACATCTCTAAGATTTTTGTTCTAAATTGTGATTAATATGTGCAGAGCATTAGAGTATGTTTGTATCTTGTAATTTGGTTAACAATTCATGAAAAATTGCAAATTCACATCATAATTTATACATATGCTACTCTTTTCATAGTCTACTTAACCATGGAAAAAAAAAGTAATTTATGTTCATGAATGTACTAAATTGATTCAAGGCTCTCCCCACTCCCTCTCCCCTTTCTTAGTTTAGTTAAGTTTCCAACATTTTGTTTCATAAATATCAATGAAATTTTGTCATAAGGGATAGGTTTTTCAAAACACTATAGTTATTATTGGTAGCATGCTCACATGGGCCTTGGGAAAATTCAAACGTTGAAATTTAAGGAAATTCCTTTTACTACTTGGTTTGTATTTTATACTATGAGATAGAAATCATATTATGTCCCTAAATTCCTTTTGGAATGCAACTCACCATAAAATTCAAATTGGAACTCAGATGGAAAACTGTCAATTCTATTAAACTCTTGACTATTTTTTTGGAAGAAGAATGTATGGAAACCAAAATGAAGCTTTGGAAATTTATTTAGATTATTTTTTGTATGTGTTTAAATTAATTTTATATACAATTATAATTATAATGTTGTGATTTAATCAATTTAAGGTAAATTTGATTGTTATTTATATAGATTAATATTGTTTAAAATTTTTTATGAAGTTTTGGATTGATGCTGAATGAATGTATTGTTAAGTTATTCCTTGTGAAAAGGTTACTAGTTAAAATCCTAGTGAGTTAGCTAAGAAAAAAAAATATTATTTAATAGATAAATATCCACTTAGCTGCAAATAGGGAAAATCTTGTAAGGCATATTGAACTACTACAAATCCACCCTTAATTTTCATGAAAAATACCAAGACACACTGAAACATTGTAGATGCTACCTTTATTTTTCTTGTAATGTTCATGAAAAAGGCTAGGACACACTAAACCACTATAGACACTACCTTTCTTTTGTGATTATCTTAACCACACTCAAGAATTATTTCAATAGTATTGGACCATGTATTTTTACATTAATGAATACAACACGAATACATTCACATGGACCTATATTGATAGTTATCTAGCACGGTGTATAATTTGGGTAAGTTGTACTAAATATTTTTTTTGTGGTTTCTATTTGTCTCATTGTTTTTCAGCTTTTTGTTTTCCTCTCACCCATTCTATTCTTGGTCCATTTCCCTTGACCTTACCTATCCATATCCTATGCATGATCTTCGACCTCACTTGGCTTGCTCTATTAGAGTTCCCCACTATCTACTGGTATTAGTCCTTCTCTTTCATGCTCACATTTCCCTTTGTCCTCCATCCAATTTATCATGCTATATTTATTCCTCCTCATGTGAATTCACATAAGAGATGAGCCTCCTAGCACTAGAGCCAAGACTAGTGCAGACTCTGGAATCAAATCTCTCCAGGTTGAAACCTTTTCTCACGTTTTTCATACAAAATGAAGTTTTCATAGTGAGATATTTGATCTCTCTAAATGGTCGGTAGATCCATAATTAATATGAATCTACACTGGTTTTATAAATTTAAAGTTAAATTTGATTAGTCTTATTAGGTTGTATTCAGGCAAAATTTAAGGATGGAAATTTGTATTAAAGTGTGGAAACCATGGCTAATCTTATTAGTCCTACTTAAATAAAGAAAAAAATGGAATTTTAAATTAAATCCACAACAATCAGGTGAGAAGAACCTGAGGCTAGCTCAACAATTCTTTCATTGATTAAAAAAATCACACATACTCAAAAATAAATGGTTACATTCTGATCGGGAGATAACAACAATCTCCAAGAAAATAAGATATAAATATAATCTTAGAACATAATCGAAACCACAAAACAAACTTTCTTCATTGTTTCTAAGTCTCCCCCTTAATGGACAAAGGATTTATCTCCACACCTAAGATCTCCCTAAACAATTCAAATTTCATCTTCCCAAGGGGCTTTGTGAAAATGTCAGCAACATTTTCACAAGTATTACAATATTCAATAAAATTTTCCTTAGACTGTATCTTCTCTTTAAAAAAATTAAATTGAGCATCAACATGCTTTTTTTTTCGTGATACGTTGGATTTTTTTCTAACATGACCGAGATCTGGTTTTCACATTTGAAAACTGTAGCCTTCTTTTGTTCTTCTCCAATGTCTTGAAGAATTATCCTCAACCAAAAAACTTTAAAAGTTTCTCCACACAAATATTTATAGTTTTCCTTAGTAGATGAAAAAGATGAAGTAGGGTGCTTCTTGCTACTCCATGAAAAAATCCCAAATCCAATGCTAAAAGCATAACATATAGTAGATCTTATATCATCTGGATTACCATCACAATCTAAATCTGAGTAACATGTCAGTTCAACACCAAATGAATCAGTGTACTTAAGGCCAAAATCAATTGTTCCTTTAAGATACCAAAGTACATCTTTCACTGCTCTCCAATCGATTTCTAGAGGTCTCGTCATAAACTAACTTAACACACTAACTAAGTATGCTATGTTAGGTATGGTTGTAGTAAGATAATTCAAACTTCCAACTAGCTATATACAATGGACGATCAACCTCTTTTCAACCACCATCAAAATGAAGTTTAACATTTCGCTGCATTCGAATAAAAACAATTCTACATTGATCCATTTTAAACCTTTTAAGCACTTCTCTTACATACTTACCCTGGGAAACAAAATTCTGACCAACATCTCTCCAAACTTCAAGACATAGACAGTAATGTAACTCACCAAGATCTTTCATCTCAAATACTTGTGACATATGCAACTTAATTTCATCAACTAATTTGACTAAATTTCATGTAATAATTAAATCATCAACATACAAAGAAATCAATACTACATGCCCCTTTACATCAAATTTGATATACAAATTTGGATCAATTTGACTTCACATAAAACCCTATATATGAAATAAGGAATCTATCTTCTCATAGCACGACCTAGGTGCCCATTTCAGCCCATATAAAGATTGATTTAATCTGCAAACTAATTCTTGCCCTTTTTTCAAAAACCCTTCAGGTTGTGGCAAATACACCTCCTCTTTTAATTCACCATTCATAAAAGAAAAATTTACATTGAATTGGTGCAAATTCCAATGATGCTTTGTAGCTAATGAAATTAACAATCTAATAGTATTCAATTTAGCTACAGGTGCAAATGTTTCTGCATAATCAATACCCTCCTTTTGTGAGTACCCTTTTGCCACCAATATAGCTTTATATTTTTCTATAGTACCATCTCATTTAAATTTGGGACTGTACAATTATTTACATCCAATGGGTTCAATGACATTCAAAAAAATACTCATAAGGGCATAGTCCTTATACATTTCATGTAGGCGAATTTTTCGAGTAGATCTCCTTCACACTTTACTATATTCACCAATGTTCTCTGAAGGTACTTCTCTACCTCTAGTTGGGCTCTAACTGTTGGTTTTTAACACTTCATAATTCCTCCAGGCTGAGGAAAGGAACCCAAAGGTAAACACAAATCAATATTTAGGGATGGAAGCTAGTCCTTTCAAACCTAGAGAGGGCTCTCCCTTATGAAATTTTCTATATTTTAGGTTAGGTATTAAGGTCAGAGAGGAATAGGTTTTAACAGGTTTATGGCAAGTAAGAGGGAAAATCCATTGGTCATGGAGTCATATTGAACTAATGATTTTTAGTGATATGATGGGAAAATGAGGAAGCCTTAGTCAAGAGAAAGGTAGTAAATTCTTATGGTGTCTTTGTCAAATTTAGGTGTAGAGAGGTGAGCATAAGAGTAGTGGAATTGATAATCTCTAAAAAACCTAGATGAGGATGAATTTTAGATATTACAATGGAGGGAAAACACTAAAATGTCCAGTTAATTATAACAAAGCACTTAGAATTAAATTATGAAATAAATTGTTCTTAACTAAACATTGAAGACATGACATTTAAGCATGAAATAACATAGTATAATGAAACAAAAATAGGAGATAAGCATCATCATAAAAAAATGACACGTGAATCCCTAAAAAGATAGGTTTCAACCTTCATCATTCACTGAAATTTTTTAATGAAAATGTACAATGCTGAGGAGAGGAACCCAAATGTAACCACAAACCAGTTTAAAAATGGAATCTAGCCCTTTCAACTTTAGAGAGGGATCTCTCGATATGAATATTCAGTCACTTAAATGACTGGTTGTATTAGGTTTTTGTTATGAAACCAGCTCAAAAAATAGAAGAAAAGATATATCGACTACTTAGAAATCATCCTCTTTGAGGGGGAAACCTCCTTTACATTACATAAATGAACAATTATTGGATAATAGAAATGAAAAAAAACCCCTTTATATATATAAGAGTCCAAGGGGTCACAATATAATCCTATCTGACATAACAATATCAATGTAAGGGCACACCAATAGCAATTATGGGCTTCTATGGAGCACAATAATAACAATATGGGGGCTACATGGGCACAACAATAAAAATAAGGGGGCTACACTAACAATAAAAATAAGGCGATACTCTAGTATTATAGGAACCTAACATGCCCCTCTCCATAAAAAAGTGTTGTCCTCAATGCTTGACTAGTTATGGATGCTTCTATATAACATTCTCATCCTTCGACGTCAAATCTTCAGCATGTAAGTTCTTCCACTTGATGAGATACTCTGAAATTGATCGATTTCGTAGTTGTTGAGTTCTTTTTTTGTGACTGCTTCAAGATCCAATACGATTTTTCCTTCCTCATCAATTCTAGAAATATTGTTTGAATTGGGAGTTTGTCACCTATAACATTTTTTCAGCATGAAACATGGAAAAGTGGGTGCACTCGAGAAGATGCAGGAAGCTCCAATTTGTATGCCATAGTACCAATCTTTTGCAACACCTTGTAAGGACCATAATACTTTGGTGATAATTTATTATCCTTGTTAGCTTGCTTGAGGGACATTTGTTTGTATGGTTTTAGTCGTAAAAATACCAGTCACCTACATCAAAAATTCTTTCGTTGCGATGTTGATCTGATTGTTGTTTCATTCGATTTTGCGCCAAAGTAAGGTTCTCCTTTAAGAGTTGGACAAATTGTTTTTTACGCTCGATGTGATATTCCATTGCTTAAACCTTATAATTTTCTCTTGAAGATGATGTGATGGACAGTGGATGAAATCCATAAAGTGCCATAAATGGGGTCATTTTTTTCTATAGTACGTAACGAAGTGTTATACCACCATTCAGCCAGAGGTAACCACTTGACCCATTATTTATGTTTATCAGATACAAAAAAGAAGAAGATATCCTTCCAAACATTTATTCACTATCTCAGTTTTCCCATCGGATTGAGGATGATATGATGATCAATGAGCTAATTGAGTACCCAAACAAGAAAATAATTCCATCCAAAACTTTCCTGTAAAAATGGGATCTCAGTCGCTTACAATAATCTTTGGGTTTCCATGTAGCTTTTAAATTGTTTCCATAAATGCAATAGCAATTGTACTGGATCTAAATGGATGAGATAATGCACAAAAGTGTGCATACTTGGTAAGTCTATCAACTACCACCATGATGACAGTATTTCCTTCGAATTTGGGTAAACCTGCGATAAAATCCATTGAAACCTCCTCCCAACATTGTCTTCGAATGGATAAAGGTTGTATCAAACCTGGCGTCTTAATTGTCCCAACTTTATTTTGTTGGCAAACCAAAAATTCTACCACAAACTTTTGAATATTAGATTTAAGGCCATCCCAAAAAAATTCCTTCTTGACCCTGTGGTAATTTTTAAAAAATCTTAAGTGCACGACTAAGGGAGAGGTGTGAAATTCTAAAAGAACATTTTGTTTGAGTTGGGAAGTATTACAAATATATAAGCGATCTTTGTAATATAGAAGTGTCCTCAGACATGTAATTTTATTGATAATGGAAAATAAATTACATAAAAATTGAAAGAGTTTACAAACGTAAACTTCCACTAATTTTCAATTAGGAAACTAACCTATTTATAAGCTATATGTCCTAACTTAATTTAGTTATGGACCATTTGAAAAAATAACAAGTTTCCATTTACAATAAATGATCTTCTATCCAATCTACTAACTTTATTCCTATTTTAGACCCTAAGATACGACTCAATTCTAGAGTCCTATCTTTGCTAACAATATTCTATTTCTAAATGTCTCTAATATTTATTAAATATTCTAATTTAATAAATATTTTTATCCTAACTTTAAATTATTATATTTGGATCATCTAACATTCCCCCCTATGATCCAAAGATACATTACAACATATACCAAGTTCATTCTTAAACTTAGTAAATTTTATTCTGCCAAGAGGTTTGGTGAAGATATCGGAGGTTTGATCTTTTGAAGGACAATAAATCGGCTTGATGACATCCTTTGAAATGAGTGATCTGATATGATGATACTTGGTGTCCACATGCTTTGTCTTTGAATGAAAAACTATATTCTTGGCAAGCGTTATTGCTGACTGGTTGTTGATGAATAACGAAGTAGCTTCTGCTGGAGGAATACCCAAGTCCTGTAAAACTCTACGCAACCAAACAATCTCACATGCTGCTTCCCATGCTGATATGTACTCTTCTTCTGATAAAGAAGTGGCCACTGTATCTTGCTTCTTGAAACTCCAGAAAACTACAGCTAACCCCATGTTCATTAAATAACTTGAGGTTGATGCCCTATCATCAATACAACCAACAAAGTCGGCATCTGAAAATCCACCAAGTACAAAATTTTTAGTCTTTTTGTAAAGAAGACCAAAATCTTTTGTTCCTTGGATATAACGAAGAATTATTTGGCTTCATTCCAGTGGCTATCTCATGGTTCTTGCATAATGCAGGAAAGAATACTGACGGCATAAGAAAGATCTGGTGGAGTAGTTGTCAGATAAATCAGGCTGCCAATCAACTGTCGATAAGTAGTGCTATCCACCATTCCCCCCCCCCTTCAAATTTTGAAAGTTTCAAGTTTTGTTCCATAGAGGTAAGAACAGGCTTGCAATCCTGCATTCCAAATCGTTGAAGAATTTCTGCTGCATACTTACTCTAAGAAATGAATATATGATGTGGACATTGGAATACTTCAACTCCAAGATAGTAGTGAAGTAGTCCCAAATATGTCATCTTAAAACCTTCATGTAACTCCTTTTTCACCTGTGCAATGTGATCATCATTGTTTCCAGTGATAATCAAATCATCTACATACATAACCAGAATCACCAGATTTTTACCTTTTTGGCATACATACAAGGTATCATCAGATTCACTTCGCTGAAAACCAACTTTCCAAAGGTATTCATCCATTTTGGCATACCAAGCTCGGGGAGCTTGTTTTAACCCATATAAAGCCTTTATCAGTTTGCAAACTTTATGTTCTTGTCCTTCAATTTCAAAACGTGGTGGTTGTGTCATGTATACTTCTTCTTGTAAATCTTTGTTGAGGAAAGCACTTTTTACATCCATTTGATGAACTTTCCATCCTTGTTGACCTGCTAAGGCAAGTGTGATTTGGATGGTGTTCCATTTAGCTATAGGAGCAAATGTTTCCTCATAATCGATCCCTTCCTACTGCGCAAAACCCTTAGCAACAATTCTTGCTTTATACTTATGGATATCGCCATTTTTCTTGTACTTAATTCGGTAAACCCATTTGCATCTGATGGGGTCAAAATTCTGCGGACAATCAACAAGTTTCCAAGTGCTGTTGTCGAGAACTGCTTGATATTCATTAACCATAGCCTGTTTCCATTCTTTATGTTTTACTACCTCTTGATAAGTAGAATTTTCAGTAAAATCATTTGCTATCAAGGCAAAAGTTCCTTCGTTTCTTTGTGATCCCCTTGTTCCTATTTTATTTTGTTCATTAGGCCTTACATCTTTCAAAAGTTGAACTGCCCATTTTTCCAATTGATGTTCACTGGTTTGAGATTGAGAAAAATCACCATCATTGAAAAGAGGGTTGATGTAAACTGATGTTTTTGATCAACTGTAGTGGGGGCGGAGAGTCATTGTCAGAAGAATTGCTGCTACTAGGAGAGTTGGATGAACTACTAGAAGACCCAGATGGTGCTGGTGAAGAAGACAGACTGGATGAATCATTTTCAGATGAAGGAAACTCAATTTCATACTAATTTTGTGAATTTGGTTGACTTTGTAGATTTCTGTTTCTTTTATCACTTTTTGTTTCTAACTTTTGAAGAAGACTTTCAACTTCTTCAGCACTCTTACTCTCATTTTCATCAAAAATCACATCTTTGCTTACAATAAATTTCCCATTCAAGAAAAGTAGGTACCCTTTCTTCTCATAAGAATACCCAATCATTGTGCACTTCAAGCTTCGTGAATCAAGCTTAGTTCGTTTTTCCTTCGGAACTAAGGCATAACATACTGATCCAAAAACTCTAAGATGTTTAACCTGAAGTTTGAAGCCAAACCATGCTTCATAAGGTGTGATTCCATCTAAAGAAGTAGTGGGAGATATGTTTCTTAACTAGACAGTGGTATGAATTGCTATGGCCCAATATAAAGGACTTAAATTTTTGAAAGTTAACATAGATCGCACCATTCCTAACAAGGTACGATTCATTCTTTCTACTACTCCATTTTTCTGCGAAGTGTAGACATTAGTAAGATGTCGTTTTATGCCATTATCCATGCAATACATTTTGAATTCATTTGAAGTGAATTCTCTGCCATTGTCAATTCTAAGAGTACCAATCTTCTCCTTTACTTCATTTTTAATAAGTTGACGAAAAGTTTTGAACTTTTCAAATGCTTCTAAATTTTGCTTCAAAAAATATACCAAAGTCATCCTACTAAAATCATCAACAAAGAGTAATAAATATCTGCATCCTCTGAGCGAAGCTGGTAAGGGTCCACAAATATCACTGTGAACCAACTGCAAATGCCTATTTGTGCGCCATGAACTTGTAGGAAAAGTCTCTCGATGTTTTTTTCCAAAAATGCAAGATTCACACTTTTCATTTCCCCTTTTGAATGTTGGAAGTCCCTTAACCATTCCCTGTTTTTGTAACTAAGAGAGACTTTCGAAGTTGAGATGGCCATACCTTACATGCCACAATCTGATCGGTGAAATTTCTATACTTGTTGCCCCTGCAAAGCCAGAATTTCTTGGAATAACTATCCCTTTCATCCTTAACAGTTTTCCATCTTCATAACCTATCATTACTGTTTTCATGTTCTATTTGACTGAGTTAATTTTAACTAAGCCATCTTCCATAATCACCATATGTCCTGCTTGTTGAATCATGACTAAAGATAACAATTTTTTCTTAAATTTTGGGACATACCATACATTTGAAATCATTCTTTCTCCAATGCCAGGTAAAAAACATTTAACTACACCTTTGCCAGAAGGAGTGTGTTTTGTTTTATCAGCAAGATGGATTGAATTTAGATGGAATTCTTTGAAACTCTAAAATAAGTCACGTCGAAAAGTCATGTGTTGAGTTGCACCTGTATCCATAGTCCATGCGTCTTCATAATCACTTCTAAGAAAGGTTGAAACCTGTAAAGCTGTTGATTTTGTATTGGTGAAGACATATTCAGAACCATCAGGATCATCTTCATCATTTGCAAACTGTGCAGAGTTTGGATGAAACTTGGGAATTTTATTAATAGAATTTCTACAATATTCTGCATAATGGCCAACTTTGTTACATCTCCTGCAAACAATTTGACTGAAATCTCTGCCACTACCTTGAGACTGTCCTCTGCCTTGATACTATCCTTTGCCTCTACTTTAACCTCTATTTTGAGTTTGTCCTCTGCCTGGAATTTTTCCTCTTCCTTGATTATATCCTCTACTTTGATTGTTGCCTCTTCCTTGAAAATTGCTCCTGCCTGAATTGTAGCCTTTGTTGAAATTATTTCCTATGCTTTGACTACGACCATAACCTTGGGCTGCTTGAATTTGATTGAAATTTCGTCTTCCTTGGTTTCTTGAACTATCAGCTGAGGAGTTACTTGAGATAGCTTCGGTGAAGAAGACATCTTCCCCAATCTGTTTCTTCTTCCCAAAGGTTTTATCATGTTGGGCTAACATGTCACTTAATTCATCAAATTTTATCTTCTCTAACTTTCCAGTGACTTGCAAAGTTTCCAAAAAATGTGTGCAAGATGATGGCAATCCAGCAATTAAAATCGTGGTCAAGAAACTTTCATCAACAGCCAGAAAAACAACATTTATTATTTCTTTCTTGATGTTTTTAAGCCGTGAAATATACTCAAGGACATCACCACCTTCAGTTAATTTCTGTTGAAGCAATTTTAATTGAAGATCAATCTTCTTTGATTCAGGTTGTGTATCAAATAGATCTTTGAATGTACGTAAAGCAGTCCATGCATCTGAGGAATTTTCAATATGTATGTACATTTCATTATTAACTGAAGCCTTTATAAGAGCTAATGCCTTGGCATTTTTTACTTCCCATTTTGCAAGTGAAGCTGCATCTATTGGTTTATTAGGCTTGATGTTTCCATCGCATATTTCATGCCACAATTCATTATATATGAGAGTGCTTTCAATTAGATGTTTCCATGTCTTATAAGATTGCACCCCTTCTAGCTTATCAGATTCAGAGAACAGATTAATTAAATTTGACATTGTAGTGTTGAAGCAGTGCACCAAAAGAATCAAGCATAGAAAAAATGAGCAACTCGTCCCATGAAACACACCACACAAAAAATGACACACGGCACGCAAAGAAAAAATGATGTATCAGGGCTTGGCCTTGACCCTCGTATAGTCGTTCAAAAAATGAGAAAAATGACTGAGCTTTGCACTTGGCTCTAGTCAATTTCTCGTTGAGTTTTTACAATGAAATCTTTGCAAAATTTGACCACTTGACAATGCCCTTACAATTTCTTCTTAAAAAAAATCTACCCCCCATCAAAGTAAAAGGTACTTTGAGTTACAAATAATAACCCTTATTTGTCCAAAATAAAAATTCTTCTTATTCCTCCAAAAACAATAACAACATTTTCATTTTTTTTACTTCACCTTATTTCTCAAAAAAAAAAAATTAATTTCAATTGTCTCCCTTATAACTCCAAATTTTACAAAATATTACAATGCTCCTCATCAATGATCAGTCTCAGAGAGTTTCCTATAATGTACTTATTAGTGACTTAGACTGGTACATATCAATTACAATAATGGATTGTGCATACAAAATACATTGATGGATGTTTTCATTACTTGCAACCATCTTTGTTCAACTATGATGAATGCTAAAGAGATTGCATCACCTGTGCACAAAACATTGATATGACTATTAGCATGGTCAAACCATATGAACACAACCCACATTGTTCACTAGTGAACAATGTAATCAATATATATTGTAAGCTAGATTCGTTTCCCCGTCAATCCTTTCCCTCATCTAGACAAGTAGAACAACCTTGACATCGTGCATTATATAAATGGCATGTGCTAAAAATAAAGGAAGCTTTTGATCAGCCATTCTGTTACAAAACAAATTTAAATCCAAGTGTCTTTCAAGTCCAAGTGTCATCCTTGCTGAGGCGTCTGTGTCTCAAATGACAATTCTACAAGGGTAGAATTACCATAAAATTCTTCCAAATTATAATCGTCATGTTGCTGAGGAAGGAAAATTTGTACAACTGCATCACCAAAGTCTAGAAGTGTCCATGAATTTGGTTTAGTATCCCCTCTAGGAGCTGTCTTAAACTGTTGTTTTTCTATGTCATGAATGTTCGACCCTATGGCATCAATCTGTGGACGTGAAAATGTCGTAGCAATGATAAAGAAGTGTGTCCAGTATACTAGAGGCTTCACACATAAAACTTGAATATCGACTGCTTTCAAATCATTTGTAGCCTTTGCCAGAGCTACAGCAAGTGATAAGCTCTCGGCATCGTAGCAATCTCACAGCGATACTATATTAGTCATATAAGTATTTGCAGATACATAGATCCGAAGACAGAAAAATAATAGCTCAAGGGTTTTTGATGTATCTAGCCATAGGTCCTTGGTACTTTCTGCATAATAAAGTGACCAAATACAACAAGTATCTCACAGTGGAAAATATCAAAGATCTAGATCCGTGAGCTTTGTCAGTCGGTTTATGGGAATTCAATCTCGGCCGAGGAAGAGAGTGTCGGAGCCAAAGCATCAAGTCGTGTGGAGGAGGAAGAGAGATCCAGATGACAAGGTGTTAGCTATTCTTTTTCTGATCATGACAGAAACCAATCGAGAAAGGTGATTTCTACAGGGAAAATGACCCTGAAAGTGCACAGGAAAGAGGGCTAATTCAACAAGATTCTGATGATGCACGGTATGCAAAGGTAGCAAACACGAAAAGGAAGACTATGAAGGTAAAGTAGGAGATGGGATGAAATAGATTCTTTGTGGTCTACCCCAAACCCGCATAATGAAAACATAGATGTTGATAAAGGAAAAAGGAGGATAACGAGAACGAGGGGAGGAGCAGAGTGTCAGCATCGTGGAGGAGCAGAGTGTCAAATCCGTGCGTGCTATTGCAGATTTGGAGGGTAACGTAGAAAAGATAGACAGTGTTTGGGGGAAGTGTAGAATTAAAATTCAAAAAAAAATGAATCAAATAATCTAGAACCCAATTTATAATTAAATTTCTTTTCCCTGAAAAACAAAACTGAATAGATTGCATACCAATTCATCCTTTAGTAGAATTTTTCAAAAGTCTGCAAAGCTGAAATCTCCACCTTCACATCATCTGCATTACTGGTGGCTTTGATACCACATTAATACAGAAGTGTCCTTAGACACGTAATTTTATTTATAATGGAAAAGAAATTACATAAAAATTGATAGAGTTTACAAACGTAAACTTCCACTAATTTGCAATTAGGAAACTAACCTATTTATAAGCTATGTGTCCTAACTTAATTTAGTTATGGACCACTTGAAAAAGTAACAAGTGTCCATTTACAATAAATGATCTTCTATCCAATCTACTAACTTTATTCCTATTTTAGAGCCTAAGATTCGACTCAATTCTAGAGTCCTATCTTTGCTAAAAATATTTTATTTCTAAGTGTCTCTAATATTTATTAAATATTCTAATTTAATAAATATTTTTATCCTAACTTTACATTATTATATTTGGATCATCTAACACTTTGTACCATAATGAATCATTTTTCCAACTAAATGTTTCAAATGTACTGGGATATTGCTACAACTTTTGAATAAGTGTCCACACCTCTTCATCATTCTTCCATTCATCCCTTGCTTTGTTTATCCACTCAGGTTGGATAATAGAAATGGCACAAAGAAATGCTTCCACATCCTCATCCTTTATTGAGAGTGCATCTACAACAACATTTTGCTTCCCTTTTTTGTAGATGATTTCAAAGTCATAACCCAAAATTTTTGTGACCCATTTTTGCTGCTCTTCTAAAGATAATATTTGTTCCAAAAAGTATTTAAGACTATCATGATCTGTTTTTACATTGAAGTGTCTTCCCATTAGGTAAGGTCTCCATTGCTTTAGTGCATGTAGTATTTCCAACATTTCCTTCTCATAAATATGTTTTTGTAAATACTTTCGTTTGATTAGACGACTTTAAGAAGCAATGGGTCTTCCTTCTTTCATTAAAATTGCACCAATTCCATTTCCTGAGGCATCACATTCCACAATAAAGGTTTTTGTGAAGCCTGGCGTAGCTAAGACTGGTGCTGGGGCACATTTCCTCTTTAAGATGTTCAAAGGCCTTAGTTGCTTCTGGAGCCCAAGAAAATGCATCTTTCTTATGTAATTATGTTAGAGGTACCAATGTTCTCCCATAATTCTTAAAAAACTTGCGATAATACTTGTTAACCTCAGAAATCCTCGAAGATGATTTATGTTTGTGGGGATTTTCCATTCTTTAATGGATTTAATTTTTTTAGGGTCTACCTTAACACCCCCATGAGATACAATATGACCCAAATATTCCACCTCTTGTACTCCAAAGTAACATTTGGAGGTTTTTTCATATAATTGTTTCTCCTCCAATAGTTTGAGCACCATGTCAACATGTTGAACATAATCCTTCCAAGACTTGTTGTAGATTAGTATATCATCAAAAAATACTAAAACAAAGTTTCTAAGGAAGGGTTTGAAAATGGAATTCATCAAACCTTGAAATGTGGAAGGTGCATTAGTAAGGAAAAAATGCATGACCAAAAATTCATAATGACCCTCATGAGCTATGCATGTTGTTTTTGAAATATCTTCAATCTTCATTCTAATTTGACGATATATAGAACGTAGATCCAGCTTGGTGAAGTAAATTTCTCCATGTAATTCATCCAATAATTCATCAATTATGGGGATGGGAAATTTATCTTTAATAGTGAGCTTGTTGAGATCCATATAATCCAAACACATACACCATGATCCATCCTTCTTGTGCCCCAATACTACTAGTGCAAAGAAATAAATTTGAATAGGTTGAATCATACCATCCTCTAGCATTTTTGCAACCATACGTTAAATCTCACTCTTTTGGGAATATGGATATCTGTATGGCCTGATGTTTAGAGGAACACTTCCTACAATAAAATGAATAGAATTATCATGATCACGAATACGTGGGAGTCCTTTGGGAGTTTCAAACACCTTGGAATGATTGTCTAAGACTTTTTGGAGATATGGAGAAATAGATGATTTTGATGTTTGAACCTCTAGTGAGCATAGTTATGCAATTACGCCTCATTTATATTTCTTCAGAATACTTGTCATGACATTAGAGCTAATTGTCTTTCCTGGCTTCCCTATGATGCCTCGTAATTAAACTTCCTTTCCTTCTAAAAAAAAAATTCAAGAAAATTTCTTGAAAGTTAAAAGCTATTGTCCCTAAAGATTGTAACCATTGGACTCCTTGTAAAACATCAACGCCTCCCATTAGAATGGAGATAATTGGAATATTCAGTACATATTCCCCCATGGCTAGCTTGATATTGTGGCACTTTCCAGAGAAATTTATAGTTCCTCCATTTGCAACCATCACTTGACACTCTAGTGCTGGGTATAGGAAGAAATTCAACTCCTTGGCTACCTTACAATGAATAAAATTATGGGTACTACCCGAATCAATCAACACTGTTAGATTTTTCTTCTTGATATGTCCTTCTATCTTGAGAGTTTGAGGAGTGGTAATTCATGCCAATGCATTACAAGATATAGCCAGATTCATTTCTTCTTTCTCTAGGGTTGGTTCCCGGTGTATATCCTTTTATTTTGAAGTTTCTTATTCATTTTCTTCCCCCTCTTCACAATCTACGTAAAATAATTTCTTCTCAGCACACTTATGACCTTTAGTGTATTTATTATCACAACTGTAGCAAAGCCCATTTTCTCTTTTTTCTTCCAATTTTTATGGTGTCAACCTTGTAGGTTGTAGAAGTCTAGGAGTATCAAAACTTCCATATTTCAGTTGTGAGTGGTAGGCTTCCTTGTTGCCATATTTTTTCTTTCAATTTTTCTTGCCAACCTGAATGTCTTCTCCAATGAATCAGGTTCCCAAAGGCATACCTCATTTTGGATGTTATCCTTTAAAGTACCTATGAAGAGATAAATAATGTGTTTCTCTAGAATAACATTTACCCTTGTATTCAATTTTTGGAAGTCCTCAGTGTGCTCCACCATTGAACCCTTTGGTTTTAGATTTATCAATTGGCTAAAGAAGGTGTTTGTCTTTGTATCCTCATAATGTGCTATCATTTCCTCTATAAAAATTAACCAAGTGAAAAAATTTTATGAGAGAAAATACATCAATACCATATGAATGTATTGGGTTCTACATACAAAGTTGCAATGTGTACCTTTTGTGTGTTTTGCACATTATGGAGATCAAAATATTGCTCCATTTGTAATATCTATGTTACAGGATCCTTGATATCAAACTTACTCATATTGATCTTTGGAATGTGGTGGGTCTTCAACCCAATGTTAGATTTTATGAAATCATGATTAAAATTTATTTTCTCATCATGAGTTTCATCTACTACTTTTTCACCATTAGGAAGCTTTTCTTGTAGTAAGTTTGTCAAACCTTCCTTCAAAACTTCCACGTCTTTCTTCAAATCTTCCATGTTTCCCTTAAATTCTACTTCTATACCTTCCATGCCATTCTTCAAGCCATCCATGTCTGATTTTAAACCATTCATGTTGCCTTTCAGTTCTTCTTTGGTTACTCTTTGTGAGAGCGAAATTTGTTGCACTTGGTCCTGAAATTTTGATATGACATGTTGCACTTCTTCCTCTTAATGTGTCATAGTAGTGTTTTATCAGAGCTTAATGGGTGTGGAATTATTTTTGGGATGCATTTTAGAACAAAATATTGATATCAATACATCAATTTTCCCTTGGAATCACTTCAAAATGATTTTCAAACAAAAGTTATGCAATTTTAAAAAAAAACTGTACACGCTTTTTTCTTGCTTTTGAGGAGCTCGATATTAAAACAGATGTATCTATGTGATTTTGGACCCCAAATATCTACAATTAGGTCCTTTGGTAGCACTCTGATTCTTCTTTCCAATGCCACTGATCTGACTTAATTTGGATTATTCAAGTTAAATTTATGTTCGATCTCCCACAATGACCTAATTATGGATTGGTTTAGTAGAGAAAACCTATACAATGTGCCACATGTCTCTTTTTCAACCTTCGACTCTGAAATCGATACAAAAGAAACTATCTGTGAATTTTTGACCACTTTTTATAGAATTCCAATCTGATGCATGAAATGAAGGTTATGAGGATTTTCCTTTGGCCACTTGTTTGAGATGAAATTCTGGAGTCAGTAAAAACCCTAACTTCCTAGGATCATATCTCTAAAAATATAAAGAACCCGGATATGCAATTTTTACACAAGGTTCATCAAGCTTTCGTCTCCATTGGGTAAAATTTATAGCTTCTGAATCCTCATAGAAATAACGTTATAGCGAAAATTCCAAGATGTCTTGTTTGAAGAAGCAAAACCCTAGAATCCCAAGCTATGACACCAAGTGTTATAAAATCGGCTTACAAAATAGAAGAAAAGATAGATCAATGACTTATAAATCAGCCTCTTCTAAGGGAAAACCTCCTTTAAATTTCATAAATGAACAATTCTTGGATGATATAAATAAAAAAACCTCCTTTCTATATATAGGAGTTCAAGGGGACACAATATAATCCTAGCTGACATAAAAATAACAATGTAAGGGCACATAAATAAAAATAGTGGGCTTCTATGGGGCACAATAATAATAATATGGGGGGCTACATGGGCACAACAAGAACAATAAGGGGGCTACACTAACAATAACAATAAGGGGATACGCTAGTATTATAGGGACCTAGTAGTTTTAGGCTAGGTATTCAGATCAGAGAGGAATATGTTTTTAAAAGTTTGATGGAAAAGCGATAAAGACATCCATTGGGAATGGAGTCATTTGTTTTAATAAATCTCAGTAATCAATATGGGATAACAAGTAGTTCTATACCAAATCAAGATATACAACATTTTTGGATCTTTAAATTCGTTATAGTATATGGTGGAGGAATTGAGAATTACAATACACTAAGCATAAAGTGTCTAGCAGGGATGAATTTTACACTTAACTTCAAATGAAAACATTGATATTATTTGAAAGGAATGAAACATAGCACCTATCTTGGATGAATTCTATATTTATATAAATTTTATTCAAATAATGGAGAAAATAGATTCATGGATAATTGAAAGGAAAGAAAACACATAATCACACTAGAGAACATATCACCAAAAATTGTCGACACAAGAATCCTTGCAAGAAACAACTCTGACCTTCTCCATTAATCATTGAGTATAGAAGATAGAAAATTACAACATACACCAAATTTTTTCTCTATCACACTCTCCAATCAAAATTTTGCACACTAAAATTCATGAAATATATATATCATGCATGGACTAAGGAATTCGAAATCCATCCTTGAAAATCATCGCTTGTAGTAGAAGCACAACGACTGGGCGCAACAAATTTTCACCTGCATAGGTTTGACCAAGTGTTGGGGTCTCTAACTAAGGAAAAAAGTTAGTTTATGATGCTGACAACCTTAAAACCATTATTGATCCTCCATACATAATAAGTAGTGACAAAATCCTGGTCCTCTATAAAATTTTAATGCTTTGACAGTAGCGCAACAAATTTGTTGTATTACCGTGTCACTTGCCTCCTTTACTACAAATTTCAAAAAATACAGAGGATATGATTGATATAGGCTATTGTAATTCAAACAAAAAGGTAAAAACAAAATTTTTCTTGGTTTCCTGTCCAAACTCAAACCTTTGCTGCCTCAACCAACGAGTCTAATTTTCCTCTTTCTTCCTTCTATTTTTCCTGCAATTCCTCCTATAACTGTTATTTTGTAGTCGTTAGCTCCTTTTTCAAAGTGAGGTTTTTCCTGCAACTATTCTTGAGTTTTCTATGTAGGGGCATAGTTCTCTTCAACATATACTTAGCCTCAAATAATGTTGGCTCGCATATATTCAAGTGGTCATGTATCTCTTCTTTGGAATTTTCATTTGTTTATGTAAGCCTAGTAATTCATCTTGAGATTTCTTGAATTACTTTTGTAGCCTACAGAAAGTGTGATTCCCTTCATCCAACTCAGTATTATTTTTCTTGCAATGAATCTCCTTTGATAAAACTTTCTTTTTTTAGTTCCAATTTGCTAGTTGAATATCTGGTCATAGGGACGCTTGATTGTGAAGTCTCAAGCTCCCGAATGTCCTCTATTTTTTCATTTCCTTTACCTTTGGACATGGTGACAAGTGAAGTTGTCTTCATCACAGGTTTTTCTTCATCAACTTTATATTCCTTCTCCAAAATATTCTTCTTCAACTCCCTATTTTCTTATTGAAGTGGAGCAATGACCATATGAGCCTTTTTCAAATATCACCATAGTTCCATAATCTCCTTATCCCTTTCATCTAAATCAAAAGTCTCTGATATGGTGCTTGGAAATTCAGTATGTTTTTCAGGTGTTTTTTCAGTGGGTAACCTCTTAGCAACAACACTTTTGAGTGGTTTCTTGGAAACCTCTACCACCTCAGGAGAGAAATGATTTTTTTTCCCCTTTTCCTATCAGATAATTCAACTGAATTCTGCAGCCTTTTGACTGATCTTCCTACTACCGGTTGGACATCATTTTCCATTGATGAGGGTGTATCATTTTTTCTCCATGGACTATCTAAAAGTTCAACTGTCAACTTGGGTGAATCCAAAAATTCTTGCCATGACTAAATTTTCTTCTTCGGATCTTCCACCACTAACAATTTGATTAAAGAGAAATGAAAATTAATGGGCTCCACTTGACTTACCCTACCCTGAACCTTATCTTCCATCTTACCAATTCTCCTAAACAAATAAAAAGGTAAATTTAAAGGGATTTTATTTGTAAAATGCATCAACAAGCTGAAGTGCTATTGATAGACCCTCCCAAATATCCCTTCACAAGTAAAATATCTTTGAATTAACTTAAGTAATTTGTTGTAGGGTTCAAGAAGATATTCTCTTGGTACAATAGCTCCATATTCTTTGTTTTATACTTTAGCTTTAGGAAATATTTGTAGTTGGCCATATCTAAAGGCATGCCCTTGAACCATTGTTATCCATGCAGAGGGATCTCTTTAGCAACTTAAATAATAACCTATGACACCGGAAATCTCAAATCTCCAACCTTGGCTTCTACCCAAGTGAAGTTTAAAGCAAATTCTTTGGTAACCTCAAAACTATAACCTTGTATATTCTCACAAAACCTGATGCAATCAGTCTAATCAAATGTGACCCTAATAGATGGATATGAATTCACCAAGGTAAGGTCTTCATGTTCAAACCTGACTATGTCTCCCCCTCTATACCTTCTCTTCCTAGTTAGTGTTTTCATGCCTGACAATGAAAATGAAATTATTGGGTTCGTAAATGCAGTAACAACACTCAACAAATTAGGGCAGCAAGAGTGAAACAACTATGGAATTAGGGTTAAATGAAGTTTTCTGGAAAGCTTTGGATGGAAATACACTATATTGAAAAGCTCAAACTACAAGAACTCAAATCACAGACCAAAATGCATCAATTTTTTGTTTCAATATGCAATGAATTTTCTAATACATAGGCGCAACAAGAAATCACAACGAGTTAAAGGTTATGAGGGTTACAAACTTTTCTGGGCACTTTCCTCAATTGATAAAGATGAAATTAACAATACACAACATGAATTATGCTAAAAAAGAGAAATTTGGAACCTAAAGATGGTCGTGGTAGGAATACAACTTTCAACTTGTAGAAGTGCAATGGATCCCCTACCACTAAAATGCAACAACTTTCATTTTCTCTTGAGAGTAACTGAGGAGAACGAGAAACTTGCTTGATGCCTTCTTGAGGGCCTAGACATATCTTTGTCACCTTCCATGCAATCCAAGCCATCCTTCCATTTCAATGATTTCTTTTCAAATTTGGCATATTGAAGCGCAAAAAAATGGAGAAGCACATCAACAACTTGTGGTGATAATGATATGATGAAGTATTTGATATGACTAAGCAATTGACTCGAAAATACACCACTTAACTCGACTCAATGATGAAAAACCAAATTTTTTATTATCTTCACTCATAACTTGGATTACACATTATCGTAGACTTATTAAACCTTAAACCCTTTTAAGACTTTGACAGCTTGATTTTTATTTACCACTTAAACTTTAATATATTCTAAATTGACACTTAGAATTGATCTCTATAATATCATAGAAACACTTTAAAAATTGACCAAAATAATAAAAAGAAAAAGGTTGACTCTGATTACTATAACATAGGACACTAACACTGGTGATGTTGAAGTTACTGAATCCTTCCTCAAGCTTTTCTTGCTCACTATTTTTTGCTCCTACTTTTTCATTATTGTCTTCAACTTCAGAAAGGATGTGCCACCTTTCATAGATGTTTTCCTTATTGCCTTCATCTTCCTACTCATGGAAAATTACATTTCTACTTTCAAATACTTTATGAGTAGAGAGATCAAACATTTTATACACTTTAAATTCTAAAAAATATCCTACAAAAATGCATTTAATAGCTTTATCATCAAGCTTCCTTCAATTCTCCTTTGGAATATGTGCAAAGGATTTACATCCAAACACCCTCAAATGATAAATTGCTAGTTTAAAACCATACAAGGCTTCGAATGGGGTTTTAAGATAAAGAAACCTTGTTGGACTTCTGTTATTTAAATAAACAATAATATTAATGGCCTCTGCTCAAAAATAATTTAGAGATTCTTACCTTTTATCATACTCCATGCACACTCCACCAATGTTCTATTTTTCCTTTATGCAACATCGTTACGCTGTGGAGTATAAGGTATTGTAAACTATTGCATTGTTCCATGATCCTTGTAGTACTTGATAAATTTTCCCAACCTGCATTTTCCCCATTGATATGAATGAAGAATATTTATTAACTTCCCTATTTTCTTTTCTACCATGTTTCTGAATTCTTTGAAATACTAAAAAACATCACTTTTTTTTCTAAGGAAGTACACCCTAGTGTACCTTGTGCAATCATCAATAAACATCAAAAAATAATAAGCACCTCCTAAGGATTTGGTCTACATGGGTCCATAAACATCATAATGCACAATTTTTAATACATCTCTTCTTCTCCTATCAGAATTAGAGGGGAATTCATCTCTGTGAATTTTTCCTAATTCACAACCTTCACAAGTAACACATTCATTATTTAACATAAGGAGTCATTTAACCATAGTTTCTTTCTGCAACAACAATAAATCATGATAATTGATATGACCATACCTCTGATGCCAAATCATTTCTATTGACATAGTTGTAGAAGTTAGTGCTTGATGACTTTTGTTGGTGACATCAAGCTTGTACAAGCCTCCAACTCCGAATCCTGAAGCAACAAGTTTGCAGTGATCCAAAAAATATTTTACTATGCAATATGCTTTGAAGAATTCAACCTTCAGATTATGATATGTAATTGTAGAAGATAATTTTTTTCTTGATCCCAGACACATACATAACATTGTGAATGTGCCTTACCCTTCCATTTGGAAATTTTATAGGAATATATCCACATCCCTTGATCTAATGTGGGAGATAATCTCTAAGATAGATATTAGAACCATTGCATACCTCCTTGAATTTCTCTTACCAGCTCTGGTTACATGTCATATGAATCGAAGCTTCAGAGTCCACAAACCATGTATTAGCATCATTCATTTCAGCAACCAATGCGACATTAGACATAAACAACTTAAGGTTTTTTAGATCAAAATTCAGGGCTTATCCTGCAAAATTTCCTGATTGTCTTCTATGTTTATGCTTAGATTCATCACTTTTCTTCTTATACTAGTCTCTGTAAAAATTCCCACTTCTACCACAGTAAAAACATATTTTTCCATAATAATATCTGATAGATGATATACCTTTATTTGTTTTTGGAAATGGCCTTCTCTGGGATGAACTTCCACCTTTACTTCCTCCATGTTTTCCTTTGAAGAACTTTTTCTTCGTCACAAGTGCTAAATCTAGATTCCGAGGCTGCAGATTCTTGTGCCTTTCTTCTTCCTACATCAATATACCTGTCAATTCATCAAAGGTGAGATCTTTCTCCCTTGTTGCAAGACCTGTAATAAACATCTGATAGTCCTCTGACATGATTCCATTTAACGTAATTGTTACCAAATTGATACTAGGTATTGATTCTCCTATATCTCCCAACTTATCTTTCAAATATTTAATTCTTGAGATAAAGGCGCCAACAGATTCATTTTCTTCCATTTTAATATACAAGAGCGTACTTTTCAAAAATATGACTTGATTTGTATTTTTGGTTTCATATAATTCCTTCAGTGCATTCCAGGTTTCACTAGATGTCTTACAGTAACGAATATGAGGGATTATATTATCTTTAACATATATTCTTAGTAATACCTTTGTTTTGTTCTCTTGCTTCTCTCGGTCTTGAATTGATGCCACTGTTGAACTTGCGGTAGGTTTTTCTTCTTCTCCCTTTGTAATGTTCCAAGTGCCATAGCCTTCCAACAATCTTGCAACTTTAATTTCGAGTTGACATAATTCATGCCATCCAATTTATTAGCTTTGTTCAAATATATCTATGCAAGTGGATTCTCCAATTTCCCAATGTATTTCAAGAGCACATCCAACTTCAAATATATATTTACAAGGCTTGAATTTGAAGAGAGGCTGATTTTTTTCTTAATAGGGCTCAATTTTCCATTCAATGTATATAAAAAAAATAAAGCCACTTTTAAAATATATATATATGAGCACTTCAAAAAAACAAATCAAATCACTTTTAAAAAACCTTCAAACAAAATATGAAAGCCCTTTATAAAAAACAACGTGCTCCATTTCGATTAACACTGACACACTTTTTGATAGAGGAAGAGGGGGCTGCAATGAAAAAAAAATTGTTTCTGAACTTTACCCTCTATTGGCGCAATTTCCTCCAGGAATGACAAACGCTGATCCTGGGACGTAGTGTAAACTGTGGTGCTTCTTTGTGGGAAAACCCTAGCCATAAGGGTATCTGCTGAATTACCGAGTATGAGCCCCGACAAGACAATCTCCCTCGATTGCTCGTATGCACCCCTCGATCTCTTCTCACTCTACCACAGATACTCTGTCTTTTGGTCGTCACAGTTAACATCTGAGGTTCCCTGTACCATAGGAGTCAACGAAGACAGAAAAGGTCTCTGGCACTCCAATGGCATAAGACACCTGCATGAAGCATCTCCTTGCATGCCCAACTACTACAATGCTCTTGGCAGTCTGTCTAAATATGTATGCCCCACTTTGGTCCACCTTAGTTGGATCCTTTTAAAAGAAATATAAATAGGCAGTTTAAAGCAACAATATAACTTATTAAAAATAATTGAAACATTAAATTTTTTTATGGATGTAAATTTAGTTTCTAAAGCTAGTAGCTACATCAACCTAGCAAACACTTTATTAAGGAACATATAAATTTTGTAATACAATGTAGGTTGAGCGTCAAAAATCTCTACTTTTTCATGACCTCATTGCTTATTAAAAACTTAAAGAATTTGTGAATTTATTTTCACAGCTATATTTAGTTTAATCTTGGATGTGCTATCTTGAAGAACATTTGAGGTTGATAGTAATCGTTGGCCATTATTATTTTCATCAATTTATAATTTAAAAAATTTAAAGTTTATTAAATTTTAATTATAAAATTTTATCTATTAAAATAAATTACATTAAATTGTATGGATAAATATGTTTATTTTGTAATAAGGTTTTCATAACTTTAATTTAATTATTTATATTTATTAAATAAATGATACGATCTAAATTTTATGGAATGTTAAAATATTCATAATCATATACACAAATTAATGGTTGAAATTTA
This sequence comes from Pinus albicaulis, assembly GCA_034641835.2. NCBI lineage: Eukaryota > Viridiplantae > Streptophyta > Pinopsida > Pinales > Pinaceae > Pinus > Pinus albicaulis. Next base: position 1,320,797,922 of record CM076581.1, read on the forward strand.
ACTTGAAATTTATTTTCAAAATAGTTATGTTCTTTTTACTCTTTATTAAATTTATTAATGAGTTGCAGAGAAGGGAGAGGACGAGGCAGAAAAGGAGGGCACCCAGAACCAGGAAGAGCAAGAGATACCAGACATGAAGAATGTGAAAGAGCAAGAACCACCTGTTGAGAAGGGAGAGGAGAAGGCAAAAGCAAACAACAACAGTGGGAAACCAAAAGAGTCCCTTGCACTGAAGAAGGCGAAGAAAACTACTAAGTAATTATCACCCATTCAGCGTATGAAAAAAATCACACTTTATATCATGATAGCCATGATTTGAAATTATAGTTTATAACAGGAGAGCCATGATTTTATGCTTGTGGGTGTTTTGAATCCTTGAAATGGGAATGACATTCATAAGATAAGATAATGCAAATGTGTGTTTTTCTTTCATAAAATGTATTTCAAGTAAGCACATTTACATTTTGGAGCAAATTTACACTTTGGATGGAGATGATCATATGTGCCAGTTGATCGCAACAATAATGGTCGATGATTTCAAGCTTGGAATGGTAGAATGAAGCAAGAATTTTTCCCTCTTTCTCATGTATTTAAATAATTTGGCTGTGGATGGTTGTAGAAATATATGGCACCTATGTTATGTAGTACATGTATGTTTATATGTTAGTTGGACTTAGGAAGATGGACTGTGAGTGAGATCTAACCAAGTGGTGTTAGAGCTCTTAGGATTTCTTTAGTTTACGGTTTCAAACTGTTTTTTCGAGGGAGAGGGGGTTTCTATGGGATCATAACTATCCTCCATAGGTAGTGATTGCTTGAATGGACTGGATTTTGGGCTGCCTTCAGTAGTTTGTGATTTATATTTTTAGCCATTATCATGTTATTAGAGCATTGGTTTTTTGGGGTTGTTTCGGTCATTGTAAGTTAGCTGAGAAGAGCAAGTCCTTAATCTTCCGTTTGTGCTCTTTTTACTTGGCTATTTGTTGATGTAGTAGACCATGGAAGAATATCCAAGTGCACTGGTGTAAAAGCTGGTGGAATATTGGACAGTGCATTTGATGTTGCTGCCCAGTGGGATAGGTATTTTCACCTCATTTAGGGTTATCCTTAGTATGGAAATATGATTTTGGTTTTGGTGGACTCTCTTTCGAGCTACTCTGTGTTTTCCTGGTTTTTTCTAGTGTGCCGGGTTAATTTCGGTAATCAGATTTTTTGAATTTTCCAGAGCGGGTGTAATATTCCCAATTAGTCATGAGCTAATTGGAATATTCATATTTTTTTTAATTTCTGTGTTTAGAGAATAAAAGAGAAAAGGAGGTCCATAATAATCCTTAATAATGAATAAATTAATGCCAAATATGAAAAGGCTAAATCTTGGTTGTTAAATCAAGCACCCTTAGGTGTGAAAGGGGCTGGAACATCTTGACTGGGTCAACCTTGACCAAATCTACAGCGTTGTCATGGAGGAGTGGCCATCAATGAGGCACAACGCAGTTTTAGATGGAGATGCCTTGTGTGAAAGAAGTGATCCCATTGGAAATGGTTTAAGGTTTGCAGGCTCTTGTCTTCTAAAAGGAAGGGGATGGTAGCATTAGAAGGTTGTTGATGTTTATCATATTGTCTGAATATATGGTATGTTTAGAAAAATATCTTTCTCTTGTTGTTTAGCTGAGATTGAGTGTTGTTTAGCATTGGGTGTTCCTGATCGGGAATCCCACCTCTTCCCACTGAGTAGCTCTTAGGAGATTTTGTATTGCATTGTCCACTATCTAGCTTGGGCCAAGCTTATTCTTTCAACTACAACGCAAATCCTGTTGAGGGTTTGGTTGTTTTTGCAAGCAGCAACAAGTGGAGATTAGATTTTTCAGATCTAGGCCATTTCAGTGCTCCTTTTCAGTGGAGGTTTCTACTTCATTGGGAGGACAATATTGAAGGAATTGAGCCTCATTTTCAGATCTTGGCATCAGGCCAACCATGTTTTGATCCCTACAACATAGTATAGATCCAGATCTGCGTTATTTCTGTAGGTGCAGTTGCAGGGTGGTTCAGCACACCATTTGCAGAGTGATTTTCTCAATGTTGGGGATCTGCCCTTCACTTTGGACATCAATTGGAGGAGGCTATTATATTGCCTATATCAGTTCAGCCACACTTTCCAGATATGTAATTTTTAGTAGATCTGCAGTCTTAGATCTCATATCTACATCTTGTTACTTGGTGTTTTGTTGAAAACCCCAAGGGGGTTCTATAGAGGAGCTTGTATAGTGCATGGATCTGATATAGATATGACTTTTTATGCACTTATTTTCTCTATATCTGATGTGTAATATACAGTTGTTGCAGAGCCAATAAAATAACGTTGTAAGGCTTTTCCAGTCTTTATGTATGGTTGCAACACCTCATTTTGAGGGATTTTTTTCATTTGAGCCTTCCTTTTCTTGTTATGCATCTTATGGGCCATTTCTTACACATGTTTTGTTGTTGTTATAACAAATGAAAGGTCTCCATATTGGCCTCTTGCTATATAAAATATGATCTGCGTTATTTTCCTGTCATTCTGAATTGTATTGTTGCATTCCCCATTTGGAATATTACAATGGTATTAGAGAATCATCTTGGCATAGCCTGTGCTTTCTAAAGCCAATATGTCTTCTGAAGAAGGAGAGCCTCTTACTGACAGAGAGAAGAGGTATCAAAAGAGAAGACACAAAAATTTTGATTACACAAATGATAATGAAGACAAGGGTAAAGCCCCTTTATTTGGAGATGAAGATGAAGGGAAGGATTTCCCAAAGGTCCTTCTTAGAGCCATGCAAGACCTTGCTAGAGATATCAAGGAGATGAGAATGGAAAGAATCAATGAAACCCCTAAAGGATTTCATCATGGGAAGGCTCTGGCATGTCTCATCACTGGAATGATCAACCAGTGCATCAGCCACAAGTTTCCCAATGCTCTACTATGCCTACATTTTTGGCTGTGGGAAATGAAAGGTTTCAAGAACATGAATCCCTTGAAGACTATTTTGAAGAATATGAGTCTCAAAATCAAAGATTCAGAGATCACTTGAGTTTTCAATATTTTTGTCAAATAAAGGACAATAGAAGACCAAGGCATCAACATATAGGTGGTGGATTCATTCAGAATCATGATCGACACCACACTATGGGCAGATTCTTTTTACCCAATTTTGATGGGTGATCCAAGTGTTCTACCAAATCTTGGGTAGAAAAACTTGACATCTACTTTCAGTTGAACAAGATTCCAGAGATGGAGGCCATTAAGATTGCAACGCTGCACCTTGAAGGTGAAGCACATGACTGGTGGTTCCATGGCTTGTCTACATTGGGTCATGCCAATGTGACTAATTATCCAGAGTTCACTAGAAGGCTGGTGGAGAGGTTTGATAGAAGAGATCCAGAAGCATCATTCATGAGCCTTGCAAAGTTGAAACAATCAGGTTATGAAGAAACTTACATCTCTGAATTTTTAAGACTTTCTAGTATGGTTCCTAATTTGTCTGCAACAAGAAGGGTGTACATGTTCATTGATGGCTTAGATGAACCTCTTCATGGGTTGGTTAAGTCTACCAAGCACACTACCCTACATGATGCTATTGAAAGGGCTAGAGACCTTCAAGATGCCTTGTCAAAAGCAAAGGCAACTTTTCAGCATAAACCCTCTTTTCCATCAAAGGGAAAGGAAGAAAAGGCTGCTCCTTCAAGGAGAGATCATACAAGAAACCTCTTGATGATGATGTCCGGAGAGATCTAAGAAGAAGGAAGCTTTGCTTCACTTCCCAAGAATCATGGGCACTTGGACATAAATGTGCAGCTGGAAAAGCACATTACATAGAGGTATTTTCAGATGATGAGGAGGAAGAAGAAGATGAACCAAGGAGAGGTCACAGCGCTGACACTGCAGGAGGAGAGCCGACACCATCAGGATATGGGAGTGGAGCATTTTCTCCTATTGGAGGGGCTCTTTCATATTTGAGAGGAGTACCTAAGTACTCGACCTTAAGAGTTCAAGGTTCCATCTTGAATCAAAGGGTTTCTATTTTGGTTGATAGTGGGGCCACCCACAATTTTATTGATGCCCAACTAGAGCAAAGGAGGGCAATACCCACTGATGCTTTTGAGGGATTATCTATTTTGGTCCGAGGAGATAGAACAATGCAATGCATCCATTATGTCCCATCACTATCAGTCACCATGGAAACATGTACATTGATTGATCACTTCTTTGTGGTTGACATACCTGACACCAATGTTATATTGGGTGTTCAATGGTTGATTACATTGGGGAAAGTCACCATTGATTGGGAGGCTTTGCAAATGGAATGGGTGGATAATAAGAGTGGTAAGACTAAAATGATCAAAGGCATGCATACATATCCCTCACATACAACTTCCACACAGAAAACAGAGATGGATTTTCGCAGTGGAAGCAAGGAAATTACAGTCCCATCTATTATGCTCATGAGATTGTTGTGTGGGACAGTATTATCTAGTGGCAAACAACCTGGAAGGCCACCTGATTCAGTTCTTGTGGGAGATATCTCACAACATGATGCTCAAAGCATAGATATAGGAGGGAAGGGAGCATTGGAAAACAATTATACAACTTTGGGAGTCTTAGGTAGGATCAAGGAGGATGGAGATCTTCTCCCAACATCATCATTACCCACTTTAATTTCAGATTCTGCACTGTGGGAGGAGAAGCATGGAAGGGATGACCTTGCAACATGTACCTTTGGCATGGGAGATGTCAAGGAGGAGAGAAGCCGTATGAAAGACACTTTTTTTGATAGATCATCAACGTTGTCACTATGGGAGATTGATCCATATTGGAAATCCCAATTGTTGCTGGATTACTCCAAGGATCTTCACACATGCATGATACTTGAGGACCAACTACATGAAGAGGGCTATTCAGTCCAAGAAGGAGTCATCTATTATCATTGTAGGATCTTCTTGTCTAGAGCCTCCAAGCTCAAGGATAAGTTGCTACAAAGGGCCTATGAAGAGTTCTCTTTCAGCCACTCATATTCCATGAGATTCTATAACATCATCATGAGGAGCTATACTTGAAAAGGCTTTGAAGGAGAACTACATCAAAATTTTCAAAGATGCATGAACCATGTGGAGTTGGGACAGCAACATGACTCTATAAAAGAGTTATTTCAGCCATCTCTTTCTTCTTGTGAGAAAGGAGATAGATCTATGCCCCACTCCATTTGTTCAAGGGGGAATTTTGGTGGAGATTATTGTCATGTAAATAATGTTTCATTTGATTATTTTTTGCATTATTTCACCATGTATATGCAGGCCATAACTCCAAGGAGGAGTATTTTACATTATAAACTTCATGGCCAACTTTGGGCCACAAAAATTTCTGAACATGGCCACTCCCTTGGAGGACAAAGGGATATTTTGTTTCATGATGGGTGCATTCCTAAGGCACCAAATATATCTCACACTTTAAGCCATAGTGAGATGAATTGGATAGCAAGTAAGTGGTGGGAAAACTACTTACCACATCTTGATCTGATGCAGTCAGGAGATGCACTACACTGGTTCCACATGTGGGACTATGACCCACCTCCATATGCACAAATCTTTGTTTGTATATATGTAATTTTGATCCCATACATTAATGATGTACCTGTACTTTTTATGGGAATGTATGGAGGGAGGATGGGAGGTATGTATGTGCCCTATGGGATGGAGATTCTCCATGTATCTTATGCTACGTGTTTCAGGGAGAACATTGGGCAAACCATGTTTGTTTCATTTGAACTATTGTCTCCTTATGGGATGGATTATTTACATCTCATGAGAAATTTGGAGGAGCAATTCAAGGAGTGGTGGATTGGTGAACACTTAGCTTATGGAGGAAGCTTATTACATATTGGTGTCACCAATGGATGAGAAGAAGAGTTACAACACTCACCTTATCAGTTGCTTGATGACAAGCAACATTTGGGAAGGGAGGACTGTAATATTCCCAATTAGTCATGAGCTAATTGGAATATTCATTTTTGTTTTATTTCTTTGTTTAGAGAATAAAAGAGCAAAGGAGGTCCATAATACTCCTTAATAATGAATAAATCAATGCCAAATATGAAAAGGCTAAATCTTGGCTGTTAAATCAAGCACCCTTAGGTGTGAAAGGGGCTTGAACATTTTGACTGTGTCAACCTTGACCAAATCTACAACGCTGTCATGGAGGAGTGGCCATTAATGAGGCACAACGCAGTTTTAGATGGAGATGCCTTGTGTGAAAGAAGTGATCTCATTGGAAGTGGTTTAGGGTTTGCAAGCTCTTGTATTATAAAAGTAAGGGGAGGGAAGCATTAGAAGGTTGTTGATGTTTACAATATTTTCTGAATATATGGTCTGTTTAGACATATATCTTTCTCTTGTTGTTTATCATTGGGTGTTCCTGATCAGGAATCCCACCTCTTCCCATTAAGTAGCTCTTGGGAGAGTTTGTATTGCATTGTCCACTATCTGGCTTGGGCCAAGCTTCTTCTTTCAACTACAGCACAAATCTTATTGAGGGTTTGGTTTTTTTGCAAGCTGCAACAAGTGGAGACTAGATCTTTCAGATCTAGGCCATTTCAGTGCTCATTTTCAGTGGAGGAGGTTTCTGCATCATTGGGAGGACAATATTGAAGGCATTGAGCCTCATTTTCAGATCTTGGCATCAGGCCAACCATGTTTTGATCCCTACAATGCAGTATAGATCCAGATCTACGTTATTTCTGTAGGTGCAGGTGCAAGGTGGTTCATCACACCATTTGGAGAGTGATTTTATCAGTGTTGGGGATCTACCCTTCACTTTGGAGATCAATTGGAGGAGGCTATTCTATTGCCTATATTAGTTCAGCCACACTTTCCAGATCTATAATTTTCAGTAGATATGCAGTCTTAGATCTCAAATCTACATCTTGTACTTGGTGTTTTGCTGAAAACCCCAAGGGGGTTCTATAGAGGAGCTTGTATAGTGCATGAATTTGATATAGATCTGACTTTTTATGCACTTATTTGCTCTGGATCTGATGTGTAATCTAAAACTGTTGCAGAGCAATAAAATAATGCTGTAAGGCTTTTCCAGTCTTTATGTATGGTTGCAGCACCTTATTTTGAGGGATTTCTTTCATTGGAGGCTTCCTTTTCTTGTTATGCATCTTATGGGCCATTTCTTACACATGTTTTTCTACTATTATAACAAATGAAAGGTCTCCATATTGGCCTCTTGCTATATAAAATATGATCTACGTTATTTTCCTGTCATTCTGCATTGTATTGCTGCATTCCCCATTTGGGAATATTATAGCGGGCTCCGTTCTACTGACATAGTCAGCGTTGGGCATCCTGATTATGACCAAAGTACTTCTCTCTCATGGTCATAACATAAATTGGCATTAAGGAGGATCATAAGTTGGTACATCGAGATTTCCATCTGAGGATTGATCTGGCTTTTTGTACATCTGTTGTCAGCTTTCTATCTGTTTTTACACTTCAACGATGATTTTCCTCTATCCTTGCTAGATTTTTGTCAAGTGTTGTAGATCTAGACGTCATAAAATATTAATTTGCAGCGTCTTTTGGTTCATATGTCACATTTCATATGATTGGCTGGTCATGAAGGCTCCTGAGTATGACAGATCAACCGAATAATCTCGTGGATCTCGAGACGGGGGAGTTTGACGTCACTTGCTTGCATGCACTTGAGGTGGTAGAATTTGAAGGAAAGGCACGAGGCTCTATGGCATCACCTCCTGGTTTCTCTTCCATCCCCTTAGAACCCTATCGAAACTCTGAGAAGCAGATTTCTAGAGGTCTTTATCCAGCTGTTCCTTCTAGCACAACTCTGAGACCCAAGACGAATAGACCATATAAACCATTCAACTGAAAAGATGGGTGAAATCTCCTCAAATTTGGCAGGGACGTGATGTGGGAGCACGCAGAAATTTTACTGGACAGGGCCTTGGTGGGTCGATGCTAATTCGAGAAGTTCTGTAAGGTCGATTTTCTACCCTGGTTGTTGGAGGCTTGGAACAAGCTGATAGGATACAGGCCTCTGGTGAGTAAGTTGCAGGGAGGTTGGTATAGCTTCCAATTCATAAAAAATGAAGATGACGGGGAGATTATTAGGAGAACGTGGGTTAACGGACGTTGTTTCCTGGCTCTCCACCGGTGGATAGTGGGTTTTCATCCAATCCATAATGCAGCTCGACATCACCTGGTTTGGGTCAAGCTACATGGCTTACCTCTCGAATTTTGGACTGTCAAAGTACTCTCGGTGATTGGGGATAGTATCGGGATGTGCAGGTTCATGGACCTGAAATGCAAGGGTGAATATGATAAAATATGGGCCTGGTTGTTGGTGGAAGTGTCATATTCGGGGGGTCTGCCTGTGGAAATTGACTTGGAATGGGACGGTTCTGTGTACCGGTAGTCGCTCGACTACTAGAAAATGTCGTTCAGGTGCCACTTGTGCCATGGTACTAACCATATCATGCGCTAGTGCAAAAAATACTTGGAAGGATATAAAAAGCTCTCAGCTCTGGGTATGTCGGGTGGCTCTGATATGCGGCATGGAAATTCGAGCTTTCCTCCTCAATCAGATTCTACTACTGCTACGGGTAAGCCTCTAATTGATGGTTCTCGCCCCAAAAATGTCTCTTTCCGTGCGTTTGATCAATTTTTTTGGTCAAATGGTGGGGTTTGGGAGGGGGATTGGGACAATACCCATCAGACCCCGGATGGGTCTCTTTGTCCTGCATCCTCGGGGGGGGGGGCCTCGATGACCACTTATTATGGGGGAATGATATTTCATTGGAAATCCTGGATTCTATCAATTCTGTTTCTAATCCCTCAAATGTATCCATTGAGGATATCTGCTTGCCTCCCTCCCTTTTCTCGCCTCCACTGGGGGATCCTATTGACCCCAGTCCTTTATCCATGAGTCAGTCATCAGTATTGGGTGGGGAAGCCTCTTTGTCTCCTATGAACTCGATCAGCAGTGATATGGAGCTCATTTTGCATAACCTGGATGCTTAGATGATTCCCTTGCAAGTTGACTCGGGTCCCCAATCGCCCTCTATCTTATCCATCAGTCCCTCGGCTTTGGCTAATGTCACCATTCGGAAAGGGAAAGGTAGGCCAAGGGGAAATCGCAAAAATAACTCAACCCTGATCAATCCCCTTCCCCTAGGCAATTTCCGCGAGGTCCTTGTCACCCTCGCCCTCGACCGCGTTCTTAGAGCATTGGCCCCTTCCCCTGCCGTGAATCCATGATCCTTTTCTCTTTAAACATTAAGGGGGTGTGGGGAGAAGAGAAGTTTGTTTCTATCGAGAATTTTTTAGTTGATCTCAAGCCTGACCTAATTTTGTTTCAATAATCGATGACCTCGACTGATATGACTTGTCCTTTCTATCGATCATTATATCCAGATTGGAATGTGGTCGCCACGGACACGGAGGGTCGTTCGGGTGGACTTGCAATGATTTGGGATCTCCGCATGGCTTCCTTGAAGGCATTTTGGTTTTTTGGGGGCATCATTTTGATGGCCTACATCAGAGGTTTCAGTAGGAGGCTTCATCTCATAAATCTGTATGCCCCTTATCATGACAGACTCAATTTTTGGAATCGGATGGATATGGTGGACTTTTTGCATCTTGAAGGGTCCATCAATGTGGGTGACTTTAATTGTACCCTCAGGGAAAATGATTCTTGGGGAAAACATAGTAGAAGAGACCCCTTGGAGAATCAATTGAAATCATTGTTTGACAGATCCAATTTGTTGGACCTAGCACTAGAGCGAGAAGGCCCAACATGGTATAATGGGTGACATGGTGAGGACGTCATAGGGAAAAGGATTGTCTACATCCTGGTTCAATATTCTCTCTTATCGCAAATGAGGGATCTAAAGGTGAGGGTAGAGGATGTGCTAATCTTGGATCATCAACCAGTGACGATAAACTAGAAGTTTGAAAACACAAAGGGGGGGTTTCCATTTTAATTGCATAGGGCTTGACTAGAAAAATATTATTTAACCGACTTGGTAAGAATGCACTTAAAATATGCTTACAAAGAGGAGGGGAGGAATGAAATTTAATTTATATTAGATGCATTACACAATTTAAAACACAAAGTTAAGAAATGGGAAAAGGAACAAAAACATTGAATGGTCGAAGATATTATATCTCTAAATGCCGAGAATTCCAAAATTCTTATGAAGATTGAAGAAGGAGACACCTCCCCTTACATATGGCCTCGACTTAAAGACATTGAAGCAGAGAGGAGAAAATTTCTTTTATTTCAAGAACAATATTGGAGGTTGAAAAGAAAGGTAATTTGGCTTAAGGAGGGAGACAATAATACCAGATTTTTTCATAACTATGCAAATGGGAGGAAGAAAGTTAAAAATATTTGGAAGATAGAGATAAATGGGTTGGTTGTTATTTCCACTAAATAAATTCAATTCGAGGCTGTGACATTTTATGAAAACTTGTTTAAGGGCCGGGAGGTGAATGTATTTGCAGATCAGATAAAAGCACTGGAACTTTTCCCACAAATGTTCAGCGATGCAAAAAATGAAACCTTCTTAAGGCTGGTACATGAAGACAAGGTTAAAAAGGTTTTAAAATCCTTCCCCATAGATAAAATCCTAAGGTTGGATGGATGGCCCTCAGAATTCTTCATTCACTTCATGGAAATTTTCATCGAAGACATCACTTGAATGGTGGAGGAAGTGAGGAGAACAGGTTGTTTTGCTGGAGGCATTAATTTGAATTTCCTGGCCTTAATTCCAAATATGAAGGATGCAAGGTCATTCGAAGACTACCGCTCGATTTCTCTCTGCAATACCTTATACAATATTGTGTCTAAAATTATTGTGGAAAGTTTTAAGGATTTTCTAAAGCACCATATTTCTCCAGAGAAATTGGGCTTTCTACTGGGTTGGAGCATCCACGATGTGGTTGCAATCACCCAAGAGATCATTCATTCCATTAAATCACAAAAAATAAAAGCAGGTGTGATGAAAGTCAATTTAAGTAAGGCATACGATAAAACTGATTTGGATTTTTTAAGAATGATTCTCCACAATATTGGAATGGAAAATGGGGCGATTGACTGGATCATGGGCTGTGTCACGTCTTCCTTGATGGCATTCATCATAAATGGATCGACCACAAATTTTTTCAGGCCTGGAAGGGGTCTCAGACAGGGATGTGTCCTGTCCCCCTTGATCTTCATTCTTGTGATGGACGCTTTAAGCCTGAACATAAAAAAGGCTCTGGATATGGGGGATTTTAGAGGCATTCAAATCACCAGGCAGAGGGAAATCTCTCATAGATTTTTTTGTTGACGATGTAATGGTATTTGGAATGCTTATCATAAGTGCATGGCAGGTTTTCTTTAACATTTTCTAGTTTTTTTGTAGCGCATTATGAATGGAGGCAAACAAAGATAAACCTTGTATTTTCCATCTGGAGAGTTATATTGTAGATGCAGTTTTCATTGGCAACTTATTCAAGTTCTGTATGGCTATATTGGAAGGGGGCATTAAATACTTGGGTTTCCACCTGAAGGAAACAAGATACTTCATTTCAGACTAGTTGTGGCTGCTGTTGAAATACAAGAAAATAATTTTCATTTGGGAAAACAAGTGGCTATCAAGAAGGGGGAGGTTGTTCCATGCCAGGCAGTCCTACAACAACTATCTGTATAAATTGGGCTCACTTATATTTAATTCCGTCCAAGATTATCAAATCCATCTGAAGCATCATGGTAGATTTTATATGGAACAGAGGGTTGGGAAAAGGATCATATCATCTAGTGAGTTGGGATATGATTGCACGCCCAAAATGTTTAGGAGGCTGGGGGATTTTGGATATTTTTATTTTCGGCAAGGCCCTATTTTTGAAGTCACTATGGAGAAGCATAAACACATCGGGGGTGTGGAATGATATTATGGACTACATATATATAAAAGGTAGATCAATGGGGATCTGTACCTAGAGGAAAACAATCAACAGAAGAAAGGCTCGCCAATCTGGAGTGGATTTGTTAAATTATGGCCTATTTTAAAGGAGAATCTAAGACAGAGTTTTTGCAATGGTGGATGGATCCTTATTGGTGACGCTGGCCTGTTAATCCACAAGGGCGGCATCAATGTCAGTAGAGAGCTGATCTCTATACTAAACCAAAAAGGGGTTTTCTTCATTAGTCAAATTTTTACATGGCATGAAGATGCCCCTCAATGGCACTCTGTTGATTCGATGGGGATCTCTAAGACATTAAAATAAGATTGGAACATTTACTGTGAAAGCCTAAGAGGCATGGGCATGATTAGAAGAAGAAGAGGGGATAGGATTAAATGGAAAGGAAAGACACACAAAGGCCAAATTGTGATCAATGAAACATACAAGGCAATGATAAAGAGGAAGGATGGAACACATCAGACCAGATGGTTTCAAGGTCTCTGGAAATTGAAATTCAGTCAAATATGGTCATCTTATATTGGCTGGTTTGGAGAGACATAAATCTGACTTGGGACAATCTCCAAAAAAGGGGTATAAATGGACCTGGTCGATGTCGACATTGTAAGAATGCAATACAAGACAACAAACATCTGTTTTATGACTGTTCAGTTTCAAGGGATGTCTTACATGTGATCTGCAACAACGTGCACTTAAAATTTCCCACTTACAAAGATGCAGAGGAATGTTACACTTGGTGGGGAGGGCTAGGGAAATCCTACAGAAATTTTGCCATCATTATACACTGGTATATATGGATAAGCAGAAACAGGTGGCTTTTCGAGGGGAGAGCTAGCACCCCGATCATGGTTAGTAACCAGATTCTAAATCACTGGGGGAGCATGAAGGTAAAACAAAAAAAACACAATGATATTTCCATAAGATGTCAAGCACATGAAATCAATTACCCTGCGGGATTTTTTGATGGGGCTTCCCGAAATAACATATATGGGTGCGGAGCTTGGTTGATGCTCTCCCCTTTGTTCCATAACAAAATTCATTGGACTGGTGGTGTTGGCACCAATATGAGAGCTGAGACTCTTTCTCTCTGGGGCTTCATGTGGTTTGCACATCATCTGTGCATTGAGTCAATTCATATATTTGGGGACTTGCTGGTTCTAATCGATCATCTTAACAAAGGAACTCATCTAAGTCCATGCAATCTAGAGGGATGGTTGGCGAGGATAAAGAGGCTGAAGAGAAAATTCTCAAAAATATCCTTTGCACATGTCTACAGAGAAAAAAATTCAGAGGTAGACAAACTATCAAATATGGGTTTGACTGGTAGATTTGGAGAGATGAAATACGAGCTATTCATTGCAAATGGCCAAGGTGTGAAAGGCACTGTATGTTTTCTCTAACAAATTGGGTTTTTGCAGGTATTGAAAAAGCACTTGGTAACTTTTTGGATAATGGGCATCTGTCAAAGAAACGGTATTTGGGTTCTGTTGAGGTCTCCAATGATGATAGTCTAACCATCCAAATACCCTAGGTTTAGAAGATGAAGCACCGAAATATGAAAGGAAGGTAAGAGCGGAAGAATATTTGACACAAAACTGAAGGATTACAGGCTTTCGTTTCTTGGTTTTTGATGATCTCCAATCGGAAAATAGGATATAGAGCACTTTCAGGATTGAGACAACAGTCTATCTTCTCTATATTTAAGATGAAAACACATGTAATATTTTGGAAGGATGAGATTGTATCAGACAGAAACAATTTTACTTGTTTTGAAAATGAAGTATGTGGAACAATTTTCTCTTTTTGACTAAGATGTATCTGGATTTGAAACAAAAAGGCTAATGTACTGATACATAATATAAATCAATGGTTTTTTCATCTAAAAAAACAATAATAATAATAATTTATTAATTACAAAATGTCATATGAACAAGTGCCACATAGAATGAGTTATAGTCTTTTGGGTACCTGGTATTGATTGTAACAATGATTATTTATAAATTAAGAACTTCCATGATAAAGTGGAAATAAGTAACCATTATTAAAAATCTTTTTTTCTATTTTTTTTAAAATAATGTATATATATTTAACTTTTAAATAATAATAATAATAATAATCCAATTATTTTTATGATTTTTTGAAATTTTAGTGAAGTGAGATATATCATGAAGTGTTTTAATACGTAATATAGCTTGAAACTTACAAAATTTAGGAACCATTTAATTTAAGTGGTTGTGACAATATTCATATAATTTATTAAATAAAAATATAATAATTTAATATATATAATTTATATGTTTTATTATATTTTTATAATGTTTATTGTCCCATAAATAAAGAAGTCTTATATATCAATTTGGTGTTTGGATATATATATATATATACATATGGTATAGTAAACGATATACATATATATATATATATATGTGTGTGTGTGTGTGTGTGTGTATATGTATACATATATATATATATATATATATAGTATTATTAACTAAAAGGAAAAAATTACATATGTATATCGTTTACTATACCAATTATATAGTAATAAGTTTGAAGCCATCAAAGAAATGTCAAATATCTTGTAATATTTATCACAAAATATGCATTTAACTAAAAGACTAGAAACTAAATCAAAACACAATCTAATAGCAAGGTAGGCTTTCCTCCAATTCCAACTTAATCTTGTAGCATATTCACTTTGGTGGCTATCGAAGTTTGTTAATCATCTTTCTTATGGTCTAAATCCACATTGACAAGTTTCTTGGGTAGCACTTAGACTTTGTTGACAATTTGTTCACATATTACAAGGCATCTGTGCATAGTAGTATTTCCACTTGGGATTAAATCCACAAGGAATTTCCCATCATTACTTTCATTTTCTAGTATAATTCTATTATTAGCATACATTGGATTTCTTTGGACTGTGTATTTTTGTATCCCAAATCTATTAGGCAACCATCTCCTCCACCTCAATATCTAATAGAACCTGTGTTATTCTCTACTCATGCTTTGACTAAGTCCATTGCTTCCTAACTAAATTAAAAGTACGTTCTTGGTATATGTAAAATCATTTGCACTGCTATGGGCTCTAATGCTAAGAGGGCCCTCTCCTTAGCAAATGCCCATGAAAAGACATAAATATAACATGATGCATTGAAGGGAGAAGGAAAAAGGGAAAAACGAGCATGAATGAGGACCAAGGCCAATGAATAGTGGGGAATTGTTATAGAGTGATCCAAGTAAAGTTGAAGATCATGCACAAGATATGAACAAGTGTAATCCAGAGATAAATAGACCAAAAAAGGAATGAGCAAAAAAAAAAATGATAAAATTGTTTCAAACCATAAAAGAAACACTAACATTAAATACAACTCACCCAAATTATACATCACGCTGAATAACTAACAATGAATATAGGTCAATTGGAATGCATTTGTGCCATCTTTCTTAATATCTTTTTTTTTGTAAATCAACAGTTGTATTAATGAGAAAATATTGTACATAGTGATACAAAATGGTTATGCTAGTTGCGGTTTAAAAAAGGACCCCTGTCAACCAGACATAACAAGTGATAGAAACGTTGCACACTCCACAGAACAGAAAACCTAGCTACATTTTTCTTCGCCCCCAAGGACTTATAAATCTACTAATGCTTTCGACAAAACTTGGTCAACCTACTAGGTAGTAGGCTATCACCAACCTGCCAATCGATGGCATTGGTCGCAAACACAAAATAGGAAATCCAGCAAAACATGCTCATGTCGAAATTACTCAGGGGGTTAATCTTGTTCAACGATGATCTCATCCTCCTTGCTGGCAGCACCACTCGGACCCGCATTCTCCTCTTGAACTGAAGCAGTTCGGGGTTTGAATTGGCAGATCATTGTTGTCTTATGGGTCTCATCCGGTAGCTAGATGGATACATTCTCCACATACTTCAGATAAATCTTGAACAGTTACAAAAAGCCTTCGAGTCTCCTCGATTGTTCATGCATCTCCCCAACTAGAGACCTCAGAGTACCTTCCATATTGTCCAGGCGAGCCGAATTTCTGGCAGACCCATTTTTTCAATCCTGGATGGCCTCATGGATGGAGGCCTCTTGTTGGTTCATAGACTTGGCCAGCAAGGTCTTCATATGCCAGGCCATAGCCCGAGTACGTAGGAATTGCATAGCTCGAGTGGCAAGGGTGTCTGGGTCAATAATCCCGTCAACTTCCTCTTTAATGGACGTATCATCCACATTGTCTCTCATTTTGCAGACTTTGGCCTGCAGGGTCTCCATTGTCTTCTTTCCTTTGTACGAAACAGACTTGATATAGCCTTCTACCACCTCCTGAAATTCCGTTTCTGCTCGAGAGAGATGAAGGGAATGCCTAGCCATACTATCCAACCACCCCTTCTTCTCAAAATTACTGTTGATGGTGAGGAGGAAATGGGAATAGAGAAAAAGAGCCAAATCCCTCTGTAGAGTGTCTATGCCTTCACACTTGTGACCCTTACCTATATTTATATCATTGAGGTAATTAGTTCGGAGGCTGGCATGAGTAGTTGCCCACCTGCTATGATCATCTCTACTACCTAACCACATAATCATAAGATGGTGGTGATCTCCCATCCCTAGGTGGTTATCCTTAGTAGGAATGCCTTGATCTCTCATGATTCTAAGATGACAATTTATACGAATACAGGGAATGAGGTACCCGACCCTGTCCCTGCTATTACTCCCCTGCCTCTTCACATGCCTCACATGGGAAATAGGACTTTGGTACCTATGCTTGGGCTTAAATAGCCTAGGGTACCGCATCCACCTTACTTCTTTGTCTCGTGGGAGCTGGCCTCTCCATCTGCCAACCCACTCAGATCCTTGATGGCCACCTACTCGCACTCCTTTCGAAGGCTTCCATTTGTCACATCCTGCCAGCGTGCATCGAGATAGTCCTCCAAATGGTCCACCACATGATTATCCAACGCTTCCTCCCGGGAATTAGCTGAGCGATGGACCGCTTGAGAAACAATACCTTTCAACAAAGACATGTGGGTAAGGATAAGCAACGTGGCTTGCGAGAGGCACCAATGTTTTGTTAGCTTACTTGGCTTAACCAAATTCTGCAAGAATTTCACTGCATTGATTACCAACATTGAATCACCTTCGACTATTGTGTTCTTGCTGTTCAGACGAACCAAAATCCTTAGGCCTTGCTCCAACACTGCAAATTCTACTTCATTATTTGTTGCTTCTCCCAGCAAGCTACCATAGATGTGCACAATTTCACCTTTGTCATCTCTGATAACCCCTCCATAACCAGCCAACCCGGATTACCGCTTGAGGCACCATCGAATTTTAACTTCCAGTAACTTGGGAGGGGGAGCTTCCAAGTCTGATGAGTGGGAGGGGACTCAGGATGCAGGTTAGACGGACCCGGGACACTCTCCACTCCGAGGTCGAAAATCTCCAGGATACGTTGCTCCCCTGCCGATGGCCTATCATTCCGACTCCCTTTTACCTTGGTAAGTGTCGTTTCTCTCATGTTTTTCAGGATCTCAATTTTAATCTGATTTGTTTGGTGCCCTTCATCCTGGAAGATTATTCTGTTTCTTTTTTTCCACGCCGTCCAAACGAGGAAACTAGGGTTGAAATGCCATAAGAGGTTTACTGTTTCATGTTTAGCATACTGAAACCTCCACCTAGATACTATGTCTTGGATGGAATCTCTACTTCGATTGGATTGGCAAAAGATCTCTGCCATCTAATCCCACATACTAGCTCCCAACTTACACGAATTCAGGAGGTGGTTCATGGTATCCTCCTCCATTTCACAAAGGAAACATCACGGTGGGCCTATGAATCCTTTTCTTAACATATTTTCCCAAGTTAGGATTTTCCTATGCATTATAAGCCATATGAAAGTTTTTATTTTGGGCCAGTAGATGGAGTCCCATACATTGTCATGCAAGTGGACCTTCTCCTCTAATTCCCCGTTTTCCAAGTAGTTTCTGGCATCTCCTTGGTTGAATTCCCCTCCCTCCATTCTTCCCCAATGAATCTAATCTTCCTCCTGAGAAATTCACAACTCTCTTTTCTCCAGCAGCGGCCGCAGAGAGATCATTTGGTTGAGGACACCTTCATCTTGAGAAGGGGGGTCTACAAACTAGTGGCGCCAATAAGGGTCCAAATGATATGTGATCCAATACTGATTAAAATTTATTCTTCCCAGCCTTTGAAAACTTTGTTGCACTAATTGGTGCTCACGGTTCCCCAATTTAGGCATTTGTTGCCAAGGATATTCCCCGAAGAGCGCAATTCGGTCATTCCTTATTTCCCAGAAGCAATTCTCTTGAATAATATGTCTGTTTGCCCAAGCTAAGTTCCAAATACTGAGCCTGTGATATCCCCTATAAATATGACGAGTTCATGGGGTCTCCAGTCCTTTGTGTATTTGGCTTTCCAGAGAACCGCCCACCACGTAGTAGTTTCCTTGAGCCATATCCACTAGAGCTTGGCCCCACAGGCCTGGTTCACTGATTCAGGGTCCTGGAGGCCGAGGCCTCCTAGGATCTTTGGCTTGTAGACCTTCTTCCAAGCCAACACGGCCCATTTCTTGTTGTTAGCTTTACCTTCCCATAGAAACTTCCGTTGGATATCTCTAATACTGTGAAGGATTCCCTTCGACGCTTGCAGAAGGGAAAGTATGCAGTGCGGTATGGCCTGAAGAACCTCCTTCATCATGACCAGGCGACTGACAAAGTTAAGAACAAAATTCATCCAATAGTTTCCTTTGTCTTCTAAGGAAGATAAAAGTTTTTCCCAGTGAGTCCTCTGCTAAGGTTTGTTCGTTAGAGGAACCCCCAGGTATTTGGACGAGAGGCTTCTCCTTTGAGAGCTTAGAATGGCCGTAAGGTTCCTCTATATGGAAATGTGAGCATTGAAGAAATATATCATCGATTTATCATAATTTTAGTCCATACCTAATGCCCGACCAAAGAGATCCAGAATGGCCTTGAAACCCCGGGCTTTTTTAACAGTAGGGACCCCATGGAGCAATGTATCGTCCACGAATTTCTAATGAGTAGTAGCCAGACTCGCTTGGTGAGGTTGGAGACCTATTATGTCAGCTTTTTCTTTGACCGCTTTGATGACATGACTTAAACCTTCCATGCGGATGACAAAGAGAAAAGGTGATATCAAATCACCTTGTCTAATGCCCCTTGAGGGATTGAAGGGGTTGGACGGAGCCCCATTAACCAGGATCGAGAAACTAGGGGATTTAACCAAGGCCATTACCCAACTGATCCATCATTTTCCAAAACCAAAAGCTTAAAGCACTGCCTACATATACTTCCAATTGACTTTGTCATACGCTTTCGAAAGATCTAACTAGATTATCATTCCCACTTTATTTTTGGATTGCAACGAATGTATCATCTCATGTGCCAGAAGGATATTATCCATGATCTGCCTACCTTCCACAAAGCACGACTGCTCTTCTAAGATGATCAGAGGAAGGATAGTCTCCAGTATGTTCGCCATCACCTTAGAGACGTTTTTATATAGGACATTACACAGGGCTATAGGTCGAAATTACACGGGAGTGCAAGCCTCAGCTTCCTTAGGAATTAGGGCAATAAATGTAGAATTTAGGGATTTAAGGATTGAGGAAGACTTACGGGAATCCTTGAAAACCTCCCAAATATAATTTTGAACCGTATCCTAGCAAGCTTTGAAAAAATTGATGGTGAAGCCATCCGAGCGAAGCGATTTTCCATTTGGCATTTCCTGAATAACTTCTTCCACTTCAGCCTTAGAGATGGGGCGATCCAGATTCCTGTTGTGTTCCTCTGTTAGGATCTTTGGAATGAAGGAGACCACTTCCCCGATGGCCTCATCCCTGTCAATGGCAGGCTCCTCTACTATGTGAGCAAATTTATTAACCAAGAGGTTGGAAATATCCCCATGAGACTCAAAATAGGTCCCTTGATCATCCTTTAATTGAATGATCTTGTTAGTCCTTCTATGGTGAATAGTTGATTTATGGAAAAAATTTGTGTTCTTTTCTCCTTCCTTCAACCATTGAACCCTAGACTTTTGTCTCCACAAGACTTGCTCCTTCTGACACCTCTCAGCCCATATTATCATAAGGTCTTGCTTTTTGAGTTTCGTAGCCTAAGAAATACCCTCACTCATAAATTTATTTTGTAGTATTTCCAATTTTTCTTCCAAGGCTAATTTCTCTTTGAAAATGTTCCTGAAAACCTCCTGATTCCAGTTCTTGATTTCAGCTTTGATGTGTCACAACGTTGCTTGAAGATGAAACATTTTAGTACCTCTGATCATAATGGGCTTCTGCCACCACTACTTAATCTTTTATTGAAAATCTCGGTGGTCTAACCAGAACTTTTCAAACCTGAAAGGGCGATTTTTGGGACTGCCCAAAATTGCAACATCTAGAGTAATAGGCCAGTGATCCGAACCCCCGCTGGGGAGAATATTAGTCTCCACAGCAACTCCTGCCATGATAATGTCTTCTGAAATAAGAAAGCGGTCTAGCCGAGAGGCAATTTTCCTATCACCTCCGCGTTTATTATTCTAGGTAAACAGTCCGCTCTCTGGGTGGATATAAACAAGATTAGCAGCACTAATAAAGTTCTTGAAGGCCTATGCATCTTGGTTTAACTTCCTCAGCCCACCTTTTTTCTCTTCTAAGGAGATGATCATGTTGAAGTTTCCTCCATAGATCCCTCTAACTCCAATGTGCCTACTTTACAACTGGGAGAGGTTCTCCAACAGTCTTATCTTATCCTCCAATATTTGAGGGCCATAAACATTGGTACAGAGGTACGTACCTTGTTTGCCTATAATTTGCATTTCTATAGAAACAAAAAATATTGTTGCTTCTACACTTATTAACTGGAGTGACTATGGGTTCCATAATTTAGCCAGCCCTCCTTCATTTTCGTTTCCTTCTACTTCTAGAAACTCCATCCTCTTTGTTAGGTCCCTATATTACTAGTATAGTCCCTTATTGTTGTTAGTGTAACCCCCTTATTGTTATTATTGTACCCTTGTAACCCCCATTTTGTTATTATTGTGCCCTTAAATTATTATTGTTAGGTCGGCTAGGATTACATTGTGGCCCACTAGGATTACATTATGGCCCCATGGACTCCTCTATATAGAAAGGAGGTTTTGTGAATTGTATCATCCAAGAATTGTTCATTCATGTAATGTATTGGAGGTTGCCCCCTCGAAGTGGCTTATTTCTAAGGCGTTGATATCTCATTTCTTCTATTTTTGGAGTTGGTTATACAACATTTGGTATCAGAGCTTTGGATTCTAGGGTTTCGCTGCTCCAAACAGGTCATCGTGGCATTTTCGCTATAACTTTTTTTCTACGAAGTTTCAGAAGCGGAAATTTTTAGGGTACGAAGTCAAATCTCGAGGAAGATTTCTAAAAATTTCAGAGCTTTGCTCGCAATTATTTTCGGAGATATCATCTGTGTAGCTAGGTCTTTTTCTGCCTCCCAAAATGTGTGGTAATCGTGGCATTTTTGCCATAAATTTTTTCTACAAAGGTGATGAATCTGAAATTTGGCGGTGCTAAGCCAAAACTTGAGGAAATTTTTCAAAACATTTCAGAGCTTGGTCTGCAATATTTTGGAGATAGATCCTCAGACAAAGCTGTGCTCCTCAATTTCATCTCAAAGAGGTGATCGGGAAAGTCTTAATAACCCTTCGGGAAGTGGATTTGACTCGTAGTGGTCACAAGTACACGGATTTTAGTTTCTTGGCTATCAATTTCAGAGACAAAGGACGAAACAGTGACACGGTGCCCTACAAGTTTACCCCATCGAACAATCCAGAATTAGGGTCATTGGGAGATTTGCACAACTGGCCCAAATCAATTAGATCAGACCTGTGGCATTTGAAAGAAGCTTCAGAGGGATACTACAGGGCTGAATTTCAGATATTGAATATTTTCAATTGCAGAGATAATTCAATTTCAATATCGAGCTCCTCAAAGCAAGTAAAAGGTGTGTATTTTTTTTCCGAATTGCATAAGTCTTATTTGAAGAATCAAGTTGAATTGATTCCAAGGGAATATTGTAGAATAGGTATCAATATTGGATTCTAAAATGGCACCTAAAAAGAATTCAACACCCATTAAGCCTTCAGAAGGCTCTACCATGACTCATGAATATGAAGAATTGCAACATGATCTATCAAAATTACAAGAGCAAGTGCAACAAATTTCACTCTCGCAAAGAGCAACAAAAATGAAATGGAAGTTTTGAAGAAAGGCATGGAAGTGAAGATGGACGGTTTGAAGAAAGGCATGGAAGCTAAGATGGATGGCGTGGAAGTGAAGATGGAAGGTTTGAAGAAAGGCGTGGAAGCTAAGATGGATGGCATGGAAGCTAAGATGGATGGCATGGAAGCTGGCATGGAAGCTAAGATGGATGATCTAAAATCAAACATCAAAGATTTGACAAAGTTGATACAAGAAATGTTTCCTAATGGTGAAAAGATAGTATAAGAACCTCATGATGAGAACAAATTAAATGTTAATCGTGATTTCATAAACTCTAATGTTGGCGGGAAGAACCACCATATTCCAAAAATGGATATGAGGAAGTTTGATGGAAAGGATCCTGTAACATGGATACTACAGATGGAGCAATATTTTGATCTCCATAACGTGCAAAACACACAAAAGGTACACATTTCAACTTTACATTTAGAACAAAATACATTTGTATGGTATCAATGGCTTTGCTCCCGTAAAAAAATTGTCACTTGGTCAATTTTTACGGAGGAAATGATAGCACATTATGAGGATACAAAGAGCAACACCTTCTTTAGCCAATTGATAAATCTCAAACAAAGGGTTTAGTGGGGCAGCACATTGAGGACTTCCAAAAATTGAATATAAGGGTAACTGATATTCCAGAGGAACACAGGATTGATCTCTTCATAGGCACTTTAAAGGATAATATTCAACATGAAGTTCGCGTTCTGGAACCTGATTCATTGGAGAAGGCATTCAGGTTGGCAAGAAAAGTTGAATGTAAAATTATGGCAACAAGGAAGCCTACCACTCAATTCTATAAAGAAGGAAGTGTGGCTACGCCTAGATTTACACAACCTACAAGGTTGACACCACAACAATTGGAAGAAAAAAGAGCAAAAGGGCTTTGCTACAGTTGTGATAGCAAATACACTAAAGGTCATAAGTGTGCTGAGAAGAAATTATTTTACATAGATTGTGAAGAGGAAGATGAAAATGAACAAGAAGAGGATATACACCAGGAACCAGCCCTAGAAGAGGAAGAAATGAATCCGACCATATCGTGTAATGCACTGGCAGGAATTACCACTCCTCAAACTCTCAAGATAGAAGGACAAATCAATAAGAAAAAGGTAATAGTGTTGATTGATTCAGGTAGCACCCATAATTTTATTCATTGTAAGGTAGCCAAGGAATTAAATTGTTTCCTATACCCAGCACCAGAATGTCAAGTGATGGTTGCAAATGGAGGAACTATAAACTACTCTGGAAAATGCCATAATATTAAGCTAACCATGGGGGAATATGTATTGACTAGTCCAATGCTTTCCATTCCTATGGAGGTGCTGATGTTGTACTAGGAGTACAATGGTTACAATCTTTGGGGACGGTAGCTTTTAATTTTCAAGAACTTTTCTTGAAATTTTTTTCAGAAGGAAAGGAAGTCAAATTACGGGGTATTGAAGGGAAGCCGGGAACGATAATAAGCTCTAATGTCATGACAAAGCTTCTAAAGAAAGAACAACGAGGCGTAATTGCACAATTATGCTCACTAGAAGTTCCGACATCAAAATCATCTATTTCTGCAGATCTCCAACAAGTCTTGGACAATCATTCCAAGGTGTTTGAAACTCCCAAAGGACTCCCACCTATTCGTGATCATGATCATGTTATTCATTTGATTCCAGGAAGTGTTTCTCCAAACATTTGGCCTTATAGATATCCTTACTTCCAAAAGAGCGAAATTGAACGTATGATTGCAGAAATGTTAGAGGCGGGTATAATTCAACCTAGTCAAAGTTCTTTCTCTGCTCCTGTAGTATTGGTACACAAGAAGGATGGATCATGGCGAATGTGTCCGGATTATAGGGAGCTCATTAAGCTCACCATTAAAGACAAATTTCCCATTCCTGTGATTGATGAATTATTGGATGAATTACATGGAGCAATTTATTTTACCAAGTTGGATCTTCGTTCAGGATATCATCAAATTAGAATGAAGACTGAAGATATTCCAAAAACAACATTTCGAACTCATGAGGGTCATTATGAATTTTTGGTCATGCCTTTTGGCTTTACCAATGCACCTTCTACATTTCAAGGGTTGATGAATTCCATTTTCAAACCCTTCCTTAGAAAATTTGTGCTAGTATTTTTTGATGATATACCAATCTACAGCAGGTCTTGGAAGGATCATGTTGAACATGTTGACAGGGTGCTCAAACTATTGTAGGAGAAACAATTATATGCAAAAACATCCAAATGTTTCTTTGGAGTACAAGAAGTGGAATATCTGGGTCATATTGTATCTTACGAGGGTGTTAAGGTAGACCCTAACAAAATTAAAGCCATTAAGGAATGGAAAGTCCCCACAACCATAAAGCAGTTGCGAGGATTTCTCGGGTTAACAGGGTATTATCGCAAGTTTGTTAAGAATTATGGGAGAATAGCAACACTTCTAACAACATTATTGAAGAAAGATGCATTTTCATGGACTCCTGAAGCAACTAAGGCCTTTGAACATCTTAAAGAGGCAATGTGCTTAGCACCGGTCTTAGCTACACCAGACTTCACAAAAACCTTTATTGTGGAATGTGATGCCTCAGGAAATGGAATTGGTGTTGTTTTAATGCAGGAAAGAAGACCCATTGCTTTTGAAAGTCGTCCAATCAAAGGAAAGTATTTACAGAAACCTATTTATGAGAAGGAAATGTTAGCAATACTGCATGCACTAAAGAAATGGCGAACTTACCTAATGGGAAGACACTTCAAGGTAACAACTGATCATGATAGTCTTAAACACTTTTTGGAACAACGACTATCTTCAAAAGAGCAGCAAAAATGGGTCACAAAGATGGTGGGTTATGACTTTAAAATATTCTACAAAAAAGGAAAGCTTAATGTTGTTGCAGATGCACTCTCAAGAAAGAATGAAGAGGTGGAAGCATTGCTTTGTGTTATTTCTATTATCCAACCAGATTGGATAACTAAAGCAAGAGATGAATGGAAAGGACAAAGATGTATGGATACTCATTCAAAAGTTGCAGCAAGATCCTAGTACATCTGATACATTTAGTTGAAAAAATGATTCCTTATGGTACAAAGATCGCTTATATCTTTGTAAGAATTCCCAACTAAAACAAAAGATTCTTCTGGAATTGCACACTTCTCCTTTAGGAGGACACTCAAGATTTTTAAAAACTTACCACAGGGTGAAGAAAGATTTTGGGATGGCCTTAAATCTGATATTGAAAATTTTGTGGCGGAATGTTTGGTTTGCCAGCAGAATAAAGTGGAGACAATTAAGACCCCGGGACTTCTACAACCTTTATCCATTCCAAGTCAACGTTGGGAGGAGATTTCAATGGATTTTATCACGGGTTTACCGAAGTCCGAAGGCAAGAATGTCATCATGGTGGTAGTTGATAGACTTACCAAGTATGCACACTTTTGTGCATTATCTCATCCATTTAAAGCAAGTACAGTTGCTACTACATTTGTGGACAGAATTCAAAAGCTACATGGAAGCTCAAGGGTTATTGTGAGCGACAGAGATCCCATTTTTACGGGAAATTTTTGGATGGAGTTATTTTCTTGTTTGGGTACTCAATTAGCTCATAGCTCATCTTATCATCCTCAATCTGATGGTCAAACTGAGATAGTAAATAAATGTTTGGAAGGATATCTTCGTTGTTTTGTATCTGGTAAACAAACACAATGGGTCAAGTGGTTACCTCTTGCTGAATGGTGGTATAACACTTCCTTCCATACTGCAGCAAAAATGACCCCATTTATGGCACTTTATGGATATCATCCACCATCCATCACATCATCTTTAAGGGAAAATTCGAAGGTTCAAGCAGTAGAAGATCACATCGAGCATCAGCAAGAAGTTCTCCAACTCTTAAAGGATAACCTGAATTTGGCACAAAATCGAATGAAACAACAGGCAGATCAACATCGCACTGAGAGAAGTTTTGATGTAGGAGATTGGGTATTTTTACGGCTACAACCATACAAACAAATGTCCCTCAAGCAAGCAAAGAAGGATAATAAATTATCGCTAAAGTACTATGGTCCTTACAAGGTGTTGCAAAAGATTGGTACTATGGCATACAAATTGGAGCTTCCTGCTTCTTCGCGAGTACATCCAGTTTTCCATGTTTCATGCTTAAAGAAGGTTATAGGAGAAAATCTTCCAGCTCAAACAATATTGCCAGAACTTGATGAGGAAGGAAAAATCATATTGGAACCAGAAGCGGTCATGGAAACAAGAACTCGACAACTACGGAATCGATCAATTTCAGAGTATCTCATCAAGTGGAAGAACTTACCCACTGAAGATTCTACATGGAGGATGAGAATTTTATACAGAAGCACCCAGAGCTACTCAAGCGTTGAGGACAACACTTTTTTGAAGGAGAGGGGCATGTTAGGTCCCTATATTACTAGTATAGTCCCTTATTGTTGTTAGTGTAACCCCCTTATTGTTATTATTGTACCTTGTAACCCCCATTTTGTTATTATTGTGCCCTTAAATTATTATTGTTAGGTCGGCTAGGATTACATTGTGGCCCACTAGGATTACATTATGGCCCCATGGACTCCTATACATAGAAAGGAGGTTTTGTAAATTGTATCATCCAAGAATTGTTCATTTATGTAATGTATTGGAGGTTGCCCCCTCGAAGTGGCTTATTTCTAAGGCGTTCATATCTCTTTTCTTCTATTTTTGGAGCTGGTTACACAACACTCTTACAAATCTTCCTACACACTTCCTTCATCTTTTGACTTGAACATTTCATTTCTTCTAGATAGATCATATCTGGATTTTTTTTTTTTACTTTATTTTTAAAAAGTCTCTGTTTTCTAAGGCTATTTATCCCCTTAGCATTCTAGGATAAGATATTCATTATAAACTAAAATGTTAAGAAGAAGAGGTGAAAGCCTCTAGGGATTTCATCTTACCTGAGTTCAATAGCATTTGGTCTAACTCCTGAAGAGCCTCATTGTTTGATTTTTGACCTTGTTTGCACCATGGTTTGGCCTTTGGTTTGCTCTGTTGCGAGCCCTAGAATTTTATTCCCAGACCTTTAGTCTCTCCATGTCCCCTTTTCTGACCCCTGCTCACTACCTCCTCTTGTGTTAGGAATAAGAAATTTATCCTGTCAATTTGTTCTTCCGGAGTGTGTTCCACTCCAATTTCTTTCCATTGTTCTACCATGTTGACCAGATCCATGCCTTCCCTATCAAGAATGTACCTTAGTTCTAGGTCCTCTGTACATGCTTCACTCATTGTCATTTCCACATCCCCTTCTAAATCAAAACCTTGTTAAGCTCCTTCAAGGGTCTCTTCCGTGTTTTGCATTCGGTACCTCGGGGTCCCCTGCGGAGTAGCTCCCACTAGATCAGGTTGTGTCTCCAGAGTGTTTGATTCTTCTTTTGTTTTATCCTTCCCTCCCAAAGCTGCGAAGGCATTGTCATTTGCTTTATTGGTTAGCGTAGGTTTGGGCTGGTTTCGTCTGTTTGATCTATGACTCCCTATGGGATGGATGGAACCATCTTCATCTTTAGGCGTATCTTCTTTACTTTTATCTGGCTTCTTATATAGAGGAAATTCCAAGAAAAGGTGTCCATGTTCATGGAACTTGCGACATATAAATGGGATTTGTTTTTAATCTATAGCTTGAAAGAAAACATCATCACGGAATTCTAGACATAATCCTTCATGTAGTGCTCCCGACACATCCATTTCAACACAAAATCTAGCACAAGAGGTACAACTCTTTTGCAGGGTCACTTCCGAAGCTTGAACAAACTTCCCCAGTTTGTTACCAATCTATTCTAGCACTGAGGGCCTCCAATAGTCAATGGGTAGTGAGAAGGTTCGGATCCATACTGGCACATGGGTGAAGGTCTCCTTTTCTGGAGCAAAGTTGGGTTTCCACGACCTCGTATATAACCCTGCCAAGGCATAGAAATAAGGATCTCCGTCGAAAATCCGGTCTTTATCTTCCAGGTTTGAAAAAACCATCGTGAAAAACCCCTTAGCGCCTAACTGAAGATGGACATCACCTCGGGGTTTCCACTGCTTCTTGATCCAAAGGCACAAGGCATTCTCTATGGGCAAAAAACCCATAAATTTACAAATTAGAGCGTACATAGTCATATGATCGCAGTATTCCTACATTTTCGGATCTGTGATTATGACCCGAAGAATTTCCGATGTTTTCGGTTTGCACCGTCCTTTCTCCATTGATTTTTGGCCTCTGGTTCCAGATCCTGATAGCTTTGAGCCCTCTAGGGTTTGAACCTGATTTTCAGTTGTCGCCTGCTGCTCCAAAGTCATCTTGGGGGACTCCCCCTCAGGAGAGGGTCCGACATTTCCTCTTTCTTCCATTATTTTAATTCCTACTGTGGGCCTTTGACCTGGTGCCTTGTTGGAGACCACGCCATCCTTCTGCTTCTTTCTTGTAGATTCTGATCCTGAAATTTTGTATGCCTTCACTTGGGCCCTTACCTCTGTCCAAAATCATTTGTTTGTAGGAAGGGGCCCCATTGGCACCTCCTCTTCTCATGTGACTGGCCAGCACTAACCCTCGATGAAAGAGCTCTGCGAAATGAGCCCTTCGGGCTGCTAGAGCTTACTACACCACACATAAAAAATCCAAAACCTACCCAGGAGCCTCAAACCCTAGCAGATCCTCTTTCTTAATATCAAACTACATAATCCACAACTATTGAAATGATGTTTTATTATGGTTAGGATTAAAACAAAATGAAGGTACAGTTTGATTAGACCAATCTTGAGAACTCCCTCAAGCTTTGTAACATGAGGGATCCTTCTCTATATGAATTTTTCATGAGCATTAAGGTCGTGTTTTTAAGGGTTTGATTTTGTCCTAGTATTTTTCAAAAGAACTAAGGGCGAGTTTGCAGCACTTTAGTCTGGCCTAGTTTTTTTTATGAACATTAGATGGGTAATTTTAATATTATTATTTTTATTTCGTTCATTGTTTACTTTCTTTTATTTTATTTATTTTTTAATATTGTAAAAAAAATTTCATAGTGAAATCGCCATCTTAATGATAGATTTCCAAATGAAATCAATGGGCTATATAATCCTTTTTTTTTTCTTTTTAGGAATTAGACCCGTTTTTTAATCATATGCTTAACAACAACATCCCAAAAAGAACCAAAAAAACTAGTAATACATCTTATTGAATCAATCCTCCTAGTTCTCCATTATTAAAAACATATTTTTTATTATTATATATAAATTATAATCAAATTCCCTAATGGGGTGTCATGATACAAAAACCACTCGTCATGTGAGAGATGACAATTGGCTCTTGGTTAAAGCAGGGAGAGAAGGACATCAGCCCCTTCAACTCGCGGTAGTTAATGTTTCTGTCTTGTCTATATGAAAATCTCTCCCTTGTCTGTGTCCAACGAATTTTTTATGATACGAGTTTTAATGGCGTTGTCACTCCTTTAGTTAAATTGCATGGTTTGCAAAAATTTTTGGTTGTTCTCTAGCTCATCGAAGGGCGCACACTCCTCTGTGATCCTATATTAATCAGGAGTTCATAATTTTTTCTCTAAATTCAAAGTTACAGGATTGGGTTGAAACCAAGATGGTTACATAGACCTCATCTTCCTGATTCTAGCGCCGCGAATGGTTCGAAAAAACGATATCGTATGAGGAATATGTTGTGTTCTGATCGAAATGCCAAACAGGTAAAATTATGATAGTTCGACCAGGTTTGACTGGGATGCAAAGTCAGCAAAGTGGATGCACAGTTATCAAAAAAGGTAATATTCCTCGAAATATTCCTTTCACTGGACCAATTGCTAGTTGACAAGTGTCACAATTTTATTTGTTGTATGGGTTCAAGGATCCAATTAGAAGCTGCAATGTGGCTAGCCTTGAGGTCGCCACATGGCCCTGCAACCACATATTAAAATTTTGTGAGGGTCCATAGGGCTCGACACCCAGACCTCTCATTGGGCATGCATAATTATTTACCGTCAGCTCTACGCTATGGATCTTAACCTTCTTAGGCGACGGGTTATATTTATGTTTTATTGCAAATTGAGTTGGGGGTTGGGAACCTCCAGTGGTCCCAACCCGCCAGTGGTACCCGCCATGTATACATCACATGGCGATAAAAATTTTCAACTCTAACCACGCGGTCTAGGAAAACCCGATAGCACAACCCACGGTTCAACCGTTAAACTAAAGTTCCAGCATGAGTTTCACCTAATCGCCGACATCAAATGGTTTGGGGGTGTGCATGTGGCCACTGCCCAACCATCACACTTTTAATGCAATCAGTTCTAGCGGAGGAGTTAGGGGCATGCCATTTTTGGCGGTCTACCCAGTTTTAACTCTAGTTAACTGGAGTTCTCCACTTTTAGTGGAGCTTTCCTAGGAGATACTGGGAAAAAGAGTAGGAGACTCAATTTTTGACCATTCTGAGTAAATGGAGAGTCATTTTTGACTAATTGGAGCATTCTAGAGAAATTGGTGCAGAGAAAGAAACCATTAGAGAGCTATAACTACATGTAAAAGAAAATTTTTAAGCATAATGAAATATGGACAAGCCATTGGGAGCTAGACCAATAGATGTAGCCTAGGAGAACTGCTTCATCATGCTTACTGTGTAAATTTTATGTGGTGACTTATTTCTATGTTTTACACTACTATTCAATTTTATTTATGTTTATTTTATGCTTCTAATTCACTAAAAATCATGTACAAATCATGGAACAACTCCTTAAACCTTAGGCAAACTAATGAGGCAATTATGCACATGTTTTTAAAACTGAAAAACACTTAGCACATCAAAACTAATACATTCATTTCAGATTAGATTGGTATAAAAGCTAGAGTTTTTCTCTGGTTTTGTTTAGTGCAAAGAATTGTTTAACTGTTTGCAAGTTTTAGATGCTTACAAGGCTCAAGCTCAAAAGAAGAGAAGGAAAATTGGTGGAAGTAGGAGGGTCTCAAAGGGAGCCAAAGCAAAGGAGAGCAAGATTGCCACAATCTCCACCACCTATTTTACCTCCTAAAGAAGCAGAAGCTCCATTAAGCATGCCTCATGAGGAAGGAGAAGTCCATGAAGAAGTTGACCCTAAGGAGGAAGAAAGAGTGTTCAGGAAAGCATTCATTGACATGACTGAGATGGTTAGAATTATTTATCAAGAAAGAAATGAGAGACTGGAAGGAGAAGGATATAAACTTCAAAAGGAAGGACAAGGATCTTCAGGAGGTCAACATGATGAAGAAAAGTCAAATAATGGAAATGGAGGAAATGGAGAGCCATCATCTTCACCCTCATCATCATCATTATCATCATCATCTACTTCTTCTTCAGTACATCAGCCACACAAGTCCAAGAGCACTGGTAAAAATTCTTTATTAAAACTTGATGTTAAGTTTGAATTGCCAATGTTTAATGGTGAAGTAGATGTTGACAAGCTAGATAATTGGATTTGACAATTGGAGGTCTATTTGAGAATACATAATCTTCAATATGATGATAAAAAAATTCAATTAGCTTCTTTGAGAATGGAAGATGCATCTCTTGTTTGGTGGGAAGCCAAGACAAAGGAGGAAATCAAGAAACATGGTAATATTATTCTATCATGGTCAGATTTTATTGCTTCTATTAAACAACAGTTTTATCCATTAGCTCATATGCAAAAAGCCATCATGAACTGGAAGAACTTTAGGCAGTTAAAGGGACAAAATGTACAAGAATCCACCCAAGACGTTAGGAGAAGATCTCTATTATTAGGGGTGGATTTGTAGAGCCAAGAAAATTTGCTAAAGTACATAGGAGGCTTACATAGATACCTACATACTATTCTCATGTTTAACCCCACTAGTCTAGATGAAGTTTGTGTTTAGGCCACACATCTAGAAGCTAGAGGGAAGAACATTTTTTAAGAGGGTAGGAAGAAACCTTTTAAGGGTAAAGCCAAAGAGAAGACCTCAAAAGGTAAAAACAAAAATAATGCATCTATTAAGAAAGAGGGAGAAAAAGTGACTTGTAAACATTGTTCAAAAGAAGGCCATGATGAAACACATTGTTGGAAATTGCATCCTAAATTGAGGCCAAAGAAACCTAATAACAAAGGGAAACAGAAAACTGTTGCTACAACTCAGCATGATTTAGGATCTGATTCAGGTGATGAAACTAAAATTATAGCCATGGGATTGAAGAACATGAATGGAAAAGAAATGGAAACTAAACCCAGTACCAATACATCAAACTATCACATAAACACTCCAAATGAAGAAGAAAGAATAGAACTGTTTCATGTGAGGGTCATATCCAAGCATACCAAGATTGACACACTGTTTGACAGTGCGTCACAAGAAAACTTAATCTCTGAAAATTTTCTCAAAAAAATTAACCTTGAGACCATACCACATCCAAAACCATATCCATTGGGTTCGATTTGTAAGGATGAAAATCTACAGGTTTCAAAGAAATATATATTGAGATTTTCAATCACTGCAAGCTTTGTTGACACATTTGAATTAGATGTGTTTCTGCTTGACATATCTGGTACTGTATTAGGGATTCCTTGCTTGTATGATAGGAAAGCGATCTTCTATCGCCATGAGAACAAGTATCATTTATTAAAATATGGCAAGGATTTCATTGTTAGAGCACATCGCAAGAAGACAAACACTGCTTTGGTAAATGCTGGACAGGTAAAGAGGCTGGTAAATTCAAGTAAGAATTTTTTTCTTCTTATTATTAAGCCTAAAGCTGATATCAATCATTAATATTTTGAGGGATGTGATCATAAGTTTAAATTAGAATTATATGATGTGGTTAATGGGCATCATGAGATGTTTTAGGAGCCAACATGATTGCCTCCAAAAAGGGAAATTCAACATGAGATTCAGTTGTAGCAAGATCCTCTTCCAAACATCAGTATGTATCACATGTCGATAATGCTGAAATAAAGAGGCAAATCAAAGAGATTTTGGATAAAGGAATCATAAGGCCAAGCACCTCGCCATGCGGTTCACCCATAGTCTTGATACCAAAGAAAGATGGGACTTGGCACATGTGTGTAGATTTTCAAGCTTTGAACAAGATTACGGTAAAAAATCATTACCCACTCCCAAGAATAGATATTTTTCTTGATCAGCTAAAAGAAGCAAAGTTTTTCACTAAGTTAGATTTATGAAGCGGATATCATCAAGTAAGAATTGCAGAAAGTGATATATGGAAAACTGCATTCAAAACCAAACAAGGACTCTTTGGCTAGTTATGCCTTTTGGTTTATGTAATGCACTAACAACTTTTATGTGGGTTATGAATAATGTTTTGCGACCATTCCTTGATGAATTTGTTATTGTGTACTTAGATGACATTTTGATTTTTAGCAAAACAAGAGAATATCATGTCTTGCATGTGAATAGAGTGCTTGATATTTTGAAGAAAGAGAAATTGTTTCTTAAGATGTCAAAGTGTGAGTTTGGAAAGAATTCTTTGGTCTATTTGGGACATATTGTAGGAGGAGGAGAATTGAGGATTGATCCTTCTAAAGTGGAGGCCATTGTGAATTGGCTCACACTCAAAACAGTTACCGAGGTAAAAAGTTTCTTAGGTGCAACTCAATATTGGAGGAATTTTATTGCTAACTTCTCTTCCATCACAGCTCCTATGCATGTAGTGACAAGTGTGAAGAAAGGCTTCTAATGGGGAGGAAAACAGGAGCAAGCTTTCGAAGCTTTGAAAGACAAGATCAGTTCATCTCCAGTCCTTGCATTACCGAATTTGAGATAGTCATTCGAGATACAAACTAATGCTAGTGATTATGCCATGGGCGCAGTACTTTTGCAGCATGGTAAGCCTACCGCCTTTCATTCAGAAACTTTTAATGGTGTTGTGACTAATTATCCTACATATGAGAAAGAACTATATGCTTTGGTACAAAGTGTCAAGAAGTGGAAACACTACTTGATGGGTAAAGAGACTATTGTACACACCGATCACCAACCATTACAGTACTTGCAGTCGCAAACAAAATTGCAGCATTCAAGACATTTCAGGTTGATGGGACTTCTTCAACAATTTCACTTGGTTATAAGGTATAAAAAAGGTCTCATTAGGGGAATTTTGAGGTCTAAAATGGGCCACTTAAGAAAAATGTACAACCAAAATAAAATTTAAAAGAACCAATAGGATTCAAGATGATGATGTCAACCATGGGGGATGATTCACCATTTTGGAGTAAAAAATTTAAGAGAATAAAAAATAATAAAATAATAAAACTATTTTTTCAACTCGTATTTTCAACTTATCCCCGTAATTTTTTACTCAAATTTCAAATGGGAGTACTTTTTGGATGCAAAATTTAATCTCTCATCCAAGGAGTACCCATGTTGCATACTTTTGATGGACCCTCCTACACGAAAAATGAGAAATACATGAAAAAACGTGATTGTAATCACATTTTTCATGCATTTCTCATTTTCCGTGTAGCATGGTCCATCAAAAATATGCAACATGGGTACTCCTTAGATGACAAATTAAATTTTGCATCCAATGAGTGTTTTCTCTCAAAATTTGAGTAAAAACTTAGGGAGATAAGTTGAAAATACGAGTTGAAAAAATAGTTTTATTTTTTTATTCTTTTTTCCCTCTAAGATTTGATGATGTAATCTAATATTATTTTATTATTTTATAATTTCCTTAGGAGACCCATTTTAAACCTCAAAATTCCCTAATGATTCAATAAAGTTGCATAGATGCTTTCGAGACCAATTATTAGTGCTTCTACTTTACTCAATAATGATTCTATTGTACATTAGAGTTAGATAGAACAATATGCACATGACATTGATTTCCAAGATGTGTATGCTAGTTTGAGTGAAGGGAATCAAGTTGAAGAAAAATATTATCACATACATAACAATTTGCTGTTTCATTTGAGAAAGCTATGTATTCCACAAGGAGAGAAGCTAAGTGTCATGAGAGAAGCTCATTCTTCTCTTATTGCTGGACATTTTGGGGTAAGAAAAATAGTGGCGCATCTACAGAGGTATTGTTATTTCCCTTGCATGATAGATAGTATGTCACATTTTATAAGAGGTTGTTCTATGTGTGCAAAAAGCAAGCTTAGTAATAGCAAGCTTGGATTGTACATGCCACTACCGGTACCATCATGGCTAGGGGAGAGCGTCTCCATGGAATTTGTTGGAGGTCTACTTATGTCAAGAAAGAAACATGATTATCTTTTTGTAGTTGTGGATAGATTCAGTAAAATGTGTATACTTATGCCATGTAAGAAAACCATTACTGTTGAAAAAAATGTTGAACTTTACTTTCAAAATGTTTGGGTTCATTTTGGATTGCCCACTTCTATTGTTAGTGACAGGGATTCCAGGTTCATTGGGAATTTTTGGTCAAATCTATAGAGAATGATGGACACAAAATTGAAAAAGAGTATCACTTTTCATCTACAAACAGATGGAAAAACCGAAGTGGTGAATAGAACAATTGTGCATCTATTGAGAGGATATTACAACAAACATCTTAAGCTGGGGGATAAACAACTAAATTACATTCAACATGCTTACAATTGGGCAAAGCACTTTTCAACACAAACCTCACATTTTGAAGTATGCTTTGGGTATTTTCCAAAATTTCCATTAGACTTCATCTTTGGAAACGATGTTGCAAATGATGGCCATAGTCACATTGATAAGGCTGAAAGTTCATTGAGAAAATTTAGATTATACATCAACAAGTTCAAGAATAGATTGAGAAAATTCAAATCAAATACAAAGAGAGGCATGACAAACACCGGGTTGATCACAAGTTTCTAGAGGGAGATGAGGTATGGTTGCACATTAGCAAAGAAAGGATGCAAGGGAAAGGTAAAAAGCTCAAACCCATTCGCTATGGTCCTTTCAAGATCATAAAGAAAGTTGGTAACAATGTATTCCAACTTGATTTTCCTTCTTACATGCAAATATATTTAGTTTTTAATGTTGAAAACTTACGCCTATATGAGCCTCCTTTGATCGATGATCAAGGAAATGATGTTCAACTACCTTCTATTAAACATTTCTCACTAGAATTTCTGGATGAGCTTAAAGAAGATACAATTCTTGATAGGAGGACAAGAGCATCAAAGAGGGGAAGGGTTGACTACCTTCGAGTTGGGTTCAAAGGCACTAAACGAAGCAAGGAAAAATGGATGGAGATTGGAAAGGTGAGGGAGATGTACCCTCATCTACTAAACATGTAATCAAGTCTTTTGGGGTCCAAAAGCTTCCCAATGGGGAGGAATGATTAGGAGTTCATAAATTATGCTTAAAATTAAAGGTTACAGGATTGGGTAGAAACCAAGATGGTTGCGTATATCTTGTCTTCCTAATTCTGGTGCCGCGAACAGTTTGAAAAATCGATGTCATATGAGGAAGATATTGCATTCTGATCGAAATGCCAAATGGGTAAAATTACAACAGTTTGACCAGGTTTGAATGGGATGCACGGTCAGCAAAGTGGATGCACAATCAGAAAAAAAAAGGAATATTCCTTCCACTAGACCAATCGCTGGATAACAAGTGTCACAATTTTATTTTTTGTACGAGTTCGAGGATCCAATTAGAAGCTTCCACTTGGCTAGCCCTAAGGCTGCTACGTGGCCCTGCAACTACATATTAGAATTTTGTGAGGGTCTATAGGGCTTGACCCCCAGACCTCCCGCCGAGTACGCATAACTGTTTACCATCCTCTCTACGCTATGGATCTTAACCTTCTTAGGCGATGGGTTATATTTATGTTTTATTGCAAATCGTGTTGGGGGTTGGGAACCGCCAGTGGTCCCAACTCACTAGCAGTCCCCACAACGTATACATTACATGGCCATAACAGTTATCAACTCCAACCGCGCGGTCTAGGAAAACCCGACAACACAACCGACGATTCAACCGTTAAACTAAAGTTCTGGCATGAGTTCTGCCTAACCGTTGACATCAAACGGTTTGGGGGTGTGCATGTGGCCACCACCCAACCATCACACTTTTAATGTGGTCAGTTTCAGTAGAGCAGTTAGGGGCACACCCATTTTTGCAGTCTTCCCATTTTTAACTCCAGTTAACTGGAGTTCTCCACTTTTAGTGGATCTTTCCTAGGAGATATGAGGGAAAAGAGTAAGAGACTCAATTTTCGACCATTTTGAGTGAATGAAGAGTTATTTTTTACTAATTGGAGCATTATGGAGCCATTGGTGCAGAGATAACATCCATTAAAGCATTGTAACTACATGTAATAGAAAATTTTTGAGCATAATGAAAGATGGACAAGCCATTGGGAACTGGACCAGCAGATGTAGCCTGGGAGGGGTGAACTGCTTCATCATGTATGTTGTGTAAATTTCATGTGGTGAATTATTTCTCTATTTTACACTATTGTTTGGTGTTATTTATGCTTATTTTATGCTTCTAATTCACTAAAAATATTGTACAAATCATGGAACAACTCCTTAAACCTTATGCAAACTAATCAGACAATTATGCACATGTTTTTAAAACTAAAAAACACTTAGCACAACAAAACTAATACAATCATTTCAGATTATATATGTCTTGGTCATTGGGCTAGGGTGGTGGTCGTCTGCCTTTTTCTCCTCTTGCAGGCCTAGTTCAGTAATCTCTCTTTCCTTCCTGCAAATTGTGAAACTTTCCCTCTCCTTCCTAAGCAGGAGGGAATTTTGTTTTCGGTTTTGGCTAGTTCCGAGTTTAGTCACTTTGTGCTCGCTTGGTTTCTCATCTTGGTATTTTAGTTGGTGCCTCTTGGGTCATTTTTGTTTGGTGTTCACTGCTTTTTTAATTGGCTTTAGGTCTTATGGTGGTGTTGTTTCCTTTTGGGTGGCGAATTTGGCTCAGGGATGGTGATGGTCTTCAGGAATTGTCATCCCTTGGTTCTTCCCATTTATGGCCACCAGTTTTAGACCTCCTTTTGGAATTTCCTTACAGTTTTGGGGTCATTCTGGATTTCAGGAGCCCGCTTCCCTAATTACTCTCGTGTGATATTTTCTATTCACCTTCAAGAATTTTCTGTCGTTGATTCATCTGCTTGTTCTGCTCTGGTTCAGTTCTTTTCTTGTGGTGAATTTCCTGTGGGGTGAATTCTTATGTTGGATTCTCTTTCCCTTTCAGCCTACGGTGGGGTCTGCTTGGCCTTTGGTGGAAGGTGGTAGTTCGTTAGGGATTTCAATTCTTGTTGGTGTGCTTTTGGGTTCATTCTAGTGGCCATTGGTTTGGTTTGGGTATTTCCTCCGGGGCTTCAAATTCCTTTTGTATTTCAACATGAAGCCTATTCTGTGCTCCTCACGCACCCTGGACCAGGATATGGTGGAAAGTTCATCTCCTCTGGAAGGTGCTCGAGCTAGTGCAACAAATGTGGGAGGTGGAATTTCTAGGCAGGGTGATGGTTCAGTGCA
The DNA here is from genome assembly GCA_034641835.2 of Pinus albicaulis. Taxonomy (NCBI): domain Eukaryota; kingdom Viridiplantae; phylum Streptophyta; class Pinopsida; order Pinales; family Pinaceae; genus Pinus; species Pinus albicaulis. The sequence goes on from CM076581.1 coordinate 1,320,836,709, forward strand.
TGGTGTTGGGCATGAGGTTCCGGAACCTGTGGTGGGAGTAGGTATTTGACTGACTCCATGATGGGAAGAAGAAGCATTATGTTAATTTAGAGTGTTTGTGGTGATGGCGGAGGTGGCAGAGGATCGGGTCACAGTCGTGCTATGACCTCTCAGGGACGACATGACAATCAAGGTTGTACAGGGTCAACAATTCGTGCTTCTTCCAGACATCCCTAGATTTCCATGACAATTCAGGAGCTGGTTCAATCTGTCATTTCTTGGTTAGAAGCTCTCAATAGAGATCGAAGGGAGGATCATGGGGTCATCATGGCCAAACTTGAACAAATCCAATACTTCTAGTTCCATGTTCGTGAAAGAGTTTTGGTTTTGTGGCGCGAGAAAAATTTGCCAAAAAAGAAATTTGAAAAGCTAGAAGTTTGTCTTATTCATTTTGAGCATCATGTCAATTGCCCGTATCACCCTCCTCCTCCTCCAAGTACAGGGCCAAATAATCTTGCTTCAATTACCTCTTACGACTAATTATGATCACTGGTGTCTTTCTTGTTCTTCTAGTTTTCTGGTATGTTAGGCCTCTAAGGCTATGGACCTCTCAGTTGGACATTTTTTTTTTGTATCTTGTATGGTTATCGCATTGGTCAACAAACCTGGTCAGGGTGAGACCACATGCATTTTGTCATCTTTGTATATGTTTTTTTATTAATAAAAAATTTTCAACTTAAAAATAAATTATAATAAAATTATTTAAAATTAATAAAATGACAACATTATAATCTTATCTGAAATTAATTCAAAATTTTAATTATTTAAAAAATGTCAAAAATAACCAAAACAACATCCTATTAAATTCAAATTTTTAGTTTTTTTTTTTTTTTTTTAGAATTTTGGCTTTTGTGATCCATCGTAAATATTTAGAATTATTTTGGTAATAATAAAATGCAATAGAACATTGTCAATGCAACTCTGAAACAAATTAGCTGTTAAGATAATGTCCAGCTAATTTGATTTGACTCTGAAATTAAGTTCATGTCAAAAATAACCAAAGCAACATCCTATTATGAAAGTTAAAACTATTCGCCAAACAAGGTAGTGGTCGAGGTTATGCATTTTAAAGAAAATATTAAAATATTTATAATTGTTTTTTGGGTCTCGTACTTCTTTTTTACGTGTTACAATATCTTTTGAATGTGTTGCGTTCCACATTTAAAAATATTAAAAAAGTCTATTTCCATAACATTTAAAATTATGTTAGATCTAAGAATTTTGTGATCCTTAATGAAGATAAATGTCTTTTGGATTAATCACATGAAAATTAGCCTAAATTTGTTATTTAGTTAATTAGTTAGAGAATTTAAAAATTTTAATTATTTAAAAATATTATTTAGAAGGGTCAACAAAAAATATAATAATTTATTAAATTGATTAAATTATAAAATTAATAATAATAAAGGGAATAATATTAAAATAAAGAGAAAGGGTAAATCAGAATAATATATAATAATTTAGTAAATTGATTAAATTATAAAATGAATAATATAGAATAGTATAAAAAGGGAGGGGGAAGAATTATAATTATTAAAATGAGTGGAGAGGGGGGCAAAATAAATAACATCATATATATATCTATATATCTATATATATATATATATATATATATGAGAAACAAAATAATAATATAGAACAAGGGAAAATATCTAAACAAGAGGAAATTGCATAAAAATATAAACCAGAGAAAAGGATACAAACAGAAGTGGAAAAATCAAAACAAAAGGACGAGGATAAAATCAGAGTTAAAGGAAAACAACACCCGGGGGTTGAATAACCTAGAGAGGGACGGAATCCAACTCTTACTTAATTTCCACCCATCATCTCTATTGAGATTTTTAGGATGTCTCTCAATTTCAATAGCCTCCCTCAACTTTCTATGATGGAAGTGATCCACCCTAGCAATGACTTTGGAATCTTCAATGCAAACATGGTAGCCGTTTCCGTGTTGCGTTCCACATTTAAAAATATTAAAAAGTCCCCATTTCATAACATTTAAAATTATGTTAGACCTAAGAATTTTGTGATCCTTAATGAAGATAAATGTCTAATATTAACATAAGGCGAAGGGCCTAGCTGTTATTTAGTTAATTAGTTATCGAATTTAAAAGTTTTAATTATTTAAAAATATTATTTAGAAGGGTCAACAAATAATATAATAATTTAATAAATTGATTAAATTATAAAATTAATAATAATAAAGGGAATAATATTAAAATAAGGGGAAGGGGTAAATGAGAATAATATATAATAATTTAGTAAATTGATTAAATTATAAAATGAATAATATATAATAATATAAAAAGGGGGGAGGGGGGAGAAATATAAAAATGAGTGGAGAGGGGGGCAAAATCAATAACAACAAATATATATATATATATATATATATATATATATATATATATAAGAAACAAAATAATAATATAGAAACAAGGGAAAAAATCTAAACAAAAGGAAATGGCATAAAAACATAAACCAGAGAAAAGGATACAAAGAGAAGAGTAAAAAACAAAACAAAGGGACGAGGATAAATTAGAGACCAAAAGAAAAAAGAAAACAACACCCAGGGGTCGAATCACCTAGAGAGGGCCAGAATTTAGCTCGCTCTTAATTTCTACCCATCATCTCTGTTGAGATTTTTAGTATGTCTCTCAATTTCAATAGCCTCCCTCAGCTTTCTATGATGGAAGTGATCCACCCTGGCAATGACTTTGGAATCTTCAATGCAAACATGGTGACACGATTTCCCAGCATGCTCCCCACATTTAAAAATATTAAAAGGTCTATTTCCATAACATTTCAAAATTATGTTAGACTAGAATTTTGTGATCCTTAATGAAGATAAATGTCTTTTGGATTAATCACATAATTAGCCTATTACATTATTTAGTTAATTAGTTAGATAATAATTAAAAAAATTAATTATTTAAAAATATATTATTTAGAAAGGTCAACAAATAATATAATAATCTAGTAAATTGATTAAATTACAAAATTAATAATAATAAAGGGAATAATATTAAAATAAGGGAAAGGGGTAAATGAATAATATAGAATAATATAAAAAGGGAGGGGGAAGAATTATAAAAATGAGGAGAGAGAGAGGCAAAATAAATAACATCACACACACACACATATATATATATATATATATATATATATATATATATATAAATAAGAATATAGAACAAGGGAAAATATCTAAACAAGAGGAAATTGCATATATATATATATATGGACGAAAAATCAAAACAAATGGACGAGGATAGAATCAGAGACAAAGGAAAACAACACCTAGGGGTTGAATCACCTAGAGAGGGCCAGAATCTAGCTCTTACCTAATTTCCACCTATCTTATCTCCTGATGATATTTCTAAGGATTTCCTCTCGATTTCAATAGCCTCCCTCGGCTATGATGGAAGTGATCCACCCTAACAATGGTTGAGACAGCTGACCACTTGAGAAGCGAGCAGAATTTTAAAGCCGAACCCTGAGAGTCGAAGTGCGCAAGGATCGACTGTGCCTAATTTCGGCAGCATGCTCATGGATTCTTTATCTAATGGATTGACCAGTTTCCCCAATATAGGGTGTACCGCAGGAGCAAGGTACTAAATAAATGCCTTTCATGTCCTTTGGGTCTAAAGGGTCTTTAACTGATCCGAGAGAATTCTTGATAGTATAGATAGGTCTAAAAGAAGAGCTGACATTATTTCTCGTAAAGACATGGGAAATTCTATCTGAGGTCCCTTGGATAAATGGGAGATTCACCTTGGAGATAGGATCCAACTAAAAATATTTGTCTCTTGAGCCTTTAACAGCTTTTTGAAAGGCCTTCAGACCTTGAGATCTGCTATACCCATTAATCTCAAACACATCCAGAAGATGGGATTTCTCCGATTCCAAATGGCTATAATCAGATATTATAAGAGCCTGGGTATTCAGAGTGCAGAGAACACCAAATTTCTGAGCAGGAAAATGATAAGAACCAACATGAAGATATTGTTGACTGTGAGTGATCCCGCACTTCTGCTCTTGCGGAGCATGCTGGGAAATCATGTCACCATGTTTGCATTGAAGATTCGAAAGTCATTTCTAGGGTGGATCACTTCCATCATAGAAAACTGAGGGAGGCTATTGAAATTGAGAGACATCCTAAAAATCCCAACAGAGATGATGAGTGGAAATTAAGTAAGAGATAGATTCCGACCCTCTCTAGGTGATTCAGTCCCCGTGTTGTTTTTCTTTGTCTCTAATTTTATTCTCGTCCCTTTGTTTTCTCTTGTTTAGATATTTTCCCTTGTTATATATTATTAGTTTGTTATATATATATATATATATATATATATATATATATATATATGATGTTATATTTTTTTGATTTTATTTATTTTGCCCCCTCTACACTCATTTTTATAATTCTTCCCCCTCTCCCCCTTTTTATATTATTCTATATTATTCATTTTATAATTTAATCAATTTACTAAATTATTATATATTATTCCCTTTATTATTATCAATTTTATAATTTAATTTAAATTTATTATATTATTTGTTGACCCTTCTAAATAATATTTTTAAATAATTAAAACTTTTAAATTCTCTAACTAATTAACTAAATAACTACTAGTTTTTAACAGCGATTTTAGCTATCACCCAGCAATGATGGATCCTTACTATTTAGCTATCACCCAACAATGATGCATCCTTACTATTTATTCAATGAGATCGATTTGCTTCTTCACCTTGTTGGTCCTAATTATGTGATTAATCCCAAAGACATTTATCCATGTTTTAAATTATTTATTGTTTTATTAATAATTAGATATTTTTGACTTTTATCATAAATGTTTTCAATATTGTATTTTTTAATATAATATATATGATATAAAATTGACTAACATAATATATATATATATATATAATTAATGTTTATTTACTTAATACAATATATTAGTATAATTATGTAAATTAACACAATCAAATGAATAATTAAAAAATCATAAAAGTTAACTAAATTATAATTTTATTTTAAATTTTTATTATTAACATATGTTACAATATCATTGGCCAATCTATATTTTATCAATACTATGTACAAAAAACCAAAATTCATGCTCACATGATATATTTTCATACTATCTTTTTTTCTAATTAATTAATTTAATTAAAAGAAAAGAAATGGCACAATTACTATCAGTATAAATTCATGGTTAATCCATCTTAACCATGGATTTGGCTATCCCCAAGAGAGGGATCAAATCTCTTGATATGCAAATCACTTTTAGAGTGCAAAACTTGAGAAAAATTGCATCTCGAGAAATTTTATCCTCTCAATACTTTGAAAATGTACATGGAAACTTGGATTGTATTGGATTGTATAGACTACACAAACTTAAACTTGCAATACCAACAAATCTTTGTCTAGGAATAAATTGATCAACAAAAATAAGTAAAAGAGGAAGCCAACATGTGAAATTATTATAAGACTACTTGAAATGTGATCCAATAAGAATTTGTTTTTTTGTTTTAATTAATTTATATGAAATATACAAGGTTTTTTTACCACATATAATATTTAAATAATTGAAATTAAAATATTTTATTTATAAACCACAGTATCCATATTAAAAAAAAAAATTGTTATTAATTATTTTAAATATATATCATTATTACTTAACTATGTGAATATTTACTTTATAACTCATATTAATTAATTTTTTATTATTAGTATTTATATATTTTTTAAATGAAATCTATTAATTTTATATTAAGATTTAAATGAATTATGCATATCTTTTTATTATTTTTATTAAGAAGTGATTCAATTTTTTAACTTTTATGTATTTTTTTCTTAAGTATTAATGTATTTTATTATATTCAACATTAGAATAATTGTTTTGCTGGAAATAAATTACTTAACATAGATATTCAAATTGTTTATTTAAATTATGTATTGAAATATTATTAAAAAGTAAAAGAATTATACAAGATCTTTGTTTTTAATATAGTTGATAATATTTATTTATTTTTATATATTATTTTATTTTAATTTTAGAAGGGACGCTTTTCATGTTAGCAAAAATGGAATCAAACATCCCCATCATACAATACACCAACTAATAATATTCTAGAATATTCTATAAAGGTGTAATCTCTTCCATTTATCTTATGGTTATTAATAATTAAATTAAAATTAAGAAAAGTCTGTACCTAATTAAATGGTTTGTAAATGTCAATATTTGACAATTCAACAATTACTTTGTAGATTATTTATATTCAATTAGATAAACATATTTATAAAAGGTTACAAATCATTATAATTTATGCAATTCTTTACATAAGATCTAAATAGAAATAAAAAAATGTAAAATATAGATTTAATTATGTACTCATAAAAAATTATAAACAATATATATAATTAGAAAAAAATAAATCACTATACTATTCAATTTATAAGCTTCTTTCCAATTTCAAAACAAAAAATTAAAAAAAAATAATAATCTTAAACCACTTACAAAGTCACATTAGCAAAATCCATCACAAGATAACCATTTCAAATTTTAAAAAAAAAATGGTGAATGAAAATTGGTTCTCTTATTATTCATCATAGTGGTTTTTTTAGATGTGTTTAAAGTGATTTTTTGAAAAGTTTTTTCTATTTATTTTCCGATCTAATTTGTTTTTCTAATTTAATTTGTAGTTGGAATTCAATGAAATCACAAGTTTGATGGGCAAGCTCTGCACAAAAGAAATGCCCTAATAATTTTTAAGTATACTGAATCCATATATAAAATTAAAAAAAATCAATTTAAATAACAATACATCAAAAACTCTAAAAAAAAATCACATTGTAAATAATATTTTAATATTTTTTTATTCATTGACAAACTTTTTTTTTATTCACTATTTTGGCATCCAGTGGACGCATTCGCCTCTTACATACTATGGAGACTCGAAAAGTTAAACGGGGTTTTTACAAATTGAACAATTATCCCTAAGCTGACATTCTTACTAGGCCTGCTCAACAAGTTATAGGGGGTTTTACAGATTGAACAGTTATCCCTTTGACATTCTTGCAGGAAGTTTGAACTTGTTTATTTCCCAGAGTCAAATCCACATCTTGTAATTCGATTCCTTGACATGGCTCGCTATCGCTGCATTGCAAATTAATGGCTACGTTTGATGCTGAGGTTCCAGTTATGTGTCTGTAGGATATGTTATTGAGCTGCACATCCAGACTAGAACCAAACTTCTACACCACAAAAGGCAATATAGGCGTCAATGTCGATTACAATACAAAACTTTTTCGGTAGTTAATAATGCTTCAGTATAAATTATGAAAAAACACTATTTTTTTATGGCGATAAACGGAAGAGAAAAAAAAAAGAAACAGAAGCTGTTCAGATAGGATTAGAAAGGCTTAGCACGCACCTCGGCTGGGTTCGAAACAAAAGTTTCTGGAGTGTAATGTTGATCAATGATTATTGGATTCAGAACGTTGTTCATTTTTATGTTTTCAAATACTACACCTGTAGCGGAACTTGACCCTCCCTGCAATGTTTTGATCCTAACTCCATTCTGAGTGCCGGTGAAAGTAACTCCATTTACATTGATGTTGCTGACTCCTTTAAATGGACTATATCGGCCAAGGCTTCCGATACTGTAAAATAAAAACAAATCTATAATTTTATCTTTAACTTTTTAATGGAGTTGTTTTAAAAATAGAATAGTCTGGATGGTAGTTTTCTTGTTGGAATCTGATAATCTTTTCTCAATAAATTTGATGGCGGAAATGGATTCAGTATCATCAAAAACCCTTAAAGCACCCAAAATACTGAAATTCAATTACTGTAACCCAGATTTTCAAAAATCTTTGCAGAAATTTTTCATAATCTTACCAAAATTTCGAAATTATTCTGTGAGTTTTTTAAACTACAGCCTTTCTAATCAACCCAAGTCATTGAATGAGAATAATATTTTCCCACTTGAAAATTTATAAAATAATTTTACCTGATTCCATGACCAGGTCCGCAGGCAACCTGCTCAACAATAAGATTAGAAGTACCTTCCAGAATACCAATACAATCATCTCCTGCACACCCAAAGATAAGGGTCAAAAATATTAAAATATTTGTATCTTTAATACAATAGTTATAATTTGATCTAAGATTTTTGTGATTCATAATGTAGATGAAAAATGTTTTTCAGATCAATCATATCATTAAGATTAAATCGACCTTTGAACCAGCTAATATGATTCATCCTCAAAACAATTTATATTTATAATTAACCTTCCTCCAACAATTTTAAAATTTTGATAAGAAATATGATCCACCTGTTCCGATGTGGACATTTCGAATATGGACATTAGTAGAAGATACGTGAATCCCATCGGTGTTGGGGCTGTCTCCGGGGGCCTGAATTGTCACTCCCTCTACAAGGATGTTGTTACTTGATCCAATGAATAAATGGAATTGCTTGCTGTTAAGGGAAGTAATGCCGCTCACAACGACATTAGCACTGCTAAGGATTTGTAAATTCTGCATATTGTCGCTCCATCCATTTCACGATTTCAAAATCACATATTGTGATGGTAGATTTAGTTAATACAATTTGATTTTTCAGGAAGATATGAATTGCAGATTTTCAAAATATTTTGGAAATTTATTCTAAAATATTTTAAAAATTTACAATTCTTTATTTTTTTATTAGGCATCAAATTCCAAAATATTCCTAATCTAAAATTCAAATCTTAATTATTAAACCCCAATTAAGAATGAGAAGAAGCATTACCGGAGGGCCCTGTACACACCGCAGTGGCTGCACAACAGACCATAAATTTCAGTCAGAATGAGGATATGTAATATTATGCTATCCAAATCACAAAAAATAAACGAGTAACTTTATACGTACTTGTCCATTACAAGAGCTCCACCAGGAGGCTCCCTGTCCATCCAAAGTTCCGCTCCCGGTGATCGTTACACCATCTACATTTATGAACCGCAACCAGTACGCACCAGTAGCGCTCGATGGCGCAACGAAGTTCCCATTTAACTGCCCAAAAACTGTCGTCGTTTACCCCCAAAAAAAAACAATTAAATGACATGATCTTGATAGCAAGGAATGGATGTTAGCTCCTTACCTGCAAAGTTATATCAGTATTCTGGCAAGGTCCTTCTAATTGAACTGCATTAATCTGAAAGTTTCCTTGTGGTATAGTTATAGTAGACGGTCTAGTAGAAGCACAAGCCGATGTCCAAGCTCCCACTAAATTCTGAACACATTAAATTGTCAAAACCACAAGGTAAGTCTATAACCATGTCATTATGTATTTTACTGTTAGGATTACTTGGGTGAGGAATGATGGTATATTATTAGTGGTTTTGGATATATGGTTTTGTGGCCTAGGCCCTATGGTATTATGTCACTTAAGAAGTCTATAAATAGATTTATTTGTCTCCATTACAATGGAGCCAAGAGTTGAGCAAGATCACCCAAGGGTTGAGCAAAATCACCCAGGTCAGTGTGAGGGGCCAACGGTTGAAACCTTACCAGTGTGAAGGGCTAAAGATTAAGCTTGTGCGAGGAAAAGGGTTGAACAAGGTTTCTCCATTCAATGTATAGAACCAAGGGTTGAACAAAGCTACCTAAACTTGGTCAAGGTTTTGGTTAAAATCTAATTAAAAACCCTTTAAGTTGGGTTCTCCCCTGAATTTGGCATTTTCCCAAGGCATTTCTTGGTGTTCTTATGCTTGTAATGTGTTCTTGGGAAAAAACTGTTCATTATATATATAAGAAATTCTTAAAATAGTTTGAATCCTTAAAAAAAATCCCTTCTCACCTGAGTATGGTCTGTACTATCATCAGGTTTTACACCATTCTGCTGAACATTAAACGTAGTTCCAAAATCCGCTATGCTATCAAAATTGGTGCCATCAGCTTTTACATCATTCTGCTGAACTTTAAACGGATTTCCAAACTCCGCTGTGCTATCAAAATTGGTGCCATCAGCTTTTGCACCAGATTTTGCACCATACTGCTCAGAATTAAACTCAGTTCCAGAATTCCTTATTCTATCAAAATTGGTGCCATCAGCTTTTGGACCATACTGCTGAGCATTAAATATAGTTCCAGAATCCCTTCTGCTATCAAAATTGGTGCCATACGTAGTTCCAGAATCCCTTATGCTATCAAAATTGGTGCCATCAGGTTCTGCACCATACTGCTGAGCATAAAACGTAGCTCCAGAATTGGGGCGTATAGGATTCGCTCCTGGGAACAGAGAAGAGCCCAATAAACTACAAGCTAGCAGAATGAAAAAAAGCTTCATCTTGAGTCAAAAGCAATTGAGTGCCCCTATACTCCCAGTGACAGTCACGATTCTTCTTCACCAGTAAGCTAAATTCGAAGGCACTGGAAAGCTTGTTTTAATAGCATTTCTGATTTAGGTTTGAAACCACATTGTTCCATATAAAGTAATTGCACATCACTAACCGGAAACCCCTCAACGAACTTCATCGATTCCCAATGATTCATATATCTATAATAATAATTCAACCATTATCTGCGTTTGCATTAAGGCTAATCCCGAATATAGATTTATGGTTAAACTCGGATGCATATATGCATTCAAAGCACAAAAAGTGGTATATTAGCGATAATTGATATATTATGATTTATTATTTCTATACGGTTGCATTAATGCGGATTAGAGATTTATGGTTAAGAGGGATGCATATGTATTTAAAGCACATAATGAGGGATTCGCCATGCAAACTAATAATTAGTTGCAACTGTTTTTATTCATTCAAGATTTTTTAAATTGTTCAATAACTCTATGGTTCAATTACCTAACATTAACATTTTGGGTTTGTTATCACTCGTCATTGTGATTCTTGTGGTGAATGTTTTTTATTTTATTTTTTTTTAAATTAAGTTATTGATTGGTTTATTAATCGGAGTTGAGAAATGTTTTTTTTTTTTTTAAATAAAAATAAAAATAAATTATGCTTTAAATAATGTTGGTTATAAAAAAATAATATATTGTAAAGTAATTAGAAGTAAAAAAAAAAAAAATGTGTAAATTTTTTATGTATATATCAAGAAAAAAGTTTTTATGGTTAAATTACACATTTGATTTTGCACCCTAAAAAAGTTTACATGTGAAGAAATCTATGATGGTTTACTCAATTGGATGTTATCACTATAATTGTGCTAAGCTCGGTCTAGTTTAGATGGCCTCTCAAGTAGTTTAATTTCCCTAAAAGTAGCTTCCATTATCAACCCCTTCATATGGAGTTTGAACTAAGATCTAGTGGGGACTAAACCCCACTCAAACCAACCAGTCTACATCATGTTGTTATTTTTCTTAATGGCTAAAATAAATAATTACAAAATTGAAGGTTTATGTAATTTTATTTTGTTATGTTGTGTAATAAATTATGTATAAAATATACTAGCAAAGCCACATCGACGTCATTTTCATATGTTGATTGGCATATAAAGGGTGGAAAATGCCACTGATCGGCATATATAAACCACATTTACTAATGATGTTGATAGGCGTATAAAAGGTGGAAAATGCCACTGATCGGCATATATAAACCACATTTACTAATGTGGTTGTGCTAGTTGATGTCCAACATGCATAGGGGTTCATGTTTCATTGACCATGGTTAACTATGGTTCATGTTGTCTAATGATGGTTCAAAATAGTTGACAAGGCTTGATGATGGTTGACCATGGTTGAAGAGGGTTGATGATGTTGACCATGGTTGATGAGGCTGACGAAGTTCGAAGAGGGTTGATCAAGGTTGACCATGGTCAACCATTATTGTAACAATGTATTTATGTAATATTAATTTATCAATGTTATGTTAATGTCGACCATAATTGACCAAGGTTGATGTTGCATTAGTGTTAATGCTAATGTTACACTGATGTAAAAAAATTGGTTACATTAATGTTTGAAGAGGGTTCATGAGGTTCACATGGTTGACAAGGTTGATCATGGTTGAAAAGGGTTGACTATTGCTGGTTAAGGAAGAACATGGTTGACTAAGGCTGACCATGATTGACAATGATTACCATGGTTGACTAGGGATTAAGAGGAAATAATATGGTTGGCCTTGGTTGATTATCGTTAGTTATGGTTGATATTTGTTTATCATGGTTGACCGATGTTGTTGAGGTTGACCTAGGTTAAAGAGGATTGATCATGGTTGACCAAGCTTGACAATGGTTAACCATTTATATAATAACATATTTTATGTTACCTTAATATATCAAAATAACATTAACATTGAAAATTTTTACATTGTTACATTGATGTTGATCATTTTTTACCATGGTTGACAGTGATCACCATGATTTACAATGATTGAAATTATTACATTGATGTTGAGCATAATTTTCTATGATTGACAATAATCACCTTTGTTGACCAATGATTAAGAGATTATGGAATACCTTGGATGATTATGGCTGGTTATGGTTGACCATCATTGTCGAGGTTGACCAAGGTTGAAGGGGGTTGACTGTGGATAACCATGGTTGGTTAAGGTTGAAGAGGGTTGAATGTGGATGACCATGGTTGACCAAGGTTGATTTTGGTCAAACATTAATGTAACAATTTATTTGTTACATCAGTCTAATAATATAACAATAATGTTGACATTTGTTACATTGTCACATTAATGTTGACCATGGTTGACTATTGTCAACCATGGATGATGTTACATTAAGTTTAATGTTAATGTAACATTATTGTTACAAAAATGGTTACATTAATTATTGAAGAAGATTGACAAGGTTGACCATGGTTAAATAGGGTTAACCATTATTGATTGAGGCAGACCATGACCGACCTTGGTTAATTATGGTTGGTTATTATTACAATGGTTGACCAAGGATAAAGAGGATAGATTATGAATGATGTTGGTTGATTATGATTGGTTATCATTAACCATGGTTTACCATGTGTTGACCTTAGCTAATCATGGTCAACCATGGTTGAACAAGCATGAAGAAGATAGATTATGGTGGAATAAGCATGACCATGGATGATCATGTCGACCATTGTTGGTTAAGGAAGAACATGGTTAACCAAGGTTGACTATGGTTGACCTCAGTTTGACAATGATTGATAATGATTGCCACGGTTTACCAAATATTAAGAGGATAAACTATGGTTGACCTTTGTTCATTAAGGTTGGTTATGGTTGATATTGATTTACCATGGTTAACTGGTGTTTTTAATGTTGACCAAGGTTGAACAGGGTTAACTATGGATGACCATGGTTGATCAAGCTAGACCACGTCAACCATTAATGTAATAACATATTTATGTTACATTAATTTAACATTAATATTGAAAATTGTTACATTGCTATAATAAAGTTGATCATGGTTGACGTTACATTATTGTTAATGTTAATGTTACATTAATATTAACCTTAATGGTACATTAATGTTACCAAAATGGTTAAATTAATTGTTGAAGATGATTGATGAGGTTGACCATGGTTTATAGAGAGTTGACCATTGTTTTACCATGTTTAACCATGGTTGTCTTTGTTGGGCATGTTGACCATGGACAAGCATTGATTAACTAAATTCATAGTGGTTAACTATGTTGTCTATAGTTGTTTATGGTTGGTAATGGATGAACATCTTGACCATCTTAAACCATGGTCAAAAATGGTTGGCCATGGTTCACTAAGAAAAATATGTATGGCCATGGTGACCATGGTTTACCATAATTGAGATGGTTTGACCATGGTTGGTTATGGTTGGACTTATTCTCCATGTTTGACCACGATGAGCATATTTACCATCATTGAGCTTGTTTAACCATGGTTGACTATGCCACCTATTCTTTGAAGGGGGTTAATTCACCACAAGGAAAAGACCCTCTAGCGGATGTTTTTGAGGAAGCCTTTATAAAAATAGCCCAGATATCCGTTTCTAGTGGAAGTCACTGGAGGAGGTTGGCGAGTGGATGTTTTTGCAGATGTTTTCTTTGCGGTGTGTTTAGAATCCTAACACGCACAAGTGCGCTTGATATATATGTGACACACCAGTGCATAGTAGAGGCTAAAGAAGTGTTGCAGAGTTATTTTTAAGTATTAAGAAAACAACGATGCACTTCATACACACAACACACCAATGCGTTTTATATAGAGCGCACCGGTGCGTACTATCAAATGGCACACCGAGACACTCAACATTTCGGTGCTATTTACTAACGACGACGACCTAGTGCTATTTATGTACAACGACGCACCAGAATAGGGTTTTTATTCAAAGGAAACATTGTGCGTAATGTACAAACCAGCTTTATGCATCTTAATAATCCAAAGCATTGTAAAGAAGTGTGGTGTGCCATTGACACAACCGTCTGATGCGTCTCATAATCGAGCACACCCAAAAAACGGTTAATTTTAAAAAAATACCGTCTGTAAAAATTAAATTTTTACTTATTACAATGTTGTAGAGCTCTTAAGCACTGATGTGAATGTTCCTTCAGTGAGGTGCCCTGCCATCAGTGCTCCCATTGCTTGCATTGCTTCCATCCATTGCTCACAGTGTGGACTTCGAATTTTGCAAAATGGTGGGAAAATTTGGTTTTTAGGATTTTTTTGCAAATATGCCTCCTTGACTGGCAAATGTGAATGCAATCTACTTATTTCTCACCAAATGAAGCTTTTAGTGGATTGATTTTTAAAATTGAGCTAAAATTCACCATTATTTTGAAAAAAAAATAATATTCATGTGTCGTGCATTCAAGCCATTCAACTCACACCGTTCTTGATGCTCCCTATAAATTTATAGGCCGCACTGTGAATGGTGTTAATGGAAGGACACCAGGTGGTTAATGTGACTGCCTGGTGCAGTACCGACACAAAGCGCACCACAATAACAATAAAATACTGCAGTGTGTGTCGACTTCTGGCTGTACCAACAAAATTTTTTTTAATTAACAATTTATTTATGGCAGTGCATTAGTTTATCAGGGCACACCAATGTATTTTATTTATAGCGGTGTGTCAGTCAAACATACCGCATTGGGGTAGTGTGTGTTTGGTACCACACCACCAGTGGTAAAATTTTGCAAATTGGCGGTGCGTTGCGCTATAACAAACACCCTAGGGTGGATATGTTTTGTCAACGCACTGTTAAGTAATAGTTTTTTGTTTTCACGGCTCGTGAAGTTTTTTAATGCACATCGTTGACAATGCATGATATAAATGTATGCACCGTTGGCAGTGCATGAATTTCTTTGTGGCCCACCGAATGTTTTTTTTTCTTCAATAAAATTTATATTTATATATTTGTAAATACATTTGTCATTTAATAAAAAATTTAGGTTTTATGTATGAGGGACGCTGATGTATATAATATGTGAATCATTCAATGACTTCAATTGAGAGACAAAAGATAACAACAAGAGCAGAGGGGTGAAAATTATAACATGATACAATAGTGGGAGGCAAGGGAGAGGGAGAGACTTTTATACCCTCGCCCTATTATGCCACCCACCCAGTTGCTCTTAAGGGAGGTAGGTCTCCTTAAGTTTTACGAGGAGGCTACATCCCTGAAGGGGCATAGTAGGTTATTAGGACAATTGATCTACAGGTGGGATGCCCACCGACAGACATTCTATGTCAATCCTGACTAGTGGTACCATCCCACTGAGGACATTTATTTTGTTACTGGCCTATCCATGAGAGGGGAGGATTTTCCCAGTTCCTTGATGCCCCCGTTGGTTATGCAGCAGGGAGTGAGTTGGTATACTCCCAGAGATACATTAAGGATGATATAATTTCTCGTGTAGATTTTCAGGTGTCTGGTGGACAACTACGAATTTCTTCTTTTGGTCTAGAGGAGGTTAGGTGCCTCTCACTATTACTGATGACCATTGCACATTATACCAGTGACGGGCAGTGTATTAGTTGCCCTCTTTTATTTTATGTTGATTTATTGTTCTAGAGGCCACAACTTGTTAGATATTCTGCCATTTTTTGCGGTAGTTTTGTATAGCCTTAGATAGATGTTGTTCTCATGCAAGTGGGAGGTTGACCTTCCATTTTTCTTCAGAGTTGTTTTCTTTATTTTTTGAGAAGTTTCTGGAGAGAAGGCCTGCCTTTGTGCGTCAGCCTCGTAGGTCGATGATATAGGTAAGGATGCACATGTGGGGCGAAATGATGCCCAAGAGGGGCATGTTCGAGTATGCAGCCAAGATTTCTAGTCATACACTAGAGCTTCTAACCAGTTTGGATGATCACATGTTCATTATGGTGTTGTGTCCTTACGTGGGTTTGGATTGGTGAGGGTGTACCAACATCCTTTTCACACAGGATGAGCCACTAGATGCTAGATGGAATATTAGTGTTTTCTTTAAATTAATATAGTTTCATTTTATTTTCTTAATTAATTAGAATAAAATTTATTCTAACACATTATTTAACTTGTTTTATTAAATTTTTTAATGAAATTGTCTAATTATTGTTGTGTACTATATATTTTTTATATATTGGCATATTCGTTGGGGACATGATTCCACCCCCACCGAATGATCTTGTAGATGACGAGGAGATGGCGGAGGCTGCGGAGGGCGAGAGACCTCCTCGTGTGCATATACCCGCGGGCATGTGGCGTAGGACGGACATTCGATTTAGGATGGAGTTAGGCCACCAACTATGTAGACTCCTGGTTGATGAGGGAGTTCACCCTGCGATGATTAGAGAGATCTAGGCTGATCGTATGCTCATAGAATTATGGAGGGACATGCCCCACGATATGATGAGCCTTATGTGTCATATCGTTGGAGCTTCCAAGCTACTAGCGGCTAAGAGGGATAGGCACCATGGAGATGCCTAACACAACAGCTTATAGGATGATCGTGATCATGAGGGGAGTGATCATTCTAGTACTCCACCTCCTCCTCCTTCACCTCGTGTCAGAGATGAGCATTCAACATCTAGTCCTAATCCAAATTTATGCAGGAACGCAACAGAATACAGAAATAACCATAAACATAGAGATACGATGGAAATAATGCATCATTTCATTAATATCAAATAACATAAATATGCTTACAAACATAATGGAAATAAAATAGTTAGGGTGCTAGTAGCGAATCTCTGAGAAGAGATGTGGTGGCTACCGACCTCTGAACTGTGTTACAATGAGGCTCGAGGGCCTATTTATTATTGAGAAACAATGGAAAAACTGAAACGTCCAAAAACCTAACTCTAGAAGATGAAGTGCCAAAACTGTGGGTCCCGTTTGGGTAAATTGTTGTTTCAACTTCCCGAGGATGTGACTTTGGCATCTGATCTCTGTTTGACGCGCTCAATAGCTCGTTAGAAAGATATATTCGAGGAGTAAAACTTTTGATGTGAGAAAAATTAGTCCATGGACCCGTGTTGCTCCCGGTTTTCCCAAAAAACGTCGTTTAGGGCCTCAAAACGGCTCTGGAAGTTCAAGACCTGAAAAACTGCTAAAAATAGTAAGTTGTGCTGTAACTTAAAACTGAACGAACTGATGGTGGGGTTTCAAATGGAATAGGTGGGTGGCCACCAATATCCACCTAGATCATTAAGGCCCCAAAACGACTTTGGGAGTGCAGGACCAGAAAACCTGCTAAAAATAGTAAGTGGTGCTGAATGTGAAAAGTTGCAAGAATTGATGGTGTGGGTCCAAATGGATTAGGTGGGTGGCCACTGATATCCACCTGGATCATTCCTCCCTTCTTAGAGAGAAATTGTCCCCATTGAGTTGAGATCCTCCCTGAGATGAAGCAAATTTTGTTGAACTGGGTATTAGATTTGTTGAAGATGTCATGGACCTGTGCGCAGACATGCTGGATGCATTTAGTAAATTTGGTTTCTTTATCAACCTCAGATAGTACCTGTGTGGATTCTGTATGTGTATTTGCAAGAGGTATGGCAACATCAGGCGGTGGTGCGTTGGGGTTCAGATCAATGGAGTGCTTGTCCTGACTGTTGGAATTGTTGTCATTGATGGCAAAGGAGATGACAAAGGAGGAGCACCTGAAACATCATTCAAGGGGCAGAAAGGCATCAGAGACATCAGAGGAAACAGAGATAAAGAGAGATAGAAAAAGAAAGGCAAAGGAGATAGCAAAAAGAGAAGTAAGGAGAAGCATCAGTCAAGGAGCAGAGGATAGCAAAGAAACAGAAAACTATTCAAGGTGCAGAGTGGGTATCTTTAAGTGTTCAACATTGCATGGGTATGGTGAGACTCTGTAATTCGAAGTATAAATGGCTCCTATGTGAAATTATGATTACTTCTGTACATGGATTTACTGTGGAGTATAGTGTGTGAGGTTATATATATACTAAGGAAATTACAGTCATAACACAGTGAACCCGCAAAGGAAACTGTGAAATCAGGTAATGGCACAGTAATAATTGTATGGGAAATGCTCTGAATGAATTTCTGTGTGGAGGATTGTTGGGTTATCGATATGAATAATCCCGTGTGTTCTTGATGAGAGTATCGAATTCTATAGCAATTAAAGAACCCGGTGATTGATCATGTCCGTTTGGATCGATTGAAGTTATTATGGAACTGTGGTTAATTATCCAATGCTTGTGAGCACTGTAAAACATAGCCGCAAGGTTTATGTATGGCGGAGTTATGCGTTGGAGTATATGGATGAAAGGAACGCTGAGGAACGAGGCTGTAATGTGAAGAAACACCATGACTACGTGAAGAGGATAACCTCTTCCAATAAAACAGGCGGAACCTTGTAGCGGAAGCTGAGTGGAACCTAGAATGGAGAAGCGGAACCATGACCGAGAGGAACAATGAGCGTGGTTTGGAGTGAACAATGACAGTGGTTTCTAGTTTACATCGCACCGCTTTTGTGGAGCAAGCGGTTTTCCCCATTCGCAAGCGATTCCATAGAAAGCTCGACACGTGGCATGGGGCGAGGTTGAAAAACCGCTTCCACTGTGCACCATCGCGCATTAACCATCGACCAAAGCTCGGTGTGATATTGACACAAGCCGTCGATCTGGAGGAATGTGCATCGCACGATGATCGCCTTCAGAAGTAGCGCGGAGGCTAACCTAAGGTGTGGCGGCTACATTTTATTTAAGCAGCCGATTGTAAAGGTGGACCCGGCCTAAGGACTATTATAATTATTGACTTTAATGTGTCGAGTTGGAACCTTGGTTATAAGGTTCAATGATAGAATAAAAGTCCAGAATACGTTAAAGATGTTTATTTTAGGGTTTTTGGGTTATTAAAATAAGGTGGGGAGATTAAGGTTGGAAGGTGGCGCACTCGTACTGTAGCCGAATTGTACTGTGGGGAATACATTGACTTAAAAAGTTGTGGAAAATATTTAATTATCAACCGGAAGAAATGTGGAAGACCTGGAGAAAAACGGGACTGTGCAGAGTTACCGCTATCAATGAGTTGATAATTAAAATTTGTGTTCTCTGTATTTACCAAACTTGGACTTCTACAAAAAGAGCTATTCCTTGTGACCCGAATCCTTACAAGTGTATTGACAAAGATTCAGCATGTAAAGGTTGCCACTGCAGAAATTAAAAGTATTGAAATTGCCCAGCAGTGATATTAAAAGACAGTTATATGTACCACAGTTATACAACTGCAATGAAGAAGAAAGCATACAAGAACGAAAGAGAGAGAAACAGCAACAGAAAAGACAAATCCAGTCAAGCCAAAATCCAGAAAAGAAGCTGAGTGAAATTGAAGTGTGTAACCGAAAATGTGAATGTAAATGTTGTAATTAAATTTTTTATTATTTGTGATGCATTGGCAAGTATCCTAAGGAAAAGAAAAATCCCACTGTAGCATGGAAATTTGTACATATCATTACAATTTTAAATTGAGATTGGATAAAGGAATGAGAAGATAGAAGCCAAAGAGTCATGATTGTTCACTCAAAATTCCTTGTGAAATACAAACAGTCATGTGAGGAACTCTATAAATAATATCAACTGGATATGCATAAGAGAGGTTAGAGAGAGTAAATATAGAGAAGGCAGAGTATAGAAGAGTAAGGCAGAGAAGATTAAGAAAAGAAGAGCAAAAAGAGAAGCTACAGAACAGAGCTGATATCTGAGGTAAATTAACAAACATTCAGTTTGATAAATTGAGGAAGTTGGAGCTTCCCTATCAAGTTGCAGCTTGATAGCTGTCAGTTGTAGCTGACTGAGGTTGGAGCCTCCTATAGGTTGGTGCCTGCAGAAAAACAGTGGTGAGAGGGAGTTGGAGCTTGCCTTTGCATCACAACAATAACAAGATGTGGTTTTCTCCCTTTATGGGTTTCCACTTACATCTGCTGTCTCTATGTGTGTTTCTTATGTGTTGATGTAATTCTTTCAATCTGCTTAAATGTTTGTTGCTCTCAACATAAGTATGGTGTCACATTAATTTAATATTGGCTGCAACATTTTAAGACTGTTCACATATTAAGCTGTAAATAAGTTTGGTGAAAATTTTTAAAAGTCCATGAATGTGTTAAACTTATTCACCCCCCCCCCCCTCTCAGTTTAACTAAGGGTTCAAAAATTGGTATCAGAGCAGGTTCCTTTGTACCAATCTAACAACTGAAAGGAGATCCTAGGTTCCCAAGATGGCTAGTAAAGAAGGATGCTCAACCAATAAAGCCCCTTTTTTCACTGGTGAAAATTATGCTTTCTGGAAAATTAGAATGAGGACATACATAATGTCTCTAGGAATAGAAGTCTGCGCCGTTGTGGAATTAGGATATGCCCCAAAGGCAACTGACATAGAGAAAGAAACAAAACAATATTTTGTGGCTAATGCAAAAGCCATGAATGCCATCTTGAATGGATTGTGTGAAGCAGAGTTTATTAAAGTAATGCACAAAGACATTGCCAAAGAAATGTGGGATACTCTGGAGAACATCCATGAGGGAGACAAGAAAGTAAAGACTGCCAAACTTCAAGTCTATAGAGCCCAGTTTGAGAACTTAAAAATGAATGATGATGAATAGATTGCCAGTTTCTTCCTAAAAGTCGCAGAAATTGTTAACAATATGAAAGCTCTTGGAGAAACCATGCCAGAAAGTATAATTGTGCAAAATATTCTAAGATCTCTTCCATCCAGGTTTAATCCCAAGGTGTCTGCAATAGAAGAAATAGCTGATTGGGAGACCTTGACCATGAACCAGCTACTTGGAAATCTAACAGCTTATGAGATGAGGCTCCCACAGAAGAATCCAAGTACGAGGGAGGTAGCCTTTAAAACAGAAAAGAAGAAAGAAGAAGAGGGAGACATATGCTCTTGCTCGGATGAAGAAGAGGTAAAATTTGTCAAGAAATTGGATAGAGGCTCAGGTAAATACAAAGGTAAAATTTCTTTCAAATGCTTTAACTGTGGAAGAGTTGGACACTATGCTGCTAAGTGTCCTCACAAGAAAGTAAGGAATCAGGCTCAAGAGTCAGAGAAAAATAAATCAAAGAACTGGCAGAAAGGAAAGAAGTTCAACAAAAAATCCTTCTATGCTCAACAAGGCAGCAGTACAACTGAAGATTCAGATGAACCCTCAAGTGAAGAAGGAACCTCTGAGTTCTTATTGATCGCCTTAGAAGAACTTGAAGGACTCCTGCTAGAAGATGAAGAAGAAGAAGGGGAAGTCCACCTTGAGGGGGAGCTAAGAAGTGCTCTGGAGGAGATTGATAGACTCAAACTGAAGTGCAGAAAACAAAAGGACATTATTCTCAAGTATGTAAGAGAAGAACAAAACTCAGAAGTCCTCGTGCAGCTGAAGGTAGAGCTTGAAGAAGCCAAGAAGATAGAAGACATGTTACTTTAGCAAATCAAGGATAAAACCCGAGAACAAGAGAATCTGGAAGAAGAAGTAGTATGTCTCAAGAAGAAACTAGAAAATGCTCAAAGGAAAGTGGTTATAAACTCTTCTCAAACAACAAGCTCTAGTAAGTTAAATGAAATTCTAGTTGCTCAAAGATCCCCTATGATAAAAAATGGAATAGGCTATGAAGGAGAATCAAGTAAAAACAAAGAAAAGGTTGACAGAGAGATTATTTTTGTAAAAGCAAATAAGAATGATGAAGCAGCTCAAACAATTCCTACAAAAGAAGAAACCTGTAATGAGGAAGACAGAGATCAGAAGAAACCACTAGTAGTTAAGAATGTAATAAATACTAAGACAACAGAGAAAGGGACATATGCCTCTGAATATGTCAAATTTGGAAGTCATCAAAGGAGATTCTTCCCTTCTATGAAGAATGCCACCTGTTATGTCTGCCACAAGCTGGGACACATTGCTGCATATTTCCATGCAAGGAGGAGTAATTCAAACCAGCAAAAGATGCAAACATTGAAGAGACTGCCTCAAGCAAACAAATGGAAAAGACAACCTTACACTAGGTATGCAAATGGTTTCTATGGTTACTATTTTTATTGTAAGGAATTTGGCCATAAAATTATTGAATGTAGAAAGTATGGACAAAGATTGATGCTCAACACCTCAAGGAGGTTTATGAATCAAAGAAATTTTTTTTATACTCACAATTCTGCAAAAACTATGATCAAATGTTGTATATGCAATCAAGTTGGACATATGCCTTTCAAATGTCCTCTCAGAAGATGTAGTTCATCACCTCACAAAAGATACCAAACAAAAGGGTGCCTCCAGTGGATAAAGAAGATGAATAAATGTGACTTGTATTTAACTGCTCAAGACCTGAAAAGACATTGGTATTTGGATAGTGGCTTCTCAAAACACATGACTGGAGACAAAAGCAAGTTCATAACTCTTGATGAAAAAAAATCTGGCAATGTTACTTTTGGCAATGATAAATCAGGTAAGATCAAGGGAAAAGGCTGAGTCAACATAGACAATGGCAGAGGAAAGGCCCAAGATGTACTATTTGTAGATGGGCTGAAAGCAAATTTACTAAGTGTCAGTCAGATGTGTGACAAAGGCTGTGAAGTTCTTTTTAGAGCACAAGATTGTGAAGTCAGATCAAGCACCACAGGTAAGACTCTGCTCAAAGGAGTTCGAACAAAGAGTAATGTTTACATTATAAAAGAGGAAGATGAAGCATGTCATCTTAGCAAACTAGAAGAGTCATGGTTATGGCATAAAAGGTTGGGACATCTCAGCTTCGATCACATCATCAGACTAAGCAAGAAAAAAGCTGTCAGAGACATGCCAGAAATAAAGAGGCCTTCTAATACCATATGCAAATCATGTCAATTAGGCAAACAGCCTCGCACATCCTTCAAGGCCAAAGATGAGTTATCAACAAGAAGACCTCTACAATTTGTGCACATGGATCTGTGTGGACCTGCAAGAACTAAAACTCCAAGTGGAGAATCCTACTTCATGCTGATAATAGATGATTTCTCCAGAATGACATGGGTTGCATTCCTCAAGAATAAATCAGAAGCTCTGGAAAAATTTAAGATCTTCAAATAATTAGAAGAAAATCAAACAGGATGCAAGCTGAAATGCATCAGATTAGACAGAGGAGGTGAATTCACAGATTATGACTTTGCTGACCTATGCAATGAAAATGGGATAAAGCAACAATTTACTATTGCAGGAACACCTCAGCAAAATGGAGTAGCAGAGAGACAAAACAGGTATGTACATCAAATAGCCAGAGCCATGATGCATGAAAGTAATATTGCTCAGACCTTCTGGGCAGAAGCAGTACACACAGCGGTGCATATCCTTAATAAATCTCACTTAAGGCCAAGCAGTGACAAGACTCCCTATGAACAATGGCATGGAAAACTAGCTTCAATCAAACATTTTAGAATATTTGGAAGCAAGTGTTACATAAAGAATAATGATGAAAATCTTGGGAAATTTGATGCAAGAGTAGATGATGGGATATTTCTGGGATATGCATCCAAAAGTAAAGGGTACAAGTGCTACAACAAGACTCTTCAGAAAATAGTAGAAAGCATTGACGTGAGATTTGATGAAGAACTTCCAAACAATACAAGAGATACAGACTGCTGCAGTCCATCAGACAACCATGAAGAAGAAAACCAAGATGATGAGGAAACAAGCAAGACAACAAAAGATACATAGCTGAGTTCTAAAGCTCCCTCAAGATATACTCAGAAGAACCATCCTGAAGATCAGATCATTGGAGACAAGAGAGTAGGGGTCCAAACAAGAAGGCAGCTAACAGAACAAACTGAATAGGTATACATAGCCATGTTTTCACAAATACAGCCAAAGAAATTTGAAGATGCCAGCAAGGACAAGTCTTGGGTAAATGTTATGAATGAGGAATTGGACCAAATTGAGAAAAACAATACCTGGGAATTAGTTCCTAGACCCATTGAGAAAAATGTCATAGGCTCAAAATGGGTATTCAAAAACAAAATGAACGAGCAAGGACAAGTAATCAGGAATAAAGCCAGACTGGTCTGCAAAGGATATTCACAAATCGAAGGACTTGACTATGATGAAACATTTTCCCCTGTAGCCAGAATGGAAGCCATCAGAATGTTTCTGGCCTTTGCTTGCTACCAAAACTTCAAAGTATATCAAATGGATGTAAAATTTTCATTTCTGAATGGAGACTTAGAAGAAGAAGTCTACATGGAACAACTAGAAGGCTTCTCATTGAGAGAAAAAGAAGACTATGTGTGCAGACTGAAGAAGGCTCTATATGGACTGAAATAGGCTCCTCGTGCTTGGTACTCAAGACTGGATAAATATTTTCAAAAACAAGGCTTTAAGAGAGGTGGAGTAGACAACAATCTATACATAAAAGCCCATGAAAATGAACTCCTGATTGTTGTGGTATATGTTGATGACATTATGTTTGGAAGCAACAGAGAAGAACTAGCAAAAGGGTTTGCTGATGAGATTAAAATAGAGTTTGAGATGTCCATGATTGGAGAACTCAGTTTCTACTTAGGACTTAAAATTCAACAAAAGAACATAGGGACCTTCATCTCACAGGAAAAATACTTAAAAGAAATGTTGAAAAAGTTCAAAATGGAGGACTGCAAACCTGTGTCAACTCCCATGATCATGGGATGCAAGTTGTGTGCTGATGATGGGTCTGCTGATATAGATAAAAAAATCTACAGATCCATGATAGGAAGTCTGTTGTATCTGACTGCATCAAGACCAGACATCATGCTAGCAGTAGGACTAGTGGCCAGATATCAAGCAGCACCTAAACAAAACCATCTTCTGGCAGTAAAAAGAATATTCAGATATCTACAAGGAACAACACAATATGGAATTTGGTATCCTAAAAGCAAAAACTTCACTTTGATAGCATACACAGATGCAGATTGGGCCAGCTGTGTAGATGACAGGAAAAGCACAAGTGGAGGTGCATTCTATCTAGGAGAAAGTCTGGTGGCATGGTTAAGCAAGAAACAAACATCTATCTCTCTATCTACAGCAGAAGCAGAATATATAGCAGCAACAACATGTTGTACACAAGTCATGTGGATGAAGCAAACTCTCCAAGACATGAAGGTAAGCATTGATGAACCTATCTCAATCAAATGTGATAATACAAGTGTTATAAGTATATCTAAAAATCCTATGCTTCACTCAAAAACTAAGCATATTCCAATCAAGTATCATTTTCTCCGAGAACAAGTGGCTCAGAAGATAGTAAAGCTGGAGTATGTGCCAACAAAAGAACAAACAACAGATATATTTACCAAACCTCTTGCTAGAGAACCATTTGAATATTTGAGAGACAGACTAGGGGTAGTATCTGTAGATGCTACTCTCTGATATAAAGAGAAAGCACGGTTCCAGGGGGAGATCAGCCAACAAGGAAACCATGAAACAGGTCCTCAGGATCAAAGGCTTATGGAAAGAATATATCCAGCATACAGGAGTCAATGAAAAGGCTAAAGGATCAGAATTTTAGATTTAATCCAAAGTTTGGAGCAGCAGGGTACAAAGTCAAAAGATCTCAGAGAGAGGAAATGCAGAAAGAAAACTAGGAAATGTGCAACCCTTTTCCATTGATGTCAAAGGGGGAGGAAAAGTAGATAGGCAGAGGAAGCATTGGATTATTGGTGGATGTGTTGCCATCAATGCCAAAGGGGGAGACTGTTGGAAGTTTTGTCATTGATGGCAAAGGAGATGACAAAGGAGGAGCACCTGAAACATCATTCAAGGGGTAGAGAGGCATCAGAGACATCAGAGGAAACAGAGACAAAGAGAGATATCAAAAGAAAGGCAAAGGAGATAGCAAAAAGAGAAGTAAGGAGAAGCATCAGTCGAGCAGAGGATAGCAAAGAAACTGAAAACTATTCAAGGTGTAGAGTGGGTATCTTTAAGTGTTCAACATTGCATGGGTATGGTGAGACTCTGTAATTCGAAGTATAAATGGCTCCTATGTGAAGTTATGATTAACTCTGTACATGGATTTACTGTGGAGTATAGTGTGTGAGGTTATATATATACTAAGGAAATTACAGTCATAACACAGTGAACCCGCAAAGGAAATTGTGAAATCAGGTAATGGCACAGTAATAATTGTATGGGAAATGCTCTGAATGAATTTCTGTGTGGAGGATTGTTGGGTTATTGATATGAATAATCTCGTGTGTTCTTGATGAGAGTATCGAATTCTATAGCAATTAAAGAACCCGGTGATTGATCATGTCCGTCTGGATCGATTGAAGTTATTGTGGAACTGTGGTTAATTATCCAATGCTTGTGAGCACTGTAAAACATAGCCACAAGGGTTATGTATGGCGGAGCTATGCATCGGAGTAGATGGATGAAAGGAATGCCGAGGAACAAGGCTGTAATGTGAAGAAACATCGTGACTGCGCGAAGAGGAGAACCTCTTCCAATAGAGCAGGCGGAAACTTGTAGCGGAAGCTGAGTGGAACCTGGAGTGGAGAAGCGGAACCGTGACCGAGAGGAACAGTGAGCGTCGTTTGGAGTGAATAGTGACGGTGGTTTCCGGTTTACATCACACCGCTTTTGTGGAGCAAGCGATTTTCCCCATTTGCGAGCGATTCCATAGAAAGCTCAACACGTGGCATGGGGCGAGGTTGAAAAACCACTTCCACTGTGTGCCATCGTGCATTAACCATCGACCAAAGAATCGGTGCGATATTGACACAAGCCGTCGATCTGGAGGAATGTGCATCACACGGTGATCGCCTTCGGAAGTAGCGCGGAGGCTAACCTAAGGTGTGGCGGCTACATTTTATTTAAACAGCCGATTGTAAAGGTGGACCCGTCCTAAGGACTATTATAAGTGTTGAATCTAATGTGTCGGGTTGGAACCTTAGTTATAAGGTTCAACGATAGAATAAAAGTCCAGAATACATTAAAGATGTTTATTTAAGGGTTTTTGGGTTATTAAAATAAGGTGGGGAGATTAAGGTTGGAAGGTGGCGCACTCGTACTGTAGCTAAATTGTACTGTGGGGAATACATTGACTTAAAAAGTTGTGGAAAATATTTAATTATCAACCGAAAGAAATGTGGAAGACCTGGGGAAAAACGGGACTGTGCAGAGTTACCGCTATCAATGAGTTGATAATTAAACTTTGTGTTCTATGTATTTACCAAACTTGGACTTCTACAAAAAGAGCTATTCCTTGTGACCCGAATCCTTACAAGTGTATTGACAAAGATTCAGCATGTAAAGGTTGCCACTGCAGAAATTAAAAGTATTGAAATTTCCCAGCAATGATATTAAAAGACAGTTATATGTACCACAGTTATACAACTACAATGAAGAAGAGAGCCTACAAGAACGAAAAAGAGAGAAATAACAACAGAAAAGACAAATCCAGTCAAGCCAAAATCCAGAAAAGAAGCTGAGTGAAATTGAAGTGTGTAACCGAAAATGTGAATGTAAATGTTGTAATTAAATTTTTTATTGTTTGTGATGAATTGGCAAGTATCCTAAGGAAAAGAAAAATCCCACTGTAGCATGGAAATTTGTACATATCATTACAATTTTAAATTGAGATTGGATAAAGGAATGAGAAGACAGAAGCCAAAGAGTCATGATTGTTCACTCAAAATTCCTTGTGAAATACAAACATTCATGTGAGGAACTCTATAACTAATATCAACTGGATATGCATAAGAGAGGTTAGAGAGAGTAAATATAGAGAAGGCAGAGTATAGAAGAGTGAGGCAGAGAAGATTAAGAAAAGAAGAGCAGAAAGAGAAGCTACAGAATAGAGCTAATATCTGAGGTAAATCAACAAACATTCAGTTTGATAAATTGAGGAAGTTGGAGCTTCCCTACCAAGTTGCAGCTTGATAGCTGTCAGTTGTAGCTGACTGAGGTTGGAGCCTCTTGTAGGTTGGTGCCTGCAGAAAAACAGTGGTGAGAGGGAGTTGGAGCTTGCCTTTGGATCACAACAATAATAAGATGTGGTTTTCTCCCTTTATGGGTTTCCACTTACATCTGCTGTCTCTATGTGTGTTTCTTATGTGTTGATGTAATTCTTTCAATCTGCTTAAATTTTTGCTGCTCTCAACATAAGTATGGTGTCACATTAATTTAATATTGGCTGCAAAATTTTAAGATTGTTCACATATTAAGCTGTAAATAAGTTTGGTGAAATTTTTTAAAAGTCCATGAATGTGTTAAACTGATTCACACCCCCCCCCCCTCTCAGTTTAACTAACGGTTCAACACTGGCAGTGTAGAGGAACCTCTGTGAGTGAGGAGAAAATGTCCTCATATCCCTCCATGAATTTGTCCATCTGCTACAGCCGTGCAGGGGAGCCTTGTTTCGACGTTGTGGCCACAATATTCTTCTTTTCCTGTGAGAAATTTGTACGGAAAATGAATTTCCCAGTTTGGGAAACAATCTTACTGCATTGTTTTGCAGTAGTCAAAGAGATGACAGGAGGCAGTACTACCTCCGGTATCCTACAAAAGTTATTTCCCAAAGTAATAATAACAGCATGAGGCCTAGACTCATATAAAGCATGTTGCCTCCATAAGTATGGTTGGCCCAATAATACATCAGTTACATCAAGAAGAGCAACATCACATAATACCTCATCAGTGAATGGGTTGATGTTGTACGGAAGGCAACACTGTTGGCGGATGCGGGTATCTCTCCCTGAGTGAAGCCACCCGATGGTATATGGCTGTGGATGTGCTATGGTTGATAGGCCGAGCCGCTTCATGACCTCTGCTGAAATGAGGTTCTTTTGGCTTCTGTTATTGACAATATATTGCAGTGGAGAACCCTTAACCCACATTTGCCAATGGAAGAGGCACTCCCCCTCCTCTGGATCCTCTAGGTCCTCCCTCTAGATCTTGGTGGTGGCAAAAATGGCACTGGGATCCGCATCAATGACCTGCTTCCC
The DNA here is from genome assembly GCA_034641835.2 of Pinus albicaulis. Lineage (NCBI taxonomy): Eukaryota > Viridiplantae > Streptophyta > Pinopsida > Pinales > Pinaceae > Pinus > Pinus albicaulis. The sequence continues at coordinate 1,320,866,106 of CM076581.1, forward strand.
TTTGTCATTGCCTTTTTCTGGTTCTGACTCAGGATCAGAAAATGCATCTGATTCGGGTGCCTTTAGTTTGGCCACTAATGACTGTTTGGCTCGACACTCATTTGTGCTGTGAGTGGGGCTGTTATGAAATTCACACCACTTCCCTGTGTCCCTATTTTGATTTGCGGTGTAGTTCTGAGTCACACCGCTTTGGCCTTGCCCCTTTTTCTTCAGTTCGGGAGCACCTTTCAGATTCGCAGATCCAAAGTCTTGCTTCTTCTGCTTAAATTTCTGCTCGATCCTGGCGGTATAGTGATATGTCGTACCAAGCGATGTAATGTCGAGGAACTCCATTTCCTCTTGAATGTGTTTTTGTAGACAGTCGTGGTACTTGAGCACCAAATGTCTCTCTAAATCTTTAATAACCAACTTTGTGCGCAGGGTATGGAACAGATTCGTCAGTTCATGCACATCTTGATCCCTTTATTGTTGTAGCATGGTCCATTGGATGTATTTGTCCTCATAGCTCCCCACGGGGTATTATTGTTCTTTGATGCCGTCTCGGAGCGAATTCCAAGTGGGTGTGGCCAAGAACAGAGAGGTTTCCTCTTCATCCTCTTGCGCATGGTAGGTTTCCCACCAGTCTTTGACATGGGGGGGCAGCTTTGAGAAGGGCAAAAATAATCTTTTATTGGTCAGAGAAATCATGGACCAAGAAATACCCTTCCAGCAAATTCAACCATCTATCTATGGCGTTTGCATCTATTTGGCCTTCAAATACAGGTATATCAAAGTTTACCTATACCTTGAAGGGAGTGGCACCTCCAAAGTGGTTGTTGGATGCAAATGCGCCGTAGGTGGGCAGTCATTGAAGGATCTAAGCAAAGTTATCCATCATCGCGTTCCTTTGTTTCTCGAGGGCCTCCTCGAGAAATATTTTGATAGGATCTCCTACTCCCTTGTCTTTATTTTCTTCTGCCATGTGAGGTCTTCGAGGTTTGCGAGGCTGATCTTGCAAGGGTTCAACCAGGTCGAGCCCTAACTCCTTATACCTTGACCGCGTCGGGGACATGCAAAGAAAAACAAAGAAAGAGCAGACCGCTCTGATACCACTGATCCGGATTTATGCAGGAACGCAACATAATACAGAAAATAAACATAAAAATAGAGATGCAGTAGAAATAATGTGTCATTTCATTAATATCAAATAACAGAAATATGCTTATAGACATAATGGAAATAAAATAGCTAGGGTGCTGGTAGTGAATCTCTGAGAAGAGATGTGGTGGCTACCGACCTCTGAACTGTGTTAAAATGAGGCTCGAGGGCCTATTTATTATTGAAAAACAATGGAAAAACTGAAACGTCCAAAAACCTAACTCTAGAAGATGAAGCGCCAAAACTGTGGGTCCCGTTTGGGTAAATTGGTGTTTCAACTTCCTGGGGACGTAACTTTGTTATTCGATCTTCGTTTGGCACGCTCAATAGCTCGTTAGAAAGATATATCTGAGGAGTAAAACTTTCGATGTGAGCAACATCAGTTCATGGATTGATGTTGCTCCCAGTTTTCCCAAAAAACATCGTTTAGGGCCTCAAAACGGCTCCGAAAGTTCAGGACCCGAAAAACTGCTAAAAATAGTAAGTTGTGTTGTAACTTAAAAACTAAACGAACTGATGGTGGGGGTTCAAATGGAATAGGTGGGTGGCCACCAATATCCACCTGGATCATTAAGGCCCCAAAACGACTTCGGGAGTGCAAGACCCGAAAACCTGCTAAAAATAGTAAGTGGTGCTGAATGTGAAAAGTTGCAAGAATTGATGGTGTGGGTCCAAATGGATTAGGTGGGTGGCCACCGATATCCACCTGGATCAAGTCCTGAGTAGGCATCTTCTGAGCATGCACCATCTCAGCAGGTACCTCTTGAGCAGACACCATCTTAGCAAGCACCTCCTGAGTAGGCACGTCCATTTGAGCAAGCACCTCCTGAGCAGGCACCATCGACTGAGAAAGCCTCCACTAGTTATAGTATTGATGTACCACTATATATTTGACATTTATATGCAATTCTATTACAGTTGTATATTTTTGACATTATACAGTTAATGTGCTTGCAGATAGATGCGTATGTTATAGCAGTTGTTTGACATAATATTTATATTTGATGTTTGTGTTGTGATGATGTTACACAATGCTTGTGTTTTGTTAGATGATCATGATCACGATGATTAGATGATGTTAGTGAATTTGAATGTGTATTTTAGAATATAATGTTTGTACGATGGTTATCATGATCGTGATGTTTAATTTTAATATTAAATCATGATATTTATTAAAACTGTAATTGTAATTGTATGTATTGTCATGATTCAATTTTATTAAAATTGTAAAATTTGTAAATTTGTAAAATTGTAATTTTAATTGTATGTATCGTGTTTGTAATTTTAATTTTAATTGTAATTGTATGTAAAATTCTAAAATTGTAATTGTAATTTTAATTGTAATTGTAGTTGTAATTCTAATTGTAATTGTATGCAATAAAATTGTAAAATTGTAATTGTAATTGTATGTAATGTCATGATTTAATTTGATTAAAATTATAAAATTTGTTAATTTGTAAATTTGTAAAATTGTAAATTAAATGTCAAATTTGAACCATAACTACCTAAAATTGTAATTGTATGTAGAATGTAAAATTGTGATTGTAATTGTATGTAAAATTGTAAAATTGTAATTGTAATCGTATGTATTGTCATGATTCAATTTTATTAAAATTGTAAAATTTGTAAATTTGTAAATTTGTAGAATTGTAAAATTGTAAATTAATTTTCAAATTTGAACCATAAATACCGTAAAATTGAATCATCCTAAAATCGTAAAATGTATATTTTACATATTGTTAAATTACCGTAATTGTAAATTTGTAAGAATATAAATAATTGTAAAATAATAAATCTAAGATAATATGAATTTTTGTAACATAATCAATTTTAGAAAGTAATGCAAAAAACTCATGTTTAGAATTATCATTATTTTATAATGATTTTACATACAAAAAATAACAGTATACATTAATACATTTTTTAAAATTTTGAAGATATCAATTATATATATAGGGTGCATTTATTTAAGTAATGATATAGTAAAAAACCATTTAAAGCAATCAAGTAGTTGTATTATTTTAGGAATTGACATAAAAAAAAGAACTTGATACAGTGTGTTGCTTTCGAGATCAATATAACTGCAAATTATAAATAGAAATGAATTTAAAATGAACACAATGCAAACCAATTAATTCAAAATACATATTATAATGTTTGGAAAAAAAAAGTCTTAGTTATAAGGTTAAGTCATCTTCTTTATAAAAGCTCATCTTAAATAATTTTAGAAAATAATGCAAATAAATTCATGTTTAGAATTATCATTATTTTATTATGATTTTACATACCAAAAATAACAGTATACATTAATACATTTTTTAAAATTTTGAAGATATATATATATATATATATATATATATATATATATATATATATATATATATATATATATATATATATATATATATATATATATATAGGGTTCATTTATTTAAGTAATGATATAGTCAAAAACCATTTAAAGCAATCAAGTAGTTGTATTATTTTAGGAATTGACATTAAAAAAAGAAACTTGATACAGTGCATTGCTTTCAAGATCAATATAACTGCAAATTATAAATAGAAATGATTTTAAAATTAACACAATGCAAACCAATTAATTCAAAATACATATTATAATGTTTGGAAAAAAAGAGTCTTAGTTATAAGGTTAAGTCATCTTCTTTATAAAAACTCATCTTAAATAGTATAAATGTTGAAATAACACATGTACCATATTATTCTTTGTTCTCATCACCCTCATTATCTTCCAACTTGCTCATCATGATAACACTATTTTTTGCAAAAATATGTTTTGATCTAGGGTCATGTATCAATACGAACCACCAATCCATATCCAACACATCTGGGTAAAAAACACCTGGTTGCAGTGTTTGGGGAAAACATAAGGATCCTTAGCTTCATCCCACATCTTTCTAGAGTTGATACATATCAACCTACTATCAAGATCTTCCTTTTCATTATTTTGATCAAAGATGTCCCACCACTTGCACCTAAAAATAACACATTGGAAAGAAGAGAAGTCCACTTCAATGATCTCTTGTATCTTTCCGACGTAACCTAACATCCCTCGTATTAGGTTTTGATCACGGTGGCTAGCTCGACTAAGTTCATTGAACTCGACTTCCACTCCATAGTCTTGTGTCATGTGTCCATCATCTACATTTTTTATGCGAAAAATGGCATCCATATGCCCACATAGATGGGAACAAATGCACCTATAAAAAAGTTTAAAAATTATAGTGTCGTGTGTCTAATAACCGAACTTTTAAAATATTTAAAATATATATGTTACATTTCAAAGTTGCATTATTAAGTTTAAAATGTACATAAATAGATTATTACTGAGTTGCTGCACCCAATCCCTACATTTAGCGCATCCTCTTTAGCATGCAGATAACGACCGGTTGCACCGTATTTCTCTCTAACTTGGTCAGAAACCCAATTATTGGGGCATATAATTGGCATATTTTCTTTTAAATGATCAGGATAAGGCACACTTCTACCATTCAACTGTCTGAATTATTTCATGTCACTATCCCATTTCATTTTCTTTTGTTTGTACAATGCGACCCACAGTTTTGTCACTTCAGAATTGTAAAGAATGAATTTATTGATTGCTTCAATTTCTGCATTCGCTGATGAAATTAAACCAACATATAGTACATATGAGATCAAAATATACATTATATTGAAGTTCAACGTGAATATTTACTTTTGTTGGAAATACTTAGAGGGGGGGGGGGGGGGTGAATCAGTATTTCTTTCAATTAGAGCATTAGTTAATCTTCAATTATTATCAGTGTTTGTACAATGATAGCAGCAAACAAGAGGAACACAAATGCACATAGTTTTTAAGGTGGAAACCCACTCCGGGACAAAAACCACCTAATGCTTTTCTAATAATTCTTTAATACTCAACTCTAATTGAAAATAAAGCTCCAACTTCCTAGAATCTAGAAAAGCATTCTTCTCCAGCTCCCACTGGATGGACGCTCCAACGCTCGAGATTCTTCAGTAGTCAACTGAACGGATGCCCCAACACCCAATGAACTACAACTCACCCTAGCACCACCCTACCACCCTATAGAAGAATAAAGAAGAATGGACTCCCATACCAGGGAAAATGGTCCACTTTACAATGATATAGAATGATGTAGAAGAAGAAGATATACTAGACCATAACCCCAAATTTGACACAACCACCTAATGATGATCCTAGACCTCCCAACACTGCCTCTTCAACCCTTGGCAGATAGACACTAGTACAATGTGTACAATAATGTATTTACAATGACTAAGCACAATGATACCTTTACAATGATTGTATGCAGTACTGCCCACTTGAAGACTTCATATGATGAACTTCTTATTGCTGTTATGCACCTTGGTTGATGCTCTTATCATGCTACCCTCTGCTACACCTTGCTTTTCTTTTCTGCCGTAGAAATTCTGGTCCTTTGCAATCCTTGACAACATATGATCTAGCTTTTTCTTGCCTTCTAGGAGATCGATATTGAATATGGTGTATCTCTGTTATTTCAAATCCTCAATATCTTATTTTTGGTCATGTATTAGTCCTCTAAGTCATATTTCCAATGCCACAGGTCTAACCCAATTTGGATTATTCAAGAGAGGGTTATACCCAATCTCTCACAATGCCCTAATTAAGGATTCTTTCAGTAGAGTGCACTTGAACGGCATGCCATGTGTCATTGTTTCTTCATTTGTCTCTGAAATTGATAGAGATAAAATTAAAATCTATGCACTATCCGCCACTTTTTACAGAATTCCAATCTAATACTCAGAGAGTTAGCACAATAGTTACCAAGGTCACTTCTTTGAGATTAATTTCAGGAGCCTGCAAAAACCACGACTTCCACAGATCATATATCCAAAAATATTATGCACTTTGATCTGAAATTTTTATAGTATCTTCCTTAGGATTTTAGCTTTTACTCATAAAGATTTGAGCTTCTGAACCTTCGTAGAAAAAAGTTAGAGCGAAAATGCCACGATGACCTGTTTCAGATGGCCGAATCCCTTGCCTAAGGAGGAAATGAAGATCACAATATATATGAATGCTTAAGTTGAGAGGGGCTTCAACAAGTGAACGTGGGAGGGATTTTATGAGCTTAGAAAATATTAATTATGACTTTTCAATGACCCATGCCCCAACCCCATGGGGTTTTATCCCACTAACTGGGGTACAAACTTCAAACATGAATATCTCTCAAACCGTGAAGAATTACATGGCGTGCCATATATCAACGGAAACATCTCGACAAGTAGGAACCATAAAAAGCATTATTGACCCAGAATATATTAATTTGGTAGGTCAAACTTCCTATTAAATATTGGGTTAGCCCCTGGTGCTGCTTGGGTTGACATCAATGACAAATGCTGATCAACAATCTCCCCCTTTGGCATTGATGGCAACATAAGTACTCCCCTTGCAATCATGACACCTCTTCCTACAACATTCTCTCCCCCTTTGACGTCAATGGCAAAGGGTAACTCCCCCTAAAACACAACCGTCCTGCAGACCTGTACACACTTCCACTCCCCCTTTATATTCTGAAAAAGGAAAATCTAATGAGAACTTGGGAGAATCCCAAGCTTCTGGCGAAGATATTCCAATGCTGGTGAATATTTAATATGTGATTCTTTTGGTGCTTCTTGGAATCTTGCTACTTGTCCAACTGCTTGCATAACATCTGGTCGGGAGGCTATTACATATAGAAGACTACTAATCATAGATCTGTACAACCTTTGATCCACATCCTTAGATGAGTCGTCTATGCTCAATTTGCAACCTATTACCATTGGAGTAAGGATGGGTTTGAAATCTTCCATTTTAAATTTCTTGAGCATTTCCTTGATGTACTTGGCTTGACATATAAATATTCCTTTCTCTTGCTAAGATATTTGAAGCCCTAATAAGTATGTCAACTCACCAAGTAAAGACATCTCTAAATCACTTTGCACCTTTGTAGAAAACTTCTTACTTAGTCGATCATCATTGCTACCAATTATTGTATCATCCTCTTTAGTTATTAGACATGCTTTAGTTGCTTCATCCAGAACATATATGTCATTTGGAGCTTGACTTGCTGTAGCCACAATTTCACCATACACGCCTTTCCTGATTTCACATTTCGTGGAGTTGAATAGTATTGTGTGTCCTTGATCACACATTTGTCCAACACTGAGCAGATTGTGATTCATGTTTTCAACCAATAGAACATTATTGGCTACAGAATCTTTGCTTCCGAGAGTGACAGTACCTGATCCTATAACATTTGAAGATCCATCATTTCCAAAGGACACGGTTCCATCCTTATTCTCTTTAAGAGATACAAATTTATTTCTATCTCCAGTCATATGCGTTGAGCAACTGCTATCAACATACCACACATATTTGTTCTTTTGAGCCTTGAGAGCGAGAGCATAATTATCATTATTCTTCTTCTTCCATGTTCGTTCATTCTATGGCTCCGAAGATTCTTCTGGAGGATTTTCAAGTCTGCAGTCTTTGGCTATGTGTCCAAAGTTTCGACATTTGTAACATTCAATATTATTTCTTAAATGTTCAAATCTATTGATGTTTCATTGAGCCCTGGGAGGTTCATATTTGACAGATCTCCTGGAATTGTATTCGTTCCTAGGGTATGTGCGACATTCTACAACTTTATGACAAAATTTTCCACATGAATAATAGTAGCCATAAAAAATATGTTGGTACCTGGATGGAAATTTTCATCGAGGAATTTTCTTCCAAGGTTGTTCTTGTGAATCTTGTCCAAAGAAGTCTACATGCATGTCAGATCTCATAGGTTCATTATATTTTGTTGTAGAAGGTCCTAATTCTTCTTCTTTGTAACCGATGCCATTTTTTGTTGTTGTAAGATCGTTGATTTTTTATGAGTTCTTCCAATGCCCTTGAGCTGTTGGGATAGTTTTGGATAGTTTTTCCTTTCTTCACTTCCTCACGCAGCGAGACTACTTCGGCTTCTAATTCTTCCCTTTCTTGGTTGCTTTCTTCCAACTTATTTTGAAGTGGCTCTTCAATGCATTTGTGTTCTTCAACTTCAATTTTGAGACCTTGAACTTGTTCTTCAAGAGTTTTGGAATGAATCTTTTCCGCCTTGAGATATTTTATAAGCTTGATTGCTTCCTCATAAAATTCGTCTATGGTCCATCCTTCTTCTTCTTTGTTTGATACCTATTGCCTATTGTGCTTGGGTTTATTGTGCTTGGCCATAAACAATACTCTCTCATTGGCTTCTTCTTCACTATCATTGTCTTCATCGGATGATGAGCTATCTTCTTTAGAGAGAAAGTTCTTTTTGGATCCTTGTTTGTTGAATTTCTTAAAGCCTTTCTTTCTTTTCGAGTTGCCATTACTTTTGTTTGGACATTTTGTTGCAAAATTCCCAACCTCATTACAACTGAAACATATCAACGGAAGTTTACCTTTGAATTTTCCCTGACTGATTTGTAGTTTTCTTATGAAGTAAGCATATTCTTCATCTGAAAGACCTTCTTCATCATCTCCCTTTTCTTCACACTTGCAGGTGGATGTCTTTTCAATTTAAGGTTGTTTATCCTTATTGGTTTTCTTAGATGCAATGAACGCAATTTCTAGATGTGAAGTACCCTCTTCTTCATCAAGTCTCATTTCATATGCTATGAGAACTCCATGTTCTTTGCTGAGTTTGTCCATATTTTCACTGTATTCTAAGACCAATACCTTTGGGTTGAATCTCCCTGGTAATGTTCTAAGAATATTCCATATAATAGTATTCTCATCAACTGGCTCTCCCAATCCTTCTAGAGTATTGGTTATTTCATCAACTTCTTGAAAGTATGCAACAATGTTGCAATCTTCTTTCATTCTGAGTTGCTCAAATTTTGCTCTATAGATTTAAAGCTTTGCTTCTTTGACATTTGAGTCACCTGCATATATATTCTCAAGCTTGTCCCATACATTTTTGGTGGTTTTACAACCCAACACCTTATGATAAGCATATTCAATAAGTCCAGTAATAATAATATTCTTTGCTTTTTCATCATTTACCAACTTCTTCTTACCTTGTTCATCCGCGGTTGATGTAAATCCATTTTGAACAGTGTCCCATACTTCGTAACCTTGCGCCAAGAGATAGACCTCCATTCTTCCTTTCCAAAGTGCATAATTATTTTCATTGAATAAAGGTACACCATTCTTGGTATGCTCCATGACCTCCTTCCATTTGACTAGCTGCTAGCCAAAAAGGCAAGCTGCAATGCAATTGTTTTTAGCAATCTTTAGTGATTGATGTTCTTTCAATTAGAGCATTAGTTAATCTTCAATTATTATCAATGTTTGTACAATGATAGCGACAAACAAAGATCACACAAATGCACCACGGTTTACAATTGGAGACAGAGCACACTCTAGGACAAAAGCCACCTAGTAACACTTTCTAAACATTACTGTCTTCAACTCCAAGTTGGTAAAACCAACTTCCTAGAATCTAGAAAAGCATTCTTCTCTGAAAACTCCTTTGGATAGATGCTATGTGTAGATTCTTGATGTGATCATTGTGGGCAGTTCTTTTAACTTTAGATAGACTTCCTATAACAATCACCCTAACATACAACCTATAGAAGAATAAAAGAAGAATGGAATCCCGTATTAGGGATAATGGTCCACTTTAAAATGATATAGAATGATGTAGAAGAAGAATATATACTAGACCATAACCCAAATTTTTACACAACCACCTAATGAGATCCTAGACCTCCCAACACTGCCTCTTCAACCCTTGGTAGATAGACACTAGTACAATTTTTACAATAATGTATTTACAATGACTTAGTACAATGATAACTTTACAATGATTATATGCAGTGCTGCCCACTTGAAGACTTCATATGATGAACTTCTTGCTGTTGTTATGCACCTTGGTTGCTACTCTTGTCATGCTACCATCTGTTGCACCTTGCTTTGCTTTGTTGTGGTAGAAAGTATGGTCCTTTGCAACCCTTGACAACACATGATCTAGCTTTTTCTTGCCTTCTAGGAGCTCGATATTGAATCTAGTGTATCTCTGTTATTTCAGATCCTCAATATTTGATTTTAAGTCCTATAGTATTTCTTTGAGTCTTATTTCCAATGCCACAGGTCTGAACCAATTTGGATTCTTCAAGAGATATTTATACCCAATCTCTCACAATGCCCTAATTAATGACTGTTTCAGCAGAGCGCACTTGTATGACATGCCACGTGTCACTGTTTCTTCATTTGTCTCTGAAATTGATAGAGAGAAAAGTAAAGACTTTTCACTATCCACCAATATTTATAGAATTCCAATCCGATACTCAGAGAGAGAGTTATGACTAATTTACCAAGGTCACTTCTTTGAGATGAATTTCAGGAGCCTGCAAAAACCCTGACTTCCACAGATCATATCGCCAAAAATATTGTGCACCTTGATCTGAAATTTTTACTGTAGCTTTCTTAGGATTTTGGCTTCGCCTCATAAAAAATTCAGCTTCTGAACCTTCGTAGAAACAAATTTAGAGCTAAAATTCCACGATGACTTGTTTCAGATGGCCAAATCCCTTGCCTAAGGAGGAAATGAAGATCACAATTTATATAAATCCTTAAGTTGAGAAGGGCTTAAACAAGTGAACGTGGGAGGAATTTTATTAGCTTAAAAAATATTAATTATGACTTTTCAATGACCCATGCCCCAACCCCATGGGGTTTTAGCCCACTAAATGGGGGTACAAACTTCAAACACGAATATCTCTCAAACCGTGAAGAATTACATGGCGTGCCATATATCAACGGAAACATCTCGAAAAGTAGAAACCATCAAAAGAATTATTGACCCAGAATATACTAATTTCGTAGGTCAAAAATGCCATGAGATATTAGGTTAGCCCCCGGTGCTGCTTGGGTTGACATCAATGACAACCGCTAATCAACAACTTTGTGTAAATTTTACAAATTATAAGTCTCTTACTCTTTATCAAGCACATTTTTCCATTTTTTTGGAGAAGCTCCCCTTCTCTTTTGTCTTCATCCCTTTCATTGTCCCAAGTCACCACACCTAGTGTGTTGTTGATCTTCTTGATGTACTTACTGGCGTAACATAAATACTTATACGATATGTACCCCTCTGCCATAGACCCCTCGGGTTTTGCCCTTTGTCAAACAAAAACTTTCAATTTATTCATGTGCCTCTTTAAGAAGAACATCCAATGAAAAGAAACCACCCCAACTAGTTTTACCTCATCTACTAGGTGGATTAGAAGATGAACCTGCAAGTCCATGAAACTTGTCGGCAGTTCCTTCTCAAACATACAAACAATCTCAACTATCTGTTGACGCCACCGTGGAATGCTATCCACATGAATCTCCTTTGACGTGATCCAACATACAAGTGCAAATAATTTAGATATGGCACGTCCTAGGTATTGGGGGAAGTCATGTTTCACAAACCCATGCATGAACAAAGTTATAAACACATGCATACAGAGTTAGTTATTTTTTATGATCCCATGGGATATAAATTATTAATATAAAAAATAATAAAATCATGCTTTTGACATTATACGTACACTTAGAATATTCAAATGGTCATGGGATTTCAACCCTGACAAATGGTCTTCCATGTTGAAGCAACATCATAGTGAAGACCCATATGAAGATGGCACCCTCACGCCCATTATAAATTCCTTTACCAAAGAAAGATCATATTTTTTTTAAATCCATGGGACATCACCTTCTTTGAAATACCAATTAGAGGAACTAGCCTCTCCTATACTTTATAATTGTCCTGGCCAATGTTTTTTTTTAGTTTTTGAAGCAATAATATCTTTCCTAACAACCAATGTGTCACTTTGTTTTGATGATATGTGCCTCCATAAAGAAGATGAAACATTTTTAAATATATGCATAGGATCTAATAAGTGGGTAATCTTAATATGATCCCAATATGGGAGGTTATAAAAGATATATTTACTTTTCATCCCAATGGGAAATTTCTCAACATAGGTGTCGAAGAATTCTGGATCATCAAACATAGGCTCCCCATTTGAATCGAGCATTTCTACGAACTCCTTCTCCTTCTCTCTCTCATATGCTCTAAGCCATTATGCTGGTGTCATTATTGCAGGCCTTTCGGTTCTCTCTCGTTTACCATTGAAAGCAGATGTTGCTCTTCTGTAAGGGCGTTCTTCTGGGAGGAATACCCTGGAGCAGTCATACACTGGATTTCGTAGGTCGTTGGATCATATAGCTTTTAGAGAAGGTCCACAAAATTTACATCCATAATACCCTTTTGTTACAAGGCTTGCGAAATTATTGTATACAATATGCATGGCACATTAAAGAATACCATGAAGAACAAAAAAATTACAACGAATTAAATTAATATGCGAAAGAATATTGTTATTTATATAAAAAAATCAATAAAAATTTAATTTTCCTGAGCAAACTCCTAAGCCTGGATAATCATGTGTCATGTAAGAACATATTCCATACAACGTAAAAATCCTCTCTGTTGTGATGGGTCTTCATACATCGTATACATTTATCCCATCCCATAATTTCTTCAATTCATCTACTAGTGGTTCTAAGTAGACATCCATATTCTTCACTTTTCTTCTACCAGGGACTATGAGAGCCAACATAATATTTCCATTCTTCACGTACAACCATGGGGGGATATTTTTATTGATCACTACTATAGGTCAAACAAAATAGTTGGTGTTCTGGACGGAATATGGGTTGATGCCATCCATGGCTATGCTGAGTCGTAGACTTCGTACTTCATCCTTGAATTTTTTGGGCCATGTATCCTCTATGTGCTTCATGGATATTAAATTTGTTGGGATTCACGTAACTCCCAACTCACTTCTGTGTGAGGCATGAAATCTCTGCAACATAGCTAATTATTTGCAACGAAAGAGCCTTTGAATCCTTGGGATTATAGACATGTGCCTCAATATCTTAAAAAGAGGAACATGTGGTTTACCCTTTGTTGGAATACATTGATCATTGCTAAATGACTAAGACGATACACATAAATTATCGATCCAGGGACATATTTTATTTCAATGACATTTGCACTATCTATGCTGATACATCAAACCAAAAGAAAATAAAAATAAAGAGAAATCGTTTCTGAATCAATTTTTGAAAAAAATCAATCATGTAGGAATAAAAGCAATCTACAGGAATGTAATCATGCCTCAATTAATTGTACCTAGCGTGCCACACAACAATTACACCAAATGGTATTTCTAAAAACATCTATGTAACAACATAATAATATCGAAATTGAAGCAGATCTACTCATAGCCAGAATAGAAATAACAATACCTCCACCAATAAGTAAAGCAAATAAGAAATATAGTACAGCTACCTTAACCACTGTAGTACCTACTAAAGAGGAGGGCCCTTCCTCCCTAGCAGGGCGCAGGAAGAGATAAAAACTTAAATGGAAACTAAGCCAGGCAATGGCACATGTAACAACATCAACGTGATATCTTTGTATTAATGTGACCAAAATTACAAAGCCAAAAGTAATATTGTTCCCCGATAACCCTTTGACTTCCAGGGTCGAGAGTTATATAATGGTTACATGTTCAGAAAAACAAGGAATAAGAGAGTCATGAGAATATTACGATTCTCATGCTGCTCAAAATAAGATACATATAGTTGCAACCACTTCTTAATAAAAAGTCTGACTGAAAAATATAGATTATGATCAAAACTGCCCAAAAGTTGTCTTCCTAAAATAAAACATGTAATGACTTCTACAATTGTTCGTGGAAAATGAAAACTATAGTGTAACATCAGTTGTGGACAGGTCGGCATCTAGAAGTTGACACTTTCCAGTCAGCAATACAACTGTAACATCAGTTTATATAGCGGGTCTATAAAAACACCGTGATGTAACAACATCATGGTGTAGTAGCTCACTGTAACATCACACTTTCATTGCTTTTGTACACCTCATGCTCTATATATTTTGTGCGAAGAAAGCATCTGGAAGGACAGAAAAAGACCAAAGAACTTCTTCCAACATTTATCCCAGTTAGTCATAAAAAAAATAAACGATACATCATAATAATCGATGAAATGACAAGTTAATGAAAATAAGGTAAAAAATCACTGTTTAAGATAGAAAAGCAGGAAAAGAGGCAAAGATAGTCCCAATGGTTGTAGTCACAAGGTAACAATGGGGGAAACCGATGTAGAAAATAAGTACAAAACTGGCACCCAACATCTCCCCCCAGTTGAAGCACTTGCATGTCCTCATGCAAAATATCATCTCCCATGAGAGTATCTCCGGTTCAGGTTAGTGAGGTCATAAGCGCCGACTATGTCTTCATCTGGAGACCTATACCCTTGAGTAGCCATCAACTATCATACCCAAGAATCTGCTTCATACCTGCTCAATTCATAATGAATCTGGTAATCCACTGTTGGTAGCCAAATCAAAGGGAATTTAATTCTTAGCCCAAGCCAGGAAGTGCCAAGGATCTGTATTATCTGGGCATATGTTGGTACATGTGTAACAGCTACAACAAAGTTCTGAAGTGCAAACGGGTACCCTTCCAACAACTCAACACTGCTGGATTTTGTACGCATCAGACACCCAGTCAGGGCTCGACTCTTCATTAATGAAAACTGATTAAGGGAAAAGTTCACAATCCTCCTTCTATAAGTGGAAACATGTTCCCTTATCCTGGGAGTTCTCAGAATCTTTCTAAATTCCCGCCTTAACTCGGCAACCTGTCCTGGTTCTGCCTGGATCCATAATGTTGTATTTTCTTTATTGGCATCCATATATTTGGTGGAAAGATGCCACTCAATTTGATTCTTCATAAATGACACAAAGGCTCATAACTACAAATACCCCATGTAGGAGAATATAGTTACCACCATTTGCATACTTGCATGCTCACAAATGATATTCTGCAAAAATAACTCACACATCAGGCTTTTTTCGTCAAAATCAGAAGCACGAAAGACATCTAAAAATGTGTGAGTGGAAGAACCGAGATAGGGCTTGTTCTTCATGACGGATTTTAACTAAAACAGGTAATAGTGTTCCCATAGGAAAATGAGGTAAGATCGGGAAGGCTGCCTGCACCCCAACAAATTGAGGGCAAGCTCATGGAGTTTTTGCTTATCCATAGTCAGATCTTGAACCTGTTGCTGCAACAACGACAACTATTTCTTATGCTTATTTACGACTTCCTTCCGCTTACACTCTTCCCAACCTTTATTCAGCTCTTCTTTCATCTATTTTTCATCTAAAGCAATTATCTCCTTCTAATGTTCTTCAACTATATCACCCCCTCCCGAAGGGAGATTTCTTCTTGTTTCCACTTCTACATTTCAGAAATCAACAAAATTTTCTCGAAACTCCATCCCATGACAGGACCCGACGTTCCTCTGCATTCATCATCAACATGAATAGTGGGTGTAATAGCTTCTGTTGGATGGGTCTGCTCCACCTCTACTGTTGTTTCTTACCTAAAAACAGCTTCATCAGTGGGTTCTTGTGTGTCAGCCCCTTCATTTTCGCCTAGGCTAGCCTATGTGCCCACTGTTGGTTCTTCTATAACAGCATTGGCATCCACAGGTTCTTGTGTATCGACCTCTAGGTCAATTACTATGGGAGGCTATGCTTTAACTATTGGTTATTGTGTGACAATAGTATCCTTAGCAGGTTCTTGTGGGACAACCTCCTGAAGTTCTGTTTATGTTTCCATTGGGTTGGTGTTTTCCCCATAGACCTTATACCCTATTGTTTTTAGTCCTTGAGAACATGTGCATACGGATACTAAAATTTCCTTCCCCTCAGCGAATATTTGTTTCAACTGTTCATTTTCCTTTCTTAAATTTTCAAGTTCTAAAAGCAGAACATGAGTTTCGTCCTTACGTGACGAGGAGGGTTCTCTTTCTTCTTCTTCTGAACCTTCTGCTTCTTTTTTATTTTCAGCTATGGGAAATGGTTCTGTTGGAAAGCTAACTCTCACCCTCTCTTTTTTCCATCTATACCCAATTGGCTCGTCAGTGGGTTATTTTCCAATTTTGACCCTGACAGGCTGAGTCTGGACTTCAGCATTTGTATGACTTCCTTCCAAAGTCATGGCCTATTTTCTCCGGCTTGTCCTAGGAATTTTTCGTTTAAATTCTTCCCAGATCCTTACCTGCTAGCTTAGGGCATCCAACACAATCAATTTAATAAGTACATGGTTGGTTACACATGCTTCAAGATGTGCTGCTATCTTCACCGCCACTGCCATATGCTTAATATTTCCCAATAGTAAAAATGGGAGGTTGATCTTAAACTCGTGCAAAATATGATTAAGTATAGGGAAGTGGTAATTGAAGACGATTGTGGATCTTCCTTCGCAAGTAATGTACTTGATGAAACCCAGGGCAACATCTGCCCATGGCTGGGGGAGTGATAATCTGTCAACTCCTCTTCTCTTTTTTTCCGGCCTTTCCTCTCCTTCAAGAAAATATTCCTTCAAAGAAGGGTCATTAATTTTCTCGTTGAACCATCTCCATCCTTCTGCTGGCAATGTGGTGACTCGGGAAATCACTTCTTTTTTCACTTTAATTTGCAGGCCCCTGACTCGAGTCTGGTGGTTATTGAAATTCTGAATGAAGTTGATTACAATAGCCTTGTCCGAGCCTTTCAATTTATGAAAATATTCAATCCACTCGATGTCCCTAAACACCTGACAAGATTTAGGATAGTTCTGCAAAGCTTCCATGGAGTCTGGCTCATGTATTACTATTTCTCCTCCCATCTTGATGTTATTTTGAATCACTCCTAAAGCTTAACCAATCGTAATATCGTTGCACTGATTATTTCCTCTCGGCACCCTACTCTGCCTATCCTGGATGAAGAGTTTCGGATGAGGATGCAAGGCTTCAACTAAGGAAGGTGATGGGATGAGACATGATTTGCGAATTACCAAATCGTACTTCACACATTCCTACATAAATGTCGAGTTATGGAAAATATCGGGATTTAATTAAAATACCTTTTCTGGTCGGATTTTGTCATAATTGGCTATCGTGCTATTTAATTTGATGCATGCGGGGTTAATAATGGTTTCATAACTATGGATTTCTTGCAATGATTATGATATTTATCCACCCCCCTGCTTTAATGGTGACAGCCACCCACAATCATCGCGGGAATATCATCACTTGCCATTAATCACCAAACTATTAAATGATGATGTTACCTTTTTGAATGATGTACCTGAAATAATGTGGAGGAGGAATTTGAATTGATGGTGTAACTTCTTCCAGTGATCGTGGTGGTCACACTTGATTGTTGTAATTATTGTTGCATGCGATGAAATAGGAAACATTGTTCATGGTTGTCGGTTGTTACATGTGTAACAACCAAGACAACCTTTATTTTGTTCTTCAGAAAACATGATGATTAGGAAAAATTGATACAGAAAATAAACAAATAAGTAACATCATCTTGTAAAATATATCGGGAAGGAAGGATGATGTTTTGGAAAAGGGAAAAAAAATAGGTGTAACAATCGCCACAGAAGTGGTTTTCAACTGTTACAAATTGTCTAACTGCACCCCAAAAATAGGTTTTCACAATCAGATTTTTATTATTGTTTTTAATATTTGGAAAAGGGAAAAAAAATTGGGTGTAAAAACCGCCACAGAAGTGGTTTTCAACTGTTACAAATTGTCTGACTGCACCCCGAAAATAGGTTTTCACAATCATATTTTTATTATATATATATATATATATATATATATATATATATATATTAAACAGGTGTAAAAGCCGCCATGAGAGTGGTTTTCAGCTGCTACAGTTATTGGAATTTAAAATTTCAGGATGCACAGGGGAACATTCCCCTACTGCTGTAACATAAGGATCAGAGTCCACGAAAATTTTAACAAATGATTCCTTCGAAACAAGTTGATGATATAACCTCAGACGGTGCCCATTAACCAGTAACAGTGTCTTGGCACTATCAATGGTAACCAATTATATAGTCCCATTTTCAAAGACCGTGTCTACTTTGTAAGGACCTAGCCATATGGTGTAGAGCTTGTCTTTGAAATCCTTGAATCTTGAATCATACAAGAGAGCCCAATCTCCTTTCTGAAATTTATTCTTCTTAATGAACCTTCCATGCCATATAGTTCTTTGTTGCTGAATGATCTATGTCTGCTGAATGGCATCCAAACCTTTCTCTTCCAACTCATTGAGTTGGTTCAATCTTTGTCTTTGCACTGTGCTTAAATACAGATTGACCTATGATGCTTTTATCAATGTATTTATTTCTAACTCTATGGGGAATAAAGGATTCTTACCATACACCAATTCATATGGTGAGAAGCCTGTAGTATTCCTCCATGTTTTTATGTAAACCCACAACACCTCCCAAAGTTTTTTGGCCCAATTTATTCGATGGTTGGCTACTGTCTTTGTTAAGATTCCCTCAATGACCTTATTGGTGCTCTCCACTTGACCATTTTCTTGTGGGTGATAAGGTGAAGTGACCCTGTGATGAATTCCATACTTCTCAACCAACTTCTGGATCAAATGATATGTGAACTGAGGCCCTCCATCTGTCACTATATCTGTGGGTATCCCGAAGCGAACATAAATATCTGCGAACAGGAAGTCTAAAATAACCTGCTCTGTAGCTCTAGTTAGTGCCTTTTCTTCAACCCACTTTGTGACATAGTCAGTGCAGACCAATATGTCTGATCTTTGTTGTGATGAAGGATTAATTGGTCCTACAAAATCCAGGGCCCATTTCTCAAATGGTTTTATCACTATCCGAGGATGTAACGACATCTCATCTGATCTCAGAGGTTGGCCCATCCTTTGGTAGCTATCACATTCCTTCACAAACTTCTTGTCATCCTGGAATATAGTTTGCCAGTAGTACCCTATTTAGAGTACTTTACATCCCGTGCTTTTGTTAGTGAAGTGCCCTCCACAGGGTTCCTCATGAAAATCTTTCAAGATATCAAAAAAGTCATCATCTCTAACACACTGCCTAATATGAAAGTCTGGTCAGGTGTGGTAGAGATTTACCTCTATCTAGGAGTAGGTAGCACTCTGTTGTATGATCTTCCTCTTTTCTTTGGAAGATAAAAGGTATGAGAATTTTCTTGCAGCAAGATAATTTGCTATATCTGCATACCATGGTGAGTGAGTAGATATGGAAAAAAGATATTCATCCAGAAACGAATCCTCAATAGGAGTGCAGTCATCACCTATAGTTAATTTAGAAAGAAAATCAGCAACCACATTATATTTTGTAGGTTTATCTAAAATAGTGATATCAAATTCTTGTAATAGCAATAACCATCGTGTAACTCTACCATTGGTAAAAAATTTATTCATTAAAAATCGAATTGCAGCATGGTCAGTGTGTACAAATACTTGATACCCGGTGATGTAGTGTCATATGGTGCAGAGCTTGTATTTGAAATCCTTGAATCTTGAATCATACAAGAGAGCCCAATCTCCTTTCTGAAATGTATTCTTCTTAATGAACCTTCCATGCCATATAGTTCTTTGTTGTTGAATGATCTATGTCTGCTAAATGGCATCCAAACCTTTCTCTTCCAACTCATTGAGTTGGTTCAATCTTTGTCTTTGCACTGTGCTTAAATCCAGATTGACCTATGATGCTTTTATCAATGTATTTATTTCTAACTCTATGGGGAATAAAGGATTCTTACCATACACCAATTCATATGGTGAGAAGCCTGTAGTATTCCTCCATGTTTTTCTGTAAACCCACAACACCTCCCAAAGTTTTTTGGCCCAATTTATTCGATGGCTGGCTACTGTCTTTGTTAAGATTCCCTCAATGACCTTATTGGTGCTCTCCACTTGACCATTTTCTTGTGGGTGATAAGGTGAAGTGACCCTGTGATGAATTCCATACTTCTCAACCAACTTCTGGATCAAATGAGATGTGAACTGAGGCCCTCCATCTGTCACTATCTCTGTGGGTATCCCGAAGCGAACATAAATATCTGTGAACACGAAGTCTAAAATAACCTACTCTGTAGCTCTAGTTAGTGCCTTTTCTTCAACCCACTTTGTAACATAGTCAATGCAGACCAATATGTCTGATATTTGTTGTGATGAAGGATTAATTGGTCCTACAAAATCCAGGGCCCATTTCTCAAATGGTTTTATCACTATCCGAGGATGTAACGACATCTCATCTGATTTCAGAGGTTGGCCCATCCTTTGGTAGCTATCACATCCCTTCACAAACTTCTTGTCATCCTGGAATATAGTTTTCCAGTAGTACCCTATTTAGAGTACTTTACATCCCGTGCTTTTTTTAGTGAAGTTCCCTCCACAGGGTTCCTCATGAAAATCTTTCAAGATATCAAAAAATTCATCATCTCTAACACACTGCCTAATCTGAAAGTCTGGTCAGGTGTGGTAGAGATTTCCCTCTATCTAGGAGTAGGTAGCACTCTGTTGTATGATCTTCCTCTTTTCTTTGGAAGATAAAAGGTGTGATAATTTTCTTGTAGCAAGATAATTTTCTATATCTGCATACCATGGTGAGTGAGTAGATATGGAAAAAAGATATTCATCCAGAAATGAATCCTCAATAGGAGTGCAGTCATCACCTATAGTTAATTTAGAAAGAAAATCAGCAACCACATTATATTTTGTAGGTTTATCTAAAATAGTGATATCAAATTCCTGTAACAACAATAACCATCGTGTAACTCTACCATTGGTAAAAAAATTATTCATTAAAAATCGAATTGTAGCATGGTCAGTGTGTACAAATACTTGATACCCGGTGATGTAGTGTCAAAATTTGTTGATAGCATGCACTACTGTTAGGAATTCCTTCTCAGTCACTGTATAGTTGAGTTCAGCTAGAGTTAAATTCTTGCTGATGTAGTAAATGGCACAAGGTTTCTTTTCCTCCATTTGCTCCAAAACATCACCCAAAACTATGTCAGATGCATCTGTAGCGATATGGAATGGAAATCTCCATTTCGGTCCTTGAAAAATAGGTGTTGTTGTTAAACATTTATTTAAATTTAAAAAGGATTTCTCACACTTCCCTGTCCACACAAATTTCACATCTTTCATTAGCAAAGAAAACAAAGGAGATGCAATCTTTGAAAAAATTTCTATAAATCTCCTGTAGTATCCTGCATGTCCCAAAAACTACGTACCTCTTTTTGAGTTCTAGGAGTTGGGAATCTCAAGATTGCCTCAATTTTTGCAGGTTCTACCTTGGTTCCATCTGTTGAAATGAAATATCCCAGCACAATCCCCTCGGTTATCATCATGGGGCATTTCTCCGTGCTCAAAGCAAAATTAGTTTGTTCACAAAATTCCAGTACCTTTTCCAAATTAACTATTGTTGTTTCAAAGGCATCACCATAGGGTGTAAAGTCATCCATGAAAATTTCAAGACAGTCATTCAATATATCCTAAAAGATACCTAGTATTTCCCTTTGAAAAGTTGTTGGTGCATTACAAAGGCCAAAATGAAGGACCCTGTATGCAAAGGTACCCACGGGCAGGTAAAGGTTGTCTTGTCTTGGCCTTCTGGGGAAATTTGTATTTGATTATAGCTACTGAATCCATCTAGGAATGAAAAAACACTTTTTCCCAGAGAGAGTATCCAGGACTTGGTCAATGAATGGTAAAGGGAAATGGTCATTTTGGGTGGCCTTGTTAAGTTCTCTATAGTCAACACAGACTCTCCACTTGCCAATATTTTTTGGAACAATGACAAGCGGAGACACCCACTAACTGTTAGAAATGGGGTAGATGAAATTAGCATTAACGAGTTTCTATAATTCCTCTTTAACTATCTCCTTAAGTGCGAGATTCATTCGGCGTTGCAGTTGTCTAATTGGTTTGCAACCCTCTTTTAAGGTAGATGCAGTGAGTGCATAGGCCAGGATGGATTCATTTCATATCAGTATAGTCCCATGCAAATGCCTTTTTATATTTCTGTAACAGCTATATCAACAATCTGTTATGTTCAACAGTCAAGTTAGGATTAATGTTTAAATAATTCTCTAGCTCAATTTCAATAGGACTGCTGGTAGTATGCGGAGTAGTTTTCAAATGTTCATCTACCTCATCTTCCTCCCCTGGATATTTAATAGAGGCAACAAAGGGTGAATTTCTAATAAAACCATTAATAATGTCATCCTCTATTTCATCATTAAAGTATTGTGCATTTCCAAGCATGAGGAGAGGTAGGGAAAAATCAGATTTAGGTTCAAATTCGTCCTACCAGGGACTATTCACATCCATATGTGGTCTTTCTAGGGGGTAAAGGTTGAGGTTCTTAATGGCCTTCCCATCGGAGATCACCATAGATCCGGATATACATCTGATATATGCATCTACAGTGGCTAGCCATGGTCTCCCAAAGATTAAAGGATGACCCCTTAGGTTAGATTTAGTTTATAAAATGAGAAAATCAACTGCGTAATTCGAAGAAGCTACAATGGTCGCCACATCTTCTATCATTCCCTCGAGCTAATTCAAGCACTATAGGTGTAGGTCTGAGTCCATGAAGTCCTAGGGAAATAAAAATATCCTTGGTCATTACATTAATGGCTACCCCCAAATCAATCAGAGTGTTAGTTATGGGTTGGTCATTAATATGGATAGTCACTGTAGGATTCCCTGGATCATTATATTTAATCAACAAAGGCTGATCGATCATAATTTTGGATAGTTTCCCCATAACATGGATAGTAGCAGGGTCTTTCAGTTTCCTTCCAAGATTTTTGACACACAGATCTCTCATTGTTTTGGCATAGATATGTACTACCTTAAGAGATTGTAGCAGTGGAATCCACACATAGAAATTTTGTAATTCCTTAAGGAACTCATATTTAGTTTGTGAGGCTAGCCCGGTTTCAATTAATCGCTAAGGGTATGGAGGATCCTAAATTTTAACAATTGAATTAGTTTTCACAGATGCACCAACCCTCCTCGGGTTGGATGATGTAGAAACAATAGGCTTTCCCATGCTGGCTGCTACAGGTGTAACAATAGGTGTTGTATCAACTATTACAGGTGTAACAGTTGTTTTAAAATCGACTATATCCTTTCTAGGTGACTCAAATTCTTCCTCGGTAATGATGGGAGTATGTTCAGGTCTGATTACTTCTCCCGACCAAAGCTAAACCTCGTTAAGCCCAATAGGATTGATAAGAAAAGTATGGAAAGTAACTGGGGTGTCTATGCTCTGAGCTGCCTTATTATTCGGATTGGGGTTAGGTTGCACAGGTAATTGGGGTCAGACATGAGGTGCAAGAGATTGAAGAGGAGGAAGTTGTAACTACTGTTGGATTGGTAGTGCAGGGGGCACTGGACCTTGGCCATTACCTCTCCAGTTCCGACTCCAAGGATGAGATTGTGATGGAGGATATTGCATTAGTGGAGGGGAAGGCCACTGGTTCCATGGTGAAGGAAATTGTTTTGAGGAAGGAGTAGGATATGACCATGGAAATTGATGACTATTATAAACATTATTCCAAGGATTAAATGAGGAAAAATATCGAGGCATACCTGAAGTTCGTGGCTACCATGGTCTCTTTGATCCGATGAAGTAGGAATATTGGACATCCTCGCTTGATTCTTGAAGTATTGCTTTTAGTCTGGGTAGTTCCTGGCATTGACTAGTAAAATGTGCCAACTCACAGATATTGCACAAGTTGGCGCTATTCAGTCCACGTTCTCTTTCTAAATGTTTCTTTTTGCATTGAGGATAGAATATTGCCAAAGCTACTTCAGATTCTACTTGTGCTTTCTTAACTTGTACCATAGTGAACTAAGAAGAGAGAGTATTGAGGAGGTCATTTTTAAAATCATCAAATATATTCCCGATATCTGTTTTGGTTACTCCTCCACTTGTGGACTTGTGTATCTGAACTAAAGGGTCTCGAACTGAACTTCTTCCTTGAACCGATCCTCTTGAAATCCATAGACAAATCTTCATTATTTCTTCAAGCAGTTCTTACGATATGTCCTTTTCCCAACATATTCAAAAGCTCGATACAATCATCTCTTATACCTCTTAAGAATATAGGTTTCAAGATTTTCGGGGCTAAGTTACCAAAATTATACCTTTGTAAATTATAATGGAATTGTTCCATGTATTCTTCCAAGCTCTCCTCCTCCTTCTGTGCAATTTTGAAGATCTCTTCCTTAAAATCCCTGGTTCGAAAGTAATCCTAATACTTAAAGAGGAAGGCCTCCGTCATGTCATTCCAATTTCGGATCGTGCCAACACCCAATCTCATGAACCGTCTTAATGATTCCCCTTTCAAAGTAGCAGGAAAAAATTTCAGCTTATGGGCATCTGAAGTGTAGTCATAACTCCTAGAAAACACATCGAACTCGATCATAAAGGTATCAAGATCTTCAACAACCATCCCTTGAAAGGACAGTAGAGATGATAAAGGAATGTTTTTTATAAGAGCTTCATCCCATGTCGCCACTATCGGGAATTAAAAAGTAATAGAACCATCTGTCTTAACATTCTCTCCCCCCCCCGGCTAATCCTTCCTAATGGGACGAACTGACCTCGAAATATGTAGGGAATTGAAAAATAAATAAAGGATCAAGCTATTGTAGGACCAATTGTTTCACTACACTACCCACATCCAAATGAATTTTAACTAAATGTTGTTCTTCAGGCCCTTGATGCTCCCCATTGGTTTCGCATTGTCCTTCAATATTCAGATTTTGATCAATTACTTTCCATTGCTTTTTCAGAACTGAAGTCTTGATATCAGGAGTGGATATGTTGTTTGAAGGGGGATGAGTTCCAAACACGGAAGGTATTGATGCCTCATGCTTCGATATAGTAGCAGCTTTCTGTGGTCTCGTCTTCCTATTGTCTCTATATGAAGTAGATTATTCATTTTCTGCTTTAGATATCAGATCTCCAAAGAATGTCTTTCTTCTGAATTCTGCACTCTTATTTTCCTTTTTACGACCTGTATTTCCTGTAGTTAGTTAGAGTGGGGGGTGTTGTGGATTTATCTATTGTCCTACTGGTACACATGGACCCTATATGTATCAATCCTTCCTACAAGTGCTTCAGTTTCTACAGCAGTGGGCCCACCGAAGTATGTTAGAGAGATGTGCAGGTTCTTACCTCTCATATTACCACCCAAAAACTGTATATTTGAAGACACACTGAAGAAAACACCTGTAAACTCACATTTCTAAGTGTCCCAGTGAGACAATGTTGAGCATGCCCAGGTATGTTAGAGTGATGCACAGGTTCTTACCTCTCGTCTTACCACCCAATAATTGTGTAGCTGAAGACACACTAAAAAAACACTAAAAACTTACACTTCTAAGTGCCATAATGTAGCAATGGTGAGCCCGCCCAGGTATGTTAGAGCTATATGTAGGTTCTTACCTCTCGTCTTACCGCCCAAAAATTTTCTCACTAGGAACACCCTATCATCAAACAAACAATTCTTGTTTATTAGATCGTCATTGCCATCCCAGACAACGACACCAAAATGTTGGACTGTATCAATCATTTTTAAATGAATAAGGTGGTACACATAAATTATCAATCCATGGACGTGTTTTATTTTAATGACAGTTGCACTGTCTATGCCAATACATCAAACCGGAAGCAAATCAAAATAAAGAGAAATCGTTGTTGAATCAATTGCTGAAAGAAATCACTCATGCAGGAATAAAAAAAATCTACAGGAATGTAATCATGCCTCAATTAATTGTACCTAGCACACCAAACAATAATTACACAAGCTGGTATTTCTAATCACATCTGTGTAATAACATAATAATATCGAAATTGAAACAAATCTACTCACAGTGAGAATGGCAACAACAGTACTTCCACCAATACGTAAATTAAATAAGAAATATAGTACAGCTACCTTAGCCGTTGCAGTCCCTCATTAGGGGAATTTTGAGGTCTAAAATGGGCCTCCTAAGAAAAATTTACAACCAAAATAAACTTTATAAGAACCAATAAGATTCATGATGATGATGTCAACCATGGGGGATGATTCACCATTTTTTAAGTAAAAGGGTACAAAGATTAAAAAATAATAAAATAATAAAACTACTTTTTCAACTTGTATTTTCAACTTATGTCCCAATTTTTTTACTCAAATTTCGAGCGGGAGTACTCATTGGATGCAAAATTTAATTTCTCATCCAAGGAGTACTCATGTTGCATACTTTCGATGGACCCTGCTACACGAAAAATGAGAAATACATGAAAATCGTGATAACAATCATGGTTTTCATGTATTTCTATTTTTTCGCATAGCAGGATCCATTGAAAGTATGCAACATGGGTACTCCTTGGGTGAGGAATTAAATTTTGCATCCAATGAATACTCCTGTTCAAAATTTGAGTAAAAAATTTGGGAGATAAGTTGAAAATACGAGTTGAAAAAGTAGTTTTTAATTTTTTTCCCTCTAAAATTTGATGATGTAATAAAATATTATTTTTTTATTCCCACTATTATTTTATAATTTCCTAAGGAGGCCCATTTATACCTCAAAATTCCCCTAATGGCTAAATAGGAGGGCCCTTCCTCTCGAGCAAGGCGCAAGAAGAGATAGAAACTTAAATGGAAACTAAGCCAAGCAATGCATGTAACAACAACAACGTGATATCTTTGCATTAATGTGACCAAAATTATAGAGCCAAAAGTAATATTGTTCTTCGCTAACCCTTTGACTTCCAGGGTCTAGAGTTATATAATGGTTACATGCTCATAGAAACGAGGAACATATCAGTCATGAGAATCTTACAATTCTTATGCTAATCAAAATAAGATACATATCATTGCAACCACTTCTTAATCAAAGGTCTAACTCGAAAAATATATATTAAAATCAAAACTACCCAAAAGCTCTCATCTTAAAATACAATATGTAATCACTTCTACAAATATCCTTAGAAAATGACAACTGTAACGTAACAACAGTTGCGGATGGGATGACATCCAGAAGTTGACAATGTTCAGTCAACAGTACAACTGTAACAACAGTTTATATAGCAGGTCTGTAATAGCACCGTGATGTAACATCATCGTGGTGTAGCAGCTCACTGTAACAACACACTTTCAATGCTTTTTTATGCCTCATGATCTAGATTTTTTGTGCTAATAAAAACATCTGTAAGGACAACAAAAGACCAGAGAACTTCTTCCAAAATTTATCCCAATTAGTCACAAAAAAAGAAACGATACATAATAATAATCGATGAAATGGCAAGATAATGAAAATAAGGTGAAACAACACTGTTTAAGATAGAAAATTAGGAAAAGAGGAAAATATAATCCAAATGGTTGTAGTCACAAGGTAACAATGGGGTAAACATATGTAGGAAATAAGTACAAAACTGGCACCCAATACCCTTCTTTTATTTATTTATCATACCTGTCATTCCCACATTTCAGACATATCTCTTTGTCTGCATATTCTCCTCTATATAGAATATAATCATTTGGAAATTCATGATATGATATGTACTCGACACCCAAAATTTTCAACAATTTCTTTGCCTCTTCGCAGCTACCAAGCAATGCATTATTACTTCGAAGAACCTTATATTTGAATAACCTGTAGTTGGTTGTAATATCCCAAAATGGGATAATGCATTGATACACAAACACAATATTTGTAACACAAAAAATGTACATGTAAAAATTGAACAATCATAGAATGTATAGAATAGATGAGCCTTTTTATTATTATTGGAGATGGTTAAACAATACAACAGTGCTCAAATAGATGCACTCAAGCCAAATACATAGCCTAGAATGACCCTGAAAACATGCCAAAGCAGGCACTGCGTAACTGGAGAGCTGCTGGAAGAAAATATTGCGTTGTCCCTTCAGCATATGATGCACATATTACTGTTGGCTGAATAGGTAAATGCATATATATGGAAATATGGAGCTCTAATGATGCCAAAATTCAATATTTGGGCTCTATGATGGCAACCCAAGATAACCCAGAAAAGAAATTCCAGATCTATGATATTGGAAATTTACCCTATTGGGGTTTGATCCCTATTCTGTTGGGTTATGCATATATAAAGCTAGATCTTATCATATGATGGCTGCAATATGATGTACAACGAGATCTAATCTTTGAGGGTTGATCCCTCCTTCAGATCTCTAAGCTAGAGGCTTGAGATCTTGTCTCTTCTTCCTCATCCTCAAGATGCAGCAACTGAATATGTAGCTGCTGGAAAAACTACGTCGTACAAGAGGGAGAGACTAAATTCTGCTGAAAAGTGCTACAAATAGGCTCTAGGTTGATGGAAATGGTGATGGAAAGGTGAGGGGATAATCCCTCACCGTATTCCTAGCTGAATTTCTAGAAACTTCCTTCCTACTCTGGATCTACAATGATGAACTGCACAATCCTTGATGGAAATGTTGCTGATAGGAGGTCACTAATATTTGGCCTGATGCCAAATCTGAAATAAGGCCCTCGGAATGATGATCTTGAAACCCAACGTGACAAGAATAATCCTTCACCAGTTCCTCAGCTGAAATACTGAAGACAACAATTGCTAGAATTTTGAGGTCTAAAATGGGCCTCCTAAGAAAAATGTACAAAAAAATAAACTTTATAAGAACCAATAGGATTCAAGATGATGATGTCAACCATGGGGGATGATTCATCATTTTTTAATTAAAAGGGTAAAAAGATTAAAAATTAATAAAATAATAAAACCACTTTTTCAACTCGTATTTTCAACTTATCTCCCAATTTTTTTACTCAAATTTCGAGCGGGGCACTCGTTCGATGCAAAATTTAATTTTTCATCCAAGGAGTATCCATGTTGCATACTTTTTATGGATGATGCTACATGAAAAATTATAAATACATGAAAAACGTGATTGCAATCATGTTTTTCACAATCATGTTTTTCATGTATTTCTCCTTTTTCGTGTAGCAGGATACATCGGAAGTATGCAACATGGGTACTCCTTAGATGAGGAATTAAATTTTGCATCGAATGAGTACTCCCGCTCAAAATTTGAACAAAAAAATTGGGAGATAAGTTTAAAATACAGGTTGAAAAAGTAGTTTTTTATTTTTTCCCTCTAAATTTTGATGATGTAATCAAATCTTGTTTTATTATATCCACTATTATTTTATAATTTCCTTAGGGGGCCCATTTTAGACCTCAGAATTCCCCTAATTCTTCTCCTCTCAAACTGATCTTCAGAAATAGCGCAATTTTTGAATATGGATGTTCTACAGAGAGTAAGAACACTATGCCACCAATGCCTAATGATGAAATAGCAGCTCAGAAGTAGGCACACAAGTCCCCCGTGGGTAAGGGTGGGATTACTGCTCGAGAACACCTTGTGCTAAACAACATTGTAGACTTAGCTAAATAGCATAAGAGTCCATGGAATGTCAAAAGACAACTCCCGGTCTAAACAGATCATCAAATCATAAACTAAAGCCTCCTCCAATGTAGCCTTCATCTTCCTTATATACAAAGTGAGCCTTCCCAAGCCCTGGCCCACCTCTAAACTACGCTGTTGATGTGGACATAATCCTCCATGGTTGACTCCGTTGTCTCTCCAAGTCTTCCATCATGTATACATGCAATATGCACCCTCTCCATCATGTGTGCATTAAATGCACTACTTCCTTCCTATCACTTCATCATGAATGCTCTATGATCTTACATTATATTCCCTCCATGATCTATCTCATTAATGAGAGATGATCTCCGCTCCATTCACATTAGTAGCTGCTCCACTACTCCATTATGTAGATCTATGTTTAATTAATCCAAATTCACACATCAAAAGTGGATCTTTATTCATATTTTAGGATTATGAGCCCCTCCACCCTTTTATTTACTTAATTAAGAAAATTAAGAACTTTAATATTAAAAATATCATGTGAAAATTTAGGAATATTACCATCCTCCCTGACAAATTTTTCTTGTCCTCCAGCAACTGCAAAAGTAGATGCAAAGCCATATATTCCCTCCCAATGGAATCCACTTAATGAAGGCCTCCTGCATCTACTGCAATGTGTTATTCATGTTTGGTTCCAAAGTTTCCTCTCAAGAATGCATAGAATGACCTCTAATTGTGTAGTTAGATCTCCTTCTTTCTCCAAGAAGTACCAAGTGACAACCATAAGCTTCCCAACATCATCATCAATACATGAGATACATAATATAAAGTGGTTCTTCCCACAAAGGAGAGGCTCCATCTCACAACACATATCTTCATCCCATGTTTTGTGAAGTAGATTGAGCATTGACATGCCCTCATCCTTAGCCCTGTTGGCCTTGTTAGATCCAAGCATAATTCCAACATTAATAAAAAGAAGAAATAGATACATATGGGTAGTGTTTGGTCAATTTAGTGTGTCCTAAATTGCTGCATTTAATTGTCAATCCGGGAATCGTAAGCTGATGAAGTGCGGCGCACTATATGTGCATGATAACCTCTTTCTTAACTTTTTGTCGTTTGTGGTCTTTCTAAGGTAAAATGGAAATTCTAAAGTGAAAAACAAGCTTGGTTATATTTATTCAAGGAAGTGATATCCCCTATAATGATTTACCAATCTCGAAACTTTAAAAGCAAATTGAAATTACAATGACAAAAGAAAGTAAACTGCTGAAATGGAAAGTGCTGTTAATCTAATGAATCAAAACAAGAAACTAGTGAATATGAAAACTAAACTATTATTGCTGCCAACTGAACACAAAAGAAACTACGCTTATGGAAATTCAAAATTGCAATGAAAGAAATCTAAATCAGATTACATCAATTCATTTTCTGACCCTTCATCATTAGACCAGCTATGACTTGCGGAAGTAATCATAAACAACTTGTGTAACTGATTATTTAATTTGCAGAAAGTAAACTAATACTAAACCATACACACATAATTCAATCCCTCACCATCAGTCTAGCTGTGGCTTTCGGAGGCAACTGAAGATGTCATACATGATTTAATATATCTAAATTTGCAGAAAAGGAACTAATACTAAACTACACATTTCATCATGCAGCTCCTCACCATCAGTCCAGCTGTGGCTTTCGGAGGTAACTGAAGACGCTATGAGCAGCTTAATATATCTAATTTTGCAGAAAGGAAACTAATACTAAACTACACATTTCATCATGCAACCCCTCACCATCAGTCCAGCTGTGGCTTTCGGAGGTAACCGAAGACACTATGAGCAGCTTAATATATTTAAATTTAACTACTAAATCAGATAAACAAAACTGAAATGTACAAATCAAGACTGAAGTTAAACAAATGCTATGAAAAGGAAACTAGCAGCAGAATAATGTCAGTCTCATATCATTAGCTAAAATACTATGAAAATGCCCCGGGCTGTCTACCTAAAACCTGCACAAGAAAGCTGATCAGTGATTTAATAATCATAAAAACATGAAAGACAAGAATGCAATGGAAATTAATGAACAGAAATGAAGCAACTATGAAATATGAACATGTAATGGGTTATGATACAATGACTGTTTAAATAAATGAAATGAAAAATATAAACATTAATACACAGAACCTCGGCTGAGCAGGGGCCCTCTACGCAGCTTTGGTAACGATCCTCAACACAAATTAAGTTGAAAACAGAGTTTTTCACATTAAAAAGCGGTTCATTACAGACTGGTAGTATTACGGCTCAAGGCAGCGTAATCACTACATAACAGAGTACGCACATCAACTCAACAGCTATGATCAACTAACAACTATCAACTAACTCTACGTGCGTATGCAAACGCTCTATATAAAGCAATAAACTGTAATTGTCTCCTGAAGTTTATGATAGCAGCCAGCACGTAGACCACTAAGGCCACGGATATAGGAGTATGGCCATGTTGGAAAACGGATCTATGGAAGGTGGGCGCTTGAATTCAACTCCAGAACTTTGCACAGATGTCAATTAACCTCCGCAAGCTTGGAAGCGGCCGTATGGATGTTTATATGCCACGAAACAGAGTCCAGCCGACATAGAACTCCATAGTTGACTTCCACGTGGATGGCTTTGACCGCGGCTTTCTTTGACGGATTTACTTGAACCAATAGGACACGAACCATGTCCTTGTCATTCCTAGCCTGCCCATGTGGCTCGTTTCCTTCGTAGACACCTGTAACATCGATTTCCACAAAATAGCTGCGGAAAGTTGCAGCAGCTGCGGAAAGTGACAAGTTTCCGCAGCTGTATGAACAAAATCTAAATCAAATAGAAAACACACAAACATAATTAAAAACAATGTTAGATACCCTTTTGCACATGATATTGACAATTTTGGAGGTTTAGGTGAGTGAAAAAGATATGGAAAAGTGTATGGAAAAGAGGCAAATTCGGGACTCAACATACCCCCAATGTGAAGGTGTTGCATGTCCTCATGCAACCAAAATTTTGACACTCTTTGTTCAATTCATGTGCCTTGATACTTCAGCCAGCACATCTAACCCCCTTCTCTTCTTCTTTGGTACTGCCATCATTCTGGGTTTCTTCATGAGGCACCTGAATTTGTTATTCACAAGTGCTCTGCTCAATTTTTGGCATTTCCTTTTTAGCTTCTTATTTTTCTTTTGCCAAATACCCAAATGTAACATAGTATTGTCATGGATAATCTTGTCCGGTTTGCCTTGCTCTTTGAGTGTTTCATTTTCATTTTTGATATGCCGATTCAAAAGCTCAAGCTCAAAAATCTCCTGTTTTAATGACTGAACCAAATCATTCTGCAATGTATGAGGCTGAATAGAAGAGGTACTTGGGCCTGTGGCTGCCTTCTCCAAGGATTCTATATAATCATACACCTCCTGCTGTTTGGGGTCTACTTCCGGTGTCTTTTTCATTGGGCTGTCCTCAAAATGCTGCAAGGGAGAATTATGTTCAAAATTTGGCTGAGGAGAACTTTCATCAATATTTTGCTGAGAATAAGATGGAGTACACTCATTGTCCGATTGGGAGTGAAAGGAGTCAGGTTCACTAACTGACTGAAATGGACTATGGTCGGTTGGAGACTGTTCAGATGTCTCTTCACCCAAATCAATGAAATGAGGACCTTTAATTTGTGTTTTTCTCAGTTTTCCCTTAAGCCTGCTACTTCTCCTCACATGCTGTGGTATACTACCCTTTTGTTCTTGTTTTCCTGTTTTTGCCTTCTTAGATAGAGATGACTGTTTTTGAAGAAAAATTAATCTCTCAGACAGAATTTGGTGATCTTCTTTTTCAGAAGAAGAGGTTTTATGGACAACCTCAACAATTTCTTTCCCTTTTGATGTTTTTGGCTTCTTAATTTTGATTTCCTTCTTCTTCCTTTTTATCAATCTCTCTTCCTTATCATTTTTCTTCATAGTAATAGTAGAAGTATCTTGGATTTCATCTCTTGTTCTTTTCCTTCTACTTCTTTTTGCTGTGCTAGCTGCGGGAACTTCCTGTGTAGGAGCAACTTGGGTTTCAACATCCATTTTATTTCTTCTACTCCTTCTAATTGGATTACCTTCAGGAATTTCCTGAGGTTCTTCAAAGAAGTTTCTAACTAGGAATTGTTCCCATGTATCTTTTCTTTCTTTTAGCTCCTTTTCAATCAGAATTTTTATAAACCCATGATGATATAAATGAGGCTCTACATCTCCTTGGTGTTTTTGCACAGTGACAGCCATTTTCTTCAAGCTATTGAATAGGAAATAAGGAAGATTGAGAGTTTGGTTTTCAAGAAAATTCATCAATAGCCTAGTATGATACATGTACATGGAGCCAAAACAGCCTTCACATGTGATAAATTTCTAAACAATGAGTAATAAAGTGGCCCATTCATCTTTTATTGCATGCACAAGGATTCCTCTTTTGAAAACAGTGATATCCATACCTTGATTTCGAAGGATTGTTCTACATGCCTCATCACTGATACTTTTGTTTTTGAACCAACGTTCTCCTTCCTGAAGAAGCTCTGTGGTTGCTGCTATTGATGCTTCATTGACTAAAAACTTGAGGTCTCCCACTTCTGCTTCCGAGCCATCAAATGATCTTGCAAACGCTTTGGTAACTTCTCTGTGGTAACCCCTGAATTTCTGAATAAAACGCAGCCATTTAGCTTTCCTCAACATCTCTTTTGCTTGTGGAAATCCCTCTATAAATTTATGTCCTTCCGGCTCTGTCCTTAATAATTTTCCCATTTTACTTCTCTGTGCTTCACAGGCTTGCCTTTGTGAGAGTTTAAGCGGAAATGGAACGATGGAATACACAGAATCTAGCACAATACTGTGGGGATGTTATCACAAAACGGAAATGAGCACCATAAACAGAATGGAATAAGACTGTGGGTGGATATACGGGAATGAGAGTGAGCAAAAGGAACGGAATGGAGTGAAACAGGGAGTGAGAATGAGTAGAGTGGGGTTTTGTAAACACGACAGAGACACGACAAAAGAGGTTAACAAAGTATAATGCATTCGGCCGCATTTTGAATTTTGGTGGCTGTGTAATAAATATAAACACGTTTCAATCAATGATTATGAAGTTATGCGGCTTGTAAGAGTCCTTTGTCAACTCAAATACGTATCATTATCTACGGTGGGATATTTGAACATGAGTGAGAGTCAGAATTTCAATAATGAAACCGTTTGTGAATAAATGCAAGAGGATAACATAGAGATCGTGAAGGTTACGGACTGTCAATATAATCATTGCGCGTTATGGGTAGAGCTCATAGTTTAAAATTACATAAAAATGTGTTTTTTTGATACTATTTGAAATAAACTTTATTCATACCTTTGGAATCCTTGCTTTTGCCCTTGGTCTTCAACTGATTGATCTTCATTAGTGTCTTGAATGTCCCATTGATCCTCTCCTGCATTTTATTTCATAATTTATGAAAATAACAACTAACTGTACATTCTTTTTAAAAACAGAGTAGTAGTAGCTGCGAAATCTGCTTCTGGCTGCGGAAACTGGAGTCAGCTGCGGAAACAGATGTCAGCTGCGGAAACTGACACAGCTATTACTTGGCTGAAATAGAAATGAACAAATGACAAATGACCAGGTGGAAATGGCCATAAAAAGATTTTTATTGATGGAATGGATGAAATGAAGTGGAATGAAGTGTAATGAAGTGAAATGAAATGAAATGAAGTGAAATGAAATGGAGTGGGTGGTGAGATGAAATGAAATGAAAAACAGATTTTTTTTTTTGGAAAATATAGAGTGTCAGGTGTCCCTGATTTTCACCCCATATTTTCTGTATAAGACTGCCAATCAATGATTGGTTTTCAGGCTTATACCATTTTTTTTTCTTTTTTTTTTTCTTTTTTTTTTCTTTTTTTTTTTTAAACTTGAAAAACAAAAGCTAGCTTGGTAGAGAAGAAGGATTCTTCTGTACCAGCCTGATTGCAGAACTTTCTTGAAACAACTTGACAAAATCCTCTTTAGAGAGTGGCTTATGATAAACTTTCAATCTATGGCCATTCACTAAAGGAGGAGTTTGAAACTCATCAATGGTCTTGATTCTTACAGCTCCATTATTAAAGATCTTGTCAATCTCATATGGCCCAAGCCAATGAGTCTGAAATTTCCCTTGAAAATCTTTAAACTTGGAGTCAAATAACAATGCCCAATCTCCTTCTTGAAACTTATTCTCTTTGATATATTTGTCATGCCACTTAGTTCTTTGATATTGAACTAGATCGGTTCTTAGAATTGCTTCTTGTCTGATCTCATCTAGCTCATTCAATTGCTCCATTCTATGCTTTTGAGCTTCTGATAAGTCCATTCCCAACTGAACTACTATCTTGAAGGTCTTGACTTGGAACTCAATGGGGAACAAGACTTCTTTCCCATAAACAAGTTCATAGGGAGAATGTCCTGTTGTATTCCTCCATGTAGTTCTGTAGGCCCACAAGGCTTCTGGAAGCCTTTTTGCCCAATCTCTTCTATGTAGATGAACAGTTTTGGTGATGATACTTTCAAGAACTTTGTTTGTGGACTCCACTTGACCATTTTCTTGTGGATGGTAAGGAGTAGATTTTCTGTGCTTGATTTTGTATTCTTCCATCAACTTCTCCACCAAATTTGATGTGAATTGGCTCCCCCGATCTGTTACAATTTCTCTTGGAACACCAAAGCGAGTAAAAATATCCTCATAAAGAAAATGAACAACTGAATTTTCAGTAGCAGATACTAATGCTTTAGCTTCTTCCCATTTAGTAACATAATCAGTGCAAACCAATATATACTTCTTTTGCTTCGATGGTGGATTAATTGGTCCAATGAAATCTAAAGCCCATTTTTCAAAGGGTTCAATGAGTACCTGTATTTGCAATGGCATTTCATTTGAAAGGGTAGGTTTCCCTACTCTTTGGCAGCTATCACACCTTTTGACATATTGTTTTGCATCTTTGAAGAGAGAAGGCCAATAATATCCCAAGGAAAGGATTTTATAGGCCGTCCTTTTGTCCGCAAAGTGTCTGCCACATGGTTCATCATGACATGCCTTAAGAATATCGGGCATTTCATCTTCCCTGACACATCTTCTGATCACAAGATCTGGCCCTGTTTTAAACAATTCGTTAGAAATCCATGAATATCTTGAACTCTCCTGAATAATTTTTCGTTTTTCTCTTGGAAATAAATGTGAAGGTAGTTTCCCTGTAACCAAAAAGTTAGCAATATCTGCATACCAAGGGGTCTTAATAGTTACTGCAAACAAATATTCATCAGGAAACTTATCTTCTACAGGAGAATCTTCTTTAGTATTCTGAATCCTAGACAAGAAATCAGCTACTGTATTCTGTTTTCCTGGTCTATCCAACACGGTAATATTGAATTCTTGCAAAAGTAAAAGCCATCTTGTCACTCTGCCATTAGTAACAGGTTTGTTCATTAAATATCTAATTGCAGAATGGTCAGTATGAATAAAAGTTTCATAGCCTTTTATGTAATGTCTAAACTTATTAATTGCATGAACAACAGCTAAGAATTCTTTTTCAGTCACAGTATAATTCAACTCTGTGGGAGTCAAATTTTTACTGGTGTAATAAATGGCATAAGGAATTAAATCTTTTTGACCCAACACAGCTCCAAGAGCTGTATCTGAAGCATCTGTAGAAATATTGAAAGGAAGTTTCCAATTTGGTCCTCTCAAGATAGGTGCTTCAGATATTCTTGTTTTCAAAGTTTCAAAAGCGGATTGACAATCAGGATCCCATTTAAATTCACGGTCTTTTGTAAGCAACTTGAAGAGTGGAGATGCTATTTTAGTGAAGTTTTCTATAAATCTTCTATAGTAACCAGTAAATCCTAGAAAACTTCTAACATTTCTTTGACAATTTGGAATAGGTAACTTGGAGATGACTTCAACTTTTGATCTATCAACCTTAATCCCATCTCCTGAAATATGATGTCCTAAAACAATCCCTTCGGTAAACATCATAAAGCATTTTTCATGGCTTAATGAAAGGTTTGTTTCTTTACATCTTATAAGAACTTTTTCCAAATTTTCTAATGCTTCTTCAAATGAATTACCATAAACTGTAAAATCATCCATATAATCCTCTACACAATCATGGATTAGATCAGAAAAAATTCCTAGTACTGCTCTTTGGAATGTTGCTGGTGCATTACATAACCCAAAAGGAAGCACTCGGTAGGAAAAAGTTCCCCATGGACAAGTAAATGTGGTCTTATCTTGATCTTGAGGTGCTACCTGAATTTGATTATAGCCACTAAAACCATCCAAAAATGAAAAGTACTTTTTACCTGCTAATGTATCTAATACCTGATCAATAAAAGGCAAAGGAAAGTGATCCTTCAAAGTTGCTTTGTTCAACTCCCTGTAATCGATGCATACTCTCCATTTACCATTCTTTTTAGGTACTATAACCAAAGGAGAAACCCATCGGCTATCTGAAATTGGATAAATGAAGTTTACATTGAGAAGTTTTTGGAGCTCTTCTTTCACTATCTCCCTAAGATTTGGATTCATCCTTCTTTGAGGTTGTCGGATTGGTCTACTGTTTTCCTCAATATAGATATGATGGATGCAAGTCTTAGGATCAATACCCTTCATGTCAGTATACTCCCATGCAAATGCAGTAGAATGTTTTTGCAAGATTCTGGTTAGTTCTTCTTGTTGTGACTTCTCCGGATGTTTGTTGATATTCAATGTCTTTTCTGGAAAAATCTCAAAAGCAGAATTACCAAACTCTTCCATAGAGTAGAGAGACATTTGTCTTGATGATAAATATTCTATGTCAGATTCCAACTGAAATTGTGTGGGGTCATATTCTGAAGTTATCTCAAAATTTTCTAATGTGTTCGGAATTTGACTATCCTCACTAATTTCAGAAATGGTAAAGACAGGTTGTATAGTGTTCTCATCATCGACCCATTCATTGTCTCCTATTTCTGTGATTGCTCTTGCTGGAGGATACAAATTGAATTTCTTTGTCGAATTACCATTAGAAATGTACATGTCTCCGGATCTACAACTAATAAAAGCATCAGCTGTGGCCAGCCAAGGTCTTCCTAAGATAATTGGATGTCCTCCTAGATTACTTTTGGGAGTCAAAATCATAAAGTCTACTGGATATTCCCAAGAATCTAAGGAGGCTGAAATATCTTCTAATACACCATCTGGTTTAATAACCGATCGATCTGCAAGTTGCAATAAAGTAGGTGTAAAAAGAAGGTTAGGAAGTTTTAACTGTTCCATAGTCTGTCTACTCATAATGTTGATAGCAGCCCCTAAGTCAATCAACGTGTTTGGAATTTCTATCCCATTTATATGTGTCTTGACAATTGGACTTCTTGGATCTACATATTTCTGCATGGCAATTTTTCCCATCATAATGTCTGCAATCTTTCCTACCAGGTGGATTCTTCTTGTGTCCTTTAGCTTTCTTCCTGGTCTTTTGAAACTCAACTCCTTTATGGTTTTTGCTAGAATAGGAATTTCTCGAATGGCTTGTAGCAATGGAATCTTGATACAAACATTCTTTAATTCATCTAGAAATTCATAGTTAGGCAACAAGATTTGTTTTTCCACCCCCTTATCAATTTGTAGTCTTTCCGGAAAAGGAGGTGTAGATGAAGATACAGGTTGCTCAACTATAGGAGTTGTGGATGTTAGCTTTTCTTTTTCTTTTTGATTTTTTGAATTTTGAAGAGATTCTTCCTCAGAACCCTTATTGACTTGAAGAGAGTCCTCCTCAGAGGTATCTTGCTCTTGAATGTCTATAGAAGGTTTTTCTAAAACTCTACCGGATCTGAGTTGTACATCGTTGAGAGGAACAATCATATAGGTAGGAAATTGTTGTCCTTCTACCATATAAGTAGTTTGAGGATTCTTATTGTTAGGATTTGGCAATGGCTGAGCTGGAAGTTGATTTGTCTTCTATTGGTATGGAAGCATGAGTTGAGGATTTGTATTTTGTTGAGAAGGTTGTTGTTGTGGAAATGGTAATGAAAGTTGTTGTGGATTTTGGCTTGGAAATTGTAGAGCTTGTTGATTTTGAAAAGATGGAGGATATTGATAAAATTGAGAAAATCTCCCATAAGGATTTTGCATCCCTTGTACCCATGGCTGATATAAATTTTGATGTTGGGGCCAAGATTGTTGCCAAGGAGTCCAATTTGGTGGGGTTTGAAGATTCATAGGGTTATTAAACCCTTGAGATTGTTGTCCCTGCCAAGGTCTCCTTGCGACAAAACAGAGAGATTCTACTGAATTTGGATCTTCTTGAAAAACAGCTTTGAGTCCGGGGATTGAAGGACAATCCTTGATCTCATGATTTTCTGAGCAAATCATACATGTTTCTACAACTTTTGCATCCAAGGGACATTCCCTTAAAGCATGTTTCTTTCTACATTTCGGACAAAAGATGGCTAAAGCATCTGTTTCTGCTTTCTGCTTGTTTTGAATTGTAAGGGTGTCTAGTTGTTCACTAAGACCCCCTAAGATATCAGTTTTAAACTCATCAAGCATATTACCAATCTCTGCCCTACTTACTGATCCAGTTGCAGATTTGTTAGCCCTAATAAGAGAAGAATCCCTAGGCCCTTTTCCAATTTTAGATCTTCCCCTTGAGAATTGGATACATAGTTCTGTTATATCATGAAATGGGAGTTGAGAAATGTCTCCTTTCCCCATCATGTTTAAAATGTCTATCCATTCATCTCTAATGGATTTTAATAGGAGGGATTTCAAGGTTTCATTATCTAAGTTGCTCATCTTTGCTCTTTTCAAGTTGTATTTAAATCTTTCAATTAGGTCTTCCAAATTTTCATCTTCTTTTTGCATCATTTTGAACACCTCATCCTTGTGATTGGTGG
Organism: Pinus albicaulis; assembly: GCA_034641835.2. Lineage (NCBI taxonomy): Eukaryota > Viridiplantae > Streptophyta > Pinopsida > Pinales > Pinaceae > Pinus > Pinus albicaulis. The sequence continues at coordinate 1,320,906,657 of CM076581.1, forward strand.
GCATAAAATAATCCAAGTATCTATCCAAAAATGTTTGTTTCATATCATTCCAAGTCCTGATAGATTGAGTGGCTAATCCCATGAACCATTTCAAAGCAGATCCCTTCAATGTTGAAGGAAACGGTTTGAGTTTTTGAGAATCTTCCATATAGTCATAAGTTCGGCACACTACTTCAAACTCAAACAGAAATGTTTCAGGATCCTCACTTCGCAATCCATAAAAGTTAGGAAGAACAGATGGTGAGATATTTTTCATTGTTGCATGAGTTTCCTCATCAACTATAGGGAATCCAAGAAAATTGTCCCTATTTCTCCCGTTATTTCCTTCACCATTGTTATCTTCATTATCTCCTCCTCCTCTACCTCCACCTCTATTTATTACTTCCTCTGCCATGATAGTTTCTTTAGAGTCCTTATAGTCCTCTAGTTCTTCTACCAAGGAAGGATGAGAGAAAGTTTCTTTGTTTTCTAAGTGGGTTTTAGTAGGTGGTATAGGAGAATCCTCTAATTCAGCTGTTATTTGACTTCCAAATATCTTAAGGCTAGAGGTAGATGGTGGTGAATCTGGTCTATGCCTTGAAGAAGATGGGGTTGTGAAAATCGAACTCTTGGCTTTAGCTATAAACCTTCCCCTAGAATCTCTTGCTCTATGCATGTCATTTTTTTTATATTTTTTAAAAAAGTTGGGCTAATAATTCTCTTTCTGATCTTCCAGATCACACTAGGTGCAAGAAGAGAGCATACTTAAGAAATTACTAAACCAATAACTCTCTTTTCTGATCCTCCAGATCACACTAGGTGCAAGAGGAGAGCATACTTCAAGAAGTTATCAAGTTTTTCCCTTCTTTTATGATTTTATGTTTTTTTTTTAAGAAATTGGCTACCTAGTTACACTTCCCCGGCAACGGCGCCAAAATGTTTGGTCAATTTAGTGTGTCCTAAATTGTTGCATTTAATTGTCAATCCGGGAATCGTAAGCTGATGAAGTGCGGCGCACTATATGTGCAAGATAACCTCTTTCTTAACTTTTTGTCGTTTGTGGTCTTTCTAAGGTAAAATGGAAATTTTAAAGTGAAAAAAAAGCTTGGTTATATTTATTCAAGGAAGTGATATCCCCTATAATGATTTACCAATCTCGAAACTTTAAAAGCAAATTGAAATTACAATGACAAAAGAAAGTAAAAGTGTATTGCTGAAATGAAAAGTGCTGCTAATCTAGTGAATCAAAACAAGAAACTAGTGAACATGAAAACTAAACTATTCTTGCTGCCAACTGAACACAAAAGAAACTACGCTTATGGAAATTCAAAATTGCAATGAAATAAATCTAAATCGGATTACATCAATTCATTTTCTGACCCTTCATCATTAGACCAGCTATGACTTGCGGAAGTAATCATAAACAACTTGTGTAACTGATTATTTAATTTGCAGAAAGTAAACTAATACTAAACCATACATACATAATTCAATCCCTCGCCATCAGTCCAGCTGTGGCTTTCGGAGGCAACTGAAGATGTCATACATGATTTAATATATCTAAATTTGCAGAAAAGGAACTAATTCTAAACTACACATTTCATCATGCAGCCCCTCACCATCAGTCCAGCTGTGGTTTTCGGAGGTAACTGAAGACGCTATGAGCAGCTTAATATATCTAATTTTACAGAAAGGAAACTAATACTAAACTACACATTTCATCATGCAGCCCCTCACCATCAGTCCAGCTGTGGCTTTCGGAGGTAACCGAAGACACTATGAGTAGCTTAATATATTTAAATTTAACTATTGAATCAGATAAACAAAACTGAAATGAACAAAGCAAAACTGAAGTTAAACAAATGCTATGAAAAGGAAACTAGCAGCAGAATAATGTCAGTTTCATATCATTAGCTAAATACTATGAAAATGCCCCGGGCTGTCTACCTAAAACCTGCACAAGAAAACTGATCAGTGATTTAATAATCATAAAAACATGAAAGACAAGAATGCAATGGAAATTAATGAACAGAAATGAAGCAACTATGAAATATGAACATGTAATGGGTTATGATACAATGACTGTTTAAAGAAATGAAATGAAAAATATAAACATTAATACACAGAACCTCGGCTGAGCAGGGGCCCTCTACACAGCTCTGGTACGATCCTCAACACGAATTAAATTGAAAACAGAGTCTTTTCACATTAAGAATCAGTTCATTACAGACTGGTAGTATTACGGCTCAAGGCAGCGTAATCACTACATAACAGAGTACGCACATCAACTATCAATTAACAACTCAACAGCTATGATCAACTAAAAACTATCAACTAACTCTACGTGCGTATGCAAACGCTCTATATAAAGCAATAAACTGTAACTGTCTCCTGAAGTTTATGATAGCAGCCAGCACGTAGACCACTAAGGCCACGGATATAGGAGTATGGCCATGTTGGAAAACGGATCTATGGAAGGTGGGTGCTTGAATTCAACTCCAGAACTTTGCATAGATGTCAATTAACCTCCGCAAGCTTAGAAACGGCCGTATGGATGTTTATATGCCACGAAACAGAGTCCAGCCGACATAGAACTCCATAGTTGACTTCCACGTGGATGGCTTTGACCGCGGCTTTCTTTGACGAATTTACTTGAACCAATAGGACACGAATCATGTCCTTGTCATTCCTAGCCTGCCCATGTGGCTCGTTTCCTTCGTAGACACCTGTAACATCGATTTCCACAAAATAGCTGCGGAAAGTTGCAGCAGCTGCGGAAAGTGACAAGTTTCCGCGGCTGTATGAACAAAATCTAAATCAAATAGAAAACACACAAACATAATTAAAAACCATGTTAGATACCCTTTTGCACATGATATTGACAATTTTGGAGGTTTAGGTGAGTGAAAAAGATATGGAAAAGTGTATGGAAAAGAGGAAAATTCGGGACTCAACAGGTAGACAAAGATGTCAAACCAGATTCTCCCAATAGTATCCACCGGAGTAGGGCCTCTTGCTACCATCCTCCATCTCCACCATGCAATATGGACAAGCCAAACTCCCCCAAAAGCAACCAAAGCAACATGAGATCTTGTTGCGTTTTTACCTCCTCATGTGCATCATGGAGTAAAAACATACTGATAGACATGTGAAGTGTCACATCTGCCCAATACAAGCAAACACCATTATTACACATCATCAGAGTACCATGCCAAGTTTTACACAATTCAAAACACATAGACATAGGAGATGGCATGTGATGGCCAAACTCTCTTAAGGACAACCAAAGTGAAAATGACTTCTTTTTCTGCATTCTATTATTGATACACAAGGAATGAGTCAAAAAAATATGAGCTATTGGGTGGTAACCATACTCACCCAAGAGAAACCAGCGCAATCATGCCTCCTTCTTCATTACATGAGTGTTATTCAAGGCATGGATCAAAGAAATAAGAGCTTTGGGTAGTAAAAAAAATCACCCAAGAGCAACCAGCATAACCAAGCTTCTTGCTAGCCCATGTCATATATCTTCAAGTGGTCATGCAACCCCTTACTTATCATCCTCACCCACTCATCCAATGTGGATGATGAATAATGTTCTGCATAAACATGGTACCCTCCTTTTCTAGAATACCATCCTCCTCAAACTGATGAAGAAATTTGCAGTCCATGATATGTTGAACTGCACCTCCAATGAGACCTCTCCATGAGATATTCTTCTCATAAATGGCCCTCCAAAACCAATAACGTTTTGGATCTACTGTAGGTAGAATTTTATCTTTGCGTTGTGAGATGCTCATCGAGAAAGAGTCATCTTGAAAGGGAAAAATATTGCCCATCTCAAGATGTCTACCATTTATCATCTTCTTCTCCATTGCTTCATGAGTGAATTTTTCATTTTATTTCTCCCATAAGGAATGGGTCCTCTTCTTCTCATTGTTGTTCATTAACATCATTGTAGATATGCAAGGTAAAACATGAGTTGTCTCAAATAAAGGCACAATGTTGAACTCATAGCGAGCCATTGTACATAGGATCATACTCATCCCATCTTCTGAAACTCCACATTTAAACTCAAAGGGTTGAATGTAGTTCATCAATGAAAAACTGGGATATATTTTCATCTCCTCCTTGATTAGATCAAGGTTTCTCTGTGCAGTCATATGATGTTGCTCTAAATCAGCATGTTGTTATAACCCTTGGTCATGCAATAGCCCTGAGGGCATGTCCCCATAAGTTTCAATAAGAGGTACTGAAACAATATGAGATGAAAATTGTTTCATACTTGGATCAACTGATGTGTGGGAACCTCTTGCAAGACCACAATAGTTCCTCCAACCAGAACAATAGTGTCTCCAACTGCTAGTAGTGATGATGGCTCCATCTCTACAGTTGTACGAGTGTTCGAATCTGTCTCCTCCTCATCATGCATACTATCAATCATGCATGGGGCTCCAAATATCAAGAACTCAAGACCATCTTGCAAATGTTCAAGCGATCCTCCTCTTGATGTAAGCACATATGCAGCTGGTGGTGGTAGAGGCTCCTCCTCCTTAGTGATAACGAGGACATCTTCCTTGGACTCTTCATGTACTATCTCCTGGATGATGGGAGATGTCAATATGTGAGATGTCTCTGATTTATTTATACCATACCTCTCCTTCAGTATTTGAATAAAATCTGCATAAGCAAACACTTTCATGTGTGACAAGTGACTGAACCACCAATCTATTCCTTCACCATATAGGTGCAGCGCTGCAAACTCCATAGCCTCTCTTTCTGACATAGGATATTTTATAAAGAAGGTAAATATTTCTTCCCTCCAAGCCCTCAATGTGTTTGTGGAAGATCCATAAAATGTAGGCAAGAATAATCTATGCCTCTTTCTTCTATTTCTGCTTCCAGATCTTCTCTCCTCTTTGAGTTGTAGAAACTATTGGAGAGAAATATTCTCCTTCAATGATTTTGGTTGTGACTTGTATTCAGTTAGATATTTACTTAGGGTCTCATGCCCCAAGCCTTCATCATATTTAGACCAGTCCTCTTTCACATCAAAGAAAGTGGATCTAGTGGAATAATGTGAAGCTCCTTGCTTCTCCGGTCTTCTTTGCTACTGAAAAGAAGTAATGGGACCTTCTTCATCTTGAAACCTTCTTGAGGTTTCTCTTTTCCTTTCTATTCTTGTTTCATTGATCTCTTTGGAGAGATCCTTCATATCTCTAAAGAAATATGAGGTAAAAATCAATCCCTCCATAGTATATCTCTACTATCTTCTTTTCATATGTGGTCAATAATGTCCACAAGCTGAGCCAAAGATCATGCTCTGGTACCACTGTAATATCCCAAAATAGGATAATGCATTGATACACAAACACAATATTTGTAACACAAAAAATGTACATGTAAAGATTGAACAATTATATAATGTACACAATATATGATCTCTTTTATTATTATTGGAGATGGATAAATAGTACAACAATGCTCAAATAGATGCACTCAAGCCAAATACATAGGCTAGAATGACCCTGAAAACATGCCAAAGAAGGCATTGCATAACTGGAGAGCTGTTGGAAGAAATTATTGCATTGTCCCTTTAGTAGATGATGTACATATGACTGTTGGCTGCATAGGTAAATGCATATCTATGGAAATATGGAGCTCTGATGATGCCAAGATTCAAGATGTGGGCTCTATGATCACAACCTAAGATAACCCAAAAAGGAAATTCCAAATCTATGAGATTGAAAATTTACCCTCTTGGGGTTTGATCCGTGGTTTGTTAGGTTATGCAGATCTGAAGCTAGATCTAATCATATGATGGCTGCAATATGATGTACAACCATATCTAAGCTTTGAGGGTTGATCCCTCCTTTAGATATCCAAGCTAGAGGCTTGAGATATTGTCTCTTATTCCTCCTCCTCAAGATGCAGCAACTGAATATACAACTGCTGGAAAAACTGCAAATAGGCTCTAGGCTGATGGAAATGGTGATGGAAAGGTGAGGGGATAATCCCTCACAAGATTCCTAGCTGAATTGCTATAAAATTCCTTCCTCCTCTGGATCTACAATGATGGACTGCACAATCCTTGATGGGACTGTTGCTGATAGGAGGTCAATAATATTTGACCTAATTCTAGATCTAAAATGAGGCCCTCGGAATGCTGATCTTGAAGCCCAAGGTGACAGGAATAATCCTTCACCGGTTCCTCAGCTGAAATACTGAAGACAACCTTCTCCTCTCAAACTGGTCTTTAGAAATAACACAATTTCTGAATATGGATGTTCTACAGAGAGTAATAACAATATGGCACCAATGCCTAATGATGAAACAACAGCTCAAAATACCTTCATAGAGTAGGCACACAAGTCCCCCATGGGTAAGGGTCGGATTCCCGCTCGGGAACACCCTATGCTAAAGAGCACTACGGACTTAGCTAAACAACATAAGAGTGCATGGAATGTCAAAAGACAACTCCAGATCTAAATAGATCATTAAATTATAAACTAAAGCCTCCTCCAATGTTGCCTTCATCTTCCTTGTATACAAATTGAGCCTTCCCAAGCACTGGCCCACCTCTAAACTACGTTGTTCATGTGGACATAATCCTCCATGGTTGATTGTGTTGTCTCTCCAAGTCCTTCATCATGTCTACATGCAAATTGCACCCTCTCCATCATGTGTGCATTAAATGCACTACTTCCTTCACCACTTCATCATGAATTCTCTATGATCTTACATTAGATTCCCTCCATGATCTCAATTGACTGCTTCAACCTCCATGATCTATCTCATTAATAAGACATGATCTCCACTCCATTCACATTAGTAGCTACTCCACTGCTCCATTATGTAGATATATGCTTAATTAATCCACATTCACACATCAAAAGTGGATCTTTATTCATATTTGAGGATTATGGGTCACTCCACCATTTTATTTACTTAATTAATTAAGAAAGTTAAGAACTCTAATATTCCAAATATCATGTGAAAATTTAGGAATATTACAGTGGTGGACAATATTAAATGTACAATGCCAATAATTATTAACATTCATAAAATTGACCATTTGTAATGTTGATTGTGTGCCAAGATTTCTCAAAATATAAGGGGCTTGATGGCCAATTACCTCAAAATTTATGAGAAACATGCATTTTACAAGCCAAACTTAGCTTTCAAGTTGTACAGTAACATCATTGTCCCCAACTGGGTAGACGTTGACAAACTGCCAGGTCAAAAGAGAGGGGTGGTGGAAGAAAATTTAAGGCTTTCGAAAAAGGTATCAGCGATATGAGCATCATCCCTTAGTTGATCACCGTTCTGAATGCATCTAACAACATTGTATCCATGGAAGTCATATCCCTTAAGTAATCATCCATACCAACCTCTATTTGATTGCCTCCATTTCCAGCTTGTGAAGAACTACTATTGTTGTAGTCTTTCCTAATTGGTGAATCTGGATGTAGTGGGAATTGAATATGTGGTTGATTCAACCATTCTTGAGATTGTTCCTCTTTGATTTTTTCTCTTAAATTTAGCCTTCTCTCGATTTGACATTGTCGTGGGGTGCAACGAAATATGGTAGGTAGGTCGCTCATCATCACTAGAATCCTAATCATTTCAAAAAATATATTTGAAGATGATTAATAAAATATCGATGATATCAAATAGTAAGAATGTCAATGCATGATTAATTGGCTTGACATTGAAATCATTACATTATACCAAATAATTATTACTATCATTATCCCAGGATTGTGGCTAGAAGATGGCATGTTACAATGGGAAGGTTGAAGTGGTTTCCCATTTTCATCTCCCAACGGCGCCTTACAATATGCTGCTCCTGATAAGAGCTTTCGACATTTTGGAACTGTTTGAATATTTTATGCATATGAACTCGATTATGAATTTGCATGAACTTGCAAATTTGTATACATTAATTTTATTCAGTTGATTGACATGCATTAGTAAAAAAATTCAATTAGATAGTGAAAATATAAATAAAATATGAAGTAATTATGTCTCGAGATGGATAGGGAGAACTCTGTGATGGACTTTGAGAAATATTGTGGAATGAGATGGATTTTGAAGAATTTTCCATTTGATATAATTATGATATTTTCTCCCTGCATTTGAGAAAAATAAACAATAAATTTTGGTGTACATACCTAAAATTAATTTCGGTTCCTTAAAAAAGGACTTATTGTTATCGAGGCTAATGTACTATAAACCACACTGGTGCGATTTTGTTACCAGACGCACTGGTGCTGTTAGTTAACAAACACACCGAATATTGGCAAAAAAAAAACTACTTTATTTTTTTGAAGTGAAAAAGAAAAGCGGTAAACTGAAAAATGAGCGGCAAATTATTTTCGGAAATCTAATTTCATAAAAAGTTCTTTAAATAGTAAAATCTATTCATTGTTTCAATATTTTTTCAAAAATTTTCAGGGAGGGATTTGCACGAGAGACATACCTGGAGCAAAAGAGCACTGTGGAACAACAAAATACTTTTGAAAAACAACACTATTCAAATAATCAAAATTTGAAACATCTGGTGATTCACACAAAAGCCCTGTAGTATAGTAAAAATGTTAAATTTTACTGTAATAATTTTTTTTATATAGTTTATGTTATATTTAGTACATGCATAATAAACATTTTAAATTTTACTGCCCATTTTACTAATAAAATCATTTAAAATATCTACTCCTATTTACATTTAATTAAAATTCATAAAAAAAAAACAAGGAAATCCAATCTTACAATAAACCCTTGCTTCTTCTTGTTTATGTGACTGCAAAAATTCACAATTTGGGCTTTCCATTTTAGATTTATAGGGTTTTTATTGCTATATATATAGGTGTATGACATCTAACCCACAGGACCATTTGCAGAGTGAGATCCCAATCCCTATCGGCCCTTGCACATTTTTTTTGTATTATGCCTATGTTTATGTTATGGATAAGTAATGTTGAGGGATACATCAGTAGAATGGAAGCAGTGTGATTGGTGGCATGATGGAACATGCCAAGGACCCTAGAAGCAAGGTTGCTTGTTAGAGTCAGTGTGTGATATATGGATGTGGAGTAATACTTTGATGTATATGTTGTACATATTGTACTTGTGATGTTGTGTACATATGGTTTTGTGTATATATGATACTGTATACATGTTGTTTATGCAGTGTCGAGTACATATGGTGCTATGTACATGATGGATATGTAGTGTTGTGTACATATTTTATTGTGCGCATGTTGGATATGCGGTGTTGTGTGCATATGGTGCTATAAGCATGTTGGATATATGTTGCTATGTACATATGGTGCTTTGTGCATGTTTCATATGCGTTGTTGTGTACATATGGCATGGTGTGCATGTTGTACATATGGTGCTATGTACATGTGGTGTTGGGCATATGATTGTACATGTGGTTTCGTGTACATGTTGTAAATGGGGTGTTGTGTGCAGTTGGTGTTGTGTAGATGTCGTGCATGTTGTGCTATGTACATGTGGCGTTGTGTAGTGTTATGTACATGTGGTGTCATGTACGCATTGTGTACATGTGGTACTGTGTACACGTTGTGTAAGTAGTGTCGTGTGCGTGTGGTGTTGTGTACACATTGTGTAGGTGGCGTTGTGAACAGGTGGTACTGTGTACATGTTGTACGTGTGGAATTTTTGTACATATGGTATTGTGTACACATTGTACATGCTTTGTTGTGTATATTTGGTATGGTGCTATGGGTATTGTGTAGTCGTTGTATCGCGACATGTGAATTCATGGTATTGTATGGTGTGTACATATATGTATTGTGTGGTACACCAGGTGTGTGTGTGTGTGTGTCAGGTTATACATCGGGTGTATGTGTCGTATTATACACCGAGTGTATGTTTTGTGTTGTACGTCAGGTGTAGGTGTATGTCTTGTGTTGTGTGTCGAGTGTGGGTGTATGTATTGTGTTGTGTTTTATGTCATGTGTGGATGCACACGTTGTGATGTACACTGCGTGTATGTGTACGCGATTGAAGAGAAGAAAGAGGAACTAGGTATTTTATAGATGTGGCAACCGATTCAGTGTGTGTGCAGAAAGAAAAAAGGCAGAAGTAAGGACTGATGAAGGATAAGTATTGGTATTTTATTTTAGTTTTATTATGCATGTGATCTATTATTTTGACTTATGATGGTTACATGTGATCTATGATTTTGGCTCATGATGATTATATGTGATATATGATTTTGATTATGATGGTTGTCTTTCAAGCTAACCAAATGTGATATGTTTATACATGGTGATTTGATAAAACAACTAGTTTGACTTGTTGCGGCAGAAAGGGAACAAGATTTCAAGTGTACCTTATTAACAGGCCATCGATGAGGTATGATTTGAATTTATTTCAATTCATTTTGATTCTAATGGAAATTATGTGCTTGGTACAGGAAATCATGAAATTCTCAGTTGGGTGGTTGAAAATGACTGAAATAATTAGCAACAACAACAAAAGGAATTGAAACAAGAATAAAAATGTTGATAATGCACTTCAGGAGCAGGGCCATTGAAGGAAACTAGTACTCAATAATGTCCATTGATTTCCATGAGCATCTTATGACTAGTATGATGGTTTTGAGGCAAGTATATGCCTTGGTTTTTGTATCTTCCTTATCCAAGTGGATATTGGTGGCCACCCGCCTATTCAACTTTGGGCCCCACCATTGTCTCTTTCATTTTTTCAGTTTTGGCACAACTTACTATTTTTAGCATTTTTTCGGGTCCTCAACTTCCGAAGCCGTTTTGAGTCCCTAAATGATGTTTTTTTGGAAACCCGAGAGAAACATGGGTCCATGGATTGATGTTTCTCTCAAAAAAATTTGTATTCCTCCGATAGATCTTTCTAACAAGGTATGGTGCATGTCTAACGGAGATCGTATGCCAAAGTTACGTCCCCGGGAAGTTGAAACACCAATTTACCCAAACGGGGCCCATAGTTTTTGTGCTTCATCTCCTAGGGTTATATTTTTGGATGTTTAGGGTTTTCCATTGTATTTAAATAATAAATAGGCCCTCGAGCCTCATTGTAACATAGTTCAGAGGCCTGTAGCTTCCACATCTCTTCTCAGAGATAAGATACCAGTGCCCTAGATAGTTTATTTCCATTCTGTCTGTAAGCAAATTTCAGTCATTTGGTTTTAATGAAATGAAGTCTTATTTCCATTGCATATTTTTATTTATGGTTATATGTGTATTCTGTTGCATTCCTGCATAAATCCGAATCAGTGGTATCAAAGTGGTCTACATTTTCTCAATCCTTCTTTGCATGTCCCTAACAAGTTTGAGGTAGAAGGAGTTAGGGCTCGATTTGGTTAAACCTTTGCAAGATCAGCCTCGCAAACCCCTATGGTCACCCATGGGGGACAAAAAAAAGATGAGGGAGCAGGAGATCCTATCAATATATTGCTCGAGGAGGCCCTTGAAAAACAAAGGAATTCGATGATGGATAACTTTTCCCAGATCCCTCAACGACTGCCCACCGGTGGCGCATCTGCGTCCAACAGCCACTCTGGAGGTGCGACTCCCTTTAAGGTACAATTAAACTTTGAAATTCCCATATTTGAGGTCAAATAGATGCAGATGTTGTAGATAGATGGTTGAATATATTAGAAGAATATTTCTCAGTTCATGACTTTTCCGATCGGGAGAAGATTATTTTTTCACTCCTCAAAGCTACCCCCCATGTCAAGGACTGGTGGGAAACCTACTGTGAGAAAAATGATGAGACATAATCCTCTCTATTCTCAGCCATACCCACTTGGAATTCTTTCTGAGACACCATCAAGGAATAATACTATCCCATGGGGAGCTATGAGGGAAAGTACATACAATGGACCACACTACGACAACAAAGGGATCAATATGTGCATGAGTTGACGAATCTATTCCATACCCTGTGCACAAAGTTGGGTATCAAATATTCTGAGAAAAAATTGGTGCTAAAGTATAGTAGTTGTCTGCATAGATACATTCAGGGGGAAATGGAGTTCCTCGACATCTCCTCGCTTGGTACAACATACTGGTATGCTGCCAAGATTGAGCAGAAATTCAAACAGAAGAAGCGAGACTTTGGATTTGCGAATCAAAATCAAGGGAAAGGTTCCACCGAACTGCAGAACAAAGGACAAAGCCAAGGCATGGCAGCCTAAGACAACCTTCCAAAGTTGCAAGAAAAAAACAACACCGCAAAGCCAAAGAAGGACATGGGAAAGTGGTGTGAGTTTCATAAGAGCTCCACTCACAACACAAGTGAGTGTCAGGCTAAACAGTCATTGGTGACTGAGATGAGGACTTCTGAATCAAATTCATGCTTCGAATCTGAATTAGAACCTGACAAAGGGAATGAAAAATGGAAACAGATTATTGATGCGAATCCCAATTCCATTGTTTCCACTGCAAAGATCCACAAGGAGTGACCGGAAGATCCAGAGGAGGAGGAGCGTCTCTTCCACTCCCATATGTGGGTAAAGGGTTCCTCTCTACAGTTCATTGTCGACAATGGGAGCTAAATGAACCTCATTTCAGCAGACGTCGTGAAGCAGTTGGGCTTGCAGACCACAACACACCCACAACCATACACCATCGAGTGGCTTCACCAAGGACATGATCTCCACGTCAGCCAGCAATGCCACCTTCCCTACAACATCAAGCCCTTCCGGATGAGGTATTATGTGACATTGCTCCTCTTGATGTTTGTGGTGTATTATTAGGCCAACCATACTTGTGGAAGCGACATGTTGTGTATGAGTCTCAACCTCGCATTGTTATTGTTACTTTGGGAAATAAGTTGTACAAGATACCAGAGGCACCACTGCCTGCTGTTATCTCTTTGGTTACTGCAAAACAATGCAGTAAGCTCATTTCCAAAACCAAGAAATTTGTTTTCCTGATGATCCGCCCCCGGGGCAATAAGAATAGTGTGGCGATGACCTCAAAATAGGGCTCCTCTGCGTGACAGCAACAAATGGACAAGGTTGTGGAAGAGTATGGGGACATCTTCACCTCACCCATAGGGGTGCCTCTGCACTGTCAGATCAAGCACCCCATTGATATGACCCCAGGTGCACCGCTACCCAATGGACCGATCTATCGGCACTCTGTTCTAGAGAACGATGAAATCAAGAGGCAAATTCAAGAGCTACTGCAGAAAGGTCACATTCGACCGAGTTCATCGCCCTGTGGGAGCTCGATCGTGTTGGTACAGAGGAAGGATGGGAATTGGAGACTTTGTATTGATTATCGGGCATTGAACAAGATCACTGTTCGAAATAGGTACCCAATCCCACAGATTGATGACCTTCTAAACCAACTCAAAGGGGAAAAATATTTCAGCAAGATCGACTTGAAGTCTAGGTATCACCAGGTACCAATCGAACCCTTCGATGTGTGGAAGACTACCTTCAAAGCCAAGGAGGGCCTTTTTGAATGCTTGGTCATGCCTTTCGAGTTGAAAAATTCTCTCGCAACCTTCATGAGGTTGTTGTACGACATCTTGAAGCCATTCACCAACTCATTTTTAGTGGTGTACTTGGATGACATTCTGATCTTCAGCCAGACTTGGGAAGAGCACCTCCACCACATCCAACAATTCCTCCAAACAATGCGGCAACACAAGTTGTGTGCCAATTTGGAGAAGTGCACTTTCAGCGTGACCCAAGTTCAATATCTAGGATACATTATTGATGAAAGGGGGGTGCATGTGGATCCAACCAAGATCCAAGTCATTTGGGATTGGCCAGCCCCGACCACTCTAACAGAGCTTCATAGCTTTCTCGGTCTTACTAATTTCTACCGCAGGTTCATGTTGGGATTCTCTCATGTCACTTGGCCCGTGAGTCAAGTCACCAAGGGAGGAGCAAAAGAAAATTTATTTTGGCCGGAATCTCAACAGAAGGCATTCGTAGAATTGAAACATCGTCTTTTCGCTGCCCCAGTGCTCACATTACCAGACTTGCAACAACCATTTGAGATCGAGACAGATGCCTCTGACTATGCTATTCGTGTAGTTCTTACTCAACAGGGGCATCCAGTGGCATATCACAATGAGACATTTTTCGAAACAGTCTGCACTTGTGAAAAATAAATTCATTCCATTGTGCAGGTTTGTCGATAATGGAAGCATTACATTTTGGGGAAGGAAACAATCATCCACATAGACCACCGACCCCTGCAATTCATACAGACACAAGGGAAGTTGCAAAATGATCGCCATCAGAAATGGTCCACACATCTGCAACAATTTCATTTGAAAATTAACTACAAGAAGGGTAGCACCAATAATTTTGCAAATTGCCTCAGCCGACCACCGATCGTGGCGCAAAACTCCGTTATCAACTCTTGTGGGCACGAGACTTCTGATTGCTCGCTTCTCTACAAGAGCAATCCAGAATTCGGCCATAGATACAAGGCACTCTTGGGGGGTATGCAAGTTCCAAATTTTCACCTCCAAGATGCATTTTTATGTCACTTGGGACACCTTTGTGTTCCTTCAAGTGAGCGCGCCAAGATGATATGGGAAGCACACTACGGTCAAGTCGCTGGGAATTTCGGGGTTTTTGGAGAGGTAAATCCCCTCTGCAGACAGAGGTGATCCCTACTAGCCTAGATCGGGTCTAGCAACAATCAAGTCACGCAAAGACGCAGGTTCCTAGTTACAAAAAGACCAAGATGTGATAAGAATCCTACCTCAAATCCCGTGCAGTTGTCGTTGTAGAGAAGATGGCGTTTAACATCCCTCGCTTGACAGATCACGATCCTTCCGTTCGACACATCTGGACACCTATACACGTGCAAGGAAACAACAACACACAATGTAAAATCCAAAGCATGTAACCATATATCAGTCAGAGAAGATATAATTCATAGCATAAGAAATAAACAAATGAATGGAACCATAATCAGAGTTGCTTATTATTAATAACAATGAAAGAAAGATACAACCCAAGCTCTGACACTGGATCTTCCTTCGGCGGGTCGGCAGCGGAGCACATCTCAATGAAGCTCGTTGGGAAATGGGACAAAGCTCTCTCTCTTCAGCTTGGCTCTTAAAGGCTATCTGGCAATAGTATCCTTGCTACAGATTTAGCTCTCAGTACTAGCTTGCTAAGGGAAAATGGCAAGCTTATATAGATGGTGGAAGGGGAGTTGGGATCCCTACAATTGTGGGACTGGCCCTATCCTCAAGGAAGCTTCCATGATAGGTGGAAAAGTACTTCCCCTACATGGAGATTCGAAGCCAAACCTCCCAACTCATTTTAGAGACTCGTTGAGGAGTTTGTTGGAATAAAAATTCCGCCATTTATTTTTAAAAAACAATCCTTATTAAGCTTGGTGCGAGCAATACACTGGGACAAAGCGCCAGTTGACACACCCTCTTTGGTGGATTTTCCCCATTGGCGCAAGGGCTAAACTAGCTGGTCACACTAAGGCCAAAAGACCTATTTTTTAGGGTTTTTCACAGGAAACTGTCTTCAGGGGAATGATTGTCCTTGTCAAGGGGGATGCCATGAAAGTGGTTTCAGGTCATGTCATTGCTCACAGGTCACGAAAAATTCCCTCCAATGTGTGGGACGGGGGATTGCAGGGATGGTGACAAATTAATGTGTAACAGATGCCCCCTAAAGCATGAGGCCCGAGAGAGAGAGAGGGGTGAAATTCTTTATGAGAACGTGCCCAACTGAAAACACTGCCGTCGGAAAACCTGTGTAGACAAGTACAACTAATATCTTAAATACATGAGATGTGGTATGGGCACAACCATCCATAATAGAGTGTACAATAAACCAGATCCGAGGCATGGACACATCCATCCAGTGAGGATCAGTAAATAGGCTCAAGTATGGTCGCAGCCATCCAATCAATGAGTCATGTAGCCAATCATGATAATCCACAAAATCCGTAGCCTAGATTCCATCAGAAAAAATCCAAGGTCTTGTGCTTTATCTCGACCTAAACAGAGTACAAGTCCAAGAATGTGGATAAGTGAGCTGAAGTCGAACATGCAAGAACATCATCTGATTACCAGCCAATGATGAAAGCCGTTAACAAACGCGAGAGGAACCACCAATAATGACGATGGCCCTCAAGGTATTATAGGTACAATCCACGGAATTTTAGCAGTGAGCTGGCGTCGAACACCCACAGAATCATTCAATCAGAGGCCAATGATGAAAACCCCACGTCGAATGTGAATAACCTGCCATTGAGGCATGCAGGCCCCAAGGTACCTGAAGGATGTCTCTAGATCAAATTCCTGGATAATGAGCTGGATTCGACAAGAAGTGACCTTGATCGAAGGTGGGCCATAGTGTTTCCCACATCATCGACACGAGACAGAGGAACATAATGTTTGTGAATCAGGATCAGATGAGAAACAAAGGAGGGTTGAAAACTGCAGAGGTCAAATTCTCTTGAACATATCGGCGACACGACAATGGATTTCGCAGTATTTGACATCAAAAGATCTGAGGTCATGACGACGAGGCAAAGATCAGATGAGTGGTCAAAAGGGATTACCCAAACCCATGGAGGCAAGCAGAGAAACGAGATGAGATGTCCCCAACCCGACATGAACGCAGACAAGTGCCATGTTCAAGAGCGACATACTGCTGACATGACGATGATACTGGTTTCATTTTCCCCACCATTTATGGCGAGTACCCCAATTATTTTTGAAAACAAGCTTGAAGGGGATAGCATATGCTTGTGATATAATTTTGTCCTTCGGACAAATCCAACCTAGTACATTTAACGAGCCCTAGGAAGGAGAAACTCGAGTATCGTCATTATGACAGAATCCGATGTCATCAGGGTTTAACAAGTCTAACAAAGGAAGAACTCAGCGTCTTTTCATATTTAGAGAGTTTGAAAAGACAGTGGAAAAGTAAACTCCAACAGTCCCTTTTCGTAGATAGTTCCTCAGATCCGAAAAGGTAGAAAACTGTGTCTGAGAAAACCTCCTAGTTGTGATCGGCTAGGGTATTCCTTTTTCGTAAATAATCTATCCCAGTCCGAAAAAGGGGTAAACGTATACTGGGTAGATGTCATTTCGCATCCAATTTAACAAGCTCAAAACAACAAGCGACTCGGCGATCTTTTCAGTTTTAGAGAGTCAAAAAAGAGCTGAAAGGTAACTCCTCCTAGAGGAACGAGTGGTATAAAGGGTAGCAACTGGTTCGGGTGATGGTGGAATTGCTTAGAACAAGTAAAGGTTGAGAGGCTAGATAACAAGACCACTCATCACAGTTGTTCCTTAGGAATGGGTAAAACAA
The DNA here is from genome assembly GCA_034641835.2 of Pinus albicaulis. Taxonomy (NCBI): domain Eukaryota; kingdom Viridiplantae; phylum Streptophyta; class Pinopsida; order Pinales; family Pinaceae; genus Pinus; species Pinus albicaulis. The sequence continues at coordinate 1,320,923,962 of CM076581.1, forward strand.
TCAAGTGAAGGCATATGATCGGCCAAGCAGATAGTGACGATGGAGTGAGAAAACCAAGGCTCATCTGGAAAAATAGGCTAATAAAATGGCAATCATAAGAGGTAAAATAGGAATGGTTTCATTTTTACACAAGCTTGAAATTAGGAAACTCTGCTTGAAGTTGGTTTCATTTTTACACAAGCTTGAAACAAAGATAAACTATGCTTGAAACCGGTTTCATTTTTACACAAGCTTGAAACGGAAACAAACTATGCTTGAAAAAGTAATCATACCCCCAGCATGGTGACTCAATTCAAGGTACATGCCCCCCAAGCTTCAATCCATATGAAAGGTAGATGGAGTGAAGGTTCAAGTTACGAGATCAAGAGAAAGACTCGACTGGGATTTTATGAGATCTTATCAAAGACTCGAATTGAACGGGAAAGTGTTTCATTGTTTTAACGAGGTTGACACATTAAAAGAACTATCCTCAGGATGCCTTGTTTCATTTTTTAAGGAGCTTGACACAAGAAAATGAACTGTGCTCTAACGACCTTATTTCATTTTTTAAGGAGCTTGACACAAGAAAACGAACCATGCTCCGACAAACCTTGTTTCATTTTTTAAGGAGCTTGACACAAGAAAACGAACCATGCTCTGACAAGCTTGTTTCATCTTTTAAGGAGCTTGACACAAGAAAACGAACTCTACTACGATAGAACTCATCATAATGAATAAGAAGTCAAAGCTTCCAAGAGTTCCACGTCCGATGGAAGGAAAACATCTTATAAGTCTGGACCCAATGCCCCCAGCACATGATGCACCACGGCACTATCACTGAATACGAGCATAGGACAGGTAGCCACATAATTGACATGCGACGAGGATAACACAACTTGTGGATAAAGATCCAGAAGGGATGATGGTGGACTAGCTGCCATATTCGGACCAAAGAACGCAAGTTGATCGATGGTCACGATCTGACCTTGGTGCGGAAAACACATCACACGAAAGAGGGAGGAGACAAGCGCTCCCATGGAATAAGTATAATCACAGCCCAAGAGTAAATTAAAGTCCAAGGGACCAGGAACAACCATCATTTCCATATGGATAGTTTTCCCTCCCAAAGTAACAAGAAACTTCGGAAGTATCCCTAACAGTTGACTAGTTCTTCTATTAAAGGCCAACAAATTCTGCGTAATAGGAATAAGTGGCGGCGAACCGAGAGCTTTCCAAGTAGTTGAGGATAGAATACTAACAGATGCGCCTTCATCTATAATAGTTCTGGGTATGACAAGATCGAAGGTTTGTACCATTATCTCAAAAGGCACGTAAGACGGAAGGCGGTATCCGAAAAATTGACTCCAATCAAAGGAAGCGACCAAACTACTCGGAGGGGCTACCATCGAACCGAGATGGTCTTCCCTTGGTGTTACGGGAGAAGAAGGAGCATCCTCCACGACTTCCATCACAGAGTCGGGTAGGGTATCCTCTCAGACCTCCATCACGGGAGGTGGAGGAGCCGCTTCTTGAGGTGTAGGGACAAGAGAATCTTTCTCCAAGTCCGAAGAATTTGAAGAAACAAGAAGAACATGAGGGGTGTGAGATCCACTCTCAACGGAAAATACCTGGTGCACCATAGATAGGGTCAGCTCAACCGATCCCACGACCAATGGTTGGTCGGCAACGGATTCCTAAATTTCAATTTCTAGGGGAGAAGGATCGACCAAGGATGAATCTTGACCAATCGTTGAATCAACTGGTGAAGGACTTAAATAAAGTTGTTTGTAACCAGCCGGAAGGGATGGTGTAGAAACAGTAGAGTTTTCCAACACTCTCTTGGCTTCATCCATGTAAGGACAAAGGTGAATGGGATGATGCCCTTCACACAACTTACAGGGCTTGGTAATCTTACCCTGTTTCTTATGAGTCTTATCAGAACTAGTCGAAGGTGTGCCCCCAACCTGACTCCCAGAAGCCAAAGGCAACGGCGGACGACCGTTGGACCATACTTCAAGTACCTTGGGAATGCCAAGGCAATCTCGAAGAAGATGGTTTCCCTGGCACAACATGCAAGGGAACTTAACTTTCTGTGGAGGGTTGGAAGGTTTATCAAGAGGAGATGTTTTAGAAGAAATAGTTGCAGCCTTAGCCTCTCTCTTATCGGACTTCTTCTTCTTTATCTTCTTCTTCTTCTTCTTAGCCACCTGGGTACTAGAATCCGAACTTTCACCAGGCGAAGTAGAAGAGGAGGATGTAGAAATAGGTGAAGAAGGGGATATGTCCACCTTGGAATCAACATGGTGTTGTTCAGGCGGAGTGACTGATTGAACAGTAGCAGAGACATTCGGGACCACAGAGGTTGAAAACAACCAAACAGGAAACCTAACAGTTAACCCGGGAAGGGACAACGTTGCCATATAAGGAGCACCAACATTTCCAAAAGTAGGAAAAGGACCAGGATTCCCATCAGAGGGGATTCTTTGGTCGGTGAACTCCAAAAAAGTTGCCATAGGAGACGACCCAAAACAACACCCTAAGGAAACTAACTTTAACCAGGAATATTTCGTGGGCAGTTAATTTTAAAACACTAAAACCAAACTCTGTTGTTTCATATTTTAAGAGTTAAGAAATAAGAAAAAGGTGACTCTATTGCTTTCAGTTTGGAAACAAGCGTGAAAGGACAAGCGCTTGACAATCTTTTCAAATTTAGGGAGTCAGTAAAGATCAAACTGACTGCTCTGGTAATCTAGGTAAGAGGTGTACCAAGTTTCTGTGAACTGCAATATACACCTTGGTGATCAAATGAAAGAGAAATGACCAAGGACTTTCCGTACGTGCAGGTAGTCTCCCCGAATGCTGTGTTCGGTGTATCACGGCTACAAGGTGGCAGACTCGGCTTCCTATGGATAAAGGATAGCAACCTAATGGGGTCTCCCTTTATATATGCGATGGTACGGGGAGCACAAGTCCGTACTAGTGTTGTCTAAAGCCAGATGGTGAACGACAGCGACTAGGTTTAACGACGCCGGAACACGTCACTAGCCTAGACCTCTAAAATGTTTTGTTAGGTTTCAATGTTGCCTTAGGTTGATTGAATAAATTTTATGGTTGATCTTCAATTATGTCTCGGTTTCAAGGCCCTACCGCATGTTATGTCTCAAAAATCCTCTAAATGCACAATACATGCCATAATATATCACTTTGTTCAATGAATAGCTAACTACGGGAAGGTTGAGAGCTTTTCAAACAATAACAAAATGATCACAAAACAACCACTACTGTCTCTAATGCATGCTAATGAAACTAAAAGCTTTTCCTTTAGAGTTATATAACACTAATAATGCAGAAAAGTTTTCAATCTTCACTAACTAATCAAGAGCAAAAGATTTGTTTCTGTATTTTCAATGTTTAAGAGCAAGATGCACTAAACGAAATGAAAACTAATAAAGAAACCAATTTGAGAAGTGATTGCGAGAGATAAAAAACAAGCAATATCACTCAATACAAAACACAATCAGACCTCAAACTGATGGAGAAATCCCTCAAATCAAAGAGGAATCCCAAAGACTCATACAAACTGTGTAATCTAGGCTCAAAATGAGACAAAGCGAAACTCAAATGAAAAAGAGAGCAATCACTCAAATAACGCAATGATACAATGAAAAACCACCAAACGAATGCAAAGAAGAGAAAAAAAAGTTGATTAAACGAACTAAAACCAAAAACTCCCACGGGAGGCTCAGCACACAATAGCACCTAGATGCCCTAGGGATAGAATGTAAAGCCGATAGTAGAGGGAAAACAACCGGAGGATGGAGGTTAAACACAGTCAATCAGGACTTCAAAGCAATGAGGCAGTCGAAAAAATGACACCAAAACCAAAAATCAAGCTCAGAAGGCTCAGAAACAAGCAAACCCTAGCACCACACAGGGTTGGCGCAACTGTCTGGCTGAATCTAGCGCCAGAACAGGATTGGCGCGGGGGCCTAACTAGCAACAAGTGCCAGTTGGCATAACTGTAAGGTTGAAAAGCGCACCAATCGAGTTTACTAATGACAAAAATAAAAAAGAGCAAACAGGGAGCATATCAGGTATGGTGGGGGCTGAACAGAGGTTTTACACCAGAAGGAGACAAACTAGAAGAGCTGATCAAGCAGAAAAAAGCCAAAAGCAACCAAAAGAGACAAGACAAACTCCAATCAAAGTCTCCCCAGTAGAGTCGCCAGTTTGTTGGAGAGGTAAATCCCGTCTGCGGACAGAGGCGATCCCTACTAGCCTAGATCGGGTCTAGCAACAATAAATTCATGCAAAGATGCAGGTTCCTAGCTACAAAAATACCAAGATGTGATAAGAAGCCTACCTCAAATCCCACATAGTTTTCGTTGCAGAGAAGATGACGTTTCCCGTCCCTCGCTTGACAGATCACGATCCTTCCGTTCGACACGTCCGGACACCTGTACACGTGCAAGGAAACAACAACACACAACGTAAAATCCAAAGCATGTAACCATATATCAGTCAGAGAAGATATAATTCATAACATAAGAAATAAACACATGAATGGAACCATAATCAGAGTCGCTTATTATTAATAACAACGAAAGAAAGATAAAACCCAAGCTCTGACGCTGGATCTTCCTTCGGCGGGTCGACAGTGGAGCACGTCTCAATGAAGCTCGTCGGGAAATGGGACAAAGCTCTATCTCTTCAGCTTGGCTCTCAAAGGCTGTCTGGCGATAGTCTCTTTGCTATAGATTCAGCTCTTAGTACTAGCTTGCTAAGGGAAAATGGAAAGATTATATAGATGGTGGAAGGGGAGTTGGGATCCCTACAATTGTGGGATTGGCCCTATCCTCAAGGAAGCTTCCATGATAGGTGGAAAACTACTTCCCCTACATGGAGATCCGGAGCCAAACCTCCCAACTCATTTTAGAGACTCGTTGAGGAGTTTGTTGGAATCAAACTTCCGCCATTTATTTTTTTTAAACAATCCTTATTAAGCTTGGCGCGAGCAATACAATGGCACAGAGCGCTAGTTTGCATGCCCTCTTTGGTGGATTTTCCCCATTAGCACGAGGGCTAAACTGGTTGGTCGCACCAAGGCCAAAAGGCCTGTTTTTAGGGTTTTTCACAGGAAACTATCTTCAGGGGAATGATTGTCCTTGTCAAGGGGGATGCCATGAAAGCGGTTTCAGGTCATGTCATTGCTCACAGGTCACGGAAAAGGCCCTCCAATGTGTGGGATGGGGGATTGCAGGGATGGTGACAAATTACTGTGTAACAAGGGTTGAGAAAACAGTGGCATTATTGTAGAAGTATTTCTATTGGCCGAACCTTTGATAGGATATCGGGAAGTACATCAGATCTTGCACTGCTTGCGCCATTGCCAAACTGACCATCAAGAAGCAAGGCCTCTATACTCCGCTACCTAACCCTAGTTGACCTTGGGAATCCATCTCCATGGATTACATGTCAGTCCTTACTTCTACTAAGCATGGAAACAACTTTGTATTTGTGGTCGTCAATAGATTCTCGAAGATGGCCATTATGGTGGCCTGCAAGAAGAATATCACAGTAGAAGCCACTACTAAACTCTTCTTTAAACGAGTGTGGGTACACTTTGGGATCCCACAGTCTATCATCTCAGATCAGGACAACAAATTCCTCAATAAATTTTGGTCCAGCCTCTGGTCAATGCTGGACACCAAGGTCACCACGTCCACAACTTTCCACCCCCAAAATGATGGCCAGACAAAGTTCGTCAACAAGATGATTGTACACATTATACGCATGTAAAATTCAAAGCATCAATGCACATGAGATGAGAGCCTCCCCTATGTACAACACAGTTATAACCGGGCTCTCCAAAGCTCAACCGGCCACAACCCATTTCAGGTGGGCTTGGGATTCTAGCCACTATGTCCCATTGACGTAGCCATGCCATTTGCGGCTACTTAGGCCGATTCGGCTCATGTCCAGTCTGAAGCTGACAAAGCGAACAACTTCATCGAGCGCATTGTGCACAACCATCAATAGGTTCATGACATATTGGATAGAGCCAATTCTAAGTACAAGCAATGACATGATCAACATTGGGTGCCACACAACTTCCAGGTGGGCGACAAAGTGTGGCTACATTTGCAAAAGGAGCGCCTCACTGGACCCCACCGCAAGCTTTTCCCGCTCTAATATGGGTCGTACACCATCACCAAGGCTATAGGGAACAATACATTTGAGCTCAGTTTTCCACCATTCCTTGGTATGCACCCAATATTCAATGTGAACCTCCTTCATCCCTACTTCCCACCTCTACTAGACACCAATGACATTGCAGAACAACTCAAACCAACAGAGTTAACCCAGACAGCATGGAACAGGCCACCACAAATTGTATCATGGAAATGCAAATCAAGAACACTCGCCAACAGAAGATCCAATTGTATCGGGTTGTCAAAGCTGGCCAAATCCTGCACCAAGGCAAGTGGTTCACCAGGGACCAAGTTCAGTAGAAGTTTCCTCATATCATGGAGGAACTCAACGCAATGGGGACCATTGCTTCCTAAGGGGGGAGGAATGATCCAGGTGTATATTGGTGGCCACCTACCTATTCTGCTTGGGTCCCCACCATTGTCTCTTTCAGTTTTTCAGTTTCGGCATAACTTACTATTTTTAGCAGTTTTTCAAGTCCTGAACTTTCAGAGCCATTTTGAGGCCCTAAATGACGTTTTTTGGGAAAATTGAGAGCAACATGGGTCAATAAATTGATGTTTCTCGCATTAAAAGTTTTATTCCTCAAATATATATTTCTAACGAGGTATGGTGCACATCAAACAAAGATTCGTATGCCAAAGTTACATCCCCAGGAAGTTGAAACACCAATTTACCCAAACGAGGCCCATAATTTTGGCGCTTCATCTCCTAGGGTTAGGGTTTTGGATTTTTAAGGTTTTCCATTGTTTCTAAATAATAAATATACCCTCGAGCCTCATTTTAACACAGTTCATAGGCTTATAGCCGCCACATCTCTTTTCAGAGATAAGCTACCAACGCCCTAGCTAGTTTATTTCCATTATGTCTGTAAACAAATTTCAGTCATTTGATTTTAATGAAATGAAGTGTTATTTCCACTGAATATTTGTATTTATGGTTATATGTGTATTATTTTGTGTTCCTGCATAAATCTGGATCACTTCAATTGCAAGGAAGCCTTACCAAGAGATGCATCGTCTGGGATAGGGGATGTCGAGGAAATTGGAAGGTGAGTGATTGCATGGAAGGGGATGACCAGATTTCCCGAGGGACTATGTAGTAGAGAATGGAAGGTTGGGGGATGGATATCTTTATGGTCATTAACATTACTAGATGGAATTAGATGCACATTGGGAATGTGCCCTTGAACAATGACTCGGTAATTGTTCACTAACAGGACAAGTGGCACAGGATTGTAGCATTGGACATTGGATGCAACTTTGAATTTGATAGTGGATTCTGGACTTCCTGGGAATGAGGTGAATCCTGGTACTAATTTTGAGGGTGGAGGTGGTACCCTTTGGATTCCCTTGTTGTAGATACAAATGTCGTATCCTTTTATTTGTTGGTTGAGAAAATATGCATATGTATGTGTATATTATTGTAAATGTTGTATCGAGCTAGTTTTATAAATATCCATAAACACTATGGTTATTTGTGTTGTCGAGAAAATGTGATTGTTATTGTAAATACCGTAATGATTTGTATTATAAAGCTCCAGTAATCAGTATTATTTTCATGTTTTCAGCAGGTTCTCATTGTAAATACTGCAACAAGTTGTGTTATACAGTTGCATGGGCAATATGTTTTTATTTCAGTAGTATTGTTGGTTGTAGGTGTCATTGAACACTTAGGATGGTGTTCCCCCAAGAGGGAATGGTTCTATAACAACCCTGGTTAAAAATTAATGTAAAAAATATAAGACCATGGTCATGGGACACGTATTCCAAGTTGAATGTTGGGGAAAACATCCTAGTGTCGGCGTTCATTTGGTTTATTATGGCTAAAGGAAATTGGCAAAGGCAATGGCAAAGGATTTGGAAAGGAAAGAGGCATTAATTGGCATTTTATTTATGAAAATAATGGAAAATAGGTGAAGAGGAAGGTGAAAGGTCACAGGTTGCATGTGAGGAGGAAATGAAGGAAAATGATGGAAAGTGAAGAAAATTGAGGCCTCATAGATAAAAAGGCTTATGAGGATCAGTTGTACCATTTTTCAGTTCGGTTTTGGAGCTCTCTCTCTCTTCTCTCTCTCACTCACTCTTGGATACTTACAGTTTTTTTGGATCACTTCAACATTAAATCAAAAAAGGAAAAGAGGAAGAAAATATCAAGTAAGGAAGAGCGGTATCAAGCAGTTACAATGGGTTTACTTGCAGGTATCGATTTACATGTGTGATTTCCTTGCTAGATTTGGCATGCATGGTTATGCAAGTGTGTTCTCGGTTCTCTTGTTGTCACTGGCATGGGTTTTTCTAGGTGTGACAATGTTCTTCAGTCTTGCCTTTCCATTTCTAGATAGCCATGGTGTGATGGGGTTCTCATGTTTTGGATGAGCTAGATTTTCAGATGGATCCGAAATTGAGTGAGGTGGATCTGTGAATGAAAGAACACATGGCTTGGTAATCCTTGAACTAGAATGTGGATTGCGGTAAACCCACTAGCCTAGTGACCCTTGAACCAGATTGTGGGTTGTGGTAAATACAGGTATTTTGTGCCTCTGTGGTCCTACGAATTGTCAATCAGTGAATGGCGGGATATATCATAAAACCTAGAGGTGGTTTCCCTTAATCATGCCTAGGAATACTTCTTAGTGAATGGTAGGATATATGGTAAATCCTGGAGGGTGGTGTCTCGGTTAAGGCCTAGTAATCCCTGGATCAAACTGTCGATTGAGGTAAATCCTAGAGAATAGGAGACAGGGAAATTATACACAGTGTATGTGGAGAAATCTAGTGGCATCTATGCTTGTTTATGGCCTAGTGATCCAGTGAGGATTACGGTAAAGCTCGTTTCTATTGTTGAGGGTGAGGTGGTTTAGCCTTGGGAAGCCCTGGTTGGTTCTTTTGGTTTGAGTCCCACATTCATGCTTGGAATATGGCACGAGGGTGATTGGCTAAAAGAAATATTTGGTTAAGCCAATCTATGGTCAGGTGGCACGTGGATGTCCCAAACTTGGTTGGCATTTTCTTACATTGATAAGAGGTTATTTTCCCTTTTTATCTCATGATTAATATATTGGTTTGTATGTGTATTCTATGGTGTTGTATCTTTGGTATTTATGTTGCTATCATGTTGGTTATGAGCATGTATTTTGATAGTGATGATGTATGGCTCTCATTGTGCTTTGACTTTCAATTGAATGAGCAATGAATATATGACCTAATCGATGATAATGCAACTAATGATATAATGCATTAGTGCTTCTTAGTGATTATGAGATATGTATGAGACCCCTATGTTCATATATGTTGTTTAAAGTTATAGAATGCATATTCATGACATGTTTGACGAAATGTATGTCATGACTAGTAGGAGTCCATTCAAGTCCTTATTCAAGTGATTGTTTTTCCATCATTATTCCACTATTATATTTTGTTTTTGGAAGTGTCATGGAGTTCTGGGCAGTGACCTGATCCCTGGGCTTGAAAAAGTGGCACAAAAATTGGGGTCACAGGCTCAGAAGTACCTGGAAAAGTCCCCAGTCGCACGCATGCCCATGTTGTGCAAGCGACTAAAGGTTTCCAGTTGCATTCCCATATCATGTTGTGTAACCAGCTCCAAAAATAGAAGAAAAGAGATATCAACGCCTTATAAATAAGCCACTACGAGGGGGAAACCTCCAATACATTACATGAATGAACAATTCTTGGATGATACAATTTACAAAACCTCCTTTCTATATATAGGAGTCCATGGGGCCATAATGTAATCCTAGTGGGCCACAATGTAATCCTAGCCGACCTAACAATAATAATTTAAGGGCACAATAATAACAAAAATGGGGGTTACAAGGGTACAATAATAACAATAAGGGGTTTACACTAACAATAATAAGGGGCTATACTAGTGATATAGGGACCTAACATGCCCCTCTCCTTCAAAAAAGTGTTGTCCTCAACACTTGAGTAGCTTCGGGTGCTTCTGTATAAAATTCTCATCCTCCCACGTAGAATCTTCAGTGGGTAAGTTCTTCCACTTGATGAGATACTCTGAAATTGATCGATTCCGTAGTTGTCGAGTTCTTTTTTCCATGACTGCTTCAGGTTCCAATATGATTTTCCCTTCCCCATCAAGTTCTGGCAATACTGTTTGAACTGGAAGATTTTCACCCATAACCTTCTTTAAGCATGAAACATGGAAAACTGGATGTACTCGCGAAGAAGCAGGAAGCTCCAATTTGTATGCCATAGTACCAATCTTTTGCAACACCTTGTAAGGACCACAGTACTTTGGCGATAATTTATTATCCTTCTTTGCTTGCTTGAGGGACATTTGTTTGTATGGTTGTAGCCGTAAAAATACCCAATCTCCTACATCAAAACTTCTCACGCTACGATGTTGATCTGCCTGTTGTTTCATTCGATTTTGTGCCAAATTCAGGTTATCCTTTAAGAGTTGGAGAACTTCTTGCTGATGCTCGATGTGATCTTCCACTGCTTGAACCTTCAAATTTTTTCTTAAAGATGATGTGATGGATGGTGGATGATATCCATAAAGTGCCATAAATGGGGTCATTTTTGCTGCAGTATGGAAGGAAGTGTTATACCACCATTCAGCGAGAGGTAACCACTTGACCCATTGTGTTTGTTTATCAGATACAAAACAACGAATATATCCTTCCAAATATTTATTTACTATCTCAGTTTGACCATCAGATTGAGGATGATAAGATGAGCTATGAGCTAATTGAGTACCCAAACAAGAAAATAACTCCGTCTAAAAATTTCCAGTAAAAATGGGATCTCTGTCGCTCACAATAACCCTTGGGCTTCCATGTAGCTTTTGAATTCTATCCATAAATGTAGTAGCAACTGTACTTGCTTTAAATGGATGAGATAATGCACAAAAAGTGTGCATACTTGGTAAGTCTATCAACTACCACCATGATGACATTCTTTCCTTCAGACTTAGGTAAACCTGTGATAAAATCCATTGAAATCTCCTCCCAACGCTGACTTGGAATGGATAAAGGTTGTAGAAGTCCCGTGGTCTTAATTGTCTCCACTTTATTCTGCTGGCAAACCAAACATTCCGCCACAAACTTTTGAATATCAGATTTAAGGCCATCCCAAAAAAATTCTTTCTTCACCCTGTGGTAAGTTTTTAAAAATCCCTAGTGTCCTCCTAAAGGAGAAGTGTGCAATTCCAAAAGAATCTTTTGTTTTAGTTGGGAATTCTTACAAAGATATAAGTGATCTTTGTACCATAAGGAATCATTTTTCCAACTAAATGTATCAGATGTACTAGGATCTTGCTGCAACTTTTGAATGAGTGTCTATACATCTTTTTCCTTCTTCCATTCATCTCTTGCTTCGGTTATCCAATCTGGTTGGATAATAGAAATGGCACAAAGCAATGCTTCCACCTCTTCATTCTTTCTTGAGAGTGCATTTGCAACAACATTAAGCTTTCCTTTTTTGTAGATTATTTCAAAGTCACAACCCAACATCTTTGTGACCCATTTTTGCTGCTCTTCTGAAGATAGTCTTTGTTCCAAAAAGTGTTTAAGACTATCATGATCAGTTTTTACCTTGAAGTGTCTTCCCATTTGGTAAGTTCGCCATTTCTTTAGTGCATGCAGTATTGCTAACATTTCCTTCTCATAAATAGGTTTTTGTAAATACTTTCCTTTGATTGGACGACTTTCAAAAGCAATGGGTCTTCCTTCCTACATTAAAACAACACCAATTCCATTTCCTGAGGCATCACATTCTACAATAAATGTTTTTGTGAAGTCTGGCATAGCTAAGACCGGTGCTAGGCACATTGCCTCTTTAAGATGTTCAAAGGCCTTAGTTGCTTCAGGAGTCCATGAAAATGCATCTTTCTTCAATAATGTTGTTAGAGGTGCTGCTATTCTCCCACAATTCTTAACAAACTTGCGATAATACCCTGTTAACCCGAGAAATCCTCGCAACTGCTTTATGGTTGTGGGGACTTTCCATTCCTTAATGGCTTTAATTTTGTTAGGGCCTACTTTAACACCCTCGTGAGATACAATATGACCCAGATATTCCACCTCTTGTACTCCAAAGAAACATTTGGATGTTTTTGCATATAATTGTTTCTCCTGCAATAGTTTGAGCACCTGTCAACATGTTCAACATGATCCTTCCAAGACCTGTTGTAGATTAGTATATCATCAAAAAATACTAGTACAAATTTTCTAAGGAAGGGTTTGAAAATGGAATTCATCAACCCTTGAAATGTAGAAGGTGCATTGGTAAGGCCAAAAGGCATCACCAAAAATTCATAATGACCCTCATGAGTTTGAAATGCTGTTTTTGGAATATCTTCAGTCTTCATTCTAATTTGATGATATCCTGAATGAAGATCCAACTTGGTAAAATAAATTGCTCCATGTAATTCATCCAATAATTCATCAATCACGAGAATGGGAAAATTATCTTTAATGGTGAGCTTATTGAGCTCCCTATAATCTGGACACATTCGCCATGATCCATCCTTCTTGTGTACCAATACTACAGGAGGAGAGAAAGAACTTTGACTAGGTTGAATTATACCTGCCTCTAACATTTCTGCAATCATACGTTCAATTTCGCTCTTTTGGAAGTAAGGATATCTATAAGGCCTGATGTTTGGAGGAACACTTCCTGGAATCAAATGAACAGCATGATCATGATCACGAATAGGTGGGAGTCCTTTGGGAGTTTTAAACACCTTGGAATGATTGTCCAAGACTTGTTGGAGATCTGCAGAAATAGATGATTTTGATGTCGGAACTTCTAGTGAGCATAATTGTGCAATTACGCTTCGTTGTTCTTTCTTTAGAAGCTTTGTCATGACATTAGAGCTTATTATCCTTCCCGGCTTCCCTTCAATACCCCGTAATTCGACTTCCTTTCCTTTTGAAAAAAATTTCAAGAAAAGTTCTTGAAAATTAAAAGTTACCATCCCCAAAGATTGTAACCATTGTACTCCTAGTACAACATCAACACCTCCCATAGGAATGGAAAGCATTGGACTATTCAATACATATTCCCCCATGGTTAGCTTGATATTATGGCATTTTCCAGAGAAATTTATAGTTCCTCCATTTGCAACCATCACTTGACATTATGGTGTTGGGTATAGGAAACAATTCAATTCCTTGGCTACCTTACAATGAATAAAATTATGGGTGCTACCTGAATCAATCAACACTATTACCTTTTTCTTCTTGATATGTCCTTCTATCTTGAAAGTTTGAGGAGTGGTAATTCCTACCAATGCATTACACGATATGGTCGGACTCATTTCTTCCTCTTCTAGGGCTGGATCCTGGTGTATATCCTCTTCTTGTTCATTTTCTTCTTCCTCTTCACAATCTATGTAAAATAATTTCTTCTCGGCACACTTATGACCTTTAGTGTATTTTCTATCATAACTGTAGCAAAGCCCTTTTGCTCTTTTTTCTTCCAATTTTTGTGGTGTCAACCTTGTAGGTTGTGGAAATCTAGGCGTAGCCACACTTCCTTCTTTATAGAATTGAGTGGTAGGCTTCCTTGTCGCCATAATTTTACATTCAACTTTTCTTGCCAACCTAAATGCCTTCTCCAATGAATCAAGTTCCAGAACACAAACTTCATGTTGAATGTTATCCTTTAAAGTGCCTATGAAGAGATCAATCCTGTGTTCCTCTGGAATATCAGTTACCCTTATATTCAATTCTTGGAAGTCCTCAATGTGCTGCCCCACTAAACCCTTTTGTTTGAGATTTATCAATTGGCTAAAGAAGGTGTTGCTCTTTGTATCCTCATAATGTGCTATCATTTCCTCTGTAAAAATTGACTAAGTGACAATTTTTTTATGGGAGCAAAGCCATCGATACCATACAAATGTATTTTGTTCTAAATGTAAAGTTGCAATGCGTACCTTTTGTGTGTTTTGCACATTATGGAGATCAAAATATTGCTCCATCTGTAGTATCCATGTTACAAGATCCTTTCCATTAAACTTCCTCATATCCATCTTTGGAATATGGTGGTTCTTCCCGCCAACATTAGAGTTTATGAAATCACGATTAACATTAATTTTGTTCTCATCATGAGGTTCTTCTACTATCTTTTCACCATTAGGAAAAATTTCTTGTATCAACTTTGTCAAACCTTCCATGTCTGCTTTTAGAACATTCTTCATGTTTTCCATTTTCTCATCGATCTTAGCTTCCATGTCATCCATCTTAGATTCCATGCCAGCCTCCATGCCATCAATCTTAGATTCCATGCCATCTATCTTAGATTCCACGCCTTTCTTCAAACCATCCATCTTAGTTTCCATGCCTTTCTTCAAAACTTCCATGTCATTTTTTGTTGCTATTTGCGAGAGCGAAATTTGTTGCACTTGCTCTTGTAATTTTGATATGTCATGCTGCCATTCTTCGTCTTCATGAGTCATAGTAGAGCTTTCCAAAGGCTTAATGGGTGTTGAATTCTTTTTAGGGGCCATTTTATAATCCAATACTGATATCTATTCTACAATATTCCCTTGCAATCAATTCAACTTGATTCTTCAAACAAGACTTATGCAATTCGGAAAAAAAATACACACCTTTTACTTGATTTTGAGGAGCTCGATATTGAAATTGTATTATCTCTGTGATTGCGGCTCTTCAATATCTGAAATTCAGCACTGAAGTAGCCCTCTGAATTCTATTTTGAATGTCACAGGTTTGACTTGTTTTGGATTCTCCAAGACAAAATTATGTCCAATCTCCCACAATGACCTAATTATGGACTGGTTTAGTATAGCAAACTTGTACGACTTGCCACGTGTCACTATTTTGTCCTTCGCCTCTGAAATTGATAGCCAAGAAACTACAGTCTGTGTACTTGCAACCACTTTTTACGGCACTCCAATCCGATGCTCAGAGAGATAGTTATTGAAATTTTCCCACGATCACCTTTTTGTGATGAAATTCGGGAGCCTGAAACAACACTACCTTCCACAGATCATATCTCCAAAAATATTGTGAACCAAACTCTGAAATTTTTTGACGAGTTTCCTTAGGATTTCAGCTTCGCACCATAAAAATTTCAGATTCTGAACCTCAGTAGAAAAAACGTTATAGCGCAAATTCCACGATGACATTTTTAGGATCCTGAAAAAAGACCTAACTTCCACAGATCATATCTCCGAAAATATTGTGAACCAAGCTCTGAAAGTTTTAGAAAATATTCCGCAGGATTTTGGCTTCACACCCTAGAAATTTCAGCTTCTGAAACTTCGACGATGACCTATTTGGAGCAGCGAAACGCTAGAATCCAAAGCTCTTATACCAAATGTTGTGTAACCAGCTCCAAAAATAGAAGAAAAGAGATATCAACGCCTTAGAAATAAGCCACTTCGAGGGGGCAACCTCCAATACATTACATAAATGAACAATTCTTGGATGATACAATTTACAAAACCTCCTTTCTATATAGGAGTCCATGGGGCCATAATGTAATCCTAGTGGGCCACAATGTAATCCTAGCCGACCTAACAATAATAATTTAAGGGCACAATAATAACAAAATGGGGGTTACAAGGGTACAATAATAACAATAAGGGGTTTACACTAACAATAATAAGGGACTATACTAGTGATATAGGGACCTAACATATCAAGGGAGTGACTGGGGGATTAATGCACTAAAAGGTAAATTTGTCTCATGAACTAGCCTCCTTGAATGTTTGAATGGCTCCTTAGTGTCCTATAGCAGGTGCAGAAGATCTGTGTAGTGTCGGTTCCACTTCCTTAAGGTGACCTATGATTTTGAATCAGATCATAGTATCCTCTCATTGCATGTTTACCCCACTGGAACATGTAGCTAGGGTAAATGTGGGAAGAGGGTGTTATAGTTTTGAACACTCCAGGAGCATTTGCAATAATTTGAATAAAATAAGTTCATGAATTTAAGAAATTTGTAGTTTTAAATCATGGAAGTTCATGACTTTAAGAAATTTGAGTTTTTGTATATTTCACACTTGGTAACAGTTACAACAATTTCAATAGAGGAAATTTACGAATTTAAGAACCATGCAATCTTATTTAACATGATCTAATTTCACATTAAGGTAAGAGTTTCAAAACCAAACATACTATAAAATTGGATTTTTTTCACCGTTGACCACAAAAATAGTTCCAATAATTTGAATAAAATAAGTTCACAAATTTAAGAAATTCGTAGTTTTAAATAAAGGGAGTTAATGAATTTAAGAAATTTGAGTTTTCAGAGATTTCACACTCGGTAACAGTTACAACAATTTCAATTTAAATAGAGGAAATTTACGAACTTGAGAACTATGTAATCTTATTTAACATGGTCTAATTTCACATTAAGGTAACCGTTTCAAAACCAAATTGACTATCAAACCAGACCTTTTTCACTGTTGACCACTCGAGTAACAGTTTCAACAATTTGAAAAAAGGAAGTTCACAAATTTAAGAATTTTGGAACTTTCACATTTCTGACAACTCCAACAACAATTTTTTTTAGGTCGGAAGTTGAAAACTCCAGTAACAGTTGCAACAATTTCAATAAAGAAGGAAGCTCGCGAATTTATGAAATTTGTAGCCTTATTTGACATGGCCCGATAAGCCCCTCAAATTCCATCAATGGGCTCCACGAATGTTTATACTTCAAAGTTAGCCATAAAATCAAAGGGTTGATGTGCTAGATCGACCATAAATTTCACTCGTGCTTCTCATCCAACATTATATTGGAGTGGGGATTTATTCGAAAAGAAATCATGTATAAGGATTTGCATAATTCCATCTTATAACATATCATTAGCCTATTCTAAATGATAAGAAGTCAATAGGATAAATATTTTGATATAATTAAGAAGTTCTTAAAACTAATGATAAATAAATATTTTATTATATTTTTAACAATTTGTTAGTTTAAACAAAAATAATATATTTTATTATATTTTTAAGAATTGTATTTTATTATATTTTTAAGAATTTGTTAGTTTAAACCAAAAAAAAATAGTGAAAAAGAAATAAAAGAATTTAATATAATTTTTTTAATTATTTAAATTTTATATTATTTTTTATTAAAAAATATATTTCAACCATTTTAATTTATAAATTTAAATTTAATATAAGTTTATATTAAATTTAACATAAAATATTTTATTTTTTATTTTTTAAACATATATATTATTGTCATAATAAATTGTAGGAAAATATTTCCTTTAATCATAAAATATCTCATTTCACTTAAAATAATTATACTTCATTTAAATTAAAATATTAAATACTGATGATGATGATAAACGTCCACTAAGACCAATGCGGCATATCAAACCTTAAGAAAAGAAAAAGAAAAAGAAAAGAATCTACGTGTGATTCTTCAAAATCTTGTTTCTATGATCAAAGAGAAGGGAAAGAAGTGCTCCAAGATCACTATAGATGGATTGGCTTAATACATCAAGAAGATTGGAAGTGTGGCAAATATTAGGGAATTAAGAGAGGGTGTGAGTAAGATTCAGGCAGTCTACAAGGAAGTGTTTTTCATCTTCCACCTGCTTAGTATCACAAATCTCACAGTTTCTATCGTTCCAAGGAGTCTTGGGAATAGACCACCACCCAGTGTCACTTTGAAGCTCATGAAAGTTAGTTCTTATCCTAGTGATGTTCATTTTTTTCTTAGTGTTGGGTAGCACAAAGAGATAATTTTGGTTATCAAGGGTGGGGTTGATCACCTCCTTATAGTCTCTTAGCTTCCTTTTACCCTCTGGCTCCTTATCCTCCCACAACTTGTCCTTAAACTTGGAGGTAATAGTATTTTTGATACTATCATTGCTTCCCACAGAGATCTCCTCCTTAACTCCCCAATGGTTGAGCCAAGACTAGGCATCCTTATGCAACCCGTGCTTGAGGCGAAGGTGGGAGTTTCGACTAAAGTTAAAAACAATTTTAGGGAGCCTTTTGGATTCCAGGCTGTAAATATTCTTCTTATACATCAGTTGTCTAAACATAGTCCTACTTTCAATGGGGGATAGACCAAATTCGATCAAGAGGATAGGATAGGGAGTATTTCCCTTGATCTTTAGGTTGTAGGTTATGAATTTCTTTTTAATCATCTCAATATTCCTTTGTGACTCTCTAGAGATAGTGCAACCCCAAACTTCATATCTATATAAGACAACAAGGGTGACAAGAGTTTCAAAGAGGAACTTATTTTTATTCCAAATGAAAATATCAGTCGACTTACAATTGTTTTCAAGCTCATAATAAGCTTTCCAACCTCCAATAACCCTTTTCTCGATGCTATAATTACAGTTGAGTTGAGGAGGAAAGTCAATACCCAAATATTTATATGAAGTAACCTTCTCTAAGCACTGATTATTATAAACAAAAATGCCATGGGTGATCTTTTTGGATTTCATGATTTAATGATCTTGATTTTATATAGATATAGAATATAGCCTCTTTCAAATATTCATGAAAAAATGTAAGGGAAAGTCCACACTCATCTAGATTAAGGAAATAAACCTCGTGCAAAATTTAAAACATAGTATTCAAAATAGTTTAAGCATTCGTGCATCTTGCCAATGCTTGATTTTTTTGGCTAAAATGCTACAAAACCTATTCCAGATCAAGGACCATGGTATTTTGAGGAGTGTTATTATCATATTGAATCTAAGGCTGAGAGGTGGAGCTTCGATTCCATCAATCCTAGAGTAATTGTCTCTTTTAAATATGCAGTGAAGGGGAAGGCCTCCAACCCTCCTAAACATATCCAAAATATTCAGGTCTCTATATCGTGGAGCAAATGGAACAGGTTCTATTCATGCAACTAAACACCCCTAAGGTAAACTCTCACCTCACTGCTCTCCAATCAAATGTTTGTATTTGCAGGGTTAATGGCTTTTGGCCAAAATTTGATGCATTGCATCAATACATTTTTTCCACTTGGACATCAAACTATGAACTCTATTTGTGGTCAAAAGAATTTTTCATTACTCAATTTGATACTCATAAATACCTTGAGTTTGTCCTGAATTAAGGGTCATGGTTTTGGGGTAGAGGATGGATTTTCATGACTTCATGGTTGTCAAAATTTGATGCCACAAATATGGTGGTTACAACAATACCATTTTGGGTGAGACTCCCAAACCTCCCTTTACTTTTCTGACATCTAGGAGTGTCTTAACTACCCACCCAATCATCGTCTATCCAAGGCCCTATAGACTGATTAGATATCTAAAGACTAATGTTTCTCCTCATTACCTTGCATGTTATAGCTTGGGTATAATATGTACAGATATCTACACAAGTGTGAGACTCTTCCAAGCCTAAACAAATTTCCTCCCCTCCATCCTCCACCCAATAAGTTGTTATATGTCCTTTGCTGCAATATTTTTGCAATAACATAATAGGCATGTTCTATTCCTTCGATATATCTTTACACCTTCAAAGACAATTATCAGTTTTAAATACTAGGTATCAATTCCTTATTAACCATAAAAAAATTTAAACATTTTCTTCCTCAAAATCTATCGCAGAGCTTTCATGCCATGGGCCTACTACTTTTCCCACATGAAACTAAGTTTATCATTAAAAGGAGAGTCAAATAAGGATTGAAGGCATAATATGCGCTCTTTAATTTGGGTTGTGCAGACATTCAACTTGTTCGCTTTTAATTCAGATCACATGAATTCCATGTGGTGTTCCCAGATAGACTATAAGACTAACACGGCAAAATAATCGATTTAATTTGAAAAATGTTGCAATATTTTTGCAATAACATCATAGACATGTTCTATTCCTTCGATGTATCTTTACACCTTTAAAAACAATTGTCAATTTTAAATACTAGATATCAATTCCTTATTAACCATTAAACAAATATAAACATTTTCTTCGTCAAAATCTATTCGAGAGCTTTCATGCCATGGGCCTACTACTTTTCCCACATGAAACTAAGTTAGTCATTAAAAAGAGAGTCAGATATTAGTCATTAGAAAGAGAGTCAATAAGGATTGAAGACATAATATGCACTCATTAATTTGGGTTGTGCAGACATTCAAGGATTGAAGACATAATATGCGCTCTTTAATTTGAGTTGTGCAGACATTCAACAAGTTTGCTTTTAATTTAGTTCACATGAATTCCACGGGGTGTTTCGAGATAGACTATAAGACTAACATGACAAAAAAATCAATTTAATTTAAAAAATACTGCAATATTTTTACAATAACATCATAAACATATTTTATTCCTTCAATATATCTTTAAAAACTTTACACTTGTCAATTTTAAATACTAAATATCAATTCCTTGCTATCAAAAAATTTAAATATTTTGTTCCTCAAAATCTATCCCAGCTTTCATGCCATGGGCCTACTACTTTTCCCACATAAAACTAAGTTACTCATTAAAAAGAGAGTCAGACAAGGATTGAAGGCATAACATACGCTCTTTAATTTGAGTTGTGCAGACGTTCAACGCGTTCGCTCTCAGATCACATGAATTCCACGCGGTGTTCCATTCCCAGATGGACGATAAGACTGACGCGACAAAAGAATCGATTTAATTTGAGATGTGGTGGCCCACTCACGTGGAACACATTCATTTTGACACGGCATCTGGAATTGTCTACAGATACTTTCCCGCGGGATGATGTTCGCCATTTACCATCGTTGTCGAAAAAGCAAGGAACACCCCGTACAACATTTGGAATCGTTTAGTGAAAAGATGAAGGTATCACGCGGATAATGTTCACCATTTGGTATCGGTAATGAGATGATCTGAAAAAAGCAAAGCAGAACTGCAATATCACTTAATGTAGCAATGCAAAATTATGTACCATTAATGTGGTGGGGTTTTATAGGTTTATTATTAGATTTAAATAAATTTAAATTTAAATTTAAACTTAACTCTAAGTATATATAAACTAAGTATATATAGTTTTAATGTTTTTTTTTTCCCAAAGAAAAAATCAGCAATTTTCTATTAATCAGAAATAAAAAGTTACATTGAGCAAGTGCAATTAAACATTCGAGATGCCTAAAGGGCACGTGTGCTCAAGCACACTTGTTTTAGTAGCTAGACTACCCATTAAAATTACAAATTGCTAGCAGGGCTGGGCTTTTCACGCTTGCCTTTTCTGATTTGAACTATCTGCCAAGTATCTGAGTGCAGGGATGAAGGAACCAAGGCAAGCTCATTGTCCCTCATGGAATTTTCTTTCTCGGAATTTGAACTTTCTGAGACATGTGATCTTTTGTTCACTCCCGAATATAAAGCAGAAACCTCCACCGTGGACGTAATGTCCCCTGTGGCCATTAGCTGAGGCGTCGCGTTAGACACTATTGGGTCTTGTTCATCTTGGTCTAGTGCTCCTGGATTGGAGACAACCTGAGGACCTTCATTCGGGATGGGGATGTCCCCTTCATCTTTTGTTTCTTGTTATGGGCCACCTGAGGGGAATTGCCATCCCTTGGACACTTTCTCGGTCTTCTTCTTTTTCCTATTCTCTCTTTTGCCTTCTGGGCAAGTATTTTGTAGATGTCCAATTTTCCTGCAAGTCCTGCACCTAAATGCTATGTTCTCATAGTCAAGGTGTTGCTTCCATTTGAGTTGGTTGTGAATCAGATGTATACTTTCTAGTAACCCTTTGCTAATATCCACTTCAACGCAGATGTGTGCAAAAGTGAAGATTCTCTCCTCCAGCCTCTGGATGTTTGTTTTGATGTATCTTCCTATAGTGTTACCAATACCTTCTAGAACGAGTTCATTCCAGAAATATAGCGGGAGATTATAGAGTCGGACCCATATCAGCGATTATAAAGCCGGACCCATATCGGCATTCTGGTAATCTCCATATTGTTTGCATCAAAATCAGGGAACCAAGGTGTGATAAAGAGTCCCGTGGATCCCCAAAACCATGGTCCCGCCCTAAGAATGATATCTCTAGCTTTAATGTTGGGTATATAGCCTCATTGCATTAATGATGGTATAGACGAGTGATTATTAGTTGCCCATTGCAACTATAATGGTGATTTGCTGGTTTAATATATTTTTTGTGGATCAACATTACGTGTTAAAATGATCGAAGCTACCATTAGATTTGTATAAATTTCAAATTAGAGTTGTATAAATTTTCAAGGTTTTAGATTTGAAATTCCTATTTTACATGCAATTTTAAAAAAATATATATCTTTAATCTCGTTCATCATTTAGTATTAATATCTGTGAAATTTGAATTTATGAGATGTAATATTGTTTTTGTTACTGTTAATATATATATGTATGTGAAATTTGAATTTATGAAACGTAGATTAGTTAGTTTTACTAAACTTCAATTTTTATGGATTAAAAACTCAAATTTCATGGAAAAGCTTAAAATTGAAGTTATCTTTAGAGAATTAAACTATTACAAATAACATCTAAAATTGATCAAGTTGGAGACAATAATAACAATAACATCACATTAATAAACAAATTGTTAATAATAATAATAATAATAATAACAACTCACAATTTCAAAAAAAATATTAAATATCCAACTCATAAAAAGGTTATATCACTTTTCCATTTTATTGATAATTTTGACTTGTCTATGATAAAATCTAAAGCATTCTAACTAATAATTCATCATGAATATATAAATAGGAAAAAAAACATTTCCTAAAGTTTTTTTTTAGATTTTAAAACTTATAATTTTAATTATGTAGATAGGTATGTTTATTTTGGAATAGGTATTTTAAAATTTTTATTTAATTATTAATAATTATTGTTGGACATTGAACAAATTAGTATTTCTCATGGGTTATGGATTAATAGCATTTCATTCCCAACAAGTAGCATCCAAAACAACACTTTATGGATCTATGGACTAACCGCCTATCAAGTATCCTTATTTGTGACAATGAGATCATTCACTAACACCTACAGTTTAAGGATTTAACCTCCACAAAATATTCTAAATTATCTTTAGAAGTAGTTATAAACCAAATATTGAAATTTATCTCAAAAGTAGTATGTTATTTCTATCATTTTAATTAAATTTATTAATTAAAAAAATATGTTGTATGAAAATGACTTATGGTTTTCAGACCATAATAGTAAGCCATAGTATTATAACCAACTTATCTACAAATTAATATTTCAGATTTTTTTTAAGATTGACAATATGAAATATATTATGAAGTAAATATTTTAATATCTATGAATATTTACTAGTTATTTAATAAGATATCTTTAATAAAATAACTAAAATTTAATTGTAAAAATAAATTTATAATTTAAATAATTTTACATTAACATTTATAAAAAATACAAAATAAAATAATTTTAATATATATAATTTTTTACTTATTATTTAAATTATTTTAGAAATAAATTGTGCCCACAATAATACATATCATTCATCATACTAATATTATTTCAAATACTTTTTATTTTTTGTAAATATGGTAGGTCCTCTCTATTAACTATTTATATTTATCATGCAGGTTACAATAAGATAAAGTCTGTCTGTGGCCTCAACCTGCCCGAAGGAAACCAGGTCTGTTGGCCATCTCAGTGCGTGAAAAGCATACCAAAATTGGAAAAGTTTCATTCGTCTATACTCCACATGGGCTAGTTGTTCTAGAGCATTCCTATCTACATGCAGATAATAGAAAAAAAGTTCATACAAAATTACAGATTTCATAAAACATCAGTAAAGAAACATCTATCCATAGGAAGAGGAAACAGGGGCAGGGTCCTTGACATTGGACCCTGGCATGTCTACTTGTTGGAGCTGTTGAAGCTGCTTTTCCATACGGCCAACCCTATCATCAAGCCTGCCCATACGGTCCGCTGCCTGGTACTGGGTGATCTTGATATGGTATAACTGATCTTGCATATCCTGTAACTTTTCCATAATCCGAGACTCAAATTTTGCTGAGTCAATGTGGGCCTGTTCAGGAGGGAAACTCTGTATGGCCTTTGCTAGAAGGCATTTTACTATCCAGTAGGTGTGGATTGTCTGTTAGAATAAGGTGAGACGACCTCGAGTGTTCCCTGGATCAGTAATAAAATCCATAATCTCAGCTTCTGTGGTATTGTCTTCGGGATCTGTCTGTATTTCTCTCTCCCAACCCTTGATTTCCTGGTGAACCTTGGAGGGGTTTCCGATGACGTAGTTTGTAGCTAAATTTTCTAACAGTTCCTGGTTGGATTTCCTGCCTCGTTTCTTGGGCACCCGCTCTATGTGGGCTGGTTGTTTCCCTTTCATGGTCTGGGAAGTTGAACGACGTTTCCCCATTGTTTGTTGAATCCCCGTCGAGAATGAAACAGCGGTTCTTGTCTTCCTCCTCTGCTGCCTCCAAACGATTACATGCAAAAAGCAAAGCATTACTGCTTGGAGAGAGAGGAAGGAACCGAACTTACCTTATGTGAGCCTTTCCTTCCGCGATCTGACAGCATAGGCTGTCCATCATGCGAACTCATTAAAGATCGCTCGCTCACTGCATGCCATGATCTATGTTCCCAATGCATCATTATGAGTGTTGATTGTGTATAGGATGCCATAACCGCCATCTATTTACAATTATGAACTACGAGTTGCCAGGTGTTCACCCCGATCGGGGGGTTGAAGATCTTTGTTGACAATCAGATGTAGAGAGTGGAGTTCCACCTCCCAGACTACATCCGTGGGGCGTCCATCTATGGATCTCTCCATCTGTTTGCATCCCCAATTTGCTAGATAATCTGCCGCAGCGTTGCCCTTTCTCTTAATGTGGTTTGGAATCATATATTGGATCTGTTTCATCAAGTGACTTATTTCTTGAATAAGACCTGTTGTTCGCCAACTGTGTGAAATTTTCTCCCACGGTGTTCCTTGCTGCAATTTGCGAAGAACAACAGTTACCATGGCTGAGTCTCCTTCTACTATGATTCTTTGATAATTTTCCCTGATTGCTATAAGAATGCCTTGTTGGACTGCTATCAGTTCTGCCTCATTGTTTGTTGCATAGCCCAGGTCCTGTGCATAAAACCGGCAGACTGCTCCTTGAGAATTACGGAAAATTCCTCCTGCCCCTGCTTGCCCTGGATTCCCTTTTGAGGCACCGTCATAATTCAGTTTGATAAAGCCTGGTTGTGGAGGCGTCCAGTTATCCGCAATTGTTTCAGTCGGTGGTCGATATTTCCACAAGATTTTGTACAACATCTGAGGTTTTAAATTTAAATATTCTAGGATTTGGGATTCAAAACCCACTGTTTTCCAATCCTCGTCTGTCCAATGTTCATTATTTCAAATACTTAAATAAACGAGAACTTTAAATAGTTTACTCATTACATATTTTTATTTTTTAATTAAAATTTGGTGGTGAAAATTTTGATAAAATAATAAATTTTCAATGTTTAACATGTATTTTAAAAACATAAATAGATTTTACAACCTTCAGATTATACAAATTTCATAACTCTAAAACAATACTCTCCAAATTTTTGATAAAATTAAACAAAATGTATAAATAAATTTTACCTCTCAATAATCTAGAATTCAAACATCTAGATTATGCAAATTACAAAACTAAAAAAATTAAAAATATATACAGGAAAAAAACCAATAATAACGTACTTGACGTGGATGCATTTGCGGTACAATAATGGAACTAATCTGGGGAGGACATGCACTCATGCAAAAAGCTGGAGAGAGAAACAGGAGGTGCGCGGCATATGTTCTCGGGCCCACAACCGACAATAATAACCATTTTTTCTTGAAGGTGTCATGTGCCACCTTTGGAATAGTTGATCGAATAATGGAGACTATTTTCGATCGAAGTGTCAAACGTAACTCAAAAAAAACAAATTTGACTTTTGTGTCGCTGGAGTGGGATGGCCAGAGATGGCGTGTTGCTTAACTTTCCATTATTTTTATGAATAAAGGTCTAGTGTGTGGTTTACTATTAATGGTCTTATTACATAGAGATCATGTCTTTTAAAAAGAATTATGAATGTTAAAAGCTATACTATTAAATGTATGTTGTAGTATTATGTTATTAAATGTATGTTGTAGTATAAATATTTTGTGATTTGATTATTTTTATTATTTTATTTTTCAATAATTAGTTTGGAAATTTATGATTGAATTTATTATAATCATAACTTTATGAAATTAAATGCTATAAAAGATTAAAAATTTATGATTGAATTTATTATAATCATAACTTTATGAAATTAAATGCTATAAAAGATTAAAAATTTATGATTGAATTTATTATAATTATAATTTTATGAAATTTAGTGTCATAAATGATTAAAATATATTTTAAATTATATATATATATATATATATATATATATATAATAATTAATGAAAATATAAATATTTTAAAATTAATGAATTTTTAATATGGAAAAGAGTTTATTTTTCCATAATAAAAATTTTATATTTATTAAAATTAAATATATTTTAAAATCCAAAAAAATAATCCAAAAGAAAAATGGGAAAATGGGATGGTAAGAAAAAACAAATTTAAATTTAAATTATTAAAAAAATAATATTTAAAATAATAAAAATTGTATTATTTTATGATATATAAGGGTTTTTTTTAGTGATAATATAATTGGCAATTGACAAAAAGCATGTTAGTACTTGGATATCCAATATCTAAGTAATCAGAATTCAATCCCCTCAAACATGTGACAACAAAAAAAAATAATATATTTACTAGCATAGATCCATATTATTAATGGATCTAACATGAGCCCAGAGAAATCAAATTTCTTTAAGTGCAAACATTTTTTAGAGTGAAAATTTTGGAAAAAAAATGCATCTTTATACACACACAATGTATAATTTTTCATTTTTTATACTGTATTTTTTAATGCTATATAAAGTACATTGTGCACATTAAAATGGTTTTTTTGTTATTAATATATTTTTAAGTATAATTAATATTAGTTAACATAGATCTTCAAATATTTTATTTAAATCTAGTGTTGAAATATTTTTGAAAAGTATAAGTTTGAAACATCTTACTCACACCGTTTTTTACTTCTAATTACTTTACCTTGTTTTAAAGTTGGTACAAAATTATATGGAAAACTTATTTTTGTTTTTTATTGAGCACATAACACTTACACATTTATACAATGGGTAATTTTGCATTGTTTATATCCTATTTTTGAATGCTATATAGAACAGGCTATGCACATTATAACAATTTTTGATTATTAACATGTTTTTTTGTATAATCAATATTAGTTAACATAAATCTTCAAATATATTTTTGAAAATCATAAGGTTTAAACATCGTACTCACAAATTGTTTTTACTTCTAATTACTTTACCCCATTTTAAAATTGATATAAAATTATATTATCACATATGGAAAACTTACTAAACTTACTAAACAGGTATAGCATATTTATTTTTGTTTTTTATTATACATTGTTTTATTATTGAGAGAATATTTTATTTTTATTTTTAGATGGATGTACAAAATTATATATCTTCTTTATACTGGTTGTAGAATGAACCTCCCAACTCAATAAAAAATATTGAAAAAATTCATATTGATATCCAATTTTATTACAAAGAATTTATTATCTAATATGGAAATTAAATATTGAAATTAGTAATATAAAGATTATAATTATTATTTTGTGTTTTGAAAGTATTTTAAAAATTTTGTACAGTGCTGAATGTATTATATTTATATATTCAACAAACATATTTTAAATAATAAAAAATCATACTCCTATAGAAAATGAAATAAAATAATAAATTACATTAAAAAAACTCCAAAACGTAATAATTAAATAAAATTTAAATTACTTTTAATTCCAACCATTACACAAAAATATCTAATTTATTAAACTAATTTAAACTTCAAACAACCATGAAACCAAAAAAAAAAAAAAAATCTCTACCACAAAGCAGTTCTTAAGATTTGCTACTCTGCCTCAAATTTCTTAGAGGATTTATTAAGATCCGCTACTCTGACTCAAAATTCTTAAGATTGGCTAATCAGACTCAAAATTCTGGTAAGAAAGCCCTGAATATTACTAGTCATTTAAAACATCCAAATAGTCCAAAATACATGTGATTTAAAACAACAGAAAAGAAGCCCCGCTGCAATTCGGACGAATCAAAGCAGGCCCACTGCAATTCGGCATCATAAAGATAGCCCCACACCCATGGTGCTTTGCGCTGTTGCTCATAATATTTAAGCTCATCAGCAATCAAGGCAGCCCTAACCCTTCGCTCATGCAGCAATCAAGGCAGCCCTAACCCTTCGCGCAGGGCACTGTTAGTCGGGGTTTGGGATGAAAAAATTCTAATCCTCCGTTCGCTTCCTTAAGCGCAACTGGGAAAGCTCTGCATCGATATAAAATGAGTAGTATGGATATAAACTATTCCAATATCAATGCTGGATCGGAGGAATCCACCATGAGAGCTGCAAGGTGGAAATACCCTAAGCGAGTCCTTGCCATTGCCCTCGCATCCACATTGCTCATAGTTTCTGTTACTGCTTTAGCAGCAGGGGTTTCCAATAGATTCAGCAAACAGAGAAATGGTGGAGGTGCGCAAATAATGCACTGGAAATCCACATCCAATGCTGTCCACCGCGCCTGCAGCAGCACTCTCTATCCGGAATTCTGCGTATCCACCGTTTCGAGCTTTCCTGGATTATCTAAACGGCCAGACGCCATGGAGATTCTGAAGGCCGTCGTGAAGCTGAGTATAAAGGCAGTCAAGGCGGCAGAAGCCAAAGCCCACAGGCTATCTCGACCCGGACTCGACCAAAGACAACGCGGTGCCCTGAAAGATTGTTTCGAGTTATTCCACGACACGCTCGATGAATTGCACGGCACGCTCTCCGATTTGAAGAACTCGACTTTCATGTCAATTCCACAGTACGCCAGTGACCTCGAGACATTGCTCAGCGCGGCCATCACGAACCAGTACACCTGCATTGATAGTTTCTCTCATTCCAAAGGGAATCTGAAGCAACGTTTGCTGGGAGGGCTGCGGAATGTCTCTCATCTGGTCAGCAATTCGCTGGCGATGGTCAAGAACATTTCAGCCGAAGCTTCAACCCTGGCCAATCTGCGGCGAACTTTTCCGACTCAGAGTCGCCGTCTGTTAGCGGATAAATCTGGCCCCAATTTCATGCCCATGGATTCCGACGGTTTTCCGACGTGGATGTCGGCCGGAGATCGAAGGCTTCTGCAAACCTCGACAAGCACGGTGAAGCCGAACGCCGTGGTTGCGAAGGACGGCAGTGGGAATTACACGAACATTACAGAGGCAGTGAATAAGGCTCCCGATAAGAGCCAGACGAGATACGTAATTCATATAAAAGCAGGAGTTTATGCAGAGAATGTGGAGTTGCACAAGAAGAAAACCAATATCATGTTTGTTGGAGATGGAATGGATGTCACAGTGGTGACAGGGAACCGAAATGTGAAGGACAATTTCACAACCTTTCGTTCTGCAACTGTTGGTAAGTCCTCTAATTTGTGGTCTCTGTGGTCACATATTTACTCAATTCAGTATATGATAGCAAATCGTGATGCCCAAAGAGAATTAATAGATCCATGAAAGTGTGATTGAAATTATGAACACTATACCGATGAGGAATTTGCTCTCACTCTAACGCCAAAGGCCCAGCAACTGGACAGATTTCTTTTGAAAAGGAGACCAGCGAAAAGAAACCAAAATATTGCACCACTTGTTGATTGACAGACACTTTATTAAGATGTCCATCAACCAAATGCGATATTTGAGGTTAAAGCTGTCTCTTTAAGTGTTTCTTTCTGGTAATTACTAATAGTGCGTTTACATTTTTTTATTTAGAATAATGATTTCAAAATAGTTTTTGCTTATGTAATGAAATCTCTGGGTTGTGGGTTTTTCAAATTTAAATATTTTGTTTTATATTAAATATTAATAGAGTAAAAAATAAATTCAATGTTTTATTTAAATATTTTGAACATAAACAGTATTTGAATAGTGTAATTGTTATGTAATATTGGCGCAGCTGTGACTGGAAAAGGATTCCTCGCTCGCGACATGACCTTCGAGAACACGGCAGGACCCGCGAAGCACCAGGCGGTGGCCCTGCGTGTGGGATCAGATCTATCGGCCTTTTATAGGTGCAGCTTCAAGGGTTACCAGGACACCCTTTACGCCCATTCCCTTCGTCAGTTCTACAGAGAATGCAACATCTATGGCACCGTAGATTTCATCTTCGGCAACTCCGCCGTGGTTTTTCAGAATTGCAATCTCCTGGCACGGAGACCCCTGGAGAATCAGAAGATTCTTTACACGGCTCAAGGCAGGCAGGACCCAAATGAGAATACTGGAATTTCCATTCAGAACTGCAATGTGACTGCGGCCCCGGACCTGATTCCAGTGAAGAACTCGTTCGAGGCATACCTTGGGAGGCCATGGAAAGAGTACTCTCGCACTGTGTTCATGCAGTCTTTTCTGGGCGACTTGATTCAACCCGCCGGTTGGTTCGAATGGAATGGAACCTTCGCCCTGAGCACCCTTTACTATGGGGAATATTTGAACCGCGGACCCGGTGCGGGCACTACAAATCGGGTAAAATGGGCGGGGTATCGAGTGATTAATAGCTCAAGCGAGGCTAGCCAATTTACAGTCTCAAAATTCATTGAAGGAGATTCATGGTTACCTTCCACCGGAGTTCAGTACGTCTCAGGTTTCACTAGCACCACAACGAGTTAGGAGTTACTGCAAAAAAGTTTCTTCACATTTTGTCAGTACGTTTTCTCATAAAATGTACCGAGTAACTAGATAATTGTCCATGGGGATAATGGCCTTCTTTTATGCTAGGGTTAAAATATTTCTCATCGAGTTAAAGGGTGTGTAGTGGTTCGATTTTGGGCTTTGTAAGAGAGAGAAACGATGATATAACTCTTTGCAGTTTTAAATTGTTTGTTTTTCCAATTTCGTTGGAAATTAAAGTAGAAGAATCATTTATTTATATTTTAAATAGTTATGAAATCAAAATAAATTTTAGAATAAAAAGTTTGGCCCCATAAAGTGTGAGCGGAGGAGATTTGAGCTTCTCCCTTTGTGTTTTATAGATTTTGGGGACTCAACCACCTTCATGAATGGCCTATATTGTTTCCTTCAAGTAATTTTAAAATAATAGTTTTGCTCAATATTGAATTGGTAAAATTTAATAGGAAGATAGATTGAGACAAGAATAGCAAAGAAGTTAGATTGTTTTCAAATTTCAAAGTATTCATTTGAAGAGGTATTTAGACTCATCTTAGTCTAAAATGGATGTTTAAGAAAAATATTAAAATAATAATAATATATGTAACATTACAATAAGCATATGCTATATCACTAAATTAGAAGTGGTATTTAATAAAAATTAATTTGTATTGTCATAACAATGATAGTTGTTGAAGAAATTAAGTTAGTGTAGATTTAAAGTGTGAAATTAGAAAATAATAATAAGAGTTTTTAGATTATTATGTATGCATTTTCTAGGCATATTTTTCATACAAGGATTTGATGAAATCATAAATTTTGGCACTTTTTCATACATATTTTCCATTCAATTTTACTGAAAATCTTGTATGAATTTGTTGCAATTGTAACTTTGAGACCTGTAGTAATTTGAGTATCTTAAGATTTTTGCAAGGCATTAAATCCATTTATGAATTTGAAAATGCACTTTTTAAAGAGTTTTATAGACATTGAATCCATTTATGAATTTGAAAATGTAACTTAAAAAAAGAAAAATTACAATGTTGTGAATTCTTAGTAGATTTTAATGAAAAAAGCTAAAATTTCATAAGACACTATAGATTGTATTCACATCAAAATAATAATACAATATAAATACACCTTGGACATACAATCTTTTGTTGACTGAATATCTAGGAAGCTAACTAGTTGGAGAGAATCTCTCAACCAACTAGACCTCAACAAACTTCAAAATACTAGGAACAAACTCCTATACATAGAATGAATCACAACAAAGACAAGTAGGATTATATTTTCCAAGTCCCGCTTTTAATGACTACTTGTGTTGGTCTCATTAAGCAAATTCTAATTGTGTTCCTATTGTTTACAAACATGATTAAAAAGAATATGTCGATGCCCATATAAAGGAACAACCATCTACCAGAATGCATGAGTACCAACCTGATCCAGGTGGATATTGGTGGCCACCTGCCTATCCCACTTGGACCGCCACCATTGTCTCTTTCAGTTTTTCATTTTCTTTAATTCTCGCACTATTTACTATTTTTTGCAATTTTTCGGTTCCAACTTCTGGAGCTGTTTTGAGGCCCTAAACGATGTTTTTTGGGAATGAAAGGCTGGGCTAGTATGGGTCGTAGGCTCAATGTTCATTGTTATTAGTTGTAGTCCTCGAATAGATCTTTCTAACGAGGTATCATGTGTGTCAAACAGAGATAGTATGCCAAAGTTACGATCTCGGGAAATTGATGTACCAATTCACCCTGACGGAGCCCATTGTCTGGCATTTCATCTCCTAGGGTAAAAATTATAGGTGAAAACATGAAGTTGGGAAACACTTTTTGCCATTTTTTGACGTTGAAAATTGTAATTTTCTATGTTTTTTCAACTTCAACTCCACTAAACTCATATCTTCAATGCAAATTACGCTTTGACATAAAAACAAGATTTGTAGAGAATTGTCTTACCTCCATCCTCATATTAAAAAAAAAAATTGACATATAGAGGGGTAAATTTGTTGTTTACTAACTGCATATACTTGAAATTTTCAGGCAAACATAATTAGTCACTTTTTGCACCCTAAATTTTTTTAGGGATGGTTATTCATTTTTTGGAAATAAACCATATCATCATAATCTACATAGACTGTACTACTGCAATTACTATTTTTTGGTAATTTTCAGATTAAATCACTGTTTTTTATTATTTTTTTAAATGGACGAAGACAAACAAACGATGATGTTTCAGTACATTTTATGAGCCCCACATTTTCTTTTCAATGTGATCATCAATAAGAAAAATGGAAATACCCTTTTGAAGAAGACAGGGAGAAGAATTGAAATATGATTTTTCTGATATTTTTGGTGTTGCCATTTTAAAGTTATTGAATTTTCATTCACTGCAATTTTCAGAACAATGAAATTCCACAGTGACACAGTTTAGTATAAAATTAATAACAAATTGAAAATTTTAATGAAACTCCACAAATCTTATATCATTAGAAACTAGATTCAGAGATGAATCTAATGGTACCAAGTCCGAAAGATAACATTCTATTTTTGTAGGTGTTCTGCCCCTCCAAAGCTGCAGGTTCCTGAAAACTACGGAATTTTCTGAGTTTTCATTGACCAGAAGCTCTCGGGCGAGACATTTAATAAACTCTCAGGCGAGAAATTTTAAACTCTCGACCGAGAGTTTAAACCACCACAGGTTCAATTTAACCGTGCGGGTAAAATCTCACCCGAAAGTTTTACAAACTCTCAGCCGAGAATTTGCATGCAAGAAATACACCCGACGCATGACGCTTTTTTTGTTTGGTGGCAAGGCAGATTCTCGGGTGAGAGTTATATAACTCTCGTCCGAGAATCTATTAAACTTTCAAGCGAGAAGTTTAATCGAAACATTTTACCATCGACCGATGGAATCTTGCGAAGATTTATCATATCGTCGTGATGTTTCAGGCGAGAGTTGTATATAAATATTATTGTTCGAAAGATTAAATCCACAATATTCCACACACCATTCTGAACCAAAGAAGTGAAGTTTTTTAGGGTGAAAACTTTTTTGGGTGCGATTTTTTTTTTTTAAAGTAATGTTTTTTAAACATTCATTTTTTGTTTTAAAGTAATAATATATGTAACATTACAATAACTATATGTCATATCACTAAATTAGAAGTGGTATTTAATAAAAATTAATTTGTATTGTCATAGTAATGATAGTTGTTGAAGAAATTAAGTTAGTGTACATTTAAAGTGTGAAATTAGAAAATAATAATAAGAGTTTTTAGATTATTATGTATGCATTTTTTAGGCATATTTTTATTTGATTTTGCTCTAAATCATACAAGGATTTGACGGAATCTAAAATTTTGGCACTTTTTTCAGACATATTTTCCATCCAATTTTACTGAAAATCTTGTATGAATTTGTTGCAATTGTAACTTTGGGTCTTGTAGTAATTTGAGTATCTTAAGAGTTTTGCAGGGCATTAAATCCATTTATGAATTTGAAAATGCAGTTTTTAAAGAGTTTTACAAACATTGAATCCATTTATGAATTTGAAAATGTAATTAAAAAAATGGAATCTTAGTCTAAAATGGAATTTTAAGAAAAATATTAAAATAATAATAATATATGTAACATTACAATAACTATATGTCATATCACTAAATTAGAAGTGGTATTTAATAAAAATTAATTTGTATTGTCACAGTAATGATAGTTGTTGAAGAAATTATGTTAGTGTACATTTAAAGTGTGAAATTAGAAAATAATAATAAGAGTTTTTAGATTATTATGTATGCATTTTTTAGGCATATTTTTATTTGACTTTGCTCTAAATCATACAAGGATTTGACGGAATCATAGATTTTAGCACTTTTTTCAGACATATTTTCCATCCAATTTTACTGAAAATCTTGTATGAATTTGTTGCAATTGTAACTTTGGGTCTTGTAGTAATTTGAGTATCTTAAGAGTTTTGCAAGGCATTAAATCCATTTATGAATTTGAAAATGCACTTTTTAAAGAGTTTTATTGACATTGAATCCATTTATGAATTTGAAAATGTAATTAAAAAAAAGAAAAATTACAACGTTGTGAATTCTTAGTAGATTTTAGTGAAAAAAGCTAAAATTTCATAAGACACTATAGATTGGATTCACATCAAAATAATAATACAATATAAATACACCTTGGACATACAAACTCTTGGTTGGCTAAATATCTCAGCCACACACCAATCTAGGAAGCTAACTAGTTGGAGAGAATCTCTCAACCAACTAGACCTCAACAAACTTTGAAATACTAGGAACAAACTCCTATACATAGAATGAATCACAACAAAGACAACTAGGATTATATTTTCCAAGTCCCCCCTTTATTGACTACTTGTGTTGGTCTCATTAAGCAAATTATAATTGTGTTCGTATTGTTTACAAACATGATTAAAAAGAATATGTCGACGCCCATATAAAGGAACAACAATCTACCAGAATGCATGAGTACCAACCTGGTCCAGGTGGATATTGCTGGCCACCAGCCTATCCCACTTGGACCCCCACCATTGTTTCTTTTAGTTTTTCTGTTTCCTTAATTCTAGCACTATTTACTATTTTTTGCAATTTTTTGGGTCCTGAACTTCTGGAGCCGTTTTGAGGTCCTAAACGACATTTTTTGGGCATGAAAGGTTGAGCAAATATGAGGCATAGGCTCAATATTCATTGTTAATAGTTGTAGTCCTTGAATAGATATTTCTAATGAGGTATCATGTGCATCAAACATAAATAGTATGCCAAAGTTACAACCCCGGGAAATTGATGTACCAATTTGTCCTGACAGGGCCCATTGTTTGGCATTTCATCTTCTATGGTAAAAATTTATAGGTGAAAACATGAAGTTGGGAAACACTTTTTGCCATTTTTTGACATTGAAAATTGTAATTTTCTACGTTTTTTCAACATCAACTCCACTAACTCATACATAAAAACAAGATTTGTAGAGAATTGTATTACCTACATACTCATATTTAAAAAAAAAAATTATTGACATATAGAGGGGTAAATTTTTTGTTTACTAACTGCATATACTTGAAATTTTCAAGCAAACATAATTAGTCACATTTTGCACCCTAATTTTTTTTAGGGATGGTTATTCATTTTTTGGAAATATACCATATCATCATAATCTACATAGACTGCACTACCGCAATGACTATTTTTCGATAATTTTCAGATTAACTCACTATTTTTTATTATTTTTTGAAATGGACAAAGACAAGCAAATGGTGATGTTTCAGTACATTTTATGAGCCCTGCATTTTCTTTTCAATGTGATCGTCAATAAGAAAAGTGAGAATACCCTTTTGAAGAAGATAGGGGGAGGAATTGAAATATGATTTTTCTGATTTTTTTGGTGTTTCCATTTTAAAGTTATTGAATTTTCATTCACTGAAATTTTCAAAACAATGAAATTCCACAGTGACACAGTTTAGTATAAAATTAATTACAAATTGAAATTTTTAATGAAACTCCACAAATCTTATATCATTAGAAACTAGATTCAAAGATGAATCTAATGGTACCAAGTCTAAAAGATAACATTCTATTTTTGTAGGTGTTCCACCCCTCCAAAGTTGCAGGTTCCTGAAAACTGCAGAATTTTCTAGGTTTTTTGTTGACCAGAAACTCTTGGGTGAGACATTTAATAAACTCTTGGGCGAGAAATGTTAAACTCTTGATCGAGAGTTTAAACCACCATAGGTTAAATTTAACCATGCGGGTAAAATCTCGCCCAAAAGTTTTACAAACTCTCGGCCGAGAGTTTGCATGCAAGAAATACACCCGACACATGACAGTTTTTTTGTTTGGCGGCAAGGCAGACTCTCGGGCGAGAGTTACATAGCTCTCATTCGAGAGTCTATTAAACTTTCAGGTGAGAAGTTTAATTGAAATATTTTACCGTCGGTCGACGGAATCCTACGAATATTCATCGTATCGTTGCGATGTTTCAGGCGAGAGTTGTATATAAGTATTATCATTCGAAAGATTAAATCCACAATATTCCACACACCATTCTGAACCAAAGAAGCGAAGTTTTTTAGGGTGCAAATTTTTTTTTGGGTGTGAATTGTTTTTTAAAAGTAATGTTTTTTAAACATTCATTTTTTGTTTTAAAGAGAACATATTTTCAGGAAAGAGAAGTGAAAATTTTATGGGGAAAAAAGTACATTTTTATTTTTTACAAGAATTTAATTACTTGATATTTTGCAAAATGTCTCTATGAAGGCATGAAGCATTTTTGGAAAATGCTTTTATGAATTTTATTATTTATTTAATTTTTTCTCCTATTGAAGGCATGAAGTACTTATTCTGAAGTCTTTATGCTTTTTCGGGTATTTGGTCCAAATAGAATTGGATTTTAGATTTCCAATTTTGTGAACATGGGAAGAAAAAGGAATTGAAAATCAAGGCACGATTGAAATAGAATTGATTCAGTGGAAAGGAATGAGAGATTACAAAAAAAAGGCAAGAGGAAAGGGAAAGATTAAGCCATGAAATAGATGTGGAGGTAAAGCATCGTGAAAGAGATGTAGAGATGCATGACAATGACGAGGAAATGAGAAATGTTGAGGAACTTGTAAATGAGAATATTGAAAACACAAATGTCGAAGAGAATGTTGAGGAACTTGTCAACGAGAATATTGAAAACATAAATGTCCAAGAGAATATTGATATTGATCTCACTGTTGAGTCAATAGTTTCTTCAATTTGAATTTTGTATTTAAAATAAAAAACATTGTAGCTCAAGATATTTTTAAAATTAAAAATATTTATATGTCAATTTCAAATTAGAAGTTAATATGGTTTTTTATGCGGGGACAACATCAGACCCACAAGAAGATACTACCACACCTCGTATTTCACTGCAATTAATTGGAAGTTCCAAGAATGTTGTATAGGACTACAACTTTCTAGAGAATATGGATCCAACTAAAATTGAAGAATTGAGACACCAATACCTGAATGGACAGTTCGAGATAAAATAAATTGCGGGTTGAAACATCTTTTTGAAGGTAAATCTATCATAGCACAAGCTCAGATGTTACGTAGATTTTTAAAGTGAAAATCTCTTAGAAATGTTGTGGAATTATTGGGCATTGAAACTCAGAAAGAGGTTTTAGTCAATCAAATGGTATCAAAAAATGTGACGTCGACACTTGACTAGCCAAAAAACGATCTCAAGTTGAAAAGAGTGCTCGTAGAGCAATTTTAATAGGTGTACTCACAAAACAAACTGCATCAAGTCGGTTGATGTCAACAACTTCAAAAGTGTTTAAAAGATCAAGAAAACATTTATGGAGGTATACAAAATTTAGAATTCAATTAGATGAGAACGATGAACTTGCATGTTGGGCTAATATCTGCAGGCATCCATATCATGATAGACTTCCTATTGGTGTGAGGGATAGGGTACAAGAGTTTTGGAATATGAATTCTCGTGTGTCGCCAAATGAAAGGGACATTGTGTGACTTTGTATATCTAAGGGAGTTTATGAAACTCATGCCAAACATATAACACAGGTCAGTCAAGTAGAATTATTCCAGAACTTTATGGAGAGTAATATTGATGTGAAGTTTTCCCTTAGCACATTTGTGAAGATTAAACCATGGTATGTCAGGCCTATCACTGTTCGAGACACATGTTGTTGTCGATACCATGTAGAATTCCAATTATTTTATGAGACATTTGTAAATTTTGGCATAAAATATTGGTCAAATGACACCCTTCCTTCAAGTGTTCATGGATTTTTATCGAAGATATTATGTGCACGAGAGAATAATAAATTATTTTATAAAAAATAATGTGTTGGTGGAAGAAAATGCCCAGAATGTTCTCATTTGGCACTCTACGATGCAAATTATCCCATTGATCCTAATGATCCCAGACTGTCAAATCTTAGTATGGATTGGAAGCGATATGAAAATGTTACTTACACTCATGTTGCAGATTCAAGCACAACATCAAAAAATATGACTTTACTTGACGACGACATTTCAATGACCTCTTTTATGGAGAAGTTCAGGGTGAAAATATACAAATATATTAAGCATTGTCATATAGCACAATGGAAGGATTTACAGTTCAAGCAATCACGTGATGTGTTCCCGAAAGGAACAATATTATCAGTGGTTGATTTCGCTAAGAATATTTAGTCCACAAAAGCAGATACAAAGTGAGTATTATCATTCTCACCAAGTATCTATATTTGTGCATATTTTGTATAGACATGCAGAGCTTGATATCGATGGTTTTGATAGCGATGAAAATAATTGTGAGGTGTTTAAGGAGTACCATTTCTACATCAGTGATGATTGAACACATGATACATGTTTTTGTTAAACATTGTTTTAATGTTATTTATAATGAATTGTTGAAACGAAGGGTCACTGTTAAAGAACATTGGGTATGGTCAGATGGTTGTGCTGGTCAATTTAAATCAGCAAGATCGTTCTTTTGGTTGTCTCGTCCTCATAAGAGAACTAACATTCGACATACATGGAATTTATTTGAGATAGGGCATGGAAAAGGAGAGCACGATTATTCTGGGGCATGAATAAAACATGCACTTAGGAGGCATCAATTGAATCACTCAGCTTCCCGACTTGCAAATCCTTTAGATGTTGTTAACTGGTGCAGAGACAATTTAAGTCATGTATCGAACCCAAGGATGGCTGATGTGCACAAGTAAGTGTACACATTTAACTAAAAATATATTATACATGTTTATAGATATATGTGTATACATGTGTATGTATTTTGTTATCAAAAAATATTAAATTTTGCTCAAAATTTGACTCGTACATGCATGTGTTTTTCTCAAGCAGGTACTTTTGGAATATTTCAATGGGTGATGTTGATAGATCGGTGATCTGAAAGGAGTGTATTAGTTCTGATGTGCTAAGTGTCCTTTCAGTAATATAAACATGTACAAATTTTCACCATAAGTTCGCTTAAGGAATGAGAGTTTTAACCATGAAATTTAGATGAATTAGTGAACTTTAAGCATGTAAATAAGCCTTGAAAACAATGAAAAATAGTGCATAATAGAGAAAAACATTCACACATAAGTTTTACATAGTAGGCATGATGAAGCAGTTCACCCCTCCTGGGCTACATCTGTTGGTCCAGCTCCCAATGGCATGTCCCTCTTTTTCATTATGCTCAAAATTGTAAATTATCTATGTTTACAGGCCTCTACTGAATGTTTTATCTACACCAATGGCTCTGGAATTCTCAAATTAGTCTAGGTAGACTCTTTTTTCACCAAAATTGGTTGAAAATTGACCTCCCTATGAATTTTTCCCAATGACAACTAGAAAAGCTCCACTAAATGTGGAGACAGGCACTTAACTGTAACTAAATTTAGAACAAACCCCTAAATTTAAGTGTACAGTCCAAAGTTAATTTTCTGTTAACTATAACATTAAATGTTGGGGAGGGGG
This sequence comes from Pinus albicaulis, assembly GCA_034641835.2. NCBI lineage: Eukaryota > Viridiplantae > Streptophyta > Pinopsida > Pinales > Pinaceae > Pinus > Pinus albicaulis. The sequence continues at coordinate 1,320,964,387 of CM076581.1, forward strand.
TGACCACATGCCAATCCCTGAAACCCCGCGGCCTTTAAACATTAGAGTGCAACCGTTGTCGAAAACTGGGGTTATAACTCGAGTTTAACCCAAAGTTGAAGTAACCACGTTAACAAACTGTCGAGGTCTTTACCGTGCGTAGTGATGTTCATGTGATGTGGCTTGGAGTAAATGCCACCAAAACCATTAGATAAACCACCCCACTAACCGTTGTATTATATGTCAATTAAAAGCCAAATGTGACCACTCCCATTTGCAATCGCCGGGATAACGTTTTCGTAACTATCGTTTTTTAAATGTTAAATGCTACGGTTTAATGTTATGCCATGTGACCAAAACCTTTGCATTGATCGCCAAGTTTATAAACTGTTGAATCGCCGTTGGGTTCCCACGCAAGGGCGCATGGAGGGGGGGGGCTGGCCCTTCGGGGCTGCCCTCCCAAAACCCCAAATCCAAAACTTTAACACTAGAAAATGAAATGACATACGGATATGGTTAAGAAACAATATGTAGGTGAGTTGGTAAAGGCTCTTTGCTACAAGCAGGAGGTCGCGGGGTTGACCCCCCCCCCCCCGACTCCATAAAAAATTTACCATAGAAATCTGAGGACATGTGGTGGCCTGCGGGCTTGCTACATGTCGCTCATCCAACAACGCATTTCAAATCCATCCAATGGTCAATAAAAAACTCCGTACCACCAACCATCAACGACCCAGATTCCTCCGTACCACCAACATCCAACACCCCAGAATGAGCCACGTGGCATGATCCTATTGGCTGAGTAAAAAATGGAATATTCCAAGTATATATCTACTGACTGTACCTGCATCCTGACCGGGCATCTAGTCACAAAATTTTGTTGTTTGGGAAAACGGAAAGAACGCGATATCTTCCTCATACGACATCATTTTTTTGAATCATTCGCAACGCCGAAATTTCAATCACGAGACCTTTCCAGTCACTTAGGTTTGGACCTATTTCGAGCACTTTCATTTTTTAGCATAACACTTGATCTCCTGATCACACCTCCCCACTGGGAAGCTTTTGGACCCCAAAATCTCCCTGGACTGCTGAACATGAAGATGAGGAGGCTATGTCCCCACTCTTCCAACCTTTCTGTGCTGAAATTTCCCTAATTTCATTAATTGGAGCTTTTCATGAAACAACAAATTTTTTCTTGATTCCGTTGACCAACCATTGATGCTTTTGACATTGTCATGCTGCACATTTACTGAACTTACAGAATAACAACATAAGTTGGTAGTAAACATCCCGTTTCTAGATTAGTCTATAATCAAAGGAAACTTGAAATTACTCTCACCTTGCATCCTGTCCTTATGGCGATTTTTTGTTGAATTTGCCTTGAACTTGTATCGATTCCTGACCAAGTTTCTTTGCCATTGTACCATGCATTTTTGAAACCAGCAATGAGCATTTCTGAATCCTATGCCTTCTTTGTCAAGTTGCTTTGCCCTCTCTTTGAATTTTGCAACTTTGTGCACTAACACCTTGTTTTCAACACCGTTCGATACCAAAGTTGACTGCTACAACTGCTTGTCATATTATTTCAAAGACAACCTGCTTTCAAACTGAAAAAAATCATTACATATATCAGCATTTGTTTGAAAAGGATTATGTAAAACTTCTTTTTGTTTAATCATCATCAATGTCAAGTTTTGGCTTGCAACGATGAGCCTCTTCATCTTCCATGCATTAACTAAAGAAGTGTCTAGTTTTTTGTGATGATCTCTCACAATGTACTCCTTTCCATCTTTGAATAAATGGTATTTTTTCTCATGGCGATGGAATATTGCCTTCCTGTCATACAAGTAAGGACTTCCCAACACCATACCTATTATATCAAGCGGAACAACATCTAATTCAACTGTATCAATGAAATGTGCAGTTATTGCAAAGCGCAACATGCACTTCTTTGAAACTTGTAAATTTGCATCCTTACAAATCCAACCAAGTGGATATGGTTTTGGATGTGGAATGGTCTCAAGATTAAGTTTCTTTACTAAGTCTTCAGAGATTAAATTTGCTTGTGACCAACTGTCAAACAATGTGTCAACCTTGGTATGTTTGGAAATGACCCTCACATGAAACAGTTCAATTCTATTTTCTTCATTTGGAGCTTGTATGTGATAGTTAGATATACTAGAATTGGGTTTATTTTCAATCTCTTTCCCCTTCAAGTTCCTTAGTCCCATAGTTATGATTTTTGTTTCATCTCCTGAATCTGACCCTAGGCCTTGTTCAACTATTGCAATAGTTTTTACTTTCTCCTTGGCTTTCTTTTTGACCTTCAAACTTTCTGGTTTCAACTCTGGATGAAGTTTCCAACAATGGTCTTCATCATGGCTAGTTTTAGAACAGTGTTTGCCAAAAATAAATCCCTTCTCTTTTCTAGTATTTGCATTTCTCTTTTTCTTCCATTTGCCTTTAAACTCATTTTCTCCATTCTCATCTAAGTTTTGTTTTCCCCTTGCCTCTAAATGTGTGGCTTGAACACATACTTCAACTAGGCTTGTAGGGTTAAACATTAGGATTGTATGTCTTAGGTAGGTATGTAAGCCTCTTATATACTTGAGAAAAGTATCTTGGCTATGAAAATTTATTCCTAATAAAAGAGCTCTTCTCCTAAATTTTTGAGTATACACTTGTACATTTTGTCCTTTCAATTGTTTAAAATTTTTCCAGTTCATTATGGCTTTCTACATGTGAGCTAATGGATAAAATTGTTGTTTTATTGCAGAAATGAAATTAGTCCATGATAAAATAATCTTACCACATGTCTTGATCTCCTCCTTTGTCTTGGCTTCCCACTAAACAAGTGCTGCACCTTCCATCCTCAATGAAGCTAGTTGGATTTTGGTGTCATCATTATGAAAATTTTGGATTCTCAAATAGACTTGTAATTGCCTAATCCAATTATCTAGATTTTCTGCATTGAATTCACCATTAAAAATTGGCAATTCAAACTTAACATCAAGTTTTATAAAAGGAATTTTACCAGTGTTCTTTGACTTAGATGGCTGATGTACTGAAAATGAAGCAGAGGATGATGAGGATGAAGATGAGGGTGATGATGGTGACTTTCCACTGCATCCATTTCCTCCATTGCCCTTCTTTGATTTATCTTCATCATTGTGGCCTCCTGATGATCTCTGACCTTCCTTGTGAAGTTTGGATCATTCTCCTTCTAGTCTTTCATTCCTTTCTTGATAAAGGACTCTCACCATTTTATTTAAGTCAAGAAATTCTTTTCTGAACACTATTTCTTCCTCTTTGGGATCCATCTCTTCATGGATTTCTTCTTCTCTTGAAGGCTTTCTTGATGCTACTTTTGCTTCTTTTGGAGGTGAGATAGGTGGTGGAGAATGTGGCAATCTTGCCCTCCTTTGTTGTGGATCACTTTTAGAACCTCTTTCTTCCACAAATTTTCCTTCTCCTCTCTTAAGCTTGAGCCTAGTAAGCATGAAAACCCTTGCAAATAGTTAAAACATCCTTGCACATAAAAACAATAGAGATAAAACTCTAGCTCTGATACCAACTTAATATTAAAGGAGTGTATTAGTTTTTCTTTGCTAAGTGTCCTTTCAGTGATATAAACATGTACAAATTGTCACCATAATTTTGCTTAATTAATGAGAGTTTTAACCATGAAATTTTGATAAACTAGTGAACTTTAAGCATGTAAATAAGCCTTAAAAACACTGAACAATAGTGTATAGCAGAGAAAAAAATTCACACATGAGTTTTACACAGTAGGCATGATGAAGCAGTTCACCCCTGCTGGGCTACATCTACTAGTCTAGCTCCCAATGACATGTCCCTCTTTGTCATTATGCTCAAAATTGTAAATTAAATATGTTTATAGGCCTCTAATGGTTGTTTTATCTACACCAGTGGCTCCAGAATGCGCATATTAGTCTTGGTAGACTCTTGTTTCACCAAAATTGGTCGAAAATTGACCTCCCTATGCCTTTTTTCCCAATGATAGCTAGAAAAGCTCCACTAAATGTGGAGATGGATACTTAATTGTAACTTAATTTAGAACAAACCCCTAGATTAAAGGGTGCGCTACAAAGTTAAATGTAACATTGGATGCTGGGGAGGGGGTGGCCACCTCCCAACCCCCGAAACCCGGCGGTCTTTAAATAGAGCGTAACCGTTGCCGAAAACTGGGGTTATAACTCGAGTTTAACCCGGAGTTGAAGTAAAAATGTTAACAAGCCGTCGGGTTCTTGATCAAGCAGTGCTGCTCATGTGAAGTGGCTTGGAGTAAATGCCGCTGAAACCGTCAGATAAACCACTCCCACTAACCATTGTATTATATGTCAATTAAACGACAAAGTGACCACTTCCATCTGCAACTACCGGGATAACGTTTTCGTAACTGCCAATTTTTAAAATTTAACTGTTGCGGTTTAATGTTATACCATGTGACCAGAAAATTTTCCTTGACTGCCAGATTTATAAACTGTTGAATAGCCATTGGGTTCCAGCGTTAGGGCACATGGAAGGGGGGGGGGGGGGGGGATGGCCTCCCAAAACCCCAAATCTGAAACTTTAATGCCATAAAATGAAATAGCATACATATATGGTTAAGAAATAATCTGTAAGTGAGTTGGTAAAGGCTCTTTGCTGTGGGCAGGAGGTCACGGGGTCGACCCTCCCCCCCCCCCGAATCCATAAAAATTTTACCACAGAAATCTGAGGACATGTGGAGGCCCGCGGGCTTGCCACACGTCGCTCATCCAATGACACATTTCAAATCCATCCAACGATCAATAAACAGCTCCATACCACCAACCATCAACGACCTAGATTCCTCCATACCACCAACCATCAACAACCCAGATTGAGCCACATGGAACGATCCTGTTGGCTAAGTAAAAAATGGAATATTCCAAGTATATACCTGCTGACTCTACTTGCATGCTAACTAGGCATCCAGTCACAAAATTTTTCTGTTTGGGAAAACAGATAGAAAGCGATATCTTCCTCATACGACATCGATTTTTCGAATCGTTCGCGGTGCCGAAATTGCAACGACGAGACCTTTCTGGTCACTCAGGTTTAGACTTGTTTCAAGAAATTTCATTTTTGAGCATAACACTTGATCTCCTGATCAATCGTTGATATTTAATTTCCTTGAAATCCCTCAAACAAGAAGTTTACACTCCATTAGGAGTAAGAACATGAAAAATATACATTGCATTGAGAAACGAAAGTTCTCTTGCTTTTGTTCTGCATGTACTGATCAGGCAGAGTCCATCGATGACTGTGAAAACCAAATTAAAAAATTTGTTAAACCATGGAAACACGAAGAATTGACACCATTTCCCCCATTTGGAAACATGAATGACAAGGAAATGGACAATGAAGTGGTTGTGATTGACAATGATTATGATCATGTTTTTGATATGGTTAGAGAAGGTGATGTCTTCGTAGTCATTGCACTAGAAAATAATAAATAAAATGCGCATTATTATTTATTACGATGCACTACGTCTAAATTCATGTTGCTGCAAGAGTATAATGATCCATCAAATTATACATACCCAATCGGTTCAATGGTGTTGATAGGACATTTCTTTGAAGAAGTAAAGAAATGTAAAGATCATATTATTTTTCAAGATTACCAGCCAGAGGTTATTTATGCCCAATATAGTCATTTTGGTCATAGCAACTTGGTTGCAGTTGAAGCAAGTGAAGAGTAGAAAAAAACGATGACAATGGAGGTTATTGATAGATGATCATGATGCCATTATGGAAAATTTGCCACTAGCACATCATATGAGTGGAACACATTGTTCAAGATGAACAATGAACTTTGATTCTAGGGTTAGAACATATAATTGCTACAATGTATTGGAATTTATATAGTTTAATACTATATTGTGGATTTCTTTCAAATAAATGGACATGTGGATGGTTAGATGTGTGTTGGTATGAAAAATATATTATGATCTACTAGATAAGAGTGCTTTGCTAGATAATTAAGTTATGGTGATTTAATGTGTCCATGATGTTTACTCCTAGATGATCTTAACTCGCCTCTTTTTTTGCATGGATATGATGGTGATGAATGAATATTTAATTACATATATATTATTGTATTGTTAGTTTATTTTTGATATCAAATGTCATCATATTTGCATCACATCAACCTTAAAATCATTCCATGGAAAACAATTAATGCACATAATTCTAAGTACACAAGTAATATACATAGAAACTTAGTTTCAAATTCATATCATAGTAGCATTAGAGATGTACTTAATAAACTTATAGCATGTCATGAATGCATTTAGTATTCAATAAGAATAGTAATCAACGAATTTATTCATTAATTAGCAATTGAATGTGCATAACTCTAGCATTTGGGTTTAAAGGGATGAAAAGATGACTTTTGGGTTTCTCATCACTTTTTTATATTACCAAAAGCTTATTCTTTCATTATTTACCTAGGGTTAAATTAATTAATTAGACAAGTTAGCAAATCCTTTCCCCTTAAGAGCACTAATTCTCCAATTATATGTGCACATAAATTTTAGTTTCTGATTTATGGTAATGATAAATTGTACTAAGTGTTCAATTAATATGTAAAAATAAACATAGGAGTTAGGTGAGTCAATTCAAAAATATAGGTGAAAGTGATTTTTGATGAAGGTATGGGTCATGTACGAGTGAATTCTATCCCACATGTCTCACCAACATTAATGTACTTGCAGAATTAAAATATTCAATGTCATTGCAATTATAACAAAGATGAGAACATGCTTCACTGAGATGAATTCACAACCATGAATGAGTGGGTCTACCTTTAGAATGGTGTAATACTTAGTTTACTTGATTGTGGAAGTAAGGGTATATTAGACATAATGTTGAGGGGGAGGATGAAACAAGACCTAATGTGGGAGAAAAAAAACTTAGATACCTATTGTTATTAGTTCATATTGATGCAGGCGATAATGATTTCCATTTTAGAGAAATAGAACACCACCATGAAGATTCAATCATCCTTCGTGTAAGTTACAGTAAATTCACTAAGGATATCCATACATAGTTATTCTCATAACCAGTTGTATTAGCCCTACTTATTATAGGCATGTACTAGTAAGATAGACTCAACATATATGATAATGAGAATCAACCCTCAAAAACTTAGTTATAAGGCAACATATGATCATAAATGTGAGGTTATTAATTTGTCTCTTCAATATGTATGTGTTACCAGTGTTCAAACTCAGAAGCCAAGGCAATGTATATATTGTTTCAGATAGGCCTCTTTACATAGTTATACCAAATTTGAAAAAGCAAGTTATAACAATAGCTTAATGACCTCATTCTCAATCAGCTCAAAAGACAATATATTACTTACAAGAGTATTAGGCCTAATTCATTTCATACCAATCAGTCAAACTTAGTTTTTATATCATCATACAACATATTTTGGATCAATCCTTATTATCATTTACGACCACAATACAATGGATCCGTTCACTTGTATATTATAAAAATTTGTAACAACGGGTTTTCCTCAGCACAAACAACAATAGTAGCCTAATATTTATGTCAATGCAAGATCAAGCTGAACAATAAGAAATTGTGTCAACATCCATATAGGATATGTATTTCCAGCATGTATTTATAATTTTAAACAAAGGTTTTTATTGGAAGTCGCTTCAGAAATATATTTTGTGACTCTTACAGCAAATCATTCCTCTTTGTGCTTGTAACTAGTACCCCTATGAACTTATAGAAGCAGTGCATATTTTCATTGTGAGGTAGCATTTTAAATGTAGGGATCTTTGACAAAATCTATGGCATTCGATATGTTACATAATCAATCAGACCAGCAATGTATCAACCCCAAGTAAGATGTATACTAGTCAGGCTAGTACATAAAAGACTACGATTAAAGAAAAAAATGTGACACTTGGTATCAAGTTGTAAACTCTTCTAACCACAGTAATTCTCAGACCATATATCTGTGAATAATATTACCTTATAGCAGATCTAAAATTCAGTAAATATATAAAATGATATTCACAGCATAAAAAAAATGGCATAAAGAATAACATAGTATAATATGCAGTAGAAATTATTATAGCATAAAAAAAAAGTCTCAGTCTCACATTAAGACAGGGGACCAAAAGAAGTATCTCTACAAATGTTATAAAATCTTAAGTGTTCTAAAATGGCCACCATATAAAGAAGCATGATCCTCCTGAATAATGATTATGCAGTATTAAATTCTAGAGATGAATATTTGACTTAGATTATGCATCCAACTATCCTAAATAAAAGAATACGAGAAGTCTCTAATATTCATCTCCATGGGATGGTGTGAATATTTCTAGACTTACCTAAAGAAAGAGTTTGTAACATAAAGTTGTTTCTATGCTTCATAAATAGTGAAGTGAACATCCGAAATCTGGAGAACCCTTCATGGAGGGTGGAGAACTGCGTGGAGCTCTACTTACTAATACTCCCCCCTTGCATTTCAATACATACCTCACCTCCTCTTCAACATAGCAGTAATGTACATAAACACAATATTTTTGATTTTCAACGAAGGATCCACTGATTTTATTTGTCTTCTCAACCAAAAATGCAAAAAACTGGACAAAAGGTATACTCAGATGAAACTATAGCTTTGCACTTCCATAATCCCTTGCTCGATAAAAAAATTCCTCACAAAAGGTGCAATCTGATAAATGCTAGCCAACAACAATGATAACAAAAGTTCCAATGCACAAGATCTAAAATGGTAAATAGAGCACAAATGGAATTAACACTGTTGAATACATCTACAACTATGAAACAAACTCAAGCCTTTGTGCCTCTCTATAATGAATATAAAACAACATAAAACAAAATATTAAATAACTTAGTTCATACATTGTCTATCATTGGTAAGAAATTAGTGGAAGGCTGTTAGAGAACAACACCACTCTAAGAGACAAAAAATAACAGTTGAAACTTGAAAGTGAATAAAAAATCACCAAAAGCATCTATGTACAATCTACCTTTTACACTCGTTGATAAACATCTTACCAAACCATTTTTCACCCCATCATGCTTCATAAACAGTGAAGCAAACATTTGAAAGGTGGAGAACCCTTCCTTGAGGGTGGATCAACATGTTTGTGACCCTATTTTAACTCCCGCTCATAGTCCCTCATAGTCCCTGCAAATCAAAAAAGAAACATTGAATCAAGATGGAAATTAAATTGAAAACAAAATTATCAAAAGAAACACAATAAAAAAATAACAAACAAATGAAAAACAAGTTCAAGAAGTATGTTATCTAAAGGTTTATGTGAAAATTGGTTTGACAAATTTATAATTACTCAATCACCCTATCGTAGCTAAGTTTTTCAAAACAGTTCCATGTGTGCCATCATAATTCTACCAGAAGGAAGTTAAAAGGAGATGTTTAACCTTGCAGATGTTGAAAATTTATTTCTGAGGTCCCCAAGATGAGACCAAGTGATTTTAGTGAGAACGAATGAAATGTAAGATGCCTTATTTTCCAAAATGAAAAAAAGACCAAGTGATAGAACATGATTTCTTTCATCTGGTTTTTGTAGGTTTATATTGCATGCAGACATATTGAACCTTTGAGTTATTATAATGCTATTGGAAAATGGAATTATGTAAAGTAGCATGTTTGTAATATATATGTTTGATAGTGGAAATATACTTTTCAGGCCTTGCTTTGGAAGGACAATAATTTGTTAGTGTGCACTGTGAAGAGGACTATCCTATTCTTGTACAACCTCAAATGTGTTGTTATTGAACACCATGTTTTTATTCATTTTTTCCCATTTTTCTTAACATTTATGACTTTACTATATGAGAAAACAAACTGGTGAAATAAGAATCCCCATAACTTATCATGTCCATGCAATTGGAGCTTTGCTCAATTACAAAGACAACTAGGTAGATTTATCAAAAACTTCTCTTTGAAATACAAAATGATGGCGTATTATATATAGATATGGTGATCAGTTAAAAGGATTTAACCACCCTTCATTACTAACATCGCTATGCACATTTTCCATTCCAAAACCTAAGCATCACCCTCTTTAATTACACTTGTTACATGCTCTGCAAGTGCACCCCAACTCTGCTCCAAAACATATGAAAAATAGGTAAGTATTCAAATGTGTTTAAAGTTAATTAGACAATATCAATTATTTAAGTGATCCATGGGAATGAATTTCCAGTCCTGGTTAAATTTTGGTTCCAACATAATCAGGCCTTGAAATGCCATAGGAAATTTAGACAAAATTATTGGACGGAGGCTTGAAATGAATTTAGAGAAGGACAAAGTACAAAAGCAAGAAAATCTGAAAGGTAGGAAACCTAAGAATTTGGATCTAGCAACCAAGACTTGTACATACCTACAGGGATATGAATCAAATGAAATCATTTCACTAAATACAGTGAAAATAAAACAAAAGGCTTATTTCAAGAGATTAAATAACAAGAACTATGTGGATTTATACTTACTAATACTCCCCCCTTGCATGTAAATACATAACTCGCCTCCTCTTCAACACGGTGGTAATGTACAGAAACACAATATTTGTGATTTTCAACCAAGGCTCCATTGATTTTTTTTGTCTTCTCAACCAACAATGCAAAAACCTGTACAAAATGCATACTCAGATGAAACTATAGCTTTTCACTTCCCGAATTCCCTGCCTGATAAAAAAATTCCTCACAAAAGGTGCAATTCGATAAATACTAGCGAACAAAAACGCTAACAAAAGTTCCAATGCACAAGCTCTAAACTGGTAAATAGAGCACAAATGGACTTAACACTATTGAATACATCTGCAACTATGAAACAAACTCAAGGCTTTTTTCCTCTCTATAATGAATATAAAGCAACATAAAACAGAATATTAAATAGACTTAGTTCATACCTTGTCTATCATTGCTAAGAACTCAGTGGTAGGCTGGTAGAGAACAACACCGCCTTGAGAGACAAAAAATAACAGTTGAAACTTGAAAGTGAATAAAAAATCACCAAAAGCATCTATGTACAATCTACCTTTTACACTCCTTGATAAAAATCTCACCAAACCATTTTGCACCCCATCATTAATTGCACCGGAAATTACTCTTGCCTCCCATAACATTATCAATCAATAGAAAATGTGTCAATCTATTAGAAAAATGATTAAAGCTTCAAAGCAGTCTTAGGCTCCTCTAAAGATAGGACCCTACTTACCAATGAATATAATCAAGAGCACATCCACAAAACTAAAAAAAAACTGACCACAAAACAGGGAAATGAAGAATGAAACAATGATGAGTAAATTATTAAAAGTTATTGGGTCAGTTGTATTTTCTCTTCCTTAAGGATCTTGGAGGTCTAAGCATCCTTGGTATAAAAAATTTAAGCTACAAACTTTGGAGGCCAGAGCATAGCATATAGCCCAGAATTGGGCACGATCTTATGTTCAGCGTGAAGGCAGAGAACAAGGAAACTAACCTACGAAGAAAGAAAGAACAAATTGATTGCTCAGTTGAATGCTTTGAATGTTGGTGCTGAGGACGACGATGATGAGTAAATGATTAAAATTTATTGGGTCAGCTGCATTTTCCCTTCCTTAAAGATCTTGGAGGTCCAAGCATCCTTGGTATAAAACTTTGAAGCTACAAAATTTGGGGGCCAGAGCATAGAATACAGCCCAGAATTGGGCACATTCTTATGTCCAGCATGAAGGCATAGAACAAGGAAACTAACCTACGAAGAAAGAAAGAAAAAATTGATTACTTAGTTGAATGCTTTGAATGCTGGTGCTGAGGAAAATGATGATCAGTAAATCATTAAAATTTATTGGGTCAGCTATATTTTTTCTTCCTTAAGGATCTCGGAGGTCCAAGCATCCTTGGTATAAAAATTTGAAGCTACAAACTTTGGAGGCCAGAGCATAACATACAACCTAGAATTGGGCATGGTCTTATGTCCAGCGCGAAGGCAGAGAAAAAGGAAACTAACCTATGAAGAAAGAAAGAACAAATTGATTGGTTAGTTGAATGCTTTGAATGTTGGTGCTGAGGACGATGATGATGAGTAAATGATTAAAATTTATTGGGTCAGTTGTATTTTCTCTTCCTTAAGGATCTTGGAGGTCCAAGCATCCTTGGTATAAAACTTTGGAGGCCAGAGCATAGCATACAACCCAGAATTGGGCACGGTCTTATGTCCCTACAAATATCTCCAATAGTGCTTAGAGAGATGGCTGCTAGGGCTATAGTGGATCCAGGATGGGATGAACTTCTTGAAGAGGAAGTTGGTTGTTGGCAAGGTGCTTGGTCTATATAGGCTTCCTAATATCTTAATAGTCCAAACTATAGTTTGTATTAAAGGATAATTTTTTAGATCATCTGGAAGGCATGGGACAATTCAAAAGATTTAGATTTAGATTTGGAAGGCATGTGACATGGCAAGACTAAAATGTTGACTGTGGAAGTGACAACTGTGGCTTCATCCTTAATGACAATGTTGGGGATGCAGTTGACATTGTGAATCACCCATCATGTGTTCAATCTTCTATCAATCACCTCCAAGGTGATGCATTTCCAAGTAAAGCATGAAATGATAAAACAAATAACGTAATTACATTAATCACTTCCTTCATGACATTATCAAACTACCTTTTTAGCATAATTTCGATTCGATAGCATAAATTCTTGTGTCAACTATTGAAAGGAGTAACAACATTGGAAGTATGTGCAACAAAATTCAAAATTGTTGGTAGATGCCTGCATCCACTATACAATTCAACTCACCTAGAAATGTAGACTCTTTGACCCAAAGCCTACACGATCTCCTTGGGGCTAAGTTTGCATCATCTTAATATTATCTGTAGCCTGAAAAGTAGAAACCAAAGTTAATAGAAAATTTTGCGAAAATAAATATAATAAACATAATAAATATTCTTAACGAAAAGTATTGATACCCGTGTCACGAATGGAACCTGAGAAGGAATAATCTCTTTAGGTAGCCCTTGATGTGTAGCACATACCTGAAAAATTCAATAATGTTAAGAGCCACACCATATAAAATTATGTTCATCTTAAAATCACTCGCAATTTAACATAAAAATCTAGATAGATAATACTTGTGAGACCACTAGAACATATGACGGTATCATGTCTTCAGGAATCCCTTCATGTGTAGCGCTAACCTGAAAATTCCATAATGTTAAGACTCATACCATATAAAATTATGTGACATAAATTCATTTTCAATTTGACGTACAAAAATATAGATAGATATTAATTAATGTGGCACCTGTACATGATCATGTCCATGATCTACAAAATGAGGATTAGGGGCAAATAAATGTTGATATAAGAATGTTGTAAATTGCATAAGTTAAATAAATATATTGGCGTAATATTTTGGAGACTAAATGTATATACACCAAAAAAACATGTTACATGCACCCTAGCTCATCTTATAAATGTGTATTTTAAAATAGATCAAAACATGCTTGTACATACCTCACCCATAGTGTGCATTTGTTGTCTAATGGCTCGCTAATAGTGGTATCTATAGGAGGATGCATACTCCAGAAGCTCATGTAGCTCCATATCCCTCAACATGATATCTGGAATAATCACAAATGAATGAACTCCTGCACTAGATGAAGGTTGGCTTGTCCGTAAGCCAAATTCCACCCCTCCTAAAGACGCGGCAATATGTTGTTGTATCTTCTCCCTCATCTGAGATGCAACACTAGAGATAAGGGCTAACTCCTTTGGAAGTGTAACTAGCCTAGGTGGTTGAGGTGCTAAACGAGGTGCTAGAGGCCTAAACCCAACATCTCACATAGCATCAGGTCATTCATATGTACGAACTTTTCTAGATCCATAGAATTTGAACCCCATATCTGTAAATTTAGGGTCCATGTGCTCTTGAAATTGAGCATACAAAATCCTAACAAAATATTGCGACACCTCATCATTATTTGGGAACTTCCCGTATGCATCCACGAACTTCTCATAAATATAAGGTGCAATATTGGGATCATTGAATCTTGCAATCTTCAGACGTTTTTTGTCTTCAGGCTGCAAGTCAAATTGTGACAAGGCCATTTCTTTAGTGACCCTACTTTTAACTTCATTGTAGGAGTGGATACCAATCACTGATGCTCTCCTCCTATGCATCATGTAAAAAAAACTTAGGTTTATGGTCCAACCCCACGATAAGTCTCTATCAAACTCTCTAAATTGTGCAAAACAATTTGGAGACAATCTCGGCTAGGGGCAGAGAGATTGCAAATTTGAAATTCATTGCACAATCTCATGGAATGCTCCCTCATCCCATCAAAAGTAAGTAAGGATATGGTGTCTTCCCAAGGCATCTCCTCAGGAATATCACCGGAATGGGTGTAAAGGAGCTCATAGCTTGGATTTCGAGCAAACTCACGAACCCTGTTATCACCAAAATTGTACTTGATTGGCTGCTGATCAGACAACTCAGTGTAACTATTTCAAACCAGCTTTTGACTAAAGCTTAGCCTCTTCAGTCTGAGAGGGCTCTATCAAAGGGGTTTATGATATTGGTTAATGATAAATATAGATGGCTAACTCTATGAATTGTGTCTTGGTTTCGTATTTTTGCAGGTTGAAAAGATGAAGGCTTGTTACTATTGGGCTATGGAGTCAGTGACAGGGATATCAATGATAAAGGCTCTCCTTGTGGAAGTCGAGGCATGTAGATACTTAAATGAAAGTAGATTACACACATACAGGGTTTACTCAATATATAAATTTTCAAAGGAATTCAGAGCATGAGAGACATGAATTCTGAGTAATGATCATAAGATACTGAAAGCTGGACATTGAGAAAGATATCCAATAGTTTAGTGCTTGAAAGGAAGTCAAAGCATGAAAAACAAGAATTATGAGTAATCAAACATTAAAATATTGACAGAAAATAATAAGATACATAGGGTTCATGAAATTATCAAATTAATCTCAGGTGAGGGTGAAACCAATAGCCATTCTCCATTACTGATCAAAAACCTGTTTACAATAGCATCAGTCAACCATAACATATCCCAACTCTTTCTAACTCTAAAACTCAGTCCTTTATAGAATCAAGAATCATACAAATGATATGCCACCTTCCTAGCTTCGAATTCCCACCTCAGAGACCTATTTCAAACATGATTCTATCACTTGGAGGCTTCCTAGGGATATTTCTGTTTTGTAAAGTTTGAATACAAAAAGGACTCTTCTTTCATTAATAGTTCGAAAAATCAATTTAATAAACCTTATAAAATGCAACCAAATAATTTTATGGGTGTACTAGAGTGCTGATGTGTCATTATGCCACGTGGATGCTAAGTTGGACCTCCTCCAAGTCAATTTTTTACAATTTTTTCACAAATCTGGTTAGTGAAAATTCTAAACAAATAGGCTTCAAATATGAGTGTATATTTCCAAAACCTGATAGATTTGTAGAAATTGAGAGAGGTTTTTGTATATGGACCTGTGTTGAAGAAAAACCTCTTTCAGATTTCGAAAATAATTTTTCATTTTCTTTGAAACCTTAAAAAAAAATTCGCTACGAAAACAAGGCAGTTTCGTAGTGTGCAAAGATGAGTGTATAATTTCCAAACCCTGATGGATTTGAAGAAATTGAGAGAGGTTTTTGTAGAGGGGCCTGTGATGAAGAAAAAATTCTTTCATATTTCCAATTTTTTTTCATTTTCTCAGAAACCTTAAAAAGAAATTCACTACGAAAACATGGCAATTTCGTAGCGGACAAAAATGACCTTTGCCATCAGAATTTCTGCTTCTTTTCTCTTGCATGGTCTTCATCATGTTCTGACACATATTAAAAATCATTTCCTCCCATTTGAAACTACCAAAATTTATTTTTTAAACAAAAATAAATCTACAGGTGGTTTCGTAGCGTTTTCCTGGCTTCAAGCCTAGGAAACGCTACGAAATTGTCATAAATAGTGTAAATTCCAAATTTTTTCCTTGTTTCAAAAATATACCTTCAAGATGCATAAAATTGGTTTTCAACATGCCTTTAACTTATTAAAATATAAACAAACTTAATTTAAGATCCTTGAGGTGTTTCCTCTTCAAAAAACATCCTTTTCTCTTTTAGAAAGTTTATTCATCATTAAAATGACTATGTTTTTCTGAAAACATAGGGTTCAGATATGAGCTATTTTCTCAATATCCTTGATAGAAATTAAAAAAATGAAGGAGGTTTTTTAGGTCAGTATGTTTTGAATAAAAACCTCCCTTGGGTTTTTTAAACACATCTCCAGCTGTCCATAATCTGCATTCTAAAAACATGTATAAAACAAGAAAATTCTACATTCTGAAAACTTAAAACCCTCTTTTCGGAGTTGTAAGGTTGGGAAATGAAATATGTCAGCAAATGATGACTGATGGAACATGATGTGACCTATATGAAGGCAGTTTTAAGATGAAATGAGGGTGGTATTGAAACTTAGGATAGGTTAAATATGAAAAAATGAAGATTCCTATGCCAACTTGAAAAAGTTTTAAGGAGTCCTTACCCTTTTGAGGAGTGAACTGTATGACCATGTCAAGTATTGAATCAAAAAATTATGAGCAATAATAGTGGCTCCACTTAGGATGGTGTGCCCCTGTGGTACACAAAATAACTTGTAGTTCCAGTTCCATCCATCTTCTTGGAAATAAAAACTCTAAAATTTATGAAAACTTCACCAAGATCTTATGGCCTTCTCCTCGGGCTCAAGCTTGATGATTACTGCTGAAAAGCCAACTTTGTACCTAATGAAAATATTCTCAATCAAATTTGAGCTTATTCACACACTCTTATCTCACATTTGAACCTCTTGACTACACTTGAACCAAAAGTAAGCATGATATTGAAATGACCAAGGCAACATAAAATGTATCTAATCCTCATATGAAAATATAACTGGAAATCTGAACTGTAGAAATCTTCTATGTAGTAAGCTATAGGACCATAGAAGACATAATCTGTTTGATGATTCTCAAGACATTCTGCAGCTTTGGACAACTCATATATGCTTTGCTCAACCACACGAGATTTCAGTTGTGTGCTATCAAACTGATTTTCAAAAACAGGGTATTCTTCCTCAATCTCAAAAAATAAAGGTAGTAGCACCCTCTCTTTGTGTTCTGGCATTAAAAACTTTTGAAAATAATAATCTTGATCATGAATACCATAAGATTTAATTTGATCTTCTAAAACTTCAATGTCTTTTTCAATGATCTTAGCAACTTCATCCACAAATTGAATCTTATCTTCTGACTTGCACTCAAATGACTTCAGATTAGAAGGCAAGGATAAAGAAAAAATTTCATCCACTTCCTCATTAGTATGATCATTATTTGATGTAGGTTGATCAAAGGAATGACGTGAAGAATAAAATTCTTCCTTTACCTGAGGATTATAACAATTATCTTCCAATATTTCCTCTTGTTGTTTGAAATGATTCTCATACTTCTGATGTTCAAAAGACTGATATGTCTGCTACAAATTTTCATCAAAGTCAAAGGATGTAACATGATTTTCATAAATAAACTCCTGTTGGGTTTCATTTTCATCCAAGAGAGAGGCTATCCTTTCTTCTTGGTGATGAAAGGGATTGTTATGAAGGGCCTCTAAAATTTCCTCATCCATGAACTCATAATCTTCATAACAATTCTCCAAATATTCAATAAAACTCACACAATGTTTACACCAGTGTTTGACCAGCAATAAGGAGGGATGACACTCTTCATATATCTCATAAAATGCAACATGGAAATCAGCAAGAGAATATAATGAACCATTTGGCAGGCTTTTGTACCAAGACCATGCTTTTCCCTCTAAAGTGACCATAAACATCTTCATGAGACAATCCTCAGGGAACTGAACCTTAAGTCTATGTACATGCATATGTAATCTAACCAAATGAAGAGCAATATTGTCTTTCTTTTCATCTTTAAATATGGGAAGATCAGTAAACCATTCGACCTTTGGAATAGGATTTGGAAAACTAGGGATATGAGATCGATTCATAGGGGCATACCTGGCATTTATTTTTGCAATGGAACTCATCTTGGGATTTCATCAAGCTACTCATCCTCAAGCAGTGGAGTCACCTTCCAATTGATTATTTGATGTGTGGAGTCACCAGAGAAGAAATATAGCCAATATGTGCCTAAGTATTTGCTTCTCTCAGACCTTAGAACTAAAACTTTGTAGTTCTTCCCTGGGAAACTTTACACCTTCAATTCCCGGCAACAACACCAAAATGTTAAAATTGTACTTGATTGGCTGCTGATCAGACAAATCAGTGTAACTGTTTCAAACCAGCTTTTGACTGAAGCTTAGCCTCTTTAGTTTGAGAGGGATATATCAAAGGGGTTTATGATATTGGTTAATGATAAAGATAGATGGCTAACTCTATGAATTGTGTCTTGGTTTTTTATTTTTGCAGGTTGAAAAGATGAAGGCTTGCTACTGTTGGGCTATGCAATCAGTGACAGGGATCTCAATGACAAAGGCTCTCCTTGTGGAAGATGATGCATATAGATACTTAAATGAAAGTAGAATACAAACATATAGGGTGTACTCAATACATACATGTCCAAAGGAAGTCAGATCATGAGAGACATGAATTCTGAGTAATGAACATTAAGATACTGAAAGCAGGACATTGAGAAAGATATCCAATAGTTTAGTGCTTGAAAGGAAGTCAGAGCATGCAAAGAAATAATTCTGAGTAATCAAACATTAACATATTTACAGAAAGTAATAAGATACATAGGGTTCATGAAAGTATCAAATGAATCTTAGGTGAAGGGTGAAACCAATAACCATTATCCATTACTGATCAAAAATCTCTTTACAAAAACAACAGTCAGCCATAACATATCCCAACCGTTTATAACTCTAAAACTCATTCCTTTATAAAATCAGGACTCATACAAATGATATTCCACCTTCCTAGCTTCGAATTCCAACCTTAGAGACCTATTTCAAACATGATTCTATCACTTGGAGACTTCTTAGGGATATTTATGTTTTGCAGAGTTTGAATACAAAAAGGACTCTTCTTTCATTAATAGTTCAAAAAATAAATTTAATAACCCTTATCAACTGCAACCAACTAATTTTCTGAGTGTACTAGAGTGTTGATGTGTGGATGCTGAGCTGCACCTCCTCCAAGTCGAATTTTTATAATTTTTTCACAAATCTGGTTAGTGAAAATTCTGAAAAAATAGGCTTCAAAGGCGAGTCTATAATTTCCAAACCCCAATATATTTTGCAGAAAATGAGAGAGGTTTTTTTAGATTGACCAGTGTGGAAGAAAAGCCTCTTTCAGATTTCCAAAATAATTTTTCATTTTCTCAACAACCTTAAAAAACAATTACTACGAAAACAAGGCAGTTTTGTAGTGTGCAAAGATGAGTATAATTTCCAAACCCTGATGGATTTGCAGAAACTGAGAGATTTTTTGTAGAGGGGTCTGTGCTGAAGAAAAACCTCTTTCAGATTTCCAAAATATTTTTTCATTTTCTCAAAAACCTTAAAAAACAATTCGCTACGAAAACATGGCAGTTTCATAGCGTATTTTCGTAGCGTACAAAAATGACTTTTTCCATCAGAATTTCTGATTCTTTTCTCTTTCATGGTCTTCATCATGTTCTGACACATCTTCCCTATCATTTCCTCCCGTTGGAAACTACCAAAAGTGGTTTTTTAAACAAAAATAAAGCTATAGGTGGTTTCGTAGCATTTTCCTGGCTTCAAGCCTAGGAAACGCTACGAAACTGTCATAAATAATGTAAATTCCAGATTTTTGCCTTGTTTAAAAAATATACCTTCCAGCTGAATAAAATTGGTTTTCAACATGCATTTAACTTCTTAAAATATAAAAAAACTCAATTTAAGAGCCTTGATGTGTTTCCTCTTCAAAAAACATCCTTTTCTCCTTTAGCAAGTTTTTTCATCATTAAAATGACTATGTTTTTTCTGAAAACATAGGGTTTAGAGATGAGCTCTTTTCTCCCTATCCTTAATAGATATTGCAAAAATGAAGGAGATTTTTGTAGGTCAGTATGTCTTGAAGAAAAAAATCTCTTTGGGTTTTGAAGCACATCTCCAACTATCCATAATCTGCATTCTAAAAACATGTATAAAACAGGAAAATTCTGCATTCTGAAAACATAAAACCCTCTTTTTGGAGTTGCAAGCTTGGGAAATGAAATATGTCAGAAAATGATGACTGATGGAACATGATGTGACATATATGGAGGTGGTTTTTAGATGAAATGAGGGTGTTCTTGAAACTTAGGATAGGTTAAATATGAAAAAATGAAATTTCCTATGCCAACTTGAAAAAGTTTTAAGGAGTCCTTACCCTTTTGAGGAGTGAATTGTATGACCATGTCAAGTAATGAATCACAAAATTATGAGTGATAAAAAACTCTATGACCTCTCCCCATAGGAGGGTGACAAACACCACCTGTAACATGTTAAATTATTGCACATATTAAAAATTAAATAATTTATAAGGAAAACTTGTATTTAAAAAACTTGTCTGTTCATTTGAAAATACCTCATGGAAAAACTATCTCATCCTCTTTGCTCATCAGACTAGTATTGTTCCCTTCCGAGGAATGAAGGTCTCTACTAGCCACTGCACAAAACATTAAATTGTTTTATCACACAAGTACATGAGACACACAATAAGTTTGACATTAAACATACATCAAACAATAATTTTTCCCTTAGATTTTACTTGAACGAGATCTATCTAAGTGTGGGATGGATGCCACAGGCTGAGACATTGCACTCCTTTGTCCCTCAGCAGAAATAGGGCCAAACCTAGCTCCTACATTTGCACCTATGGAGCATAATTTTTTCACATTAAACACATGCCATTTGAAAAAGAAAATCACATGTTAAACATTGAATATAACGTAAACTTGAACATTTTAACTGGAAATCTAATGTGTACCTATATCATGTATAATATACCCCTCATAATGGGATCTAAGAAATTGGGGACGAATGGGAACATGTCTATGGGGCTCCTCTTGTTTGATTTTGTTTCTGGGCGCATGAGTCATATTAGTGCGTCCATCTGTGGAGGACAAAATGTTTTTACATTAATCAATTTTTCTGGAGTAACTCCTTACTTCAAAAAGGATTACTACTTGAAATCTCTTCCTTAAATTGAAAGGAATGCTCGCTATGGAATTGGTTCTTTTACAGAACGAACAATAAATATAACCTTCTTGAAACATGACATAACTAAACATCCAATGTACCTAATAATCCTCCTCTCATGGAGAGGTCTCTAGAGGACTCGACTGATGCCATTTTTTCATAGTATCAAATCAAATTTTTTCCCCTCATAAACAAATTAGAAAACAAATTATCAATCGACAGTCATGTCATCAACTAATGATTTCATATGTTGTTACATGAGGTCAAAAGTCGCCATTAGAATATTGAGTAGGTCTATGGACAATATTTAAATCAGAACTCACTCCATTAGTCATGTTGTCAACACATATGCCTCCATTAGGAGAAGTTGTTGAAGATATTGAAATATGTAACTAGGTTTGGTCTTCAATATGAAACATGTACTCATGATTTTATGTATTTGATGTAAAATGAAAAATAAATTTATTATTTTTATTCTTGAGGCATGGGTTTCATGCTCAAGGGAAATTTATTTATAGGTCAAGCACCTAGTGAGTGCTCCCAGGGCTTTTCATTGAGTCTACAAGTCAATTGAGTCATTGTCATGTATGGAAGACCCTTTTGTGCATGTTACATATTGTAAATAATTTTTTTTTGAGTCAAATCTAGAGTCAAAGACCCTCCAAGACCTTATCATGGTGCAAATAACTAGTTGGCCTGTATGAGAGTACAAGTCGACCTAAAGTTAGCAGTTTGACCTAGGGGAAGAAAGGACAATAGATTACTTGGTTTCCCAATTGAATGAGGTTATTTAGAGGCAGTTTAGGGTTTTATTTGGAGAGATCCCCTTTTTGGGTCACCTTTTGATGAATTTTGGAAATAAGCATGACTTTTCTACTTAGTTTTTCTTTCAAACAAATTTTATTGCACTATTGTATGGTTTGATGGTGGTTGGGAAAATTCGTTGGGTTGGTTGAGATTATTACCCATCCATATACATGAGTAACCTTAGGAGAAACTTATTTTCCTATGTTGCATATTTATAGCCAACAACCATACAGTAGAGACCATTCATCAATGATCCACATTGTGGAGATGAAAATCAAGATTTTCCACATACAACAACCCCTCTAATGTGACTTGTTACTCATATTATCAACTCATTTACTTATTTAACATATTCATTTGATGATGTTGGATCAACACACATGATTTACTTTTACAATTGTTTCATAATAAGTGCTTACATTTAATTTATTAGGCATTGGAGTAATTTTCAGTTGTTGAAGTAAAAAGTTATTCTTGATGAGTCATGATGGTTGGAAGTTATTCTTGTTACCTTATTCCACATTGGTGATTATCAACTCCTTGTAGTCAAGTGTGAACACCTTGAGGCTTCTCTTTCTTTTCCTATGGGGTGCATGAATAAGAGTAGAGAGAGAGATAGTGTTTCAGTGACATTTTGTTATCTTATCCTTTCTTTTTTGTTGGTTGTTGTTAGTCACTCATATTGGTTCCTTGCTTGGCTCATTTGATGGGAAGAAGGGTAAATTAAAAATTAATATCAAAGAAAATGTAACTTATAATAACATCCCAACTGTTATGAGATATGGAATTCCTGTACAAAAGGGGGTATTGAAAGAAAAATCAATCAAGCAGGAAAAAGGAGCTAATTAAACCTAAGTAAAAGGCTAATTAAGGGGTGTAAAAAGTAGTTCTTACGAAAGGGTGACTAAAGTACTATAAGTTCCCCCTTTGAAAAATGTTGATGAATGAACATCTTTCCTAACACATGTATATACTATGATATCGCTTATGGAGTCTACCCTTTTCCATATGACTTATCACATTCACCTATCATTTGAAGCATCGACCTAGCAATTGATCCTCCTATTGGAGCCCCTTTTGTCACTCTCTTTTGAAAGCACCTAATATGGGTAGTTGCTAACCCTCCTATACCTAAATCTGGAAGCTTGTATAAGGTCTGAAGCAAGTGTGTAATTTGAAGATGATAGCTAATGTGATATCAGTGCATGCCTTCTACGTTAAATATGGTCCACTTTTTATGCTTGAATTCATTTTGTATGCATGTTGGTTGGTCTTACTTGATTCCCTAAGCCTATGTTTACTGATGATCTAGACATGATCATGGTCCGTTAGAGGATGTTGATGATGCTTCTCCTACACTTTATGGATGATGCTTCACACCATGACGAGGGAATTGCACTTGTTGCTGGATGTTATGATGATTTGGAAATATTCTGGTGTGTCACTATTGCATGAAATTGTGGCTTGGATGGATTATGTTGGTTACCTCTTGATGATGAGACACAACCTTTTGGGTGTGTAGGTACCTTTTGATGATACTTTTCATATTTTGAAAAGATATGTCGTTTGGAGCATTTACACCTCTTATTGTAGATGTTGTCACCTTCGCTAATCACATGTAACGATTTGGAGGGCTCTTTTCAGGTTTTGACATTGTATTTCCTTTTTAGAGGCTGTGTTGGGGCTTCTCTTGAGACTTATCCACCTTTTACTATGGTTTTTAAAATATTTTTAGGGATTTTAAGCAATTATTAGCCTAAAAACCATAATGATTTATTTCCCTGATATAAATAGGGGGTGTTTTCTTCTTATGGATCATGAGATATTGAGAGAGATCACTTCTCTTATTTCTCTATTTCACTATGGAGCACAAGTTGAATGACTTCTCTTGTGAGACTTTATGATGTTAATAGCTTTCTTTTCATGGATGATTATTAGCGAACACTGTTGATACACACTACTCAATGTCAATTATCTTCTTCTATATTTTTTTATTTTTGATGCATAAGGGTCATTAAGTGTTCAACATAATTTTGTTGGTATGTTTTCTCTTAATTCTCCTTAAACAATGCTTTTTATCAAGTTAATAGTAGAAAATTAGGGTTCATGTCTTGTGTCTTAAATTTAATAGTAGAAAAATATTGTAATTAATTATCTTGTTTACTCTTGTTTTTTAGATTTTTTTTCTTCACTTTATTATCATAGTTTATGGGGATAATTTTGCTGCTAATATAAATATTACTGCAATTTTTTATTTAAAATTTTAGTTTACTTCAGGAAAGTTTGATTTCTTGATTGCGTGTGTTAGGGACATTCTTCGAGCCTTTATTTTTTGAGATGAGTCCGTAGAAGAGCCATAACACCCTCTGAACTCAAATATGAAAATTACTTCCAAAATCCACAATAAAAGCTAATTACTTGAACTCGTAGTTTGATCGTAATTGAACTAGAAGCCTAATGGGGCTCTTGAATTAGGTTTACTAGTCCATTTGACCCATATGATCTGCTAGGAAGGAATCCATTATGTTGGATATTGATCCTTCAATAAGGTGATAGTGGAGAAGCTACTAAGGTGATAGTGGTGAGACTACCATCATTCCACATTGTCTTAGTCACCTAGCAAGGCTTTGATCTAAGGTGCTAAATTTTTTTGTAATAGCGAGCATTATCACTTGCAAGCGAAGTAATTATTTATTAGCTTTTGTCTTGTCCTTCCTCACACACATTTGGAGCTTTCTATGCTTTGTATTCCATGGCATGCATTTAATTAGGGAGGCATCAAACTCTTATGAAGAATTTATTCCACACCTTTTAGCACATTTGACGGGATGTTGTACCTTGATGATTGTTCATGCTATCTTGATGTGTTTGTTGCACATTTATTGAGGATGCCGTTCATCGAGGGCATTGTTTTATTATTTTGATGGGGTTTTACATGGTGAAAATCCTAAAATTTGCTAGCTACTAGGGTATTTAGTAGTTTGATATCGTTTATTTTGTTAGAGTGTAAGCTTAGAGTCAAATTAAAGTGGATATTTGGAGATATAATAAGGCAAATCATTGATCGAACATTGCATTCTATGTATATGAGAAACCTCCATAAGCATATAGAAATAGTTCACATTTAAACTTTTTAGTGTAATTAAATCCAAAACTTTAGAGAAATCTCATAAAATGTAGTGCAAACCATTAAACTATAGGATAAAAGAGAGTTAACCACTACACAAGATATCTTTGATAATATAAAATAGAGAGATTCTTTGCATACCCCTTCAAAGGGGTAATCTTCAACCATAGTACCCTAAATACAAACACAATTCGTTACAAAATATTACTTCACCTTTGACACAATATGTAGCTATCCATAAAGAATCTTAAATACCTATGGGCATATTGCTACAAAATCTAGGGGGTCTTATAGAGGGGTACCCTACAACCAAGCACTAGATCAAGTGAAATTAATTGGTTAATGGTCAAATGTGACCACTTCCAATACCCCCTTCTATTTAAGGATTTCGTCATTTGGAGGAGTCATGGTATAAGGTCACCTACAAGATACATTCTAGATTTAAAGTTTTAAGGTGACACAATAGTGTTACACAACATTTTGTCACTGTCCCTACAATCCCCATCCCGCACATTGGGGGGTCATTTCTGTGACTTCTGAAAAGTGTCATGCCTTGCAAAGACCTTCTTTGCATACCTCTTCATGAAGATAACATTCCTCTTGGTGACATTTTCTTGAACAGAACATCAAAAATCCCTGTTTTTGCCTTGGCGCGAGTAGCCAGTTCTACCCTCGCGTCGATGTGGAAGATTAGCACTAGGGCCTGTGCCACCTGGTGCTCTGTCCCAGTGCAATGCCCGTGCCAAGATGTTTTGGGAATTTTTTTTAAAAATAGAGGTGGAGGTTCTATTCCAACCACCTCCGGGATGAGTCATTGGGAGTGGTTGAACTGAAACAACCACAGACTCCTTCCTTTAGTTAGTAGTTTCCACCTCCCTTGGAACACTCCTAAAGGATAGGCCTCCATTCTACCTTTGTAGGGATCCCAACCTCCTCCTTTCCCTCTATATAAACTAGCCTTCTACCTTTATGAAAGCTAGTTGAACAAAGAGAATTATACATATGAAATGCTGAACTTGGAGAACTAAGCTATAGTGTTAAGTCCCTATATTAATAGTGTAGTCCCTTATTATGTTAGTGTAGCCCCCCTTATTGTTATTGTTGTACCCCTGTAATCCCCATATTGTTATTATTGTTCCCTTACATTATTATTGTTAAGTCGGCTAGGATTACATTGTGGCCCCACTAGGATTATATTGTGGCCGCATGGACTCCTATATATAGAAGGAGGTTTTGTTCATTTGTATCATTCAAGAATTGTTCATTTATGTAATGTATTGGAGGTTGCCCCCTCGAAGTGGCTTATTTCTAAGGCGTTGATATCCCTTTTCTTCTATTTTTGAAGCTGGTTACACAACATTTGGTATCAGAGCTTTGGATTCTAGGGTTTCAGCTCTCCAAACGGGTCATCGTTTTTTTTGCGCTAGCTTTTTTTTTCTACGAAGTTTCAAGAAGCTGAAATTTTTAGGGTCTGAAGCTGAAATCTGAGGGAAGATTTTCTAAAGAGT
The DNA here is from genome assembly GCA_034641835.2 of Pinus albicaulis. Lineage (NCBI taxonomy): Eukaryota > Viridiplantae > Streptophyta > Pinopsida > Pinales > Pinaceae > Pinus > Pinus albicaulis. The sequence goes on from CM076581.1 coordinate 1,320,991,079, forward strand.
TCAGAGAGCTTAGTTTCGCAATTTTTTCAGATATATCATCTGTGGAAGTTAGGTCTTTTTTCAAGCTCCTAAATAGGTCATCATGGCATTTTCGCTATACATTTTTTTCTACGAAGGTTCCGAATCTGAAATTTGTATGGTGCGAAGCTGAAATCCTGAGGAAATTCTTCAAAAAAATTCAGAGCTTGGTTCGCAATATTTATGGAGATATGATCTGTGGAAGGTAGTGCTTTTTCAGGCTCCTGAATTTCATCTCAAAGAGGTGATCGTGGGAAAAGTTCAATAACTCTCTCTGGGCAGTGGATTTGAGTGCCGTAAAAAGTGGTCGCAATCATACGGACTTTAGTTTCGTCGCTATAAATTTCAGAGACAAAGGACAAAACAGTGACACGTGGAAAGTCCTACAAGTTTTCTCTAGTGAACCAGTCCAAAATTAGGTCATTGTGGGAGATTGGACACAACTTTGTCTTTGGGAACCAAATCAAGTCAGACTGTGGCATTCAAAAGATAATTAGGAAAGCTAATTGTGTCATTGAATATTGAAGAGCTCCAATCAGAGATAATCAATTTCAATATCAGAGCTCCTCAAAAGAAAGTAAAGAGTGTGTATTTGCTGCCTTCTGAATTGCATAAATTTTGTTTTTAAAAATCGGTTTGAGAGTGATTCCAAGGGAATATTGAGCATATATTTCAGTATTGGGTTCTGAAATGCCTCTAAAAAGAATTCAACACCCATTAAGCCCTCTTAAATCCCTCACACAGCGCATGAAGAGGAAGAATTGCACATTATGAGATATCAGATTTACGATACCAAAATTGCAAGAAGGCCAGTCTTACGAGCAACCGAAGATGACATAGATGGTTTAAAAGTAGAAATGGAGGCTAAGTTGGACAACGTTTGAAGGATCAAATAATAGCTAATATGGATGATAAATTAGTGGAAGATCACATCGAGTATCAACAACAAGTTCTCAAACTCTCAAAGGATAACCTAAATTTGGTGCAGAATCTAATGAAACAACAGGAAGATTAGCATCACATCGAAAGAAGTTCTGAAGCATTCATAGAAACAAGAACTCGACAAGTACAATCAATTTTAGAGTATCTTAGCAAGTGGAAGAACTTTCCTGTAGAAGATTCCACATGGGAGGATGAGAATTTTATACAGAAGCATCAATAAATAATCAAGCGTTGAGGACAACACTTGTTTGAAGGAGAGGGGCATGTTAAGTCCCTATATTAATAGTGTAGTCCTTATTATGTTAGTGTAGCCCCCTTTATTGTTATTGTTGTACCCACCTTAATCCTATTTATTATTATTATTGCCCTTACATTATTGTTAGGTCGGCTAGGATTACATTGTGGCCCCACTAGGATTATATTGTGGCCGCATGGACTCCTATATATAGAAGGAGGTTTTGTTCATTTGTATCATCCAAGAATTGTTCATTTATGTAATGTATTGGAGGTTTCCCCCTCGAAGTGGCTTATTTCTAAGGCGTTGATATCCCTTTTCTTCTATTTTTGGAGCTGGTTACACAACATATAGTTGAATAACTAAGTTATTGAGAAGGTAGATCAAGAAGGAACTCCATTGAGAGGTCCATTATCCCATCCGAATTCCCCGATGAGCTTTGAGACTTGCTTCGCTCAAGCCCCGCTGGAGGAGACCACAACGTCAGAGCATGGTTGTATCTCTTCTTTCTACCTATTAATATAAGTGAGTATTGTCTGGTTCCCATCTTGTGTTTTGTCTTTATCGAATGCAATATGCTAATCTTCTTTGACTGAATAGTAGTTTTTGGATGGAATTAGTATGTGGTATGTGGTTATCATTTTTCTGATCTCTGTGCAGGTGTCCAAATGCGATAGGCGGAGGGGTTGTGACTTGCCTTCGATCATGAGCGAGAGGTTCTCATCATCACTATGAGTGTCAACGACAGCTTTGGTCCATAGGTAGGCCATATTATCAGATCCTCTTTCATTCAAATATCTAGGAACCTACACTCTAGCATGATTCATTGTTACTAGACCCACCCTAGGGCTAGAGGGATCGTCTCTGTCCACAGAGAGGATTTACCTACATAAAAAGTTGGTGACCATAGTGGGAGTCAATGTGAGTTTTTCTTTGATCTTGTTGAGTCATTTTTTGGGTTTTTGGTCTTGTTCTTTACCATTCTGGTTGTTTAACTGTGTTTCAAACAATTTTTTAGCCCCAGAGTGTCAAGATTGACCTCTGCTCTGTAAAGTTTTTCCTTTTTCCTTGGTTAACTGGCTTGGTGCGGTTTTTCTCTGAATAGTCGTGCCGATTGGCGTAGGTTGCTTTTGTAGTGCTCGCGCCATCGCCTGTTTGGCACTGAATACCGCCTCACAGTCGTGTCGACGACTGTAGGTTTTTGGGTGTGAGCTTTTCCATGAGTTTTTGGTCATTTGTATTTGTTTCTAGGTTATCTTTAAGAGTAATTGAAGTGTTTTGGACTGTATTTGATTGCTGGAGGCTTTTTTTCCTCAGTTGTTTGTCCATTTCTTATCAGTGTGACTTGAGGTCTTAGGGTTTTTGAGTGCCTTGGTGCACTGAGCCTTTTGTTTGGAGATCGAGTTTCTCGATAGTGGTTAGTTTCTTCCCCTGTTTAATTGCTCTTGGTATCTTTGATCCTGTTGAGTACATTCATTGGTTGAATAATCATTGCTTTTATCATTTTGATGTTTCTTCCTCTTACTCCAAGCACTGATTACATTTCTTGTATGGGTCATTTTTCAAGATTTCGCTTTGATTTGAAAAGTTTGTAGCATTAGTTTGACTCTTGTTGTGTTTGTTTCATATTGCTAGATTCATTCCGCTTCAACTTTTACATTCGCTCTCTCAAGCTAGTGTTTAGTTTTGTTTTTTATGTTATTTAGTGCATTTTTTGCCCTATTTCATTGAAAATCAAAATATTGCATTCTTTTCGCTTTGAAAATTAAACATTCCCTTTCTTAATTCACATTATATATGCTAGGAAAGAGTTTTGTTTTCTCTAAATTGCATTAGATGCATTAGTGGATGTTTTCGCATGATTTCATTATTTTCTACTGCTTTAAAGTTTTCTTTCACTCTCATAGATAGCTTTCATTGAACGAAAATGGTATCCTTCTGCATGTAGTTTTACATTTAGGAAGATTTCAAATCTGACATACGTTAAGGCCTGGAAATTGAAACATAATCCAAGATCCACGTTAAAATTTATTTCAATTAACCTAAGGCAACATTGAAACCTAACGAAATATTCTAGTGGTCTAAGTTAGAGACGTGTTCTGACATCTTAAAACCTAGTAGCTGTCATTCACCATCTGGCTCCAAACAACACTAGTACGGACTTGTGCTCCCCGTACCATCGAGTATATAAAAGGAGACCCTCCTAGGTTGCAATCCTTTTATCCATAGGAAGCTGAGTCTGCCGCCCTGTAACCGTGATACACTGAACACATCATTCAGGGAGACGACCTGCACGTACCTCAAGTCCTTGGTCATTTCTATTTCATTTGATCACCAAGGTGTATATGGCAGTTCATGGAAACCTGGGATACCCTCTTGCTTAGAATATATGAGCAGTCATTTTTTATCTTTACTGGCTCTTTAAATTTGAAACGATCATCGAGCACTTGTCCTTTCACGCTCGTTCAAAATTGAAAGTGACTAGAGTCATCTTTTTCTTGTTTCTTGACTCTTAAAACATGAATTAACGAAGTTTGGTTTCAGTGTCATAAAATAAACTACCCACGATCACTTGCCCATTATAAAGTTTAGTACTTGGCTTGCTTTTGTTTGCCTTGGTTTTTTGAGTCTTTACTGGGATCTCTCTTTTTCCTTCTTGTTGTGAAGTAGTCACAATGGCAGAACCACCGGTTTCTTCGTCCTCGCTCCCTTCTAGAGGTAGTCCTTTACCGAACATTTCATTTGAAACTTCTCAATACTCTAGGTCTTCCGAGCCTAAGCAGCCTATTCTCTCATCGATTTTACCCCTTGCTACTCGATCTCCCGCTGAGGAGCCAATTGAGTTCAATTGGCCTCCCTCGAGTGCTTGGTCTGGTTTTGGGGAAGAGGAAGAATTCCCTCCTCTTACATTAGGATCACCATTTTTAGCTGTTGTTATACTTCCTAGTCCCCGTAGTATTTTCAAAGATCTTATGGAGGAGTTAGACATGGACACATCAGGTCCTATTGGCAGTGATGGAATTTCTGTTTCTAATGAAGAATATCAAATTTTCCCTGAAAGCACCTTTTATGTGTCTGCGCAATCTTCACCATCGGTGTCATTTCCAGCCAGATATAGGTCCCTAGGTCAGATTATTGCTGTTGTTGCATCCATGGCAACATCTACTCCATCCGAGAGTCCAGTCCTTCCATCATTAGGACTGTCACCGATGACACCTGCTTCATCGCTTTCAGTTACATCTGTCCTAGTTCAACCTACTGTTTGTACTGCTGCGTCTATACTGATCACTCAATCACCAGCGGCCTTGACTGAGATACCTCATGGCCTCACTTTTGAAGAGTATCTATTAGCGATTCATCGACAAAACTCTCAGGTTTCTCAGCAGCCTCATGCTCCTGTTAATCCGCCACACCATTATGACGAATATGGTAATCCTGTCTATTTGCCTTATCTTACTCCTCATCACTATGATGCTGTCGGTACCCCCATCTATGTGTTTCATACTCCCCATAATTATGATGAGTGTGGCGTTCCTATTTATGACCCTTATGAAATCGTTCCTGAAATTGGAATGACTTATCAGGTGCAACCTCTTGGCCCACAAGGACAACCCTTTCAGGGACAACCTTCGATTCAATCAGGGCTTGCATTAGGTCCTTAGGGACAACCTTACGGTCCACAAGTCCAACCTTTACAAGGTCAGCCTGTGGTCCAACTAGGGCAACCCCAGGGGCCTTTTGGTCAACCTTTATATCAACCAGAACCTTCTTATGGTCCTGGGGGGAAAATCTATTCATCGCAGGGACAACCTTTTGTAAAAAAACCAACATCATATACTCAAACTGGTCCGAACGTTGGGCAACAAGGACAACCCTCTGGTCCTCCTCCAGGAAAAACTTGTCCATCGCAACCATCAGGCCAACCTGCTCAGCAAGGGAAACATGGTGGCTCTCAACATCTAGGCCAACCTGCTCCACAGGGGCAACCTGATCAACTGGCCCAACAACCTATTCAATATGCTCAACGATAATTTTACTCTGCTTCACAGTAGGGTCCTGCCTTTCAACAACCTGTTCAGTCTGCTCAGCAGCTGGTTTACTCTATTTATTCAGCTCAACAGGGCCCCACTTATCAACAGCCAGTTCAACTCCAAGGCATTTATTATCCTCGTGGTCAATATCGACTGATATATAGTGCGCCTCAAGGTTTTAATTATCACCCTCAATCTCAGTTGCAATATAATCAACCGCAAGGCCATGCTTACATTCCGCTGCAAAATCCTTATGTTGCTTAGCAAAGACCTCGATGGTATACTTAGAATCAATATCCTAGTCCTCAGTATCAATAGAATTATTTAGCTTATACCCCATATCGTTAGAATCCTTTGGGATAGAACCAATGGGGACAAAATTTTTCTCAAACAGGGTGGAATGTGAATTCGGGTTCTTATCAAGGACCTGCTATGCCTTTTAACCCTCAATTTCCATTTCTCGCTACATTGGAGTTACCGGATGTGTCCAAGTTAATGAGTGATCCTGTTCTTCATAACCCATATTGGCCTCTGGTTCTGACTAAGATTCTTGGTGGTTGTCCCAAATTTGAGGGCAAGTCCGGAGAAGACCCCTAGGCACATGTTATGACTTACCACTTGTGGTGTTCCTCTAACTCTTGGGTTGACGATTCTATTCGGCTTCATCCTTTCCAACGAAATCTGGCCGGTGCTGCTACTAAGTGGTATATCGATCTTTCTCATGGCATCTTTCAAGATTTCAATTCTCTCGCCATGACATTCCTTACTCAATTTCAGTTACCGGTTCGTTATGAAGTCGGGACGCATCTCCTCACCTCCTTGAAACAGGACCGGGCTACTCATATCTCGGACCATATTCATGAATGGAGATGTCATCGTCACTTGATAAAATTTGAAATTCCTAACCAACTTATTACTCATTGGTTCACTACCTCCTTTCTCAACTAGATTGCAAAAGACATTGGCATGGGGGCATGTGTAACCGAGGAACATGCCATTGCTCATGCCCAGTACCTTGATCTTGTGTACTCTCAATCAGGCATATTGTATGATATTTTTAATAATTTCCCTCGACCTGGAACTTCTAAAGCACCGATGACCCCATCTGTCGACGGTATTATTAGTTCTGTGTCTCAGACTTCACGTAAGTCTTCTTCTTCCAACCCTGGGAAGAAAAAATCTAATTCTTCCAATGATGTTGCTACTCAGTCTAGTCTGAATCCTGGTAAAACCTCGGAGGTAAATTCTGTTCAGGCCAATCCTGTGGATAAGACTTCTAAAGGGAAAAATAAGGGTAAAGGCAAACCCAAGGCTGATGCCCCGAAACTAGATTCGTCCAAATCTCGTGCTGATGATGGTTCGTAGCATAAGCTGAAGTATCCCTGTCTGATTTGTGATGAAGAGCACTAAACCAAGGATTTTCCTTGACAGGCCGAAGTGAGTATATTTCTCAAGGGCACTCAGGGTACTCCTGCTATTCTTAAAGAACCTTTTCCATCTCAGCAGACCTAGATGGTCGAGCAGCCTCAGTCATCTGCTTCATTTGGCTCTCAGGTGTTCATGATGAATGGTTCTGCATCCATTTATATCGCTACTCGGTTGAAATATTATATTGGATTGCATAAGGAAATGGGGAAGGAGATCGCTGATGGTCCTCCTCCCCCACCTGTTTCCGGCCCTCTTGAGATTGAAAGGCCCAGTGTTGAACCCGTTGTGTGACCACCTTCCAAAGGTGTTCTCTGGAAGTCTTCTTATAATCCCAACGCCCATGCTGCTCAACATTACAATATTGTTGAAGATTTGGCACAGGCGCCATCCACGATGTCCATGTTAGAAGTACTTTAGAGTTGTCCGTCTCAGCGGGAAGCTTTATTATCTGTGATCGGCGGGGTTGATCCTGTTGATACTAGCCTTCTCGCTTTTGATCTAGAGAATTTCGTCCCACGACTTCTGCACCAGATTGCGCTCATCATACAAGTCATTATTAATGGTCTCGACATCCATCGAGCCATTGTGGATGAAGGTGCATCAACCTGTGTCATGTCAGTTTCGTACTGGAAGGCCATTGGCTCTCCGGCCCTAAATTCCTCACCAAATGGCCTTGAAGCATTTGATGGAAGGGAATCAAAACCTTTGGGTGTTCTCGCAAGTTTTCTGATTACCTTAAAAAGGAATATAGTCAATGTTGAAGTAGGAGTAGTTGATGCTAAACTCAATTACAATATTCTACGCAGTCACAGTTGGAATCATGCTATGCTTTGCATTCCGTCCACCCTCTTCCGTGTTTTGAAATTTCCACACGAGGGCAAGATTGTTACTGTCGATCAATTTTCATTCTTCACCTCTTCCTCTGAGAACAACGTTCCATATGTGGATAAGATCCCTACTCCCTTCGAGAGCGTTGGGCCGGGTCTCTTCAAGGATCCAACCCTGATGGGTATTTTTCCTCTTCCACCACCTAAGACTGTTCAAGTTAATATGATCTCTTAGTCCGATAACCAATGGATTATTCCTTTGCCTGAACAAGTCAATTCATTTGGTGATTCAATTCCTTTGAGTTTGATTGAAATTGATTATTGTGAACTCATTGCTACATCAGATACTCCACCATCTGATGGTGCTCCTTTGAGCTTGTCTCTTGACGTGTATTCTCAATCCCCCTGGCTCGGCGATTCAGACTCGCCTGATCCTTTGAAAGAAGTGTTTCCTTCCAATGAAGCTATCGTGGAAAACATGTCTCTTGAAGACCTGTCGTGGGATGACGGTCATCATCGCTCTTCGTTTATGTGTGGCCTAGGGGCTACATCTACATGTCTTTGGCCTTCCATTTTCAAAGAATTTTTTGTTGCAGTTCGTAAATGCCATGATTGCCAAATTTATCAACGCAATATGCATGCGCCACCCATTCCTCTTCACCCTGTCATTACTATTGGTCCTTTTGTGAAATGGGGCATCAATTGTATGACGTGTAACCCTCACTCGGCCGGGGGGCATGCTTATATCATCGTAGCCGTGTACTGCTTCACCAAATGGGCCGAATCAATGCCTACACTTGCCGCTGACGGTAAGACAACTGCTCAGTTCATATTAAATCATATTATTGCTAGGTTTGGTGTCCCTCAAGCCATAATTACCGATCATGGTTCCCATTTTTGGCATTATATGGTGGCGGAGTTGACTTCTAAGTTGGGTCTGTGTCGCGATAGCTCAATGCCATACTACCCTCAAGCCAATGGCTAGGTTGAAGCTGTGAACAAAGTTCTTGTCACAATGCTTCAACGTACAATTGGGATCCACAAATAAAACTGGCATCTCATGTTATTTTTGGCTCTGGGCATACCGAACTTTGACTAAGAGTGCGACCAGATTCACCCCTTTTCAGTTGGTTTACGGTCTAGAAGCTACTCTCCCAATTGAGTGTGAAATAACTTCGCTCAAGTTCGCTGTGGAACTACTGCCAAATACTTCGCCAGAATAAGAGTGTCTCCTTTACTTAGAGAGTTTGGATGAAACTCGTCGCTTAGCCGCTTTAGTCATTGAAGCACAAAAGAAGCGAGTTAAAGCTCATTTTGACCAATCAGTTTCTCCTCATTCCTTCGTTCAAGGAGATCGCATCCTCCTATATGACCAAGCTCATGATAAGCTAGGGGTAGGAAAATTTCAACCTATGTGGCATGGGCCATACATCGTTAAATGTGTGTTGCAAAATGGTGCCTATGAGTTAATTGACTATGAAGGTCATCCTCTTGAACAACCCAGAAATGGGTTGTATCTCAAAAAATATTATGCATGAGTCATTCATGCATAATAGGTGTACATAGGTGTTATTTTAATTTTTTTACATGTTTTTGGGTTTGGTGTGCTTTGTGAGTATTTTCCTGCTTCTTGGGTCTTGGGTCTTGCTTATTGTGCAAATGTCTATTAACCCTTATGTCAGTTTCACGGATGGTGCTTCCCGCAGTACTAGGAATTTGTCTTCAGCAGTCTGGGTAATTTATGATCCTGCTGGTGAGTTGATAGATCTACAAGGTATTTGTCTAGGACGGACTACAAACAATGTCGCTGAATATAGTGCTATCATTGAGTTATTAACTGAGGCAATCAACCTCGACATACGCGCATTTCTTGTAAATCTAGATTCACAGCTTGTTATTCTGCAACTCAATAATCATTATTCGGTTAGAAATCCACACATTCTGAGATTGTGTTTATGTATTTGTTTGTTGGAAAGAAATTTTGATTTCATTACTTATCAACATATTCCTAGATGAATGAACACGTTAACTGATATGGTGGCTAACATTGTATTAGATAGGCATTTGCATAATTTGTAAAAACATCATCATATGTAAAAGATCCATGTAGGGAAATAAATGTATATATATATATATATATATATATATATATATCACATGTTTGCAACTATGTGCATCAAAGCGTCAAAAAATATATTTATGTTTCTGTTACATCCCAAGACATCATGTCTCGCAAAATATGCAGATAAAATAAACCTAGGTTTCTAATCATTGTGGTGCTCATGATAACATGTCACAACCCATACTAGCCGTCTTAGCAAGCAGTGAATTCGGTTGGGCACCCCTACAATATGCCTCTGGTAGGCGCGAGGAACATCATAAAAACGTGCATAATCTGGGACTCCTTGAGTGATCCCCTCTAGGTTGTGCACTATCTCATCATCCTCGTCACCCTCTCCCCGAGGGTCGAAACTGCGAGGGATTCGCCTCGCTATTGGTGACATACTAGTAGGTTTCTCTGGGCCAACATCTGCATCACATGGATTTAATGTTAGACCATACATAAATAAACAAAAAAATCATAATACTCATAAAACTTAAAAATTTAGTCTTACCCAAATCTTCATCCCAATCTTCTCCCTCTGGGAGTGGGAGATCTGGATCATCAGTGAAATCTGTGCCAGAGTAGGGCCAATCCTCCACGACAATGAGTTGTCGACGAGGCCAATCAAAAAATTCCGACCTCCAAGACATCTGTTGGCCGCCCCCTACCCTTTGCATCAGTGCTGCCCATCGGGCCATCTGTGGTTCTTTCGCTGGTGGTGTCAGAACTATAACCTCCTGTCACTAAAAAATTGGTAATCGTTCCAAGAAGAACGATACCAGGATGGATCGATAACCAAATTGTTTCAGTTTGGCCTTCTTGCATTTGGTTAGTTGGTGCTTCATGTTGATGGTCATGACCTCTGCCCAGTTGTAGATGGTCAGAGGCATGCAGTCCACAACAAGAAGCAACTGTGTTTTTTTTTCTTCATGCGGTGCTTGTGATCCTACAGCCCGTGTGATGGTATGCAATACCACGCGTAGTGTCAAATCAAGGATAGTTTGAATATCAACTTTCCCACTACCTGAACCTTTCCGCGCCCCTTGACATACCCTATCGATTACCATGGACATGTTTTCCATGTAGGGCCGGGTGCTGTTTAGGAATGGTGCTGCACCCCTTCGCTATAATCCTGTGATGAAATATACATCGGAGACATCGATTTGAAGCTCTTGTTCTCGTCGAATGAACTTCTCTTGATTTTCGTCCCATATACTGATTAGATATTGTAGCAATTCTAGTTGGGCTCAAAGGCATGGTGTAAAAATAATTTTAGCAAGCCACAGTTTCTGAGGGCTTCCATAACTCCCTCATTTTCCATGGCCAACTCATCTTCTTCACTATTTTCTCGTTCTTTCCATTCTATGACCATTTTTCTCTTCTCTACCTGCAATCACACATATTTGAGTGGTATTAGTCAATATTCATCCTTGAATTTGTAAATAATTGGGACATTTTGTGCATAAATTTGCTAGAAATTGATTTGTGCCGTTGGCGCGCCCTAGTGTAAAAAATTAGGCGGTTGGCGCGACTCCGTGCCCAAAACCCGCGGCAACCGCAGAGCCCTAGTTTTTACAATTTCTCCCTCCAAAATTCCAAATTGACAATGCAAGAAGCAAGAAATAGATTAAAATGATAAGAGGGATCTCAGCTTTTAGCTGGAGTTGACGAATTTTCGATTGGTGTACTGGATTGGCAACTATCGTTGCCACAAGATTGCACAGCAAAATGGGTAAAATTTTCTCCATAAGAGGTAAAAAGTGAAAAGTAATTATTTTTTACCATTTTTGGCATTTATAACTTTTTCACAACCCTAATTAGGTTTTAAGGCATGTTTTTCAATTATTTTATTGTATTATTTTTGAAAAATACGTTTTACACATGTCTCTTGTGCAGCAACAGGTTTTTCATGCGACAGTGATGAAGTAACGAGTTATATTTTATACTTGTTCAGAATTGGTAAAAACACGAAAAATTCACCACTAGAGTCATCTTTCAGCTCTTTTCCGACTCTCTAAAATTGAAAAGATTACCGAGACACTTGTCATTTTGAACTCGTTAAATGGCTACAAAACGATATCTACCCAGTATACGTTTAACCATTTTTCGAGCTAGGATGGATTATTTACGAAAAAGGAATACCTTATCCTATTGCGACTAAGAGGTTCTTTCAGACTTTGTTTTCTACCTTTTTGAATCTGTGAGACTACCTATGAAAAGGGAATGCTGGAGTTTTCTTTTCTACCTTCTTTTCAAAATCTCTAAACATGAAAAGATGCTGAGTTCTTCCTTTGTCAAACTCGTTAAACTCTGATGACATCGGGCTTCGTCACCATAACATTATTCGAGTTCCTCCTTCCTAGGGCTCGTAAAATGTACTAGGATGGATTTTCCGAAGGACAAAAATATAGTGCAAGCATATGCTATCCCCTTCAAGCTTGTTTTAAAAAATAGTCAGGGTACTCACCAGAAATGGTGGGGGAAAATGGAACCAGATTTTAGCTGTGTTGGCAGTATGTCGCTCTTGAACATGGCACTTGTCTGCATTCGTGTGGAGTTGGGGACATCTCATTTCGCCTTTTTTTTTCCTCCATGGGTTTGGGTAATATCTTTTGACGTCTCATTTTCTCTTAGCCACGTCATCATGACCTTAGATCATTTGATGTCAAATACTGCCAAATCCAGTGTCATGCTACTAATATGTTCAAGAGAAGTTTGCCTCTGAATTTTTCAACCTCCCTCTTATTCTTTGTTGGTCTTGATTCAAAAACATCATATTCCTCTGTCTCGTGTTGATGATGTGGGAAACATTATGGCCCACCTTCGATCAGATCACTTCCTGTCGACTTCAACTCATTATCCAGGAATTTGATCTAGAGACTTCCTTTTGGTACCTTGGAGCCTGCATGCCTCAATGGCAGGTTCTTCGCATGCGACGTAAGGACCACATCATTGGCCTTCGATCGACTGACTCTACGAGTGTTCGACGCCAGATCACTTTTCACATTCCGTGGATTGTACCTTTTGTACCTTGAGATCCATTGTCATTATTGGTGGTTCCTCTTGTGTCTTTTAACAAATTTCATCATTGGCTGGTAATCAGACGATTTTCTTGCATGTTCGACTTTAGCTCATATATTCGCATGATTGAATTTGTACGTGTTTGAATTGAGACAAAGTGCAAGACCCTGGGTTTTGTCTGATAAAATCTAGGCTGTGAGTTCTTTGTGGATTATCATGACTTATTACATGACTCTTTGATTGGATGGCTGTGACCATACCTAAGTCTATTTAGTGATCTTTACTGTTGGATAGCTGCGTCCATACCTAGATCTCAGTTTTTATATACTCTATTATGGATGGCTGTGCCCAAGCCACATGCTCATGTATTAGAGATATCAATTTTATTTGTAATTGTAGGTTTTTCGATAGCGGTGTTTTGTGCGAACATGTTCTCATAAATAATTTCACCCCTCCCTCTCCCTCGGACCTCATGCTTTAGGGGGCATCTATTACACAACATTTTGTCACTGTCCCTGGAATCCCCATCCCGCACATTGGAGGGTCATTTCTGTGACTTCTGAAAAGTGTCATGTGTTGCAAAGACCTTTATTGAATCCATGTTCATGAAGGTAACATTCCTCTTGGTGACATTTTCCTGAACAGAACATCAAAAATCCCTGTTTTTTCCTTGGCGCAAGTAGCTAGTTCTACCCTTGCGCCGATGTGGGAGATTAACACTAGGGCCCGTGCCACCTGGTGCTATGTCCTAGTGTAATGCCCGCGCCAAGATGTTTTGGGAATTTAAAAAAAAAATAGAGGCAGAGGTTCCATTCCGACCACCTCCGGGATGAGTAATTGGGAGTGGTTGAACTGAAACAACCACAGACTCCTTCCTTTAGTTAGTAGTTTCCACCTCCCTTGGAACACTCCTAAGGGATAGGCCTCCCTTCCACCTTTGTAGGGATCCCAACCTCCTCCTTTCCCTCTATATGAACAAGCCTTCTCCCTTTATGAAAGCTAGCTGAAAAAAGAGAATTATATAGCTGAAATGCTGAACTTGGAGAACTAAGCTATAGTTGAATAACTGAGTTATTGAGAAGGTAGATCAAGAATGAACTCCATTGAGAGGTCCCTTATCCCGTCTAAATTCCCCAACGAGCTTTGAGATGTGCTTCACCCGATCCTTGCTGGAGGAGACCGCAACGTCAGAGCATGGTTGTATCTCTTCTTTCTACCTATTAATATAAGTAACTATTGTCTGGTTCCCATATTGTGTTTTGTCTTTATCGAATGCAATATGCTAGTCATCTCTGACTGACTAGTAGTTTTTGGATGGAATTAGTATGTGGTATGTGGTTATAATTTTTCTGATCTCTGTGCAGGTGTCCAAACGTGATAGGCAGAGTGGTTGTGACTTGCCTTCGATCATGAGCGAGAGGTTCTCATCATCATTACGACTGTCAATGACAGCTTAGGACCACAGGTAGGCCATCTTATCGCATCCTCTTTCATTCAAATGTCTAGGAACCTACACTCTAGCATGATTCCTTGTTACTAGACCCACCCTAGGGCTAGAGGGATCATCTCTGTTCGCAGAGAGGATTTACCTACATAACAAATAGGCTTCTTGAGGATGGCCCAACATAAGTACAAGGCTCACACAATAAGAATAAGGTAACTGACATCCCTAGAGGCTAATCTAGGGAACACTAGACCTAGGTCTTGAACAGTGCATGCTAAAGGGATATCCTAAGGTCAAGGTACCAAGGAAAAGGTTTCCAACGATGAATATTAGAAATCCAATGGAATATGAAACCTTCAAGAAGCCCTCAAGTTGAAGCTTAGCCAAACTAGGGTTTCTCTTAGGGAAAAATAACTAGGACAATAAATTACGGTGAAAAATGGATGAATTAGCTACAAATGAGGTTGATTTTTAGGCAACAAAATGTTTGTTGGATGGTGAATCCTTCCAATGCTAGAAATTCCTCCTTTACCCAATTCCGCTCCATGCCCTAGTTAGGTTGCTTTTCCCTAAGAGGAACGAAATAAGAGAGGGGAGAGGTGTGAACTTAAATTCGTGGATAAGATAAAGGGTGATCAACAATGAGGCAATGCTAGTGCCTAATGCTTGGGTGGATGGAGTTTATGGAGGTGTTAAGTGAGCCAAGTATTTCAAAGAAGTAAAGATGTTTTGATACCATAATGCAAAACCCTAACTATTATCTTTATGAGGGATCAATATTTACTTAGGAGAGTTAATTAAAATATTCGCCAAGGGGTTTGTCATTCACATTTTATCCATGGGTGATGCATACAATGATGACATCTAGTTTCTATCCAATTGATTTTAAATAACATTGGTGCAATAGAAAAAACCTAAATTTCCAACACATTCCATACATTAGACAGAAAATCAGAATTTTATTAATGAAAATTTTTAATTATAGGATAAAAATGCTTGAACACCTTTCATTGATCCATGTCAACTTCTCCAATGGCAAGAGAAAAGATCCAATAAACAAAGTACTCCATAGATCACATCTTACTAATATAGAAGAGATCGAAATAGTCTAGGTGATGATGACTGGAATGAAAGATCCTTCGCTCTATTTATATGAGGATGAATCAAAATATTAGCCTAAAAATCCATAATAAAAAGTTAAATCACATGAAATCCTTGGGTTACAAGCCAACCTATTAGCTTTTGATCATAAGTGCAAAATAAGCCCATACGTGTGAGCTGGTAGCTTTTTAGGGCTGACATCATGCATGAAATAGGCTCCAAGTTGCATTGCAAAGTGTTATGACTTGTCCTGATGTGGTGCAGTGACATGTAAAAATAATGATTTGAGGGTTGGCCATGAAATTCACCTCATTTTATTCCTGTGGTCCCAAAATCTATCTTTGCTCCAACGTTGAGGGATTTCTAGGTGCTACTAGACCTCGCAAGTCTCATAAGGGGAGACCATCCTCATCTAGGGCCTGAATCAATTGCCATCACTCATATGGTGTTAAGGCTGACCTGGGGGCATGCTTGGTCTAGGTGTGTTATCCTGAAGAATCATCAAATTGAGTGCAAAGTGGCATACTATGTTGATGAAAGTTGTGCACAAGCACATGTGTGATATGATGGTGCTTCTGGTAGGCCCAAAGGTCTCAATTCTTCACTTGGTAGTGCCAATATTCTTCAATAATTTCTTGGGTACCTGCGGGTAAGGAGCCGAAGACATGGGCTGCTGAACTACCTGACAATCACAACATATATTCTAGTTAAAATAGCTAATCCTTAGAGACAAAAATCATTATTGCATCTAAGTGAACCAATATTGAGTGTTATGGGATATTTAATATTTCAAATAAAGCTCCGATTAGAAAATCGGGGCCATGAACTCACAATGGTTTTTATCCCTAGGTAGGAGTGGCTAAAGGAAAACCATACTAAGTGTTTAAAACACCTAAGGGGAAGTAAATTTTTCTCTGTCCACGCTTTAGTTGATAGGTGTTAGTGAATAATAATGATAATCATAGAGGGGATAGGCTTCATGGACAAGTGCCATTTTCAAAGGGTTTGGTTAATGGGGGATCCACATCTTGAGTGTATAGATGTGAGGGAGCAGCCATGGATGCATGAGTTACCAATTGGGCCTTTGTTTTACACACCTCATGTGTGCCTTATACTTTTTCTTGATTTTTCTTTGTATTACTGCTTGTAGCTCAAGGGTTAGAGATTTCTTTGAATGATATTGTTGTCTTAGCCCTTAATGATGAGTTAGTATATTTCTCATTGAGGGTTGGGACAATCAAGGGTTCATTTTTATGATGTAATGGAGAAACATGTGCCCAGGAACTGGGAGATGGCCATAATGAGTGAGATAGAGCTCATGCTAGTCATTTTCCCACGTGCTAATGTGTATGTCCTTGGCCATGTTTTGCATTTTGATATTTTCTCTCTTTTTTTTGCTGCGGCCATGATATTCTCTTTCTATTTATTTTAGCCGCATCAACCTCCTAGGGAAAATTTTCCAAGCCCTACCCATGTTTGCAAATGTTTGGGCCAAATCCCAAAGAACCAATGGTCAGTTGAACCCAAAGAAGCATACTATATCTATCAGGGCTTCCCAATTAGTGCCCCTCGTATTCCCGTTCGATGATTAGAGGAATTCTTATTGGACTAGGATAGATTATTACCCACCCATTGAAGGTAAGAAACAAGGTCATCGTCAAAGACCATCCTTCTTCCAAGTCACCCCATAATCCATATCAAATGCCCATAACAAAAAAGCATAGGGACCCATTTGAAAAATGATTAAAGTACCTTTTGAGAGGAAGCCCACCTTCGTCCATGTGATTATGTCGGATGGGTGAGAACCATATGGTTGATGCAAGTGGAAAATCTAAAATGGCATATCATAAGCTAGTGGTGGTTGTCAAGGGCTGCCAGCTATGTGGCTTATCGATGGACAGTCTAGAATAGGAGAAATTTTTTCTCTTATAGTGTGACCCATTTTGGTGGGTGATAGGGCCTACTTATAATGATGACCTACTTACTAATTTGAGCCTTGATAACAAAGTGGACTCTATTTAAATGGGTGACATCAGCTACATACTAAGTGGGACTTATTCAGTGAAAGTTGCCTTATTGGGTTGTTGGAACTTCCCATCTAGCTTGTTATACATTTTCTCAACGAGCATATTCCATTGGCTTTCTAGGAATTTCAACTTGTTTGAGGTAGAGTGGGTTGTCTCATTGTTCATGGAATTATGAGGTGGTTTATAGGTATTATTCTTTATGGGTGGGAACATTGGAAAAAGTTACTAGGTACTGAGGACAATGGAGTTTTCAGTACTGTTATCACTAAGCTGGAACCAGTTGGGCTGTCCAAATGTCAACCTAGCACAACTATTTCAAATCACTTTGGATTGGAAGTTAGCCCTTCCAATCAGAAAGAGCTCTCTCAAAGGAAAAATGAAGTACTTAAGATAAAAATTTTTATTGCAGATGGCTAAATATTTTCTGTTTTAAGTGACTTTGCAGGTGGAAGAGTGTATGAAGGCTACCATTGGGCATGGATTTAGCTAAGGGAATTCAATTGCTAGAAAATGCATCGATGGCAACTGAGGAAAATGGGCTTAAAAGATAAATTTTACGGCAAAAATATTTCTTATCAGGGGTTTCTTACCTATGAAGTGTAGTGGTAATTTGAAGTGGTATTGATAAATCATATGGAATCTACCCTCACTGATCAGAACTGGATTATGGACTAGGATGATAGCTCAAAATTCAAAGTGCTATGAAGAGTTTCGAATCTAAACGAACAGAAAGGTCTCGATGCTGCAATTCTGGTGCTGCGAACGGTTCTCAAAACCAACGTTGTATGGGAAAGTTATGAAGGTTTGAAGTCTCGAGTAAACTCCATTTTTTAGTTGACCAAGTTTGACTTTATAATTTGGGAAAAATTAAAAAAAGAATATTCTTTGGAATATTCCAAATAATATTCCCCAAGAATATTCCATTCAGGCCTATTGCATTTTGACAAGTGGCATCATGGGATTCGTCCTTGGATTGACTTTTTTTTTTAAATTTTGGGCCAATCAATGAGTGCCACGTGGCAAGCCCGGAGGCCACCATGTGGCCCTTGGCTGGTGGAAATTTTGGTGGTGTAAAATTTTTGTGACTCTACAAGATTTAAACTGCAGACCTCCTGCCCGCAGGTCACACGACTTACCGTCGCACCATTCGCATATGACTTAACCTTTATGTATTACAACATAATTATATAGTTTGAATTGGAAAATGGTGGAAGGTTTAAGGGCTAACCCCTTAGGGCTAGCCCTGTTCATATGTCCCAGCGCCCAAGTCCAGGAGCTAAGCCTGATGGTTACCTATCTGCCCCAAATAGTTAACTGCTAATGATTATTCTGCATGTGAATGCACGGAGTTGGAATTTATTACCATGGTTACTTAACACATATGCCAGCGGTTTGGATGGAGTGGTCATGTGACCATACCTCCAGCATTTATGATAACCGTTAGCAGTTTCCACTAACTTTGGGTGTGTTAGGGTCCTGTGATTTGGCAGATTGGAAGGCCAAATGACAGGGTAACATGGAATCAAGCTTTGGAGTCCGAGGACCTAGCCTTCCTGGACTCAGAGAGGGATCTCTCTATTGGGTGCAAAGGATGTGTTCTTTTTTCTCTATGGTTTTGATTTTAGGCTAGTTATTAGGTGTAGGGTTTGTTGATTGTTTTGGATGGGTAAGATGGTAAAATGTAATAAGAGGAGTGAGAGGATGTCAAAGCCATTGGGCTTTGGAGTCAAGTGAAATTCAAGAGTGTCTAAATGATGAAACATAGTGTATTGCAGGGCCGATTTAGCAAGGTGAATGGATCCTTAAGGTGTTTTATGATGGTATAATGAACATTAAGTTGGGAAAATACTAAGAGGTCTTACACATATATAGTCTGAAGCATAACTCATGAGGTAGGGAAAACCATTGATCTCTATGAACAATACTCAAATTGATAAACATATAAGATGAACATTCCAGTGAAACATAGAAGCATTAGAACTCCTAGCTTTAGAAATTCACCTTTAGGTTTTGGGAAAACATACAAGGTTTAAAAAAATAACTTAATTTATGAAGAGGGAACTCCTAAACATCATATTTCAAGATATTGGGAACTCTGAAACAAGTTGACAAGCATAGACAAAGGGCAAGATCGAACGAGACCTATTTATCTTAACCTAATCAATCAATATTCAAAAGAAAGGCTTCAAGATAGGGTTTTGAGAACTTCAAATAAGCAGGGCATACCATAAATCTTACTTGTAAGCTAACATACTAACCATGCATGAAACAAAAACAATTTTTGGTGGACCTAAGGAGCAGTCAAGAATTCCTTAAGATGGCCAAAAGAGAAAACATAAAGGCTATAACAAACAGGAGGACAAAGGTGCCTCAAAGAACATGTATCAACCTATACTTTTTTGTTTTATAGCAGCTAAGAAACATGAAACATAATGATAACAAAGGAAAGAATAGACAAATTAGGAAAACATCACCATTCACCAAGCTATGGAATCTTGCAAACAAGCTTCTCCATCATCCAAGCAAACAAGCCATTCATCCACTTCACAAAAACAATTTCTTCTCCAAGCTCATGAAACCATGTATATTTCTCTTCAAGATCATCAAATTCCAACAACATACATAGGGGCCTCATGCTATATGTATGGAGCAAATGAGAACTAAAACCCTAAATGTGGTAGGAAAATGTAAAATATAGTCATAAATATCATTTATGGCCAAGAGACCACGCAAGGCCCAAGGCAAATAATAGCCCAAGAAATAAATGCTAAAATAACTATTTTCACCTAATTATAGCTTAATTTTCCTCAAAAAACTCAAAAATATCTATTTGCAATAAATGAGTGTGTTTTGTTGACTTTTGGTCCAAAACACACTAGGCAAACTCTGTGCGTAGCGCCACTTCAGCGGAAAATGGGGTCTCTTGCAACTGAGTTTTGGACCGCTTCCCGACATCGGATTTGGCTCCGTGATGGTCCGTTCGAAAGCTTGTTGAGTCTAATTTCCAGAAAGTCTTGAGTTGTGCTGAGTGGATTCCATTTTATTGTCCAAAAATCAAATCTCCCAACACTACTCTGTGCGCAATGCCTGGTTTGAAAATGAGGCAGAAAGGTCAAATGTTTGATGTTTTTTGACCTTTTGAAGGGGTAAAAATGCTCCAAATGATCTGAAAATTGGTGCGTAGACAATTGGTGATGTGAGAAGTCCAAAAATTCAAACTTTGATAGCTGAAGATGCACCAATTTTGTGCGTAGCGCCTATTATGCTGCGCTCCTAGGGGTCAAAATTTGGAAAAAACAAAAAGTTGTCCAATTTGCCTCAAAATTTGTGGAGAGGTCCCTCAAGAGGCCTTGGGCACCTTTTGAGAAGACTCAGCCAAAATTCCAAGGATTTCTGGCACTTTGGAACTTTTTAGGTCTTCAAGCTCAATGAGGGCCTTCCTTAGTTTGGCACATGCAAGCATGTTCTTCCTTGCATAATGCTTTTCCATCTTCTTTTGTAGGGTAAGGCCTTTCTTCACCTCATTGAAATGCTTGTGCTCCTTGCTTGTGCTCCTCTTTGTAATAGTGGGTGACATGTTGTGCCATATCAAACTCTCTTTCCCACTCCTGAAGCTGAGCATTTTTCTCCAAGAGAAGCAATTTTGTGTTCATCTCCTTGTCGTCAGTATCACTGTCTAAATCAATGAATTGAGGCCCTTGAAAAGTCCTCTTGATCCTTTTTCTTCTTCTTACCTTAAATTTTTTCTCACCCTTGTCCATCTTTTCCTTGCCTTTTTATTTTTTCTTGATAGCTGGAGGAGAGATGGCCCTTTTCCTTTTTGAGGCAACGAACACATCTCTTTTGCCTCTGTGGTAGGTGCATGTGAGAGGAGTGATGAGGGTGCCTTGATCCTTGATGAAGTCACAAGCCTTTTCATCCTTGTCATGGCTTTCATGAGTGACTTCATAATCCACTAGGTCACTGATTTCTTGACCTTAAACCTCATCCACATCCTTGCTTTCCTCACTTTTTTCTTCACTGATATCTTGGCTCTCAAACTGACCACTATCCTCCTCACTTACCTCAATTTAGCTTTGTCCTTCACTAAGGTTTTCTTCTTTTTCACTTTTAGCATTGTCACTATGAGTTCCTTGGTGATTTGGAGGCTGATTAGAGTCATGACAGTCATGACAACTGTCATGACTATTTCCTTGCTTGTCACTGACTGTCTCATTTGTATCACTATTTTTGTCAATGCCTTGATTTGGAAACTTCGTTTCAGCCTCATCAGTTATCTGCTCTTGATCTTAAAATTCTTCATCCTCTCCCTCTGTCTCTTGATTTTTACCTTCTTCATTCATTTCAACACTTTTTTCACTGTGATTGGGTTCACTGTCATGTTCAAGACCATCATCATCTTGGCTATCTTCTTCATCCTCCTGTTGACTGTCATCTTCATTTTTCTTTTCATAATCCCCTTGGCTGTCATCTTGCTCATCATCAACACTCTCTTTTTCATTTGATATTTTCTTATGAGTGTCATCACTGTCACTTATTTTCTCCTCTTTATCACTGTCTTTCTCTTCAGGGCTTCCATGCTCAGCTTCTTCCTCTATTTCATCATCAATTTCTTCATCATTAGGCTCTGTTTCTGCCCCATTGCTTTCTTCACTCTCCTCATCATCTTCTTGATTAAGCTCTGTATTTGTATCATTGTTTTCTGCCCTTGTATCACTTTCATCGCCCTCCTCATTTATACTGTCATCACCCTCTTGCTCATTGCTGCTATCATCATTGTTTTCTTCTTCTACCTTAGTTTCTACTTCACTGCTCTTATCCTCTTCATTGTCATCTGTTTGCCCCTCATTAGGGCTATTGTCAGCTCCTTCATTTGATACATTAGGATAAGGGATAGGAGGTGAATCTCTTTGTGGAGAAGGTATATGTGGAGATGAAGGAGGAGTGGAGGTAGGTGGATGTGAAGTGGAGGGAAAAATTTGCAGAATGAAGGCTTGGGGATTGGAAAACACATCATGAGAGATAAAAACCTCCCAAGGGATCCCTTCTGCTCCAGCTGGTGTAAGACAATCATTTTGATCAAGAAGTGGTGAAAAAGGCTCTGCATTTGGTGGGAATAACTCCTCTTTTTGACCACTAAAGCCATTTTGTCAATGCTCCAGTATAGGTAGTAGGGTAGGTTCAGTAAATTAACTCTAGTGAAGTGCATCAGAAGCCTTATGTGATAAAAGTAAACCCTGGAGTACCTCCCCTTACAGGTGAAGTACTTGATAATTTTCCTCATCAACAGGGCATACCTCTCTAGAAAGTGGGAGAAGGGGAAGACAGCCTTGCTGACAACTAGGTTTGAGGTAGGGCTCATAATAGCTCAAGTCCAATTTCTTCTGTTTAAACCGTCTCTGACCAAAATCTGGAATTCCTGTGGCTTGAGCAATGGATTCAGATGAGAGTTCAAAGTTTACTCCTGCTAGGTTGACTTGGTGAATTTTCAAACTGAGGATGAACAACCTAGTCAAACCTGAATGGCTTTGGACTTGCTTAATCTTCTCACAAAAATCGTAACACCCAACATCTTCGAAATAGGTAAGTGTCATTGGAGAGGAGGTGATTTGAATGGTGTCCAAGGGTTCAAACCTATTAACCCTTCCTCCCTTGTGCTTAAGCTTGGTAGGCCTTTGACTTTCATCACTGCTGGTATGAATCTCCTCTTCAGACATGGTGATTGTTTTTTAGCATAGAAGGCGTCCTTTTAAACTTGTTTGAGGGTCTTTAGGTCAGAGGATGGAAATGAGTGATGTAAGGGCAAAGTTGTGCAAATGAGGGATAAGATGTAGCTTCCAAGGAGTGTGTTCAACTTTTTCAGAGGTTGGTCTGCTGTCATAGAGTGTATTTATACATATATAACCCTTCTTTTTGTTCAAACCCTAACTTAGGAGGCCAAAAAATTGATTTTTATGCAACCTAGGGTTTGATGACAACAAGCCTCTAAACATTCCCTTTGCTTATGAAAATGAGTGTTTGGAAGGAAAGGGAGGGAAATACCAACCTTGTTTTGACTTTTACAGGAGCTTTGAAGGAGAAAACTTGAATTTTGGGCTCCTTTTAGAAATTTGAGGCAAAGGCTGGTTGTGCGTAGCACCTGCCCGACAACACGTTCAGGTCGGTTCGGCTTGTCGAAGCGCAGTGCCGAGCTCCAGGTGCACATCGTAGTGTTAAATAATGCTGTGGCCACCTCGTCTATGCGTAGTGTCGAGATCCAGGTGTGTAGTGCTGGCCTCGGTGAGTAGCGCCTGCAAATTCTCACCAACTTGCACAAAAACTCTCCAAAATCTCTCTCAACAGCTTGCTTCACTATTTTGAAATAACAATGAGATGTGAAATGAGTTAAGGAGGCTTTATAGTCTCTCTTTTTTTTTTGAAAGATGATTTGATGCCAAGAACCCACTTTTCTAAAGTTGATTTCTCTTTGCCTTTTCTTACTGCGTTTTTAGCCCTTTTTGGTCCTAAAGGTGATATTTTGGCAAAAAAAAGTTTCTTTTCTGTGCTGGGAGCCCTTTTGATGTCTCTCTTGTGCTCACACAACCATTCAACCAAGTTTAAACTAGTGCCTTTTAAACCATTTTTAACAATGAACCTCTTTATGATGCTTATCACTTATACACAAAATGTTTTGTCATATTTGACATTTTTTCCCTTGACTGATATTTTGTCATGATTTTCTCTTTAAGTAATGAGGGAAAAACCTCTTGGTGGGAGAAAAAACCTAGCAGCAAGTATGAACAATAGCTTGGCCTTTTGAGATGTGCCACCTTTATTTGAAACATTCCTTCTTGGACCTTATCAATTTTTTTTGTAGGAAAACACTTTTGACAGTCTTGTAAAGTGTCATTCATGTTCATCCACCTTTTGCAGAATATTCATTTGATAAGGAGGCCCTTGTTGGGAGTTTCACTGCTTTTCTGTAAATTAGTGGCATATCTATTCTCTAGACCTCTTTGACAATGATGTAGGTATAGTGAGATTGGCAAGCTAGTTTAAACCCTTTTTTGTGTATTTCATGGCCACTTCTGTGCATACAGGTGCCTACAAAATTTCTTCTTTTGATCACTGTCTCTTTTGAATTTGGACAACTCATTTTATCAGTAATGACCCGTGATTTCCAGAGTTGCCTCCTTTGGCATTTTCTTCCCTCATGCTTGTCTTCTTGACTTCTTTGAATATGTTTGTGTCCTTTCTTTGAGAAGACAATCCTTGAACTAATATTTCTATCTCTTTTGCTGATACCCTTCATCATCATCCCTCCTTTTTTATAGTGGAGTTAATGCCTTTTGCCAAACCCTAGAAGGTAGTTTGAAAACCTTTTGAAACCATCTGCTATGATGAAGGAGGCTTATTAGCCACCATGTGACCATCTTTTTCCATCTTGCCAAACTGCTAGGTTTTTAGGGCTGCTTAGGAAAAAGTACATAGTGTTGTCTTCTAAGCTCTATGAAACTTCTCAAATCTCATCAATTACTCCTAAAGTCCTTCAATTTTCACTTGAAGGAGTAGAGGAGGCATTTTCCTTTGTAACCCTAGGACTAATTCCTTGATTGGTAAAAACTATTACAAACCCTGATTCCCATTAAACATAAGCTTGTTGATTTCTTCTTGCTATGAATGGTCTTCTTATGATGATTTTTGCTTTTACCTTACCTCATTGCTAGTCTGATGGCTATTTTATCCTCTTGCATAAATGTGAGTAAAGGGCAATTGTCCTTTTGTAGATTCATGCATTTAGGCCAAGGACTTTGTTGAATGATATTTTTTTGACAAGCTTGGACAAGATCACCTATCCTTTTTATTCTTTGAATATACTTCCTTCATATAGGAAAAATAGAGTTTGTAGGGCACCAAATCCATCCTATGACTTTGTGAAAATCCTAGGTGACCTCGTGGAGGCCTTCTTGGACTTGGATTTTGGACTGAGACCTAGAATTTGGGATCATCAAGTGTAAGATAGAGTTTATGATAGACTGATGCATTGAAGATATAAAATCAAATGTATTTGATTTATCCAAATAGTCTACAAAGATAGTGTGAGACTATCAGTGTTTGAGAGTACTTTGAGAGACACAACAAGGTTGTTTGTTTGGTGGGTTTAAGTAGCAGTGGGGGCTTTTTTAGGAAAAATAAGACAGAGGATTTGGGTCAAAGGTGAAAGCATATAGACAGGGATAGTGAAATAAGCCACTAATGGGTTTTTTGGGACTGGTAGAAAACGCTGGACATGGTGGAAAGATGAAATAGTGAAAAATTATCTTTAAGGATGATAAAGGTAGTGACACTTATAGAACTCACAATGTTCAAGAAATTTGTTTCTAGAAATCTAGGGAAAACATTTAGTCATCTATGAAGGCAAAAATTACTGATGACTAACAGTGGATCCACTTGGGGAGGGCAGTTCCTTTTCAGGAGGTGTCCAGAACTTCAAATTTCTGGCTTTATGAAGACCAGTGCCTCATCCATTGGGAAGATTTTACCTCTTACTTTTGTTGATGCTTGTTCAAAGCTTATGATCTTAATAATTTGAAAGACATGATTAGCTTAAATCTATATCTACCTACCCAACCTACTTGCCTAACATTATTTCTTCTTCAGGTGCATTTAGACTAGCAACCTTGACACATTTTTTGTTTTCTGAAAGCAAAATAAACAATATACTTGTACGTTATGTCTTCCGAGAGTTCAGATTAGGCTAATGAACTCCTTTGATTCTCTACCTATACTATTCAACTGTCAAGGTTAAACTGTTTAACAAGATTTATTCACTAGGCTACAAACATGAAATTGAAAACATGGCTAAATCAGAATTAGACAATCTGATTTACCATGGGTTTGTGATGCAGGAGCATCTAGCTCAGTAATTTAATTTTAATTTAATAGATATAGGGGGTCTTTTATTTCTATGAAATTGGAATGGTTTGAGTGATTTTAATAGGATTAATTAAATATTGAAAGGATTTTTGTAAATATTCTCAAAAGAGAATATGAGAGATTTGAGAATTAATTGTATTTTCTAAATTAGAATTAGTTTCATGAATCTGGGGATTTATGAGAGTCCTTACGGATTAATTAGAGATTTTAGGATTAAAGAAGATTCTTAGGAATTTGTTGAAGAAATAGAGGATCTGAAACCATAATTGGGTTCAGAAACATTTTTATTTATTGTAAGCCTCAAAGGCATAAAAAAAAAGATAGGTAGAGATTCAAGTTTTAGGCAAACAGGGATTTGTTGTTGTAAGCCTACGGGCAAAGTTGACAGAAAGGCCACTGATTAGAATACCAGGCCAGTGAAGAAGAAATAATTGTGATTATTTGTTTGTATATATATGGAGAAAATTCGATCTTAAAGTGTGCGATTATATGTTGATTGATTCAGTTTCTAACTAGTGTGAAAATAAGAGTTGGGCACAATATATATATGTGCAGGTGATTCGAATAAACTCAAAATAATTTTGTTATTATGAGATTGTGTGTTTAAGAAATTAAAAACTCAGTTTGTAATTGAATTCTGGATAGATTTCATATGTGCATCGATCACAAAATGGATTGATGAAAGAAATTTGTCCTTCAAGTTTATGTCAATCTCATATTGCGAGTACGCGAAGAAGAAGGTGATGATGATACTGCCATTAACTTATTCTTGAAAAATCTCGTTGCAGTCATGCGAACCAAGCTATTAAATGCTTATGCGGATGCGCACAGAGAAGTCATTAATGGTATGCTGGAAATCGTAGTGGATAAAGTTGTTACGTAGATAGAAAAAAAGCATTATCGAAGATATGCCAAGGACGAATTGAAAACGAGATTCAAATGTATTTACAGTTCGATGAGATGAAGGAAATAACTAAGTTTACCAAGGATAAAGGTGTAACTAGAAAGCTCCTGAAGGATTTGAAAATGCACTTTGCTGAGCAAAAAAGATCAGAATTTGAGTTTTACAGAATGGATCAATGGCATAGTTGAAATATCGAGTTATTTATAGAATCGTAAGCCAATGGTATAATGGAAATTTGAGCCAACGAAATTCCGTGAATAGAAATTGATGGGTTGACACTGTATAAAGCATTGCGAAGAAGATCTTATACATTCAGTTGTGTAATAAATAGTGAAGTATTTGATGAAGAACACTAAGGTCCAAAGCTTGATGAGTTTAAGGTATGAATGTTTTGCAGATAGCCATTTGGGGCTTTGCTGCAATTGAAAACGATGGAGATAGAACTGTTTCCAAGTGACATATGAGATAGTAATGAACATTAATTCTGAGATTATTTACTGAGAAAGGAGGTTGAATTCAATCAAATTTAGTTGTAGAGTATCTATGCGAAAGAACCAATGGAATGGAATCCATTCTCTGCAAATATTAGTGATCTAAGCCTGTGCAAGGAATCGTGGATAGAAGACAAAAAACATGAATCAGAGTAGCGTAGAGGGAGGCAAATGGTTTTATAAAACAACAAATGGTTTTCGTGTGGGTGCAACCTGGTAAGTGGTAAGTTCCTGTGTGAACGCGATAGTGGTTGTGGGCCGACACGTGGTGCCTCAACACCACCTATTTCGCATAGGTTTAAACCCATTAAATAGTGTGTAGCTTAAAATGCGATATCCATTGGATTATACGCATTTATTTTTGGGGTTGCAACTACTGTTAGATGAAGGAAGCATTGAGTTGGAACACGATGAAGTGCCAACTGTCAGATTTGATAAATGATGGACGGTGAATAGGTAATTTGGATATGCTGTGGGTCCAAAAATATATTAATGTTTATCAGCATTCGTGATCAGCGAATATTATTGGTGAGTGCATATAATTATGGTATAAAGGAAAATTGGTAAATGTGGGCCTGAAAGTTTATATTGTTAATTGTTGGCATCTTTGGTAATTTTAACCGAAGTCGAACTTTTGAATCAAATGAAATGTTAAGTGTGGGCTCGAATATGTGATGGTTGGAAAATGGGTATTTAAGCAAGGTTAAGTATATTGATTCAAATTTCATGAAATGGATTTTGGTATATGGTTTATAACCATAGGGTATAAAAAAAATGGAAACAACTTCCGCTTATGAATTTTTACCCTGTCTGATATTATTTGAGGTTATTAATTTGAAAACACATATTATATGTGTAGATGTGGGTAAAAATAGCCAAGGCTGCATCATTTTGGTATCAGAGCTAGAAAATTTCTTTTGAAAATTAAAGATTTTTTTTAAAATGCATGTGTGATGGGAAAAATAAGAGGAGATCAAATTCTAAATCTGGTAAGCGTCAGAAATATAGAGTTGATGTGTAAGAGGAAATTGCATAAATACATGAGAACAACACATTCAAATTACTATCAATGAAGAGGACAAGGACATGCATAGATCTTGAAGGTGAGATAATTTTAATCTGGTTTGAAAATTGTGATTGCAAAATTCTGGTTGCAGACAAGATGAAGGCAAGGATTTTGATGATGATGGCAGTGAACATAATATTCCAGCTAAAGGTTGGATAGGGAGAATAGCTAAAGTGTTCTCAAGAGAAGGTGAGTTGAGGATATAAGCCTAGAGAGATCAGAAGAGAGTGCTCAAGAGGTTCGAGAGATAGAGAACCAGTGCTTTCCAAAAGACCAAGTTTAGAGAGGGGATTGGTGAGGTAAGTGGCAGCAGGGAGGACTTGTTGTTGCAGAAGCTTAGTGCAACTCATAGTGAGTGAGGAGCTCATAGAGATGAAGAATATGATCATGGAGGATCAAAGAAGAGGTTCTAAAGAATGCCATAAAGAGAATAAATAAGATGTCATTTTAGGTGACATAGATTTGATGAGTTAAGAGGAGCTTGACGGACAACTTGCTGACATAAAAGCAAGACTTGAGGTATTGATGAAGCTGCTACAAGAAGAGGAAAACCAGAGAGGAGGATGGATATTTCTACTAAAGGGAAAGAAGTTAATTTGGCACCCATTACAAATGAAGTGGAGGTAGAAGGAGATTGCCTTATGGAAGGAAAAACTCAGATTTTTTGAGTCAAGGATAGAACTTGAGGATTCCACATGCAAATCTATTCAAGGAGAAATGCTTGAAGAAGAAAAAAAGACTGAAAGGTCTTGTGTCTTTAAAACTAATGAGTTTTGTAGGTACACCACAGGATGTTGAACAAGATTTTGAGTTTTTTAAGGAGAAGGATATGAATCTGAAATCTGTTCAGAATGATGTTGAGATAGAAAGATCTCAGAAACAAAAGGAGACAGTTGGGTCTCATGGAAATAAACATCATTCTGAACATGATTGGTCAAAAACAAGTAAAGGTATGGAAATTCGTGTGAAGGTTCCAAATTCTAGCCCAATTGAAATTCTTGAGTTATATAGAAAGTTAGATCTTCAAAGAAGAGAGTTGGAAAAGCAGAGGATCTATACTCAGGATAAATTGCTGAATGTGAAAGACATAATTTTTCATGAATGACAGTTAGGAAACAAAGTATAAGGATGTAAGAATGATTTAGCAAATTGAAGAAGTTCCCTATTGTGAACAAGAGCAGGGAGACATTCATGAAACAAATGATAAGAAGGAGAAACTAGCTGACAGTCTCATGGAGAATTTAAATCAACATACTGATGTGCTGACAAAGAAGTTAGAAGAAAACTCAAAGCATCATACTGAGATGTTGCCAGAGGAGGAAGAGGCATTGAAACCTTGTATTTTTAATACTGATAATTCATGTCTTAATTATGCAGGAAAAGAAGGACAACAAATGGAAAATGTCAGATAATTTAATGAAAAGGAAACTATGTTAGCTGAAAACATAGTGAAGGATCATCATTCTATCACTTTGATTGGCTCAATGGAGATAACTTTGGAAATTGGGAAGGAAGGCAATACAAATTTTCTGAGTCCTAGAAGAGACTTACAATTGCAAGAAGAAGATTTGGTGACTGGATTATCAAATGAGACCATTGGGTATTGTGATTTCGAAATTGATAATTTGACTGTGTTTACAGGTGTTGCAGAAGACAATCAATCTCTTGGAGTTGTCTTGAATAAAGATAAACTGTTGTAGAAGAAGGAACTCATAAATTACAAGGAAGGTGAGACAATCATGTCTCATATGAAGGAACTTGTTACTGTTGATGACAAGGAGGAGTTGGCTTGTATAATTTGCCAAGAGAAGACAATGGGACAGACTCTTAGAATTGCCACAGAGGTGAAGAATCATAATTATATTCTGATAAAGGATGAAGATGTAGAGTTTGAAGAAGGTGAATTGATTGTCAGAATGATTCAAGGAGGTGAAGGACAATCACTAAAGGTTTTCAAGGAAGAAGAAGAAGGATTTATTGAAACTAAATTGCAGCATATTGATGATTTGTTTGAGAGAAAACAAGTACAAAGGGAATGGTTGAAATGCTTGCTAGAAACATTTGAACAGGAGAAAGGAATTGCAGACACTAAAGTGAAAATGCCTAAAGTTGTGGAAGAGGCAGGAGTAGATAATAGTTTTTCAAATTTGATTATGCTTATTAGTATACAAGGAACAATGAATTATTATGTTGTTGTGGTTAAAGAATCAGAAGATAATTTATTTACAGGTGGTAAGAAGAAGAGGGATGTTGCAGAAGGATATATCTTAAGAGATATTCAGGAAGTCTGGGAGGCAGAAACATCTACAATAATGTCCAAAGCAACAGAAATTAGAAGCAACAACAAAAGGAAAAGTGATTTCCAGACAGAAGTTAAACTGGACATAGAGATTGAAAGCATAAGAAGCTTGATGCTGAAGGTGTCTCAGAAAAAGATAGCATCAAGAAAGAAAATAAACAATAGCAAGGAGAAGACCAGAACAAACTATGAAAGCATAGCTAGTGGGAAGATGCATAATAAAGTATGGAAGCCTAGAAAAGTGCAGCAGAAGAATAATGCAAATTATGGACAACAAAAAAACATAGTATGGGATCCAGGAGGCAAAGGTTGGAAGCACATGATCAGGAGATCATGATAAATTTCTACTTTGGGAGTCTAATGCAGGAGAATCTAGCTCAGTAATTTAATTTTAATTTAATAGATATAGGGGGTCTTTTATTTCTATGAAATTGGAATGGTTTGAGTGATTTTAATAGGATTAATTAAATATTGAGAGGATTTTTGTAAATATTCTCAAAAGAGAATATGAGAGATTTGATAATTAATTGTATTTTCTAAATTGGGATTAGTTTCATGAATCTGGGGATTTATGAGAGTCCTTAGGGATTAAGTAGAGATTTTAGGATTAAAGAAGATTCTTAGGAATTTTTTGAAGAAATAGAGGATCTGAAACCATAATTGGGTTTAGAAACATTTTCATATATTGTAAGCCTCAAAAGGCATAAAAAAAAAGATAGGTAGAGATTCAGGTTTTAGGGAAACAGGGGTTTGTTGTTGTAAGAATACGGGCAAAGTTGACAGAAAGGCCACTAATTAGAATATTAGGCCAGTGAAGAAGAAATAATTGTAATTATTTGTTTGTATATATACAGAGAAAATTCGATCTTAAAGTGTGCAATTATATGTCGATTGATTCAGTTTCTAACTAGTGTGAAAATCAGAGTTGGGAACAATATATATATATATGTGTGTGTGTGTGTGTGTGTGTGTGCAGGTGATTCGAATAAACTTGAAATAGTTTTGTTATTATGAGAGTGTGTGTTTAAGAAATTAAAAGCTCAGTTTGTAATTGAATTTTGGATAGATTGCATATGTGCATCAATCACAGAATGGATCGATGAAATAAATTGGTCCTTCAAGTTTATGTCAATCTCATATTGCGAGTACGCGAAGAAGAAGGTGATGATGATACTGCCATTAACTTATTCTTGAAAAAGCTCGTTGCAGTCATGTGAACCAAGCTCTTAAATGCTTATGCAGATGCGGGCAGAGAAGTCATTAATGGTATGCTAGAAATCGTAGTGGATAAAGTTGTTACGGAGATAGAAAAAAAGCATTATCAAAGATATGCCAAGGACGAATTGAAAACGAGATTCAAATGTATTTACAGTTCGATGAGATGAAGGAAATAACTAAGTTTTCCAAGGATACAGGTGTAACTAGAAAGCTACTGAAGGATTTGAAAATGCACTTTTCCGAGCAGAAAAGATCAGAATTTTAGTTTTACAGAATGGTTCAATGGCACAGTTGAAATATCGAGTTATCTCCAGAATCGTAAGCCAATGGTATAACGGAAATTTGAGCCAACGAAATTCCGTGAATAGAAATTGATGGGTTGACATTGTATAAAGCATTGTGAAGAAGATCTTATACATTCGGTTGTGTAATAAATAGTGAAGTAAGTATTTGATGAAGAACACTAAGGTCCAAAGCTTGATGACTTTAAGGTATCAATGTTTTGCAGATAGCCATTTGGGACTTTGCTGCAGTTGCAAACGATGGAGATAGAACTGTTGCCAAGTGACATATGAGACAGTAATGAACATTAATTCTGAGATTATTTACTGAGAAAGGAGGTTGAATTCAATCAAATTTAGTTTTAGAGTTTCTATGCGAAAGAACCAATGGAATGGAATCCATTCTCTGCAAATATCAGTGATCTAAGCTTGTGCAAGGAATCGTGGATAGAAGACAGAAAACATGAATTGGAGTAGCGTAGAGGAAGGAAAACGGTTTTATAAAACAACAGATGGTTTTTGTGTGGGTGCAACCTGGTAAGTGGTAATTTCCTGTGTGAACGCGATAGTGGTTGTGGACTGACACGTGGTGCCTCAATGCCACCTATTTCGCATAGGTTTAAACTCATTAAATAGTGTGTAGCTTAAAATGCGATATCCTTTGGATTATACGCATTTCTTTTTGGGGTTGTGACTACCGTTAGATGAAGGAAGCATTGAGTTGGAATGCGATGAAGTGCCAGCCATCAGATTTGATAAATGATGAACGGTGAATAGGTAAGTTGGATATGCTGTGGGTCCGAAAATATATTAATGTTTATCGGCATTCATGATCAACGAATATTATTGGTGAGTGCATATAATTATGGTATAAAGGAAAATTGGTAAATGTGGGCCCGAAAGTTTATATTGTTAATTGTTGGCATCTTTGGTAATTTTAACTAAAGTCAAACTTTTGAATCAAATGAAATGTTAAGTGTGGGTTTGAATATATGATGGTTGGAAAATGGGTATTTAAGCAAGGTTAAATATATTGATTCAAATTTCATGAAATGGGTTTTGGTATATGGTTTATAACCATAGGGTATAAAAAAACTGAAACAACTTCCGCTTATGAAGCTTTACCCTGTCTGAGATTTATTTGAGGTTATTAATTTGAAAACACATATTATATGTGTAGATGTGGGTTAACGTAGCCAAGGGTGCATCAGTTTGGGGCATAAAAATAAGCTGCACACAAATGTTATTTTTGTATAAAACATGACTAGAAAAACCAGGACTAGGATACATTGTT
Source organism: Pinus albicaulis (assembly GCA_034641835.2). Taxonomy (NCBI): domain Eukaryota; kingdom Viridiplantae; phylum Streptophyta; class Pinopsida; order Pinales; family Pinaceae; genus Pinus; species Pinus albicaulis. Next base: position 1,321,024,726 of record CM076581.1, read on the forward strand.
TGTTACTTATCCCTATTTTTCTCTTTGGTTCTGTCTTAGATATGTGGAACCAATATCTTTCTACCTAATCTATCTTTTGACAATTCAAGCTTGAACAATTTGACTCATTATCTTTTACTAACTTATCAACAAATAAATTTAAAACATGCTTCAACCATGTTTAGGCTAGATGACTTAAACAAGACTCCTTTAAGCACTAGTAGTGGTATTTAGACTTACACACTTTTAGTAATTCTTTTTTTTGGGTATGGGGCTTTACCTCTTTTCAAATCTGCCCTATTTTCCATTTTTTTTTTGTGATTTATCTCAATATCTTTTCATCAAACAGTGATATGTACAATGAATGAGAAATTCTAACTAAGACCCTAAGACTCTTGGCAGAAATAGTGCTTGACCATCCTTCCATTTACAGGACCTCACAGAAGTTCTCCATTAAGTCCTTGTAAAAATAACGCATTACGACCTCTAACTGACTGAATAAGGTAAGGGACCTTCCATAAATTTTCAAATTTACCATGTTTACCTTTGTCTTCCCTCCTAGAATCCCACTTTAGTACAGTGTCTCCAAAGTGGAAATTATTAGCTTTGGTTCTTCTGTCAAATATTTTCTTTATGCTTTCCTGCATTGCTTGAGTTTTGTCATACACTTCTTCCCTTGTCTGCTGTAAATGAATGGTTTGGTTCAACCTTCTTTACATGTCATTCTATTCTGATTGTACCTCTTGGAGAAGTTTTACCACCGGAACTCCCAAAGATGTTGGAAAATGGCATCCATGCCATAAACTAGTTGATAGGGAGGCATACCGATTGATTTGTTGGTTGTTAGTCTATCAGCCCATAGTGCATGTATAAGCTTGCCATGCCATGCCTTTTGGTTTTATTCTAGGAGCTTTTTGATGATATTGTGTTGTGAAACAAGCTCCAAAAATAGAAGAAAAGAGATATCAACGCCTTATAAATAAGCCACTTGGAGGGGGCAACCTCTAATACATTACATGAATGAACAATTCTTGGTTGATACAAATTACAAAACCTCCTTTCTATATATAGGAGTCCATGGGGCCACCATGTAATCCTAGTGGGGCCACAATGTAATCCTAGCCGACCTAACAATAATAATTTAAGGGCACAATAATAAAAATAAGGGGGTTACAAGGGTACAATTAAGGGGGTTACACTAACAACAATAAGGGACTATACTAGTAATATAGAGACCTAACATGCCCCTCTCCTTCAAAAAAGTGTTGTCCTTAATGCTTGAGTAGCTCCAGGTGCTTCTGTATAAAATTCTCATCCTCCCATGTAGAATCTTCAGTGGGTAAGTTCTTCCACTTGATGAGATACTCTGAAATTGATCGATTCCGTAGTTGTCGAGTTCTTGTTTCCGTGACCGCTTCCGGTTCCAATATGATTTTTCCCTCCTCATCAAGTTCTGGCAATATTGTTTGAACTGGAAGATTTTCACCTATAACCTTCTTTAAGCATGAAACATGGAAAACTGGATGTACTCGCGAAGAAGCAGGAAGCTCCAATTTGTATGCCATAGTACCAATCTTTTGCAACACCTTGTAAGGAACATAGTACTTTGGTGATAATTTATTATCCTTCTTAGCTTGCTTGAGGGACATTTGTTTGTATGGTTGTAGCCGTAAAAATACCCAATCTCCTACATCAAAACTTCTCTCGCTGCGATGTTGATCTGCCTGTTGTTTCATTCGATTTTGTGCCAAATTGAGGTTATCCTTTAAGAGTTGGAGAACTTCTTGTTGATGCTCGATGTGATCTTCCACTGCTTGAACCTTCGAATTTTCTCTTAAAGATGATGTGATGGATGGTCGATGATATCCATAAAGTGCCATAAATGGGGTCATTTTTGCTGCAGTATGGAAGGAAGTGTTATACCACCATTCAGCGAGAGGTAACCACTTGACCCATTGTGTTTGTTTATCAGATACAAAACAACGAAGATATCCTTCCAAAAATTTATTTGCTATCTCAGTTTGACCATCGGATTGAGGATGATAAGATGAGCTATGAGCTAATTGAGTACCCAAACAAGAAAATAACTCTGCCCAAATATTTCCAGTAAAAATGGGATCTCTATCGCTCACAATAACCCTTCGGTTTCCATGTAGCTTTTGAATTGTGTCCATAAACGTAGTAGCAACTATACTTGCTTTAAATGGATGAGATAATGCAAAAAAGTATGCATACTTGGTAAGTATATCAACTACCACCATGATGACACTGTTTCCTTCGGACTTAGGTAAACCTGTGATAAAATCCATTGAAATTTCCTCCCAACGTTGACTTGGAATGGATAAAGGTTGTAGAAGACCTGGGGTCTTAATTGTCTCAACTTTATTCTGCTGGCAAACCAAACATTCTGCCTCAAACTTTTGAATATCAAATTTAAGGCCATCCCAAAAAAATTCTTTCTTCACCTTGTGGTAAGTTTTTAAAAATCATGAGTGTCCTCCTAAAGGAGAAGTGTGCAATTCCAAAAGAATATTTTCTTTTAGTTGGGAATTCTTACAAAGATACAAGTGATATTTGTATCATAAGGAATCTGTTAGCGCTCGAATCTACCTTAGGCTGAAATAAGGTAAAACTCAAGGCAACATCAAACCACGCTCAGCCTCGTAGCTAGCCCTACGAGGACAGGAGAGGGCTCTCTCCGGGTCTATCTCTGCAAAAGGTCTTCAAAGGGGCTGAGATGACTTATAATGAATATTGATTTTAGGCTAGTAAATACATAGGAAGGTTTGATTTAAATTTTTTGGGTTTTTTGTTGGAAAAATGGAAAAACAATTTTGGGCTTGGGGATGAGGCCAGATCTTTGTAGAATTCGAGTTGGGGCAAGGTAGGCAGTAGTCTTGATGCTTTTGATTATGTGTATGGATGGATCAGAATGACAAGGAGCTGAAGAGGGCAAGGGAGAACAAGGATCCTCTCCAAACTGGCGAAAACATATAAAACTAAAGAAATTCCAAGGCAGAGCACTGAAATCAATGGATTCTACCTCATTTACTCATTTATTTAGTTTCAGAAGAAAAAGGAGGGAATGGAATACATTAAAAATGAAATAACTTACAAAAAAATGAGAGAAAACACCATCAAGAACTGAAAGCCACAAGAATCCCAACAGGTGCTGCAAAACCTCTGATCTTTCCTTAGCCAAAAATGCACAAAATATGTACAATAGTGTGCCAAACTTTTCCCAAGAGTCCAACCTATCCAACCTCTGAAAATGATTGATAAAATACATCATATAGACCATCCTAACCCCTTCCCATGCCTCTAGGGGTCGAATTCCTCCTTCTAGGAGCAGTTTCAACCAATTCTAAACAAGGAGCTAAAAACTAGGCAGCCAAACAACTTGCCTCTATAAGCTAGGAAACTGATCCATTCACTTGATTTTCACTTTTTTGTGAGTGAACCATCTAGAAAAAGTAAATACATGCCAAAATTACATCATGTTTATCAAATTACATCAATCTGGGTAAAAAATTACATCAAGAGGTGAAACTAGTCCAAACTGGCCGAATTTCTGAGCTGGAAGGTGAAAAATAGGCTAATTTCCTCTATGCGTCGCGCGCCTTTCAGACTATTTTTGGGGCACTTCCTGGCATCAAAATCAAGCTAATGATAGATTTTTGGAAAGCCCCTGGATGTATGCTATCCAACCCAAGTGGAATTTTTCAATTTGGAGCTCATTTGCCCCTCCAAAACTTCATTCTCCCAAAAGTACTTCCTGCTGGTGCAAAAGGTGATTTTCATGGTGTTTTTGGCCCCTTTGATCATCCAGAACTTGATGAAATGCTTCGGACATTTCTGAGCATGCATAACTTACCATGAAAAATCCAAAAATACAAAGTTTTCCTCCAGCAAGTGTCCCAATCATAAGCGCGCGTCGTGACGCGCTACGTGTTGGGCGGAAAAACTTGTTTTGAGACCAAAATTTTCCAAAATGACAAAAACTTCTCCAAATTTGCTGAAATTCGAAGCAAAGATCCCTCATCATGCCTCATGCTCAACCAATGAAGCCTCGGCCAAGATACGGAGTGGATCAGGCCTCTTTCGCCGTTTTAGTGCTTTGCTCAACTTTGCCTTCAGGATCTTCATTTTAGATCGACAAACGTGATTACGGGCCCAATAATGATTTTTCATGTGACAGAGCATGTCTTTGTCTCTATTGGCCTTCGCCAACAACTTCTCCAGATGAATGTTAACATGCGTGAGGCAAGTCTCTCGATCAGCCGGTTTCATGTCACCTGGTCTCTTCCGGGCCAATGCACGGTCTTCCCGGATTTGCCGCAACTCTACAAGTGTATGCTGGTCCTCTAGCTGTTTGTTCTGCTGCTCCAGGTAGTTTATTACCCACTGAGCTCTCTGCAATTTCACATTCAGCGTGTCAATCTCGGCCTTCTGCTCCTGGATGATCTCTTTCAGTTTCGAGCTAGGAGAGCTCGCATCAACATCGATGAGTGTGAAATCAGTGTCTCGGCCTCCTGAAGGGCCCTCATCGTGCATAGGCCTCTTGCCTCTGTCCTGAATCTGTACCTGTGCTGATGAAGAAGGTGATACCCCTTCCACACCATGTGGAGATAGTACTCGCTCTGCTGATGAAGTTAACGAGACCCCTTCCACCCCGGGTGGAGATAGTACTCGTCGTGATGCTGCAAACAAGGCTCTGGCACCTCTCTGATATGTAACGACCACTTTTATGAGATCTCCTTGACACATTAATCTCTGATGTGGAATCACTGTCATACCCCTGCTCATAAACTGAATCTGTCTCTGACATGGCGCTGAAATCAAGATGTTTGACAAATATATGCTGATGTAGGTATGGTGAAAAACAAGAGTTCAGTGTATGCTCTAATCCCAAATGTGTCACATGTGTATCAAGGTGCCATAGGAAAACCACAATGATAAAGGTACTGTCAAATGAGTTTGAATGGAAAACAACCACTGCTTGACTACATGGGGATTTGACAAGTGAGTAGGAAGGAGTGTAATGCTGGCAGAAATAGTTATTAGGAACAAAAGTGAAAATAGCCCTTGCAGTGACAATTAGACTTTGTCAATGGAGGATGTGGGATAGTGAATATGGGACTATGTTATAACATAAATGATAAGCAGTGAGACAGTAATATGGTAATCACAATGACAGCGATGATGGAATAGCAAAGAGAGCGTGAGGCTATGGTAAATAATAAACAGTGACACTAATGACAATAGATGGCATGAGTATATATGTCAATAACAAAAGATTTGAAAACCAACAATATCACCATCATTTGTTTCAAAACCCTATGGAGCGAATTTGACAATGAATATAGGGTTTAATGTTCACTATATCAAACACTTATTTTTTCCTCATTTGCAACACCATAACATGTTCATGAATCACTGAGCAAGCATGAATAACTTACTTGCAGGCAAATGAGGCAATTTGATGCGAATTTGGGTGATGAAATGTTGTTTTCTGGCCTCAGGGCTCTATGCACCGCGCGCATGCCCAATGCGCCGTGCGCTCTGTGTGCATCGCGCGCGTGCAAAAATACACAGGCCAATGATGCCCAGTGCGCCGCGCGCTCCCTATGCGCCGCGTGCCACTTGTATGCGCCGCACGCACTATGAATTCACTTCCACGGCTCCAAAACAAGTTTTTCGCCCTTCAACACTCCAATTCGACCTCTGCTTTGGAAATTTGTGAAAATAAATTGTTTCAAATGGTTTATATAGCTTGAGAAATATTTCACAAGAATTGGATTTGAAAATTTGAAGAGTTTGGGTGAATTTCTAGCTTGATGGCTCAATGCGTCACGCGCTCTTTGTATGCGCTGCGCGCTACATAGTGAATTTTGCAGGAGGAGTTTGGAGGCCTTCTCGGTGTCCAAATTGGGCATGTGATAGCTCGTTGGAAATATATTGGAGTCTAATTTCCAAAAAATGTGGAATTTTGCAATTTTGAGTTCATTTTCCCTGTCAAAAATCAAATCTCCCAACACTACTTCCTGCAGGTGAATCAATTCTCCTGAGGCAACGATATTCTTGATATTTCTCCAAAACCATTACAACTGTGTCAAAAGTGAAGGAGGTTTTTCTTCCTTGGCATGTTTTTTACAAAAACCTCTCTCATGTTTCCAAAATTCATCTTTTATTGCTCTGAAACAACATTTTAGTGAAACCTATCCCGATGTGTGGAACAAGGGATTTGTCGAAATGAAGCGAAATGAAGGGGATAAGGGGCTTCTAAATTCTTGGGGAAATTTTGGGAAGTAGGGAGGGATGTTAGGAAGCAAGGGAAAGTGGAATATCAGAGATTGAGTGAGGGGAAGGGGTCCAAAAAGAAAAAACACAGGCCTAGCCTAGAAAATTGCCAAGTTGTGGCAAGAAACTAGGGTTTGTGCAAAAATGAGGAATTTGGGGGATCTCAGTGATGAGAAGTGTTTAATAAGGTACATTAATGATAGGGGAAGGTGTATGAACATCAAGATACAAGTTTTTCTAATGATTTGACCATCCAAGAGAAATTACCTCCAAAACCCTAGGAGAGGGAAATGGACCTTACCTAGGCACAACTGAAGCACGAAGAAGCTGTAAAATGACCCAATGGAACCTGAAATGATGATGAAAACCCTCTGAATGATGGTACACTCAGCTGAATGGTGACATGGACCAACATTTGGACAAATTTAAAAAGCGTGAAAACAAACCCTAGACCTAATGCCTAGTGACCAAATTTTGCTTGAAGACTCATTGAAATGACAAAATTTGACCTTGACACCTTAAAATCACTTTGTAAGAGCATGTTTGATCACTGAAGGAAAGATGCAAAGGCTGACACTAACAGAATCATTTTTCCAACTAAATGTATCAAATGTACTAGGATCTTGTTGCAACTTTTGAATGAGTGTCCACACTTCTTCGTCCTTCTTCCATTCATCTCTTGCTTCGGTTATCCAATCTGGTTGGATAATAGAAATGGCACAAATCAATGCTTCCACCTCTTCATTCTTTCTTTAGAGCACATCTGCAACAACATTTAGCTTCCCTTTTTTGTAGATTATTTCAAAGTCATAACCCAACATCTTTGTGACCCATTTTTGCTGCTCTTCTGAAGATAGTATTTGTTCCAAAAAGTGTTTAAGACTCTCATGATCAGTTTTTACCTTGAAGTGTCTTTCCATTAGGAAAGTTCTCCATTTATTTAGTGCATGCAATATTGATAGCATTTCCTTCTCATAAATAGGTTTATGTAAATACTTTCCTTTGATTGGACGACTTTCAAAAGTAATGGGTCTTCCTTCTTGCATTAAAATAGCACCAATTCCATTTCCTAAGGCATCACATTCCACAATAAAGGTTTTTGTAAAGTCTGGCGTAGCTAAGACTGATGCTAGGCACATTGCCTCTTTAAGATGTTCAAAGGCCTTAGTTGCTTCAGGAGTCCATGAAAGTGCATCTTTCTTCAATAATGTTGTTAGAGGTGCTGCTATTCTCCCATAATTCTTAACAAACTTGCAATAATACCCTATTAACCCGATAAATCCTCACAACTGATTTATGGTTGTGGGGACTTTCCATTCCTTATGGCTTTAATTTTGTTAGGGTCTACCTTAACACCCTCGTGAGATACAATATGACCCAGATATTCCACCTCTTGTACTCGAAAGAAACATTTGGATGTTTTTTCTTATAATTGTTGTTTAAGCACCTTGTCAACATGTTGAACATGATCCTTCTAAGACCCGCTGTAGATTAGTATATCATCAAAAAATACTAGCACAAATTTTCTAAGGAAGGGTTTGAAAATGGAATTCATCAACCCTTGAAATGTAGAAGGTGCATTGGTAAGGCCAAAAGTCATGACCAAAAATTCATAATGACCCTCATGAGTTTGAAATGTTGTTTTTGGAATATCTTCAGTCTTCATTCTAATTTGATGATATCCTGAACGAAGATCCAACCTGGTAAAATAAATTGCTCCATGTAATTCATCCAATAATTCATCAATCACAGGAATGGGAAATTTATCTTTAATGGTGAGCTTATTGAGCTCCTTATAATCCGGACACATTGGCCATGATCCATCCTTCTTGTGTACCAATACTACAGGAGCAGAGAAAGAACTTTGACTAGGTTGAATTATACCCGCCTCTAACATTTCTGCAATCATACGTTCAATTTCGCTCTTTTGGAAGTAAGGATATCTATAAGGCATGATGTTTGGAGGAACGCTTCCTGGAATCAAATGAATAGCATGATCATGATCACGAATAGGTGGGAGTCCTTTGGGAGTTTCAAACACCTTGGAATGATTGTCCAAGACTTGTTGGAGATCTGCAGAAATAGATGATTTTGATGTTGGAACTTCTAGTGAGCATAATTGTGCAATTACGCCTCGCTGTTCTTTCTTTAGAAGCTATGTCATGACATTAGAGCTTATTATCCTTCCTGGCTTCCCCGCAATACCCCGTAATTCGACTTCCTTTCCTTCTGAAAAAAATTTCAAGAAAAGTTCTTGAAAATTAAAAGCTACCGTCCCAAAAGATTGTAACCATTGTACTCCTAGTACAACATCAGCACCTCCCATAGGAATGGAAAGCATTGGACTAGTCAACACATATTCCCCCATGGTTAGCTTGATGTTATGGCATTTTCGAGAGCAATTTATAGTTCCTCCATTTGCAACCATCACTTGACATTCTGGTGCTGGGTATAGGAAACAATTTAATTCCTTGGCTACCTTACAATGAATAAAATTATGGGTGCTACCTGAATCAATCAACACTATTAAATTTTTCTTCTTGATTTGTCCTTCTATCTTGAGAGTTTGAGGAGTGGTAATTCCTGCCAGTGCATTACACGATATGGTCGGATTCATTTCTTCCTCTTCTAGGGGTGGTTCCTGGTGTATATCCTCTTCTTGTTCATTTTATTCTTCTTCTTCACAATCTATGTAAAATAATTTCTTCTCAGCACACTTATGACCTTTAGTGTATTTGCTATCACAACTGTAGCAAAGCCCTTTTGATATTTTTTCTTCCAATTGTTGTGGTGTCAATCTTGTAGGTTGTGGAAATCTAGGAGTAGAAACACTTCCCTCTTTATAGAAGTGAGTGGTATACTTCCTTGTCGCCATAATTTTACATTCAAATTTTCTTGCCAACTTGAATGCCTTCTCCAATGAATCAGGTTCCAAAATGTGAACTTCATGTTTGTTGCTATCCTTTAAAGTACCTATGAAGAGATCAATCCTGTGTTCCTCTGGAATATCCGTTACCCTTATATTCAATTTTTGGAAGTCCTCAATGTGCTCCCCCACTAAACCCTTTTGTTTGAGATTTATCAATTGGCTAAAGAAGGTGTTGCTCTTTGTATCCTCATAATGTGCTATCATTTCCTCTGTAAAAATTGACCAAGTGACAATTTTTTTATAGGAGCAAAGCCATCGATACCATACAAATGTATTTTGTTCTAAATGTAAAGTTGCAATGCGTACCTTTTGTGTGTTTTGCACATTATGGAGATCAAAATATTGCTCCATCTGTAGTATCCATGTTAAAGGATCCTTTCCATCAAACTTCCTCATATCCATTTTTGGAATATGGTGGTTCTTCCCGCCAACATTAGAGTTTATGAAATCACGATTAACATTTATTTTGTTTTCATCATCACTGGAGGTTTCTCACTGTCTTTCACCATTAGGAAACATTGTGTCTCATTTTATCATTCCATGTGTTCTTTGGAGATATATTTTCATGTATTTTCCATTTTTCTTTATCGTCATAGCCATGTCATCCATCTTAGATTCCATGCCAACTTCCATGCCATCTATCTTAGCTTCCATGCCATTCTTCAAACCATCCATCTTAGATTCCATGCCTTTCTTCAAAACTTCCATGTCATTTTTTGTTGCTCTTTGTGAGAGTGAAATTTGTTGCACTTGCTCTTGTAAATTTAATCTGTAATGTTGCCATTCTTCGTCTTCATGAGTCATAGTAGAGCCTTCTAAAGGCTTAATGGGCGTTGAATTATTTTTAGGGGCCATTTTAGAATCTAATACTGATATATATTCTACAATATGCCATTAGAATCAATTCAACTTGATTCTTCAAACAAGACTTATGCAATCGGGAAAAAAATACACACCTTTTACTTGCTTTTTAGGAGCTCTATATTGAAATTAAACTATCTCTGTAATTTCAAAACCTCAATATCTGAAATTAGGCCTTGCAATAGCCCTCTGAAGCTTCTTTAAAATGTCACAGGTCTGACCTGATTTGGATTCTTCAAAACAAAGTTATGTCCAATCTCCCACAATGACCCAATTATGGACTTGTTCAGTAGAGCGAACTTGTACGACTTGCCACATGTCAGTGTTTCCTCCTTTGGGTCTAAAATTGATGGACAAGAAACTAAATTCTATGTACTCTCGGCCACTTTTTACATCATTCCAATCCGATGCTCAGAGAGAGAGTTATGAAGATTTTCCCACGATAACCTCTTTGAGATGAAATTCGGGAGCCTGAAAAAGACCTAACTTCCATAGATCATGTCTCCGAAAATATTGCGAACCGAGCTTTGAAATTTTGTGACGATGTTCCTCAGGATTTCTGATTTCCTATCTAAAAATTTCAGCTTCCGAAACTTCACAGAAACAAAGTTATATCGCAAATTCCATGATGACCTGTTTAGGTTAAATTCAGGAGCCTGCAAAAAGCCCTAACTTCCACAGATCATATCCCCGAAAATATTGAAAATCAAGCTCTAAAATGTTTCGAAGATGTTACTCAGGATTTTGGCTTCGCACTCTAAAAATTTCAGCTTCTGAACCTTCGTATAAAAAAATCTATAACGAAAATTCCACGATGACCAGTTTGGAGCAGCGAAAACCCTAGAATCCAAAGCTCTGATACCAAATGTTGTGAAACCAACTCCAAAAATAGAAGAAAAGAGATATAAATGCCTTAGAAATAAGCCACTTCGAGGGGGAAACCTCCAATACATTACATGAATGAACAATTTTTGGATGATAAAAATTACAAAACCACCTTTCTATATATAGGAGTCCATGGGGCCACTATGTAATCCTAGTGGGGCCACAATGTAATGCTAGCCGACCTAACAATAATAATTTAAGGGCACAATAATATTAATATGGGGGTTACAAGGGTACAATAATAACAATAGGGGGGTTACAATAACAACAATAAGGGACTATAATAGTAATATAGGGACCTAACATATTGACTAAGCTTTTGTTAGAAGATTCAGCTAGCCCATTACCCTGAGGGTAATAAGCTATGGAATGTCCTAGTGTGATGTGGTATTTATGACAAAAGTAAATCATCTTTTTGGATGAAAAGGCAACAACATTATCTGTGATAATCTTTCTGGGGCAACCAAATCTATACATGATGTTTTTTTCGAGAAATTTGATAATGACTGAATCAATGGCATTTCTGGAGGGGATGGCTTCTATCCACTTGGTAAAGTAATTAGTGGCGGTGAGGATCCACTTATGTTGTGCAGATGAGGTGGGATGAATTTCTCCAATGAAGTATAAACCCCATTTTTGAAAATGAGCTTCAACAGTAATGGGATGTAAAGGTAAAGGTAAGAGTTTTCTCTTGCCATCAAATATTTGACATTTATGGCAAGTCATAACTAGTTTGTGGGTATCAAGGAAAAGAGTGGGCCAATAGTAAAGATGGCTATGGTTTTCTAGTAAAGATGGCCTCCACACTCTCCTTCATGAAGTTCATGCATGATCTTACCTACATCGTCCTCAAGCAAACATTTAATTAGTATACCAACAAGATTCTTCCAAATATAATACCCCATCTAAAATAAAGAATTTCAAAGCTTTTTGTTTTAAGAATCTAGCTTTTGTCTTTGATAATGTAGGCAGAGCATTAAGATAAAAAATCACATAGAGAATATTAGCATACCAATATGAATTTAGAAAGGCTTGTTCAACATGGGGAGTAGGGAATTCTTCTCGTTCTTCTAAAACATCAACCATGTTCATATCTAAACCCTTGAAATTTGACTCAGCCATAAGTTTTGCAAGTTCTTGTCCTTTAACGAGTCTTGTGGGCCTAATTTCTATGTCATATTATAATATAGTGGCAATCCACTTTCCTCTTTTACCATTAGGGTCCTCGTTTAAAATGTCTTTGAAAACTGAGTGTGGGACAAAAGCAATGACATGAGAATGTAGGATATATAATATAAGTCTTTCAATGCTTTGATCAAGGAAAAGGCTTGTTTCTCCATGATGTTGTATTTTAAAGGAGCATCTATAAGGGCCTTGCTGAAGAATGCTATGGGCTGTTCTTGCCCCATCATGTTCTTTTATAGTAATACTGCCGCAATGGTATGTTTAGCGGCAAAAGAGAAAATGTAGAAGTCTTTAGTAAAATCGGGATTGATCAGAACTGGTGTTTCAGTGAGGGCTAATTTGACCTGATCAAAGGTTTGTTTGGATTCTAAGATCCATTTAACCCCTATCTCTTTTTTAAGCATGTTTGTAATATTCCTCAAAATTTTAGCAAGATTAGGGATGAATCTCCTTAGAAATTTTATCTTCCCGATGAAAGATTGTAGCTTTTTAATGTTTCTAGGATGGCTGATTTGTAATATGCCCTCAATCCTTTTGGGGTATATTTTTATTCATTCTTTTGAGATGATATGACCTAGGAGTTTTCCTTCTTGGAGACTGAACAATGTTTTCTTAGGATTTAAGGAGAAGCCATATTTTCTACATTTTTCGAAAACTTTCCTTAAGTGGATTGGGTGTTCTTCATCAGTCTTAGAGTAAACAGTGATGTCAACAAGGTAAATGACTATGAAGTAACTTATGTTTTCAGAAAAAGCTATATACATGGCCCTTTGGAAAGTCCCCCCCGCATTCATTAATATGAATGGCATTTTAACGTACATGAATGTACCCCAAGAGGTAGTGAAAGCAGTTTTGTGCTGATCACTTGGGAACACTAATACTTGGTTGTAGCCAGAAAAACCATCCAGTAAGGAGATCCTCTTAGAATGAACCACCCTTTGAAGAATGTGATCCATTTTAGGTAATGGGTAGTTTCCTTCAAGGATGCTCTGTTTATATTTCTAAAGTCAATGCAAAGCCTAATCTCCCCGGTATTCTTCCTAACTGATACAAGGTTTGAAACCCACTTTGAGTATCTAAGGGAAACTATGATCCCAACATCATACATCTTTCTGATTTCCTTCTCAACTAAAGGTAAAATAACAGGGTTGATTCTTCTCAATTTTTGTTTGAAGGGTTTCTGATTTTCTTTAAGAGGAATTTTATGTTGAATGATGCTCATGTCATATGATTTTAAATCTTCATATCCCCATGAAAAAAAATCTCTAAATTCTTGGAAAATCTCAATATATATTTGTTTTATGTGGGAAGGAAGAGTTTTGGAGAGCTTGATCATTTTTGGTTCCTTTAGGCATCTAGTGTTACATTCCTCTACATCAGTTTCTGTGGGTTCCATTTTTGGTTTCTTAGCTGCATCATTAAAGTCAAAGATTTATTCTAATGGTTCCAATCCTCTTGGTAAAGTATCATCATTGCACTCTAAAACCTCAAGGTCCCTTCAGTCTGGATCCTCAAACATTTCTACCTCATTAGGATGTGTAAGCAAGTTTATATTAGCAAAAGGTAACAACTCTGTTTCTAATGTCTTTTCTTTTGTAGAAACATCTTCCTTATGTCCTAAACTTGGTTTGTCAATGTAAATTCATTCCTAGATTGCAAAAAATCATCAATTTGTTCAACACACTCAAACACTTTCCAGTAGTCAATGTTATCGGGCACTGTAGGCCGGTGTTTGACTTTGAAAGTGTATTGTTCACTTGCAAGTGGTATTTGACAGTTGCTAGCAGCAAAAGCAAGTTCATTTGCAAGACCATTTTGAGCTCTAGGAATGTAAACTAGTTCATATTTTTCAAAGGTTTTAACAAGATCCAAAGCTACATTTCTATACTCTCTTAATATTGAATTCTTAGCTGAATACTCACCTCTGATTTTTTTAATTATCAGTTCGGAATCTCCTTGTGTAGATATTTTCTTAGCCCCTAAATCTTTGAGCAGGTGTAGGCCAAGGAGGAGAGCCTCATACTCTGCGATGTTATTAGTGCATTGAAATTCTAGTTTGTAAGAATGGCCCTCATTAGTGTTGTGTATCCAGACACTAGCCCCTGATACAACCTTGCCACAAGATCCATCAAAGGTCATGTTCCACAACTTCTCTATTTCACCACTTTTTTGTGGTTCAGGGTTGCTAGAGTTTGGGATGATATGTTCTTCAGTTGAGGGTATGCTTGGTTGTTCTGGTGGAACTATATCTTTGTAATTTTCACTCACTTGTTCATTAATGTCATTTTCATTATATAAGATGAGTGAATCCAAGTTTGAATGAATAGAATAGACAGGGGTGTTGTTTGGCCTATCCAAGTTACTCACTGTATACTTCATGTGTGACTCTTGGTAAAGCTTTCTTGTCTGGTTGAAAATAGAGATAGTGGCATAGGACATATGTAGTTGAAGGTTTCCCTGAATTTTGGCTCCCCAAGATCTGGACAAAAGCATGCCATACTTAGGGGAAATGTCCGCCACTACTATGTCCATGACAAGACTTTTAGATCTGTGCTAGATTAATGAAAAGATATTTTAGTAGGCTTAAACACTTAACTCTACTTGAATCAAATGAGTACAAGTATTTGTAGGGTTTAGTGATTTCCAGGCCTAAATTCTCCATCACAAATTTAGGCACGAGGTTGTGTGAGGCTCTAGAGTCTAGCATAGTATTGTGTAATATTTTGTCATGTATGTTTAAACTGATATAGAAAGGAGGAACAACTCCTTCTTGATACTTTCCTTCAACCTTTGGTCCAAACAAAAATTCAGGACCATCATCAGTTAAGTTTAGTGTGTCAGTATCATTTCCTAAGTTTAAGACCTTCAGTACTTGGGATTTATACACTCCTTGGGTTACAAGTTCAGTCAAAGGCATGGTTATCTTAATTTTAGCGATCTCCCCTTCAAAGTTGAAAGGGATTTGAGACTTATACATACTTATATCAGTTTTCTCTACTACAACCTTCTCAATAAGTTTGATTTGCTGATTTTGATCAGGGGTTTTAGATATCAGGAATTTTTTAGTGCTACTAGTAGAGGCACTGGGACAACTCGTGTCACTACTCTGTTGGCTGATTTTTTCCTTAATTGGGTCATTTTTCTTATTTATGCTATTTATATTGTTTGATGTTCCCTTAGGACTATTTTCTGGAGTTTTCTTAGTAGCAGTATCAATTGGGTGTTTTTTAGAGGCTTCTTGGTTTCTTTTATTCCTGAGGTCATACTGCCTATGGAATTCCATAATGGAATTTTCCAGTCCTGATTGGTAATCTTTAGAGTTTTCATTATATGTTTGATAATGGCTGAAGTGTCCTCAGATACGTAATTTTATTAATCAGAAAAATAATTACATTTGGAATTATGCAAGAGTTTGTTGGCAATATGATGCAGAGTGTTGTCCTTGATGGCAACCTACTTGATAAATTTGATGACAACCTGCTTGATAAAATTGTCCTTGATGGAAACTGACTTGATGAGTTTATTAATGATGTAAATCTGATGTATCTACAGAACAACTCAAATATAATGGAGAAAGGATTTCCTGTAAGGGCCAGAGCAATGATGAAAATGGTATGTCACAAAGCATACGCGGGTTTGTAAAGGCGAAGTAGCGTATGTACATGAAAAAGTACGTACCAAGTAGCGTATGCCTATTTGCGCTCTAAATTTATAAAACCAGGGGACATTACCATGGTATTGGCCCATAATATTGAGCGCTGGATTATCTATTTGATCCCGTCCAGGAATACCATCGGAATGTGTGTGGTTTTGACTCATGGTATTGATAGAGGCTAAACCTATATAAGGAGAAGAGAATAATAGTGCACGGAATGCATATGTCTGGGTTTTAATGAATACTTCACTCTGAAGTATATCTGCATGGTGGAACTCTATTCTTAATTGATAGATCCGAATCTATGATGCACCTATGGATGTGATGAAGGTTCAAGATCTCTAGATCTAGAAATGATGAATCTCTAGGATGATATAAAAAGAAATGATGAAGACCTGGCGCAAGTCTGATGAAGAAATTGAAGAAATCTAGGTAAGTTTATAGATCTGGTCTGTTCTGCAAATTTTATCTTTTATACATCTATACCCAGGTTCGTTTCATGAAAATCACGTGTATATGCGGGTCCGCTTAAATAAAAGGGCGTATAGCAGTCAGGGTTTCTAAAAATAAAATACACTGAAGCATACGCAGGTTGGAGTGAATAAAGACGCGTATATACGCGGGTTACATAAAGGAAAACAACATATGGTATTTGAATTAATGTTTAGGGTTGAGTTTACATCTGCATATCTATTATGAAGTCTGGGTTATCTCTGATTTTCTGGTTACAATGGTCTCACTGTTCTGCTTGAAGTATTGGGCAAAGTATTTTTGTTGACAAGTGAAGGGTTGTGTTGAAGCTATTTGATCCTGTATAAAAATTGATGAAATATGGTCTGCAGTGGTGCTGAGGGTCGAAGCCTTCAGTAAGGGGGTAGTAGCTCCCTTCCAGTGGTAGCTGGTAAAAAAGAGCAGGGGGTAGTAGCTCCCTTCCAGGAGAGGCTGGTAAACGAGAGCAGGGGGTTGTAACTCCCTTCCAGGAGAGGCTGGTAAACGAGAGAAGGTTGTAGCCTTCTGCAGGTGGGTGCCTGCGTGCTGGTATGAGTCTGCGCCAATACATGGTTGTAAGAAGTTTTCTTTATATAATAAATATTGAAGACTGAGACGACGACAGCGGTGGTTTTCTTCCGAATTGGGTTTCCAACTTAAATCCTGGTGTTCATGTGTGTTGCTTATGTGTGATGGTTTATTCTATTCTTACTGCACCTGTTTACTGCTTACTAAACATCTGATGAATGAATGATGCAATGATCCAAGTTAATAATTAAATGCATAATTAGATCTCTGGACATACACAAGTTTTCTTAATGATATCTGCGTGTATACTCGAGTTGTGTTCTATAAAGTAGTGTATGGGTTTAAAAGCAAGAAAATGTTTTCAGTTAGCATAACCCCTCTCAGTATTTTTCCCAACAATTGGTATTAGAGCAGGTCCTTCTGAAAAAGCTTAGCCGCTAGAAGGAAGATCAAGCAAGATGAGCAATCAAGAAGGAATAGCATCTATCAGGCCTCCGCTCTTTAACGGAAACAATTTAATCTTATAGAAAACAAGGATGAGATCCTATCTTCAGTCTCTGGGAGCAGATGTATGGGCCATTGTTGAAGGAGGATATCAATATCCAACCGCATTACAAACAGATCCGACGGAAAAGAAGAATTATGAATCAAATGCAAAGGCGGTCAATGCTCTAACGGGAAGTCTAACTGAATCAGAATTTGTCAAATTCATGCAGCTGAATACAACAAAGGAAATATGGTACAAAATCATTCTAAGTTATGAAGGTGATGCAAAGGTAAAAAGTGCAAAACTCCAAACTCTCAGAATTGAATATGAAAATTTGAAGATGCATAGTGATGAGAGTATTGCCAGTTTCTTTTTACTTCTTGATGATGTTGTAAATTGTATGAGAAATCTAGGAGAAACAATAATCGAATCCACTTTGGTTGAGAAAATTTTAAGATCTCTAACGGCAAAATTTGAGTCAAAAGTTTCTGCTCTTGAAGAAAAATAGGATCTTCAAAATCTTACTGTGGTGAAACTTCATGGCATACTAACTGCATATGAAATGAGAAGAGGAGGACCATCTGAAGTCAAAGAAGCCATCTTTAGAGCTTCTACAAAATGGAAAGAAGTATAAGAAGCAGAAGGATCAGGATATATCTCAGAAGAAGATGAGGCAAATTTTGTAAAGAAACTTCAACCTGGCACAGGATGGTTCAGAGGTAAGCTTCCTTTCAAATGTTTTGATTGTGGAAGAGTTGGTCATTATGCTGCTAAGTGTCCTCATAAAGAAACATCTACAAAAGGGAAGGAAGTAGCAAGAAGGAATAAGAATCGGTTTAGCACTAGAAAAAGTTACTATACTCATGAAGACAGTGATGGGTTATCTGATAGTGAGGAAGAATGTGAACAAGATCTTAGACTTCTCATGGCATTTGAAAAAGAATCTAGAGAAGAAAAGGATACTTTTTGGATGCTCTAGAGGACAATTATTTTCTTGAAGAAAACAATCAACTCAAAATACACTTAGAAGAAAGTAAAATAACCATAGAGACTCTGGAAAATAAGCTTGAAGAAAAGGAGAAACGCAATGAGAAATTGGAGTGTGAAGTAGTAAGTCTAAGAAAAGAACTTGAGAAAGTAAAAACTCTGAATCTTAGATTTACTAAAGGATCTGAAACCTTAGATGAAATTATTAAGGTACAACGTTCTCCTCTCATAAAGACAGGTCTTGGTTATAGCGGAGAATCTTCTCAGGCTTTAGCACCAAATTATCTAAAAGCAACTACAACTGGTTTACAACATTCTGCCACTCAGCAAGGGAATAAAGAATCTTTACAGGTAAAGCATGATCATCTCAATTCAAAGAACACTAACAGGAATATCTTTCAAAGAAACACCAATCAACAGGTAAATTCAAGTAGAATATTTCATGATCGCAGAAATTTTTTCTTCAATGGACAATGTTTCTCATGTCACAATTTTGGTCATAAAGCTGTTCAATGTGTTGCATATAAAACCATCATGACAAGAGAAGAAAGAAAGAAAAGGATTGATATTGAACCAAAGAAGAATACCTATAACAACTTTTCTCCTCTTCTAAATGAAGTTGAATGTGCTTATTGCAACAACTTTGGCCATGAAGAATCTGAATGCAAGAGCAAAGTTCAGCCAAAAGAGCATTTTCCTTCAAGCTCCAAAGTATGGAAAAAGAAGGAATTACAAGTTGAAAATTGTGGCATAACGTTATTTGCAGAAGGTGAAGAAAATCAATGGTACATTGATAGTGGATTCTCAAGACACATGACAGGTGAAAAAAACAAACTTCTTGCATATAGTGCTCTAGAAAAAGAAAAGAAGGTTACATTTGGAAATGATAGTCCTGCGGTAATTAAGGGAAAAGGGTATGTATTTATAAAATAGAAGGTGAAAGCTAATGATGTCATGTATGTAGATGGATTAAGGCATAACCTGTTAAGTGTAAGTCAAATGTGTGATCAAGGAACTGAAGTTGTCTTTAGTTCAAAAGAATGTGTGGTACGTGATCTTGATACAGGTAAAACAATTTTAAAAAGAAAAAGAACTCCAAGCAATCTGTATGTATTGAAGAACTGCAAAGATCAATGTTACTTGAGTAAATCTTCAAAAAAATGGATATGGCATAGAAGGTTGGGGCATCTGAGCTTCTCTCAGATCAACAAATCAAGCAGACTTAAAGGAGTTCGTGATCTTCCCAATATTACTCCACCCGAAAATATCATATGCAAATCTTGCCAATTTGGTTAGCAAACCAAAGTACAGTTTAATGCCAAGGAAGGATCATCAAGTAAGCCTCTTGAACTTATTCATACTAACATATGTGGACCTGTGAGGAAAAAGTCACCACGTGGTGAACAATACTATATCTTATTTATTGATGATTTCTCTAGAATGTGTTGGATTGGGTTGCTTAAACACAAAGATGAAGCATTTGAGAACTTTCAGACCTTCAAAGTACTAGTTGAAAATGAATTAGATCTGAAAATAAAGTGTCTTAGATCTGATCGAGGAGGAGAATATACAACAAATGAATTCCTTGAATTTTGTGAACAACATGGCATAAAAAGATAGTTTTCTGTAGCTGGCACTCCACACCAAAATGGCATAGCAGAAAGAATGAATAGAACAGTTCAACAAATGGCTAGAGCTATGCTTGATGATTCCAGAACACCTGACACTTTTAGGGGAGAAGCAGCACATACAGCAGTAAATATTCTTAACAAGGCACATGTTCGAGTAAATAGTGATAAAACTCCATATGAACTCTGGTATGGTAATCCTCCCACTGTGAAGCATTTTAGAGTTTTTGGAAGAAGATGTTTTATCAAAAATAATGATGAAAAACTTGGCAAGTTTGAATCCAGAGCAGATGAAGGAATACTTCTTGGTTACTCCTCTAGGAGTAGAGCATATAAATGTTACAATAAAAGACTTCGGAAGATTTTTGAATGTATTGATGAGTCTCCTACAACCCCAAAAGAAGAAAAACAAACAACAAATGAAGACGATAGTGACATATGTCCTTCTACATCAAATAGCAAAGATATAAATAGTGAACCCAATGAAGAACCTGAAGATGATTTATCTGAAAAATCTCCATCCAGATATGTTCAAAAGAATCATCCAGAATATCAAATTTTGGGAGATAAGGGATCAGGTGTACAAACAAGAAGGACTCTTGTGGGATATTCTAGCTATCTAGCATTTCTATCCACTATTGAACCACACAATGTCAATCAAGCTAGCAAGGATGAATGTTGGATTCAAGCCATGAATGAAGAACTTGATCAAATTGAAAAGAATCACACTTGGGAATTAGTACCAAGACCTCATGACAAAAAAGTCATTGGAACTAAATGGATATTCAAAAACAAGTTAAACGAGAATGGGGAGGTTATAAGAAATAAAGCTAGACTTGTTTGCAAGGGGTATGCTCAACAAGAAGGTATAGAATTTGAAGAAACTTTTGCTCCTGTAGCTAGACTTGAAGCCATAAGAATGTTTCTTGCTTTTTCAAGCTTCCAAAAAATCAAAGTTTATCAAATGGATGTTAAATCTGCATTTCTCAATGGTGATCTAGAAGAAGAAGTTTATATAGAACAACCAGAAGGATTCATTTTGGGAAATGATGAAAAACTTGTTTGTAGACTTAAAAGGCTCTATATGGTCTCAAACAAGCTCCAAGGGCATGGTATTATCGTCTTGACAAATATCTTCATCAACAAGGATTTTCAAAGGGGTCTGCTGATAGCAATTTATACACAAAAACTGAAAATGATAAACTATTGATTGTGGTTGTGTATGTTGATGATATCATTTTTGGAAGTAATGAAGAATCTATGAGTCAGAAATTTGCTTCTGCTATGCAGCAAGAATTTGAAATGTCTTTACTTGGGGAACTAACATGATTTCTTGGCTTGCAAGTGCATCAAACTACAGATGGCATATTCTTATCACAAGCAAAATACCTTAAGAAAAATCTGAGGAAGTATGGCATGGAAGAGTGCAAACCTGTAAGTACACCAATGATAACTGGATGTAATCTCAGTTCTCATGATGATTCTCCCACCGTGAATCAACCAGAATATAGATCTATGATAGGAAGTCTACTTTATCTCACTGGGACTAGACCAGACATTATGCATGTAGCTGGGATTGTTGGACGATTCCAAGCTAATCCAAAAGAGTCTCACCTTCAGGTTTTCAAAAGAATATTCAAATATCTACAAGGAACTCAAGACTTTGGACTATGGTATCCAAAGAATGCTGATCTCACTCTTCATGCTTACACTGATGCAGATTGGGCTGGAAATATTGATGATTGGAAAAGCACTAGTGGTGGTGCATTCTATATGGGGCCCCGGTTAGTATCTTTGTTCAGCAAGAAGAAAAAATCTATTGCCTTATCTACAACAGAAGAAGAATATGTGGCTGCCGCATCATGTTGCACTCAACTTCTTTGGATGATGCAAACCTTACAAGACTTTCAAATCAAATGTTCACCTCCTATCTCCATTATCTGTGATAATACAAGTGCCATCAGTATCTCAAAGAATCTTGTTATGCATTCCAAGACCAAGCACATTCCCATCAAGTATCACTTCTTACGTGAACAAGTGCTTGAACAAAAGGTGAAGTTGGAATATGTTCCCTCCAAAGAACAAGTTGCTGATATATTTACCAAACCTCTACCCAGGGAAGCGTTCGAATATCTAAGACATAAGCTGGGAGTAGTCTTTGCCATGCAGAAGATCAGATCTGCTTAAATGCATAAGATTTAATTGGATACGCGAATTTCATGAAAGACAGTCACATATATATGCGAGTTTATACAAAGAAAACCGTGTATGGATGGTTGCTGACAAATTTTTCTGGGTCAGCATTCTTCAGCACAGCTATGGTGCTGTTGGGTATCTTTGGATGCACAAGCTAAGGGGGAGATGAAGGAGTGAAATGGCTCAAGAACAGGTGTACAGGTTCAGGGGGAGCATTAGCCTTGCTGAGAATAATGCGTTGTTGGCATTATGATGGTTCTGAAATATGATCTCTCTCTTGAGGTCTTTTTGGTATTTGTTACAAAAGGTCATTGTTTTAATTTGATGAAAAGGTCATGATGAGGCCTATGATGTAAATTGTTATATTCAGTCATGTAAGGACTTCTTCAATTTTGTAAACCCACTTGGTTGGGTAGTTGAGTCAAAATGTGTAAACCCACTTGGTTGGGTACTTGAGTCACATATGTAAATCCACTTGGTAGGATCATTGTTGTAAGTATGAGTCCTTGGTGATATGAAAGGTCATAGAGTCATGTACTTCATTGAAAAATATGTTTGAAGATTTAGCATGAACTCAGGGGGAGCATGGTAACTTCAGTGCACATCAGATCTACAGAGCTCTTCTTTCTACATGAGAAGAAAAACCTTGTTTTGGTTTTGATCTGCCCTTTGCCCTTGATTTCAAAGGGGGAGAATATCATGGTGTTTGAATAATGGCTATACTCAATGTATCTATCTGTTGTGGTGATCAAACACCATCATGGTTTCCATCAAGTCCAAAGGGGGAGATTGTTGGAAATATGATGCAGAGTGTTGTCCTTGATGGCAACCTACTTGATAAAGTTGATGACAACTTGCTTGATAAAATTGTCCTTGATGGAAACTGACTTGATGAGTTTATTAATGATGTAAATCTGATGTATCTACAGAACAAATCAGATATAATGGAGAAAGGATTTCTTGTAAGGGCCAGAGCAATGATGAAAATGGTATGTCACAAAGCATACATGGGTTTGTAAAGGCGAAGCAGCGTATGTACGCGAAAAAGTACGTACCAAGTAGCGTATGCCTATTTGCGCTCTAAATTTATAAAACCAGGGGACATTACCATGGTATTGGCCCATAATATTGAGCGCTGGATTATCTATTTGATCCCGTCCAGGAATACCATCGGAATGTGTGTGGTTTTGACTCATGGTACTGATAGAGGCTAAACCTATATAAGGAGAAGAGAATAATAGTGCAAGGCGTGCATATGTCTGGGTTTTAATGAATACTTCACTCTGAAGTATATCTGCATGGTGGAACTCTATTCTTAATTGATAGATCTGAATCTATGATGCACCTATGGATATGATGAAGGTTCAAGATCTCTAGATCTAGAAATGATGAATCTCTAGGATGATCTGAAAAGAAATGATGAAGACCCGACACAAGTCTAATGAAGAAATTGAAGAAATCTGGGTAAGTTTATAGATCTGGTCTGTTCTGCAAATTTTATCTTTTATACATCTATACGCAGGTTCGTTTCATGAAAAACGCATGTATACATGGGTCCGCTTAAATAAAAGTGTGTATGGCAGTCAAGGTTTCTAAAAATAAAATACACTGAAGCATACACAGGTTGGAGTGAATAAAGACGCGTATATACGTGGGTTACATAAAGGAAAACAATGTATGGTATTTGAATTAATGTTCAGGGTTGAGTTTACATCTGCATATCTATTCTGAAGTCTGGGTTATCTCTGATTTTATGGTTACAGTGGTCTCACTGTTCTGCTTGAAGTATTGGGAAAAGTATGTTTGTTGACAAGTGAAGGGTTGTGTTGAAGCTATTTGATCCTGTATGAAAATTGATGAAATATGGTCTGCAGTGGTGCTGAGGGTCGAAGCCTTCAGTAAGGGGGTAGTAGCTCCCTTCCAGTGGTAGCTGGTAAACAAGAGTGTGGGGTAGTAGTTCCCTCCGCAGAGAGGTCGGTAAATGAGAGCGGGGGTTGTAGCTCCTTCCAGAGGAGTCGGGTAAACGAGAGAAGGTTGTAGCCTTCTCTGGCAGTGGGTGCCCGCGTGTCGTACAGCTTGCGCTGCACATGGTTGTAAGAATTTTTCTTTATATAATAAATATTGAAGACTGAGACGACGACAGCGGTGGTTTTCTCCCGAATTGGGTTTCCACCTTAAATCCTGGTGTTCATGTGTGTTGCTTATGTGTGATGGTTTATTCTGTTCTTACTGCACCTGTTTACTGCTTACTAAACATCTGATGAATGAATGATGCAATGATCCAAGTTAAGAATTAAATGCATAATTAGATCTCTGGACATACGCAAGTTTTCTTAATGATATCTGTGTGTATACGCTAGTTGTGTTCTGTAAAGTAGCATATGGGTTTAAAAGCAAGAAAAAGTTTTCAGTCAACACAAAATACTGATTCACCCCCCCTCCTAGTATTTTTCCCAATAGAGTTTACACCCGAACAACAAAAACACTCTTGCAATGAGCTATTTATATGCTCAATGTCCTAACTTCCACTAATTATGGATCACTTATTAAATAAAAAGTGTCCACTTACATTAAATACTATTCCAAATAACTAGCTAAGAAAAAGACCTAAGATACGACACATTTGGAGAGTCATATCTTGTTACAACAATATGCTAAATAATTAAATATTCTAGAATACTAATTATTAATTTAATATCTTAAATTAATAATTATTTTATTCAAACTTTATAACCTATGATAATATTTATTTTTGAATCATCTAACATTCCCCCCTTATGATCCAAAGATACACTACAACAAATACCAAGTTCATCCCTGAACCTAGTAAATTTTATTCTGCCAAGAGGTTTCGTGAAAATGTTGAAGGTCTGATCTTCTGAAGGATAATAAATTGGCTTGATGATGTCCTTTGAAATGAGTGATCTGAGATGATGATACTTGGTGTCCAGATGCTTTGTCTTTGAATCAAAAATTGGATTCTTGGCAAGCTTTATTGCTGACTAATTGTCGATGAATAATGAAGTAGCTTCTACTGGAGGAATTCCCAAGTCCTGTAAAACATGACTTAACCAAACAATCTCACATGCTACTTCCCATCTGAAATGTACTCTTCTTCTGCTGAAGAAGTGGCCACTGTAGCTTGCTTCTTGCAACTCCAGGAAACTGCAGCTGACCCCATGTTCATTAAGTAACCTGAGGTTGATGCCTTGTCATCAATACTGCTAGCAAAGTTGGCATTTGAAAATCCACCAAGTACAAAATTTTTAGTCTTTTTGTAAAGAAGACCAAAATCTTTTGTTCCTTGGATATATCGAAGAAATGTTTTGGCTGCATTCCAGTGGTTGTCTAGTGGTTCCTGCATAAAACGTGAAAGAATAATGACTGCATAAGATAGATCAGGACGAGTGGTTGTTAAATAAATCAACCTGCCAATCAACTATCTGTAAGTAGTGCTGTCCACCTCCCCCCCCCCCCTCAAATTTTGAAAGTTTCAAGTTTTGTTCCATAGGGGTAAGGACATGCTTGCAATCCTGCATTCCAAATCGCCGAAAAATTTCTATTGCATACTTACTTTGAGAAATGAAGATTTGATGTGGACGTTGGAATACTTCAACTCCAAGATAGTAGTGAATTAGTCCCAAATCTGTCATCTTAAAACCTGCATGTAACTCCTTTTCCACCTGTTCAATGTGATCATCATTGTTGCCTGTGATGATCAAATCATCAACATACATAATCAAAATCACCATATTTTAACCTTGTTGGCGTACATACAAGGTGTCATCAGATTCACTGTGATGAAAACCAACTTTGCGAAGGTATTAATCCATTTTGGCATACCAAGCTCGGGGAGCTTGTTTTAACCCATATAAAGACTTTATCAGTTTGCAGAATTTATGTTATTGTCCTTCAATTTCAAAACTTGGTGGTTGTGGCATGTACACTTCTTCCTGTAAATCTCTGTTGAGAAAATCACTTTTTACATCCATTTGATGAACTTTCCATCCTTGTTGAGCTGCTAAGGCAAGTGTGAGGCGGATGGTGTTCCATTTACCTGTAGGAGCAAACACTGCCTCATAATCTATCCCTTCCTGCTGTGAAAAACCTTTAGCAACAAGTCTTGCTTTATACTTGTCAATATCACCATTTTTCTTGTACTTAATTCGATAAACCCATTTGCATCCAATAGGTTTAACATGCTGAGGACAATCAACAAGTTGCCAAGTGTTGTTGTCTTGAAATTCCTGATATTCATCAACCATTGCTTGTTGCCATGCTTTATGTTTTACTGCCTCTTGATAATAAGAAGGTTTAGTAAAATCATTTGCTATTAAAGAAAAATTTCCTTCATTTTGTTTTGATCCCCTTGTTCCTGTTTTATTTTGTTCATTAGGCCTTACATCTTTCAAGAGTTGAACCACCCATTTTGGAAATTGATGTTCACTGGTGTGGGCTTGTGAAAAATCACCATCATTAAAAAGAGGGTTGATGTAAACTGATGTCTGTTGAGCAACCGCGGGTTTCAGGGGCGGAGAGTCATTGTCAGAAGAACTGCTACTGCTAGGAGAGTTGGATGAACTGCTAGAAGACCTGGATGGTGCTGATGAAGAAAACGAACTGGATGAATCATCTTCAGATGAAGGAAATTCAAGTTCATACCAACTTGGTGAGTGTGGTTGACTTTGTAAATTTCCATTTCTTTTATCAGTTTTTGTTTCTAACTTTTGAAGAATACTTTCAACTTCTTCAGCACTCTTAATCTCATTTTCATCAAAAGTCACATCTTTTCTTACAATAAATTTCCCATTTGACAAAAGTCGGTACCCTTTCTTTTCATCAGAATACCCGATCATTGTGCACTTCAAGCTTGGTGCATCAAGCTTAGTTCGTTTTTCCTTTGGAACTAAGGCATAACAGATTGATCCAAAAACTTTGAGATGCTTAACCTGTGGTTTGAAGCCAAACCAAGCCTCATAAGGTGTGATTCCTTCTAGAGAAGATGTGGGAGATCTGTTTCTCAAATAGATAGCGGTATGAATTTCTTCAGCCCAATATGAAGGACTTAAATTATTGAAAGTTAACATAGATCGTGCCATTCCTAACAAGGTACGATTCATTCTTTCTACTACCCCATTTTGTTGTGGAGTGTAGAAATTGGTAAGATGTCGTTTTAGTCCATTTTCCATGCACTAATTTTTGAATTCATTTGAAGTGAATTATCCACCATTGTCAGTTTGAAGAGTGCCAATCTTCTCCTTTACTTCATTTTCAATAAGATTATGAAAGGTTTTGAACTTTTCAAATGCTTCTGACTTTTGCTTCAAGAAATATACCCATGTCATCCTGCTAAAATAGTCAATAAAAAGTAAAAAATATTTGCAACTTCCAAGTGAAGTTGGGAAGGGTCCAAAACTATCACTGTGAACCAACTACAAATGCTTGTCTGCTCACCAGGAACTGGTGGGAAAAGTCTCTCGATGTTGTTTTCCAAAAATGCAAGATTCACACTTTGCATTTTCCCTTTTGAAGGTTGGAAGTTCTTTAGCCATGCCCTGTTTTTGTAACTGAGAGAGACTGTCAAAGTTGAGATGGCCATATCTAACATGCCATAATCTGATTGGTGAAATATCTATACTTGCTGCGCCTACAAAGTCATAATGTCTTAGAATAACTGTCCCTTTCATCCTTAACAATTTTCCATCTTCATAACCTGTCATTACTGTTTGCATGTTTTGTTTGACTGATTTGATTTTAACTGAGCCATCTTCCATAATCACTGTATGCCCTGCTTGTCGAATTGTGACTAAGGACAACAAATTTTTCTTGAATGTTGGGACATACCATACATTAGAAACCATTCTTTCTCTCATGCCTGGTAAAAAAACTTTAACTACACCTTTGCATGAAGGAGTATGTTTGGTTTTGTCCAAAAGATAGATTGAATTCAGATGACATTATTTGAAACTCCAGAGGAAGTCACGTTGAAATGTCATGTGTTGAGTTGCGCCTGTATCAAGAATCCATGCATCTTCATAATCACTGCGGAGAAAGTTTGAAACCTGTAAAGCTGTTGCTTCTGTGTTTGTGAAAACATAGTTGGAACTATCAGGATCATCTTCATCATTTGCAAACTGTGCTCAATTTGGATGAAACTTAGAAATTTTCTCAATAGAAATTCTACAATCTGCTGCATAATGACCAACTCTGTTACATCGCCTGCAAACAATTTGACTCAAATAGGTGCCTCTTCCCTGAGACTGTCCTCTGCCTTGAGACTATCCTCGGCCTCTGCTTTTTCCTCTGTTTTGAGTTTGTCCTCTCCCTGGACTCTATCATGTGCCTTGATGATATCCTCTATTTTGATTGTTGCCTCTGCCTGAATTGGAGCCTCTGTTGGAATTGTTTCCTCTGTGTTGACTGTGACCACGACCTTGCGCTGCTTGATTTGGATTGAAATTACCTATTCCTTTGTTTATGGAATTTTCAGCTGAGGAGTTGCTTGAACTGGCTTCGGTGAGGAAGACATCTTCCCCGATCTGCTTCTTCTTCCTGAAATTTTTAACATGTTGTGCTAACATGTCACTCATTTCATCAAATTTGATCTTCTCGAACTTGCCAGTGACTTGAAAATTTTCCAAAAAATGAGTATATGATGATGGCAATCCAACAATTAAAATTGTAGTTAAGAAGCTTTCATCAACAACTTGAAAGCCATCATTGATGATTTCTTGCTTAATGTTTTTATGTCGTGAAATGTACTCAAGGACATCACCACCTTCAGTTAATTTCCGGTGAAGCAATTTTAATTGAAAATCAACCTTCTTTGATTCAGGTTGTGTATCAAAGAGATCTTTGAATGTATGTAAAGCAGCCCATGCATCAGAGGAATTCTCAATGTGTATGTACATTTCATTACTAACTTAAGCTTTTATAAGAGCTAATGCCTTGGAATCTTTTATTTCCCATTTTGCAAGTGAAGCTGGATCTGTTGGTTTATTTGGCTTAATGTTGCCATCACAAATGCCATGCCATAATTCATTAAAAATAAGAGTGCTTTCAATTAGACATCTCCATGTCTTATAGGATTTCACTCCTTCTAGTTTATCAGTTTCAGAGAACAGATTAATTAATTTTGACATTGGAGTGTTGAAGTAGTGCACCAAAATAATCAAGCATGAAAATTGAGCAACTCGTCACGCCACGACACATGCCACACAAAAAACGATCTATCGGGGCTTGGCCTTGACCCTCGTATAGTCGTTGAAACAGGAGAAAAAATGACTGAGCTTTGCACTTGGCTCTAGTCAATTTCTCAAATATTTACAAGGTAACTTTCAAAATTTGACTTTTACAATGATTCTCTTGCAAAATATGGTAAAAAAAATGTTACCCCCCCTCAAAGTAAAATTACTTTGAGTCACACGTATCTCTCCAGAAACAAATTACAAAAAAAAAAAAAAAAAACATCTCCTTATTACTCCAAAAAAAATAAAATTACAAATAACCTTATTACTCCACAGATATTACAAATTCCTTATTACTCCAATTACAAAATATTACAATGCTCTAAAGTAAAAAATTCTACTTATTCCTCCAAATACAATGTTCTAGTTCGCCTTATTGCTCCAAAGTGCTACTTCACCTTATGATCCCAATTACAATTTTAATTACAAAAAAAATATAATCACCTGAGTCTTTGACTTCTTCTACCACTTTGGAATCGGTCTCAAAGTCTACCTTCCTCAGCGCTCTTCATATTTGTTGGTAACACTAGATCGTATAGAAGGTAAATCTCTTGAAAATTATTCGGTCCTTTCTGGCAGCATGAGCATAGTAAATACGGCTTTAGTCTCAGCCCCATTAATCGAAAAAGTTAATATTTTGAATTAGGCCAACAATATTCTAGATAGTGACAGCGTTAAATGTCTGGTTTCTTCTTCCACGTTAAGCTCATTGAGCGGTGATTCAACTTCTTCACTTATGTACACAGCTTTCCAAAGATGTTGTGTATCTCTTATGATCCCAACCTTTTGCAGATTACAAATTACGATGTTCGCAGATTACCTTTACACTGTTTGAAAATTACAAATTACACTGTTTGCAGATTAGCTTGACGTTGTTTGCTGATTAAAAATTACGCTGATTACCATAATAATGGCGTGCAACAGATCTACAGAAGCTACAACATTTCTCATGCAAATACAACATTTCTCACGCAAATATCTATGGAAGCTACAACATTTCTCATGAAAATACCCTTACTCGAAGACTAAGGCATCTTGTCGAACACATTAGCCGCATTGAGAAGGAGATTGATATGTCAGGCAAGCATATCAAAGAAAAAACTGCTCGTATATGGAAAAAACTTAAAAAAATGGAACTAGTAAAATTTCTTATAATGTGCGGCCGTCCATTGGCAATGGGAGAAATTTAAAAAATGATGAGGTTTGTGACCCCTCCTGGTAGAGATATATCACATATATTTCACTCGAAAATACCCAAGTGTGTTCATAACTGAATACATGGGTACAACAGTGGGCCAAATAGTTTTTAATGGGCAAATTTTGCAGAATAGATTTTGCAGAAAACTATTTTGCAAAAAAATGATTTTAGAATTTACAAATCTAAAATCAATAATAAAATTTTTGTTCCTTTAAACAGAAAAACTTGAAAAATTCCATACCAATCATTTGTTGATCAATTCAATCGAGTTTTCCAAGAACTTGTAGAGCTGGAATCTCCTCTTCACATTCACTGCAGCATTACCGTAGCTTTGATACCAAAATAATGGCCGAAGTGTCCTCAGACACGTAATTTTATTAATCAGAAAAACAATTACATTTGGAATTATGCAAGAGTTTACACCTGAACAACAAACACACTCTTGGAATGAGCTATTTATATGCTCAATGTCCTAACTTCCACTAATTATGGATCACTTATTAAATAACAAATGTCCACTTACATTAAATACTATTCCAAATAACTAGCTAAGAGAAAGGCCTAATATACGACACATTTGGAGAGTCATATCTTGTTACAACAATATGCTAAATAATTAAATATTCTAGAATAATAATTATTAATTTAATATCTTAAATTAATAATTATTTTATTCAAACTTTATAACCTATGATAATATTTATTTTTGGATCATCTAACATTTGAGTTTGATCAAAAGCAAAAAGACCTTGTTCTTCTTCTGTGAGGTAATATTAATTTTCATTATCAGAGCTTATTAGGTTTACATTGCTCTCTTCAGGTTCCATAATTTCTCTTTCTTCATCCTCACAGTTTTGTTGGAAGGAAGGTTTGATTTGTTGGTCATTTTCCCTTTGTTTGATTTGGGGAGTATCTCTTCTGAAGTTTTGAGTTTTGTTTCGGTTTAGGGAGTTGACTTGGTTTTCCATAGGAGGTGCTCTCTCATTTAAGTTTATCTTCCCTATCATTCTCTGCATAGTCCTCAGTAGGTTGTCTAATTTAGAATCAGAGGAGGATGTTGAAGGCATAGTTTCATCCTTATAGGTTACTCTCCTTCTGATTTCAACGTAGCTCTTTTTTCAATTAAGTTTACCTCTGCACTAATTGCTATTTTTTGCATTTCTTATAAGGTTTCAGGGTCTCTTTCTATTATTTGGAAAGTCACGGCTGGGTAAAAACCTTCATGGAATTTTACTATTGCTAGGCCTTGTGGAGGCTTCATGTGAGATGGGAGGGAGTTGTAAACACTGTTAAACCTAGTGCAATAGTCTTGCACACTCTCCCCTACATTCCTTTTAAGGTTGTTGTATTCAGACAGGATCTGGAGGGGGTTTTTCTTGATTTCCCATTTTTTTGTAAAATTTTAGTAGAGGGAAGGGAGGTCATGTATTGAATTAGGATTTAATGCTTTGAACCATTTTTTGGCCTCTCCTCCTAGGATTTGTGCAAATATTCTCATCTTAATGGTTTCTTCCTCTATTTCCATATAATCAAAAGCATAAGTGATTCTATCTACATGCTGTTGTGTAGTGATGGATTCAACCCTGGTGAAATGAGGGATCTTAGATTGATAGTCATTTTTCAAAGGCACTAGGGGTTGTGGTAAGACCAAAGGTTCATACCAAGCTGTCATGATGGGAGCTAATGGAGGGTTTACAAGGGGTGGATTTGTGATAGGGGGTGTAGCATGAAGTGGAGTGGTTTGCACAGTGGTGGTATAGATGGGTGTGGTGGAAGTACTTGGATTGACAAACTGATTTTGAGTAGACTTGGTATGGAAAGAGTTTACGTGATGGAGAAGCTGAAAGTCAGGTGGTGTGGAAGGAGAGGCTTCTCTGCTCAAACTCTGGCGAAAACCTAAGGGTTCAAGTTCAGTTTGGTCAATATCAGTTTGAGACCTGTTTCTGAAGAGGTTCCTGGTATGGTGCAAGTCAAACTGGGGATCTTGTGTAGCTATGAGATTTTCAGGCACAGAGCTTGTTCTATGGATGGTCCTAACAATGGTTAAGTTTCCAGATCTATAAGTTTGCCACAAAATATTCTCTGGGTCATCAACTATGTTGGGAGGGTTTGGGTCTGGATGAGATCTGGTACTGATCCTATGTGAAGCCAGATTTCAAATTTCAAAATTCAGAGAGGCTGAAAGTTTTTGGGACAGTTTCTTAAGGCTGACCTCTCTTATGCATGGTACTTATTATAGTATATGAAAGGGTTCATAAGATTCTTAGGGTTGGTGTGAAACAAATCTAGTAAGACAAATGAGTGCTAATGAAGTAAATAGGCCTACTGGAGGCTAATCGAGTCGCTAGGTGGAAATTTTTAGCTTTTTTGAAGGTAAAATGTATTATGGTCCACCACCAATAAGTAATAAAAAACTAATATAAGGGATTTTTGGGGTTTTCTGAGTCTCTTAAATTTTGTGAGAGTGTCCTATAACTGAGTCATCATTTTGGCAGGATGATCAAGCAAATATAGTCCACTCTTTGGCTGATAGTGTGTGTTCTTAATGATTTGATGAGACTATCTGAAGTTCTAAGGGTTACTTAGTTTATCACTAACTCAGAAAGTCCCACCGTGATCGCCTGAATGTTAGGGTCCCATTATTTGGCAGATTGGCAGGCCAAATGACAAGGTCACATGGAACCAAGCTTTGGAGTCCGAGGACCTAGCCTTTCTGGACTCAGAGAGGGATCTCTCTATTGGGTGTAAAGGATGTGTTCTTTTTGCTCTAGGGTTTTGATTTTAGGCTAGTTATTAGGTGTAGGGTTTGTTGATTGTTTTGGATGGGTAAGATAGTCAAATGTAATAAGAGGAGTCAGAGGATGTCAGAGCCATTGGGCTATGGAGTCAAGTGAAAGTCAAGAGTGTCTAAATGATGAAACATAGTGTATTGTAGGGCTGATTTAGCAAGGTGAATGGATCCTTAAGGTGATATATGATGGTGCAATGAACATTAAGTTGGGAAAAGACTAAGAGGTCTTACACATATATAGTCTGAAGCATAAATCATGAGGTAGGGCAAACCATTGATCTCTATGAACAATACTCAAACTGATAAACATATAAGATGAACATTCCAGTGAAACATAGAAGCATTAGAACTCCTAACTTTAGAAATTCACCTTCAAATTTTGGAAAAACATACAAGATTTAAACAAATAAATTAATTTATGAAGAGAGAACTCATAAACATCATATTTCAAGCTATTGGGAACTTTGAAACAAGTTGACAAGCATGGACAAAGGGCAAGATCAAACAAGACCTCTTTATCTTAACCTAATCAATCAATATTCCACAGAAAGGCTTCAAGATAGGGTTTTGAGAACTTCAAATAAGTAGGACATACCATAAATCTTACTTGTAAGCTAACATACTACCATGCATGAAACAAAAACAATTTTTGGTGGACCTAAGGAGCAGTCAAGAATTCCTTAAGATGGCCAAAAGAGAAAACATAAAGGCTATGACAAACAGGAGGATTGAGGTGCCTCAAAGAAAATGTCTCAACCTATACTTTTATGTTTTATAGCAGCTAAGAAACATAAAACATAATGATAACAAAGGAAACAATAGACAAATTAGAAAACCATCACCATTACCAAGCTATGGAATCCTGCAAACAAGCTTCTCCATCATCCAAGCAAACAAGCCATTCATCCACTTCACAAAACCAATTTCTTCTCCAAGCTCATGAAACCATCTATATTGCTCTTCAAGCTCATCAAATTCCAAAAACACACATAGAGGCCTCATGCTCTATTTATGGAGAAAATGAGGACTAAAAATCTAAATGTGGTAGGAAAATGTCAAATATAGTCATAAATATCATTATGGCCAAGAGACCATGCAAGGCCCAAGGCACATAATATCCCAAGAAATAAATGCTAAAATAACTATTTGCACCTAATTCTAGCTTAATTTGCCTCAAAAAATAAAAAATATCTATTTGCGATAAATGAGTGTGTTTCATTGACTTTTGGTCCAAAACACACTAGGCAACCTCTGTGCGTAGCGCCACTTCAGCAGAAAACAGGGTCTCTTGCAGCTGAGTGTTGGACCCCTTCCCGACACCAGATTTGGCTCCGTGATGGTTCGTTGGAAATATTGGTGAGTCTACTTTCTATAAATTCTTGCGTTGTTTTTAGTGGATGCAATTTTCATATCCAAAAATCAAATCTCCGGACACTGCTCTGTGTGCAGCGCCTGGTTTGAAAATGAGGCAGAAAGGTCAAATTTTTGATGTTTTTTGACCTTTTGACGGGGTAAAAATGCTCCAAATGATCTGAAAATTGGTGAGAAAACTGTTGGTAATGTGAGAAGTCCAAAAATGAAAACTTTGAGAGCTGAGGATGCACCAATGTTTTGCATAGCGCATAGGGTGTTGCACTCCTAGGGGTCAAAATTTGGAAAAAATAAAAAGTTGTCTATTTTGCCTCAAAATTTGTGGAGAGGTCCCTCAAGAGGTCTTGGACACCTGGTGAGAAGCCTCAGCCAAAATTCCAAGGCTTTCTGGCACTTTGGCTCTTTTTAGGTCTTCAATCTTAATGAGGGCCTTCCTCAGTTTGGCACATGCAAGCATATTCTTCCTTGCATAATGCTTTGTCATCTTCTTTTGTAGGGAAAGGCCTCTCTTCACCTCCTTGAAATGCTTGTGCTCCTCTTTGTAATAGTGGATGACATGTTGTGCCATCTCAAACTCTCTTTCCCACTCCTGAAGCTAAGCATCTTTCTCCAAGAGAAGCAATTTTGTGTTCATCTCCTTGTCTTTAGTATCACTGTCTAAATCAATGAATTGAGGCCCTTGAGAAGTCCTCTTGATCCTTTTGCTTCTTCTTACCTTGAATTGTTGCTCACCCTTGTCCACATTTTCCTTGCCTTTGTCTTTTTGCTTGATAGCTAGAGGAGAGATGGCCCTTTTCCTTTTTGAGGCAGCAAACACATCTCTTTATCCTTTGTGGTAGGTGCATGTGAGAGGATTGATGAGGGTGCCTTGATCCTTGATGAAGTCACAAGCCTTTTGATATTTGTCATGGCTTTCATGAGTGACTTCATACTCCATTGGGTCATTGATTTCTTGACCTTCAACCTCATCCACATTTTCTTTCCTCACTATTTTCTTCACTGATATCTTGGCTCTCAAACTGACTGCTGTCCTCCTCACTTACTTCAATTTGGCTTTGTCCTTCACTAAGGCTTTCTTCTTTGTCACTTTAAGCATTGTCACTTTGAGTTCCTTGGTCATTTGGAGTCTGATTAGTGTCATGATAGTCATGACAGTTGTCATGACTGTCATAACTATTTCCTTGCTTGTCATTGAATGTCTAATTTGTATCACTGTTTTGGTCAATGCCTTGATTTTCAAACTCTGTTTCAGCCTCATTAGTTATCTTCTCCTGATCGTCAAATTCTTCATCCTCTCCCTTTGTCTCTTGATTTTCACCTTATTCATTCTTTTCAACACTTTTGTCACTATGATTGGGTTCACTGTCATGTTGAAGACCATCATCATCTTGGTTGTCTTCTTCATCCTCCTACTGACTGTCATCTTCATTTTTCTTTTCATAATCCCCTTGGCTATCATCTTGATCATCATAAACACTCTCTTCTGCATTTGATATTGTCTTATGAGTGTCATCACTGTCACTTCTTTGCTCCTCTTTATCACTATCTTTCTCTTCAGGGCTGCCATGTTCAGCTTCTTCCTCTATGTCATCATCAATTTCTTCATCATTAGGCTCTGTTTCTGCCCCATTGCTTTCTTCACTCTCCTCATCATCTTCTTGATTAAGCTCTGTATTTGTATCACTGTTTTCTTCTCTTGTATCACTTTCATCTCCCTCCTCATTTCTACTGTCATCACCTTCTTTCTCATTGTTTATATCATCATTTTTTTATTCTTCTACCTCAGTTTCTGCTTCACTGCTCTTATCCTCTTCGTTGTCATATGTTTGCCCCTCATTAGGGCTATTGTCAGCTCCTTAATTTGATACATTAGGAGAAGGGTTAGGAGGTGAATATCTTTGTGGAGAAGGCATATGTGGAGATGAGGGAGGAGTGGAGGTAGGTGGATGTGAAGTGGAGGGAAAATTTTGAAAAATGAAGGCTTGGGGATTGGCAAACACATCATGAGAGATAAAAACCTTCCAAGGGATCCCTTGCTACTCCAGCTGGTGTAAGACAATAATTTTGATCAAGGAGTGGTGAAAAAGGCTTTGCATTTGGTGGGAATAACTCCTTTTTTTGACCACTGAAGCCATTTTGTCAATGCTCCGGTATAGGTAGTAGGGTAGGTTCAGTAACTTAACTTTATTGAAGTGCATCAGAAGCCTTATGTGATAAGAGTAAAACCTGGAGTACATCCCCTCATAGGTGAAGTACTTGATAATTTTCCTCATCAACAGGGAATACCTCTCTAGCAAGTGGGAGAAGGGGAAGACAGCCTTGCAGCCTTGCTGAAAGCTAGGTTTTAGGTAGGGCTCATAATAACTCAAGTCCAATTTCTTTTGTTTAAACCTTCTCTGACCAAAATCTGGAATTCCTGTGGCTTGAGCAATGGATTCAGATGAGAGTTCAAAGTTTACTCCTGCTAGGTTGACTTGGTGATTTTGCAAACTCAGGATGAACAACCTAGTCAAATCTAAATGGCTTTGGACTTGCTTAATCTTCTCACAAAAGTGGTAACTCCCAACATCTTGGAAACAGGTAAGTATCATTGGAGAGGAGGTGATTTGAATGGTGTCCAAAGGTTCAAACCTATTAAACCTTCCTCCCTTGTGCTTAGGCTTAGTATGCCTTTGACTTTCATCACTGCTGGTATGAATCTCCTCTTCAGACATGGTGATTGTTTTTTAGCACAGAAGGCCTCTTTTTAAACTTGTTTGAGGTTATTTAGGTCAAAGGATGGAAATGAGTGATGTAAGGGCAAAGTTGTGCAAATGAGGGAAAAGATGCAGCTTCCAAGGAGTGTGTTGAACTTTTTTAGAGGTTGGTCTGCTGTCATTGAGTGTATTTATACATATATAACCCTTCTCTTTGTTCAAAACCTAACTTAGGAGGCCAAAAAATTGATTTTTATGTAACCTAAGGTTTGATTACAACAAGCCTCTAAACATTCCCTTTGCTTATGAAAATGAGTGTTTGGAAGGTAAGGGAGGGACATACCAACCTTGTTTTGACTTTTGCAGGAGCTTTGAAGGAGAAAACCTGAATTTTGGGTTCCTTTTAGCAATTTGAGGCAAAGAATGGTTGTGCATAGCGCCTTCATGATAGCATCTTCAAGTCGGGTCAGCCTATCGAAGCACAACGCAGGTCAGCTTGGGTTAGAGGATGGGACAGTCACGCCAGTCGGAGCGCAGCACCGATTGATTTGATGGGCAATCGAGTAGTTTCCTGAGCTTGTGCGTAGCACCCGCTCAGGTGCATAGCACCGGGCTCTAGGTGCATATCGCAGTGTTAAATAACACTGCGGCCACCTCGTCCTTATGTAGCACCGAGAGCCAGGTGTGTAACGCTGGCCTTGGTGCGTAGCACATGCAAATTCTCACCAACTTGCACAAAAACTCTCTAAAATCGCTCTCAACAGCTTGCTTCACTATTTTGAAATATCAATGAGATGTGAAAGGAGTGAAGGAGGCTTTATAGTTTCTTTTTTTTTTGAAAGATGATTTGATGCCAAGAACCCACTTTTCTAAAGTTTATTTCTCTTTGCCTTTTCTTACTGTTTTTTTAGCCCCTTTTGGTCCTGTAGTTGATATTTTGCTAAAAACAAGTTTCTTTTCTGTGCTGGGAGCCCTTTTGATGTCTCTCTTCTCCTCACACAACCCTTCAACCAAGTTTAAACCAATGCCTTTAAACCATTTTGAACAATTAACCTCTTTATGATGCTTATCACTTATACACAACAAATTTTGTCATACTTGCCATTTTTTCCCTTGACTGATATTTTGTCATGCTTTTCTCTTTAAGTAATGAGGGAAAAAGCTCTTAGTGGGAGAAAAAACCTAGCACCAAGTATGAACAGCAGCTTGGCCTTTTGAGATGTGCCATCTTTATTTGAAACATTCCTGCTTGGGCCTTATCAATTTTTTCTGTAGGAAAACACTTTTGACAGTCTTGTAAAGTGTCATTCATGTTCATCCACCTTTTGCAGAATAGTCATTTGATAAGGAGGCCTTTGTTGGGAGGTTCACTGCTCTACTATAAATTAGTTGCATATATGTTCTTTATACCTTTTTGATAATGATGTAGGTCTAGTGAGATTGGCAAGCTAGTTTAAACCCTTTTTTGTGTATTTCATGGCCACTTCTGTGCATGCAGGTGCCTACACAATTTTTTCTTTCGATCACTGTCTCTTTTGAATTTGGATAACTCATTTTATCAGTAATGATCCATGTTTGCCAGAGATACCTACTTTGGCATTTTCTTCCCTCATGCTTGTCTTCTTGACTTCTTTGAATATGTTTGTGTCCTTTCTTTGAGAAGACAAGCCTTGAACTGATATTTTTGTCTCTTTTGTTGATACCCTTCATCAACATCCCTCCTTTTTTATAGTGGAGTTAATGCCTTTTTCCAAACCCTAGAAGGTAGATTGAAAACCTTTTGAAACCATCTGTTGTGATGAAGGAGGCTTCTTTGCCACCATGTGACCATCCTTGTCCATCTTTCCAAACTGCTAGGTTTTTAGGGCTGCTTAGGAAAAAGTATATAGTGTTGTCTTCTAAGCTCTCTGAGACTTCTCAAAACTCATCAATTACTCCTAAAGTCCTTCAATGTGCACTTGAAGGAGTAGAGGAGGCCTTTGCCTTTGTAACCTTAGGACTGATTCCTTGATTGGTCAAAACTGTTGCAAACCCTGATTCCCATTAAACATAAGCTTGTTGTTTTCTTCTTGCTATGAATGGTCTTCTTATGATGATTTTATATTTTACCTTACCTCATTTCTATTTTGATGGCTATTTTATCCTCTTGCATAAATGTGAGTAAAGGGCAGCTGCCCTTTTGCAGATTCATCCCTTTAGGCCAAAGACTTCCTTGAATGAAATTTTTTTGATAAGCTTGGAGAAGATCACCTGTCCCTTTTATTCTTTGAATATATTTCCTTCATATAGGAAAAAAAGAGTTTGTAGGGTACCAAATCCATCCTATGACTTTGTGCAAATCCTAGGTGACCTAGTGGAGGCCTTCTTGGACTTGGTTTTTGGACTGGGACCTAGAATTTGGGATCATCGAGTGAAGGTTAGATTTTATGATAGACTGATGCATTGAAGATCTAAAATCCAATGTATTTGATTTATCCAAAGAGTCTATAGAGATAGTTTGAGACTATCAGTGTTTGAGAGTACGTTGGGAGACACAACAAGGTTGTTTGTTTGGTGGGTTTAAGTAGTAGTGGGGGGTTTTTAATGAAAAACAAGGCAGAGGATTTGGGTCAAAGGTGAAAGCATATCGACAGGGATAGTGACTTAAGCCACTAATGGGTTTTTTGGGATTGGTAGACAATGCTGGACATGGTGGAAAGATGAAATAGTGAAAAATTATCTTAAAGGATGATGAAGGCAGTGAGATTTCTAGAACTCACAATGTTCAAGAACCTTGTTTCTAGAAATCTAGGGAAAAAATTTAGTCGTCTATGAAGGAAAAACTTACTGATGAATAACAGGGTGGAGTCCGACATTTTTGGTGGAGTTGGACATTTTGGCATTGTTAACTGCAGTTACTCCACATTTAGTGGAGGTTTTCAAGGGACATTGGGCAAAAAGTTTGTTTTTTCCATAAATTTCTCAATTTTCAACCTAATTGGATGAAATTTTAGTCAATTTTGGGTCTCTTCGACCTCCTGAGCACTTTGGGATAGGTTTAAGGTTGAATGGAGGTGATTTTTAGCAAATTTTTCTTCAGGGAAGATGAAGGAGCCATCAGAGCCACCATGAGACAAATTCAGTTTGTGGCCTAAAAAGGGGAGTTAGAGTCATTTTCCAGAGTTCCAATAGGCTAAATTGGATAATTCAGATGTTATGAATCTGATTAAATGGTTTGGAGAGCCTATAGAGAGCATTAGAAAGCCGAAAAGCTTCATTTAAGTTCCAGAGGCTATTTTTGCCTGCTTTTGCCAGCAGCAGTGTAGGGCCTAGCCAGGGGAGCTAGAGACCATTTGTAGCGAACCAGTGGTCATTCTTGACTGAAAATTTGATTTTGAATATAATGACGGAGGTTTCATAAAGTTTGGATAACTTTTAGAGGTCGAAAACTCAGCAGAGAGTTTTTCTTTGACCCTAGTGCCAGGGGGTGCCAATAATGTATGGAGGCGAAACCGGAGCAGCCGGAGGCCGTTTATGATGAAAAAATAGTCGAAATTGGCTATTTAAGACATTTTGGAACCAATGGAAGTTATTTCAGAGAATTTTGAGAACTTCTACAGCTCAAAAAGCTGATTTGAAATTTTGGGCAGCCCTGGGCAAACCGTGGAGGATAGTCTATTTTGGGGATGTTGTGCTTGATTTAAGCAATTTATCAGTTGAAATTTGGTATCTGATGTTTTTTGGATACAAAATTAGTGTTTTCTATGTTTTAAACAAAATTATGAGGGATTTTGTGCCATTTATAAGCTCAAAGAAGCTTAGTGCACCGATAGAAGGAAATGTGTTAACAAGAGCCTAAAGTTGTTTGCAGAATTTGGAAAAACATTAGAAGGATGTTAAATGGTATTATAAGCCCTTTGAATCATTTTTGAATTCATTTTTGTTAAGCATGAAACTTTTAAATGAACAATTACTTTAATCCCAAAGAGTCGAGTCTAGTTAACAAGACTCAAAGGAGACGTAGCCCATGAGATTTCGGGTGAACTCCTATATTATATTTCTATTGTGTTTAATGGTTTTATTGCTGAATTATGTTGCTTTTATACATGTTAAATTATAGAAAGAACAAATAAACTTTAGACACATAAACAGTAAAAATTCATACACCATTTTCAAGTAAATAATTCCGCAAAATTGTCAAGTACAAGCTAGATCATTTAATTTAAACTGAGTGGTAGGTTCTTGAAATACATACAAGTTATCCAAACCATTTTAAGATTAGGTTGGTATTAGATCGTATTTTATTGCTTGACAGAGCACTTGATTGCTTGATTGTATAGCTTGAAAGGTGTTTATACAGTATAAAAGATTGACTGTTTTACTGTTTGCAAACTGATTGTTGTTTGAGTTTTCTTGAGTTTTGGGGATAACTACTAATTAGCTAAGTCTTGGAGAGAAAAAAAAAAGGAAGAAAGGGCTGAAGGCATCTTCCTTACCCCAAAGTAACTTATGGTGAACATTGGAACACAAACCCTGTTGACGATTGTTTGTTAAGAAGCTCTTGGAGTTTGTTGTTGTTTGGCTGCATGAATAAGAGTTTGTCTTTACATCCATTTGGTTAAAAATATTTTTCATTTGTTTTGAAAGCTTTGAGAACATTGTTGAAGTTCCTTTTTTTCATTGACATCATAATTACAACTTCTACAATGAAGTTTCCTCCTTCACAAGATTCTTTGATGATGATATGAATCGTGAATTTATTATATTGAAGGACATGGTGCAGATTTTGTTTAAGGATAAAAGAGAAAGCACTAAACTTCGTGAATAGTTGTTTTCCATGAAGGAAGAGAAGGAAGAAATTCTTAAAATATTTCATGATATGGAGAGGCAACTCCATTAATCCCAAGAGGCTTTGACCAAGAAAATTCATGAGGAAGAGGTAATCCATTCTAATTTGTCTTCAATTTCCTCTTTAGAAAGATGTGTTGGTTATTTCGAAAAACATACGAGGGGTATACGATCCAAATAAATGATTAAAATGGGCTATGAAGGCAAAGGGTTAGGCAAGCATGCACAAGGCATGGTTGATCCCAATCTGATTGTGTTTCTGCAAGGCATGATAATTTTGCATGCTTAAATGGAAGAAAGTTTTGCTGTACATATTGTGGCGTATTTAACCATGTTGTTTCGAGATGCTAGATGAGGAAGAAAGCATACAAGAAGCAGATGAGGCAAAGACAACTTTCAAAGAAGGTGCATAATACTTGCACATTTTTCCAAAAGAGGGGACATGTTGTTTTCCATTGTTGGAATTTGCATCCAACTAGTCGTCCAAATCACATGCAAGAAGAGGACAGAAATATTGGCGAAGGTGGAACCAAGGATTCCATTATTGATGTGAAAATGGAAGTTTCACATGAATAAGAGTTGCAATAGCAAAAGTCGCCATGGAAGTGGCTTGGTAAGAAGTGGATAGACTTCTTAGTACAGTAAGACATACTCATTTTGAAAATATGCACATTTTGGTTGTATGCATGTATTTCTGTTGAAAAGTTT
The DNA here is from genome assembly GCA_034641835.2 of Pinus albicaulis. Taxonomy (NCBI): domain Eukaryota; kingdom Viridiplantae; phylum Streptophyta; class Pinopsida; order Pinales; family Pinaceae; genus Pinus; species Pinus albicaulis. Next base: position 1,321,067,673 of record CM076581.1, read on the forward strand.
GATGCAAGATTGCATATAAATGCGGTTCAGTTGAAGGAATTTCTTTGTTGTTGCAAAATTTCGTCGTGGAGGTGTAAAAGATGAGTATGATACTCACTTATATTGTAGCAATATCTTTTAGTTCAGCTCTTTAGCCACCCACATGTTTTTGGGATTATGTACTTGTTGGTACTTGAAAGGAAGAGTTGAAGGTGTACATGTGCATGGAAGTTGTATGTGTAAATGGAAAACTGTAAATAGGTTCATTGTACATTGATACATGCAAATGTGTTTTTCAATATGTATCATTTTGTTTATCGACTTGTGTCGATTGTGTTGCACAATTTTTACATTGATTTCGTGTCAATTGTATATCACATTTTATGACGACTTGTTGTTGATGTCGCATGTTGCACAAATTATGTTTGAGCCACCTTGGATCATTTATCAAGGTAGTGATGTTCAGTTTCCTTTTGCAAATTCCTTGCCAGAAATTTTCTGAGTGAGTGCACGAAAGGCAGCTCTTGACAGGAGGATAAGCGCATTGAGTAAAGGAAGTGTGAATTTCTTTCTAGTTGTGGTTCAAAGTCACTAGCCATGCAAGGCAAGTGTTTGGAGGCTGAAGAGAAGGGGGTGTTGTACTCTCATTTACTGTACAGATCAGTATATCAGTATTTTGGTGTCCAAAAGATTCTCATTTGGGAGGTGTGATCAGAACTCGATCATGGACCAGGGTGATAGCTCAAAATTCAAAGTGCTCAAAAGATTTTCAAACTTGAATGACCGGAAAGGTCTCATCATTGCGATTTTGGTGCCACAAATGGTTCTCAAAACCGACATCGTATGTGAAAGTTATGAAGGTTTGAAGTCTCCAGTAAACTCCATTTTTCAGTTGACCAAGTTTGACTTTATAATTTGGGAAAAATTAAAAAAAAGAGTATTCTTTGGAATATTCCAAAGAATATTCCCCAGGAATATTCCATTTTGGCCTACTACATTTTGACAAGTGGCATCATGGGATTCGTCCTTGGATTGACTTTTTTTATTTTGGGCCAATCAATGGGTGCCACGTGGCAAGCCCGGAGGTCGCCACGTGGCCCTTGGCCAGTGGAAATTTTTGCGGTGTAAAATTTTTGTGACTCTACAGGATTTGAACCACAGATCTCCTGCCTGTAGGTCACACGACTTACCATCACACCATTCGCATATGACTTAACCTTTATGTATTACAACATAATTATATATTTTGAATTGGAAAATGGTGGAAGGTTTAAGGGCTAGCCCTGTTCATATGTCCCAACGCCCAAGTCTAGGAGCTAAGATCGGTGGTTACTGTTAGGGTCCCGTGATTTGGCCGATTGGCTAGCCAAATGACGATGTAACATCAAACCAAGCTTTGGAGCCCAAGGACCTAGCCTTCCTGGACTCAGAGAGGGCTCTCTCTCTAAGTGTAAAAGATGTCGGTGTGTTTACTTGCGATGTTCTGATATTAGGCTAGTTATGAAGTATGTTTTTGGTTTTTTGGTTTTTTAAGTTTGTGAGGGATGAAACTGATCAAATACATAAATTGGATAACAAGATGTAGATAAATTGGGCTATGGGGTCAAACAGGTCAAGGAAGCTATGAAGTGATGATGTAAAGCTGCTGTAGGGCCGATTTGATTCGCAGTAGAAGGGATCTTTGGGCAAAATGGATTAAGTGGACAACAAGTTGGTGAAAGACAAGGGATTTCAAGTGTAACTAGTTTATACCAGACATAAACATGTTATAGCAAGCCATTAATCATGCTAAGTATAACTATAAGCTAATTAATACATAGAAATCAAACATTCCAGCCATACATAGAGGTATAAGACCCTCTAACTTCGGGAAATGGCTATCAGACTTTGGGGAAAACACATGAGACAAAATAACAACTCATAAACTATGCCGGAACACCTAAACATAGTCTCTAAGTCATTGGGCACTTGGACAAATAAGTTTTCATAGTTTTAGGCAAAGGGCTAGATCGGGACTAGGCCTCCTTGGTTTAACAAGATGATCAACAAATCAGTCAAAGAGAAAGTTTTATGGACAGAACTATGGGCAGCTGATAGGTAGGTAGGGCAAACCATACATCCTACTCAACATACATAGAACTTATGAATAAAACTTAGCAACAATACCTTAAGTCACTAAAGAGCAGCTAAGAATTCTTTAGCATAACTAAGGGAGAAGAAAACATCAAGCTATGAAGATTCAGGGATTTTGAGGTGCCTCCATGGGCATATCCCAAAATCAATATTTACTGATCTATAGCAGCAAGAAATATGTATTATGAATGAAAACCAGAAGACAAAACATATCAAGAAACACTATACCATTCTACCATGTCAAGGAATCCATCAACAATCCTTCATCATTCCTCAAAAGCATCCAAGAGGCAGTCCAAAAATCATAACTCAAGTGTATTCTTCAAAGCTCATATGACCAATGTATTAATTCTTCTCTCAAGTTCAGCCTCTCATTTACAATGAAACCCATGGAATAAATAGGCTTGAGGGAGGAAAACCTCATGGAGCAACTAGCTATCCCATTGGCCAAGTCAAAATATCTAAATTTGTCCTTGAGGCTTTGCAAAGCCCAAGGCACAAAATATCCCATAAAATATCTAAAAAACTGCTAAAATGGAAATTATATTGACTTTACATCATTTCCCAAGGATAAAAATAGCTTAACGCACATTTGGGAAAAGCAGATTTTTGAGGTTCAAAAATTACAAAAATACTTCATATTTATGCCTGAAAAAGGTCCCCTGACTTGCTGAAGGCAAATGGCAGCCTTCCCGGTGTTGAAATGAGGCTCATGATGGCCCGTTGGAAAGCTCTCTGTGTCTGCTTTCCGGCGCAACTGAAATCACCTCAATCTGATCTCTGGAAGTCCCTCAAAACTGTACCTGTGTAAAAAAACCCAGAAAATAGCAGACTGCTGATATGGCGGGCAGAATGTGCAAAAAGAGGGTGTTTTTCGCCAATTTGAGGGGGCGAATGATCTTCAAATGCTTTGAAAATCGCTGGAGACCTGCTCATGGAATTATGGCATCCATCGGTATCATCCTCCTCCCTTGAAAACTCATCAAACTGAAATGGCGAAATTATGAGTTTTCGGCCAAAAACCCAAAAAATGCCAAAAAACAAAAAGTTGCCGAAACAGGCCCAAAATTGGCATGCATGACCCTCAAGGGTCCATAGAAACATGCTCCGAAGTTGAGGCCAGAATGTCAAGCGCTGATGTGCTTTTCTTCTCTTTTCGTGCCGGGCGCTTCCTTTTAGCCTTCTTTTCCATTACTGTTTTGAGTTTCTTCATGGCGCTGCTCTTTATCATTGTGTTGCATATCATCAATGTGTTCTCCTTTACCTTGCTGCGCTGCCTCACTGTGCTCCTCTTCAAAACACTGCCCTTTCTCTTTGTGTGCCACTTAATCCAATAAACTCAACAATATGAACACAATCAACCTTAGTGTATTTACACAGTCAGATTTTACTGCTCATAGGACAAGTTGGCAGAGTTTAAAAAGTTTCTGAGGTGGTAGCAAAGTTCTTGCAATAGTTATAAAACTAATGGACTTTTCTTTGAGCAAAGCACTACCCTCTTGTACACAGCCCATCCAATATATTTAACAATGTAAACACAATTAATCAAAAGATATCTACACAGTCAAGGCTACTGTGTTTAATAAGTGACATAGTTCATTTTGCTTTTGATTGGCCACATAGAATCCAGGAGCATTCAACAACGATAAACCCTTTCTTGAACAAAAAATACTGCCTTTTTCATGTAGGACTACTACTTCACTTTTCACCTACTTTGTTTCTCCCTTAGAACACTGTTCCCGCCTTTCAAAACTGCGTTGAGGGCAGTCTATAAGGTCCTTTGGTATTTATCCAGATATATTACTTTTACTAAGACAGTATTGAGAAAAAAAAGTTATGCAGGCCCAAACCTTTCAACAAGGAAATCAATTCTCCTCAACAAATGTCTTCACTAGTGCGCACAACTGACAGAGTCTGTATGTTGTGCTTAGACAACTAGAATGTTCCTCATGCTTGACAAACATCATTATAACAGGAGTATGATGTCTTATCATTTTTTCGGGCAACTATGGGCTCATTGACACTTGAATTATCACTTCATTATCAACACACTACAATCTGTTTCAAAAAATAGCACTCAACATATTTGACTTACACCATGACCCTTAAAGCTTCATTGCCCTGTCTAGTAATTTGATTTAAAAGGATGAAAACACAAAAGATCATCCTTGGTTTGCTTTGGTGGGGGTCTCTTGTAAATCTCCTTTTTGACAGAAAAACGATGGTTTGAAATAGCATGTGGACTTTTCATCATTTGCATTTTTCTTTAAAGAATAAAACATTCCCAAACTTGACCAAGCTAATTTGAAAAAACTGTGGGTGACTGTTTTGGAGGTTTTATGCTTGTGACTCTTCTTTTACCATGAGCAGACCACTTTGAAGGCTAATCATTACTTGATGAGGGTCGATGATTCATGAAATATCTTTGCCATTTTGCACGGAGGTGAGTTCACTCTTTGAACCCTAAACTGATAGTTCCTGCCTTTGATGCTTCAAAGGAGATAAAACTCCTGCAAACTAACTTAGAATGTACTGTTTTATCTCTATTCCAAACATAACAGCAGAGTATCTTGACTTGTGTTCATAGGGCGAGTGCCATACCTTTGTGACAGTGGCATGCCTACTTTGCTCTTAACGAGTTCCAGAACCTGAAGGAATAGTGCCAAGGTTTTTCTTGCATCTTATGAACTTGTAGATTCATTTTCAGTGCCCTTTGTTGAAAAAGAAACTGAAATGTCACCCCAATATCTTTTATATTCCTGATTCTTGAATGTCATACCTGTCTTTGTCATTTTGAAAGGAGAGGCTTATCTTTTTAACTTAGTTTTGACAATTTCTGCCTCCGTTTCATCCTAGTTTTGAGGGAAATTTCAGTGGTTATTCATATCAATGAAAATTTAACCTTCTTTAAAGCTTCACCACTAGTCAACACCATAAGTCTTGATTTTTCTTTAGACCAAACTATCCACCCTCTCTTGGTGATCTTAACAAAGCAAACGGGCACACTAGATACCTTGAAACCGATGATGATTCTTTTTGAGGAGTTGAGCAGCTCTAGAAAGAGTTTTTTGAAGGTTTCTAGGCAAATTTTTTGACCATTTCTACAGGAGTGCCGCGGGCTGCTACAGGCGCGTCGCGCAGCAGTGTATCCCTTTGTAAAATTTGTGCACAGGCGCGTCGCGCACTTTTCCAGGAGTGTCGCGCAAGTTTGCAGTCCATTTTGAAGGCCTTCCTGGTGTCGGAATTGGGCGCGAGATGGATCGTTGGAAATATGTGGAAGTCTACTTTCCAGAAAAACTTGAATTTTTTCATTTGGTTTCCATTTGATCCTTCAAAAATTGATTTTCCCAACACTGGTCAAAACTGGTGAATCCTGGTGCAGAAATGCATCGAGCTGTTTGTAGGTCATTTTTGAATGACTTCCCGGTGTCAGAATTGGGCACGAGATGGCTCGTTGGAAATATGTGGAGGTCTAATTTCCAGAAAAACTTGAATTTTTTCATTTGGTGTCCATTTGATCCTTCAAAAACTGACTGTCCCATCACTGGTCAAAAAAGGTGTATGCTGGTGCAGAAAAACATAGCGTTGATTGTAGGCTACTTTTGGATGCCTTCCTTTTGTCGGAATTTGGCCCGAGATGGCTCATCGGAAAACTATGGAAGTATATTTTCCATAAAAATTTTAATTTTTTCATTTGGAGTCAATTTGGTTGTTCAAAATCGGACTGTCCCATCACTGGTCAAAATGATGAATCCTGGTGCAGAAATTCTCCCGTGACATCTGAATTTTTCACGTTTCTCACAAACCATGATACCTGTGTAGAAACTGAAGAAGGTTTTTCTTCTTGAACCTATGAGGGACAAAAACCTCTCTCACTTTTGTAAATTTCATCTCGTTTTGGTCAGAAAAGCATTTTGAATCAAACTGCCCGGGCGCTCCTTAACCCTAATTTTGCTGTGGCAGAGGTATTATGATTCAACAGCCATGGCAATTTTACTATCCCTTTGTATTTGCTGAGATGAGATATTTGAGCCTCTTTTTTACTATGGGTACACTCCTTCAGTGGCATTCATGTAAACTCTTTCATCCTCTGTCTATCAAGAAGGGCGATTCTTCTAACACCTTTACTCTGCTCAAAATGTACCAGCAAGGTACCTTTGACCATTTAATAATGAACCTGCCTATATCTTGTTTTGAACTCCTCTCGAGAAACTGAAAACATGTCAAAGTCTTTTATGTATGCTATGAACCACTGTGTATCTTACTTTGCAGTGCCTTTTGCTGAGGAAAAAGCTAAACTGTCACCTTAAAAACCCCTTCTATACTTATGGCGCTTTGTATGAAAAGAGGAGATCCATAGAGGATACTTTATGTTGCAGGGGGTGTCTTTTGACATTTTGACAGAGGTCCTTTCCATTTTTGCAATATAAACTAAAACTTTGCTCTTAATTCTTTGGAATTAATGATGCCCACTGTGAAACTAATCTTGACTAAGGGTGCAAAACTACAGTTGCATTCACCTCTGTTTATCATTCTCTGTCTAAAAAGGGCGCCTCTCCTCTGCTCAGAATATATCAACAAGGCATATTGGTTCTCTGTTATAGGAGAAGACCTCTTTTGGAGAAACTAAACATAATTTTCCTTTTGTCCACTATAGGTACAGTTTGACAGACATTTTCATTTGAATAGGAAACCACATTTTTGAATCATAAACACTATCTTTTACTCCGGTGTAAAGACTTTTGCTTTCTTCCTTTGTATCCTTCTTCCACCGCACCTTCGACTAATCGCCTCAACAATATCCAATCCAAGGCTTTGGCCATCTACTCATACATGGAGTGAGGCTCTTTCATCGTGTAAAGTATCCCTCAAGGTTGCTTGACAAATCCGTTTGACACGCCTTTTTCCCTCGATGTGATGGAAAGTAAACCACTTGAAAAACATCAATACTAGCATCTCTACTTGCAATCACCACTATGCTTCAGAAAAACCCTAGCCAAAGTGTCACTGTCTTCCTGTACTGCTCTGAGGGTGACTGAAATGTCATCATTTGTTTTGGTCATCTCATGACAAATTATTTGAAGGATAGTCTCTGTGACTATGGAGGTCAGTGTCTTTTGAAAAACAAAGAACTTTCTTTCTGCCTGTGTAATGGCATGTTTTGTCAGCACCTCTTCAATTTGATCTTGTGTCAAGCAGGCTGCTTATGATTGGAATGTTTACTAATGACATGCCTTTCTAAAGGTCAACAATTTATATGATTTGAAAGCTTGAAATGACCTCCTTTATCAGACCATACTCTTTTTTCCTTTGAGCTAGCATATTTCAAACTTTATTCCTGTTATGATCATCAGTCACATTCATACAACCTGGAGATATTGTTTCACTGTTCAGTAAAAGGCAAACCTGGACTTTTGCAATCTTTAAAGTCAATACTGGCCTGCGCCCTCTGCTTGTGGATGAAGGAGGCGCCCTAACCCTCTACTTGTAAATGAAGGAGGTTCTGGGCCATGCAAATTTACCAGTTTGCTGAAACAGTGGTGTCCTTTTCTTACTGTGATTTTCATGCTGGAAAGAACTGTAAGGTCCGGATGAGTGACTTCTTGCTTTGCAGCTTCATCTCAGGTTCATGCTACATTTAGAAGCAGCTATTCTTCTAACTGCAGATTCAAGCACTTCCTCCTGAGATGAAGTATTCCTGTTCTTTGCAGAATCCATAAAACACTGTGAAACACCTAATAGTCAGCTTGAGATTGGGGTTTATGCAGTGCTGAGACTTAGGGATATAAGTGGCACGACTTAGAGCTGTTTGTCAATTTCATTTGCAGAATGGGAGGTCAGTTACGGTTGGTCTGTAACAGATGGAGGTTTTTTGGCTTTTTGATGATCGCCAAGGGTAAAATGTCTGAAAGCGCCACTTCCTAACATAAGGGAAACTTTTGAAACAGATTTGGATTTGCCTTTTAAAGCTGATGGGCAGACCAGTAGGGCTGAAGCTAGATAGGATAATGATAAGGAGTTTTGACTTTGACATGGGCGGACTGAAAAGTAGAAGGGCGAAAAAAGTTTTATGAGGGTTTTCTAGATGACAGATTGACATATGGAATTCAGCTTCTAGAGAACTCAGCTGTGGATATAGTCATCACTAAAATGTAAAAAATACTGATGGAAAACAGTGGCTCCATTTGGGGAGGGCAGCTCCTCGTCAGGAGGTGTCCAGAATTCAGATCTTTGGCTTATGAAGACCAGTGCCTTATCCATTGGGGAAAAATTTACCCTTTTCTTGATGTTATTTCTGAAAAATGACAGCATGGTTAACATCAATGATATTTCTACCTACCCCACTATCTTTCCTAACATTTTTTCTTCTCTTTGGTGCATTTGAACTAGTAGCCTTTTGACAATGCATATATTTCTTTTTGCAAAATGAACCTATCTATTTCTACTCTTATATCTGCCGGGAGTTCAGATTAAACTGATGAACTCCTTCATTTCTCTACCTAAAGCTAGATCGACTGTCAAGATTAAGCAGTTTGACAGGATTTCATTCTCTAATCTACAACATGAAATTTAAAAATGATCAAATCAGGATTAGGCAGTCTGATTTGTCATGCATTTGCGGCATAAAAGACAAGCTGCACACAAATGTTATTCCGCAACAAAAGAAAACTAGACAAGCGGGGCTAAGATGTACAATGTGTTTTTCATCCCTCGCTTCTCCCTTTGGTTCTATTTTAGGCATGTGGAACCAGAATCTCTCCCTAATCTAAGCTCTGTGATAAGTCAATCTTACACAATGTTGACTATCTTGGCACTCACTAACTTATCAGCAAATAAATTTAAACATGCTCAGCTATGATTAGGCTAGATAGCTAAACAAGACATTGAAGTACTAGTAGCGGCATTTAGACTTGCTCGCTTTCCGAAAGACTATTTTTTGGAACATGGGGCCTTTGCCACTGCTTTTTAGAAACTGCCCTCTTTTTCTACTTTTCACTGTTTTTTGTATTTTCTGCTTTTTCACTTTTTCTTCAAACAAACTACAAATGAAAAGGTGCTCACAGGCTAAGCTTATTTTCTATTGTTGTCTTTCTATCCTAATCTAATATGTACACAATAGACATTTGTTTGGTGAACTCTGTTTTCCAATGCAACCAGTCAAGTAGATGCTCACATGGGTGATTCTGGTTTAGTTCTTTCATGATGCAGAAATAATGAAAATGCCACTCCCATTTGGTTTGTTTCTGGACAGTAGAGCTTAAGTTTTTTCTCATTCTTGGTAGCAACTTGTTTATGATAGAACCCACTACCCCTACAGATTTCTCAAGGAAAACAACAAATAGATCTTGGAATAATACCTGATCTAGAGGATTTGATATATAGGCTTCATTCAAGACTACTCTTTCTTCCACTTGGCTATATTTGGGACCCCCCTGGTAAAGCAACTCTTCCTCATGATCACTCGAACTGTCAGACTCATCATGTATTGCAGTGTAGTTTTCTTTCCAAGCTGATGTGTTCTGATTAAGTGGACTGAAAACTGTGTGAAGGTCATCAAGTTGATGAACAAGGATACACTTTGACAGTAAATTATCTTGAAAGGACAGTGTGACAACTCCCATGTGTTTATTAACCTCTACTTCTTCATCTGCAATTTGTAACTCAATGGAACTTGGTGGCTGCAAATCTGGAGTTAAGGAAGATTCCATGTCCAAAATGATTTCTTCAACTATTTCAGGAAAAGGCTTCGCATTTACAACCTGCTCAAGGATTTCATCATCTTCCTCAAACTCATCATCAAAGCTGAAAAACTGTTGATTTCCAATCATGTGCATGTTATCTCTGACGGGCTGAAGTGAAGTAGAGCAAAGAGTCCGAGACTCTTCACTTACTTCTAAACTCTCAAGGTTCTCCTCATGAGTGTCATAGATGACCGGTAATGGCTACTTACTTTTCTCAAATTTATGAAACTGAGCTTCCTCCCAAAAATCAAAAACTGAGTTTTCTGCAAAGTTAGCTTCTGTTTGGAAATCATCATCATAATCAAAATATTGATCAAACCTTGGAAAATCATCATTATAACTAATCTCATCAACCATGCATATTGGACTATCAGATTTTTTTTCTTCAAATTGATTTACAAATTTACTTTTTGACTTATGATATGCAAGATAAACAGGAGAAATATTAGAAAAGTTGTGGTTATGTGAAGATTCAGAGGCTGTCTGTATGTTTATAAGTTGATCTATTTCCTCTTCAGTTAAAAAGGGAGGCATTTTCCTCTCTCCACAACAATCCTCTTTCTCTTGGGAAATCTGATTTAAAGGATGAATGTCTTTTTGGGCTTCACCTATGAGAGATGATGAATCATCACTCATGTCCTTAGAGAGATCCTATGGGTTCTCTTTCATTTCTTGCTTGTTTTTATCTTCAACCAATTATTTGTGATGTTGAGGATAGTTATCATGTAATTCACGAGTTTTTTCTGATAGATTTTCAGGGGGCCAATTTGCTTTTATGAACTCAAATGACTCCCAGCATAAAGGTAGAGATCCTACAGGTTTTGCTTTATCTTCTATCTTAGATTTGAATTCCTCTTCAATCAGCTCTGCTTGATTTAGGTGAGAGTTAACTTGAGCAGGGTTTTCCTGAATAATTGCTGAGAGATCTTTAGGATGCAAATTTTCTTTCAAAGTCCGGAATGATTTAAAGCATAAGGGTATAGATCCTAAAGGTTTTGATTCTTCTTCCATTTCAGAATCTGTGATTTCAAAATGGCTGATAGTGTCTTTAGAGCATTCCTCTAGGTTCTTTATTAGGCCTAAACATTTGACCTGACTTGAGTCAAAGGAATACAGGTTTTTGTAGGGTTGAGTTACTTCTAGTCTTAGGTTTTCCATGAATTCTTTAGGCATGAGGTTATGGGAGGCACCAGAATCTAACATGGCATTATGTAATATCTTGTCCCGTATGTTTAGGCTTACATAGGAAGGGGAAACAGATCCTTCTTGATATTGACCTTCTATTTTCGGGCCGGATAAGAGCTTGGGTTTGTTTTCAGTTAGATTTAAAGTATTTGCCTTGCTCCCTATGTCAAAAACTTTGAAAATTTGAGATCTATACCTATCTACAGTTATTAGCTCAGTAAGGGGTATGGTAATTTTTATTTCGGAAACTTCCCTTTCGAAACTAAAAGGAGTTTGTAGTTTGGGCAGACTTGTTTTGGCTTTTTCGGACATGACCTTTTCTATGCTCTTAATTTGTTGATTCTGGTTTGAGACCTTGTTTGACACAGTCACCTCGGGAGTCTTTGTGGAGGTACTAGGAGTATCCGAGCTAAGACTTGTTTGAATAGCTTTATCTTTGTTTTGGTCAATTTTCTTAGCCATAATTTTGTTGTTATCCGTGGCTTTTTTAAGGATGGTGTCAGAGGTTTTAGCAGTGTCAGGGCTACTCTTCTTGGAGTGGTCTTGGTTTTTTCTGCTTCTAAGGTTATACTGCCTATGAGCTTCTATAATGGCATTCTGAAAATCTATGGCAGGATCTTCGAGATCTTCATAGTCGGTTTCGTCCTGACTTGGGGAGCATAACTCTTGCTCTTCTGATGTGGGGTAAACCTTACTCTCGTTATCAGAACCTATGAGTTTCCAATGATTTTCATCAATGGGTGCAGTATCCTTATTCTCTTCATTAACATAATTCTCACTTAAGGATGGTCTGATCTGCTGATCATTTCCTCTTGGTTTATTTTGAGACTGATCTTTTCTAAAGCCTTGTTTCTGGTTTTGAGGGTTTAGTTGGTTTTCCCTAGGAGGAAATTTTTCACTCATTTTTTCCCACATCTTTGTCATGGATTTGATCAGGCCATCTATTCTAGGATCTAGGGAAGGAGATGAAGTGGAGACCTTATCTCTATATGGGACTTTTCCTTCTAATCTAGTCCTGGCTCTTTTTTCTGCTAAGTTGGCTTCTGTTTTTATGGCTATTTTTTGCATTTCCTCTAGGGTAGGGGGATCCTTGTCTCTCAGATGATATGTCATGTCTGGATCAAAACCCTCGGGGAATTTTGCCAAGATTAAACCAAGTGGGGGTTTTAAATGAGGTGGGAGGGAGTTATATACACTGTTGAACCTAGTGCAGTAAGCCTGGACACTTTCCCCATTTTCCCGTTTTAGATTGTTATATTCTGACAGGATCTGAATGGGGTTTCTTCGGATTTCCCACCTATTTCTGAAGACTTGATATAGTTCTGGGATATTGTGGATGCTATTTGGAGTTAAGCTTTTGAACCATGTTTTGGGTTCACCACCAAGACTTTGTGCGAATATTCTCATTCTGACGGTCTCGTCTTGTACTTCCATGTATTCAAAAGCATCGCTAATCCTACTTACATGCTGTTGAGCTGTGGTGGTGTCTTCTCCGGTAAAGTGTGGGATTTTGTCTTGATATTTATTTGGGAGAGGAGCCAAGGGCGATGGCAACACCAAAGGTGCGTACCAGGCTGCCATGACTGGAGCTAATGGATGATGTACAAGATGAGGACTAGTAGGCTGAAATGAAGTGGTTTGAACAGTGGTGGTTTGACCAGGTGTGGTGGATGAACTTGGACTATTGATCTGGTTTTGAGCAGATCTAGGATGATAGGAGCCAAACTGATAGAGAAGATGGAAGTCAGGAGGAGTGGTAGGTGAAGCTTCTCTACTAGGACTCTGTGATGGGTCTAGGGGTTGAAGATCGTCAAAGTTTATTTTACTATATGATTTTCTCCTGGGAAGAGTTTGTGATGACTCTAGTTCCAAAGGCGAATCTAGTAGGATAGTGCGATGTTTAGGTACAGATCTTGTTCTATGGATGGATCTACCAGTAGCTAGATGATCAGTTTCGGAAGCTTGCCACATAATCTTCTCTGGGTCATCTACTATGATAGGGGGATTTGGATTTGGATGAGCTCTGGTATTGATTCTTCGTGAAGCCAGATTTTAGATCCAGAGTTTAAAGAGAATGGTATTGGGGAATGTTTGGATGAGTGATTTCTCTAAAGTTCTACTAAGGTGAAGGATGGTCAAAATAAAAGGGATGGATTAGTGGAGTCGCCAGGTGGAACTGGGTTGTTGTTGTGAAGATAGCTATGGTCCCCCACCAGTAACTAATCTGGGAATGTTTTTGGATTTTCTGAGTTTTAAGTGCAGCCTATGGTTCAAAGTATCCTGGACTTGTTTCAACACTTTGCTAGGGTGATGAGAACAAAAAGAGTTTACTCTAAATGGGTCTATGGACTGCCTGCCTGTTTATGGTACCTAAAGGACCAAAGAGTCTATAAGAGTTTGCTGGACTATTATGTACTCAGTCTCTTATCATCTCCCGCTATGTTAGTGAGTGATGGGATAGGTTTATCGGATAGTAGCCTAGAGTTTGGCGAAATAGTAAGGCTTACTAGAAGTTAGTGGAGTCGCCAGGTGGAATATCAGTTGTTTTGAGATATACTTGTATGGTCCACCACCAGTAATGTCAAAAACCAATCTAAGGGAGTGTTTTTGGGGTTTTTTGAGTTTATATGCCTACAAGGTTTGGAAGAGATTCCTATAACTGACTCATCATTTTGCTAAGACGGTGAAAGAGCTATTTTCTACTCTTCAAACAATCTCTAAGTTTACTAAGCTTGATTGAGACTTCGGGAGTTACTAAGTTGTACTTAGATTGCCACTAACTCGGAAGGTCCTACTGTGAGTGTGACTATGCTACTGAGCAGTGGGATAAGTCAATCAGATAGTATTCTTAAAGGTCTCTACAGATAAGGGAAACTAAGCTTGTTTAATACTCAGGGTCCCACCGTGATCGCCATTATGTTAGGGTCCCGTGATTTGGCCGATTGGCTAGCCAAATGACGATGTAACATCAAACCAAGCTTTGGAGCCCAAGGACCTAGCCTTCCTGGACTCAGAGAGGGATCTCTCTATAAGTGTAAAAGATGTCGGTATGTTCACTTGCGGTGTTCTAATATTAGGCTAGTTATGAAGTGTGTTTTTGGTTTTTTTAGTTTTTAAGTTTTTAAGTTTGTGAGGGATAAAACTGATCAAATACATAAACTGGATAACAATATGTAGATAAATTGGGCTATGGGGTCAAACAGGTCAAGGAAACTATGAGGTGATGATGTAAAGCTGCTGTAGGGCCGATTTGATTCACGGTAGAAGGGATCTTTGGGAAAAATGGATTAAGTGGACAACAAGTTGGTGAAAGACAAGGGATTTCAAGTGTAACTAGTTTATAGCAGACATAAACATGTTATAGCAAGCCATTAATCATGTTAAGTGTAACTATAAGCTAATTAATACATAGAAATCAAAACATTCCAGCCATACATAGAGGTATAAGACCCTCTAACTTCGGGAAATGGCTATCAGACTTTGGGGAAAACACATAAGACAAACTAACAACTCATAAACTACGCCGAAACGCCTAAACATAGTCTCTAAGTCATTGGGCACTTTGACAAACAAGTTTTCATAGTTTTAGGCAAAGGGCTAGATCGGGACTAGGCCTCCTTGGTTCAACAAGATGATCAACAAATCAATCAAAGAGAAAGTTTTATGGACATAACTATGGGCATCTTATAGGTAGGTAGGGAAAACCATACATCCTACTCAACATACATAGAACTTATGAATAAAACTTAGCAACAATACCTTAAGTTACTAAAGAGCAGCTAAGAATTCTTTAGCATAACTAAGGAAGAAGAAAACATCAAGCTATGAAGATTCAAGGATTTTGAGGTGCCTCCATGGGCATATCTCAAAATCAATCTCTACTGATCTATAGCAGCAAGAAATATGTAATATGAATGAGAACTAGAAGACAAAACACATTAAGAAGCACTATACCATTCTACCATGACAAGGAATCCATCAACAAGCCTTCACCAGTCCTCAAAAGCATCCAAGAGGCAGTCCAAAAATCATAACTCAAGTGTATTCTTCAAAGCTCATATGACCAATGTATTAATTCTTCTCTCAAGTTCAGCCTCTGATTTACAATGAAACCCATGGAATAAATAGGTTTGAGGGAGGAAAACCTCATGGAGCAACTAGCTATCCCATTGGCCAAGTCAAAATATCTAAACTTGTCCTTGAGGCTTTGCAAAGCCCAAGGCACAAAATATCCTATAAAATATCTAAAAAACTGCTAAAAACGGAAATTATATTTACTTTACATCATTTCCCAAGGATAAAAATAGCTTAACGCACATTTGGGAAAAGCAGATTTTTGAGGTTCAAAAATTACAAAAATACTTCATATTTATGCCTGAAAAAGGTCCCCTGACTTGCTGAAGGCAAATGGAAGCCTTCCCAGTGTCGAAATGAGGCTCATGATGGCCCGTTGGAAATCTCTCTGTGTCTTCTTTCCAGCGCAACTGAAATCACCTCAATCTGATCTCTGGAAGTCCCTCAAAACTATACCTGTGTGCAAAAACCCATAAAATAGCAGACTGCTGATATGGCGGGCAGAATGTGCAAAAAGAGGGTGTTTTTCGCCAATTTGAGGGGGCGAATGATCTTCAAATGCTCTGAAAATCGCTGGAGACCTGCTCATGGAATTGTGGCATCCATCGGTATCATCCTCCTCCCTTGAAAACTCATCAAACTGAAATGGCGAATTTATGAGTTTTCGGCCAAAAACCAAAAAAATGCCAAAAAACAAAAAGTTGTCGAAAAAGGCCCAAAATTGGCATGCATGACCCTCAAGGGTCCCTAGTAACATGCTTCGAAGTTGAGGCCAGAAGCTCAAGCGCTGATGTGCTTTTCTTCTCTTTTCGTGCCGGGCGCTTCCTTTTAGCCTTCTTTTCCATTACTGTTTTGAGTTTCTTCATGGCGCTGCTCTTTATCATTGTGCTGCATATCATCAATGTGTTCTCCTTTACCTTGCAGCGCTACCTCACTATGCTCCTCTTCAAAACACTGCCCTTTCTCTTTGTGTGCCACTTAATCCAATAAACTCAACAATATGAACACGGTCAACCTTAGTGTATTTACACAGTCAGATTTTACTGCTCATAGGACAAGTTGGCAGAGTTTAAAAAGTTTCTGAGGTGGTAGCAAAGTTCTTGCAACAGTTATAAAACTAATGGACTTTTCTTTGAGCAAAGCACTACCCTCTTGTACACAACCCATCCAATATATTTAACAATGTAAACACAATTAATCAAAAGATATCTACACAGTCAAAGCCACTGTGTTTAATAAGTGACAGAGTTCATTTTGCTTTTGATTGGCCACATAGAATCTAGGAGCATTCAACAACGATAAACCCTTTCTTGAACAAAAAATACTGCCTTTTTCGTGTAGGACTACTGCTTCACTTTTCACCTACTTTGTTTCTCCCTTAGAACACTGTTCCCACCTTTCAAAACTGTGTTGAGGGCAGTCTATAAGGTCCTTTGGTATTTATCCAGATATATTACTTTTACTAAGACAGTATTGAGAAAACAAAGTTATGCAGGCCCAAACCTTTCAACAAGGAAATCAATTCTCCTCAACAAATGTCTTCACTAGTGCGCACAGCTGACAGAGTCTGTATGTTGTGCTTAGACAGCTAGAATGTTCCTCATGCTTGACAAACATCATTAGAATAGGAGTATGATGTCTTATCATTTTTTCGGGCAACTATGGGCTCATCGACACTTGAATTATCACTTCATTATCAACACACTACAATCTGTTTCAAAAAATAGCACTCAACATATTTGACTTACACCATGACCCTTAAAGCTTCATTGCCCTGTCTAGTAATTTGATTTAAAAGGATGAAAACACAAAAGATCATCCTTGGTTTGCTTTGGTGGGGGTCTCTTGTAAATCTCCTTTTTGACATAAAAACGATGGTTTGAAATAGCATGTGGACTTTTCATCATTTGCATTTTTCTTTAAAGAATAAAACATTTCCAAACTTGACCAAGCTAATTTGAAAAAACAGTGGGTGACTGTTTTGGAGGTTTTATGCTTGTGACTCTTCTTTTACCACGAGCAGACCACTTTTAAGGCTAATCATTACTTGATGAGGGTCGATGATTCATGAAATATCTTTGCCATTTTGCACGGAGGTGAGTTCACTCTTTGAACCCTAAACTGATAGTTCCTGCCTTTGATGCTTCAAAGGAGATAAAACTCCTGCAAACTAACTTAGAATGTACTGTTTTACCTCTATTCCAAACATAACAGCAGAGTATCTTGACTTGTGTTCATAGGGAGAGTGCCATACCTTTGTGACAGTGGCATGCCTACTTTGCTCTTAACGAGTTCCAGAACCTGAAGGAATAGTGCCAAGGTTTTTCTTGCATCTTATGAACTTGTAGATTTATTTTCAGTGCCCTTTTTTGAAAAATAAACTGAAATGTCACCCCAATATCTTTTATATTCCTGATTCTTGAATGTCATACCTGTCTTTGTCATTTTGAAAGGAGAGGCTTATCTTTTTAACTTAGTTTTGACAATTTCTGCCTCCATTTCATCCTAGTTTTGAAGGAAATTTTAGTGGTTATTCATATCAATGCAAATTTAACCTTCTTTAAAGCTTCACCACTAGTCAACACCATAAGTCTTGATTTTTCTTTAGACCAAACTATCCACCCTCTCTTGGTGATCTTAACAAAGCAAACGGGCACATTGAATACCTTGAAACCGATGATGATTCTTTTTGAGGAGTTGAGCAGCTCTAGAAAGAGTTTTTTTTAAGGTTTCTAGGCAAATTTTTTGACCATTTCTACAGGAGTGCCGCGGGCTGCTACAGGCGCGTCGCGCAGCAGTGTATCCCTTTGTAAAATTTGTGCACAGGCGCGTCGCGCACTTTTCTAGGAGTGTCGCGCAAGTTTGCAGTCCATTTTGAAGGCCTTCCCGGTGTCGGAATTGGGCGCGAGATGGCTCGTTGGAAAGCTGTGGAAGTCTAATTTCCAGAAAAACTTGAATTTTTTCATTTGGTTTCCATTTGATCCTTCAAAAATTGATTTTCCCAACACTGGTCAAAACTGGTGAATCCTGGTGCAGAAATGCATCGAGCTGTTTGTAGGTCATTTTTGAATGACTTCCCGGTGTCGGAATTGGGCACGAGATGGCTCGTTGGAAAGAAGTGGAGGTATAATTTCCAGAAAAACTTTAATTTTTTCATTTGGTGTCCATTTGATCCTTCAAAAACTGACTGTCCCATCACTGGTCAAAAAAGGTGTATGCTGGTGCAGAAAAACATAACGTTGATTGTAGGCTACTTTTGGATGCCTTCCTTTTGTCGGAATTTGGCCCGAGATGGCTCATCGGAAAGCTATGGAAGTCTATTTTCCATAAAAATTTTAATTTTTTCATTTGGAGTCAATTTGGTTGTTCAAAATCTGACTGTCCCATCACTGGTCAAAATGATGAATCCTGGTGCAGAAATTCTCCCGTGACATCTGAATTTTTCACGTTTCTCACAAACCATGATACCTGTGTAGAAACTGAAGAAGGTTTTTCTTATTGAACCTATGAGGGACAAAAACCTCTCTCACTTTTGTAAATTTCATCTCTTTTTGGTCAGAAAAGCATTTTGAATCAAACTGCCCGGGCGCTCCTTAACCCTAATTTTGTTGTGGCAGAGGTATTATGATTCAACAGCCATGGCAATTTTACTATCCCTTTGTATTTGCTGAGATGAGATATTTGAGCCTCTTTTTGACTATGGGTACACTCCTTCAGTGGTATTCATGTAAACTCTTTCATCCTCTGTCTATCAAGAAGGGCAATTCTTCTAACACCTTTACTCTGCTCAAAATGTACCAGCAAGGTACCTTTGACCATTTAATAATGAACCTGCCTATATCTTGTTTTGAACTCCTCTCCAGAAACTGAAAACATGTCAAAGTCTTTTATGTATGCTATGAACCACTGTGTATCTTACTTTGCAGTGCCTTTTGCTGAGGAAAAAGCTAAACCGTCACCTTAAAAACCCCTTCTATACTTATGGCGCTTTGTATGAAAAGAGGACATCCATAGAGGATACTTTATGTTGCAGGGGGTGTCTTTTGACATTTTGACAGAGGTCCTTTCCATTTTTGCAATATAAACTAACACTTTGCTCTTAATTCTTTGGAATTAATGATGCCCACTATGAAACTAATCTTGACTAAGGGTGCAAAACTACAGTTGCATTCACCTCTGTTTATCATTCTCTGTCTAAAAAGGGCGCCTCTCCTCTGCTCAGAATATATCAACAAGGCATCTTGGTTCTCTGTTATAGGATCAGACCTCTTTTGGAGAAACTAAACATAATTTTCCTTTTGTCCACTATAGGTACAGTTTGACAGACATTTTCATTTGAATAGGAAAACCAATACTTTTGAATCATAAACACTATCTTTTACCTGGTGTAAAGACTTTTTGCTTTCTTCCTTTGTATCCTTCCACTGCACCTTTCTGACTAATCAGTATTCAACAATATCCAAGGCTTTGGCCATCTGCTCATACATGGAGGAGGCTCTTCATCAGGTAAAGTATCCGAAGGTTGCTTGACAAATCTGTTTGACACAGCTTTTCCGTGGATGTGATGGAAAGTAAACCACTTGAAAAACATCAATACTAGCATCTCTACTTGCAATCATCACTGTGTTTCAGAAGAAACCCTAGCCAAAGTGACACTGTCTCCCTGCACTTCTCTGAGGGTGACTGAAAAATCATTATTTGCTTTAGTCAACTTATGACAAATTACTTGAAAAATAGTCTCTGTGACTATGGAGGTCAGTGCCTTTTGAGAAACCAAGAACTTTCTTTCTGCCTGTGTAATGGCATGTTTTGTTAGCACCTCTTCAATTTGATCTTGTGTCAAGCAGGCTGCTTATGATTGGAATGTTTACTAATGACATGCCTTTCTAAAGTTCAACAATTTATATGATTTGAAAGCTTGAAATGACCTCCTTTATCAGACCAGACTCTTTTTTCCTTTGAGCTAGCATATTTCAAACTTTATTCCTGTTATGATCATCAGTCACATTCATACAACTTGGAGATATTGTTTCACTGTTCAGTAAAAGGAAAACCTGGACTTTTGCAATCTTTAAAGTCAATACTGGCCTGCGCCCTCTGCTTGTGGATGAAGGAGGCGCCCTAACCCTCTGCTTGTAAATGAAGGAGGTTCTGGGCCATGCAAATTTACCAGTTTGCTGAAACAGTGGTGTCCTTTTCTTACTGTGATTTTCATGCTGGAAAGAACTGTAAGGTCCGGATGAGTGACTTCTTTCTTTGCAGCTTCATCTCAGGTTCATGCTACATTTAGAAGCAGTTGTTCTTCTAACTGCAGATTCAAGCACTTCCTCCTGAGATGAAGTTATATTTCCTGTTCTTTGCAGAATCCATAAAACACTGTGAAACACCTAATAGTCAGCTTGAGATTGGGGTTTATGCAGTGCTGAGACTTAGGGATATAAGTGGCGCGACTTAGAGCTGTTTGTCAATTTCATTTGCAGAATGGGAGGTCAGTTACGGTTGGTCTCTAACAGATGGAGGTTTTTTGGCTTTTTGATGATCGCCAAGGGTAAAATGTCTTAAAGCGCCACTTCCTAACATAAGGGAAACTTTTGAAACAGATTTGGATTTTCCTTTTAAAGCTGATGGGCAGACCAGTAGGGATGAAGCTAGATAGGATAGTGATAAGGAGTTTTGACTTTGACATGGGCGGACTGAAAAGTAGAAGGGCGAAAAAAGTTTTATGAGGGTTTTCTAGATGACAGATTGACATATGGAATTCAGCTTCTAGAGAACTCAGCTGTGGATATAGTCATCACTAACATGTAAAAAATACTGATGGCTAACAGTTACGTATCTGCCCCAAATAGTTAACTGTTAATCATTATTTCGCATGTGAACGCATGGAGTTGACATTTATTACCACGGTTACTTAATGCATATGCCGGCGGTTTGGATGGAGTGGTCATGTGACCATACCTCCAACATGTATGATAACCGTTAGTAGTTTCCTTTAACTTTGGGCAGAGTCCGACATTTTCGGCGGATTTGGACAATTTGGCGTTGTTAACTGCAATTGCTCCACATTTAGTGGAGGTTTTCAAGGGACATTGGGCAAAAAGTTTGTTTTTGCCATAACTTTCTCAATTTTCGACCAAATTGGATGAAATTTTAGTCAATTTTGGGTCTCTTCGACATCCTGAGCACTTTGGGATAGGTTTCAGGTCGAATGGAGGTGATATTAAACATCTATTTCTTTAGGGAAGATGAAGGATCCATCAGGGCCACCATGAGACAAATTCAGTTTGAGGCCTAACCAGGGGAGTTAGAGTCCTTTTCCAGAGTTCCAATAGGATAAATTTGGATAATTCAGATGTTCTAAATCTGATGAAATGGTTTTTAGAGCCTGTAGAGAGCATTAGAAAGACAAAAATCTTCATTTAAGTTCCAAAGGCCATTTTTTCCTGCTTTTGCCAGCAGCAGTGTAGGGCCTAGCCAGGGGAGCTAGAGACCATTTGCAGTTAACCAATGGTCATTATTGACTAAAAATTTGATTCTAAATCTAATGAAATATGTTTCAGAAAGTTTGGATAAATTTTAGAGGTTGAAAACTCAGCAGAGAGGTTTTCTTTGACCCTTGTGCCAAGGGGTGCCGATAGTGTATAGAGGTGAAACTGTAGCAGTCGGAGGCCGTTTCTAATGAAAAAATAGTAGAAATTGGTTATTTTGGACATTTCGGAACCAATGAAAGTGTTTTAAGAACATTGTGAAAACTTCTACAACTCAAGAAGCTGATTTGAAGTTTTGGGCAACCCTGGGAAAACTGTGGAGGATAGCCTATTTTGGGGATGCTATGCTTGATTTAAGAAATTTATCAGTTGAAATTTGGTGTTTGATGTTTTTTGGATAAAAAAGTAGTGGTTTCAGTGATTTAACCAGAATTCTGAGGGAGTTTGTGCCATTTAGAAGCTGAGAGAAGCTTAGTGGACCGACAGAAGGAAATGTGTTAACAGGAGCCTAAAGCTGTTTGCAGAATTTGGATAGCCATTAGAGGGATGTTAAATGGTATTCTCAGCCCTTTGAAACATTTTTTATTCATTGGTGTTAAGCATGAAACTTTTAAAATAACAATTACTTTAATCCCAAAGAGTTGAGTCTAGTTGACAAGACTCAAAGGAGACATAGCCCACGATATTTTGGGTGAACTCCTGTATTATATTGATGTTGTGTTTAATGGTTTTATTGCTGAACTATGTTTCTGTTATAAATGTTAAATTACAGAAAGAAAAAAAAAACTTAAGACAGATAAACAGTAAAAATTCATACACCATTTTCAAGTAAATAATTCTGCAAAATTGTCAAGTACAAGCTAGATCAGTTAATTTAAATTGAGTGGTAGGTTCTTGAAATACATAAAAGTTATCCAGACCATTTTTAGATCACTCACGGGTGAAATATATCTGAATCACCATTAAGAACTTGGAAAAAATCTCCTTAAGGCATATTCTAGAGATACCTGAAGTCATATCGATGCCTTCATGCTACTCTTTAAAAATTCATCACAATTCTGTAATTTAAATTTATTTACCTTGAACCATGACTCCCCTGATATTTGGATCTCAGTAGCTTGTGAAATTGTGTCAAGAGACACAAAAAAATTCAAAATGCCCACTTTCGACCCTGTGCCTGTAAAATTGACAGCAAAATCCTTTGAAACTTGTGCATGGTATCCCTGCAATTTTTGTCAAAATCGAAGGCAACCCACACTAGAAAGTGCTTGTGAAAAGGTGGGGTCTTCCTCAAGCAGCCTCATGATAACTACTGAGCTATGATAACTTCAAGAAAACAAATGAAAAAATTATAATAAAACACACGGTACTCTATGCTATCCAGTGTACAACTGATTAAGGAACACATCACACAACCATTTAGAAAAAAGAAAAAAAAAAGACACAATAAGACAAAGGAGAAAAAAAAATCAAACAGTGATGAAATCCTAAAGGTAAAGAGAAGGGGCATTGAAGCTCTTATTTTTCTATATGACAGAGAAAAGACACCGAGAAAGGAGGCAAAAAAAAAAAATAGAAAATGCTAAGATCCAAACA
Source organism: Pinus albicaulis (assembly GCA_034641835.2). NCBI lineage: Eukaryota > Viridiplantae > Streptophyta > Pinopsida > Pinales > Pinaceae > Pinus > Pinus albicaulis. The sequence goes on from CM076581.1 coordinate 1,321,090,870, forward strand.
GTGGGAATGGAAGCACACTTCAAATGATGGCTATAGACTCTAAATACAAATTGGAATCATATATAGCCAAGAGTTTGGACTTAATTTGAATAAACCAGATACAAGATAGTGGCCTGGTGATGGAAAAACAATGTATAAATATAATACAAGAGACAAACAATATAGCTTGAAATACAATATTAGCAAAATATAGAAACCATATATAAAAATTGTCACGAGTCACAGAGATTACAAGGAAGTTGTCAAATGTCTGATTCTCAGTCATGTCACTCTAGGCAGAAGTTCCAGCAAAATCAGAATAATATGGATAAAGGAAATACATGTCTAACAATCAAAATTAGATTTCAGAATCCACTCAAGGTAGAAAAAGTTATATATCTCCAATTTTTCTTTGGAATTGAACTGTTCAGATATAAACACCATGAAACTGAAAGAAAAATACATTTCATGAATTTTGGAAAGCTGGCAGTTATTATATCCAAGATGCCCAAAAGAAATCCTTACCTGGTTTGATCTTATACTTTTGATTGGCATCTGGATTTCAACTTAGAATAACTGAATAAATCTTGAACAACACAGTAGAGTTTGCTATCTAAATATATTTCACTATACTGATATTATACGCTTCACATTTCATAAACATTGTGCCACAGTTCTATTACTCATGAATCACAACGATAACATTGATTACCTATCCATAAAAAAAAGGTTAGAAACAAGCACTCCTCAGCTGAAGCTCTCACAATCTAAAAAATGTTCGAGCCTCTAAGTCTTCCAAGACTCACAAGTTCAGATTAAGGCTTTTCTTATTATAAAAATTCTCTTAGGAAATTAGTAGTAGTCTGTCGGCCCAAAAGCAATCACATGTCATGAAAAGAGGGTGCATGGCAGTTTGCCTTGGTCATGTGTGGTTGAGATCACCCAAAATTTCCCAGCCTATCAGGGAGCTATAAACTCCCTGACAAGCCAGGAACCTTTGGTGGTTTCTGATCACCAGAGGATACTAAGAAACACCATTGGAAATGACTCAGTACTATCTATAAGCTCCTAGAGAATTCCTTAAGCTCTAGAAACCACCCACCAATTCCAGAACATTTCCACTACAAGGAAAAGACCCTCTAGCGGAGGTTATAAAGGAGGTTTTTAGTGTTATGAAATTGGCCAAAATTGTCAAAAAAACATTTACTACCACATCCGTTTCTGGTAACGGAGGTTTTGGTAGAGCTTTTAATGGAAATTCAACACAACTAAAAAAAAAGGGCAGCCGGAGGTTATTACGGATGCTTTTTCATTGGTGCTCTTATTAGGTTTTAACGCACCGATGTGTATCAATAGATAGCACACTGGGGCAGTCGAAGGAGAATGCACTAGGCCGTTAAGGAAAATAACATCACCGGGCCTGGTGTTGGTGATACAGCGCACAGGGCCATTCTAATTGGTCTTGGGATTTGAGCGGTGCCCATAGGTCGTATCAACGCACCAGTGCACATGCTTATATAAACGCCCCAGTGCATCGTATCACATAAATGCACCGAGTTTTACAATTGGTATCGATATTCATGCGGTGAAAATATGTCATACAAATGCGCCGACGCTTATCGACACATAAACACCCCGGTGTGTACTATCACAAAAATGCACCAAGATTTGTAATTGGTATTGGTATTCGTGCGGTGCCTATTGGTCATCCAAATGCACCGGTGTGTATAGATAGAAAAAACGCCCTAGTGCATAGTATCACACAGACGCACCAAAATTTATAATTGTTATCGGTATTCGTGCGGTGCTCATAGGCAGTAAAACGACACCGGTGCGTATATATACATAAACGCATCGGAGCGCCGTACTGCACAAATGCCTCGATATTTTTAACTAGTTTTGGTATTTTTGTGGTCTCGATAGGTAGTAAAAATGCACCGGTGCGCTTAATAATACAAGTGCACTAGTTTTCATTTTGTATTTTTTAGAAACATCGACCTGTGGTAGTGCAATTATTGTGATTGTTTTAAATTCATTATTCATCAAAAGTCAACACATATTATAACAATATTCATATTAATTAATTTTTTATTAATGGATCTGAATGTGATGTTTAGATTAATTTGTTATATCGTATCATAGTTATTGTGGTTTTTTAAAATTCATTATTCATTAGAATTCGACACATATATATGTTATAACAATATTCATATGAATTAAATTTTTATTACTGCATTTGAGAACGACAATGGAGAACACAATAGTGACAATAGAGAATGCAATAGAATAAATTAAAACGTTTTTTATTATATATATATATATATATATATATATATATATATATATATATATATATATATATATATATAAAAGACATTCTTTGTCATACAAAATGGGACAATTATTGGTATCCATTTATCTTTCAATTGGGACACTATGTCCATTACATTAAAGAAAATGTCTGTTTTCACAAACATTTTTCCAAAAATAGTACAATGCCTTGCTTTTATATCCAAACATAGTGATCATCATTCTTTGCTTGAACTGTTATCACTGCTAGAGCTACTTCCATGAATTGGGTTATTTTCAAAAATGTTTTTTTCATGATGTTGATTTTTTTCTTCTTCTTCACCTTCTTCCATCTACAAACATAAAAATGTAATGTAATGAGTGTATATACATTGGTGAGAATAATGAAAATTTCAATATTAATAATATCAATTTAAATCGAAAAGAAATGACGTACCAATGCAACAATTGACTCATAAACTATACACATTCTTTCAAAACCACGTAACATGCCATCTTTCAACATTTGATCTGTTGGCGCAGTGCCATACTTTGTTTCCCGCAAGTTTCATACCCCAGAAGAAATCATATATTTAATATAAAAGATTTATTTTTTCTATTAATTATAGACGGAGCTAAGTAAAACAAGATCGATAGATACTTACAAATTCCACTATTAAGTTCTGATATGCCAACATATACGCACAACCCATATTTAAACCAATTTCATTCAATTCGTCTGATGGTTTTTCTTTGTATGTTAGCACCTATTTAGAGACATTCAATGATGATTTTTGTAAAACAAATTAAAAATACAAAAATGAAATCTAGTTAAGTTGTTATAAGGAAGTAAAAATTACTCACAAACTTAGATATCAATCCTTTTCTTCCTTGTCGTCCTGTTTTATGTGCTGAATGGGTTCCATTTTCTTTTCTTTTCTGCAAGAAAATACTTGAAAATTACTATTTAATGCTAAATTTTTTATTTATTTTACCTAATGATCAAAAAATTCAATGATTACATATTACATTTGAAGCACGTTGTTGTTGAGATGGCTCCTCCCGCGATGCAATTTTGTCCATTTTTTTTACAATCTCCTTGTACACCTTTTTGGACATTCCTACTGGCATATTTATGATATCATCTCGTTCATCTTTTGAGATTTTCATAATCTTCCTGAAAATGTAACATGACAATAAAATATTTAATTTTTATATTGATATATGAAAAGTAAATATAACAAAAGTGATATTTATAAATAATTCTAGACAAACATCTAAAGGAATATTACTTTTTCATTCCTTCTTTTTTGTTGTTGTATGTTTTTACTATTAAAAGTCTGACATGTATCATTGACCAATTATCTGGAAACTCTTCTTGTAGTTTACATAAAATCTGGTTCTTGGAATCATTGGATTGGTTTTTGTATTGTAAGTGGAAAGAACGTCTATACATTTGTTCCACTAGATCCCTCAAACATTTGTAAAAATTTTTCCCCCTTTTGTTAACCTCCAACACCGCTCTAGGTGAGCTAAGGAGAAATTCATTTTCATTTGCATGTTCTATTGCTTTTCTTTTCTTAGAACAACATTCCTTTTCTGAGTTATTGGTCCCTGTAGAACATTAAAGAGAGGTGAATTAATAGACTTTTTCACACATGTTATCTAATAATTTTAATTATATTATTAATGAAAACTAAAAAAAGAAACTCATATTGGATCGATAGTATTTTTCATTCACCTGATTCATCCTTTTGCAATTTTTCCATCAAGCTTATACATTCTTCTGGTCCTAGATCAGAAATAATCTTATCGAGCTTTGTCATTTTGTGGCTCTGCATAATACACATTAAGAAATACATATTATTTAAACTTACATATAGTTCAAAAATAATTTTTTTTGTAAAAAATTTACAAAGAACTTGCCTTTTTTGCTTTTCTTGATGTGCTATCAGTATTTTTGTTACTTGAACTCTTTTCAGTCATTTCTTTAACAATATCAAACTTGTATCATATCATTTAATAATATATTTTAAAATAAACTGTCAACTTCTCAATTAAAAAAAAAAAATCTCAAAAAACCAGTGTGCCATTCATGGTGAACGCACCGACGTCGGTGCATGTATGTCTTTCCCACGCACCGCAAAAACTGTATAATACACTGTACAGTGCTTTATGTCAACAAGAAGCCCCTGTGTGTTACATGTCAATGACCGCACCGGTTAACCATCATAAAAATAATAAAAATCATCTAGTGTTAGTTTTTTTAGCATAAATCGGTGCTATATTTTACATATGGCGCACCATTAAAAAAATCTTATTTTTTCACATTACTTATCTGGTGCTCTTGTAAACAACAGAGCACCAGTGTGCTACCTTACAAAGGGTGCACCAGTAAAAAAATCTATTTTTTTTTAAATCATTCCAAGGCCCACATAGATTAGGATACGACTATGCTAATCGTCCCGTTGGTTGCATGTCTTAGGTCTATATTTAGCAATACAAACCCTATAAATCTAAATTGAAAAGTCCTAATTCTGAATCACAGAAAGAAGAAGAAGAAAGGGGAGAGACAAAAAGAAAGTAAGGTTTGTATTTTTTGAAAGTTTTTTTTTTTTTTTTTTCGAAACTGAACATTCGCGGTGCGTCATAATGAAATAACACACCGGATGCATATTTTTCTAATTTTTTATGACAGTACTTTCATGGTGTGCTGTGATAACAGAGCGCCCTGATGCACTCTTTTAGACAGAATGCACCGATTATTTATTTATTTATTTATGTAAGGGCCGACATGGATTGGGATCCGACTATGTAGGTCAACCCGTTTGTTGGATGTCTTAGGTTTATATTTAGCAATATAAACCCTATAAACATAAATTGAAAAGCCCTAAATCTGAAATCACAGAAAGTGGGAGAAGACAGGGCATTAAAAAAAATAATGTAGGGTATGTTTGTAAAATGGTTTTTTTCAAAACAACACATTGTGCGATGCACCATAATGTAATAGTGCACTGGTGCCATATGTTACATATGGCGCACTGATAAAAAAATAATTTTTTTAAAAAAAAATTTATCACTGTACTTGCGCAGTGTGCTTGTATAACAGAGTGCACCAGTACGCCATGTTACAAAGGGGGCACCGACGAAAAAATTGTCTTTTTAAAGATTGACGTAAGGGCTGACATGGATTGAGATCTAACTATGCAGATCCTCCTGTTGGTTGCATGTATTAGGCTTATATTTAGTAATACAAACCCTATAAATATAAATTGAAAAACCCTAATTCTGAAATCACAACAAGTGGGAGAAGAAAGGGCAGAAACAAAAATAATGTAGGGTATGTTTGTAAAATGGTTTTTTTCCAAAACAACACGTTTTGCGGTGCTCCATAATGTAATAGTGCACCGGTGCCATATGTTACAAATGACGCACTGATAAAAACATATTTATTTTTTATTTTTTATCATTGTACTTCAACGGTGTGCTAGTATAACCAAGCGCACCGATGCGCAATGTTACGCAGGGTGCACCGACGAAAAAAAATCTGTATTTTTTTTTAAGATTGACGCAAGGGCCAACATGGATTGGGATCCGACTATGCAAGTAGTCCCATGGATTGGATTTCTTATGATTACAGAAACCCTATAAATCTAAATTGAAAAGAAAGAGGGAGAAAAAATGGCAGAAACAAAAAGAATCTAGGGTTTTGTTTCTAAAAATTGGTTTTTTTTAAAATTTTTGTTTCTCAAAACTGCAGAAAAGGTAAAAAACTGCAGAAACAAAAAGTTAAAAAAGCAATAAGATTTGATTTTTTATTTTACTCCATAAAAAACTAGAGAAAAAATAAAATAAAATAATAGAGTTTGATTTCTTATTTCACTGCATAAAAAAACTACAGAAAAAAGTACAAAAAAACAATAGAATTTACTCACGTCGTTTAAAATTTTATGGTACAAGGTTTATATTACCAGAGGTTTGGAATTCAGATTGTCTGAATACTTCTGTTCCAATGTATTTCCCTACTCCACAGTGCTCCCGTGCTCTGTTTGGTCCAGGTATGTATCCTGCAAATCTTTGGCTGAAATTTTTGCAAAAATAGTGAAATAATGAAAAGTGTTTAGTATTTAAAAAAATGTTTTATGAAATTAGATTTTCGAAAATATTTTGCTGCCCAATTTTCTATTTACCATTTTTTTTTTCACTTAAAGAAAATAGGGTTGCACTTTTTTTATTGTGGTTATTCGTTTACCGGTGCATCGTTTAATTTAACCGCACCGGTGCTACTTGTTACAAAAGCGCACCGGTGTGCAAAATAAAGAACTGGCCGGTGTGGTTATCTGAACAGTACACACTGGAATTACATTTAGGTTTGTGCACCAAATTTTATTATTTTTTTGCTCAAATTTAGGGAGAAAATATCATATATTATATGAAATGGACAATTCTTCAAAATCCAGCTTGTTCCATAATATTTCTCAAAGTCCATCGTGAAGTTCACCCTATCCATGTCGAGACGTCATATTAAATTCATATTTGTTTTATTTTTTCACTATCTAATTGAATTTATGTATGTTTTTTATCCATTTAGTCAATCATGCACAACTTAATTAAATTTATAATGTATACAAATTTTCATGTTCATGCAGATTCATCATTGAGTTCAGATGCACAAAATTATATTCAAAGTACTATTCCAAAACATTGAAAGTTCTTATCAGGAGCTGCATACCGCAAGACGCATTTGGTAGATGAAAATGGACAGCCGCTTCACCCTACCAATTGTAACAAGATTGCATCTTCTAGCCACAATCCCGGGACAATGATGGTAATTATAATTATAATTGTTTGGTATATATATTAATTAATATGTAATTATTTCAACGTCAAACCAATTTATAATCATGCAATATTGTCAACGTGGTTACTAATTGATATCATAATATTTTTTACTAATCATGTTCATTTTTTTTTTTAATTATTAGGATTTTAGTGATGATGAACGACGTACCTACCATCTTCCGTTGCACCCCACGACAATGTCAAATCGAGAGAAGACTGAATTAAGAGAAAAAATCAGAGAGGAACGATACCAAGAATGGTTGAATCAACCACCGATTCAATTCCCGCTATTTCCAGATTCACCAATTAGGAATGACTACAACAATAGTAGTTCTTCACAAGCTGGCAATGGAGACAATCAAATAGAGGTTGGTATGGATGATTACTTAAGGGATACAAATTCCATGCAGACAATGTTGTTAGATGCATTCCAAAATGATGATCAGCTAGGGGATGATGCTCATATCGCTGACGCCTTTTTCAAAAGCCTTAAATTTGCTTCCACCACCCCTCTCTTTGGACCCGACGGTCAGTCAAAGTCTACCCAGTTGGTGACAATGATGTTACTGTAAAACTTGAAAGCAAAGTTTGGCTTGTCGAATGCATGTTTCTTGGAACTTTTGAGGTAAGTTACCATAAAGTACTTCCCTTATATATAAATTTGAAATATAATCAACACACTGCAATGAACATTATAAATGTTAAATTTTATGAACGTTAATAATTATATCGACATTGATGTACATTTATTAATATAGTTTTCCATGATCACCAACTATAGGTTATTCAAAGATAAGGTTCTTCCGAGTGATAATGTCTTGCCCAGTAGTTGCGAAGAGGCAAAAAAATTGTTGAAATGTTCAGTGTTGAGTACATACCATATCATGCATGTAAAAATGATTGTATTCTATATAGAGGAGAATATGCAAACAAAGAGATGTGTCCGAAATGTTGGCATAATAGGTATGATAAATAAAAAAAGAAGGGTAAATCACGTACTGGTCCTCCTTTTAAAATATTGAGGCACATGCCTATAATCCCAAGGATTCAAAGGCTCTTTTGTTGCAAATAATTAGCTATGTTTCAGGGATGGCATGCCTCACACAGAAGTGAGTTGGGAGTTATGTGAATACCAACTAATTCTATAGCCATGAAGCATATAGAGGATACATGGCCCAAAAAATTCAAGAATGAAGTACAAAGTCTACGACTTAGCATATCCATGGATGGCATCAACCCATATTCCCTCCAGAACACCAACTATTTTGTTTGGCCTGTAGTAGTGATCAATAAAAATATCCCCCCATGGTTGTCCATGAAGAATGAACATCTTATGTTGGCTCTCATAGTCCCTCGTAGAAGAAAAGTTAAGAATATGGATGTATACTTACAACCACTGGTAGATGAATTGAAGGAATTATGGGATGGAATAAATGTATACGATGTATCAAGACCCATCGCAGCAGAGAGGAGGTTTACATTGTATGGCATATGTTCTTACACGACACATGATTATTCAGGATTAGGAGTTTTCTCTGGTAAATTACATGTTTAATTTATTGATTTGTTTATATATAATGTAACAATATTCTTTCACATATTAGTTATTTAATTCATTGTAATATTATTTGTTTTGATCTTCATGATATTCTTTAACGTGCCATGCATATTAATTAATGTATACAAATATAATCTCGCAGGTCTTGTAACAAAAGTGTATTTTGGATGTAAATGTTGTGGACCTTCTCTGAAAGCTAGATGGTCCAAGTACCTATGAAAGCCAGTGTATGATTGCTCCAGGATATTCCTATTAGAACAACACCCTTATAGAAGAGCAACATCCACTTTAAATGGTAAAAGAGAAAGAACCCAAAGGCCTCCAATAATGACACCAACTGAATGGCTTAGAGCATATGAGAGAGAGAAGGAGAAGGAGTTCACAAAAATGTTCGATTCAAATGGGGAGCCTAAGTTCGATGATCCAAATTTCTTCAACACCTATGTTGAGAAATTGCCCATTGGGATGAAAAGGAAATCTATCTTTTATGACCTCCCATATTGGGAGCATCTTAATATTTCCCACTTATTAGATCCCATGCATATATTTAAAAATGTTTCATCTTCTTTATGGAGGTACATATCATCGAAAAAAAGTGACACATTGGCAGTTAGGAAAGATCTTATTACTTCAAAAACTAAAAGAAATATTGGCAAAGACGATTATAAATTATGGGATCAGAGGCAGGTGCTGGTCCCTCGAATTCATGGTTTTTCAAAGAAGGTGATGTCCCATGGATTTAAAAAAAAGATGTTATATATTTGGTAAAGGAAGTTATAATGGATGTGAGGGTGCCAACTTCATATTGGTCTTCACTACGACGCTGCTTCACTGCGGATGACCATTTGTCGGGGTTGAAATTGCATGACCATTTGAATATTCTAAGAGTACGTATAATGTCAAAAGCAAGATTTTATTATTTGTTATATTAATAAATTTTATCGCATGCGGTGATCATAAAACATAACTAATTTTGTATATTATTGCACATTTTTATAACTTTGCAGTGTCATTATCCTTTGTTTGTGTGTGGGTGTGTGAAACATGAATTCCCTCAAGACCTAGGACGTGCCATATCTAAATTATCTGCATTTGTACGTTGGATCACGTCAAAGGAGATTCATGTGGCTAACATTCCACGATGGCGTCAAGAGATAGTTGAGATTGTTTGTATGTTTGAGAAGGAACTGCTGACAAGTTTCATGGACTTATAGGTTCATCTTCTAATCCACCTGGTAGATGAGGTTGAATTATTTGGGGTTGTTTCTTGTCGTTGGATGTTCTTCTTAGAGAGGTACATGAAGAAATTGAAATTTTTTGTTCGAAAAAGGGTAAAACCCGAGGGGTCTATGGAAGAGGGGTACATATCGTATGAGTCTTTCAACTATGCCAGTGAGTACATCAAGAAGATCGACAACAGACCAGGTGTGGTGATTTTGGGTGATGAATTGGATGAAGACAAAAGAGAAGGAGAGTTGCTCCAAACAAGTGGAAAAAATTGCTTATTAAAGAGTAAGCGACTTATAATTTTTCAAATTTACAAAAAGTAATTAATATTCATGTTGAACTTCGATATAATGTATATTTTTATCTATAAGTACTATATAATGTTGGTTTGATTTCAGCAGCGAATGCAGAAATTGAAGCAATCAATAAATTCATTCTTTACAATTCTGAAGCGATACAACCGTGGGTTGCATTGTACGAACAAAAAAGAATGAAATGGGATAGTGACAGGAAAGAATTTAAACGGTTGAATGGTAGAAGTGTGCCTTATCCCGATCATTTAACAGAAAATATGCCAAAAATATGCCCCAACAGTTGGGTTGCTGACCAAGTTAGAGAGAAATACGGTGCTACCGGTCGTTACCCGCGCGCTGAAGAGGATGTGCTAAATGTAGGGATTGGGTGCAACAACTCAGTAATAATTTATATGTAAATTTGAAACTTATATTAAGACATCTACATTTCAAATTTTAATTGTTGGATTATTATTTATAAGACACATGACACTTATATGATTTTTAAACTTTTTTATAACAGGTGCATTTGTTCCCATCTATGTGGGCATAAATGCTGATGATGGAAACATCACACAAGACTGTGGAGTGGAAGTCGAGTTTGATCAATCTATTTGATCTAGCCACCGTGGTCAACAACTAGTAAGAGGGACGTTAGGTTACATTGGAAAGATATAAGAGATCATTGAAGTGGATTTTTCTTCTTTCCAATGTGTTATTTTTAGGTGCAAGTGGTGGGACACCTTTGATCAGAATAATGTAAAGGAAGATCGCGATAGTAGGATGATATGTATCAACTCTAGAAAGATGTGGGATGAAGCTAAGGCGCCCTATGTTTTCCCTAAAAACTGCAACTAGGTGTTTTTCTACCCAAATGTGTTGGATAGGGATTGGTGGTTCGTATTGACACATGACCCTAGATCAAAACATATTTTTGAGAAAAATAGTATTATCATGCCATGCAAGCTAGAAGATAATGAGGGTGATCATGAGAACTAAAAGTGATATGGTACAATATGTGTTATTTCATCAATATTTATACTTTTTAAGATGAGTTTTTCGAAATATTAATGTAGTATGTATTTTGAATTAATTCGTAATTTTCATTGTGTTAATGTTAAAATCAATAATTCACTTGATAATTTGGTATTATGTACTTGATCTCAAAAGCAATGGCGTACTATATAAATTAATTCTTTTTTTGTATCTAAGATCATAATAAAATCATGATAATTTAAATTAAGTATAGGAATTTATTTGCATTATTTTCTAAATTTCCTTATGTTACAATAAATCATATTATTCTATATTTATTATTTTACAATTATTTAAAATTTACAAATTTACAAATTTAAAAATTTTAATAAATTTATTTCACATTAATACAATTAAAATTTTACAAAAATTTTACATACAATTACAATTATAATTATAACTAGAATTAGAATTATTAGAATTACAATTACAATTATACAATTTCATGTACAATAACAATTTTAGAATTTTACATATATACAATTACAAATTTAGAAATTAAAAAATTGCAATTACAATTACAATTTTAGAAATTTACATATATATCATTACAATTACAATTTTAGAATTTTAAATACAATTAGAAATACAAATATTACAAATTTACAATATCATTATCATTTGGTATTTATAAATTAATTAATAAACATCATGTTCATGATAAGCATCGTACAAACATCATATTTGACTAAAAAACACATTCAAAATCGCTGACTGCATCATCGTGATCATGATCATCTAACAAAACACAATTAACATTATATATTAATATCATCAGTACAACACAAACATCAAACATACATCTCAGGCTCCGTGCGTTAATGCCCTAGTTTCATGCTTAAATGACATCATCCATGTTGTCTCTGGGCCTATCTATCAGAGCATTGGGCCTCTCTTTTGCTGCCTGGAGTATTGTTGTTTTATGTAAATCCAGGATGGACGATCACATACACATCTATCTGCAAACTGCACATTAAATGAAAATATCTAAAATGACCTAACAACATACACATAGTGATGATCACCAACATGTAAATTAAGTACAATTGCAAAATGAACATAAAATACATGGACCATATATATATGTATATGTATATGTATATGTATATGTATATGTATATGTATATGTATTTATATATATATATATATATATATATATATATATATATATATATATATATATATATATATATATATATAACTGAATAATGTTAAAAATATACAACTATAATATAAATGTCATGGATTAGCCGATGATCGAGCCTCATCTCCATGGTGACTGCTGGTAGATGCTACTGGAGGCTCATGAAAATCTGGCACGGCGGGAGGCCGTGAACGATCATGAGATGTCAATGGTACACCACGCCTCGCAGACTGTCCAATGATGTGCTACGGCTCACTTGTAACGTGCGAAAGTCCTCGTCAGTCGCGTAAAAGCTGTCGTAACTCCTATGACATGCCACATCAGGCTGTGCATGTCACGTGGCATGCCTCTCCACATCTGTAAGAGCCTATCATCGGCCTCTATATCTCTGAAATCAGCGGGGCGGATGCCCGCCTCAACAAAAAATGCAATGAGTTGTGTTATTGCCTAAATCTACCTCAGGTTGAAAGAAGGCAGAGTTCAGGGTAACATCAAACCACGCTCAGTCTGGTAGCTAGCCCTACCAGAACAGGAGAGGGCTCTCTTCGGGTCAATCTCAGCAAAAATAATCAATGAAGCTTGAGATGACTTAAGATAAAGGCTGATTTTAGGCTAGGTATATAAGTAAAAGATTTTGATTTTGATTTTGAGGGTTTTGTTGGAATCAAAGGGAAAGGTAGTTTTGGGTTCGGGGATGAGGCCTAGTTTTTGCAGAGTTCTGAATGGGGCAAGGAAGGCAATTATTTTGATGCTTTGAATTGAATGAATGGATAGTTCAGACTGGGGAGGAGCTGAAGAGGGTAAGAGGCTTTCAAGAATCCTCTTCAAACAGTTGAAAACATGGAAAATTAAACAAAACTGAAGGCAGAGCAAAGCAATCTAATGAATTCCACCTTTATCACTTATTTGTTCAATTTAAGAAGAAAGGAGAAGGGAAATGATACACATAAAACATCAGTGAACTTAAAATCACATAGAGAAACACACCATCAAAACACAGAGCCACATGGATCCCAAAGAGTGCTGCAAACCCTGGTCTATTCCTTTGCCAAAATTGCAGAGATGAAATGTACAATGAAGTGCCAAGCAATCCCAAGTGTCCAACCCTGAAAATGACTGATGAATTACATGATATAGACAAGCCTAACTCATCCCCATGCCTCTAGGGGTTGAGCTCACCATTCTAGGAGCTATTTCAACCATATCTAAACTAAGAACTGGAAAATAGGCAATGAAACAACTTGCCTCTATATGATAGGAAACTGATTCATTCACTTACATTTCACTTTTTGGTGAATGAATCTACTTGGATGAGTAAAAATGTGCCAAAATTACATCATAGTCATGAAATTACATCAATTTACATCAAGATTTACATGAAAAATTCAAACTGGCCAAAACTAGGCGAAAATCGGAGCTGCTAAGTGAAAAATAGGCCAAATTTCCCAATGCGATGCGCCTGAAATCTCTATGCATAACACAAATTTGAGGCTGATTTTGAGGGCCTTCCCAAAGTCCAAATTGAGCGCAGGATAGCTTGTTGGAAATACCTGCCTGTCTACTTTCGAACCCAAGTAGAATTTTTGGATTTGGTTGCCATTTTCCCCTCCAAAAATCAAATCTCCCAACACTGCTTCCTGTGTGTCCAAAAAGTGGCAGAAAGGTCATTTTTAGGGTGTTTTTGACCCTTCAGGCAACCCAAAACTTGTCCAAATCCTTAGGTAATGGGTAGGAATGCATAAATTTTGATGAAAAATCCATAAATGCAAATTTTTCCTCAAAAGGAGCTGCCAATTATAAGCGCGCGCCAAGTGGCACTACGTGTCGGGCAGGAAAATCTGTGTTTAGGCCAAAAAATTTAAAATTGACAAAATTTTTCCCAAATTTCTTGAAATTTGGGCTGAATTTCCACCATCAAGCACTATGCTGGGCCAAAGAAGCTTCAGCCAAAATTTGGAGTCTATCATGCCTTTTGCGATGTTTTAGTGCCCTACTTAGCCTTGCCTTCAGGATTTTGATCCTCGCTTTGCAAACATGATTTCATGCCCAATAATGGTTCTTCATGTGCCTGAGCATGTTCTTTTCCTTGTTGGCCTTCTCCAACAGCTTCTCAAGATGAATATTTACCCTCTCAAGCCAAGTCTCTCTATTAGCCTCAATCTCCCGCTCAATGGGTGTCATCTCGGTTTGGCTTCTTTGGGCAACTTGCCGGTTCTCACGGATGTTTTGCAACTCCATGATTGTTTGCTGATCTTAAAACTGTTTGTTCCGCTGCTCCAAGTAGTTTATAATCCATTGGGCTCTCTGCAACTTGACGGTCAAAGTATCTATCTCCGCCTTCTGCTCCTAAATGGTCTCTCTCAACTTTGAGCTTGGAGAGCTCAAATCCTCATCAATCAATATGAAATCAGTATCCTGGCCTCCTAAAGGGCCCTCATCCTGCATAGGCCTCTTACCTCTGTCCTGTATCTGTACTGTTGATGACGGCAACGAGACCCCTTCCACCCCAGGTGGAGATAGTACTCGTCGGGCTGTTGCAAATAATACTCTGGTGCCTCTCTGATAAGTAAAAAACACTGGCACACTGATAGGCTCTGTCTCATGACCTTCAGGCTGATGTGAAGGTTCACCTGGCTCATGAAAAACCTACGGAGGAACCTGAGGAGCTGTGAAGAAATCATGGGAAATGAAATCCTCCCATGAAATACCCCGCCATCCAAGCTGATGTACAACCACGATCTTGATGAGTGCATAGTGATAAATACTGTTGTACTGCTGCTCGGGAGTTTTCTTCTGCACAAGAGTGGTAATCCTCTCGATATTCCGGCACATTAAATAAGGAATGTTCATCATCCTCACTCTGGTGAAATGCATCAATAACCTGATGTGGTAGGCATAGAGGCGTGAAAACCGGCCCTCACAACTGAAATATATGATAATGAGTTTCATCAGAGGCGCATAGGATTCCTTTAGGAACCGGAATGGGAATACTCTGCTGAGCTGTCTCACAAAGCTAGGCCTGATGTATGGTTCATAATGCACTCTATCCACCTGTTGTCTTTTGTTCCACTGTTCACCCACATTCGGTATTCTGGTTGCTTGAGAAATGGTTTCCGGTGTCAAAGTGATATTTACACCAGCAAGAGTTACCTGACCATCATGTAAATGCAATATAAAAAAACAAGCTAACTCCTGATGATGATGAATCCTAGCAATCATCTCACAATACTGATAGCATTACTGCTCTCGAAAACATGCCATGGCAAGTGGGCAAGCCTGCAATTGAGTCAATGAGGTGGGCTCTTCTCTCACATGTTTGCCACCTTTACAAGGCCTTCTAGGTGCATGTAGCTCAGTGGTAGAATCACTATCTCTGTCATATGATGTATCAGTGTCTGTCTCCATGATGTCCATACAAGGTATATGTTGGCTTGTATGAGATGAAAATGAGAATTTGGTGTTTTATTTCAATTGCCAAATATATATCAAAGGGGAGGGACTGTAGGAGAAATAGGACAGTGGGAACAATGGGGTTTAATCAAGTGAAATTTACCTTTTGGAATTTTGACAAATGTAGGGACAATGGACAACCACTTGACTATTTGGGAAAATTGGGGTTTGAGAATTTTTATAAGTGAAATGGGAAAGGGAGAATGAGAGTGAGATGAAATGACTTGGGATAGGGATAATGGAAATGAGATGGTATGAGTGGCTCTAGGGATGTAAGAGGATAGGGGATGGAATTATATTGATAGTATAACAGTGAGAGGGAGGAATAAACAAGTGCAGAATGAAGTATTTGGCACAAAATTACTTTTAAAACACCAATTTTAAAACCCTAAGGAGGTACTTCAAAAAGATGATAGGGTTTATAGTTTTGGCATTCAAACTCTTATATTCCCTTTTCAAACAACACCAAACATTGGTTAATGGAAATTATAAGATCACTTGAACTTACTTGGAGTGAGAAAGACCAAGTCAATTTGAATTTTTGTGAAGCAATGACAAAAATCTAGCAGTCTGTCCTATGTGCCGTGATAGTGGCCCAGTGCGCCGTGACCGTTGTATGCGCCGTGCCAGTTCAAAAATGCAGAGTGGTGAGCGGCCCTATGCGTCGCGCTCAGCCAGTGCACCGCGACCACCGCCCAATGCGCCACGACAGTCAATCTCACCCACAGTCCGCCCTTCAAACATTGTTTCGCCCTCCACGATTTGTCTTGGCTCAATGATGTCTCTTAGTATGCAAATGGATTGTTGAATATGAAAATATCTTATATATATCAAAGAGTTTGATTTTTCATTTGGCAAACCCACTTTCTAATGTTGCAGACTTTGGCACTTTTTAAATATACTCTGTTTCATTTCCTTTGTGCTTTTTGGACTGATGATGAGTTTCTTGTCTGTCTTTACAGGGATAGCAGGGATGGGATTTTGGCAAAGGTGACCAGGGCTGTGCATGGAGTACTTTACAACTGAAGAAACTTTGAAAATTACATTGCATTTATTACAAAAGACGAAATAGATGATTTTACTTCAAAACAAAGTTTTGAAGAAAAATCATTATCAAGCATTATGATGATGAAAATTTTTGCACTGAAACTTTATTTGAAGCTTCCTCATGTGCCTGCTAACATTATTAGACTTTTTGAAGAATAAATTAGTGAAACCCTAGACCTAATGAGACTAAAAAACCCTAAAATGACTCTTTGTCAAACAGGAGGCCAAACATGACTGTAAATGACTTTAAATGATTTTGATGAATAGACACATACCAGTAGGTACAAGACATGAGGGATATGAAATACAAGACCATTCCGTTAGATGATCCATGCTCCTAATGGAATGTAGCTGACTGAACTGAATGAGACACCTAAAATGAAATGCAACAAGATAAATTTGATCTCTGACGGAGGGATGAAGATACCGACTCTAACAAGTTCGTCGACCAACTCCATCTTGTATTTAGCATCACTCAGACGTCGACCACTGGCCGATGCACCAGCAGGAGTAGGTCTCTGATCTGCACCGGCCTCCTGCTGATCCTCGGCAATATCTGGCATCATGCTGTCTGCATCCTCATCAAGATCCACAACTAGATCAGGTGTTGGTGGCAGCATCTCCTCGCCATCATAAGAGCCAATGTCTGCAAAATATATACAAGTACACAACAATAATTAAATGATTTTATTACACAATTTAGTAAAAAAAAGTTAAAGAACATGTTAGAATAAATTTAAATAAAACATTAATATTACCTCTATCATTTGGCGGCTCATCAGCTGTGAAGATGATGTTGGCACACCCTCGCCAATCCAACCCCGCATAAGGACAGGGGACCAAAATGAAGGGATGCTCATCAACACTGGCTAGCAACCCCTATGCATCATCTGATATCCTCGCTGGAAGCAGAGTCTCCTCCCTCTTGGGCATCACCTGCCCCCACATGTGCATACGTGCCTCAGTAATCGACCTACGAGGCTGCCGAAGAAAATAAGGCCTTTTCTGTGGAAACCTCTCAAAAAATAAACAAAAAATCTCTGAAGCAAAAGGGAATTTGACCCTCCCTTGTGCACGAGCACAACATCTATCTAGTGCTGTACAAAACTACAGTAAAAAAATGGCAGACCATCTGAAAAGTTGTGGCTGCTGTAGTAAAGAATCAACATAATATAAAAGCTGGAACCTAATGCATTGCCCGTCACTGGTGTTGTGCAAAATGGTAAAAATTATAAGTGAGAGACACTGGACCTCCTCACGACCAAACGCACCAATACGTAACTGTCCTCCGGAGACCTAAAAATATGAAGGAGACAATATATTTTCTCCAATGTATCTCTGGCAGTAAACTGACTGACTCCCTACCACACAACCAGTTGGAACCTCGAGGAACGAGGGAAAATCCACCCCTCTCCTTGAAAGCCTTGTAATAAAATATACATCCTCCTCAGTGGGTGTGTACCACTAGTTGATACCAACTCAGAAATCCTGTTGCTGGGCGTTCCACCTTCGGATAAGATGTCTCAAAAAACCACTATGGGACTTTAGGGAAGTAGCCTCCTCATAGAACTTGAGGAGGCCTACTTGCCTTAGGAGCCCCTGCGTCGCTACTATAATAGGGCGAGGGTACGCATCTCTCTCCCTCTCTCTTGCCTCCCACAGGAGAACCATGTTATATTGTTCCGCCTGTTGTTGTTGTTGTTGCTCCTCTTCTCTCCTTTCACATCTCTGAATGATTGACATATTAAAAACAATTTTTTAATTAAATGACACATGTATTTACAAATATACGTATATAAATATTTTTTGAAAAATAAATAAAACAATAGTCGGTGTGCCAAAAACACAGTCACTCACCGGTAAGGGTGCCTCCCTCCACAGAGACGCACCGACAACGGTACACATAATGATATAAAAAGCACTAGGAGCAGTGCTCCAGAAAATATTTTAGTGCACCATTCACTAAGTGCAGCGTCAGGAGGCCGGTGTGTTGACTTCACTATATGCCCCAGGGATTATAGCTAAGTCAACAGACCGCCCTCCTGCCACCGTACATAGTCGTACGGTGCGGCCCGCTATCCGAGCGCATCGCTCTTTGTCATAAAATTTACAATTACACGGTGCGCCTTTGGAATATGCCCTGGAACTGGTGTGGATACACTTAGCATCGTTTTACCAACCCGAACCATTGACAATGTTGATTTGCTGTTCCAGTGCGCTAAAAAACTTACGTGCCCCGGGGCGGATAATTTGGTCAACGCACCGAGTGGCAGCGATTCAACATTGTCAACGATGCAGCCTGGTAAATGACCGCACCACACTTATAAAAAATTTAAAATAACACCGTGTGCCTCACGGTATTGCCCCTGAACTAGTGCGGACTCCTTCAGCACCGGGTGCGGTGTGGCCTGTAAATTTACAGGCAGCACCGCAAACCGGTATGAGCCGAACGACTCGAGTGCACCGCGCAACAATTTATTTTTTCTTTTTTTTAATGGTTAGTTTTAATTTTTTTTCAAATTCTAATCCTCTAAAAGGTTTAATTATGGAAAAACAAGAAAAATACCTGTACATTTACCCATCGAGGAGGCATATTGGCTGTACAATTTAAAAAAGAAAAATTGTCCACTATTTTATAAAATTCAAGCTGGAGATTTGTGGCAATGTACAGTAGCAGTGCGTGCAATAGGTGCAATGGGAGCACGGATGTCAGTGCGGCTCAAGAAATTTTAACTTGCACCGGTGCTTGAGAGCTCTGTAGCACTGAAAAAAGTGAAAAATAAAGTTTTTTGTTCGTAATTTTTTTTTATTTAACCCTGTTCTGGTGCACCGGGTTTTTACTGAGTATCGGTGCGTTGTCGTAATGCCACACCGAGCTCTTTCTATTTTTCTGCACTTTTAGGAGGCACCGGGGCGGCGTAACTGTAACGCACTGGTGTGCTACAATAACGTGATGCACTAGTAACGATGTCTGGTGAACCAATGATTTTTGCAGTTTTTTGGCCGTAATTTATTTATTTAACCCTATTCCGGTGCACAAGATTTTTATTGCAGTACTGGTGCGTTTCCTATATGACGCGTGTTGGGGTTCCCAAGTTTTGGCCAGATTGGCAAGACCAAAAGATGAGACAACATCATAACCACTTTGGGGCCCTAGGATCTAGCCCTCCTAGAACCGGAGAGGGATATCTCCACTAAAACAAAGAATGATATATCTTTGAAGCTCAAAACGAGATGTTAGGCTAGCTATGAAGCACAAAGGGGGTCTAAAATGATTGGGTCAGTTATCGGTTGGGTCATGAGATCATAGACTGAGAAGGTAATGGGAAAAGGGAAACAGAATAGTATGACGTTTCAGAAAAAGTGAATGAGTCAAGACTGTGCCATCCATTGGGCTATGGAGTCATGAGAGGAGATTACTTGCAAACAACTAAGCAAGGCTTCCAGAGGGCAAGTCATCTATACTAAAGGATATTTTAGATCGATGGTGAAATGGAACAATAAGGAAAGAGGGTGAAAGAAGGAAAGAACCCAATTTCTGTTTGGAGTTTAGGTCAGAGGTCATTTAACTCCAGGCCTGCTTTGACATACTCAAAGGCAACTCTCAATGGAGGGACAAAGGGATAAGTTTAACATAGAACTAGGCCTGGTATCAGAGGAGGACTTTGAACCATCAATGCTTTGACACTAGTTCATGGGATCTTAGAAGAGCCAATCTATTGAAAAAGGACCCTAGTGGATAGGGCTTACACTAAATCCCTGGTATCCCAAATACTCTAGCTTGAACTCAACAAGAACAACTAAGCAGCAAACCCGAATTCATGCATCAGCTAGCAGTGAAAAACAACTACTACACTGGCTAAATTACATGCATCTGCTCTTAGTTTCACTATCGGTAGAAAACATCAAAGGTAGGGCGAGCAGAAACACAGGGTACCATGCGAGGGTATATCCTGTGCTATGTTTCTGATGCATACCAGAAGACCAATGAATAGCGTGAAAATGTAATAAAACAATGTGATAACAGAAAACATCACCCGTAGTAATAGACCAGGATCCTGTGAAATGCTTGATTAATTGATGTGCAAAACCAGTCACATACACTGAGCTCAATGGATGATCACAGACCGAACTTTATCCTCCTAGCCTACTACATTACAAACTACTCTGCTACCCTCCCCCAAAACTGTTCTAACAGTAAAAAATGAATCCCTACCACTACAACAACAACAATCGAACCAAAACCTTTACAATGAGTTCTTCGAGAATTCTTATAGGAGAAAAGAATAACATTAGTAAATGTAAACTTAATTGTTTCATTATGACATAGAAGAGGAAGGTCGAATGCCCATTCTGCAAAATGGCTCTTCATTAATTGTGTGTACTCTGAAGTATGGTCCATAAGTCTTGTTAATCACTTCAAGTATGTTCTTATGAATAAATCCAACTGATGGTACTCTGTGGTAGCCTTCTGAAATTAGTGACCTAGATCGAAGGGTTTGCAGGCCTCTCCATACCTCCATAACTGCTGTATGACAGTATTAAAGAAGCTTATGTCAGTGAAATAATATTTAAGGGCTTGAGGAGGCATGGAGACTTCTGTAGGAAGGTGTCCTTTTGGAGAAACAGTGCTCTGTTGACATTAAACATAGATATGGCTTGTTTCGTGTGCATTTGGTCTTCAAACTACGCCTTCTTCCTTTGATCATAGGTTAAAGCATCAAATATTCAATTACGGGCTTTAACCTCTGTAATCTCTGCTACTGATACACTGGCCGCGACTGTAATGGTCTCTCTGCGTTCTAAACCACAGTGACTGTGATTATGGAATACAGGGTGATTTAATCACTCTGCGAAAACCTGCGCCATAAAATAAACCAATTATAAAACCCAAGGGGTGGCAGAAGAATGCTTTTAAGGCCTGGAGGGATGGTGGCGCAACAAGGGAAAATGCTATGGATGCAATGGAAACGGTGGAAAAATGCAGTGAAATGGTGGAAATACGACTTTTTAATGAAAAACATTAAGTTTGAGCCTTTGAATCGAAATACAAAGGGAAGAGCGCAGAAATGCAATGGAAAACTTATGAAATGGACCTTAGGTGGTGGGACCCGGTCATGGTGGAGGGAGATTTGATTAGGACCATCGGATCTCAGGAGGAGATCGACGGTGATGATTGACTGTTGAAGTTAATAGAGATTCCGACGAAGAAACATGGTGGAAACATGCGATGCGTTATGGGCCGTAGATCTTGGATGAACGGACGGCTATGATTGAATCGAAGGATCGCAATCAGGGGACGCAGAGGGGTTGAAACATTGTAAACTTCCAATTGGAGATAGTGCGATTGAGCACCAGTCGTCTGATCTGGTGGGGAGATCGAAAACGGAGATTGAATTGGCAAGGAGGAAGACTGGAGCGATGGGAGGGGAGCGATGAGATCTAGGCCGTCGGATCTCGATAGATCAATGGCTATGATCGGATCGAAGGATCATGATCGGGGAAGACATAAGGAGGGGACGCATGGGCTGGTGTGATGCGATTAGTGCTGGGCCGTCAGATCTGTATGGATCAATGGCTCGGATCGCAGCGGGGCCGATAGAACCATAGCACTATTGCATTGGAGGTTTTTGACTTAACAAAGAAACACGCTCTGCTCCGACTTTCGATTGCGATAAGCTATTCAAAGTTTAGCACTCGGTCTCAGCGCCCGGGGCATGGAGGGGAAGTGGTTATGGCTAGGCCGAAGGGAGCTAGCCTGTTATAAAGTAAAAAGTGGGTTTTTGGCCTATTTTCAATGCATTTTAAGGCCAAAAAGGGGTAACGGTAGAGGGGAAAAGGGGTTATTTAGCCAAACAAGGGGTGTTTGCAAGGTTTAAAGGGGAATGGAGATGATTTGGAGGGTTAATGAGGGAAATAGAGAGGAGGAAAAAGGGAAGAAAAGAAAGGTTTGGTGGGAAATGAAATAAGGGAAAAGGAGGCCTTTTGGGCATTCTTTTTCACAACAGAGAGGCTTTTAAACTAGGAACAGCAGTGAAGATTTATCAAAGGACAAGGGCACAAGGAGGCTTCAAGGATGATGTGTTTTCAAAGGAAATGCATTCGTTGAAGGCTCAAAAACAATTTAGCCCCCTGTTTGCTTGTCAAAAAATTCATAGGGGGCTAACAACGCGTCGACCTCTTTCTATTTTCGCGCGCTTTTAGGAGGCACTGGGGCGGCGTAATGTTATCGCACTGGTGCTCTACAGTAACATCACGCACCAGTAATGGTGTCTAGTGAACCAATGATTTCTGCGGTTTTTTGGCTATAAATTTTTTTTATTTAACTCCGGTGCACGGGGTTTTTACTGGAGTACTGGTGCGTTTCCTGTATGCCACGCCAGGCTCTTTCTGTTTTCACATGCTTTTAGGAGGCACCAAGGTGGCATATTTTTAAAACACTGGTGCTCTATAGTAATATGATCCACTGGTAACAGTGTCCGGTGAACCAATTATTTCTGCGGTTTTTTGGCCGTAATTGTTTTTTTATTTAATCCTATTCCGGTGCGCGGGATGTTTTCTGGAGTACCAGTGCATTGTCTATATGTCGCACTAGGCTCTTTTTGTTTTCGTGCGATTTTAGGAGGCACCGGGGCGGCGTAGTTTTAAAGCACCGGTGCTCTACAGTATCATGACGCACTGGTAACAGTGTCTGGTGAACCAATGATTTCTGCAGTTTTTGGCTGTAATTTTTTTTTTATTTAACCCTATTCCTGTGCCTGCCATTTATGGGGACCCTGGTGAGTTTCCATGATTCTGCCCCGGAAATTTTATGTTCCGCTCACTTTTATGATGCACCGGGATGTGGGGATGCGATGCACCAGGGCTCTACAGTAACCTGATGCACTAGTAACGTTGCCCGGTGAACCAATGATTTCTGCGGTTTTTTGGCCGTAATTTTGTTTGTTTTAAACCCTTTTCCTGTGCACGACATTTACGGGGATCCCGGTGCATTTCAGTAATTCGAAACTGGGAATTTTATGTTCTGCGCACTTTTTATGAGGCACCGAGGCTGATGATATGACACACACCAACGCAGTTGCTGAATTAAAAGCATCGGGAGGGTGTGTACGAAGTGCACTGTTTCCGGCGTGCCAATGTTTTATGTGGTTTTTTTGCCGTAATTTTTTTTTATTTAACCATCCACTGGTGCGTGAATTTTGTGGGTGCCCCGGTGTGTTTCATTTATTCCACACCGAGTGGTATTTATGCGGTCGACATGTAAAGCACTGGTGCTCTACAAAAATAAAACGCACTGGGGGTGTGTGTATGGAGCGCACGGTGTCTGATGTGCCAAATTTTTTAATGCACTGGTGCTTTTTCATATTGAACACACCAGTGCATTCTAGATTGATAAGAGCACCGGAATAAATACATCCACAAAAACCTCCACCCGCTAACCTCCTCTAGGATCCTCCACTAGAAATGGACGTCTAGGGTATTTTTCTGTGGGGTTCCTCAAAAACATCCGCTAGAGGGTCTTTTCCTTGTAGTGTTCACTCCAACTCCTAAACTCCCAGAAATGGGAAAAGCTGGGAACATGTTCCCTAACCACCAAAAGCAATGTTCCCATGCTACTATGGAATTAAGATAAAGAAAATGAATGAAGACTTGAATCTTTAGTTGCTACTTAGAGGTGCAACCAAATATTTGTAAAGAAATTTATAAATAGTTCCCCAAAGGTACTATGAAATTTGTAAGAGTTGGTCATTTGTATCATCTTGTATGTACTTGTGGATATATCCTCTCAAACCTTGCAGTTTTACGTCTACATCTTCAACACCTATGTGCAAATTCATGTGTCTTTGTCTGGGCATTCCTAGGTGTTCCTCTATAACTCAATGGCCATCTAGCAAACTACCCACTACATGACCCATTGCTACTTTTCCCTTTAACAATTCACTCAACTCATATGAATGCCTAGTCTTTGACTATACCCAAATCCTGCTCCATTTTATTGTTCCTTTATAGACTCAGTCACATATATTGATATCCCGTGTGCTAGAGTAGGGATGCCTCTATTTTCCTACATCATTTTCCATTTCATGTAGATATATTTTTATGTTTTCTTTTAACATCTTTAGAGGCCTACTAGGTTTATAGGACACTTTCTCCTTGAATCAAAATAAAAAATCTAAATTAATTTGTAGATAATCAGAGATTTTATCAAGGATGTTGGGTTTTTAAGATCTCAGTATTTGAACAACTCATACTTCAGTTATGAAATTTCCTAGTTCATTTTGGGTTTTATGGGATATTTAATTCTAATGGTTTTGTAGTTTGGACTGTAAAGAAAGTGATTTTCTTCTTCTATTGCTTGTGTCGTACAGATTATATAGGATTATTCTTCCCTATGGTTTTTGGGTTACATCCATCATCCGGATAAGCACAAATTAGATCCAAGAAGTCATCCCAGTTAGCCACATCCTAGGCAGCATAAGATGACATTTCTTTCTGAAGTATCTCTAGTTAGTCACCTGCAATTTTTTGCAATACCAACAAATCCCAAGTTGGATCTGCTCTAGCTTAATTGGTAGCTTACCAAATTTATGTGAAATTTGACTCCCAAAATTTTTCACTAAATTTCTCGTTGTCCTTGGAATTAAAATTATGATTGATTATTTACTGGTTCAAATGTTGATTGTTGCTATTGAAGGGCACCTGACACTGTAATTGTTGCCTTCTGTTTCTCTGCTATTTCTCACCCTATGCCTTGATGGTTCATTGATTTTTCACATGGATGTTTAATGATAAATTGGTTGCAAGGATATAACTTGTTCATTGATACCTTTACTTTGAATATTTCATTCACTTGAAGCATATTTTTCTTTTCTTTTCTTTTCAAGTACCGATCTAGTTTTTCTTAGGAAATTTGATCTCAAAAAATTGAGTTTTTCTTAATCATAATCATTTCTCTTGGGTTTTCAAGGGTAGTGATTTTTTTGTTGTTGTATATTTGAGTTTATTATAGATTTGATAGAAGAATAATTAAATAAAAAAAACAACACTGTGTAAGATATGGGTACATGACATTCAGACATAGAATTGATGGTGACTTCCTTGTGCATTCCTAAAATTTTAAAGTGCAACAATATAATTGTCCACAATATTCAATATCACTATCAGGTATTTTTCTAATTTCATACAATATTACGATGCAAGGTTCACTAGCTTGCTCCAATCTACAATGCATTGAAAATGATTAGACAATATTCACAAGAGAAGGTCAATAAACCCCTGCATGCCTTCAGGATGATTCAATCCATGGTTGATTATTCACATTCCTTTCATAGATCATTGGAAACACTATGTATTGTATATAGTGATTTTAATAGAAATTTACATATATTTTAGGAGGTATCAATATTGTATGTGAACTTCAACCGGGCCATCCAGTGTTAAGGCTATTACTCAACAAATTAATGTGAATTATGGATACCAAAAGAATGAATTCATAAGTAGAATGTAACAACAAACTGTAAGCATGCGAAAGGATGACAAAGGCGAGGTTAACATATATGCCCAATGGTAATGGTGACAATTGTGTGTTCATCTTGCACCTTATCATCTTCACTAATAGTAGCTGAATATTGGATACCAAAACTCACATATTTTCTATTTAAGTTAAATGGATAAAAATAATGATTTAGATCAGGAATGGTTTCTTCATGGCACATAAGTGATTAATGGATATGGAGTTCTTTCTCTTATGGCTCAAAATTTAGTAATGATCCTCACGAACTCGTGCTGGCACTTAATCAAGTAATAGTCTCAGTAATTAAATTCCCAACATTATTACATCTAGATAGTTAATAGGTTGAAATGATAGTTAGGGTTATGGATTATGGGTTTCGAACCCAACCGTAGAACCAAATGTTTTCTTAGTCTGCGAACACAGTAGGTAGTTATTGTTAGTATGAATCTTTTGTCGAAGTGTACGAAAAAAGACCACTTTAGCTACGCATAACTAATAGCCCTAACATCAAATATGTCTGCCAATATCTTCAGATCTGCAGTTAGTTGATCAAGACAAGAGCTGCAAAAAACCAGATCTATGCATAGAAAGACATTAAGCAGTAAAAAGAAGGGTTTGCTCCATATATCCAATAGACAAGACAAGAACAATTTTTGAAAGAATTTTGTATTAAGGGCACCTGGGAGGAAAACAAGAAGATGTTTCCAATTCTCCTCAATGGGATGGGTTCTTGGAAGTCCTCAGCACTTCAGATCTAGCATTTCTCTCTCATGTTGGTGTAGAAAACCCAGACAAAGATAGAACTCAAAGGGAGCTCACACAACAAATAATGGAAAATATGACAATGATAATGGCTCAAAGTCAGACCAAGAGTTTAGATCCAAAGTGATCTAATAGGCAACAAAAGGTGAAGAATGATAGGAAAAACCCTCCTATTTATAACAAAATATTGGGTCATTCTAGATCTTGGTGCATGATTAAAATAACATTAACCAAATCTAGATCCACCTTTTACGGAATATTTTATTATATTTGTTGGAGGGAAAAAGTATTTGACTTGGGTCAAATCCCTTTATTTGTGAATAATAAATAAATAAATGATTTATTTATCATTTTAAGGAAGTGGTTGAAGGATAATCAAATAAACAATGATTTATTTAATTATTTATGGGTGATTTAGTCATATTTAACAAGGAATATTATTTAAATAAGATTTAAATAATTATTCCTAGAAAATAATAAGATAAATAAGGATTTATCTAATTAATTTCTTTGTTTTGGGTTAAACATGACTAGGAATAATAATTGAATTATTGTTTAATTAATTATTCCTTAAGGAAAATAAAACAAATATAGGTTTTTTTAATATTTCCTTTTGGGGTTTCCTGTTTAGACCATAAACAACCTAATAAATGTGTTTTATTAAGTTATTTTACATAGTGAAAGCAATTTTACTTAGGGTAAAATTGGTCTTACATGGTGTACTTGGGTCCATCTAATGGTAGTAAGTTAGATGACCAAAAAATGGTGTAACAGATTGCCCCCCAGCGTGCGAGTGTTAGGAGCAAATCGTATGACCAAAGTACGTTGTAAGAACTCAATCACCAGACATCAAAAGGGAAGTCAGAGAGAGAAATGTAAAGGTAGACTAATGTGCTGAAGAACTAGACCCTAAGGAGACGAGACTTACAGGTGGAACAAGTCTCCTTTTATGAGAGGGTAACTATGCTAAAGGCGGTGGGGGAGGCATACCTATGCCCGCCGAGACAAAGTACAAAAGAATAGTGTGTCCAGTAAACAAGGGACCGAACCATAAAGTACAGCCGGCATAAACATGAGCCGGATAAAAATACAATGAGGGATCCCACATACATGTGGTGCCTGGAATAACAGCCAGGAATTATACAATAATATCTGAGTACATGAGATACAAATACAACCCAAATGCCCCCATTGAGCGGGGAAGGGCTCCCAAAATCTGACTGATACATGCAAATCAAAGAGGCGCTGCAAGCGGCTAAGGCCGACACCATCAAATATATGGAGCTGCATCAAAGGCTGCAATGAAGAGGTCATCCGGGTATGTGGGGGGATACTTGCAGGGCCACCCCCTCATGAGGGCTGAGACATCGCACACACACCCGGGCATCACCAATAGCTGCTGCTGCATCACTGGACCATCCAGCATACGGATCTCGATCATGCTGAAAGGAGCTGGAGTGGAGCAACAATCAAGTGAAAGGGAAATGAGAGATCCCTTTGCCTAATCCGAGGCACCGAATAAGAGTGGAAGCTGGAACCAAGGTACACCACCCTCTAGACCTGTCTTCTGGAATGAAGGAGCTGATGTCGACAGAAGAAGGTCTGCCATAGGTGAGGCAATGAGAGATCCTCAACTAAGGCACGAGAGAAAATAGTAGTGCGACGGACAGACTAATACCAATGATGATGATGGAATGAAGGGGACTGAGTAGCGAATGGATGACTTCCCTTGTTAGAGCATAAAGGGCATGAATGACATGGCAGCGACTGACACAGTATCATAAGGGATAGGGTACAGTGGGATTGAAGGCCATAATGTGTGACACAAGAGAGAGACCAAGCAATGAAGGAGGGAGGACTATAGCGGGGTACAAAGGGACTTGGGATAGAATCCATGAATGCGATGATGACTCAACTTGGATGCTCTAAACAAGGGTGACTCGATGGTGCTGCCACACAGAAAAGGTCCCATGGGGGACCATGAAAAAATGAGTACAAGATGGTATCTCATGAAGAAAATCGACATGAACAAAGACAAGTATGAAGGCAAAGTGGTGCCCCAAGTACAAGTGTTGTAAGTGAGGAAATTTGATTTTGGGGGGAGGTGAAGTGACCCATCTTGGACAAAATGTGTCCTAGTGAAGTATCAAATCACAAGAAACTAACAGATACCCATTTGAGGGCTCGGTGTGAGCTTTCTAACGGTGCATACGGTTTTTCAAATGGAGCTACGGTGTGGTCGTAACAGGCGAAAGAAAAAACAAGGGTTCTCTTTTAATAAGGCAGTTTTCCCTCCAAATTCACTCATTTGCTAGTGTTGCTGAGGTGAATGTAGATAGGAGAGAAGGCCCTAAATCTTGCGGCGAGCGTAGCGGAAAAACCAACCATTGGAATCGAGATCCGTCAGTTGCAGGTAAGAGGCCTAACCTTACTCTTTCATTTTAATGGATTGAAAGTTCAGATTAGGGCCCAGAATCTCGGGAACAGACCCTCTTTCACCTCTACGGCCGGGTCGCACTTTTTGGGCCAAAAAATGCGACTTGGGAAGCAGGTTTTGAGCCAAAAACTGCGACCTGTCCCAGGATTGGGCAAAAAAGTGTGACCTGGAGGATGAATGAGATTTGAGTGCTGTTTTAGGGCTGAGATGTGGGGTTTTGTGATTGGTTACAGTGTTTCCTATCTGTATACTGACAAAGATGATGTGTTTGTGTAGATATGGCAGATATACGGGTCAACTGGAGAGAGAGAGACCTGGATACATTACGGTCAGAGATCCAGGTAGATCAGGGTGTCCGTCATGTATTGGCCAGATTTGGGGTTCTGAAGTTTTTGGAGAACCCTTTGATGAGAGCAGGGGAGCCCTTGTTGGCTCGGATTGTCAGTTATTTGGATCCAGATCATGAGGTTTTTGTAGTGCAGGGGAACAGGATCGAATTGACAGTCTAGGATCTGTATTTCCTGACTGGTCTCCCGCCACTTGGGATGGTGGGAAATACGCAGTCAATGTTACCGCGGGGGCGGAACATCATGGAGTTTGTGGAGCGACATTGTCGACCGGGTATCCAAGTCAAAGGGACTCGGATACCGATCGGGGACTTAGAAAGATTAGAGACCCATGTAGTGGCCGCAGCGGTGCTGCGGATCCTCGGCAACCAGGCGCTCCATCACATCACTGGGGGGCAGATGATGATTATGGAGAGTGTGCTGGGTGGGACCTACTATGGGTGGGCCCAAATGATGTTGGTGTCGTTAAAACGACAGCTGTCGCTTTTCAAGCGGCAAGTGAACCACGATTGCTCGTATGGGACTTTGTTGTGCTCCTTTTTTGAGAAGATCCCGACCTTACGACCTCGTATACAACTCCCAGATGGGGGCCTGAGAGAGTCCAGGATGCGCCAGTGGGGGCGACTACTATGCAAAGGAG
This sequence comes from Pinus albicaulis, assembly GCA_034641835.2. Taxonomy (NCBI): domain Eukaryota; kingdom Viridiplantae; phylum Streptophyta; class Pinopsida; order Pinales; family Pinaceae; genus Pinus; species Pinus albicaulis. Next base: position 1,321,121,434 of record CM076581.1, read on the forward strand.
GAGGAGGGGCGGTCGGTCGGGTGTTTCGACCTAAGTTCTTTGCCCATTGGGATCAGATGCCGTTATACATAGACGACTATCCCTATAGTGGGATGAGTTATTGTGGGGATCCGGACCTACCACTTCCGCCTGGTCGAGTATGGGGACCCGATGGTAAGTGACAAGTGACTACTCTTTTTTGGGCATGTTAAAGTTATTGAACAATAGATAGGGTACTAATTCATGTACTTTTGGTATGCAGATATAGCTCCGGTAAAACCGGCCGGATATATGGGACGACCGGCAGCGTCAGGAGCTGCAGGCCCGAGTGGATTGAGAGCGGCGCATAATGAGGATGCGGCTGCCCTCCTGGAGGACATCCGCCGTAGATGCGAGAGGTTGCTGACCGGTGTTTCAGAGCACGGGTGGCAAGAATTAGATGACCAGTACATAGAGCCATGTATTGGTCTACCCTTGGAATGGCGGGGTGTCATGCGGCGCATGGCGATGGCCGGTCAGGGGATACATGATCTACAAGCTGCAGGAGCAGAGCCATTGGCTCGGGATCCGCCAGATAGTGATTAGGTGTGGGACAGGTGGTGCCCCCTAGTGTGTATGTAGGGACAGGTGGTGCCCCCTAGTTTTGAGTTTTTTGTAACATGCTATGGGCATGTCATATGTATCAGAGTAGATGGACTCTAAACACATGTTTTGCGACACATATGATGGATATGCATCTTTTTTAATGATTATGAATGTTATTGTCTTGTATAAAATGCGTGTGATAAATGCCAATCTAGAACATGGTTTGCAATGCGATCTACATATTTATTTTGTTCTCGAGGTACATGGTTGAAAGTTATGGTTTCAAACTCACGTATCAAGAGTTTCACTTGTAAATATTGTCTAAACAGCACAGGATTATGCACACGATAGACACCATTTAGTTGCATGACAAGAAGTAGGGAATCTAAACGAACATGTAGATGGAGGATGCGACGAGAGAGGGCATCGACTAAAAGACCACGCACTGCATCATATTCGGCCTGATTATTGGTGGCAGGACCAATGCAGACCCCGTTCGAGAGAACAAGGGCATGCAAGGGGGTGAAAATGGCCCAACCTACCGAGGCTAGATTCCAGGAGTAACGACTTGTACCATCGGCGTAACCGATATAGGGTGTGGATGGGAGGTCCTGCGGAATGGTGTTACAAGACAAAAAATGGGAGGAGGAGGGACAATGACGGCAACGTGAGTGTATAGTAGACATCGAGCGGCAACTGCGGGAGGGAGTGCAATGGGCAGGATGGCTATGACTTGTATACGAACTAGATGGTGGTATATGAGGGCTATAGGAGGTATGGCTGGGACTCGGGCTGCGGAGGTCAATATAGATAGGGGTGGTGTTATCCCGTTTATGGGCAGGAAGGATGAGGTTATGGGTGGAGAAGGCTTCCAAGAGGGCATCCTGACAGGAAAAGAGGGGATGACGAGAGGAAGGGAAACCACATTACACGACAAAGCTACCTAGATCATCTATATAGGAAGAAAGGCTAACATACGGATCGTCACGGGGGATGACAGAGGAACATATAAACAGATGGTCAAATGATGTTAAGCCCAGGGTGGTCGCTGAAGGGGGATCGAGCGAAACAACAGGGGAGGATTCAAAGGGAATGTTCTCCAAAGGTCTCACAAAGGATGATAGGTAGAGAATGGTGGTAGTAGACTCCGTCATCTGGACATCAGGGGGGGGATGTCAATGGGAGCGGGGGGATGCTCAAGCTGACCTGAAGCATACTGCGCAAGTATGGGAGAGGCGGACTGATTTTGTTCAACCTCATACTCTCGAACTACCTCTAAAGAGGCGCGGTAATGCGTCAGGTGAGGACAATGGTGGGAGTAATGGCCATGGACACCGCATAAAGCATAGGGTTTGTTGGTGCGAATAATCATTGGGTTCTTAGTTACGGATGAGGACGGAATAGAGGGGTCAAGGACCGTAGACTCAGGGAACGCGACTTTAACCATGGGTTAAATACGGGGCAATTCAAGACAAGTATGGGTGGCGTGACCGACGACATCACACAAGGCACAAGGCTTTGCGGGTGGAGGAGGAGCTGGGTCAGTTGGGGTGGCCTTGTCTTTGGCTGCCCCCTTGCGAGCTTTGCCTTTCTTTCCTAGAGTTGTCACCACAGGGGCAGGGTCCTGGGGGGGTGTGGGGGGTGTGGTTGCAACGGAAGAAGCGAGGGGGACCGGTTGAACCGGTGTCAAAGCAAGATAAGGTTTGGGGTGACTAGGTGGGGTAGCGGCTGGAGGGTCAAGGTACCAGACGAGGATGCCCAGGGTCAGGTTGGGGAGAGAGAGGGTGGCCATGACAGGGACCGTATAGAATCCGGGAGGGGGAGCAAGGAAAGGTATCTGACCAGCGGGATAATGACCAGGGGGGACGGCTCCGAGATGGTTGAGGCCTGGGGGAACCGACCCAGGAGGATAGAGGGGTGCAGGGATACCAGCTGTAGGAGAAGGGCCAGAAGGAGGAGGTCCGAATGGCTGAGATGAATGGCTAGGTGTGGGTTGCAGTGGGCGAGGTTGAGTCTGAGGTTGCTGACTAGCCGAAGTGGGTCACTTAAGGGCAGCCCGAGACGATTGCATCATGCAAACATTCAATAATCTGGGATCAGAGATAGGAGGAGGAGGTAGACTGAGGAAATTTCCAAGCAAAGAGGATTCTTTGTAGACGCCGGGAGAGACACTGGTCAAGGAATCGACGGTTTTCTTATTGGCTACAGAAGAGATGGTCGTCTCAGGGGAGGTCTGAGACTTTGGCTCATGATAAGTCAACTGGTTGATGGTGACTATCTTTCCATTGTGAGGAAAAGACATCTTGCGAAAAACCGCGGATGGGACAGAAGACATGGCATAGGTGTAGCTTCGCCCCAAGAGAATGTTGTAATCGAGAGGGGCGTCGATGACTTCGACGTCAACGCAAACAGTCTTGCCCGCAAGAGTGATAGGACAATTATGGAAGAGGCCAATGGGCTAGGAGGCGTGGCCATCCCACGCTCGAAGGGTGATCGTGGAAGGGGCCAACTCAGGAGATCCGAGTTGCTTCCAAACCGAAGCGGACATCACATAGGTGGATGCCCCCTCATCAATTATACACCAAGACACATTAGCGTTCCGGATTTTGACTGGGATTTGGAAGGCTACGGAAGTAGGAAGGGGAGGATGTTCTGATTGATGGGGGTCGAAAACAATCATTTGGTCATCATCTGGATCCACAACTCCCACGGCAGATAGTAGAGCCTGCTTTTGGGAAGGGCACGATTGGAGGAGTTCTAATGTGGAAATGGCAGCAGGAGACTGCGCCAAATCATCTACTATGCTATACGAATGAGCAGCCCGACCAGGAGCAACATTTTGGCGTAATGGTCCTTTAGGAATCTTGGTATGAACCTCAACTTTGGGTTGAGGGATATGTAAGGGACCATTGGATGTCGAAAGAGGCTCGGTAGAACCTAAAGAAGGGGACTCGGAGGCAGATTGAGCGGGAGGCTTGGGGTACTAGTGAGACCGAGTTTGAAGTTTAAGGTCGACGGTTGGGGATGGATCAGAGTTCATCATGAGGATCTGGTAATCGGAGGAACCAGAAGGGGAAGGTTGAGTGGCGACCTGTCCATCAGGTGGTTGGGTAGCCACGAATCCTTGCTGGGGGAAAGAATCGATAAACACAGCTGGTTGAGTAATGGCCACATTAGGGGGAGCATGAGGGGAGGCATGTTGTCCTCGCAATGTGGCTTGAGACTCCCACATCTGTCGCATCTGTGGTAGAAGGGTACAATCGTGAGTGTAATGACCGTAAACACCACAACACGAACAAGGCTTATTTGTGCGAATAGGCCTGTCCGGATTGGGCTGAGTGCCCTGTTGCTGGTTAGCAGTGTTAGGGTCAGTACCTTGAGGATTGGGTCCACGAGTACCAGGGGCAGATTTATTTTGATTGCCTCTCCGCCTTCTTTGAGAGGAAGGGGGATGAGTCGCGCCCTGCTGTGCAAATACTTGCCCTGGAGGGGGCTGTAGGTGATGTTGCTGGGGTTGAGAAGGCAAGGGAGGTGGAAGTGCATATGCTGGAGGAGCTGGAGCACCAAGATGTGGATAAGGATAATGGTTATGTTGGGCAACATTGAGGTAAGCAGGAGGTTGGGCAAAAGGATGAGGCATGCCGTATCCTAGATACATGCTACCTGGAGGGGGAAAAGTGCTAGAGGTGCTGGCCCCTCCCGGAGGGAGACCATAGCCCATAGGAGGTTGAGCATACGGATGAGAAAGGGCTCCAACGATACCGTCGACGGAATGAGATGCCCCCGGGGCATTAGCGCCACCGGGCCTGGGGAGGTCAGGAAGGACGGTATAAACATAACCAGACTGAGCGTAGATCAGGTCATATTTCAAGGCTATTTGGAGGGCGGCTTCTTCGGTTTGAGGGAAATGGGAGGCGACATCTTTGCCAATGGGAGGTAAGAGAGTGTGAAGGAAAAATTCCATATAAACCTGATCCTCGAAGGTGGGAGCTCGAAATAAGCTCCTTCTTCTCTGCCATTCCTGGACATGAGTGGAAAGGCGGGTTGAAGAGGTTTGACGGAAAGAAGTCAAAAGCTCTGTACCAGTGTCGTATTAGAGAGGGAGCTGGAAATAAGATAAAAATGCTTGGGAAATGGTTGCAAAGGTGGTATGGGAAGAGGTGGCCTGGTCAACATACCATTTAGAAGCTTTGCCCGTAAGTGTGCGTTGGAACAACCGAAGATGGATAGAATCATCGGTAATGGAATTGGAGGAACACCACATGTGGAAAGATCAGACATGGTTGGTTGGATCTTCTCCAGCAAGGCCTTCGAACTTAGGGATGTCGAAGGGGAGCTTGGTTGGCATAGCAGGCCAACCAAAATCGTGGCGGATAGGGTCATTGGTCAACTAATTGAGATCGGGGAGGCTAAGGCCTGCCATGTAAGGGAGCAAAGGTGCAGCCGAGGTAGTTCCTGTGGCGGTTCTGCTAGTAGTAGTCCCGACATTAGGGCCGAAATTACCGCTAGCGTTAGGCCCTGGACCAGACATAGTGAAGGTGAAAGGGGGAGAACCAGAAGTAAAAGGAGAACCCAATGAATCAGAAGAGGAGTCAGAGTGCAGACTCGGAGGAAGACTAACTCGACAACGGCGGGAAGGAGTAGGTCGACCGACCGGAAACTGAGGGTGAAGGCCAAGAAGTCTCCGGGATGTGCGCCCTGGGGGCGCAATGGTGACAACACAAACACGGCACAAGGGGAAGAAGAACGACCAACAAAGGCAGTGAGGTGTAGAATCAAGTGATTACAATGTAGAAACAAGGGTAGAAAGGTGCAGTGTCAATTGATTTTACAATGTTTTAAAGTCTTTGCCTGGCGGTGTGAACCAGGCTCTTCTTCGCTTAGGGTGAGTGTGTGGCATGCGTTAATTTTAATTTTTAAACCTTGATGTTTTGAGAGAAAAAGAAAAAGTGTGTTGTGTAACTGAAAATAAATTTGTAGAGAACAGTATATAATGCTAAAATAACAGAAAATTAACAGCTAACAATGCATCGATCTAACCCAAAAAGGCGGGTCTCTCAAAACTAGTCGAAAAGAGGGAAAACATCTAGTCAAAACACACTAAAAAGAGGCCAATAGATCTAAGGTCGGGAGGGACAGGGATCTAAAGGAGAAATCTGCTGAAAAGAGGTGCAGAACACAACCAAGAGGCAGAGGCAAGGGGGCTGCAAAAAGGAGGAAATCAACAAAAAGCAGAAGGGAAAAGGAGGAGGTCCTAAAGGTAGATCCAAACAAAACTTTAGAAGGTGATTTGAAAGGGAGAAGAGCTGATTAAAAGGGATCTGAAAAGGAGGTATCAGATCTGAAAAAGGGGCGGCTGAAACTCTGAAAAAACAGACACCTGAAACAGTTAAAACTCTTCCACCAAAAGTGGAGGGTACTGAAGCCCTAGGGGGCTATGTCCCCACTTAGATGAGCAAAAAAGATCAGAGACAGGTCTAAAATAGGCTGAGACAGAGGCTAGAAAACCCTGACAGAAGCTTCAGAAAAACCCAGAAAAATTGCAGAAAAATAGCAAAAAAATTGGCAAGTCGCAGGTTCTGACCTGTTTTCTATGCAGGTCGCAGATAATGGGCTGAAAAGTGTGACCTGGAGGCCAGGTCATAGTTTCTGGGCTAAAAAGTGCGACCTAAAGCTCCGGGTGTCCCGGCGGCAGATTTCCGAAAAAGTTGCCGTCTCAGTTGTGGCTGATGACTGTCACCTGCGCAATAGGTCCAGAAACACGTAGAAGTTATAAATTTTAATGTTTTAGGGTTTTATAGGTGAAAAAAAACATAAAAATAGGAAAAAAAAAAGCTGAAAAGAAACCCTAGGGTCTGAAGTAGCTGGATATGCAGGAATATGAAAAACGACAGCGGTCGTAATTGAAAACCCGTGTGGAGTCGCCAATTGTTAGTATGAATATTTTGTCGAAGTGTACGAAAAAAGACCACTTTAGCTACGCATAACTTATAGCCCTAACATCAAATATGACTGCCAATATCTTCAGATCTGCAGTTAGTTGATCAAGACAAGTGCTGCAAAAAACCAGATCTATGCATAAAGAGACATTAAGCAGTAAAAATAAGGTTTTGCTCCATACATCCAATAGACAAGACAAGAACAATATTTTTTGAAATAATTTTTGTATTAAGGGCACCTGGGAGGAAAACAAGAAGGTGTTTCCAATTCTCCTCAATGGGATGGGTTCTTGGAAGTCCTCAGCACTTTAGATCTAGCATTTCTCTCTCCTGTTGGTGTAGAAAACCCAGACAAAGATAGAACTCAAAAGGGAGCTCACACAACAAATAATGGAAAATATGACAATGATAATGGCTCAAAGTCAGACCAAGAGTATAGATCCAGAGTGATCTAATAGGCAACAAAAGGTGAAGAATGGTAGGAGAAATCCTCCTATTTATAACAAAATATTGGGTCATTCTAGATCTTGGTGCATGATTAAAATAACATTAACCAAATCTAGATCCACCTTTTATGGAATATTTTATTATATTTGTTGGAGGGAAAAGGTATTTGACTTGGGTCAAATTCCTTTATTTGTGAATAATAAATAAATAAATGATTTATTTATCATTTTAAGGAAGTGGTTGAAGGATAATCAAATAAATAATGATTTATTTAATTATTTATGGGTGATTTAGTCATATTTAACAAGGAATATTATTTAAATAAGATTTAAATAATTATTCCTAGAAAATAATAAGATAAATAAAGATTTATCTAATTAATTTCTTTGTTTTGGTTAAACATGACCAGGAATAATAATTGAATTATTGTTTAATTAATTATTCCTTGAGGAAAATCAAACAAATATAGGTTTGTTTAATATTTCCTTTTGGGGTTTCCTGTTTAGACCATAAACAACCTAATAAATGTGTTTTATTAAGTTATTTTACATAGTGAAAGCAATTTTACTTAGGGTAAAATTGGTCTTACATGGTGTACTTGGGTCCATCTAATGGTAGTAAGTTAGATGACCAAAAAATGGTGTAACAGTTATCACTTGCATTTGGTTGTAGACCAGTTCTGTGGGTTTCAAGCCATGTTGTATGTGAGTATTATCATTCAGAATGGATTTGGCCGTGCATAGGAGACGTTTCAGAAGGAATGAGGGAGGGTATAACTAGAGCAAATGAAATTGATCGGATCAATCGAGATGAAGACAGGGTTTTCAGCCTTTATTGATAACGATTATACCTTTATAGTTACAAAAGGGGATACCAAAAATTTAATTACCATAGTCAATTACCAAACATAATACCAAACAATGAATTTCCAAACAGTGAATTACCACAGAATACAAACCCTAAAATAATCAAATTCGAGACTTACTTGGAAATATATATCCAATTTGACGCTATCAAGGGTGCTCACAATGACAGAATCTCTCGCTGAGGTGGCTCGAACATGAAACGGCTTGTGCTCCAGTGTATAGGTTTGTGCGAGCTAGGAGATTGCAGAATGTCGGGGGAGACAGGATTTTGGAGTTTTTTTATAAGCATAAAACTCTTGGACGAGAGTGTAAGAGAATCTAAACTCTCGGATGAGAGTTAAAACAACTCTAGGCCGAGAGTTTTAAAAATCTCTTCTGAGAGTTTACTCGAGAGTTTAGATATGCGAAATTATTTATAACAACTCTCGAACGAGAAAGTAAGAAACCTTTAAAATCTCGAACGAGAGTTGTATAAATCATTAAACCCGAGATTTTATGTCAATATAACTCTCGGACGAGAAAATACTTAACTCTCGTATGAGAGTATTTAACTCTAGTCAAGCCCAATCTAACTCTTGGGAGAAACATTAAAAATATCTCAGATGAGAGTTCTAGAAAATCTCGGTCGAGAAATTGAGTTGATTATTTTCTCGAATGAGAAATTAAAAATTTCACCCAAATTTTGGCCATCCGCCAAAAAGTGTTTCCAACTTCAGGTTTTCACCCTAGTTTTTTTGGATGTTTATGGTTTTCCATTTTTTATCAATATTAAATAGGCCTTTGAGCCTCATTGTAACACATTTCGAAGGCATGTAGCTGCCACATCTCTTCTTAGATTTAAGCTACCAATACCCTAGCTAGTTTATGTCCATTATGTCAAGCATATATAAGTTATGAGATTTTAATGAAATGAAGTCTTATTTTTGTTGCATCTCTGTGTTTATGTGTATTTTTGTATTTTATTGTGTTCCTACATCAGTCCAAATCACAACTGCTACAACCGTTAGTCTAATAGGATGTCCTTCGAGTACATGGTTCTGTCAACCATGATCTACATACTTGTACATGTACCTGTAAATCACCCTCCATCATCGTCATCATGGGTTTCCTTAGATTACCCATAACCATGCTCTGGTTTTTATCGGCTTGCCTTAAAACATGCCCAGGGTTTTGTCGGCTGACCCTAAACCATGCCTACAGGAATACTTATCCACTTCACTCTCACATGTGGTTTCTATCTTACCACAAACCTACACTACAAAGTGGTTTCTCACTTAACACAAACCTACACTTACAAAGTGGTTTTAAGATTACCATGAACTTCATGGGGGTGCACATGCCTTATAAGGCTAACAACATAACTTCAGGTACATAATATTTCATACCTTTCAAGGAACACTAAAAAACACCATGGATTTTCTTATAGTTAGGATATGTGACACATAATACACCATCATTGTGAGTCTATTTCACAAACTCACACGAATTCACACAAAATTTCACTTATTTTTCCATCATAATTTATATATGATGTAGCTCCAACCACTATCCTCTGATGCGATCTTCACTGTCATGTCTTCATCATATCCAATATTCAATCATTCCTGCCATTATTTGACAACGCTCCAACCACAAAAGTTCAATTTACAAGGGCCGAAAAGGAGCACAATTATTTGACAATGCTCTAATATGTTTCCAACTGACCAATCTGGCCAGGGGCAAGATTTCTAACTAATAATAAGTTATCTTAGCATGAGAATTAGGATGCTTCAACAAGCTAGTCAGTAGTTGGGCTGACCGATTCTTCCCATTAACAACATATCCAAAAATCGTCACATAAGCCAAACAAAAATACTTCACCGAATAATGTGACACGAATAATATCTCATTAGTTTGTTGTCGAATGCAAGAGAAGACTCGAACTATTAAGAAATGTTACACCCAAGACCAATCGATCTTTTGAAAATATTCACTTTTCTGCCATTTTTTGAGATGGATGTGTTCTGCTCATCGGAATTGCTACTTGGAGGAGATGATACAGAAAACAAGGAAGGGTTTATTGAGGTCTTTCACTCTCCATAGAATTTTTGCACATCCTGACAAGTGATCTGGTTCTACTGCATTCAATTCCATGGTGAATGAATCCAAGAACAACCCATTTTGAATATGCGACAACTTAACTTATTCAAATGCTCAAAGTTCAACCTTCGTGTCTGTAATCTGCACTCATCAGCGAATTTATAGTTAGATAATGGGTCCTCTTGAAGAGATGGTGGCATTTCATATTATTAACAGAATTACAAGAAAGAGATCATCAACTAATGGAAAAATAAACCTTAATGCTATAAAAAAAACATTGCAGCATGCACACATCAACATTCTAACAAAACATATCTACTCTCCATTTCCCTAGACCTAGAAGGGGCTAAGACTAGGCCCATACGAGCTCTAATACCAAGCTAAAATTTCATAAGGAACTCTAGATTGTATTCACATAAAAATAATAGTATAATATAAATACATTAGGCTATGTCTATAGATAGCTAGTTTATCTTAGACATACAATCTCTTCGTTGAGTGAATATCTCAACCACACACCAATCTAGGAAGATAACTAGTTGGACAAAATTTCTCAGCCAATGACCTCAACCAATTAAAAAATACTAGGAATAGACTCCTATACATAGAATGAATCACAAAAAATTTGAGTAGAAATTACATTTTACAGGTAAAAATACCATAACTTATAATATCAATTATTTTGAGTGCCTTATTGCACCGAGAGGCGCATTCTACAACCAAGTATGATGTAAGCCTAGTATGATGTGTAACCGTGTTCATCCGTCATCAAAGTTGAAACGATGTAAGCCTAGTATGATGTGTAACCATGTTCATCTGCCATTAAAGTTGAAAATTTTCTCATATCGGCCAAAAAAATAAAAAATAAAGCTAATTAATTTAAATGTTTTATATAGTTATTGAAATTCAACGTATATGATAAAATAACTATTAAAAGCATAAGATAAGTGTATTATAATTTTTTTTTTATCATATATGTTGAATTTGAATGTATCATATATTTACCTTCAACAAAGAATCTTACCACATTAAAATTCTAAACCGGGTAAAATTTTAAACATATTTACTCTTTACTAAAGTCAACAACATTTCGTATAATAAAGTAAAAAGTTTAATTCAACACAAAGAATCGAAAATCTTGCTCCAAAATATTTTAATTAAATATTTGAAAAATGCAATTTTAAAAGGAAAACCATATCCTATGGATATATTAAAATCTCTAAAGACAAAAAAAATTCCACGCCAAAGTTGTAATATTTGAAAATTTTATTATCATGCCATATAAAAACATTATTAAATCTAATATTAATATTATTATATTATAATATTAATATTAAAAATTTAATAACTTAGGATTAATACAATATTAAATTTAATATAATATTAAATTTGTTATATTATAATATATATTAATATGTCATGATATATATTAACTCTAGATATATATGGGAGGGAAGAATAAAGGCAGAGTGATAGAGGTGGAGAGATAGAGAGAGTGAGAGGAAGGGAGAGAAAGGGATAGAGAGGAAGGATGAGAGAGGACTTGAGAGACATGAGGAGAGAGGGAGGGATATAGAAATTGAGTTGGAAGGAAAGAGTGAGAGGGAAGAAGAATCACATAGAGAGATAAAAGTGGAGAGAGAGAGAGGGAGTGACAAGGGAGAGATTGAGAGAGAGTGTATGTGTTTGGAGTGAGATAGAGAGATAAATAATGAGAGATAGAGAGAAGAGGGGGATATAAGGAGAGATAGTGACAGAGTTGGAGGCAAGAGAGAGAGAGACAGATATAGAGACAAAGAGATGAGGGGGAGATACAAAGGGATGCATGAGAGAAAGGGAGATTGAGCAAGGAAGAGAGCGAGGTTTGAGAGATATGATGAGAGAGGAATGGAGAGAAAGAAGGAGGTAAGAAGAAAGACAAAGAGAGAGAAATGTGGAGAGAGAGAGGGAGAGAGGGAGTGATAAGGGAGATGGAGAGAGGAGAGGAGGGAAGAGAAAAAGAATCGTGGAGAGAGGGAGAGAAGGGGAAGAGAGAGAGAGAGAGGAGGAGGAAGAGGGAGGGAGAGATATATAAATATGAGAAAGAGTGTGTGTGTTTTGGGGGTGATATAGAGAGACAAAAGAGAGACAACTATATATATATATATATATATATAGATGGAAGGTGAAGAGAGGGAATAAGAGATAGATAAATAGAGGGAGAGATAGATAGATATGGAGAGAGAAATCATGTGTGTTTGGGAAGGGGGATGAGATAGAGAGACAAAGAAGGAGACATGGAGGGATATATATACATATATATATATGAAAGCGGGAGAGAGGGAAGAATAATTCTTGCACTAGATGCATTTATTTTAGTTTAGATGGTGATTTCTAATCCTATTTGATTCCTTGTATTGAAGGAGATAAAATGAATGAGAGGGGAGATGAGGAATGAAGAGAGAGATAAGGATATGAGTGAGAGGGAGAGAACGGTAAGAGAGAGAGAGAGAGAGGGAGACAAAAATATGGAGGGGGGAGAGAAGGGGAGAGAGAGAAGGAGAAAGGGAGGGAGATAGTGACAGGGTTGGAGGGAAGAGAGAGAGAGAGAGAGAGAGAGAGAGAGAGAGAGAGAGAGAGATGGATGTGGGGAGAGAGAGGGATATGGGAGAGAAAGGGAAAGAGACGAATTGAGAGAGAGGAGAAGAGAGGAAGGACAAACATATGGATTTGGAAGGGAAGAAGAGAAAAGTGGAGCGATATAAAAAGACGGTGATCAGGTTCTCAGTGTAAAATCTCAAAAATTATACTGCTCATAATTGAATGGAAACTGAATGAAATCAAAGAGCTCGTCGCCAAGAATCCGAACCAATTCATTTCGTCAAAAACAGAGTCTCGATGAAGAAGATAGAGCCTATTGTTCACTTTCCTAAATAGCTAAAAAAATTGCAGAACATGACAAAAGGATGACATGGCATCCCAGTCAACAAATTTAAGTATATTCAGGGAATATTCTTCAGTTTCACTCTATCACGCTGGGACAAGTGTCACTTAGAGATTCATCAGTTTGGTTTGAAGGTGATTTTTTTTTACAATTGCTCATAAGGTTGAACAAGAATTTTTTTTATGGTTTGGGAAAACCCAACCAGATGCTGACATGTGGTGTAGCCAGGAGCCGCCACGTGCCACTCTGATGGACCCTCTCCAATTGTCGAATTGCAATTTTTATATGCTATGGTCGAATTTTATTTATGGCAAATTTTTAGCCAAGGCCCAATAGGTAATATTTCCAAACTCCAAAGTTTTATTGAGTGCCAAAGGTTATATATTCGGGCGCATTTATTCTTATTACAAAGTCCGAAACTATATCATATGGGTGCGAATTGTATTACATTTTCCAAAGTCCAATCCGACTTAATATAAAAGTTAAAAGGTTGCATTTTATAATGCTAAATGTCATATTGTAATGTTATTCAGCACAAAATTTTATGTACAGGGTTGGGCGGAGGATGGGGCTCGACCCCGCTACCTCCCCCACAATACTCTCTGCATTTACCAAGATACCACAACACAAAAACTTAACCATATATGCTCCTCAACTATATTTGTTTTCAAATGATATGTGCAGTGGGGGTTTTGAGGGGGCCAGCCTCGTGGGCCAGCCCGCTCCCCATACGACCGTTATACTTGACCAACGATAGAGCGGAATAATAAACACAGGGTTAAGATTTTAATGCGCGGGCTAATTAGCACTAATCCCACATCAACACTAGTCCAATTTTTTAAAAATGAATTTTATAAAAACATGCTTAGCACATTTAAGCTTAGATTATCTTAAGCTAATCCTAGCTTATCCATAATTAAGCAGCGGTTTAAAACGATGAATTTTTTTGTGATTTCACCAATTTTGGCACTACCCCCAAATTTGACGGCATTAACTGGAGTTCTCTCCAGTTTTGGAGGATAATTCTAGGGAGAAATTAAATGAAGCATATCTTTTGCAATTTTCGACAAAATTGAGAGCAAAAAGAGTCATTTCTGATAGATTTGGACATTATGAACTCATTGAAGCATGTTTCAAGAGTTGTAGGTGGCTGTAAACATCAATTTTTTCACTTTTGAGCTAATACAACGACCTAAGCCATGGAAGATGGACCAAGGAGATGTAGCCCAGGAGGGGTGAACTCCATAAAAACACTGTGTTAATGGATCAATTGTGATGGTTTATTGTATTTTTTTATGTTGTTGAGAATTTGTATTTCATGCTTTATGATCTTGAATTTAAATTAAAAACTCAGCTCATTTACCTGTTTTACACACATAAACACCAAGGAAACCTATGCACATAAAACATAAGATCAGAAAATAAATTTTAAATCTGAAGATGAAATTAGCACAACAAAAATAACATTCATACTCAGATCAAGTTGGTATTAGATCAAGGGTTGCAAACGGTTACAGATAGATTAGAACCAAAATAAGGAGAGCCACAAGGGCACCATCTCCACCCAAATTTTCACTCACAGCTGCACTTGAAGCACCTCAAATCTTATCTCAAGAAGCTGACATTGAAGAGGTACAAGCACGAGAAGCTAAGCTTGAATCCATAGCCATCATGCCAGGTGTTATAGAGATTGACGGTCATTTAGAAGAGGATGATGGAAAGAAATACTTCAATGACATAAAGAGGATGGTTGAAATTATGTTTGATGCATTTACTGTTGGGATGGCAGGAGAAGGTTCTAAGCCTCCACATGGAGAAGGAACTTCAAATGATAAGAAGGATGAAGAAAAGGATTCAAAGGGTAGTGGAGGAAATCCACCTCCATCTCCACCATCTTCATCATCCTCATCATATCCATTAGCATCATCTTCCAATTCCACAACAAAAACCATTCATACTCACTCAAAAGCTCAAAAAGGAAAAACAACCTTACTCAAACTTGATGTAAAAATTGAGCTTCCAATGTCTAATGGTGAGATAAATGTAGAAATATTGGACCATTGGATACGTCAATTATGTAGGTTTTAACCCTGTACAGAAAGTATTTGCAAACGAATTTTAAAAACAGAAAATAAACAATAGCAAAAGCATAAAACATAAAACAGATATACACAGAGATTTTCCCCTAGATCCCAAATCGGGACGACCAGCTTGATTTTTCATTATATTCCTTTTAGTGTTACAACACATATATATACATGTCGAAGCATGCATAAACTCCAATCCATTAACCCTGGATTAGAACATAACTGTAGTTCCCTTGACCGGATCTACAAAATACCAGGGGCCGAAAAACCACCATGCCCCAAAACCATGTGCAAACCCATGCACAAAACCATGGGCGGGTCTGCCCACTAAAAAATAGGGTCCAAAAACTTTTCTCGGGGTGCTGCCCTGGACTGCGAACAAGGGAGCCTGCCGCATCCCCTGTGACCCCCCTGCTGTGCCTTACGCAATGTACAGCGGGGGCTATTGCCCCCCCTGTGACCCCCCTGCATGTGACTAGTCGTGGAAAGAATATAACACATACCCAACATTCTCCCACTTGTTGTTTTCTTTCCATAGGGGGCACAAGAGAGCTTAAACATTAGCCCAGCTCTGTAACACCCATTGTTTCTCTACACCAAGAGAAATTCTGAGTGCTCACAGACTTCGTCAATGCATCTGCAACATTCTTCAAAGTTTCCACCTTTACCAGCAACACCCTTTTAGCATCAACCATATCTCTCACAAAGTGATATTGAACATAAATGTGCTTTGTCTTTTAATGATAAGCAGGGTTAGCCAAGAAAATTTCACTTTGGCTATCACAGTCTATCCTTATAGCTTGCTGCACCAACCCCATACTTAAACACAATCTCTACAACCAAACTGCTTCCTTTCTTGCATGAGTGGCTACCATGTATTCTGCCTCTATAGTTTAAAGAGCCACTACATACTATCTTTTACTCATCCAACTGACTTCACCTCTAAATAGGCTAAACACATACCCACTTGTAGATCTTCTTTGGTCCAGATCTCTAGCCCAGTCTGCATCAAAAAAACCATGAATGTCCAAAAATCTTTCCAATCCTGGTCTTCCCTGGTAGCACAATCCATAATCACTAGTGCCACACAAATATCTGAAAACCCGCTTCAATGTTGTTCAATGCTCCTTCCCTGGGTTTGACATAAACTTGTTCAATACTCTTATGCATGTGAAATGTCTGGTCTAGTACGTACCATTGCATACATCAGGCTACCCACTGCACTTGCATATGGAACACAGGACATATCCTCCTCTTCTTCTTGTGCCTTGGGACACTGTTCAACAGACAACTTTACACCTACAGGAATCAGAAAATTTATCGGTTTAATATCCTTCATATTGAACCTCTGCAATATAGTCTCGGCATACTTCCTCTTGTTTAATCAGAGCTTCCTCTTTGCCCGATATCTCTTAATTTCCATGCCCAAAATATAGTTTGCAACACCAAGATCCTTCATGTCGAATTTGGAGAACAGTTGGGGGTTCAAATCTTGGATAATCTCTTTGTCATTTTCAATCAACAACATATCATCCACATATAAGACCAAATAAATAACACGGTCACCAATTAATTTAAAATAAAAAGAGTGATCATCCTTGCTTCTAGTGAAGCCAAGTCCCTGTATATAGGTATCAAATTTCTGATGACAGATAAAAGTAATCTAATAGAAGTAACTTTGGCAACAGGAGAAAAAATTTCACCAAAATCAATTCCTGACACCTGGGAATAACCTTTTGCTACCAATCTAGCTTTGTATTTCTCTACCTTGCCTTCTACATTCATCTTCTTCTTAAACACCCATTTTCTCCCGATGGGCTTCCTTCCAGCCGGAAACTCCACCAGATCCCATGCCTCATTTTTATGCAAGGATGCCATTTCATCAACCATGGTCTCCTTCTAGAGTTTTCTATCCTCTGAATCTACTGCCTCCTTGATGGTTCTGGGATCATCATCAGTTATAGTTAAAGAAAAATTTGAATAGAAAGTAGATGGAATATACCTTTCTGGTTGTCTTCTTTTCCAAACTGATCTTCTCACAGCTGGATTTTGTGGCTCTTCCTCTTCTGAGTCTTCTTCTGTTGTAGATTCTAATTCATCCTCCTTTAGCTCAAAATCTATATTCTTAGGTTCCTTTGGTAGGACTTCATGTTTAACAACATATTTCACCTCTCTAAACACCATATCTCAGCTGTACACAACCTTCCTTGTTTCCGGGTTCCAAAGTTTGTAACCCTTTAAACCATCCTTATACCCAATAAAGATGCACCTTTCAGATTTATTATCCAACTTGGTCCTTTTCTCCGTTGGAACATGCACATATGCATCACATCCAAATACCCTTAGATGTGAAAGAGAGGGTTTCTTACTAGTCCATACCTCATGTGGAGTCTTATCCTCCAACGCTGATGAAGGTGATCTGTTAACCAAGAAACATGCAGTCTCCACCGCCTCTGCCAAGAATTCTTGTCCTAACTCGGTACCACTGAGCATGCTTCTTGCATTTTCCATTAGCATTCTGTTCATTCTTTCTGCAACTCCATTTTTCTGAGGTGTGTATGGAGTAGTCTTCTGCCGTGCTATACCACACTTCTTACAGAACTCTTCAAATTCCTTCTTGCAAAACTCCCCACCATTATTTGTCCTCAGCACCTTTATCTTCTTCTCTATCTGGTTTTCCACCAGAGCCTTAAATTCTTTAAATCTGTCAAGGAATTCATATTTCTTCCTCAAGAAATATATCCATGTATTCCTTTAAAAGTCATCTATGAATGAAACATAGTACACAGAATTACCCAGTGATGGATCCGACACAAGTACAAACACATCCCTGTGCACAAGCTCTAATACCTTGTTCGCCTGCTTAGAACAAGAAGGAAAACTCACCTGATTCTGCTTCCCATATACACAATGTTCACAGATATCGAAATCCAAAGAGCTATTAGACATACCTTCTACCATACCATTTCCATGCAGTATCTAAAGGCCCTTCTCTCCAATATGTCCAAGCCTTTGATGCCATATCATGGTCTTTTCTCTAGAGACCACTAGTCGTTTCGCTCCACTTTCGGTAAACACATAACTGTTGCACCCATCAATAACAGTGCTGCCCTGAAGCTTGAACAGAGTTCCAATCCGAACTCCCTGCATTAATACCAATGCTCCTCGAACCATCTTACATGTATCTTTATCGAACATTGTTTTTACACCTGCGTCATCCATCTTGCTTACATAAATCAGATTTCTAGCCAATGTAGGAATGTGTAGAACACCAATAAGTGTTCTAATCCTTCCACCTTGCAGCTTCAGCTTGAATTTTCCACGTCCGACAATTCTATTCTTCCTATCATCACCTAAGAAGACATCACTGCCATCATATTTCTCATACTCATAGAACCACTCCCTATGGGGAGTGAAGTGAAACGATGCACTCGAGTCAATCAACCATGACTCATGATCTACATGTGTATTTGAAGAAGAAGCCAAATGCACATCCTCGCCTTCATCCAAGGTGGTTTTTGCCTCTGCAGGAGGAGCATCATCAGATCACTTTCCTTTCTTAGGAGCTTTAGATCTGCAGTCCTTTTTGTAGTGCCCTTCCTTTTCCCTTTTCCAACACACCTTTACAAACTTTCCAAGAGATTTATATCTCCCTCTAGATTTAGATCTTCCACCTGAAATCTTATTCTTGTTTCTGTTTTGGGACCTTCCTCGTACAGATAAGGCATCTCCATTCTGAACCTCCATATTTCTCCGTCTCATTTCCTCTGACAACAAGGCTGAGACAATGTCATCAAAATTCAAGGTAGTTGTATTTCTACCTATTACAATAAATAGACTGTCCCACGAGTCTGGTAGAGAACAAAACAAACTGATGCACTTATCTTCATCTAATATTTTAATATCAATAGATGATAGCTAACTTACCATAGTATTGAAGGCGTTTAGATGCTCTGTCACTGAGTCTCCATCCTTCATCCTCAGGTTATACAGTTTTTTCCACAGGAACAATTTATTCACCAGAGACTTAGATTGGTACAAAGTCCCAAGTTTTTCCCACAAATTCTTCATTGTAGCTTCTATAGATACATTCAACAATACCAAATCTGAGACACACAATCGTATTGTGCTCTTCGCCTTCTGATCCAAATTTTTCCAATCTTCATCTAACATTGTCATTGGAATAGTACCTCGATCTACCGCGATCCACTGGTCTTTATCCACCAGCAGATCCTCCATCTTGAGCTTCCACAACTCAAAAATATGACCATTAAATTTCTCAATCTCCATCTTTCCACTGCTCACTATCTTCTTTCACTGCAAGAATCGATCCCGCAGATCTCCCATTGAACAGGGTCTACCACAGGCCCTAGAAAAAAACCCCTTAGCAGAAAAGGCATCCCCTTGAAGCCGAAACAACTCTAATACCAAATGTAGGTTTTAACCCTGTACATAAATTATTTGCAAATGAATCTAAAAAACAGAAAATAAACAATTGCGAGAGAATAAAACATAAAACATATATACACAGAGATTTTCCCCTGGATCTCGAATCAAAACGACCAACTTAATTTTTCATTATATTCCTTTTAGTGTTAAAACACATATATATGCATGCTAAAGCATACATAAATCCTAGAGTAGAACATAACCACAGTTCCCTTGACCGTATCTACAAAATACCAGGGGCCGAAAACCATCATGGCCAAAAACCATGTGCAAACCCATGCACAAAACCATGGGTGGGTCCGTCCACTGAAAAATAGGGTCCAAATTTTTTTATGGGGCGCTGTCCCAGGCCCCAAATAGGGGGGGCTACCGCCCCCCTATGACCCCCCTACTGCGCCCAACACAATGTATAGCGGGGGCTATTTCCCCCCCTGTGACCGCCCCCCCGGTGCGTGAATAGTCGTGGAAAGAATATAACACATACCCAACAAGTTGGAGGTGTATTACAGAATTAAGAACCTTCATGAAGATGAAATAAATATTCAATTGGCTTCTTTGAGGATGGAAGGATCTTCACTTGCATGGTGGGAAGTGAGGACTCAAGAAGATATTAAAAAAATACAATAATATTTCTATGTCTTGGTAAAGTTTTATTGCTGCCATTAAAAGGAAATTATATCCATTAGCTTACATGCAAAAGTCCATTATGGATTGGAAAAAATTTAGACAATTGAAAGGGAAAAGTGTGCAAGATTATACTCATGAATTTAGGATAATAACTCTAATTTTGGGTATTAATTTATATTTTCAAGAAACTTTGTTAAAGTACATAGGGGGTTTGCACAGTTACCTTAGGCACACTATTCTCATGTTTAATCCCACAAAATTATATGAGGTTTGTGTTCAAGCCACACACTTAGAAGCAAGAGGGAAACATAACATAGATGAGAAAAGTGACAGTGAGGGTAAAGGAAAGGGTTAGTTTTATGGAAGAGGAAAAATAAATAGCTATGTCAAAAGAGAGAAAGAGAAAATCACATGTAAACACTGTATGAAGAATGGCCATGATGAAGACCATTTTTGGCAACTTCATCCAGAGTTGAAGCCAAACAGAAGGGGAAAATTGTTGCAGTTGAACATGACTTAGGCTCAGATTTAGGAAATGAAACAAAGATTACAACCATGGGTTTGAAAGATAAGACAATAGAAAGCAATAGTTCTTCAAATTTTTCCAATGTTAATCAAGATGAAGATACAAGAATATAACTTTTCCATATTAGATTCGTCTCTAAAAATACCAAGATAAATACACTTTTTGATAGTGGGTCACAAGATAACTTGATTTCCAAAGACTTGGTTAAGTAGATAGACCTTGAAACTATTATAAATCCAAGACCTTATCCTTTAGGGTGGATATGCAAGAATGCAAACTTTCAGGTTACAAGGAAGTGCATACTAAGATTTTCCATCAATTCAAACTTTCTTGATGAAGTTGAACTTGACGTGGTGCCGCTTGAGATATTAGGTATTGTTTTGGGAAGTTGTTATCTTTATGATAGGAAAGCAGTATTTCATCACCATGAGAATAAGTATAACTTGTTTAAAGATGGAATTGAGTACATAATTAGAGCGCATAATAAGAATACAAGTTTGTCTCTTATACATGAAGTAGAAATGAAGAGGATAGTGAATGCAATTCAGAATTTGGCATTGTTAATGATCATACGTAGATATATTTTGAATCAAACCTTTCAAAAATATGCATCAAATGAACAAGTTGAATTCATTGAGGTTTCTTATTCTTGTAATGAGATTTTTTAGGACTCTAACATGTTGCCTATAAAAGGAGGTAAAGAAGATGTGACAGATTTGCAGCAATCAACATCAGTGTTGAGCAGTGTTGGAAACAAGATGTTGATGCAAGAGAGTGCAAAGGTCAAAGAGAAAGCGACAAATAAATTTGAAAAAGAAGGAATGTGTTCCAAAAGTGCTTGTTTCTGGTTTCCAATGGGTACACGTCAATGACAAAGATACTTTGTCAAGATTCGATGCAATTACAAATCAAGATCAGTTAAGAATCGCAATGATGATAGTATGCACGGTGAGACAATTTTTAAGTTTCCTTTGATTAATGGCCAAGGTACGAACAAGATGGTTTATGCGAGAATAGCTTGCTTCTATAAAAATTCATGATAATTGCAGCATGACGGTGTCAATGATATCAAGAGAAGGTCGCAAAAGTCAAGGAAAAAGTTAAGTTTTGTGAAAATCTCAATTTGATGAAAATGGGAAAATTTCAGTGGATGGAGACTAGAAGGGTGAGGGAAAAATACCCTCATCCACATGATCAGTAATAAAAGAGCTTTTAGGGTCCAAAATGATTCTAGTGGGGAGGAATGATCAGATTCTCAGTGTAAAAAAATAAAAAATGAAAGTGCTCATAATTGAATGGAAATTGAATGACAGTGAAGAGCTCATCGCTAGGAATTCGGTGCAATTCGTTTAATCAAAAACAGAGTTCGGATGAAGAAGATAGAGTCTGTTGTTCATTTTTCTAAATAGTTAAAAAATTTGTATATCATGATAGAAGGATGACATGGTATCCTAGTCAACAAATTTAAGTATATTCGGGGAATATTATTCAATTTCACCCAATCACACTGTGACAAGTGTCACTTCGAGATTCGCCAATTTGGTTTGAAGGTGAATTTTTTTATTACAATTTCTTCTAAGGTTGAATGAGATTTTTTTTATGGTTTGGGAAAACCTAACCAGAGGTTGACATGTGGTGCAGCCAAGGGCCCCCACGTGCCCACTCTGGTGGACCCTCTCCAATGGCCGAATTGCATTTTTTATATGCTATGGTCGAATTTTATTTATGGCACATTTTTATTCAAGGCCCTGTTGGAAATACTAAGAAGGGGGGGGGGGGGGGTGAATCAATATTACTTTCAATTAGTATTATTATTAATCTTTTAGAGCATTAATTAATCTTCAATTATTATCAGTGTTTGTACAATGATAGCAGTAAACAAAAGGAACACAAATGCACATAGTTTTCAAGGTGGAAACCCCCTCTAGGACAAAAACCACCTGAATTTCTTTCTAATAATTCTTTAATCTTAAAATCTAATTAAAAATAAAGCTCCAACTCCCTAGAATCTAGAAAATCATTCTTCTCCAACTCCCACTAGATGGATGCTCCAACGCCCGAGATTCTTCAGTAGTCAAATGAACGGATGCCCCAACACCCAATGAGCTACAACTCACCCTAGCACCACCCTACCACCCTGAAATTTTCACAGGATTGAACTTGTTGGTGAATTCATGCACTAGCCTAACACCACCCTACCATCATATATAAGAATAAAAGAAGAATGGATTCTCGTACCAGGGAAAATAGTCCACTTTACAATGATATAAAATGATGTAGAAGAATAAGACACACTAGACCATAAACCCAACTATGACACAACCACCTAATAATGATCCTAGACCTCCCGACACTGACTCTTCAACTCTTGGCAGATAGAGACTTGTTCAAATTTTACCATGATGCTTTTACAATGACTTGGTACGATGATACATTTACAATGACTCTATGCAGTGTTGCCCACTTGAAGAATTCATGTGGTGAAAGTCTTGATGTTGTTCTGCACCTTGATTACTGCTCTTGTCATGCTACCCTTTCTCACTCTTCAGAACATTAGATCATGCATTGAGTCTTATCTTGATTAATATATAGGACCTGTAAAAAGTCTTCAAGGAAATACCCATGACATGATAATAGAAACACTTACCTCATCCTGCAGAGCATATGTCAGTGATAAACAAAAACAAAAAATTAGAATACAAAGAACCTAATGCAATTAAGATATGAACATGCATATACCAAATATAATTACCTAGAGCTTACATCTGCTACATCATTCTATTGCACCTTACCTTTCTTTGCTACCCTAGAAAGTCTGGTCCTTTGCAGCCCTTGACAACACATGATCTAGCTTTTTCTTACCTTCTAGGAGCTTGATATTGACTCTGATGTATCTCTATGATTTTAGAGCCCCAATATGTGATATTCAGCTCTGTAGTATCCCACTGAGTCTTATTTCCAATTCCATAGGTTTGACCCAATTTGGACTCTTCAAGACAAAGTTATGCCCAATCTCTCACAATGACCTAATTATGGACTAGTTCTGTAGAGTGAACTTGTATGGTGTGCCATGTGTCATTGTTTCCTCCTTAGGCTCTTAAATTGATACACAAGAAACCATAGTATGTGCAATATCTGCAATTTTTTACGTAATTCCAGTCCACTTCTTAGAGAGAGAGTTATGACGATTTTCCCAAGGTCGCCTCTTTGAGTTGAAATTCGGAAGCCTGTAAAAACACTAACTTCTATAGACCATATCTTCGAAAATATAGTGAACCAAGATCTGAAATTAGGATACAAGCTTCATGAGGATCTCGCCCAAGTGGGTTTTTTGTTTCAACATCTGAAGCTTTGCAGAAAAGGAGTTCAAAAATTCCACGATGGCCTATTTTTATTAGCGAAATCCTTACACGAGGAGGATATGAGGGTCACAATTTATATAAATGATTAGGTTGGGAGGGTCTTCAACAAGTGAACACTAGAGGGATTTTAGGAGCTTAAAAAATGATTAATTATTTACTATTCAGTGACCACAACTAATGATTAGTGTCATGCCACAACCCCATGGGGTTTTAGCCCACTAACTGGGGTTACTAACTTCAAACATGAATATCTCTCAAACTGTGAATAATTATGTGGTGTGAAATATATCAACGAAAATATATCAAAAAGTAGAAACCATCCCAAATGTCCTTGAAACATAATAGAGTAAGTTTCCAAGTCAAAATTCCCATGTAAGATCAGAGTAGCCCCTAGTGCTACTTGGGTTGGCATCAATGACAACCACTAATCAAAAATCTCCCCCTTTGGTATTGATGGAAACAAAAGTACTTTCCCTGCGATCATGACACCTATTCCTATAAAATTATCTCCCCCTTTGACATCAATGGCATAGGGTAACCCCCCCTTGACACACAACCATCCTGCAGACCTGTACACACTTCCACTCCCCCTTTATTTTATGAATAAGGAAAATCTAATGAGAACGTGGTGGAATCCCAAGCTTCTGGAGAAGATATTCAAATGCTTCACGAGGTAAAGTTTTAGTGAAGATATCACCGATTTGTTCTTTTGTACCAACATATTCAAGTTTGATATTATTTTCAGCGACTTGTTCTCTAACAAAATGATATTTGATCGAAATGTGTTTTGTTTTTGAATGCATGACATGATTCTTGGGGATGCTGATGGAACTGATGTTATCACAGAAGATGGGAATAGGCTCATTGAATTTTAATTGAATATCTTGCAAATTTTGTTTCATCCAAAGAACTTGAGTACAACAAGATGTTGTTGCAATGTATTATTCTTCCGTTGTAGATAAAGATATTGAGGTTTTATTTTTTCTCAACCATGATATGAGACAACCACCTATATAGAATGTTTCTCCACTAGTACTCTTACGATCATCAACGCTTCCTGCATGTTGGGGCCCTTGTTTTGAAATTAAACAGCTTTTGAGTTGTGGCTAGTACGTGGCGGAGCGCAACCACAGTAGGTAGAGAGATGTGAAGGTTGCAAAGGAGTAGAGGACAGATGGTGCGACTATTATGGGAGCAAGCACAGGTGGCGGAAGAGCGTGGTAGAAAACAAGTAGTAGAACTCTCGATTAACAGAAAGAAACATAAGACAATCGAGCGAAGAGAAAGGAGGATTTTTCAATCGCACTGGTAGCAGATCAAATAGGTAGCCAACTAGGGAAAGGAAGGTTGGTTCAGTCAGGGTCAGAAGAGAGGAGCCATAGGGGAGTCCTGTGATGTTTTTATGTTCTCTATTCTTCTGTATATGTTTATTTCTCTCTATCCAATAGGACCACTTGTATTCTGTTTCGTTCGAGCTCATGCTAAGGAGCTTTGTAATGTTCTGTTGTTGGGGGCTACTTTATAATACAATCAGGAGTTGTTGTTCTAAGTATATGTTGTGGTCTTGGAATAAATAGTTTCCGTAGTGATTTTAATTTTATGTGTTATAAGTCTGAGTGCAATTCCGAGAGATATCTTGGATGGAATGATGTGTTTGGTTAGACTTTTGTCACAGCTCTGATTTATTCATACTGATGTCATTATGTTGATACCGATCTATCCCCCATCTTATTAAGGTCACGGCACGCCTCGGGTGAGACTCTCAGCTCTTCGGAGCAGGGTGAAAATGCCGGCATGGTGCTAGACTACAGTGGACACCCTTGTTGGCCCTTAACGTGAACCCAGGTCTTCTCTTCGAGACATGTTTCCTCACCAACAAATGGTTCCGTTGCCGAGACTCGAAACTTCATTTGGGAGCTAGATCATGGTATCTCGGATCTTCGAAAGAGAAATACGAAGCTTGTGGGATAACCACCTAGATCATTTCATCACTCAGCAAGCTGAGCTGAGATGGCAGAAGGAGAAAACAATAAAAAATCTAGTTCTATTCTCCGACTCTACCAGTGATACCTATGAAATATTTTGGGGAAAGTTTTTGGAAGAACTCTATAACTGGTTGCGGAGGCTTCAGACCAAGGTGGTCAAAGAAAAGTCGTGGAATTAAATCGCAAGTGGGTGCATGGAGATTTGGTGGCTCTTCATCGGTTAAACACCGATTTAACCCGAGCTGTAGATTTTTGGGTGGAATATACCTTGGACGGATACATATTGGAGCTTGCAGCAGAGTGCTACCAGTATGTTTCGAGAGAAAAAGATACATTCAGATCCGGGTTAAGGGGGAAGCTGCTGAAGGAGATCCCATTGTGGATTAAAACATTGATGGTAGATGAAGGACTAATGGGGTTCAAAAAAGTAGAGATGGAAGCGTAAAACCTCCGGTGCCAGGGGAAGGGACTAAGGGAGAGATGCTACAAGAACAGTGAAAAAGGGGAGTAGGAGTATGGATGTCGAGATTGCTAACAGGTTCAGGGAGCGACAAGCACATCAGACAGCACAGATTGTAGAAAGGTGGTGAGAGAGGGTGATAAGGGAGTTGAAGAGATAGGAAAGTGGTCGAAAGGACAAAGAGGAGGCGCCTCAGATGACGAAGGAAATGAAAAGTCAGGTGGGTCCCCAAGATATGGGAGGGGTTGTTAAAGAAGTTTGGCATGTGTATAGGAGCCCAGCCCAGATGGATAAATGAAAGAATTCTGACGGAGAAGGTACAGACGTGTGCCTAGAGAAGGTGTCCGATGTGGAGATGCACGTTGCAATGGAGCAACTATTCCAAGAAAGGTCAGCGTCCATATCTCAAGGTATTCCTATTCCCCAAAGTTCAAGTAGCTCTAGTCCAAACCTTCCCCTGGTGCTCTATCAACCCCTAGGTGAAATTTTTGTTAAGTTGTGTGAATTAAGTAAGTTACACAATATTCAGTCCCCATCTGTGATACATACTAGTAGTAGGATTTCTAGTGGTACGATCTCACAACTGGGACCCAACAGCTTCATTCTAGTGACACCTACTCAAGTGTACATGGCGAGATCACTTACCTGGTACCCAGAGTTCTCTGGGATGGGTAACGATGATGTCGAACATCATTGGTACCTCTGCGAGGCCATATGGAGAGCACGACAGACCCCAGATTTGGGGAAGTTGATAGAATTTCAAACCACCCTTAGGGAGAGAGCCCTACGCTATTTTATGAAGTGGTTTGAAGCTCATTGGAATCCAGCGATGGCAGATGTGAAGAGGGATTTTTTTAAGGAGTTCAAACTGCCCCAAACAAACCAACAAGGCCTGTCAAAAATGTGGGAAATCAAGCAGCGGGAAGGAGAGACTGCTTGGGATTTGATGCGGAGATTCAAGGACGCAATTGGAAAACTCAGCTATCCAATTGATCCAAACCATTAGAGGGATTGGTTCATCGAAGCTCTACTACCTTTGACCCGAAATCCATTAACTCAACAAAGGATCGAGACGTTGCAAGACGCGCTAGAGCAGGCAATGAACATAGAAGCTATGGCGAGATACCCGCAAGAGTTTAAGGGAGGAGCAGTGGTACAGGACCCATCTATAATGGGTTTGCAACATAAAATAGTGAGTTTGACAGAAAAATCAAAGAAATTCAACCAATGCACTCAGCGAGACCGAATGTATGGTGCACACATTATCTCATGGAAGGACATGTGGTAACTGAATGTCCACGGTTGTGGGGGCAGAACATGGGGACATCGGCTGTAGGATCATAGGGGGCTCCACCATTAGGAGGAGTTGCGTAAATAAACACCCAAGGATTATACCCATCGCAACAACAATACACAGGGTTCCCTGTGCAAAAAAGTCCAATCACCAATGGGTACTGTGAAATATGCAAGAATATGGGCCATCAACCTCACCTGTGTCCGATATTACAAAATTATTGTAACGTTCCG
This sequence comes from Pinus albicaulis, assembly GCA_034641835.2. Taxonomy (NCBI): domain Eukaryota; kingdom Viridiplantae; phylum Streptophyta; class Pinopsida; order Pinales; family Pinaceae; genus Pinus; species Pinus albicaulis. The sequence continues at coordinate 1,321,149,275 of CM076581.1, forward strand.
AATAATATATACTGTGAGTTCTGTGCCTCAACAACACATGGCACAAAGCAGTGTCTAGCTCTGGATGCACTGGCAGAACGACTGGACCGACCTTCATACCAAGAAGGACATGTATCTATAGAATGTCCACTCCCTAGAAGACCCTAGTGTTCGCAGTGTCGGGTTAACACTTGCGCAATAGAAGATTGCCCTGAGCTCATCAAAATATGGGAGGAAAGAGCTAGACAAAGGGGGACAAATCTAGTAAATGCAGAATCCAGGTTGATGGAGACTTAGACAATGCAGAACTTGGCCATAATAACGCGAGGAGGAAAAATAATGGGAGAAGATGCACATGTAAGGGACCTGATAAAGCTAGTTAAGCCAACACCCCCAAAACTTCTTGTCAGACCAGAACGACAGAAACAATTTTTCCAGGAAGAAACAGAAACCTTTTCCCAACTCGGGGGAAACAAAGGTATCGAGTTAAAGCAAAATCAGGAAGACAATGAAACCCAAGGTAATTCAGAAGCTTTTATCCAAGAGTGGTTCCATTTGTTCCTACAAATTGTTAACAAAGCGCCAATGATAGAACAGCTAAAGAAGAACTTGGAAGGGGTGATGAAGAAAAGCACAAGAGCAAGAGAATCACCAGATGCAAACCAGAAGTATGCACAAAGAGTAAAGAGAAATAAAAGAAGGACGGGAAAATAATTCTGAGTGAACACACAAGTCACGGGTTTCCAAATTAAAGACACTATACTTGATTTCGGATCCGATGTCAATATTTTTCCAAGGAACACCTGGGAAGCATTAGGGAAGACAAGATTGACGTATTCACCAATCCAACTTCGGATGGCGAACTAGTACTGCATTGTACCCATCAGTAGACTAGAAAATGTTGAAGTTAACATTGCAGGGGTAAAGACATATACAAACTTTGAAGTCATCAACATCATGGGAGATAAAGATCCTTATCCTTAACTACTAGGAATTGATTGGGCCTTTGAAAATTATGAGATAATAGATCTGAAAAATGAACTGATGTTCTTCGAGGATGGGGAGATCAGATTCACTCAGCCACTCGACCCGTACCAAGGACGAAGATATACAAAGACTGTGGACAGTAAAGAATATGCTCAAATTCTGGATCATATTTATCAAATGACTGCAGGAAGAAGAGAAGATTACATTAACCCAACAACAGAAGGATCTGTAAGATGGAGAAGCATCCAAAGCTCAGAGTTGGTCTTCGAAATAGCTTGGGATGACTGGCAGCAAGAAGGGTATGAAACCAATTCATGGAGGTGTTCCAACATTGGATGAATCAATTCGATCGAGACCGAGGTTCGAGAATATCCAACCTTATCCGATATGGATGTTGTAAATAGTTTTATAATAAAAATAGAAGATAAGGTACCAGAAGGCCACAGGGTACCACTGATGGACATAGCATTACAATCTACATCCGCAAGATGGTGGAGGAATCATTTCAATTCGCTCACACAGTGGGGCGAAATCACGACAGCATTAAAAGAAAGATTTAAGGAAGAGGAAGGACCATGCTGCAAGGAGAAATATCACGGGGAATCCGACCCCAAAGACCATTTGGAGAAGTGTAAGGAATAATGGAGAAATGAGGGATACCCAAAAGAGCTATGGGTACACCAGTTTATCCACTCTCTAGACTTGATACCAAAGGCCTAGTATCTGACGGAAGAGAAGAAGAGAGGGACCAACAAATGGCATGAAGTTGCGGAAAACTTCACGCAGTGTTTCTTGTTTCGGGGAAAGAAAAAACTTGTTACATAAGCCTCGTAGGCTATCAAAAAGGTACTTTTCTTCCCAGATATTCAAGAGGAGGAGGAGAAGTTGCTCCAGTACCCATGTGTCAGACCAAAAGTGGCATGTCAAAAGGTAAATAGGGAGATGGATGATGACAATCTGGAGGATCTTAGGCACCTGTACTTTGAAGAAACAGGGGGAGAGAGAAATATCAAGGAAGAACCCACAACAGAAGGAATCCATCTGCTACCATTGAGGACAAAGAAATTAAATATTGGGACAGAGGATAAGCCTAAAATAGCGACGATCAGGGACTATTGGGATGAACAAACAACCAAGGAAATATTCGGTTTGTTGAAGGAATATGAGTACTTGTTCCCTTCATCAGTAGCGGATTTAAGGGGCATAAAAGGAGATATGGGAGAGATGCAGATAATATTGAAACCTGATGCAAGGCCAGTGAAACATAGACCATATCGTCTGAATCTGAGGGTGAAGGAAAAGGTTAAGGCATAAATCGACAAGATGTTGCAAGCATGATTGATATTCCCAGTAGAGGAAGCAGACTGGGTAAGTCCCATATTTATACAGAACAAGAAAGAAAATTCTGAAATACGAGTCTGTGTAGATTACAGAAGCTTAATTTTTTTTTGTATCCATGACCCATTTCCCACTCTGTTTAGCGACGAAGTCCTGGACAATGTTGCAGGGAACGAGGCATATTCATTCACCGACGTATTCTCAGGATACCATCAAGTACGAATAGGAGAGGAGGATAAGAAAAAGACAACATTCACCACAGAATGGGGCTCTTTTGCATACAATGTGATGCCTTTCGGACTGAAAAATGCACCAGTAGTATTCTCGAGAATCGTGATAGCCGCTTTCCGGGAGTACATCCACAAGTTCTTGGAAGTATACATGGATGACTGGACCGTCTATAGCATACTGAAGGATCATGCGACGTTGTTAAGGGTGATGTTCGATAGATGTCGACAATTGTAGATCTCATTGAACCTGAAAAAGTGTATATTTGCAGTGCTGTTTGGAACTCTGCTAGGGCACGTCGTATGTAGCCAAGGCATTTGCGTAGACTCGGCCAAAGTAGTGGCGATAGTCAATAGGGGGGCACCAGAAATAGTAAAACAGCTGAGATCACTGCTGGGCCACACAGGCTACTACCGGTGATTTATTCACAGCTATGCGAAGATAACAGCTTCGTAAGAGAAGTTATTGAAGAAATCTGAATAGTTCCAATGGACAGACAGTTGCAGAGCAGCCCTGGATGCTCTAAAAGAAAAGCTAGCAAGTGCGTCAATACTAGTCCACCCAGACTAGGAAAAATAATTTCATGTACACATTGATGCTTCCAACATCGTGCTCGGAGCAGTCTTGGCCCAACCAGGAGACACTTCAGTTGATCACCCGGTATATTTTGCCAGTCGCAAGTTGTCCACAGCAAAACACAACTACACCACAACAGAACGGGAGGAATTAGCAATGGTGTACTCTCTTCAAAATTTCCACCACTACCTGTTGGGAGGTACATTCAAATTTTTTACAAACCACTCAGCATTAAAGTATTTGGTAAACAAACCAGTCTTAGAAGGAAGAATCTGCAAATGGCTCCTACTCTTTTAGGAGTTCACCTTTGAAGTTATCGTAAAGCCTGGAAGACTAAACGTAGGGCCTAAACACCTGTCCCGACTAGAGAATGGGGAGAACAGAGGATATCTAGATGATCAGTTACCGGATGCTGATCTTTTCAGAGTAGAAGCCATCCCAGAATAATTAAAAAAGATAGTTTCCTACCTCATGATAGGGCAGTGTCCGCAGGAATATACTTCAACATAGAAAATACACCTAGTAGTTCAGGCTGCGAGTATCAACTAATAGCAGGACACTTATACAAGATGGGGCTGGACCAGATTCTTCGAAGATGTGTCCTGGACCATGGAAGGAAACCGGTGCTATGGGAGTGCCACAGTGGTGTTGGGAGAGGACACGTGGGAGGTAAACTGATGGCAAGGAAGGTACTACAAGTAGGCTTATGGTGGCTGACACTACATATGGACATCAAAGCCTTTGTTAAGAAATGTGACGTTTGTTAGTGGACGGGATGGCCATCCCACATAGATGAACTTCCACTACCTATGATAAAAGTACTGCAGCCATTCGAAAAGTGGGCAGTCGATTTCGTGGGACCAATAACACTAGCTACAAGATTCTCAAAGGCAAGGTACATAATAACAGCAAAAGACTACCTAACGAGGTGGGCAGAAGCAGTGCCTGTGAGAAATTGCACGGCAGATACTACTGCAAGATTCATATTTGAAAATATAATCAGCTGATTTGGGTGCCCAAAAATCCTGACCAGTGACCAAGGCACCCACTTCATTAATGACACCATTAAATCCCTGCTAGAAAGCTTCATGATACAACACCATAAAAGTAGCCTGTATCATCCGCAAGCCAACGACAGAGTGGAAGCGTTCAACGCGATACTAGAGAAGGGCCTAGTAAAGATATGTAATGCACAACATGATGACTGGGATGAGCAGATACCAGAAACGTTGTGGGCCTACCGAACAACAGTAAAGCAACTACATAACCAAACACCATTCCAGCTAGTATATGGGAGGGAAGTAGTAGTCCTTGTAGAATTCATCATGCTCAGCCTCCTAGTCGTGACGTCACTACATCTATCAGAAGAAGAATCGTTAAAGGAGTGATTGTAGGAATTGCAGGAACTTGAAGAAGAACAATTTCTGGCCGAATTTCACCAAACGGTACAAAAGGAGAGACAGAAAGCTTGGCATGACCGGCATATTAAGCACAAGACTTTTCAGGTTGGTGGGAAAGTTCTACTCTAGGAAAAAAAATACGAGAAATTCCCAGGGAAGCTACAGATGCATTGGCTTGGTCCATTTCATGTAATTGAAATCAGAGATTTAGGAGCAGTTCGGTTAGCACAAATGAATGGCCAAGTCCTACAAGGATGGGTAAATGGTGCACGCCTGAAACCCTACCAAGAGTAAGTTACATATTTTCAATTCCAATAACTCTCACACCTGAGAGGAGTCAGTAGGGTAGAATACGAACAATAATTCTCGCACCCGAGAGGAGTCAGTAGGGTAGAATACCAACAATAACTCTCGCACCCGAGAGGAGTCAGTAGGGTAGAATAGCAACAATAACTCTCTCGCACCCGAGACGAGCTAGGTAGGAGTCCACTGTATTGAAACTAAACATAATACTAAATAACAACAGTTGAGTTGCGGAGACCGCAACGCAACCAATTGTGGTCGAGGAAGGGTAGTGTCTAGCGTGTCATCCACGCCAGATAGAGAAGCATGCCAAACATTAGCCCATCATCATTACGCGAGTACCAATGTCAGTCCGTAGGATTACCAATATTTGGAAATAATTTCCATAATTAGCATCACCCATACTGTAATAAATTTTCCATAATTAGACTTAACCACCAGCCATCACGTCTGCCCAAATCCCAAAACCACAGTCAGCAATGTTAGAACCCACCTCAGCCAGTAAATAATCATATGATTGTAGCCGTGGAGGAAGCCAGGGGAAATTAATTAGTTATGGAGTCTCATCAACCTCACCCATGCCGGTTACTTCCAAAACCTGCATGAAGATAAGCGCGAGAATGTCGGAAAAGTCTGAGTTAGAATTAGAAACATCCAAGAGAACAACAGAAGCCGAACCAGAAAAAGAATAGAGAAGGCACACGGGAGAAGGAATTCAAGAGAAAAGAGAGAGAACTGTCTTGCAAGTATACCAACGAAGAGCCAAAATGACCAAAGTAAGCCCAGTGGTCGTGGAGCAAGAAATTGACAGCAAAATTCAAAATATGGAGTCCCTTGTGGGAAAATATGAAACACTGATAGATACAGACCTTACTGACTCTTTTGAATTTCCAGCGCTGAAAAGGAAAGTGTATATAGAGAATTATGCAACAGCAGTAGGAAATCCAGCAGCAAGAGTGCCACCAGAATTCAAAGGCATTCAGCAGTATACGATTCTTAACCTGAGTAATCTACTAGTGTTTGGGATTATAGGCACTGCGATGCAGTGCACGAAGTTTTTGTTGATTAGAGTCCAAAACGGTTCACTATGGCTGGGGAAGGAAATCCAAATTCATGCAAAGGACATCCATAGATTAATAGGACTGTCATAAGAGGGGAGGGACGTATCATCAGCATTCCAAACCATATCCAAAAGAGCCAAGAAATCAGGGGACACAGACTACTATGTTAAGTATGGCACTAGGAGAGGGGGAAAAGGAGCCAAGATTGACTTGATCAACAGACCAGAGATAAATTTCACATTCTACCTGATTGCTAGCAATACAATGAAGCACTATACCAAAGGGGAATGCATGCTGGATACAATTTTAGTCGCGGAGCATTGTGTCCAAGGGGAAAGGCTGAATTGGTGCTCCTTGCTGAAGGAATTTTTTGAAGCTTGCAAGGACAATTATAGAAGGGAAACCGGGTTTATTTATGGATACTTGATCATGGCTCTAGCCATGTGGAAGTGGACCCTCTCAAGCATCCGGATACCGGTTGAGATTGCAGAAGGCCAACCATTAGCAATGAAGTTTGCACCATGGAGAGTGTCTGGAGAGCCTAGCATGAAGGAAGTGAATGCAGAAGCTTTTAGATTCTGGTATGGTCAGATGGTTGATGTCCTGATGAGTCAATAAAGAATTACGGGAAGCTTGTTGGATGGATATGCCGAGCAGATATGGTTCGAGGTCACCCACAACTAAACTTTTCTCAGGTCGACCTGTGTACCAGAATCAACGTTCAAGATGAGGCCATTAAGATTCCAGATTGATGAAGCAGCCTTTCACACAGAGGTCTTTTCATGGCCAAGAGTGGAGATGGAGGTCAGGGATGGAGTCCACACATATCTCTTCAACAGGATGCTACCAAATCCACGGCCGGGAGAAACTTCAGATGAAGCAGCGACCAGGATGTGAAACTTGCAGCTTTTTCTGATCATTGAACAACTGAACACCAAGGTAAAAAGTTTTAATAGAGTAGTTCAAGTGCTAACTAGCGATGCCACTACATTTCCAACCTTTTCAGAGTTTCAGGCATCCCATTCCCATCCATCTCCTAGCACAACCTCCATATTTGTGCCAATACCCAATGTTTTATTTAGTTCACGACCCCAAACAACTACAACGCTAGTCATAAGAATAAAGTTGTGAAACCAGCAACGGTACCAAAAAAAAAAAGGGACAAGGTCGCAGTGCCTAGCCCAGTAGTCGATCTCACAGATGAGGACCCACCCCGACAATTGAGTGTAGGGGTACCGATCAGAGAAGAGCAGGTAATCAAGCCCCAAGGGTCTGGGGGGCTATTACTCCATAACCCCATCTACCCCATCGATTTCCTGAACATTCACATATCGCCACCTCGTAGCCACAAACTACCATTTTCCACATCATCCATTTTCAGAGAACCCCACAATTGCACACCCTCCACTTCATCAGCCACAGTTTCAGATCCAATATTCCATAGAGGAACTAATGGGGAGCACAAAAATGAAGTTAACTCGGGTACAACACAGGTACCTTGCGTTGACCAAACCCCAGCCCAACAAACTACATTTACTGAGCTCATTAATCAGATAGAGCAGTCCATGGAAGAAATGGTTGGGTCACTCCTCGAGCAGACTCCACTTCAACCAGCTGACCTAACAGGTAAAGAAGTGCAACCAGACCTACAGATGGCTGACTCCAGCAACCGGCTACCTCACCAGATGCCACCACAGTCACCACAGGACCAGTCAGCGAAATCTATCGCCAGCGGACAACCACTTCTTACACGGTTGCCAGATCAGGGTACCTCTAGTGCACAAAGCATGGAAACATGGGGGACAACCCCACTGTACCACTTTATTCAAAGAGAAGAGAAACAAGCTGAGAGACTTCACTCGGAGCTCTAGCAGAAATGCGAGCAACAACAACTACATATTAGCACACTTACTGAAGAGCGTGAACAGCTGAAGACAGAGAAGGGGAAGTTACAAGAACAACTGGAGATGGTAACCAGGGTGTTCCGGGACGTTTTGCCAATAGTAACGGCCAGCAGCAACCAAATACCAGAAGAGATACAGTGGCATACTTAAACCTCCTTTAGGAAAATGGGGAACTCAAGGAACCATTGGCAGCGCGACCAGCGTTACTCGACCCATCGGTCGTATACTTAGCAAGAATATCAGGGAGGCAGAGCCAAGTCACAAAAATGCAGGAAGTTCTGAGTATTGCAGCAAGAGAAGCATACGACCTACTGAAGGGTCTACAGGAATGCTCAACGGCTCTTACTCTGAAGGCACAACAGGTCTCACTATAGATATAGTAAATATCAAGACAAGTCCAAGAGGCCACGGACCCGACTAGACTCGATCAACTATATGCACAAAGAGATGTTTTGGAAGTCCAAATACAACAGATAGAAGAGAACTCAACGATGGCCAAGCAAGCCCTATGGGAACTCCAACAACTCATGAAAATCAGTGCCCAGAAAATGTAACAATTGGCCTCTGAGGCCCATACTCAAATCACCACCGTGTTTGGTGACTTTCCGCCTAATGCCGGAGAAGAAGTTGTCGACAAGATCACAGCTGAACCGATGCGCTAATGCAAGGATGGCAACAGGACATGACAACATTTTAGGAACTCAAGGGAACAACTCTAACAAAGGTCCCAAAGTTGGGGCCCTTTTTTGGACAGCCAGAAGAAAGGAGGCAGGTAAAGTAGGGCGCAGGGCCGAGCGAACCCATGGAAGTAGAAACAGTGCAGAATGATTGACTCGGGGTGAGTCAAGAGGATGTGGTCAGGGCATGTTGGGGCCCTTGTTTCAAAATTAAACATATTTTGAGTTGTGGCTAGTACATGGTGGAGTGCAACCACGGTAGGCAGAGAGATGTCAAGGTTTCGAAGGAGTAGAGGATAGATGGTGTGGCTGTTGCGGGAGCAAGCACAAGTGGCAGAAGAGCATGGCAGAAAACAAGTAGTAGAACTCCCGATTAACAAAAAGAAACAGAAGACAGTTGAGTGAATAGAAAGGAGGAACCATCAGTCATGCTGGCAGTAGATCAAATAGGCAGCCAGCCAACGAAAAGGAAGGTTAGTTCAGTCGAGGTCAGAAGAAAGGAGCCATAGGAGAGCCTTGTGATGTTGTTCTATTCTCTATTCTTCTGTATCTCTGTATTTCTCTCTGTCCAATAGGACCACTTGTATTTTGTTCCATTTGTGCTCATGCTAAGGAGCTTTGTAATGTTTTGTTGTTGATGGTTGCTTTATAATACAATCAGGAGTTTCTGTTATGAGTATATGCTGTGGTCTGGAATGAATGGTTTCCGTAGTGATTTTAATTTTATGTGTTATAAGTCTGAATGCACTTCCAAGAGATATCTTGGATGGAATGATGTGTTTGGTTAGACTTTTTTCATAGCTCTGATTTCTTCATACCGATGTCGTTATGTTGATACCGATCTATCCCCCATCTTACTAAGGTTATGACACGCCTCGGGTGAGACTCTCGGCTCTTCGGAGGAGGGTGAAAATGCCGGTGTGGTGCTATACTACAGTGGACACCCTTGTTGGCCCTTAACCTGAACCCGGGTCTTCTCTGCGAGACCTGTTTCCACGCCAACACTGCCCAATCTGCATATGTAAAGGATTCAATAATGAGATTGTTACCTTTGATTTCAATAATATGTGATTCTTTTGGTGCTGCTTGGAATCTTTCTACTTGTCCAACTTCTTGCATAAAATTTGGCTAGGGGGGTGTTAAATATAGAAGACTACCAATCATATATATATACAACCTCTGATCCACATCCTTAGATGAGTCATCTATTCTCAATTTGCAACCTGTTACCATCGGAGTAAGGACAGGTTTGCAATCTTCCATTTTGAATTTCTTGAACATTTCCTTGATGTACTTGTCTTGAAATATAAATATTCCTTTCTCGTGTTGAGATATTTGAAGCCTAAGAAGTATCTCAGCTCACCAAGTAAAGACATCTCAAATTCACTTTGCATCTTTGTAGCAAATTTCTTACTTAGTCAATCATCATTGATACCAAATATTATATCATCCACATATACCTCAACAATTGTTAAATTATCTTTATCTATTTGTACATAAATATTTCTATCAGCTGAGTACCTTTCTTGAACATTTTTTGATGTATATATCCATCAAGAAGAGCCTACAATGCTATCGGAGCCTGCTTGAGACCATATATATCCTTCTTGAACCTGCAAACATAGTCTTCTTTTTAAGATAGTAGAAAAACTTCAGGTTGTTCAATGTAAAATTCTTCGTCTAATTTTCCATTCAGAAATGCTGACTTAACATCCATTTGGTATACTTTGATTTTTCTTGAACATGAATAGGCGAGAAACATCCATATGGCTTCCATTGTGGCAACTGGTGCAAATGTTTCGTCGAAATCAATTCCTTCCACTTGTGCATAGCCTTTGCAAACCAATATTTCTTTGTTTCTGGTAACATGTCCATATTCATTCAATTTGTTCCTGAACACCCATTTAGTCCCAATGACATTTTTATCTTTTGGTCATGGAGCTAATTCCTAGGTGTTATTCTTCTCGATTTGATCCAATTCTTCATTCATAGCTGCTACCCAATGTTCTTTCTGGTTGGCTTCCTCAAAACTACTAGGCTCAAAGGTTGTTAGAAAAGAAATGTGAGCTTGTTGTGTTGAATGAAGCTGTCGACCTTTATTTATGTCACCAAATGATTTGATTTGATGGATGGTTCATTTGAATCCATTCTTTTGTTTTCTTTGGAGGAGCTTCTTGTTGTTGTTCCTATATATCTTGATGATCATTATTTACTTCTTCCTAGTTTATATTTTCTTCTTTTTCTAGAATTTTCTCTGTGTCTTTTTCAGCCTCTGTCTCAAGTTTCAAAGATTTTAGATCCTCATCATTGTTCGTTAGAACACCATCTTCGTCAAATGTAACATTTATGCTCTCCACTATCTGTTTTCGCCCTATATTATAGAATTTATAGGCCTTTATTTTGCATGAGTAACTGACAAAGATACCTTTGTCAACACGTGATTCAAACTTACCCAACTTTTGATCTTCTATTTTGATATAACATTTGCTTCCGAAGATTCTGAAATATTTTACATTAGCCGATATTCCTTTCCATAATTCATATGGGTTCTTGTTCCAATTATTTCTGAGAAGACTTGGTTGATAATGAAGACTGTCGTATCAATTTCTTGAACCCATATTTTTCCATCCAAATTGAGTCCTTCAGCATTGTTCTACCCATTTCCTGCACATTTTTGTTCTTTTTTTCAGTAACTCCATTTTGCTGAGGTGTTTGTGCTGTTGAAAATTTTCTTTTTATTCCATTTTTGTCACAATATTGCTAAGATAATTTGGAATTGAATTCTCCGCTAGTATTTGATCTTAAACACTTTATTTTCAAATCAATTTCATTTTTGACCAACTCCTTGTAGATCTTAAAGCACTCAAATGTTTCAGATTTTTTCTTTAGGAAACTGAGGACTGTCATTCTATTATAGTCATCTATCATTAACATGAAATATAATTATCCATCTAAGCCTTTTGTTCTCACAGGACCACATAGATCAGTATGTATCAATTCCAATGGATGTGATGCAAAGTGTTCTTTTGTTTTAAATTCGAATTTTGTCTGCTTGTCGTGCCAACAAGTCTCACATAGTGTGTTGGAAGGTTTTGATATTTTTGGCATTTCTCGTACTGCTTCCTTTTTTCTTTTCCTGACAAGATTGTAAGATTTTATGTGACCCATTTGTTTTTTCCATAACCAGATTTCATATTCTTTAGCTAGTAGACATGATTTAGTTACTTCATCTAGAACATATATGTAATTTGGAGCTCAACTTGCTATAGCCATAATTTTAGCATACTTTCCTTTCCCATTGGCTCACGGGATCCTGACACAGGTTTGGAGGTAAAGGTTTTCCAACAAATCCCTATACTACTGGCCTTTTCAGCAGTTACCTGCTTGCGTAGGCCAAAGTCTCACCCGAAGCAGTATGGGAGGGTGCTGGAACCAAGTTTCTGCACCCTCGGAGAGGGTAGGTAAGTCAAGTAGAGCTGTGTTCGACTTCACAATTACCAGATCGTATATCACAGAATCCAGATCTATCAATCCCTTCACAGCCACGTGCGCAATACCAATTATAATCACAATAAACAATGGATACAGAACAATAACGCAACTATCGCAGATATTCTTGCATAAATTACAATAGACAGATTCAGATCAGATGTCAACGCAACATAAGAAAATAACACAATTAATTTCAGATCTTAACACAGAACCATGCATAACATAACAGACATCATAGATTCACATTAAAATATTCTGATATTTGAACAACCTTCTGCTTTCATTAATCCTTCAGATCCTTTTACAATACCCAAAACCCAACCTGCGCACACAACTGCAGGGTCTACACACAGTAGGACTGAGGATCTCCACGCACACAGCCAGCAGGAGTCCTTTCCCTAATAACCCAAACAGATCTACTAATTCGTAGTTCGCACCAATCTTAATACATCCTCCCTCTTGACTCAAAATGTCCTTCTATTTATAACAATCTAGCCTAATCTTTCCTGTGGTTGGAAAACCATGGTTTGCGGACTCTAGGTCTACCCTTTGACCCATTACAATGCTTTCGGGGCTTTGACCCACCCAAAAACCCCTGCTCTAGACTAAAGTATGCCAAAAATATACAAAAATACTCAAAACTGTCCCAATTCGCAGCCTTTGGAGGACCCTGTTTCGATAGTCCCCCAACGCAATCTTCTGACTCGTCCTGAGTCACTATGGTGGTGGAGTTTCCACCCACATGCGCAGAGCATTGATGACTGCGACTAGCGGGGGAAATACTTCTTGACTCTAAGCAACAATGCTCTACGCAATATCTATGAGATTTTGTGATGTCGGTCCTTCTATTGCAATGGTGACACTATCCAGTGTTTGGTTTAGTTTCTTAACAACAACATCAACATCCTGTGAGAGCTGGAGGGATGCGGCAGCCCAAGGCTTCAATCATTCTCCGACAACGTGCTCTTTATGCTAGAGCTCCTTAATCTCATCTTGGAGGGTGTTTCTTATCCTCAATCGTGCCAAATGCTATGCAAGAACCAAGGTGGGTAATGTAGCCTCGATCTATTCGAAAGCTTCCTCCTTCTGCCGCAAGTCCTGATTTATTTGCCAAAGGATCGGATCACGCTAGACCTTGGTCTGTAAATGCATGGCCGTCTCTAGTAACTGCGCACCTTGACAAATCTGTCCTGTAATGGTGTTTGTAGCCACGGTCACCAGTGCAGAGCACTAGGCTCGTACCTCCAGGGGTGTTTCAGGCTGCACTTTGGCCTATAAGTCAGTGATTTGCTACTCCAGTTGCATCTTAATTATCTACATTTCCGTCTTGGAAGCCTTAAAAATTGTGACCAATCCTTCAAATTTAGCCCGGGGGTGGCCATGGCTAGGATCTCTTTTGTAACCTCTGTGCAGAGCTAGTGGATCAAGGTTTTGAGCTCTGCTTACTGCATGACAGCGACGAGCACTTCTGCGTTCTACTGTGAGATGGTCTTTTCAGCCACACTGAGTTGTTGGTGTACTTGCTGGTCCTGACGATGAATATCCTAAAACACAGTAGTGTGGAGACCCTGCAATGCTTCATGGTGCAGCTTGGCAAGATTCAACTACACCCCTGCACCTGCTTAGAATTTTATTCCCCGGTCCGGCGAACTGATCACAAGGGTGGCACTAGGTAAGGAACATAGACGACTTTCCTCTGTAACTAGCACTGTACTTCTAGATGACAAGGGAATCCATCCTTAAACCACGCTGTTCTGTAGCGTGTCTATCTTTAACTGCAAGGTGCGAAGCTCGGCCTAGATGGAATTGATCGCAACCCTCTGTTGTTCCTCTAAAGCTACCCATTTTTCTTCTGTGGCTAGTGTGACTGCATCTGCAATTTGTTCGAGATCTTCCTTAGTCAACGTAATCATCTCATCTCGTTCCTTCCACTGGGCGTGCTGCTTCTTCTGGGGCCTTTTGATAGGCTCGCCTATTCTCTTTGTACCTTTGTTATTTACTGCCTCTGTGTAGACCCAAAAAATCTTACAGCTCAAGTTCGTTTGAGAGAGAGACGATAAGTACAAGTTGTGCAAGTGACGCGGAACCCTTGTCTGAGCTATCCTGCCCTTTTTATAGTGTCTGCGGGAATCCAACGGTAGGGTAAACTTGACATGGGACTTACCATCAGGTAAATGGTAAAAAATCCCCAAAACCCGCCCCATTAAATGCCAGTGGCCTACTCCTTTTAACGGTAACTTTTTCTTTTTACCAGATGTCATTGTGCCAATGGCTAGTTTTTGCACCTCTTGTGCGCTTGGCATACGTGCTACCCTTGGGTTAAACACCTGCGTCTCCTGTGCATTTTCCCCCAACATAGGCTTGATCCCTAGGTACTTCAAAACCAAATATATGTTTGCCCGACATATGTCATCCCAACATAGCCAGGCCTCCTTCGTAAGCAAGTCTTTTAGCGGTGCTGTAATTAGTGCATACTCCCGAACGAACTTTCTGTAATAACCTGCGTGGCCGATAATTGAACGCAACTGTCCCCTTGTTGTAGGAGTCTTTGGATACATGATAAATCCTCCTCTTGTATCCACACCCCCAATCTTAGCCAACGTGGGGTGCGTCGCAATGCTACGCGTTTGTAGCCTGAGTGGTCTGGTAACGGTGCACATCTCATCCAATTCTGAGTCAGAAACAACTTGTGGATCATCCATACCTTTTTTTTGGGCTAGGCTATGGTATTTGACCATGCTTGGTACCACGGTTCCCATGTGGGCACTTCAAGTGTGACATAAAGGTGTGAGTCACCCCATGCTACAGTGTCAATGTCTTGCAGAGCTACGTCAAGCATCTCTATCCCGCCTACTAACCCAAATGTTCCCATAAATTCCTCCTTCAAAGTATTCTAGTGGCGGGTGCATTGATGTAGCTCCGCAATTAAGTACCATGCAGTGGGAAGTGGTCCCAGGGCATGAATAAATAGATGAAACCATTCTTTGGTAGTCCTCTCACACCACTGTTCTATCCAAGCGAACAGATATTCGCGTGGGTCTTCTGGCCCAAGGAACGCTTTGACTTGCACATCAGCTGGAGCCTCAAATCGTAGGATCATGATATCTCGACACTCCTCCCAATCCTGGAACGCCTCCTCATGTGTCTCCCACCATTGCGCAGGTGTTCCATGCATGGCTAGCTTAAGGGCCCATAGCCTTCATTCCCTTGGAACCTCAGCTTTGAATGCTCGTAAAAATTCCTTAATATTACCAGAACCATCAAAAATAAGGTAGCTCTCTTACCTCTGAGGAAACGTAGCTGAAGTCCTTTGTGACCTGAAGACATTGTAGTGTAGAGACATCATGTAACTAGTTTTTCCAATTCTCTATCTCCCCATCGGAGTCGGAGAAGCATTCACTGTCCTTTTCCCAGCAGAGTACTCCATCCGCCGTGGGGTTGATCCAATCTTCATCCTACGCAGTCAACTTATAGATGTGATCCACATCCTCTTTGTCACGCACTGTCTCTGTGTATCGTTTGCCTTCCATGGGATCTAATGGTACTATTACCCTTGTACTATTATTTTCAAATACCATGCTTCTCTTCTTTAGGTTAATTATGCCTCCCATATCGATGGCCCAATCCAAGCCTAGGAGCACAGGGTAGGGGTCCGCATCTTCTACAATCTGAATTACTTCAAAATCAGCCCGGACCTTGACCCCTGCGATATCCACCACGATATTCAATAGTCTCCCCAAGGGTATGATCTTCTGCTGATTGGCCATACGCAGCTGGATAATGGACCATTCCAACTTAGGTTCCCCCATTTTTTGCTAAGTATTTTTAGGTAATACATTCGCATCTGACCCTAGGTCCAAAATAACCTGATCCATTTCGTAATCACCAATCTACGCAGTCAACCGCATCTCTCTACCAGTGTGTTTCTTATATCTATATAGTTTGTGTACATCCTTGATTTATGAGGGGAGGCTAGGTTGTGCTGCACAGCTGTCTATTAATGCTTAAAGATTTTCCAAAACCTTTGGGTTGCGCAACAGCTTCATACATGTCTGTAAAAAGGGTTTGACCTCCTCATCCACCTTGAGGTCTCTCGGTGGCTTCGAAGTAGATGCCTTTGCCTCAGAAACACTTTTCAGGTTGCGACAAATGTTTCTTTTTCCTTTTTTAGATCCAAACCTTCCTGCTTGATAACTACTTGCCGGATCAGCGGTTCGGTCGAAGTCTTCTGCCCAGGCCCCTCGGTGGCCATCCCACTACATGTTACAACATTCACGCTTGGATCTTTGTTTCACAGTTCATCCTTAACCCTATGCACATTCTACATAGGTGTCGACTGCTTCTCCTGTATTTTTTCTATCAAGATTGGATAGTCTTCAATCGCATGGTATAGCTGTCTGCAATACCGATAGGACTGCTTTGTAGGGTTTGGGCAGTCCCTGGCAAAGTGTCCTACTTCTCCACAGTTATAACAGATTAGCTGCCCTCATCCCCGACCTGCACTTCCATCTCTTCTGCCTCCCCTGCCCCTGGCTGGGGGCCCACCTATGCTCGAGAGGGATCTTGGCGAGGATGGGTTCGACTGTACCCTATAGAGGTTCCCTCGATCGATCATCAACTCATATGTTTGGCAATTTTGTTCATCGTCTCCTACCGACCTGCAGAACCTCCACCATTGTTGCTTTACTTTTGGGACATACGCGGCAAGGCGGGGACAGTGGTTTGTGTCATGCAGCCCCGCAACACGACAATCATCGCACCATAGTGTCAGCCCACTTGATCTTGCAACTTTCCTAGGGCACAATAGACTAGGTCCCCTGGCTTGCATATAGTCTACTAACAGAGGGCAGTTATCCTTGGTGTGACCATTCATCCTGCATCGTATGCACCATCTTTAAGGGCTAGCCTCTGCTCCTCGCTCCTTTCGCAGATTGTGGATCTCCATGTGCATCGCCTCCAGTTTTCCTTGGATCTGCTGGATGCCCAGCTGAGTATCATCTCTGGGTGCAACTTATAACTTCATAGCGACTTCCAGGGCTTTTTCCTGCGATTCAAAAGTTTGGTGACCCATAGGTATGTGCAGGTGAGGCAACAGCATAGTAATGAACCATTCCGTGTGTTGTCTGTCATCATACTGAAATCCTCCTTCTCTGATTACCTTCTTCAATCACTGATCGACCTCCCACACAGACTCAGAAGGCCATTGCTTGAAATCCTTTAGATCAAGCACAATTTGGGAGTAGGACTTAGGCTTCTTGAACTGTTGCTTTAAGGCGTTCTTAATCTCTTCAATGGTTGTGTTCGCATGTTGGCCAATGTATCCCATGTACCAGTCCAAAGCTCTTCCTTCAAAGGCAAGGGACAGTTGTGCCCTCTTCACCGCATCACTAGATACGTTTTGCGCAGTCCATATTGATTCTGTGGCAAACCAGAACTGATTCATGTCTTCATCTCCCACACCCTTAAAGGTAGGCAACCTCATACTCACAACCATGTCATCTTCTGGTGGTGGCGGAGGTGTAGGTGAATTCTTACCCCTATGCTAGTTTGAAAGTGGTGTGGCTGGAGGACTCTGCGCAACTGCTTCTCTTACCATACTGTAGATAGATCTATCTCTTTCTTGGTTGGTCCAATAGTATTTGCCACTTCGTGTCATACTCCCATCCAGATCAGAGGTCATTCATTTGGTGTGGCTACAGAAAATACTCTTTTCACACATTAATATCTTAATCAACAATGTTAAGGTCTTCAGAAACATACCCCGGAATCCCTTGAAGAATCTTCACTCTGGTTCAGGGTAGGAGACGAACTGGTCGATGGCAAATTCTTTCACGAACCCTCCTAGCACACTGTCCACCCAATGGTCTACCATGTGATTGATGGTGTTATCAGTATTTTCTAATTGCTAGATCAATTCTGGGGTCCACTCTGTGACCCGTTCATCCTTCCAACACTTCTGAAATTCGACCAACCTTGCGTGCCACTCCTAAAGCTCGATCGCAATTGTTACAAAGAAGATCTCGTAGATATCTGTGAAAACATACTTACTCTTCCACTCTTCGGTGGTCAACCTCTTACTGCAGTTTTTATTTTACTACAAATTCCTAAACATGTTGTTCAAACCATTCATCAATCTCTTTTCTTTCAAGTTTCCAATACGGCCTTGGCATTACCCGATCCCTCTCTCAAAATCCTCCTGGTCCCAGAAACGGAACCATTTGTTGGCTCACAGGGTCCTGATCCAGGTTCAGAGGTTAAGGTTTGCCAACAAACCCCTATACTACTGGCCCTTTTGGCAGTGACTTGCTTGTGCAGGCCAAAGTCTCACCCGAAGCAGTATGGGAGGGTGTTGGAGCCAGGTTTTCACACCCTGGGAGAGGGTAGGTAAGTCAAGAAGAGCTGCGTTTGACTTCACAATTACCAGATCGTATATCACAGAATCCAGATCTATCAATCCCTTCGCATCCATGTGCGCAATACCAATTATAATCACAGTAAACAACGAATACAGAACAATAACGCAACTATCGCAGATATTCTTGCATAAATTATAACAGACAGATTCAGATCATATGTCAACGCATCATAAGCAAATAACACAGTTACTTTTAGAGCTTAACACAGAACCATGCATAACATAACAGATATCATAGATTCGCATTAACATATTCAGATATTCCAACAACCTTCCGCTTTCATTAATCCTTCAGATTCTTTTACAATACCCAAAACCCAACCTGCGCACATAGCTGCAGGGTCCACACACAACAAGACTGAGGATCTCCATGCACACAACCAGCATGAGTCCTTTCCCCAATAACCCAAATAGATCTACTAATTTGTAATTCGCACCAATCTTAATACATCCTCCTTCTTGACTCAAAATGTCCTTCTATTTATAATGATCTAGCCTAATATTTCTTGTGGTCCATAAACCATGATTTGCGGACTCTAGGTCTACCCTTTAACCCATTACAATTCTTTCAGGGCTTTGACCCACCCCAAAACCCCTACGCTAGACTAAAATATGCCAAAAATATACAAAAATACTCAAAACTGTCCCAATTCGCAGCCTTTGGAGGACCATGTTCGAAAATTTCCTGATTTCACATTTTGTGGACTTGAATAGCATTGTGTGTCCTTCATCACACATTTGTCCAACACTGAGAAGATTGTGATTCATGTTTTTAACAAATAGAACATTCTTTTCTAGAGAATCTTTGCTTCCGAGAGTGACAGTACCTGATCCTATAACATTTGAAGATCCATTATTTCCAAAGGACACAGTTCCATCCTTATTCTCTTTCAGAGATACAAATTTCTTTATATCTCCAGTCATATGCGTTGAGAAACCACTATCAACATACCACACATCTTTGTTATTTTGAACCTTGAGAGCGAGAGCACAATTATCAATCTTCTTCTTCTTCCATGTTCATTCGTTTTGTGGCTTCGAAGATTCTTCTGGAGGATTTTCAAGTCTGCAGTCTCTGGCTATGTGTCCAAAGTTTCAACATTTGTAACATTCAATATTATTTCTTAAATGTTAAAATATATTGATGTTTCGTTGAGCCTTTTGAGGTTCATATTTGATAGATCTCCTGGAATTTTATTGGTTCCTAGGGTACATGCGACATTCTATAGATTTATGACCAAATTTTCCACATGAATAACAATAGCCATGAAAACTATGTTCGTACTTGGATGGAAATCTTCGTCGTGGAATTTTCTTCCAAGGTTGTTCTTGAAAATCTTATCCAATGAATTCTACATGCATATCAGATCTCATTGGTTCATTGTATTTTAGTGTAGAAGGTCATGCTTCTTCTTCTTTGTAACTAAAGGTAGTTCCGTCCTTGTAAGATTGTTGATTGTTGATGAGTTCTTCCAATGCCCTTGAGATGTTGGCATAGTTTTGGTCAGTTTTTCCCTTCTTCACTTCCTTACACAGTGAGATTACTTTGGCTTCTAATGCTTCCATTTCTTGGTTGCTTTCTTCCAACTTCTTTTGAAGTGAATCTTCAATACATTTTTGTTCTTCAACTTCAATTTTGAGACCTTGAATTTGTTCTTCAAGAGTATTGGAATGGATCTTCTCAGCCTTGAGCTCTTTTATAAGCCTGATTGCCTCGTTAGAAAATTATTCTATGGTCAACCCTTCTTCTTTGTTGTTTTATACCTCTTGTTTATTGTGCTTGGCCATAAACAATACTCTCTCATTGGCTTCTTCTTCACTGTCACTGTATCCATCGGATGATGAGCTATCTTCTTTAGAGAGAAATTTCCTTTTGAATCCTTTCTTCTTGCCTTTCTTGTTTATTTTCTTAAAGTATTTATTTCCTTTTGAGTTTCCATCACTTCTATTTGGAAATTTTGCTGCAAAATGCCCAACCTCGCGACTTCTGAAACATATCAATGGAATTTTACCTTTGAATTTTCCCTTCCCAATTTTTAGTTTTCTTGTAAAGTAAGCTTATTATCCATCTGAAAGACCTTCTTCATCATATTCCTTTTCTTCACACTTGTAGGTGAAAGTATTTTATTTTGAAGGTTGTTTGTACTTATTATTTTTCTTAGATGCAACGAACATAATTTCTAGATGTGAAGTACCCTCTTCTTCCTCAAGTCTCATTTCATATGCTATGAGAACTCGATGTAAATCCTCTTTTCTGAGTTTGTCCAAATTTTCACAGTATTCTAAGACCAATACCTTTGGGTTTAATATTCCTGGTAATGTTATAAGAATATTTTGTATAATATTATTCTCGTCAACGGGCTCTCCCAATCCTTCCAGATCGTTGGTTATTTCATCAATGTGTTGGAAGCATGCAACAATGTTGTCATCTTCTTTCATTATGAGTTGCTAAAAATTTTCTCTGTAGATTTGAAACTTTGCTTCTTTGACATTTGAGTCACCTACATATATATTCTCAAGCTTGTCCCATAAATTTTTGGCGGTATTACAACCCAACACCTTATGATAAGTAGATTCAATAAGTCTACTGATAATAATATTCTTTGCTTTTGCATCATTTATCAAATTCTTCTTACCTTGTTCATCTACGATTGGTGTAAATCCATTTTGAACAGTGTCCCATACTTCTTAACCTTGTGCCAAGAGATAGACCTCCATTCTTCCTTTCCAGAGTGTGTAATTATTTTCATTGAACAGAGGTACATCATTCTTGGTATGCTCCATGACCTCCTTCCAACTGTTAAACTGTTATTCAAGGAACCAAACTCTGATACCAATTGTTGGAAATACTGAGAGGGAGGGTGAATCAATATTCAACTCAATTAGTATTATTATTAATCTTTCATAGCATTAGTTAATCTTCAATTATTATCAGTGTTTGTACAATTATAGAAGTAAAAAAAAGGAACACAAATGCATAGTTTTTAGGGTGGAAACCCCCTCTAGGATAAAAACCATATGAATGCTTTTCTAATAATTCTTTAATATTGAAGTCCAATTGAAAAGAAAGTGCCAAGTTCCTAGTATCTAGAAAAGCATTCTTCTCCAGCTCCCACTAGATGGACGCTCCAATGCCCGAGATTATTCAGTATTCAACTGAATGGATGCCCCTGTTATCACAAAAAAGGACCTGATAGGCTGCTTGATGAGACAATCTCATGTAACTATTTCAAACCTAATATTTTGACTGAAGCTTAGCCTCCTCAGCCTAAGAGGGCTCTCTCAAAGGGTTAATGAAATGGATAAAAATATATATGGTTAACTCTATTTAGGAAATAAAATGATAATGATAGTTGTAGGTTGAAGATAACATCATCATGTATACATTGGGCTTATGGAGTCAAACCATTCAGTAATTCAGTGAATCTACTTAACATGGAAGTTGAGGCATATCAGAATTTTTAGTGATAAGGCACACACACATATGAAACATGTAAAAGTACAATCAGTGTTAGGTAAAATTGACTTGGGATAGAGTCAATGTTGACTAGGGTAAATAGTAGTGGTTTTGGGGCACATGGTATTGTGCACCCATGGTTTTTAGCCCATGGTATTGCATGTAATGGAGCCTATAAAATGTTGGGAATACTTCATTGTAAGGTAGGCCTGGAGGTGAGTGGTGAAGGTTCACTTGGCCAGATTGGCTAGGGTTTTGGCCAATGCTTAATGAAATTTCATTGGTTGAGTTTTGCCTCGGATTTGGGGTTTTCCTAGATAAACATCTTTTTTTATGTTTATGATTTGTTGCTGGGTTTTTATGTTTATTCCTCTCGGTAAATTCTTTATTAATATTTTTCCAGTAAATTCCTAACAACTAGTATCAAAGCCAAGTATAGTGCTTTTGCTATATCAATAGTTTGCTGCTACTGTGTGAAATTTTCTCCTCTACAGATGTAAAAGGACATATATATGTGTGAAGGTGCCAGATCTACATGGAGATCATAGATCTGGTTAGTTATACGTGTGAAGAATCTAGATCTGTTGTGCAACATTTAATCACAAACAAATTTTCATGTGAATAAGACAGATATAGTCAGATCTGGTGTGGATCGATGGTTGACAAAGAGTCAAACATGGAGTATCCCTACAACTACGCAAAAGAGGACGATTTGAGTGGTGCAAAGGCAGATCCGACACAAGGGAAAATCTTGATCAAGCGAGCCAATGCCAATCTGCATCTTGACAGAGGAAAGACGTCCAAATCGATGGTGCAGCAAATGCACATGAGATGAAAACACCAACGATGAGGAGAGCATGACTTATAACAAGAGAGGATAGGTGCACGTGGATTAATTAATTGGTTAACCATGTATCTGAAGATAAATCCTTGAGGACTCGTGGTTACAGAGGCTGGTGACCCATGTAATTTGTTAGATAGGTTCTTTTTATATGGACATTGATTTCATATGTTCAAAGACAGTAACAATGAAACAAAAAAAAATATTATTATAATGGAGTTAATTTTTTACATGTAAATGGGCATACTGTTGTAAGACCTGGTATGGCATGCGTATCCCTGAGTAATCACTGGTAAAGTCTGGGTTAGACCTAGGTGATAAGGGGGATGTCAAGTTAAAAAATACCCTGGGTAAAAATTTTCAGGGGGGAAGAGCTAGAGTGGGAAGAGCATCTGAAACTTTGCAGGAAAAAAAATTTATAGCGAAAATGCGACGATGGCCTGTTTTTAGTAGCAAAAGCCTTACATGAGAAGGATATGAGGGTCACAATTTATATAAATGCTTAGGTTGAGAGGGTCTTCAACAAGTGAATGTTGGAGGGATTTTAAGAGCTTAAAACATTATTAATTATTGACTATTCAATGACCACAACCAATGATTAGTGTCTTGCCACAACCCCATGGGGTTTTAGCCCACCAATTGGGGCTACTAACTTCAAACACGAATATCTATCAAACCGTGAAGAATTATATGTTGTGCCATATATCAACGGAAACATCTCAACAAGTAGAAACCATCCCAAATATCCTTGACTCAGAATAGAGTAATTTTTCTAGAAAAAAATTCCATGCAAGATCAGAGTATCCCCTGGTGCTGCTTGGATTGACATCAATGATAACCATTGATCAATAGGCCCAATGGGTAATATTTCCAAGCTCCAAAGTTTTATTGAATACCAAAGGTTATATATTCGGGCACATTTATTCTTATTACAAAGTCCGAAACTATATCATATGGGGGAAAATTGCATTACATTTTCCAAAGTCTAATCCAAATTAATATCAAAGTTCAAAGGTTGCATTTTATTAAATGCCAAAGGTCATATTGTAATGTTATTTTGTGCAAAATTTTATGTACAGGTTTGGGTGGAGGTCGAGGCTCAACCTCACGACCTCCCCCACAATGCTCTTCATGTTTACCAATAGACCACAACACAAGAATTTAACCATATATGCTCCTCAAATATATTTTTTTTCAAATGATATGGGAAACGAGGGTTTGGAGGGGGCCAACCCCTTCCCCATACGACCATTATACCCTGACCAACGATGAAACAGATTAATAAACGCAATATTAATATTTTAATGCGTGAGTTAATTATCGCTAATCCCACATCAACGCTAATCCAGTTTTTTAAAAATAGATTTTATAAAAACACGCTTAGCGCATTTAAGCATTGCTTATCTTAAGCTAATCCTAGCTTATCCATAATGAAGTAGTGGTTTAAAATGGTGGAAATTTCAGCTGTTTCACCAATTTTGGCACCGCACCCAAATTTTGCGGGCTTAACTGGAGTTCTCTCCAGTTTTGGAGGAGAATTCTAGCGAGATAATAAATGAAGCATATAGTATGCAATTTTCAACCAAATTGAGAGCAATAAGAATAATTTATGATAGATTTGGACATTCTTGACTCATTGAAGCGTGTTTCAGGTGCTGTAGGTGAATGTAATAATCAATTTTTGCACTTTTGAGCTAATACAGAGGCCCAAACCATGGAAGTTGGACCAAGGAGATGTAGCCCAAGAGGGGTGAAATCCTTCATCAAAAAATTGTGTTAATGGATCAGTTGTGATGGTTTGTTGTACTTGTTCTTGCTATTTTTCAACATCTGTATTTCATGCTTTATGCTCTTGAATTTAAATTAAAAACTCAACTCATTTACCTGTTTTACACACATAAACACCAAGGAAACCTATGCACATAAAACTTAATATCAACAAATAAATTTGAAATCTGAAGATGAAATTAGCACAAAAAAAATAACATTCATACCCAGATCAGAGGGGGAGTGAAAGGAAGATACAAAGAGATAGTATATATGTTTTGGGGTGAGATAGAGAGACAAAAAAAGGAGAAATGGAGGGAGAGAGAGAGGGAAGAATATTTCTTGCACTAAATGCATTGAACTCATGGTAGATGGATATTTTTTATCTTATTTGATTGATCGCACTAGATGCATTTATTTCAGTGTAGATGTTGATTTATTGTTAGGTCCCTATAATACTAGTGTATCCCCTTATTGTTATTTTTAGTGTAGCCCTCGTATTTTTATTTTTGTACCCATATAATCCCCATATTGTTATTATTGTGCCCAATAGAAGTCCACTATTGTTAATGTTGTGCCCTTACATTATTATTGTTATGTTGCCTATGATTATATTGTGACCCCTTAGACTCCTATATATAGAAAATATATTTTGTCATTTTAATCATACAAGAATTTTCCATTTATGTAATGTAAAGGAAGTTTCCCCCTCAAAGAGGTTTATTTCTAAGTCGTTGATCTATATTTTTATCTATTTCGTGAGTTAGTTGCATAGCATTTGGTATAAGAGCTTTGGATTCTCGAGTTTTTCTTCTTCAAAAATGTCATCTTGGAATGTTTGCTATAAAAAATTTTTCTACGAGGCTTTAGATGCTGAAAATTTTACCATGTGGATAAGAAATCTTGGTGAACTTAATGAAAAAATTTTAGAGCTTGGTTTGCTATATTTTTCGGAGATATGATCCGGGAAAGTTATGATTTGTTTAGGCTCCAAAATTCAAACTCAAAGAGGTGACCTAAGGAAAATCATCATAAATTTTGCTTCAAGCATCAAATTTGAATTCTGTGAAACGTGGAAAAATTGCATGGAATTTGTTTTTTGGTGTAGAAATTTCAGGACTGAAGGTCGAAACACTGACACGTGGCACTTGGTACATGTTTGCTCTATTGAACCAATCTATAATGAGGTCATTGTGGGAGATCAGACATAACTTTACCTTGAATAATCCAAATTAGGTCTGATATGTGGCATTGGAAAGAAGACTCATAGGGATAATATAGGACCGAAGTTCAAATATAGGGGATCCAAAATCATAGAGATACAATAGGTTCAATATTGAGCTCCTCAAAAGCAAGAAAAAGGTGTGTCTTGTTTTTAAAATTGCGTAACTTTTGTTTGAAAAATCAGTTTGAAGTGATTCCAAGGGCATATTGAAGCATGGATATCAGTATTAGGTTCTAAAATTCCTCCCAAAAATAATTCCACACTCATTAAGCCCTAGGAAAGCTCCACTATGACACATGAAGAGGAATAATTGCAACATGATATATCAAATTACAAGACCAAGTACAACAAATTTTGCTCTCACAAAGAGTAACCAAAAATGAAATGGAAGCTAAGATAAATGTTATGGAAGCTAAGATGGATGACATAGAAGAACAAATGGAAGATTTAAGGATGGATTAAAAGTGGACATGGATGGTTTAAAACCATACATGGAATCTAATATGGATGACATGGAAGGTTTGACAAAGTTGTTGCAAGAAAGGCTTCCTGACGGTGACAAGGTAATCCATGAAAATCATGATGAGGAAAAAAAGGAATATGAATTCTAATTTTAGAAACTCCAATGTTGGGTTTAAGAACCACCACATTCCAAAGATCGATATGAGTAATTTTGATGGCAAGGATCCAGTAATATGGATACTACAAATGGAGCAATATTTTGATCTCCATGATGTGCAACACTCGCAACAGGTACGCATTGAAACTTTATATTTATAATGTAATCATTTTGTATGGTATCAATGGCTTTTTTCTCATAAACAACTTTCCATTTGGTAAATTTGTAATATTCTAGAATTTCCATGCAGCAAATTGGAATATTAAATTTTTCTAATGTCACTTAGGGGATGAATAAATGGGTAAGGGGGACCATACATTTCATAAATAAGAATAAAATCCCTCATAGTGTGAAAGGGGATCATAATGCCAGCTGGATTTTACACTCTCATGTGTGAACAGGGACATTTTGCATGTGGACAAAGTCAAGTTTGACCAAGTCAACAACAAAAATGTAGGAGGAGTGGATCAGTAATAAAAATAGCTTAATATGAATGAGGTTCACCCTAGACAGCTATAGGTGAGCTTGATTGAAGAACCTTAGGTGCGAAAAGGGCTGAAGCAGGTTGAAGAGGTCAACTTTGACCAAATCAAACATCGCAATTTAGAGGAGTGGCTCTAATGAAGGTACAACATAGTTTTTGAGGGATATTGTTTTTGTGATGGTGGAAACCCTATTGAGTGGGACCCAAGGTGAGAAGGCTCACTTAGTTTATAAAGAAGAGGATGGCAGCTATTTTGGGTTAGATTATGAATTATATTTTTATGTCTTCTTAGACTTTTGCTTTGTTTAGCTATTTAGCTAAGATTGTCGATGTTGTTTAGCACTAAGGTATTCTTGTTCAGGAATTCATTCTCTTCCCTTTGATTAGCTCTTGGGAGAGACCTAATATATCATTCTACACATCTAGAATTTGTTCCAAGCTTCAATCTTCAATTTCAGTGCAATTTCTGCAGGAGGTTGGGTTGAGTTGTAGGGTGTTGCAGTGGAGGGTTGAGAAACCCACTTTCTGAGTTGGTTTTGCATAGGAGGGAGGCTTCCTTCTATTGGAGGATCAGTTTGGAGGGTTCTTGGGCTGATTTCCGATATTTGGTAGTAGGCCAACACATTTCCATCACCTACAGCATTATTCCATTCAGGAATTGCGTTATTTTTGGAAGGTAGTTTCAGCAGTGTCTTTTGTGGCTCTTTCGGGGAGTTTTCCTGTGATTGGAGGGTTGATTCTTCCATGGGGGAAGACCTTTGTTCAGATCTGCATCAGATATATATTCTTACAGCCTTCTATACTCCTATGCTTCATTTTTCAGTGATTATTTAGTCATATTTCTGAAGATCACCATTTGTATTCAGGGTGTATTCCTAGAAACCCTTTCAGGGTTCTCTAGCTTTTGTATAAAGGAGACTAGATCTCATTTTCTGAGCCACATTGTTTAATATAATATTATATCTATTTGTCTCTGTAATTCATGTGTATAAACCCTCATTAGACTACGCTGTCACTTTTATACAGAAATTTATGTGTTTCAATGTTTGGGGCTTTAGCCTTTTTTAGCTATCCTAGGTGTAGGAGGTATGTTTAACCCACCTAGTTTGATTTGTTTCAGCTCTATTCCTGAATTTAGGTTGTATATTGTTTGATATAAGGAATCCAAAATCTGATTTCATTATTTATAGCATGTATTTCTGAACATTCATTTTTTATGCATGCATGGTTGAGCAGTCCCTATTTTGGGATATTACACAATTTTTATGGAGGAAATGATAACGCATTATGAGGACAGAAAGAGAAACCCTTCTTTGGCCAATTGATAAATCTCAAACAAAAGGTTTCAATGGCATAGAACATTGAGGGCTTCCACAAATTGAATATTAGGGTAGCATATTTTCCAAAGGAGCATAGGATTTATTTCTTCATAGGTACTTTATTTTGATTAGTGGTTGTCATTGATGTCAACCCAAACAACACTAGGGGCTACCCATATCTTGCATGGAAATTTTGACTTGAAAACCTACTCTATTTTGAGTCCAGGATATTTTGGATGGTTTCTACTTGTCGAGATTTTTCCGTTGATATATGGCACACCACATAATTATTCATGGTTTGAGAGATATTCATGTTTGAAGTTAGAAACCCTAGTTAGTGGGATAAAACCACATGGGGTTGTGGCATGACAATAATCATTGGTTGTGGTAATTGAATAGTAAATAATTAATAATTTTTTAAGCTCCTAAAATCCCTCCAACGTTCACTTGTTGAAGACTCTCTCAACCTAAGAATTTATATAAATTGTGACCCTCATATCCTCCTCATGGAAGGATTTCACTACTTAAAACAAGTCATCTTGGAATTTTCGCTATAAATATTTTTTTTTTTTTGCAAATCTTCAGATGTTGAAAAAAAAACCCATTTGAGCCAAAGTCCCAATGAATTGTGTGTCTGAATTTCAAATAATGGTTCACTATATATTCAGAGATATGATATGAGGAAATTAGGGTTTTTGCAGGCTCCCGAATTTCATGTCAAACACGTGACCTTGGGAAAATCGTCATAACTTTCTCTCTGAGCATTGGATTCAAATTTTGTAAAAAGTGAAAAAAAAATAAGACGTGTTGTAGTTCATTGGGTATCATTTTTAGGACCAAAGGTTGAAACAGTGACACGTGGCACTTCGTACAAGTTCACTCTACTGAACCAGTCTATAATCAGGTCATCGTAGGAGATTGGGCATAACTGTTTCTTGAAGAATCCAATATTGATAAGACCTACGGGGTTGGAAAGAGGACTCATAGGGATACCACAAGACACAATTTTAGACCTTGGAGATATGAAATTACATATATACATCAAATTCAATATCGAGCTTCTAGAAGGCAAGAAAAAATATGCATTCAACGATCACTCCAGTAAGGACAACACGTCAATAGTCAAGAGTAAGTCTGATACAACAAGGTATGTATGATTAGTGTTTGAATTTTAATTTGAATATCATCTTTGACATGTGTTTTTGTAGGACAATGTAAGTATTTTTCATGTATGTTTAATTGGGTTTTGTTCATAAATGTTGAATGTATTTACATTTAAATTTTAAATATTTCTCTGACATATGGTTTATGGGACATTGTAAGTATTTTTCTTGTATATTGGTTTGGATATTGTTCATTAATGCATGTGCAAGAAGGAGGACACAATTTTACAACTTAGACACATACTAGAAGGACAATGCAATTCCAAAGTACCATAACTTGAAGAAAGCACAACAATACCTAAACAAATGCTAGTGTTCAAAGAAGTAGTGTCAAGTCAAGTATCAAGTCGTGTCAAAAATCAGTATTTTAAAAATCATCATTGTAAAATTGTAAAAGAGTAATTATTGTAAAATGTTCAATTTTCCTAGAGTTGGAGAGGCATTTTTGGGAGGTATAAGTGTCATTGTTGGATAATGTTATGGTTGGGTTGCAGGTCATAGTGTGATTTGGTGATTGGTCTAGTTCAAGAAAGTAATTGTGAATCATATCATATTGTGGATCATTGTCCATGGTACAGGAGTCCACACTCTTGTTTTATTTTTGGTCGTCATAGGGTGGTATGGAGGCGATAGGTTGATGCATGAATTCACCTAGACCTTTGAGCCTGTGAACAATTCAGGGTGGTAGGTTGGTCTAGGATGTCGGGGCATCCATTCAGTTGACTACTGAAGAAACTAGGGCATTGGGGTGTCCTTCTAGTGGGAGCTGGAGAAGAATGATTTTCTAGAATTCTAGGAAGTTGTACCTTTAATTTCAGTTGGGGCTCAAGATTAAAGAATCTATTAGGAAATATTTCTCTGGTTTTTGACCTGGAGGGGGTTTTCCACCAAAAATTCATGTGCCTATTGTGTTCTATTGTTTACTATTGTTACTGGATAAACATCAAGAATAATTGAAGATTAAATAATGCTTTGAAAAATATTTAAAAGTGATAATTGATAAGAAATAATGATACACCCCGCCTTTTAGTATTTCCAACAATTGGTTTCAGAGCTTGGTTCCTTCAATAGTAGTCTAAAAATTGGAAGGATGTCATAGAGTATATTAAGAATAGAGTTCCTTTTCTCAAAGGAAATAACTACGCACTTTGGAGTGGAATAATGCAGGTTCATTTGCTGTCGCAGGGATATGAAGTATGGGAAATCGTTTAAAAAGGCTTTACAACAACCCCAGATGAACAAGGAAAGAAAAATATGGTATATGATGCAACGAATAAATATCTCATTATTAGTGGGCTTATCGAATCTATCTATCTTAAGTTACTGAGTTGAAAAACTGCTAAATAAGTATGGGGCAATATTGAGAATATATATGCAGGTGACTCAAACGTGAAAGAAGAAAAGCTTCAAATTTACAGGGAAAATTTTGAGCAACTCAAAATGAAGGAAGATGAAAATATTGATGCATACTTACAACATGTTGATGAAATAAAAAATTCATGGGAAGGTTTGGGAGAACCTTTTGACACAAAAATTGTTGTCTGGAAAATCCTTGAACCTTACCGGCAAGATTCAACCCAAAGGTATCTGCCTTGGAATATAGTTTGAATCTAGCCAATCTCAGCAAAGATGAAATTCATGGAGTGCTTATGGCATATGAAAGGAGGATTGAAGAAGAAGACAACACATATCACCTAGAAACAACATTCTCTACATCCAAGAAAACTAGTAAGGACAAGCATAATCCGAAAGAAAAAACTTGTAGTTGTAATGAAGAATAAAAGGAAGAAGATGAAGAAGAATTTTCAAATAAATAATTTGCCTACTTCATGCAAAAAATAAGAATAGGTACGGGGAAATTCAAAGGTAAACTTCCATTGATATGTTTCAATTATGGTGAGTGTTAACAATGGAAAATCATATCGCAGAAGATGACATTAATTAATGTAAAGGCTAAGGATTTACAGGGTAGGAACACATTATGAAATCAATAAGTATTTAAAATATCTAGGGTTTTGAGAAAATCAGATTTGAACTAGTCTTAAATGCTAAATTTTGCACTTAATCCTTTGAGAAGAGCGCCTTCTGCACACCTTTTGCACAATAAGCGTGCATTCCTGGAAATGGAAAAATGTCACTTTCGGGGACCACACAAAGAAAAGGATAGTTATTCGTTATATGAAGCTACCTAAGGATAGCCACCAACATCTCCTTAGACACTTGTGAGCACACAAAGGAATCATACCTCTCCCTTGGGTCACCATCCATCATGTACCAAGGGAGGGAAGGAGGATTTTAAATCCCCTATATAAAGCCACCAAGAGTTGAATAATTGGTGATCGCATTGTTATGTTGGCTAGAATTTCCCAAGCAATACCAGCAGTGTGTGACCCAGAGCTAGAGATAGAGGGGAATCGATTGTTGGCCACCCAAAAATCCTAGTCCATCATAGCAGAGAGAGAGGGAGACTTCATCAGAGGTAGAGCTTGGAAGGCAACATCCTTGCATTGGGACCTAGAACCGTTGTCTAGGGGCCCTTTGGCAAGAGACCTTTGTCTACGCTAGAGAGTGGAGCCGATAGTCCTTTGATCCATCTTGCAATCCCTAGATTCACTTGGAGTTACATACTGAAGAAGGCATCTCCTAATATTTTGACTTGCATGATTTTTGCACCCAGTTTTTTCTCACAGACGCGCAGTACGTGCATTCAAGACTGACCTGCGCGCAAGAAAGTGCACCTGTAAGATCCTTTTCCACGCAAATTACAAAATGAGATTTTTCTCCCTATATTCTGCATTTTTCTGCTTGTAAGTGTGCTGGGCAGTCCCTAATGTATCTTCCAACACTTGTGTTGATACCCCACAGCTTCTAAGAACTTACTTTTAGTTGCCTTCTGTAGGCTTAGAGTTAGTTTTACTTTAAGTTGGTTTTTTGCAAAAAATCTTCACATAGTTTAAGTAGGGGGAAAATTAACCTTTGAATTACGAATGATTTATGTTTTTCAAATTCTGGTATGTACACTTAGATAAAATAGTTCAAGTAAGTGGCCCAAGACCACACATGCATAAGCTAGTTTTATTTTATAGTGTAGAAATTGTTTAGTTTAGTTCAATTTGTGCATTAGGGATTGCAGGACTAAGATCGATTTGTCGATTTGAGAAAGTAATCTCTGCTACCTTTGCACCATTCGATGATCCTTGGTAAACATATGAATTCTCTTTATTTACAATTTTCCAACTCCCTTTAGTTAGTCACATAGATTAACTAGGAAAATTTGAAAGTGGCCCTTTATCCACAAATGATTTCCATTTGAGCCAGGAACAATGTCACATAGTTTAACTAGGGGAATTTTGTAAAGGATCACCGATATCCATATGTTCAAACTATGATATTTTTCACCACATGTTCACACACACTCACCCACTAAGAAAAGGAAGACACCTAAAATTAACTTAACCAAACTCACTAAATTCTCCCCGCAGGGGCCACAAAAGAATTTATAGTTTAAGTTAGGATCAAGGGGGTAGGCATCCAATAAGCCACCTTTATCATATTTCATATTGAAACATAGAATTTTTGTATTTAGGGAGCTTCAAATCCACCTATCAGACCATGGAAAAATAAACCCGAGCACAGGAGAGACCCGATTCAGTGGGGGTTAAGCTTAGGCGCAGTGCATGCGATATCAGTTGCGGCTAGCTGACCCAGCTGATACTCGATACTCTTAGTTGAATAACAAGAAGACTAAGACTCAAACACTCACATGGGATGATGGTTCTTCGTGGACAAAAACTAGGGCATCCTTTACCCTATAGGTGACGGTGCAGGCAAGCGCTAGACCCTCTACCCTTACCTTGGTGGATTCTCTTTGGCTGACTGGGGGCGTCGCCAGCTCTTATGGGACATTGTGCCAACACTTGTAAGAAATATTCTCAAGGCTCAGTTACTTTTGTGTGTGTGAGGACGCATAGGTCTTCTATTATTTTGAGTATCACGTGCAAACAAACAAAAAACCATCTTTTTTGCTTGATTGATCACATAGATTAATTTAAAGGGAAAATTCATTTCATTTTCGCTTTGTTTTATGTATGATGCCATAAATTTGTTGTAGTCATAGACTCTATCCTCTAAATTTTTTCCAAAACCTAACCTGGTTGACACCTGAACGGTCCCAACGAAACCTCGTCGATCCAGCCGTCTTTTGGACCTCCCCCCATTATAGGGAGGGGTTCCAGGTCTTTTTCCATTTAGGCATCAAAGGCAGAGCACTGCCACCGTCATTGGTTCATCCTTCATTGGAGCGACCATAGTTGGGAACCCTAGTCAGTCTCCCAACACCACACCACACACCACTCCTCCCTCGACCCCTGGTGGGCAGAGGAGTGTGTCCCATTTGGGAAGCCAACTAAACACACATTAGGGTATGTCACAGACTAACGCTCGTTCTAACCAGAACTTTGTGTATTCACACGTGGCAATGGCGTTAACCTCCTAGTCACCTTTCTTAGCTTCATTGAATCTTCCCAATTTTACCAAGCTAACGAATGACCCCATCACACATGATCCGTCATGGCCTCCTATGCCCACGAAGCTCCCTTTGGATATACCAAAGTTCGAAGGCAAGCAAGCAGAAGACCTAGGTAATAATGTAATGACCTTTCACCTGTGGTGCTCATCAAATAGTATCATCGATGAAACTATTTGATTGAGGCTATTCCAATGCACTCTTACAGGAGTAATCGCGAAGTGGTAGATGGAGCAACCTCTTGCTTCACATGGAACCTTTAGCGCCCTCACTACTGCGTTCCTCACTTATTTTCAGTTACCCATTAACCATGATTTAGGAATGGAGTTACTGACTCATTTTAGACAAACCCCCGCCGTCCATATCTCTGACCATCTTCATGAATGGAGGCGGTGTGGTAGTTTATGTAAAGCTAAACTCGACGATTGTTTCCTCTTAGATTTAGTCTTGAAAACTCTGACGGTGAATATTTCAAAGGATATGGCGCAGCAATACCCCACATCCGAAGAGGATGTAATCAGTAAAGCCGAGAAGCTTGAACTGATTTATACGTAATCAAGATACATTTACAATATCCTGCCTAATTCCCCGCGCCTGAAAACTTATCAAGAATTTCCAGGCATGTCGAACCTTGCAGACTGATTAATTGGGTCAATGACCAAAGGTTACCTAGGCAGCAGTAGTCAAAATCTCGTCTATGCACATAATTATACCTAGAACATGTCTCAACCCTTATTTCAAAGTCATCATATGCCTCAGCAAGATTTGACTAGAAGGGCACAAGCGTTTCACCACGGAGGACCTTATCCTCTAGCCGAGGGGACCCAGTATGCAGAAAGAAACACTGATGGAAGAGCTCCCCCCCAATGGCCAGGTGCAAACAAGGGATAGTGTTATGCTTAGTCCCAGGCACATGAAACACCTACACAAACCAATGCACATGTGAAGTTTGTGCTGCCGTCCCAAAATCAACCACACTAGTATAACTAAGATAACTACCCTCCTAACGTGGTTAAGAAAAAATTAAAAAACAAGCCAAAAGGGAACCCTGGATAGGGGGGTAGTAGCCAACAGTGTCCACCACGATCCCAGGCTAGAGGTAACTCTAGCAGGAATCAAAACCAGGAGCCAAGAAATTCCCAACAGCAAGACAAAAGGCTACCTCTGCGAATAAACCATTCTTGTTCAATATGTGGTGAG
Source organism: Pinus albicaulis (assembly GCA_034641835.2). Taxonomy (NCBI): domain Eukaryota; kingdom Viridiplantae; phylum Streptophyta; class Pinopsida; order Pinales; family Pinaceae; genus Pinus; species Pinus albicaulis. The sequence goes on from CM076581.1 coordinate 1,321,184,235, forward strand.
TATGGCCACTATACTCACCACTGTCCCGATCTCCCTGAGCTAAAAAAGCTTCAGAGTAACTGAGGACAAGGAGGATCTTCCCAACAACCCATTGTTATGCAAGAACCTTTCCCCCACCAAGGGACGGTCAGCACTCAACAACAAAACCCAGACGATTCCGATAAAAGTAGCCAAAAAATCTACATGACTAGGGAAGAGATGTTTTTCCAAACACGTAATCGCAGTTACAAGACCCCACCAGACTCCACTATGTCAGGGGTTATTACTAGTGCGCTGACTGCACATTTGACCATTTCAAAGATGCCTATAGAACCATTGTCAAAGATGGCAAAGGGACCTAATAGGCGAGCAGGTAACTACTCCAAAGCGGCCCATAATAATAGCATCATGGAAAATTTAGCTCAATCCCATTTCTATGTCCGCGCTAGAAGTACTGCAGTCGTGCCCAAAGCAACGAAAAACCCTAATTTCCGCGCTAGGCGCTATCGACCCTACCGATATGCGCATGATGGATTTTGACTTAGAAAAAGCCACCCCTAGGCTTCCTTCTATGGTCTCCTTCCAGATACCAGTATCGGTCTAGAATATCACTATTCACCGATGTGTCATTGACGAGGGTGCATCAACATGCATCATGTAAAAAAATGTTTGGCAGAAGTTGGTTTCTCCTAAACTAAAACCCTCAGTCATAATGCTTCGAGCCTACGACGGTCATCCATTGACCCCCGTCGGACTGTACCAAAATGTCCCAGTCTGTTTAGCTGGCAAGACGGTCCCCATAGACATTGAAGTCTTGGACGCTCACTTGGATTACAATATACTCCTTGGGTGGAGTTATATGTATGCCATGTTTTCCATAGCCTCCTCCGTCTTTTGCATTATGATGTTCCCCCATGAGGATCGCATCATTACTGTAGACCAATTGACACACAGCGAGAAGCGTCCCCTAAAAAACATGGATGTAATTCTACCCTATGTATATACAATCGTAGATGGTCTTTCATGATACCAAGAATATGGCCTTGGCCTATTCAAATCGTCGTCCGTCCTAGGGTCATTCCTAGGAGATCCTCCCATTATCCCTAAGGCATCGTCCGATGCCATAGGGGCTCGGTGTGCATGGTGTCCACATCAAGCACTAAGGTTAGTTAAGACACAGACTCAAGTAGTAACAACACAGAGGCATCAGCCACGACATCCTCTCTAGCCTACGTCACATCCCAAACCCCTTTCCTCTACCCCCCAGCTGGCTTCATCTCCGATCAGGTTTTTGCAACACTGGTGTTACCCAACATATCGTTGGAGTTCCCAGTTTGGTACCTCATTCCCCCTTTTGGAACAGGAGCCACCAACATTACTACCATAGGGTTAAAGCCCCTCAGTCCCCAGGAGCCCCAACCTACCCAAGAAACAGTCGAGACCGCCCCTATAAAGGAAGTTTGCATTGCAAAACCAGTTATCAAGACCAAGAAAACCGCAAAAAGAAGAAAGAAGATGTTGACCCCTGCCATTCAAAGGGAATCACCAGTCTACGCCATATGCGATGTTATAGTCCACCCGACCCACATATGTCCAAATTTGGATGAGTCAAAACCACTCCTCGGCTCCGAAGCAGACATCTCGACGCCACGTTCCCGTAAAAAAGAACCTACCACAAAAGGTGTAGGAAAACCGCTACGTAAAAAGCATGCATGCGCTCTCTATGGAACCTATGGGAACTATACCCACCATTTTCTAGAGATACCACGATATAGAGACACCTTACATGTGGTCGAGCGATCCTACCAAGGGGATCCCTCCATCCAGTCTACCAACGATGAGCCTCGTACCATCCTATACTTACAATAGGAACATAGGATTGTAGAAAGGCCCCCAGTATTTCCCATTATATGTTGTACACTATGGGACGAACATGGCCACTACCTTGAAGAGTGTGCAACCTTGGAGCTCATTCACAGATGGTATCCAATTGAGAGCATTTACTACGTGGGGCTATGGGCAACACAATTCACATGCCTGTTATGCGCCGACAATCACCTTTTGGAGGATTTTAACTACATACCTCGCTTCCGTCTAGCCCTTGCTAGCCTCCACTCAGCCATAGTCTGCCTTTCCCAAGAGGACGATATGGATGTCGAGTCCACCAGAAGCTGCATGACCCAAGCAGATCAGATGAACATGTCCATCATGTTCTTGACAGCCGAAGAACAACCCAGCAGGGAACCCCTAGTTACCCCCAATGACACTTCACAACAATGAACAGCATGTATGTTATGCAAAAATATGGACCATGCAGTTGTCCATTGCCCTGATTTAGCAGCCTTCCAGCACTGATTCCCCATCAGACCTTAAACTGAACTTGACAAAACCTTCATATCAAGGATATTTTTCCTGATATGTCAGGGTAATCATTATGAGTGACATTTTATTTATGCCTCAAAAATTCATCCCACTATCGACATGATTAATGCCATAGAGAAGAGACAGGACGACCTTCGAGAATGGCATAAAAAGTAGATCGTCGGGTCAATGTCCCCACCTCCCCAATTTTGTATCAAACCTGATAAAAAAACACACCACCAAAGCATAAACTTGGTCAAGCCTAGGATAACATGCAGCCTATGTGATCAGAATGATCACCGAGTCAACCAATGCAGATAACTCAAACCCCTTGCAAATAGTCTCCACATAGTCTCTTCTCTCCCTCCTAAACTTCTCTCCAATCAAGAGAAAATCACACGCACTTATTGCCTAATTTTCTCACACTTTCATCATACGTTTAAGTCTGTGCATCTCCCCAAGCTGAGAGCAACACGAGCTGCGTTAAGTCTACACTCCACTAAAGATGAAGACAAGTCTAAACCAACGATACGGAAATGGAGACAGAAGAAAACCTCTTCTACGACCGACCCTTTCCAAGCATCCACGTCAGGAACAACGAGTAGCATAGAATCACACACGATCTACTCTGTTGTCTTAGTAATGCCATGCACCATTTGCACTGGCCTAAATCACGCACCAGAGACATTCCCGCTAATGGAAACATTTAGGAACCTATGTGGCAGGAACAATTTCCACCTACTGGAAATCGACTATCCTAGTGGGGAACCTAACTTTGCACCCATACAGAATCCCATTATGGAGATTCTTCCCCCGCCAAACATCGATGACACAATTCACCATATACAATTTGTATCAACACATATTGGTGATAGGATTACTGCCTCACCCCCGTCCCAGGATTTCCACCATATTCCTGTCGCAAAAAACCAAGGTACCTTGTGCCTTTGCATTGATTTCCACAAGACCCAAAATTTTAATGCTGCCATTGAACTCCTTAATGAAACTCAGCCTATGGAGTAGTGCCTAGTACAACTAGAGCTTGTCGACGAAAATCAATGACAGTTACTGCAGCAAAACGAGGCCAACATGAAGGGTTAAAGCATCATTCAACTGCCACATCACCCCTCGCTTGTTCGCCGAGGGAGAATTAGTCCTCCACTATGATGTCGCAAAATAGGCCTTAGGGCTAGGAAAGTTCGAAACCTTGTGGAATGGACCCTATATCATCAAACATTGCTTCTGACAGGGGGCATACATCTTGACGAAACCAGAAGGGACTTGCCTCACTAACCCCGTCAACGGCCCTTACCTCAAGAATTTCTACTCGTAAGGGCCCCAACGACCCTTCCCCTAGAGTGAGAGTACACAAAAAACCCACCCACTCAAAATTGTTGACCCAAAGACTTAGTTAAAAGTGCTCAAAGTATCACCATGGATCACCAAAACGAACCATATTTTGGATTTGCTGATGGAGCATCAAGATGGTTTCAAAACTTAACCGCTACTTCCTGGGTCATTTACCACCCTAACCGATCACCACTATGTTCAAATGGAATGTGTATCGATTCAACAACAAAAAATCAGGCAGAATATGACATCACCATTAGAATTATGCGTGACACCCTCCATTGGGGCATTCGCCATATGCATATCTACCTCGATTCCTAGTTAGTAGTATCACAACTATGCCAAAAATTTGAGACTAGAGACACACACCTATTTACAAAATATTTGTGTGCCAAAATATTAAGTAGAAAATTTGATTACATAACATTTTCACATGTATCAAGGAATCAAAACCAAGAAGTTGATCGCATAACTAACAATATCCTAGACTAGAATGCATCTCGAATAAATCATCATACATAAAAACAAAAAATATAGGCATCCATCAGCATAACACAACACATAAACCAAAACAGGTAATACATCATGTAGCGCTGCAAAAAACATCTCTCATATATATATATATATAAAATATGTGTATCTGAGTACAAAATATAGTGTCCGTGGCCCACTGGCTAGCCCAAAGATACAAAATTTGTCAAAAATAATGGAAGAATCCTCATAACGGGTGCTTTCCCTGTGTACAAAACTACTCTAGGGGGGTGCCCCCTCAAGAGGAGCACCTGGACCCACCAATGCTCTTGGTACCACCACCGAAGCCACTATCGTCACCACGATAACTACACAATGTAGAGTGGGTCGATATTCCCTCCCGCGAGCGATCACAGTCTCTAACCAAACCTCCTCGAAGTCATCCATGAAACCTCAAGTAGGCATACCCTGGGTTAAGTGGTCCACTTGACCCTGAAAGTCCTTAAGAGCGGCCACCTGAGCCGTCAGTACTGCATTGCGTGCCTCAGTAGCATCAACACAAGCTCGCTCGACCGCAACCTCAGCTGCAGCAAAGCTACTGCCGTCACCATAAGCGCAAGCACCATCTCTGCCAAGTCCACCGGCACCACCACCCGATCCACCTGCATCACCTCCTCCCTGACCACCTCGAGGTCGTAGCGGAGGGTCGTGACCCACCAATCGAGCCACTGGGCGACCTACCTCGCTAACATCTACACGAGTAACCGAAATAATGTCAGTGTCACTAACAAAAAAAATAAGTACATAAATACTCAAACAAATGAAGAAAATATATAACACATACCTGCAGGTCCCCAAACATGACTGAAAGGGAGACCCATGTCTGGGTCACCCCGAAAGTCCATCCCCACATACAGGTATGGCAAGAACATATGTGGATTGGCCTCAAACCAGGCCTCTGTCGTGTCGTTCCAATAACGATCCACCATGCCACTACCACTTCACGGCATCACCAGAGCCCACCTCCTCATGCGTGGTTCCCGCGGCCCCCCAATAGGCACTGCCACCACCGGCCTCAGCAGCAGTACCCTCTTGTACATAATGCTTCATAGGATGCTAGCATACGAAAATGACTTAGATCCACATTGGACCTTGTTCAATTGTGACACAATGCTATCAAAACAAAAGTGGGCGAAATTGAAAAAATCCCCGCCCCTTAATCGGCGTAAAACTCCAACCTGTAGGCCAGATGCCCAATGTGGAGCAAACGACCCCACTAGTCGCACAATAATCGCCAGAGCACACTGCTCAGCCACATTTGTCACTGATGCAATGTTGATGCACCCCTCAATAAGAGGCACATCACCACAATTCTGCCTCTGGAATTTGTTTAGGTTCACTCTCCGAGCAGGGAGTGGGTACCTTAGAGCCTCACGCTGAGGCAGTAGCCTGGTCACAAAGTATATATCCGTCTCAGGACGGATCACCAGGTTCGTCCCCTGCAGCACGAACATGTTGCGCTTCCTATGCCAATGTTGTATAATGTAATGTAATAAAAGGTCTTGTGACCACAGGAACTCATTCTCAGCAAATTTCAGAAGGCCCCATGCGGCCAACTGACGACGCGCCTTAGCATCAACAGCTAGAGTAGTCCGGATCTCAGGCCAATCCTACTCTCTCCACACCAACCTTCCAGCAACAGAGGTACCCATCAGTACAGAGAAAAACATAAAAAATAGAAAAAAAATAAAAATTCCCTGTCATCATGGCCTTTGCGCAGTTGTCCCTCAGACAGGTGCACCCTCGTGCACTTGCATTCTTCACAAGCGCACCTTTGCGCGCAAAAAAGAAGGGAGCAGCGCGCGCTTGTGCGCTTGTCCCTCATAACTGCGCACAAAGGAGGTGCTCTTTTGCCTAGATCACCCGCGCAATCTAGGGAAAAAGTCACTTAGAGTTCTTACAAACCTAATTTGTACAACCCCCGGCACCATCAAAATGAAGAAATTACACTGCAGGACGTCATGAAAGTTACCTCGACATAATATCACTAGTCCCTGGTACATGGGCTGACTGCAACGACAAGAAAGGCTCTACAAGCACCTCTGATCTCCCAAAACTCAGAAAGTACAAATGAATAGGATTAGGGCCATAATCCCATATTTATTTCCGTTTTCCAGAACTTCGAAGGTCCATAACAGGAGATCAGAAGGTCTAGTCTGCAAATTGTAAGTTGCACCATCATCAGTATGCCATGACGAACAAAAGCAATGCCACACATGCACTTTCTAGGAAAAATAAATTTTCAACATCGACAGGTATGCACCCTCCCATCTTCTTCTTTTTTAAAGCTCATGACTTTCAATAATTTTTGATAAAAAAATATGCTTTCACTCGAGGTAGTTTTTTTTGTAGGAAGAGCCCGTAAAAATTTTACAACACCATCTATTGAAGGCCTCAGAGCATGTACCATTCTACCCTCATCATGATAGAGTCCCAGAAAAATTTGCATATCCTAACCTCATTTCTCCACCAAAAATAAACAATAGGGTCCTCATACCTGACCGCGTTTATCATCACCTCACCCTGCACATGATAAACATCTGCATTGGTCGGTAGAGCCTCTCGTCCATGGCGCTCGTCACCCAAAGTAGACCATATATCACAACACAAGTGACACCATGGCCATACCATTTTAGTCCAGGAAGCACCTCGTGCCAATCCATTCATCATGCATAATGTCAAGTTTACCATTCAAACTCAAACCCCCTTCCCGAATGGCCAGGTTGTACAAGTAGAATGAAAGCGCACCTACACGCATTGCATTTGGCCCACCATACCTCCATCAGCATAATCCCATCTGCGACACCTCTTCATCTGCTTCATCAACCCCACGCATGATACCAACCAATGGGACCCCCACCCCCAGAAAAACAACGTCCTCACACCTTTAGTGAGTGAAACCTTTCATGTTTTGGGGTACGCGTCTTTGTGTTTTGTACAAACCAAACCTCATCATTTTATTATTTTAGTAAGTGTACAAAGACCGCAAACAATGCACTTCGCCCTCATATTTCATCTTTTACACCATGGCAGCAGTCCCTCATTCCCCTTGGTCAGATTATTTCACCCCCACGCACACACCATCATGAAATTCATAGCCAGTTCACACCTGCCCTGGAAGTCCTACCGACTCCAGGTATTTTACCTTCATAAATAACTATGACTGCCGCCAAGCTGCTAAAGTATACTCCAAGCTCAAGTCACTGAATCTCCATCATCCGTTTTCAGTCACCTCTCACCAACATTCTTATGTTAAACCCATCACATCTAGTTCCCCGACCCCTCAGGTCGGCGACCCATGGTTCGGTTAAGGCTTCCGTTTTATCGACCTCGACACCTCTTTTCCAAAAAGGAAGGGGTACCTTGGATCAACCCTCCCCATGCAAAGCAGGATCCTCGGGTGGCACTGTGGGAGACATCGTTGTCCACAGATGTCATCAATCCTCCTGGCATTCAACTACGACAAAAGCTTTCATTTCAAGATGGTATCGTACCTTACAACCATTTCACTTTGATCAGATCCGTCGAAGACCCATGCCTCCATAAGCGTCTCTGTGAACAATGCTTACATAGGAAGGTCCCAACCAATACATATGCATACATTGCGTAGTTATATGCCATACCAAGGTTACGCATATGGGTACCACGTTACACCTATTGTCAAAGAAACAACGCCCCTGAGGGTGACAACAGTCGTCGTCAACAACCGCCAGCATCACTACCACAACAGTGACATAGACAACACATGTATCTGTCAATTTTATTTAACTAGCCATAGCATCACGAGCATGGGACATTCCCACCTCGTTGAAATTTTGTATATATGTTGTATATTTTTTTTTCTTGCAGGGGTCCCTTAGGACATGGTCATCTCGGAAACGGTGGAAGGTGTTCTCAATTCCAAGATTCACGCAAGCCTCTATCTCTCTCCGTGCACGATAAAGAAAATATACTATAATGTATTTCAGCTATACAGTCCTTCCTAGACCTCACACATTAGGGGGCAACTATTAACACTGGAAAATCATACAACAAAAGATGAAATTAATTAATGTCAAGCCTAAGGATTTACAGGGTGGGAACACATTATGGAATCAATAAGTATTTAAAATCTCTAAGGTTTTGAGAAAATCATATTTGAACTAGTCTTAAATGCTAAATTGCACACTTAATCCTTCGAGATTTGAAGCGCATTTTGTGTGCCTTTTTTCCCGATAAGCACACATTCCTAGAAATGGCAAAATGTCACTTTCCGGGACCACACAAAGAAAAGTACAATTACTCCTTATATGAAGCCGCCTAAGGACAGCCACCAGTGCCTCCTTAGACACTATGTGAGCACACAAAGGAATATTTGGAGCACACAATGGAATCATACCTCTCCCTTGGGTCACCATTCATCATGTACCAAGGGAGGGAAGGAGGATTTGAAATCCCCTATATAAAGCCACCAAGAGATGAAGAATTGGTGATCACATTGTTATGCTAGCCAAAATTTCCCAAGCAATACCAGCAGTGTGTGACCCAGAGCTAGAGATAGAGGGGACTCGCTTGTTGGCCACCCAACAACCATAGTCCATCACAGCGGAGAGAGAGGGAGACTACATCAGAGGTAGAGCTTGGAAAATAGCATCCTTGCATCGGGACCTAGAACCATTGTCTAGGGGCCCTTTGGCAAGTTTGGTATGTTGATAGTGGCTTCTCAACTCATATGACTGCAAATAGGAATAAGTTCATATCCTTGAAGGAAAAGAAGGATGGAAAAATGTCTTTTGGAAATGAATGGTCTTCAAACGTCACAGGAGTAGGTACAGTCACACTTGGAAGAAAGAATGCATTAGCAAAATATGTGTTGTTGGTTGAAAATATGAATCACAATCTACTTAGTGTTGGACAAATGTGTGGTCAAGGACACACGATGTTATTTAACTCTAAGAAATGTGAAATCAGGAAAGGAAAGTTCGGTAAAATTGTGGCTATAGCAAGCAGAGCACCAAATGACATATATATTTTGGATGAGACACCTAAAGGGTGATTTTTGGAAAAATTTGGTGATGGAACAAACTAATGGGACATATAAATTTCGATAATTTGGTCAGGATCAACAAGAAGGAAGCAGTAAGAGAAATGTCTAAAATTTCAAAACCCACCAATACGATATGTGAATCTTGTCGGCACGATAAGAAGACAAAAGTTGATTTCAAGATAAAAGAACACTTTGCATCACATCCATTGGAATTAGTACATACTGATCTATGTGTTCCTATGAGAACAAAAGGTTTAGATGGAGAATTATATTTTATGCTAATGATAGATGATTACACCAAAATGACAGTCGTCAGCTTCTTAAAGAAAAATAATGAGGCATTGAAATGTTTTAGAATCTACAAGGATTTGGTTGAAAATGAAACTGATTTGAATATCAAACGTCTGAGATCATATAAGGCGGAGAATTCAGTTCCAAGGTATTTCAACAGTACTGTGATAAAAATGGAATAAAAAGGCAATTCTAAACCGCCAGAACACCGCATAAAAATGGAGTTTATAAAAGGAAAAAAAAACCGTAAAGGAAATGGGTATAACAATGTTAAATGAGTCAAAATTAGATGATAAATTCTGGGTTCAAGCAATCAATACAACTATATTCATTATAAACATAGGTTTTCTAAGGAAAAATTATAACATGACTCCATACGAATTATGGAAGGGAAGACTGGCTAACTTCAAATACTTCAAAATATTTGGTAGCGAATGATACATCAAAAGAGAAGATAAAAAATAGGGCAAGTTCGATTCCCATGTTGATGAAGTTATTTTCGTTGGTTATTAGAGGCAAAAGGAAGACTTATAGATGCTACAATCGGAGGCAAAAAAAAATAGTGGAAAGCATAAATGTTACTTTTGATGAAGATTGTGTTACAAAGGATGATGACGATATTGTCCCTTCAAGAAAATCTGAGGGATCTGAGGGAGAATCTGTGAAGGATGAAGAAGAAGTTCTAGAATAAGACCAATCAAATAAGGAAACAACAATCAACCAAGAGGAAATAAGAAATTATCACCATGATGTACAAGAAAATTCTCCAAAATATTTAAATAATGGTGTCAAAAGAATCATTTGTCAAATAAAATCATCAGCAACATAAATGAAGGAATTGGAACCAAAATAAGTCGACAGCTTCGTTCATCACAACAAGCCCACCTTACATTTTTAGCAACTTTTGAGCCTAGCAATTTTGAGGAAGGTAGTCAATATGAATGCTGGGTAGCAGCTATGAACGAAGAACTGGATCAAATTGAGAAGAAAGATACTTGGGAATTGGTTCCACAAAAAAAGGACAAAAATGTTATTGTAACTAAATGGGTCTTCAGAAACAAATTTAATGAGGATGGACAGGTTACCAGGAATAAGGCAAGATTAGTCTGCAAAGGATAAGTTGAAGGAATTGATTTTGAATAAACATTTGCTCTCATTTCCATAATGGAAGCTATCATAATTTTTCTTTTTTATGCATGCTTGAGAAAAATCAAGGTCTACCAAATGGATGTTAATTTAGCCTTTCTAAATGGTGAATTGGAGGAAGAAGTTTACATTGAAGAACCTGAAGGTTTTATTCTCTCTGAAAAGGAATACTATATATGTAGATTAAAGGAGGAACTATATGGTCTCAAGCAAGCAGCCTCATAGATCTTGGTATGCTCATCTTGATGGATATCTACATCAATGAGGATTCAAGAAAGGAAGCACCGACAACAATATCTATGTGAAAGTGGATCAAGATAACCTAACAATTATTGAGGTATATGTAGGCGATATAAATTTTGGAAGAAATGATGACGGATTAAGTAAAACATTTGCCACAAAGATGCAAAGTGAGTTTGAAATGTCTCTACTTGGCGAGCTGACATATTTTTTAGGGATTTATATATCTCAGCAGGATAAAGTAATATTTATATATCAAACCAAGTACATCAAGGAAATTCTCAAGAAATTCAAGATGGAATATTGCAAGCCTGTCCTTACCCCAATGGTAACATGTTGCAAGTTAAGATTAGATGATTCTTCAAAGGATGTGGACAAGAGGTTGTATAGATCTATTATTGTAAGTCTTCTATATGTGACAAATTCTCGGCCAAACGCAATGCAGGAAGTTGGACAAGTAGCAAGATTCCAAGCAACACCAAAATAATCTCAATTTTGTTGGGTGTGGAGCCTCATTATCTTGTCTACTTTGTATCACAGCATTGGACCCCTATACCTTTAAAGGGGCGACAACGCCGCCCGTAATTAATCGATGTCGTGGGGGGTCCAGGGGGGGAGGCAACGCTTTTCGGAGCCCCCCCTTGGTGGGGGTTTTCAGGGGCAGCGCCCCCGAAGCTAAAAACAGATGTAAAATTGCCTTGTAAAAGTATAGTAATTTCTAGTCAATCTGGGCCGTTCATTAGGCAAATGATCTGACGATAGAAGTTATGTTTAGATTAGGGTTTTTTTTCCTAGAAGGCAACCCCCTTGTATATATGAGGGTATTGTATTGCGGCTGTGTATTATATGTGTATTCTCGGAGTGAGAAACAGAGAGGGAGACTGTGAGAGAGAACAGAGGATATTACAGCGGATCTGCTGTAGGTTTTGTCTCTTTATTTTTTGCTGGATAATAGAAAGGAAGGACTGGCTGTTCAGGGTGGACGTAGCCCAAACTGGGTGAACCACGTATATCTGTGTCTCTCTACTTTTATGTGTTTTTGTGTGCTTTTATTTTCCGCATATTTTATGTGTTGCATTGCTCCATAATATATAATTTTCTAACAACTGGTATCAGAGCTGAAGGTATATTTGGCTGATAAACTTGCAGGAAAGAAGGGTTCCTGGTTCGAGTGGGAGCAATGGTGAACGATGGTAAGTTTAGGGTCGAGAAATTTAACGGCCAAAACTTCCCGCTGTGGAAGATGCAAATGGAAGATTATCTGTATCAGAAAGATCTATACCTACCATTGAGCGGAAAAACAAAGAAGTCGGCGGCCATGGCAGACGCGGAATGGAACATTCTCGATATAAAGGCACTTGGAACAATACAGTTGTGTCTTTCGGCATCAGTGACCTTCAATATTTCGAAGGAAACGACAATAGAGGGTTTGATGCAGACGTTGGCGAAACTATATGAAAACCCTCGGCCTCAAACAAGGTATTTCTTATGAAACAACTATTTAATATGAAGATGTCGGAAGGTGGATCTGTTGCAGACCATTTAAATGAATTTAATAAAGTTGCCAGTCAGTTAAGTTCTGTAGGGGTAAACTTTGATGACAAAGTCAGAGCTCTGTTATTCTTGTGCTCATTGCCAGAGAGTTGGAATGGTTTAGTAATGGCCATTAGTAACTCTATCTCTGGATCTAGTACTTTAAAGTTTGATGATGTTGTTGGTGCTATCCTTAGTGAGGAAATGCGACAGAAAAGCTCTGGTGAGACATCAAGTAATGCTTTGAGTGCAGAGTCTAGGGGAAGAAGAATGGAAATAGGAAAGAGCTCGGGATATCGCAGTAAATCAAGGAAAGGCAGATCCAAGTCTAGATCGGGGATAGTGTGCTGGAATTGCGGAAAGAAAGGACACCTAAAGAAATATTGTAGATCTCGGAAGGGAAAAGAAGGAGACACACAGCAAGAAAACAATCATGAAGCAAATGTGACAGGTGATGTGTTACAAGATGCTTTGATTCTTTCTTTCGAAAATTTTACTGATTCTTGGGTTGTAGATTCAGGGGCTTCATTCCATGCCACACCTGATAAGAAATATTTTCATGACTATGTTCAAGGAGATTTTGGAAAAGTTCATTTGGGTGATGATAAACCCTGTAAAATTTTTGGAATGGGTAAAGTTCTTGTAAAACAAAAAAATGGAAACCAATGGCTACTAAAGGAGGTAAGGCATGTTCCAGATCTGAAGAAAAATCTGATTTCAACAGGGCAGTTAGGCGGTGAAGGTTGTGTGACAACTTTCACAGATAAAACTTGGAAGGTCACCAAAGGAGCCCTGGTAATAGCAAAAGGCAAAAAGGTTGGTACATTGTATTTATGCAATGGTATTTCTAACTCTGTTAATGCTTTAACTTCCAAAGGAGCAGATGCAACATTATGGCATCATAGGCTCGGACACATGAGTGAGAAGGGGATGAAAATTATTCACTCAATAAATTTGCTGCCAGGTTTGAAGAATGTTGATTTGGATTTCTGTGAGAATTGCATTTATGGAAAACGGAAGAGAGTCAGATTTCTCAGAGTTGGGAAAGAAAAGAAGAGCGAAAAATTGGAGCTTGTGCATACAGATGTATGGGGACCTGCTCAGGTATCATCTCTTGGTGGCTCTCGTTATTATGTTACTTTTATTGATGATGAAACTAGAAAAACATGGATTTATTGTATTCAGAATAAATCTGATTTATTTGATACTTTCAAGAAATGGAAAGCTTTGGTTGAGATTGAGGCAGGAAAGAAATTGAAGCGTTTTAGATCAGACAATAGAGGTGAATATTGCAGCAAATATTTTGATAGGTACTGTTCAGAGCATGGAATTCGCAGAGAGAAGATAGTTCCAAGAACACCACAAGAAAATGGTGTGTCAGAAAGGATGAACAGAACAATCATGGAGTGTACAAGGTGCATGAGATTGCATGCAGGATTGCCTTTAGAATTTTGGGTAGATGTTGTAGATATTGTTGTTTATCTAATAAACAGAGGGCCTTCAAGTTCTTTGGATGGTGTTATTCCAAAGGAAGCATGGACAGGTAAAAAGGTAAACTACGCCTTTTCAAAACCTTTTGGTTGTGAGGCCTTTGTCCATATTAATAAAGAAAATAGAACACAGCTTGAGGCAAAATCAAATAAATGTACCTTTATTGGATATGGTGCTAATGATTTTTTTGGTTATAAATTATATGATTATGAAAATCACAAAATCATTAGGAGAAGAGATGTAATATTCAATGAAAAGGTCTTGTATAAGAATCAGTTGCAGGAAAAGAAATAGGAAAAAGAAAGCAAGGAATACATGGTTCTTGATGAGATAACTGAAAAATTAAAGGTGCCCGAAAATAATAATAATCAACAACCACAACAGCATCAACCACCACAACAGCAACAGGCACCTCAAACACCTGAAAGTGGTGTTAGAAGTGTTGGGAAAAATACTGAGAGGGGGGGGTGAATCAGTATTTACTGCATAATCAAATCCTTTTACTTTTCATTCCTTAAAAACCCATACGCTACTTTACTTCAGTAAACTAGCGTATATACGCGGATCCCCTTTATGAAACTTGCGTATACACAGAGATCTAGATATGTCATTAATTCTTCACTTAAACCATTCCATCATTTATTCTTCGGATATTCAATAAGAAGTAAACATGTGCAGTAAGAACAGAATAAACCATCACACAAAGCATCACACATGAACACCAGGATTTTTAGGTGGAAACCCAGAGTGGAGAAGAATATGCATTGATTTTCTCTGACCTTCAATATTTTATTATAGAGAAAACATCTTACAACATATGTGCTGGTGCAGACTCTACCAGCACGCTGGCACCCACCTGCGCTCGTTTACCAGCCTCTCCTGGAAGGGAGCTCCAACCCCCTGACTCGTTTACCAGCCTACTCTGGAAGGGAGCTACGACCCCCTGTTCTTGTTTACCAGCCTCACCTGGAAGGGAGCTACAACCCCCTGACTGAAGACTGCAACCCTCAGCACCACCTTGGACCACGTTTCATCAATTTTCACACTGGATCCAACAACTTCAATAGAACACAACTTGCAGGCCACATTTCATCATATTTTCAGACTGGACCCTTTCCATACTTTTAAGCACAGACATACATCACCAACAGATACTTATCAACACAGATCAGATAGCAGAAACATAGCAGAATAGATCAGATATTTCATACCCTTTGCTTCAGCAAACCCTAGTTTGCATACGCGCTTTCTCTTCACTGATGTCGCGTATATACGCGCTTTCGTCCATATCAACCAACGTATACCTCAGTAGTAACATTTTTCATTGCGCATACGCGCTTTTACTTCAGCGAAGCCGCGTATATACGCGCTTCCTCTGCGGCGAAGTAGCGTATAGATCTTCAATCATTATAGAGCTGCAAACTTCTTCAGATCAAATATTCAGTTCAGATTCAACCCTTTTAGACAGATGTTCGCCTCATCACAGATCTAATCACTCCATAAACAGATCTAGCAAATACAAGTACATTTCAGATCTAGAGATCCCGCTTCATCATTTCTTCATAAGTGCATCATAGATTCAGATCTATCATCAAACCTTTACCCTTTCCATACAGATATACTTCACAGAGAAGTATTCATTCAAGCTTAGACATCTTGCACCCACACTCATGATTTGCATAATGAATTTCATCTCTTTATATAGGTTTATCCTTTTTCAATACCATGAGCCCCTTTTTCAATACCATGGGCCAAAACAATACCATGAGCCCAAAACTACCTGGACGGGGTCAATTAGGCGGATCATTACCCAATACCATGGGTCAATACCATGGTGGTTACCCTTGGTTTTTCACTTTTTGAGCGCTTTAGCCCATACGCGACTTGGAACGTTCTTTTCCGCGTGCATACGCGACTTCCCCTAGTCCAATCCGCGTATACCAAGAGACATACTCTTTTTCATCATACTTTGAGTACATTCTGAAATCCTTTCTTTATAGCCTTCTGTACACACTGTAGAAACATCATATTTTCTTCATCAGGAACATATTCTCTCAAGCACAACTTCATCAAGTTGTCATCATCTTCATCATCATATTGTCAACAAACATTATATCACATCAGATTTACATCATTTACTAAGTCCATCAAGACAAGCATAACTTCATCAGGTGGATTGCCATCAAGGACAACACATGTCAACAGTCGCATGTCTTCATCTTCATTCAGTGGGTTTCCATCAAGGACAACATTCTGCATCATATTTCCAACAATCTCCCCCTTTGGACTTGATGGCAACCACGATGGTGTTTGGTTACCATAGCAGATAGATACCATGTCACTCTCCCAAACATTTGACATCATTATCTTCTCTTCATTCAAACACTCTCCTCTTCATTCAAACACCATGTCACTCTCCCCCTTTGACATCAAGGGCAAAGGGCGGATCAAAAACCAACACTCTCCCCCTTTTCTCCTCATGTGGAAGAAACATTCTGCAGATCTGATATGTGCTGAAGTGGCCAAGCTCCCCCTGAGTTCATGCCGAAAAATTTTCAATGAAGTACATGACTCTATGAACTTCCTATCACCAAAGACTCATACTTACATCAAAGATCCATCCAAGTGGATTTACATATGAGACTCAACTACCCAACCGAGTGGGTTTACAAATTTGACTCAGCTACCCAACCAAGTGGGTTTACAAAATTTGACTCAGCTACCCAACCAAGTGGGTTTACAAAATTGACAAGTCCTTACATGACTGAATATTACAATTTTACAACATGGGTCTCAACAAGACCTTTTCATCAAACTACAAATATAACTTTAAGACCAACACCAGAAAGTCCTCAAGAAAGAGAACATGTTTCAGAACCATCATAATGCCAACATTGCATTATACTCAGCAAAGCTAATGCTCCCCCTGAATCTGTGCAACCAAGCAATCTTTCCAAATGACTAAGGCTCCCCCTTAGTTTGTGCATCCTGAAAACTTCCACCAAAAAATCATCAAGGCATCTTCATCAAAACATTAGAAATGGAATTATGAGAACTGGAATACCACCAGAGATACCAAACAGTATTAGAGATACCAAACAGCATTGCAGCTGTGCTGAAGAGAGCTGAACCAACCAAAAATTGTCAGCAATTAGTCATACGCGGTTTTCTGTGCATGAACTCGCGTACATACGCGACTGTGTTTCAGGAAACCCGCGTATTCCAAGCCATCTTCTTAATTTCAACCAGATCTGAATCTCGGTGAGAAAAAGACAGTGTTCAGCTTCTTTCTGAGATATTTGACTGCTCCCCTGGACTACAGATAGATAGAACAGTGTAGTTGTGTCTTCAAGCGTCATCCAACCTTTGTAGCATCAGCACAATAGTAACCAAGCCTTCAGATTCTTTGCAGCATCAATAGAATCTTTCCAAGAGAGATTCTTATATCAGAATAACCTCTTCACCTAGGTGTCAAGCAATCATCCATGTGGTCCAACATCACCATGATCTTCAAGATTTAACATGAAGTAACATATGAAGGCAAAAGATCTTTCAACCATAGTAACAAACTCTGCATGATTTATCTCTGAATCAAATGACATCCAACTCATCCATGTGTGAGTACAAAGGATACTTATCAGCAACCAGGGCTCAACATCTCATCATAATAATCCATGTACCAAGTCATCATCATTGAGCATGAGTATCACAAAGACCAAAGAATAAGCAATCATATTGCCAACAATGCAATCATTAGTATTCAACCTGCTACTCCCCTTAAACCATTGCTCTTCTTTTAACTTGTGTAATCTGAAACACCTTCAACAACAAATCATCAGCAATAATCTCTGCATGAACTTTCCTTATCTCTGAGTTATAAGTCTTTCACTTTAGCAACAAATACTCTCCATTCAACAAGCAAACAAGACACGTCCATAATCTTCAACGTAAGACATTAAGCATCATATCATTAGCATAAATATAACCAGAATAATGCTAACAGTGCAATCATCATCAGTCAGACTGATGCTCCCCCTGGACCTCTGCTCCAGATCTTTAGTTATCAGATAAATTCTTTTATCATTAGTGCATACGCGTCTGTGTCTGATGAAACTCGCGTGTATACGCGACTTTGGTTAATCTAACCCGCGTATGGAAAGTGAAGCATATAAAAATTTCATCTTCCTTCATTTCCTCCTGAGCTTGTACCTCCTGTATCTGTCCTTTCCACATCAGATGCGCTGTCAAAAGTAAACATATCCAGAATAATCAAATCAACCATGAGAGACATCATACATTGCTCCCCTTGTGACGATACATTACTAAATCTCATAATGTATCCCACAACATTCCTGCAGTCAATCAGATAAGTAAGCTTCAGAATCGGATGACTGCAGTAGGGTCAGAATTCCCTACGTTTCTGATCGGTCCTCCTTCTTTCTCCAAATTTGTTTGAACTTTCTATTTGTGTGCTGGAAGTTATCCAATTTCTCATGTCTGTTCAACCTGCATTCCTTTTCTACATGTCCATACTTGTTACAAGAATAACATCTCATATGTCCAGAAAAATAAGCATTAGAATCATAATGAGTATTTCTAATCTTCCTCCTTTTGCAATCAGCTGCTTTATGTCCATACATGTTACATGAAAAACAATATCCCTTGAAGGAATCAGAGTACCTTTCTGAGTAGGATCTGTTTGTTTGTGGCTGAAACAATCTACTTCTGCAATTTGCTGCAACATGCCCATAGTTATGACATCTAAAGCATTCATCATTATTGAATGATTTCCTTTGAGAATTCATGACTGTTGGTTGACCTTTTGTTTCTTTCAACACTTCAGAATTTGCATTGTCTTCCTTTGAATCATTAGCCTTCCCTTGTGAATTAGATTCTCCTTTGACCGTTTCATGAAAACCAAGACCAAGTTTGATAGAAGGAGACCTTTGACTACTAAGAATATTATCCAGAATCTTAGTACTGTCTTGAAACCTCAAAAGTTTAACCTTTTCTTCTAATTTACCTTTGAGAATGTTTACCTCAACCTCCAAGTCTTGACATTGCTTTGTCATGCTTTCTTCTTTCCTTCTTCCATCTTCTACTTGATCCTTCAGATTTAGAATCTCCTTTTTCAGCCAATTTTCGTTTTCTTCACATGTTTGTTCCAGCTCTTCATTCTTCTTCTTTGATTTTTCCAGATCTTCTTTGAGAGAGATGATTTCTGCTTCAAGGCCCTTATTCTTCTTATTTGATTTATTCAAGTCTTCTTTGAGAGAAATGATTTCTGCTTCAAGTCCTTCCTTTTCAAATGATGGTAGATGTTCCTCACTCTTCTTGCTTGATGCTTCAAGTTTTGCTTGTAGAGAGATGATTCCAGCTTCAAGACCTTCATTTTTCCTTTTTGATTTTTCCAGATCTGCTTTTAGAGAAACGTTTTCTGCTTCAAGTCCTTCATTCTTCTCATTTGATTCTTCAAGTTCTGCTTGCAGAGAGATAATTCTAGCTTGATATCCTTTACTTCGATTGTATACATCATCGAACATCCTTTTCAGTCTAAAACACAAAGCTTTGGAGGCAGCGTCCTTCTCATTAAAAATTCTTTGTTGATCTTTGATAACTTTCTTTAAATCCACAACATTACTTTCACTATCTACATCATTGCTTGCACAGATAAGATTACAAGGATCACTATCAGATTCATATTTGTCAACTTCTGCTGTACCGGTTTTCTGAGACATCTCCTTACTTTGAGTATTTTGCTTCTTTGCCATGAGTACTTGTAGAGCTTGGTCAGAATCTTCTTCGGCTTCTTCTAGGTTGATAGCATATTCTTCACTATTGTTTGTACCACTAAGATGTTTCAAAGGATGATCCCAATCACTATCAGATTCATCTCCTTTGATTTCTGGTATCCATGTTCTTTGAAATATCTCCTTTCTTCGAGTAGGCTTCTTCTTTTGCTTCTTTCCCATTGCGACGGATCTCCTTCAAGCGATCAAGCTTCTGCAGAAGGACCACCCTCTGATACCAATTGTTGGGAAAAATACTGAGAGGGGGGGGGTGAATCAGTATTTACTGCATATTCAAAACTTTTACTTTTTCATTCCTTAAAACCCATACGCTACTTTCCTTCAGTAAACTAGCGTATATACGCGGATCCCCTTTATGAAACTAGCGTATACACAGAGATCTAGATATGTCTTTAATTCTTTACTTAAACCATTCCATCATTTACTCTTCAGATATTCAATAAGTAGTAAACATGTGCAGTAAGACCAGAATAAACCATCACATGAAGCATCACACATGAACACCAGGATTTTTAGGTGGAAACCCAAATCAGGAGAAAACCACCGCTGCAGTTGCTCAGCCTTCAATATTTTATTATAGAGGAAACATATTACAACATATGTGCTGGCGCAGACTTGACCAGCACGCAGGCACCCACCTGCGCTCGTTTACCAGCCTCTCCTGGAAGGGAGCTACGACCCCCCGATCTCGTTTACCAGCCTCACCTGGAAGGGAGCTACGACCCCCTGACTGAAGGCTACAACCCTCAGCACCACCTTGGACCACGTTTCATCAATTTTCACACTAGATCCAACAACTTCAATAGAACAACACTTGCAGGCCACATTTCATCATATTTTTAAACTGGACCCTTTCCATACTTTTAAGCACAAACATACGTCACCAACAGATACATATCAACACAGATCAGATAGCAGAAACACAGCAGAACAGATCAGATATTTCATACCCCTTGCTTCAGCAAACCCTAGTTTGCATACGCGCTTTTACTTCACCGATGTCGCGTATATACGCGCTACTGATCCATATCCAGCAACGTATAACTCTATATAAAGAGTACGCGCGCATGGCGCTTTATCAATTTCACTGTTATATACGCGCTTCCTCTGCCCAATGATAGCGTATAGATCTTCAATCATTACAGAGCAGCATACTTCATCAGATCAGACATTCAGCTCAGATTCAACCCTTTACTTCAGACAGATGTTCGCCTAGATGTTCGCCTCATCACGGATCTAATCACTCCATAAACAGATCTAGCAAATACAAGTACATTTCAGATCTAAAGATCCCGCTTCATCATTTCTTCATAAGTGCTTCATAGATTCAGATCTATCATCAAACCTTTACCCTTTCCATACAGATGTACTTCACAGAGAAGTATTCATTCAAGCTCAGACATCTTGCTCTTCTACCTCTAATTTGCACAATGAATTTCTTCTCCTTATATAGGATTATCCTTTTTCAATACCATGAGCCCCTTTTTCAATACCATGAGCCAAAGCAATACCATGAACCCAAAACTACCTGGACGGGGTCAATTAGGCGGATCATTACCCAATACAATGGGTCAATACCATGGTGGTTACCCTTGGTTTTGCACTTTTTGAGCGCTTTAGCCCATACGCGACTTGGCACGTTCGTTTCCGCGTGCATACGCGACTTCACCTAGGAATATCCGCGTATACATAGAGACATACTCTTTTCATCGTACTTTGAGCTCATTCTGAATTCCTTTCTTCATAGCCTTTTGTACACACTGTAGAAACATCATATTTTCTTCATCAGGAACATATTCTCTCAAGCACAACTTCATCAAGTAAGTTGTCATCATCTTCATCATCATATTGTCAACAAACATTATATCACATCAGATTTACATCATTAACTAAGTCCATCAAGTCAAGCATAACTTCATCAGGTGGATTGCCATCAAGGACAACACATGTCAACAGTCGCATGTCTTCATCTTCATTCAGTGGGTTGCCATCAAGGACAACATCCTGCATCATATTTCCAACAAGAAGATCTACTAAGGATAAGTAGACCCCCGAACGATACTCTCCTTCATTATATTATTTATTGTCAGATTCCGGTGAACCCGAATGTTATGAAGAAGCAATGCAAAAGTTGAATGCAGAAGAAGTGGGAGCTAGCCATGGAAGAAGAGATGGACTCCTTAATGCATAACCGCATTTGACTTAGTCAAAGGTTCGCAAAACTTCCTTACAGGACAAATGGGTTTACAGTCAAGGAAGAAGATGGAGGAAAATAGAGGCATAAAGCTAGACTTGTGGTGAAGGATTGCAATGTATGAAAGGCATTGACTTTGATGAAATATTTTCTCCTGTTGTTAATATGAATTCAATCAGAACTATCTTAAGTCTTGTAGTAGCAGAATATTTACATCTTGAACAGTTAGATGTAAAGACAACATTTCTCCATGGAGATTTGGAGGAAGAGATATACATGCAGCAACTAGAAGGATATGAGGTAAAAGGAAAAGAAAATTTGGTGTGCAGGTTAAAGAAGAGCTTGTATGGATTAAAACAGGCTCCAAGGTAGTGGTATCTAAAATTTGACAAGTTTATGTCTGAACAAGGTTATACTAGATGTCACTCTGATCATTGTGTTTATCTAAAAAGGAAAAATGATGGTAGCTATATTATATTGTTATTGTATGTAGATGATATGCTTGTTGCATGATCTAACATGCAGGAAATAAATGTGCTCAAAAGAAAATTGGCAAATTCATTTGCAATGAAGGATTTGGGAGCTGCAAAACAAATCCTTGGTATGAGGATAACTAGAGACAGGAAAAATCACAAATTAACACTGTCTCAGAATGAGTACATAGAAAAGGTGTTGAAAAGATTTAATATGCACAATGTAAAACCAGTTAGTACACCTTTTGCTAGCCATTTCAAACTTAGTAAGGAGATGTGCCCAAAGACCCAAGAAGACATGGATTATATGTCTAAAGTTCCATATGCATCAACAATTGGAAGCTTAATGTATGCAATGGTCTGCACAAGGCCTGATATTGCACATGCAGTGGGAGTTGTAAGCAGGTACATGAATAATCCAGGAAAAGAACATTGGATGGCAGTAAAATGGATTCTCAGATATTTGAGAGGTACCACAAATCAAGCATTATGCTTTGGTGGTCCAAACATTGCTCTACAGGGATATGTTGATGCAGATATGGCAGGTGACAGAGATAACAGGAGGAGCACTACAGGATATGTATTTACTGTAGGTGGAACAGCTATCAGTTGGGTTTCAAAAATCCAAAGTGTTGTTGCAATTTCAACAACAGAAGCCGAGTATGTTGCTGCTACAGAGGCTAGTAAAGAAATGATTTGGTTACAAAGGTTTATGGATGAATTGGGTAAGAAGCATGATATGGGCACACTATACAATGATAGCCAAAGTGCTATTCATCTTGCAAAGAAATCAGCATTTCATTCCAGGACTAAACACATACATCTCAAGTACCATTTCATACGGTCAGTATTGGAAAATGGAGAGTTGAAGCTGGAAAAGATACACACTAGCCAGAATCTTGCAGATATGCTAACAAAAGATGTAACCAGGGAGAAACTGAGAATGTGCTCAGTTTCAATTGGTCTTCAAGGATGACGATGAAGATGAGGAATAGCCAGGTCCAAAGAGGATTCATTGTCCAGAAAATGAAGTAGCAATGGAGTTGCTACAATCAGTCTCCAAGTGGGAGATTGTTGGGTGTGGAGCCTGATTATCTTGTTTACTTTGTATCACAGCATTGGACCCCTGTACCTTCAAAGGGGCGGCAACGCCGCCCGTAATTAATTGCTGCCGTGGGGGGTCCAGGGGGGGCGAAAACGCTTTTCGGAGCCCCCCCCCTGGCAGGGATTTTCGGGGGCAGCGCCCCCAAAGCTAAAAATAGATGTAAAATTGCCTTGTAAAAGTATAGTAATTTCTAGTCAATCTGGGCTGTTCATTAGGCAAATGATCTGACGGTAGAAGTTATGTTTAGATTAGGGTTTTTTTCCCTAGAAGGAAACCCCCTTGTATATATGAGGGTATTGTATTGCGGCTGTGTATTATATGTGTATTCTCGGAGCGAGAAACAAAGAGGGAGACTATGAGAGAGAACAACGGATATTACAGCGGATCTACTGTAGGTTTTGTCTCTTTATTTTTTGCTGGATAATAGAAAGGAAGGACTAGCTGTTCGGGGTGGATGTAGCCCAAACTGGGTGAACCACGTATATCTATGTCTCTCTACTTTTATGTGTTTTTGTGTGCTTTTATTTTCCACATATTTTATGTGTTGCATTGCTCCATAATATATAATTTTCTAACAAATTTATTGTCATAAAAATAATTCTCCGATATATTAAGGGCACAATAGAATATGGTTTATGGTATCCCAAAGGAAATAATCTAGTTATCCAAGCTTATATAGATGCAGAGTGGGTAGGAATTGTTGATGATCGAAAGAGTACCAGTGGAGCAACATTCTATCTAGGTGGTTGCCTTGTTTCATATTTAAGTAAAAAACAATCTTCAATATCGTTATCAACAATAGAAGAAAAATATATCGCGACAACAACTTGTTGTACTCAAGTTATTTGGATGAAGAAAACTTTGTAAGATCTTCAAGTCAAGTTTGATGAGCCTATTCCCATATTTTGCGATAACACCAATGCTATCAGTATCTCCAAGAATCCTGTGATGAATTTCAAAACAAATCACATTCCAATCAAATATCATTTCGTTAGAGAGTAGGTCACCGAAAATAATACCAAGCTCAAATATTTTGGCACAAAGGAACAAATTGCTAACATATTTACCAAACCATTACCTCGTGAAGCATTTTATTATCTTCACTTAAAGATTTGGATTCTCCTTAGTTCTCATTCAATTATTTCTCTTATATTACTAAGTAAAAAAAAAAGGGGGGGGAGTTGAGGTGTGTACAGGTCCGCAGGATGACGTTTCTCAGGATGAGTTACCCTTTTCCATTGATGAAAAAGGGGGAGAGAATGTTGTAGGAAGAGGTGTCAGATATTAGGGAGATTACTTGTGTTGCCATCAATTCCAGAGGGGGGTATTTTTGATCGATTGTTTTCATTGATGTCAACCTGAGTAGCACCAGGGGCTACCCTGATATTGCATGGGAATTTTGACTTGACATCTGACTCTATTCCGAGTCAAGGATATTTTGGATGGCTTCTACTTGTCAATATGTTTCTATTGATATATTGTACGCCATGTAATTATTCACGGTTTGAGAGATATTCGTGTTTAAAGTTAGTAACCCCAGTTAGTGGGCTAAAACCCCATGGGTTTGTGGCATGACACTAATCATTGGTTGTGGTCATTGAATAGAAAATAATTAATAATTTTTTAAGCTCTTAAAATCCATCCAACGCTCACTTGTTGAAGACCCTCTAAACCTAAGAATTTATAAAAATTGTGACCCTCATATCCTCCTCATGGAAGGATTTCGCAACTTAGAACATGTCATTGTAGAATTTTCGCTATAAATTTTTTTCTGCGAACCTTCAAATGCTGAAAAAAACCCATCTGAGCCGAAATCCTGATGAAGTGCATGTCCAAATTTTAGATATTGGTTTTCTATATTTTTTGAGATATGATCTGAGGAAGTTAGGGCTTTTGTAGGCTTCTGAATTTCATGTCAAACAAGTGACCTTGGGAAAATTGTCATAACTTTCTCTCCGAGAATTGGATTCAAAATTTGTATAAATTGACAGAAATAGGACAGGCTGTAGTTTGTTGGGTATGGTTTTCAGGACCAAAGGTTTAAACAATGACATGTGGCAGTTTGTACAAGTTCTCTCTACTAAAACAATCTATAATCAGGTCATCGTAGGAGATTTAGCATAACTATTTATTGAAGAATCCAATATTGATCAAACCTATGGGGAAGGAAAAAAGACTCATGGGGCTACCAAAGGAAGAAATTTCAGACCTTAGATATCTGAAATTAAATAGATACAATAGATTCAATATCGAGATGCTAGAAGGCAAGAAAAAATATGCATTCAAGGATCACTGTAGTAAGGACAACACATCAACAATCAAGGGTAAGTCTGCTAGAAAAAGGTATGTATGATAAGTGTTTTAATTTTAATTTGAATATCATCTTTGACATGTGTTTTTGCAAGACATTGTAAGTATTTTTTATGTATTTTTTATTGGGTTTTCTTCATAAATGTTGAACGTATTTACATTTGAATTTTGAATATTTCTCTGACATGTTGAAGGACAGTGTAAGTATTTAGTTTGTATATTGTTTTAGGTCTTGTTCATTAATGCATGTGGAGGAAGAAGGACACAATATGAGAAATTAGAGACATAATAGAAGGAAAATACAACGACAAAGTACCATTACTTGAAGCAAGCACAACAATACCTCAACAAATGCTAGTGTTCAAAGAAGTAGTGTCAAGTAAAGTATCAGGTCGCGTTAAAAGTTAGTATTGTAAAAATCATCATTGTAAAATTGTAAAAGAGTCATTATTGTAAAAGAGTCAATTTTCCTAGAGTTGGAGAGGCATTGTTAGGAGGTATAAGTGTCATTGTTCGATAATGTTATGGTTGGGTTGCAGTTCATAATGTGATTCGGTGATTGGTCTAGTTCAAGAAAATCATTGTGAAACATATTGTGTTTTGGATCATTGTCGCTCGTACAGGAGTCCACACTCTTGTCTTATTTATTATGATTATAGGATGGCAAGGAGGTGCTAGGTTGGTGCATGAAGTCACCTACAGGTTGGAGCATGTGAACACTTTAGGGTGGTAGGTTGGCATAGGATGTTGGGGCATAAATTTAGTTGAATACTGAATAAATAAGGGCGTTGGGGTGTCCTTCCATTGGGAGCTGGAGAAGAATGATTTTCTAGAATTCTAGGAATTTGTACCTTTCAACTCACTTGGGGTTGAAGTAAAAAAGAATTTATTACAAAAGCGTTCGGTGGTTTTTGACCTGGAGGGGGTTTCCCACCTAAAATTCATGTGGTTATTGTGTTCTATTGTTTACTGTTGTTACTGGATAAACATCGGGAATAATTGATGATTAACTAATACTCTAAAAATATTTAAAAATTATAATTGATAAGAAATACTGATTCACCCCCCTCTAAGTATTTCCAACATTTTAAAGGATAACATCAAAAATGAGGTTCACCTTTAGGAACCTGATTCATTAGAGAAGGGATTCCAAGTGGCAAGAAAATTTGAAAGAAAAATTATGGAAACAAGCAAGTCTGCTAATTACAACTATAAAGATGGAAATGTTGTCGCTCCTATCCTTCCAGAAGATGCAAGCTTGAAACCACAAAAAATGGAGGAAAAAAGAAAAAAGGGATTTGTTGTAGTTGTGATAGAAAATACACTAAAGGTCATAAGTGCTTCAAGAAGAAATTATATTACATAGATTTTGAAGAGGAGGAAGAAAATGAACAAGAAACATCAAAAGAGGAGGATATACATCAGGAACGAACCCCAGAGAAAGAAGAAATGAATCAAACCATATATTATAATGCATTGGCAGGAATTACCACTACTCAAACTCTCAAGATAGAAGGATATATCAAGAAAAAAAGGTAATAGTGTTGATTGATTCGGTTAGTACCCATAATTTTATTCATTGTAAGATAGCCAAGGAATTTAATTCCTTCCTATATCCAACAGTAGAGTGCCAAGTGATGGTTGCAAATGGAGGAACTATAAATTTCCCTGGAAAGTTCCATAATATCAAACTAACCATGAGGGATATGTATTTAATAATCCAATGATTTCTATTCCAATGGGTGGTGTTGATGTTGTACTAGGAGTCCAATGGTTACAATATTTGGGGGCTATAGCTTTTACTTTTCAAGGAATTTTCTGCACTTTCTGCACTGTCCTTTTTCCATGGTGACAGTGCAGAAAGTTCCACAATGCCCTACTATGCTCACTTTCCTTGCAGAAGGAAATGAATGGCATGGAGATGGATGATATTTGGAGCATGAGACTCTGAGTGATTATATTATAGAGTACAAATCTCAATCTAGAGCATTCAAAGAGAATCTGACTTTCCAACAGTTTTTCCAGAATAAAGATAACCGAAGACCCCGTAACAACAATAGAAGAAAAGGAAACATGCATAATAAATTATTCCTGCCTACATTCGATGGGTCATCCAAAAGCACAAAAAAATCTTGGATGGAGAAGTTAGATGTATTTTTCCAGCTACACCTAGTAGCGGAAGAAGAGGCTATTCAGATTGGAGCACTACACCTTGAGGGTGAAGCAAATGACTGGTGGTTTGACAGATTGAAACATGCAAGAGTGACTATGTATGCAAAATTCACTCAAAGGTTGGTAAAGAGGTTTGACAAAATAAAACTGGAGGAACTCTCCATTGATACATTTTCTGAAATTGATGAGGGAGTATATGAGGAGCAAAAGGAAAATGTCAGCACTAACACTCTAGGAGAAGAGAAACTACCACCACCACTAGCTGCAGTAGAGATACTTGCATCTGTGGGAGGAGCACTTTCATTTTGGCAAGATATTACCAAGACTTTGACATTGAGAGTCCAAAGCATGATTCAGGAGGTGCATGAGGAAGAGGAAGTAAATACTATTGCTGGTGCAGTAATAGAGGAGAAACCACCACCATCACCAATAGTTGGAGAAGAAATTTGACTGGTTGGAGAAACTCTTATAGCTTTGTAAGATGGTCACAAGCATAAACCATTCCAAGGTATGAAACATTTCCACCCCATATTATTTTATCACATCAAATTTATATTTGTGGGGTCATGCCATAAAGGTAATTGCATGACCAAGGGTTAGAGAACATTTCTTATTTGGAGCAGCAGAATATCACTACGCAAAGGACCCTAGACTGGTTCAAGGAGAAGATGTATAGCTATCCCAGTTTGACATTGTTGAGTTGCACATAACACTTTGTGTTGGAGTGTGGATTTTTTTAGAATGGGATTAGCACAGTCCTAATGTAGAGAAGCTATACAATAGCTTTCGAGAACTGGAAGTTACTGTCGCATGAGTTTTCATATTCTATTTACGACAAAGAGGTATTGGCCATTATGCATGCATTGGTCAAATTCTGACAATTTTTTATTGGAAATAGATTTCGGGTAAAGACCAACCACCTTATTCTCTGGCATCATTTTGAGGAGGAGAAGCAACTGAAAAAGATGTAGCAACGACGGATCAACACAATGCAGGACTATGAGTTCATCATTGTGTATGGAAAGGGCCATGTGATAGTAGATGCACTATCATGGAGATCAGCAGCGTTGTCACTGAGGAGAAGTGATGATTAGAGGGCCCAGTTATTATTTGAGCATACCGATGATTGCTTCACCTATGGAGCATTGGATGGGAAAATGGTAGATGGTAGAAATCATGTAATGGATAACATCTTCCATTATCAAGACAAAACCTTCTTGATGAGTACCACACTACTAAAAGAGAAGTTTCTACATGCAGCATATTCAGAACCTCATAGGTTCTACCAGGCCATCAGGGAGAGTTTCTCATGGAGAGACCTCAAGGAGGATGCACTTCGACATATCGTGGAGTGCAAATATTGTCGTCATATTGTGGAAAATTGGATGGGAAAATGGTAGATGTTAGACATCATGTAATGGATAACATATTCCATTATCAGGATAGAGCCTTCGTGATGAGTACCACATAGCTCAAAGATAAGTTTCTACATGTAGCATATTCAGAACCTCATATGTTCTACCAGGCCATCGGGGAGAGGTTGTCATGGAGAGACCTCAAGGAGGATGCACTTCGACATATGGTGGAGTGAAAATATTGTCATCATATTGTGGAGGATGTTATCATCGACATTGATCTACTATCGAAATAAGAACATTGATTTGACATTTTCACACAATACATCCCTTCATCCGTGACCATTTTATCTTTCTGAGATGTCTTCATGCTTCATGGTCTTCCCAAGGCCATATATAGGGATGAGGAAATTTATTGTATGAGAATTTTTTTGTGGGATATTCTCCATTGGGTGGATACCGAGCTGGCACATGATATGAGTCATCACCCACAGTTGGATGGATGGACAGAGATGATAAGAAAGCGGATGGAAAGTTACTTGAAAATCTATGACACAAGGCAATAAGAAGCATGGTTGTGTTGGCTACTCTTGGGTGAGTATGGGTAACACCCAACATTTCATATTGGTATGTTCCATGCCTTGCATAGTACTGAGGTGATGAAATAGTAGGAAGCCTGGCTGCGCTGGCTACTCTTGGGAGAGTATGGCCAAGAAATTGTTTTTTTGTGTCCATTAGCATATAATTATTTCTTACCTTGCACAGTAGTTATGAGATGCAACAGCTGGAGGCATGGCTGCATTGGTTACTCTTGGGAGAGTATGGCCACCATATGACATTCCAAATTTCAATTGAAATGTCGTTGTTTTCTACTTTGCATGATGATGTGTTGTGGCAGCAGGAGGCCTTACTGCGGTGACTTCCCTTGAGAGAGTATGGCTACCATAGTTGGTATGATGATGATTTGGTATGGAAGCAAGAGGCATTTCTGCAGTGGATTCTATTTGGAGAGCATGGTTTGACATTTTACATGTCAATCCAAATGTATCTATCTCCTACTTTGCACAGTGTTGAGATGATGCTTATAGCAAGCAAGGCCACCAAGACCAAGGATTGGACCATGGAGAGACACCACCTACTCCATGTAGCATGAGTTCAAGGGATAGTTTATGATTTGGGACTTTCCACTTGGTGAAGGAACCAGTACACTTCACATATCTCATGCAGAGAAGAGGCTCTTAGACAACAGATGGTTGCCACTTTGCGACTCATTCATGAGGAGAGGCATCTAGCTACACACCTGGAGGCCATTTTAGACATTATAGGGAGGAAAATATGGAGCTGGGAATTCATAACACATTGGAGAAGATGGGGAAACCTTCCATATGAGGATGCCACTTGGGAGGGAGATGGATTTTTGTAGCATCCACTTTTGTAGTTGATGAGGACAAGAATTTTTTTGGCAAGGAGGACTGTAATATTCCAAATTTACCATCAACTAATTGGAATATTAGAGTTCTTAAATTTCTTATTTGGTTAATTAAATAAAAGGGTGGAGGGACCCATCAACCTAGTAGATGAATAAAATCCACTTCTATAGTGTGAATGTGGATTAATTGAGTAGTGGAGTAGGATTATGGAGTAGTGGAACAACATAATAATGAAGGAGAGAAGAGATCATAGAGAAATAATGAGGAAGAAGATGGAGAGAGTGGAGGAATAAATGTAAGATCATGGAGAAATAATGATGAAGTGATGGAGGAATGGTGCATTAAATGAACACATGCTGGAGGAAGTGGAGAGTAATTGTAGCAGTGATGGAGATCATGGAGGACAAAACAGCCTTTATGGAGGCTAGTGGCCACATGTGCAACACAGTTATGAGGTGGGCCAAGGCTAGGGAAGGCTCACAACCATAAAAGGAAGATGAGGGCAGCAAAGGAAGGGAGTCTGAATTTTGATTGTTGAGTTTTGTAAGACATTTATTTGCACATTTATTTAGCTAAGTTTGTTGTGTTGTTTAGCACCGGGTGTTATAGAGCGGGAATTCCACCCTTATCCACAGGGGACTTAGAGTGCCTACTCTGGGAAGGTGTTCTTGGGAAACATTCATCATCCGAAAATTAGTTCCACTTTCAACCACTCTCATATGCACTTCAAGCTATAGGAACTACGCATTCCTGAACTTTGGTTTGAGAGTTGGAAGGTTGTTCTCGGTACTTCAGCTGAGAAAACTGTGGAGGGATCAACCCTTCACACTGTGGATCCATTGCAGTATTCTAGGAGTGTCATTTTCATATCTGGCATCAGGCCATCCATCTATTCTCCTATGTAGCAACATTTCCTGCAGGAATTGCGAAATTCTGCAGTGAGGGTTTGAGGAGAAGAGGAAGTTCCAAGAAAATCAGCTTGCAATCCTGTGAGGGATTGATCCTTCACTCCTGGGATCACTTCAGCAACTTGGGATCAACATTTAATTATCTATCAGCAGGCTACATCATCAACCCTCTTAGACAACGTAGTATTTCCGAGTAGTTTCGCATGCAACAACTGCATATTCAATGGAGGAGCTAAATATCAAGTTTTGAGCTTGGGAATTGGGAGAAGGGACCATCCCTTCAGTTAGTGAGTTGGATGGGTGATATTGTAGCTGATAGATAATCCTTTCAGCCCCATATCAACATTTTTCTCTAGGGAGTGCGTAACTCAGCTAACAAGGAGTGTAGTGTGCAACCCAAAAAGGGTCCAAATTCCAAACTCAAAATCTGGCCAAACCATTTCTGGGTGTTTCTGGGTTTTGAGTAGAATTCGTGATTAAAATCTTGGATATTTCTGAGCACTCTAGTAGCCTCTTACACATAGATCTTCTTCCAAACAACAGTTTATACTTTCCAATGCTAAGTTTCATTAGTGTATTTCAGCCATCTTGTGACTTGAGTGCATTCCTTTTGGAGCACTGTGTAGTTACATTGTTGTTGGTACATAATGATATGGCTCAATTTTTTCTGCTAATTTTTTAATGTCTTGATGCTATATTCTGGAAATTCCAACATTTTCCAGTTCTATATGTTTTATTCTTATTTGGAATTTTGCATATGTTCTATATTCCTGCCTTTCTCATTTTGGGATATTACATTAAGAAATGGAGACCTTACCTAATGGGAAGATACTTCAAGGTAAAAACGGATCATGATAGTCCTAAATAAATTTTAGAACAAATATTATCTTCAGAAAATAAACAAAAATGGGTCACAAAATCTTGGGTTATGACTTTGAAATCATCTACAAAAAAGGGAAGCCAAATATTGTTGCATATGCACTCTCAAGAAAGGATGAGGATGTGGAAACATTTCTTTATGCCATTTCTATTATCGACCCAGATTTGATAACTGAAGCAAGGGATGAATGGAAGAATGACGAAGAAGTGTGGGCACTCATTAAAAAGTCACAGCAAGATCCCAATACATCTGATATATTTAGCTGGAAAAATGATTCATTATGGTACAAAGACCACTTATATCTTTGTAGGAATTCCCAACTCAAAAAAAAAAATATTTTGGAATTGCACACCTCTCCCTTAGGAGGGCACTCGATATTTTTTAAAAATTACCACGAGGTTAAGAAATATTTTTTTTTGGATGTCCTGAAATCTGATATTCAAAAGTTTGTGGTAGAATGTTTAATTTTCCAACAAAATAAATTTGATACAATTAAGATCTCGGGTTTATTACAACCTTTATCCATTCCAATTCAATGTTGGGAGGATATTTCAATGGATTTTATCACATGTTTACCCAAGTCCAAAGGAAAGAGTTCCATCATGGTGGTAGTTGATAGGATTACCAAGTATGCACAATTTTGTGAATTATCACATCCATTTAAAACTAGTACAATTTCTACGGCATTTATGAAAACAATTCAAAAGCTACATGGAAACCCAAAGATTATTGTAAGTGACAGAGATCCCATTTTCACTAGTAATTTTTTGACATAATTATTTTCTTGTTTGGGTACTCAATTAGCTCATAGCTCATCTTATCATCCTCAATATGATGGGAAAACTGAGATAGTGAAATTCTTTTTGGAAGGATATCTATGTTGCTTTGTATCTGATAAACAAACACAATGGGTCAAGTGGTTACCTCTGGCTGAATGATGGTATAAAACTTCCTTTCATACTACAACAAAAATTACCCCATTTATGCCACTTTATGGATATCATCCACCGTCCATCACATCATCTTTAAGAGAAAATTATAAAGTTCAAGAAGTGGAATATCACATCGAGCATCAAAAAAAATTTCTCCAGCTCTTAAAGGATAAACTCACTCTGGCACAAAATTGAATGAAAAAACGGGAAGATTAACATCGCAGCGAAAGAAGTTTTGATGTAGGCGACTGGGTATTTTTACGGCTACAACCATAAAAACAAATGTCCCTCAAGAAAGTGAAGAAGGATAATAAATTATCACCAAAGTATTATGGTCCTTACAAGGTGTTGCAAAAGATTGGTACTATGACATACAAATTGGAGTTTCCGACATATTCTCGAGTGCATCTAGTTTTCCATGTTTCATGCTTAAAGAAGGTTATAGGTGACAAGTTCCCATTTCAAAAAATATTGCCAGAACTTGATGAGGAAGGAAAAATAATCTTGGAACCTGAAGCAATCATAGAATCAAGAACTTGACAGCTACGAAATCGATCAATTTCCGAGTAGCTCATCAAGTGGAAGAACTTACCTGTTGAAGATTCCTCATGGGAGGATGAGAATTTTATACAGAAGCATCCATCACTACTCAAGTGTTGAGGACAACACCTTTTTGAAGGAGAGGGCCATGTTAGGTCCCTATAAGACTAGTGTATCCCCTTATTGTTATTGTTAGTGTAGCCCCCTTATTGTTATTGTTGTACCCATGTATTCCCAATATTGTTGTTATTGTGCACCATAGAAGGAAATTATTATTATTATTTTTCCCTTAAATTATTATTGTTATGTCGACTATGATTATATTGTGACCCCCTAGAGTCCTATATATAGAAAGGAGGTTTTTTCATTTGAATCGTCCAATAATTGTTCATTTATGTAATGTAAAGGAGGTTGCCACGTCGAAGAGGCTAATTTCTAAGTCATTGATCTATTTTTTCTTACCTTTTGTGATCTAGTTAAATAACATTTCTAATGATATTTTATTGCTTTCAATATACGCATTGATTTCAGTCTAGATGTTGATTTCTAATCCTATTTGATTTCTTGCACTATATCCATTGATTTCAGTGTAGATGTTTTCTAATTATATTTTATTACTTTCACTAAATACATTGATTTTAGTGTAGATGTTGATTTCTAATTCTATTTGATTGCTCGCATGATCGATATTTATGCAGGAACACAACAGAATACACATAACCACAAACACAGAGATGCAGCGGAAATAATGCTTCATTTGATTATTAAAAGAATGACTGAAATAGGCTTACAAACATAATGGAAACTATCTAGGGAATTGGTAGCTTATCTCTGAGAAGAGATGTGGCAGTCGCAGGCCTCTGAACTGTGTTACACTGAGGCTCGAAGGCCTATTATAGACATAATGGAAATAAATGAGCTAGGGTACTAGTAGTGTATCCCTGAGAAGAGATGTGATGACTTCCAGTCCCTAAACTATGTTACAATGAGGCACAAAGGGCTATTTATTGTTGAGAAACATTGTAAAACCTGAAACATCCAAAAACCTAACCCTAGGAGATGAAGCGCCAAAACTGTGGGCCCCGTTTGGGTAAGTTGGTGTTTCAAATTCTTGGGGACATAACTTTGGCATCTGATCTTTGTTTGATGCGCTCAATAGCTCGTTAGAAAGATATGTCTGAGGAATACAACTTTTGGTGTGAGAAACATTCATCCATGAACCAATGTTGCTCCCAGTTTTCCCAAAAAACGTCGTTTAGGGCCTCAAAACGGCTCCGAAAGTTCAGGACCCGAAAAACTGCTAAATATAGTAAGTTGTGTTGCAACTTGAAAACTGAAAGAACTAATGGTGGGGGTTCAAATGGAATAGGTGGGTGGCCAACTATATCCACCTAGATCATTAATGACCCAAAATGGCTCTGGGCGTGTAGGACTAGAAAACCTGCTAAAAATAGTAAGCTGTTGGAAGTGAAAAGATGCAAGAATTGATGTTGTGGGTCCAAATGGAATAGGTGGGTGGCCACCGATATCCACTTGGATCATTCCTGCCTCCTTAGGAAGAAATGGTCTCCATTGCGTTAAGTTCCTTCATTGGGGGGGGGGGGGGGATTCTGCTAAACTTAGTATTGGATTTGTCTAGGATGTTGCATACCTATTGGCGAACATGCTAGATATAGATGCGTCGCCGGTGGGAAGCCGTTGAAGGATCTGGGAAAATTAATCCATCATCGTGTTCCTCTGTTTCTTGAGGGCCTCCTCGAATAAGATTTCAATAAGATCTTCTACTCGCTCCTCTTCCATTCCTTTTTCCATGGGGGATTGTTGAGGTTTGTGAGGCTGATCTTGGAAGGGTCCAACCGGATCGAGCCCAAACTCCTTATACCCTAACCATGTTGGGGACGTGGAAAGAAAAATAGAGAAAGATTAGACCCGCTCTGATACCACTGATCCAAATTTTATGTAGGAACGCAAAAGAATACACATATAACCATAAACACAGAGATGCAATGGAAATAATGCTTCATTTTATTAATAAAAGAATGATTGAAATAGGCTTACAAACATAATGGAAACTAGCTAGGGAATGGTAGAAGACCAATATGTAGAAGCAGCTCTCCGAACTATGTTACAATGAGGCTCAAGGCCTATTACGTACATAATGGAAATAAAATAGCTAGGGTGCTGGTAGCGAATCTCTGAGAAGAGATGTGATGGCTACAGACCTCCGAACTATGTTACAATGAGGCTCGAGGGCCTATTTATTGTTGAGAAACAATGTAGAATCCGAAACGTCCAGAAACCTAACCATAGGAGATGAGGCGCCAAACCGTTAGCTCCGCTTGGGTAAGTTGGTGTTTCAACTTCCTGTAGGTGTAATATTGGCATCACCCGTTTGACATGATCAATAGTCATAGGAAATATGGGTCCGAGGACTACAACTTTTGGTGTGAGTAACATCATTCCATAGACCCATTTTTGTGGAGGTAAATCCCCTCTACGGACAGAGGCGATCCCTACTAGCCCAGACCGAGTCTAGCAACAATCGTCACACGCTATAGTGCAGGTTCCTAATTGCAAATAAACCAACTAGCGATGAAGGCTTACCTGGAATCCAATGCTATCGCTTGTAGAGAAAGTAGCGCTCCCGTTCCTTAGCTCTGGCAGATCACAATCCTCACGATCTCCGTGACTAGACACCTGCACACGCAAGAAAAACAACAAACGCAAGCATAAAATCCAGTATATGCAACTATATGTCAGTCAAAGAAGACATAACTCATCATCATAATCAACAACAGGAGTGGAACCATAACCAATAGTCGCTTATCATTAATCAATCAAAGGAGGATACAACCTGGCTCTGACGCTGAATTCTCCTTCGGAAGGTCACCAGCGGAACACGTCTCGAAAAAGCCTCTCGGGGATGGGACAAGCCTCTCTCTTCGGATGTCTCGACAATAATCTCCTTGCTTGGATTTGGCCTTAAGGGAATGAATCAAGGCTCTTGCAGCATAAGGCTCTGATGGCTCTTGGGAACTTGGAGATTAGCTTGCAAAGGAGATGAGCAAGCTTTATAGATGGAGGAAGGGGAGTTGGGATCCCTATAATCATGGGATTGGCCCTATCCTCAAGGAAGCTTCCATGAGAGGTGGCAAACCACTTCCTCTACATGGAGATCCGGAGCCAAACCACCCAACTCAAATTAGATACCAGTTTATGAATTAGTTAGGACGAAACTTCCTCCATTTATTTTTAAAAAACACTCCTTAAAATGGCTGGCGCGAGTGCGACTCTGAGACAGAGCGCCAATTGGCACGCCCTATATGAAGGATTTCCCCCATTGGTGCGGGTACTGAACTGGCTTCCTGCGCCAATGCAAAAGGGGGTTTGTTTAGGGTTTTTTACAAGGAGTTGTCTTCAGGGCAATGAAAGCTCATGTTGAGAGGGATGTCATGAAAGTGGTTTCAAGTCATGTCACTGCTTACAGGTCACAAAATGAGCCCTCCAATTGTGCGAGATGGGGAATTGCAGGGACAATGACAGATTACTGTGTAACAGATGCCCCCCAAAGCAGGAAGCCCGAAAGAGAGAGAGGGGTGAAAAGCTTTACGAGAACGTGTCCAACTAAAAACACCGCCGTCGGAAAACCCGCGTAGAGAAATACAACTGATATCTCAGATACATGATATATACTTGGTATGGGCGCAGCCATCCATAACAGAGTATACAATAATCCAGATCCAGGGCACGGACGCAGCCATCTAGTGAGGATCGATAAATAGAGTCAGGTATGGTCACAGCCATCCATCAGTGAGTCATGTAACTAATCATAAGAATCCACAAAATCATAGCCTGGATTATAACATACAGGAATCCAGGGTCTTGCGCTCCATCTCGACCCGAACAAAGCACAAGTTCAAGCATGTGAATAATGGAGCTGAAGTCGAACATGCGAGAACATCGCCTGATTACCAGCCAATGATGAAAGCTGTTAACAGACGCGAGAGGTACCACCAATGATGACAATGGCCCTCAAGGCACTATAGGTACAATCTATGGTGTGTGAATCAATGAGCTGGCATCGAACACCCGTAGAATCACTCGATCGGAGGCCAATAATGAAAACCTCACGTCGAACGTGAAGAACCTGCCATTGAGGCATGCAGGCTCCAAGGTACTGGAAGGGAGTCTCTAGATCAGTTTCCTGGATAATGAGCTGAAGTCGACAGGAAGTGACCTTGATCAAAGGTGGGCCATAGTGTTTCCCACATCATCGACACGAGACAGAGGAACATAATGTCTTTGTGAATCACGATCAGATGAGAATCAGAGGAAAGTTGGAATCTGCAAAGGTCAACTTCTCTTGAACATATCAGCAGCACGACAGTGGATTCGGCAGTATTTGACATCAGAAGATCAAGGGTCATGAAGACAAGGCAAAGAGCAGATGAGAGGTCAAAAGGGATCACCCAAACCCATGAAGGCAAGTGGAAAAAACGAGATGAGATATCCCCAACCCGACACGAATTCAGACAAGTGCCATGTTCAAGAGCGACATACTGCCGACACGACAATGATGTTGGTTCCATTTTCCCCACCATTTCTGGCGAGTACCTCTTTATTTTTACACAAGCTTGAAGAGGATACCATATGCTTGCTATATAAGTCCATCCTAGTACATTTAACGAGCCCTAGGAAGGAGGAACTCGGATACCGTCATTACGACTGAATCCAATGTCATCAGGGTTTAACGAGTCTGACAAAGGAAGAACTCGGCGTCTTTTCATTTTTAGAGAGTTTGAAAAGACAGCAGAAAAGTAAACTCCAGCAGTCCCTTTTTGTAAATAGTCTCCCAAACCCGAAAAGGTAGAAAATAAAATCCAAGAGAACCTCCTAGTCGCGATAGGCTAGGGTATTCCTTTTTCGTAAATAATCTATCCCAGCCCGAAAAAGGGGTAAACGTATACTGGGTAGATGTCGTTTCGTGGCCATTTTAATGAGATCGAAACGACAAGGGCCTCGGCAATATTTTCATGTTTAGAGAGTCAGAAAAGAACTGAAAGATGACTCC
Source organism: Pinus albicaulis (assembly GCA_034641835.2). Classification (NCBI taxonomy): domain Eukaryota; kingdom Viridiplantae; phylum Streptophyta; class Pinopsida; order Pinales; family Pinaceae; genus Pinus; species Pinus albicaulis. The sequence continues at coordinate 1,321,223,363 of CM076581.1, forward strand.
AAAATGACTTTTTTGTGTATTTACCGAGTCCAAAAAAGTATAAAATACAACTCGTGTCACCGTTTAAGTTGCGTAAAAACCTGTTGCTGCACATAAAGGCAAGTGAAAAATCCATTTTTGACAAAAATATATTAAAATATTAAAAAAAAAATGACTTTTAAAACCTAATTAGATTTGAAAAAGTTATAAATATGTCTCAAATGGTAAAAACAAAATTAATTTTACTATTTACCTCATTGGAGAGCAACAGTGGTCCATTTGTGTGAAAACTTCTGACGGCGACTACGACTAATTCGGGCTATCATTCAAATACCTGTTTGTTCAAGGTAAGGGGCGCTTCCTTGAACTCCATTTCGATCCATTTTTAAGAGATTTCCATTACGGATTAGACTTCTGTGGAAAATTTTTAAAATTTTAGGGCTCCGCCCATTGGCACGGGTATCGGGCGCGGGTATCGAGCACGGACCCGCGCCAATGGTGGAACTCAATTTTCCGCTTTAGATTTTTGAATTGTGAATGATCCAAATGAAATTTCAAGCATAACAGAGATCTAATCGAGGCTTTTGATCATGTTGATCCAGGTTACTCAGGCATAATGGTTATCGAATGGAAGGAGAGGGAGCATGGGGAAGAGGATGAACTGGCTATGGAGAATGAAGCCTGTATGAATGCACTTAAGAACTGTGGACTCAAAAATTTCTTCCTGACGCCCTGCTTAAGAGCTCAACCGGAGCTACTACAATACTTGGTCAATATATGGGATGAAAATGAAGAAGTGTTTAAGCTTCGGGACCAAGTGTTGGAACTTGAGGTTTCTGACGTATATTTCATAACCGGACTGTCGCGCAGAGGTCCCGTGCCCATCTTAATAGGCAGTAGACCTTCTGGTGAGAAGATGGAGAAATTAATGGCAAGGGTGTGCCTAAGGGCACGGACCGGATCAGGAAGCGGGAAGGTGGACATCCACACTGTCGAGGATCTAGCACTCAGAGTAGTGCTACACACCATTACACGAGCTGCGGGATCGCAAGCTCCACACGAGGCAACCAAAGCCCAACTCATACTAGCCTTTGAGTGTATGAGTCCTACACTGTTTTATTGGGCTACAGCGGTGACAACCAATATCAAGAGGCAGCTGACGAGATGCAAGCAAGTCAAACTAAAGCAGTTTGGCTACGGTTCCATTTTGGTGTCGTTCATCCTGGAACGACTACCTATATTCCAGGGCCAAGGGGCCATAGTTGCCGAGCCGATACCACGAGAGCCGAGGATGGCTCATTGGGCAGCACTTATGCCCAGGTCAGGAGGAGGCCAGCATATTTCTTGGAGGCCTGAGTTTTTTGGATGGTTACGGCATGAGTTGATCGTGGTCGAGGACTGGCCCTACGCTGGGACCGATTTCACCGGAGATCCCGATCTTCTACTCCTGGAGGGGGAGGATTGGGATGAGGAGTTGGGTATGATACTCTCTTTTTGTTTTTTATGTTTTATGATTTTTTGGTAATACATGTCCGTTCTAACAACAGTTTTATATGTATGCAGATGTCGGCCCAGAGAGACCTGTCGGTATGTCTCCTATTGCATGGAGGACTCATCCCGCAGCTGATCCTCAGGCAGAGGGTGCCGAGGGAGGAGAGTTGATCCAGAACCTTGAGGGGATCGCCCGGGGGATTCCAGACTACGCCTGACTGGCAGATGTCCCGATGGCGTATCAAAGACATACGGTGGGAGTGCCTAGTCGCCTCCACCAACTTTTGAGATGCTTAGTGCGCGCGGTAGCATGTTACCATGAGCACCATGCGGATTAGACACCTAGGGCTTATTTCATGCATGTATTTTTTGAGAGACATGTCGTCTCCGGATGTATTAAGATGAACATGTATATTTTTTGATTTTATGTGATGCACACTATGTAAACATTTCGACACATATATATATACATACCTATTTCTGGATGGATCTTTTTACATGTGATGATGTTTTTATTTATAAATTGCGCAAATGTCTATCTAGAACCAGATTAGCTACTGCATCTGTTAATGTATTCATATGTCTGGGTATGTGTTGATATGTAATATAGTCAAAATTTCTTTCCAGCAGACGAATACGCAGATACAGACGTAAAATGGATGGATTTATTACTGAATAATGTCCGTTAAGTTGTAATACTACAAGTTGCGAGTCTAGATACACAAGTAACTCACGAATGCCGAGGTCCATAGCCTCAGTGAATAATTCCAATACAGCACTATATTCCGCGATATTATTTGTAGCAGGACCCAGACACACACCTTGCAGGTTAACCAACTCACCAGTAGGATCGTAGATTACCCAGGCTGTCGAAGACAGATTGCTGGTACTGCGAGAGGCACCATCCGCGAAACCCACAAAAAGAGTAATAGACATCTGCACAATGAGAAAGACCTGATCAGCAGAAAGATGCTTACATGCACACCACACCACACACGCACACAAATGAATATACACACCTACGTACACACACCACACCAAATGAATTCAAGCGTATTACTTTTTAAGGTACAGCCCATTTCTAGGATGCGCCAACGGAACTCCTTCATAATCAATGAGCTCATAAGCCCCATTCTTCAATACTCGTTTTACTATGTAGGGCCCATGCCACATGGGTTGGAGCTTTCCTACCCTGAGTTTGTCATGCGCTTGGTCATATAGGAGGACAAGGTCCCCTTCGACAAAGGAACGTGGAGAGACTGATTGATCAAAGTGCGCTTTGACCCGCTTTTTCTGTGCCTCAATGACTAAGGTAACCAAGCGGCGGGTTTCATCCAACCATTCCAAATACAAGAGATGCTCTTCTTCAGGAGAAGTGTCGGGTAAAAGTTCAACATCCAACTTTAAGGAAGGAATTTCGCACTCAACTAGAAGAGTTGCTTCCAGACCATACACCAATTGAAATGGTGTGAATCCGGTCGCACTCTTTGCTGACGTCCGGTATGCCCATAGAGATGAGAACAATTGGAGGTGCCAATTGGACTTATGAATTCCAACTGTTCGTTGAAGCATTGTGACCAAAACCTTGTTCACAGCCTCAACCTGGCCATTTGCCTGAGGGTAATATGGCGTTGAGCTATCGTGTCGTAAGCCCAATCTTGATGTCAGCTCGGCCATAATGTAATCTCGAAAGTGAGTACCATGATCGGTAACAATGGCTTGAGGGACCCAGAAACATGCAATAACATGGTTGAAAATAAGCTGGGCAGCTGTCTTACCGTCGGCGGCTAGTGTAGGCATCGCTTCGGCCCACTTAGTAAAGTAGTCGAGAGCGACGATTATATATGCATGCCCCCCAGCCAAATGAGGGTTACACGACATGAAATCTATGCCCCATTTTGCAAAAGGGCCGACAGTAATGACAAGATGCAATGGGAGAGGTGGCGCGCGCATCTTGCACTGAAAAACCTAGCACGAATGACATTTGCGGATTGCGACAATACAATCTTTAAATATTGACGGCCAGAAGTAACCCGCACGTAGAATATTCTGGGCGGTGGCATATCCAGACATGTGACCGCCATAGGCGCCACTGTGACAGTCATTTAAGACTCGTTCAGCCTGTTCCAGTGTCAAGCACCGATGGAGCACTGAATCTACTCCAACGCGGTATAAAGTATCTCCTACAATGTGATAGGGTTGAGACTGATGCCGAATCCGACGTCGGGCATCTTTGTTCAACTCAGACCGGAACGTTCACGTTTGAAGATACACAATAATATCGTCGTACCACGGGTCACGGGTGTTGATAAGGAAGAGGGTTTCGTATGGGATATGATCTTCAGAGTGAGAGGGTGTGGAGTCTGTCAGGAGGGAGCAAATGAGATCTGCAAAAACCAGTGATTTGGTCGACTTAGCAGTGGTAAACTCTAAGTCGAACTCCTGAAGGATAATGATCCATTTGGAGTATTTTCCCCCGAATAATTGTCGAGATAGAATGTATGTCATGGGGTTGCAATCCGAAACCATGGTTGTTGTACGCAATAGGATGTAGTGGAGAAAATGCTGCACAACTTGTACAACTTCTAAAGCTAGCTTCTCGACATGAGCGTAACGTGTATCTGTGTCAAGAAGGTTCCATGATAGATAATAGACGACATGTTCGTTGCCATCATCGTCGTCCTACACCAGAACCATAGCTATAGTGCTAAATGCGGCGGCCAAATATAGAGTGAAATCACGGTGATAGTTTGGAGGCCGAAGCAATGGAGCATTAACGAGTAACGTCTTAAGCTTCTCAAAGGATTGTTGAGCAATGTCGTCCCAATGAAAGGGAACGTTCTTCTTTAAAAGACACGTGAATCCTTTGGCCACTTCCGCGTAGTTCGGTATAAAGCGTCGAAGGAAATTAGCTTTCCCCTGCAAACTCTGCAATTGATATAACCAGGAGGGTGATGGAAGATTGACAATGGCCTCGACCTTTAGGGGGTCAAGGCGAATCCCATCCTTGGAGACTATAAACCCCAAAAGACGGCCAAAATCCACGCAAAAGACGCATTTATGAGGATTAAGTCGGATATTATAGCGTCGACAGCAAAGGAAAATCTAGCGGAGGTGTTCTGGGTGGTCCTCCCACCGAGCTGAGTGAGCTAGAAGATCTTCCAAAGAAGGCTGAACGATATGGCGTATGTCGTGGAATGTGTAAGACATCGCACGCTGGAAAGTAACTCCAGCGTTCTTCAAGCAAAACGGGAGCTTTTTATAAGCGAAAGTACCCCACGGATAGATGAATGCAGTCTTGTGTTGATCAGCAGGTATAATATTTATCTGGTTATACCCAGAAAAGCCGTCCATTAGGGAATAAATCTCACTCCCGGCACATTCGTCAATGATTTGATCTATGAAGGGAGTAGGATAGTTGTCCTTAGGATAGGCGCGATTAATATCACGATAATCAATGAAAACCCTTATAGTGCCCTGTTTCTTATCTACAGGGACAATATTTGAAACCCATTCTATGAGGGGAATTGGGTAAATGAAGCCCGAGTTCAGAAGTTTTTCAACATTTGCTTTAATGGCAACGGCTTTATGAGGATGCACCGGGCGTAGGCGTTGGGGCACAGGTTTCGCACCAGGATATTTAGGAATCTCGTGCACTACTATGCTGGGATCAATCCCGGGCATTTCCTCATAGGACCAAGCGAACACGTCTCTGAATTCTAGAAAAAGATCAGTATAAACTCATATCTCATCAGGAGAACAAGTTACTCCCACGTGTATATTCTCAACTATCCCCGGTTTAACGGAGATGTCGATCGGAATAGTTTGATTAATGTTGCTCAGGTTTCCCTCTGAGAAGACCTCATGTGTCAATATAGGCGTCTGGAGAGGTTGAGTGGGAACCTGAGATGCAAAACGCTCTAGAAAATCTGACATTTCCCCCAAGCTAGGCATAAAGGAGGAACGATGATGCGTATCACTCCAAGGCAACTCCTCAAGAGACATGGTTTCAACAATGGCTTCATCAGAAGGAAAAGTCTCTTTAAGAGGATCAGGCGAGTCGGCCTCACCGAGCCAGGGGGATTGAGAGTAGACATCTAAATACATGCTCAAAGGAGCATGCTGAGGAGGGGGAGGATCAAATGTGGCAGCGATTTCACAGTAATTAATCTCTACTGGAGTTAAGGGCATCGATTCTCCAAAATCAGACACCTGCTCAGGCGAAGGGATGAGCCATGGGTCGTCAGACCTAGTGATCATATTAACTTGAGCAGTGTGTGGTGGCGATGCAAGAAAAATACCCATGAGGACAGGGTCTTTGAAGAGACCGGGTCCTACACTGTCAGGGGGATTTGGGATCTGATCCACGTAAGGAACGTTGTTCTCGGAGGTGGAGGTGAAGAAATACAACTGATCCACCGTAACGATTTTTCCCTCGTGAGGGAACTTAAGAAGTCGAAAGAGGTTGGATGGCACACATAGCATGGCGTGAGTCCAACTATGGCCGAGAAGTATATTGTAGTTAAGCTTAGTGTCAACCACTTCTACTTCTATGTTGACTGCTTCCCCTGTAAAGTAATCGATAAACTCTCGAGAACACCTAGGGGTTTCGATTCCCGACCATCGAATGCCTCTAAGGCATTGGGAGAAGATGAAAGGGCTGGAGAGCCAATGGCCTTCCAGCAGGTGGATGACATGACACAGGTAGAAGCACCTTCATCCACAATGGCCCTATGGATGTTAAGACCGTTGATCCCGACTTGAATAACAAGAGCTATCTGATGTGGGAGTCGGGGGGTGAAGTTTTCTAAGTCAAAGGTGAGAAGATTAGAATCAGTGGGATCGATCCCACCGATTGCAGACAATAAAGCTTTCCGTTGTGATGGGCAACTTTGAAGATCTTCCAATGCAGACATAGTAGAAGGCGCCTGTGCCAAATCCTCAACAATGCTATAGTGCTGAGCGGCATGGGCATTTGGGTTGTAGGAAGATCTTCGTAGAACACCTTTAGAAGGTAGCCTCACAACAGGTTCAGCAGTAGGCTTCTCAATTTCCAACGGACCGGAGATAGGTGGGGGAGGTGGGCCATCCACAACTTCCTTCCCAGCTGCCTGGCGCGATTGAGCATAATCCTTCGAATGCGTAGTAATGGAGATAGGTGCAGCACCATTCATCATAAAGACTTGGGACCCAAATGGTGCAGATGGTGAAGGCTGTTCAACCATCTGGGTCTGCTGAGACGGGAACGGTTCTTTTATAACTGCTAGAGTCCCTTTGGAGCCTTTGAGAAGTTGACTAATTTTGGATCGTTGGGGACAATCCTTGGTATAGTGATCTCCTTCACAAATAAGGCAGGGGTACTTCGGTTTACGTTGAGAACCGTCCTCAGTCCGAGGTTTGGAAGACTCTGGATTCGGAGCATCGGATTTAGATTTACCTTTGCCCTTCTTTTTCCCTTTGGAGGTCTTTTCCGTGGGATTGGCCTGAACGGCATTAACCTCCGCAGCTTTTCTAGAATCTAGAGGGGCGGGAAGAGAAGAATTATTGGAACAATTGGACTTCTGCTTCCCATTCGAAGATTTCCGAGAATTCTGAGATACGAAACCAATAACACCATCCACTGCAGGGGTAGGTGGAGCTTTAGAGGTTCCTGGGCGTGGAGCATCAGTTAAAATATCATATAGCGTGCCAGACTGAGAGTATACCAGATCAAGATACTGAGCACGCGCTATGGCTTGTTCTTCAGTCACACATGCCCCCATAGCAATATCTTGGGGGATTTTGTTAACGAAGGACGTGGTGAACCAATGAGTTAGTAGTTGATCAGGTATATCAAACTTGATCAGTCTACGACGACGTCGCCACTCATGAATGTGTTCCGAGATGTGGATGGCTTTATCCTGCTTCAATGAAGTCAGGAGATGCGTCTGGGCTTCATAGCAAACTGGTAACTGAAAGTGAGTCAGAAAAGCCATGGATAACGTATTGAAATCTTGAAAGATTCCACGGGGTAATTCGATATACCACTTGGCAGCAGCGCCAGTAAGAGTACGCTGGAAGAGACGTAGATGAATCGAATCGTCCACCCAAGAGTTGGACGAACACCAAAGATGGTAAGTCATTACGTGAGCTTGGGGGTCCTCTCCAGCTTTACCCTCAAATTTTAGGCAATCGCCGGGTACCTTGGTCGGAACCGGAGGCCAATAAGGATTGTGCCGAATCAGATCATTAGTTAATTTCAAAACATCCAGTAATTCCAAGGTAGCCAAGAACGGAAATTGTGGATTGAACGGCATGCCTGGCCCTCGATAAGGACCAGTACCTCTACTCCACGCTGGTTGAGAATATCCTTGCCCCCATGGGCTCTTTCCAGCAGGATTCTGACCATAGGGGGTATAGGGCGTATAACCAGTCTGATTTGGTTGCTAGTAACCAGCGTACGGGGCTTGATAACCGGAGTATGGACCTTGATTATATGTCGGCCCCGTATGAGTAGTATGTGGATTTGGCTGCTGAGCATAGGTGTAGCCAGGTTGTTGAGAGTAATAGTTAGAATCTTGGGGCTAGCTATAATTCGGTCGATGTTGACCATGAGAATAGTAACCACCTTGAGGCTGAGTGGGCTGCTGGTAGGTGGGACCATGCTGAGCCTGATAATTAGGGTGCAGCGGTTGATTTGGCTGCGGCATGGAATAAGTCGGCTGTTGGGCAGGGTTGACAGGATGTGCAGGCTGGCCTGGTTGGACATGCTGACCTGGCTGAACGGGTTGCCTTGGTTGAACAAGTTGATGTGGATAAATAGGTTGTGTCGGTTGTGCAGGTTGACCTGGCTGTTGAGGAGCACTGGGTTGTGCCGGATTGGCCGGTTGGCCTGGTGGCGGAACACCAGGTTGTGCCGAATTGGTCGATTGGCCTGGTGGCGGAATGGATCTAGGTGGTGGCTGATAACCGGTTTGACCCACAACAGGACCATAAGATGGTCCTGGCTGATGTGCAACATTGGGACCAAGAGGATACTGAGGTTGCATGGGTTGAGAAGGTTGGATTTGCCCCCCAGGACCATATACCGGCTCTGGTTGGTACCCCGGTTGACTTGTGAGTCCTTGAGGTTGCTCAGGTGGGACTCCAGGGAGAGGCTACACGAGTTGACCTGAAGGGTTGTAATACTGTCCTTGCAGACCGTATAATGGCCCTTGCTGGCCTGAAGGGTAACCCTGTATGGGTTGTCCCTGCGGGTCATAAGGATAGCGAGGCTGGCCCGAAGGTTGGCCTTGAAAAGGTTGTCCTTGCAGGTTATAAAGTTGTCCAGCCTGGTTATACGGTAAACCCTGAGCATGAAATTGAGCCTCAGGAGCGGGTAAACGCAAAGGGTTGTCGTGCTCATCCTACTGATATGGAAAAACGTACACGGGTGTACCATCCTGTGCATAGTGCGAAAAATACGAGCGATTGGGGTCTTGAGAGGACTGTCCGACCTCGGGGTTCGATTGTTGTAGGGACAATTGATACTCCTCCGGAGAGATGTTCTCCGACATAGCAGATGCTATATAGATGTCTTCGGGAAGAGATGTGGTCCTTACGGACTGAGTGGTAACAGCAGGTGTACATGCAGCCACACAAATAGTGGGCCTGACGGGTACATAAGTGACCTGAGGGGATGACGTGACAGGTGTCCATGGAGACATCCCCAATGAAGGAACAACCAGCCTCGTAGAAGGAGTTGATACCCCCATAGAGGCAGCGGCGGCAATAATCTGACCCAAGGATCTATACCCTGCTGGTAATGAGGGACCGGGTGATGACATAACAGATGGTTCAGGGTTGTCTTCTGGGAATAACTGTCGAGGGAATAATTGGTAATCTTCACGAGACGTGGGGATTTCCTCGCTAGGAGAATCACTCATATTTGAACCTGCCGCTAGATCTCGTAACAGACGGCGAGGACTAGGAGGAATAACAGCAGCTATAAAAGGCGAACCCGATGTAAGAGGAGGGAAATCTTCCCCTACTCCAAATCCAGACCAAGGGTTGGAAAAGGGCCAATTGAACTCAACTGGTCCTCTGAAGGGAAGCTCAGACAGAACCGGTCCTTCGTCAGGAACCTCGGAAACAATGGGCTGCTGGGGTTCGGTAGAGGATTGAGAAACCTCTGATGAATCGTCCATATATGGACTACCAGTAGATGAAACGGAAGGTTCCGCCACTGTGACAACAATGACAAAAGATCAAGCACAACACACACGGGATGAAAAAGAGTCAAGACACACAATCAAACAGCCAACAAGCAAAATCTAAAAGGGCGTGTGATCGCGGGTGATTTATTTTACCACATTGAAACTTAGAAATTTTACCGTTTCATGTTTTAAGAGTGGATAAAAGGATCAAAGGTGACTCTATCTCTTTCAGTTATGAAACAAGCGTGAAAGGACAAGCGTTTGGTGATCCTTTCAAATTTAAAGAGTCAGAAAATATCAAATGACTACTCAGGAATACTAGGAAAAGGGTGTACCAAATAACCGTGAACTGCAATATACACCTTGGTTTCAAAATGAAAGAGAAATCAACCAAGGACTTAATGTACGTGAAGGGAATCTCCTCGAATGCTGTGTCCGGTGTATCATGGGTATAGGGCGGCAGACTCGGCTTCCTATGGATAAAGGATAGAAACCTTTATATACTCAACGGTACGGGGAGCACAAGCCCGTACTAGTGCTGTATAAAGCCAAGAGGCGAACGACAACTACTAGGTTTAAAGACGCCGGAACACGTCTGCAGCCTAGACCACTAAATGTTGCGTTAATGTTTCAATGCTGCCTTAGTGTAAATTGAATAAATTTTAATGTTTATCTTCAATTACGTTTCAGTTTTCAGGCCCTAGTGAGTGTTATGTCTCGAAATCTCCTAAATGCACACTATATGCCACAGTATATCATTTCATTCAATGAAAGCTAATTACAAGAGAGTTAAGAGCTTTTCACACAATAATAAAATGATCAGAGAACAACCAACAAAGTCTCTAATGCAGCTAATGGAAACCAAAAAACTTTTCTCTCAAAGTCACTAATCACTAATAACACCGAAAAGATTTTAATTTGCACTAACTAATTGAAAGCAAAAGAGATTTTTTGTATTTTCAATGTTTAATAGCAAAATGCACTAAACAAAATGAAAAATAATGAAAAGAGCAATTTGAGAAGTGATGAGAAAAGAGCAAAACAAACAAATCTCACTCAATGCAAACACACAATCAGATCTCCAAATTGACAAAACAGTCCCTCAAAACCAAAAGAATCCCAAAGACTCAAAACGGACCATGTAATCTAGGCCTAAAGCAAGACAAAGCGAAACTTGAATGAAGAAGATAACAATCACTCAAATAACGCAATAAAATGATAAATAACTGCTAAACGAATGCAGAGGAGAAATCTAAAGGTTGACTGAACAAACGGAAACCAAAAACTCCCAAGGGAGGCTCGACACACAAGAGCACCTAGATGCCCTAGGGCTAGAATGTGAAATCGATGGAAACAGACAAACAACCAAAGGACGAAGGTCACAGCCAGTCAAACAAGGCTCCAGAACACTCAAGCAGTCGAAAAAACAAGACCAAACACACTGATCAAGCTTAGGAAGCTCAGAACAGAGCAAACCCTAGTACCTCACAGGATTGGCGCGACTGTGAGGCTAAAACTAGCGCCATAAACGAATTGGCACGGGTAATACACTAGAAACCTGCGCCAATGGGTGCGACTGTTAGGCTGTAAAGCGTACCAGTCAAGTTTGCTATGGAAAAATAAAAATAGGCAATCTAACAAGCAGACTAGTGATGATCAAGCTGACCAAAAGCCAAAATCACAAAAGGAGTCAGCCAAAAGAGCCAATCAAGCAAGCAGAATCGAGAAACAACTGAAAATACAAGACAATACTCCAAGTGTTCAGTTCATAAACTAAACTGGAGATTGACTGAAGCAGCTTTGATCTACTTCACTAATGCGGAGCAATAGCGTTTCAAAGGCTATCTGGCTAACTTTAAGCTCTGTCTATAGCTTACAAAGCAGAACAACAACAAGCTCCCCAGCATGGTCACCAATTTGTTGTGGAGGTAAATCCCCTCTGTGGACAGAGGCGATCCCTACTAGCCCAGACCGGGTCTAGCAACAATCGTCACACGCTATAGTGCAGGTTCCTAATTGCAAATAAACCAACTAGCGATGAAGGCTTACCCGGAATCCAACGCTGTCTCTTGTAGAGAAAGTAGCGTTCCCGTTCCTTAGCTTTGGCAGATCACAATCCTCACGATCTCCATAACCGGACACCTGCACACACAAGAAACACAACAAACGCAAGCGTAAAATCCAGTATATGCAACTATATGTCAGTCAGAGAAGACATAACTCATCATCATAATCAACTACAGGAGTGGAACCATAACCAATAGTCGCTTATCATTAATCAATCAAAGGAGGATACAACTTGGCTCTGACGCTGAATTCTCCTTCGGAGGGTTGCCAGTGGAACACGTCTCGAAAAAGCCTGTCGGGGATGGGACAAACCTCTCTCTCCGGATTTCTCGACAATAATCTCCTTGCTTGGATTTGGCCTTAAGGGAATGAATCAAGGCTCTTGTAGCATAAGGCTCTGATGGCTCTTGGGAACTAGCTTGCAAAGGAGATGAGCAAGCTTTTATATATGGAGGAAGGGGAGTTGGGATCCCTATAATCATGGGATTGGCCCTATCCTCAAGGAAGCTTCCATGAGAGGTGCCACTTCCTCTACATGGAGATCCGGAGCCAAACCACCCAACTCAAATTAGATACCAGTTTATGAATTGGTTAGGACGAAACTTCCGCCATTTATTTTTAAAAAACACTCCTTAAAATGGTTGGCACGAGTGTGACTCTGAGACAGAGCACCAATTGGCGCACCCTATATGAAGGATTTCCCCCATTGGCGCGGGTACTGAACTGGCTTACCGCACCAATGAAAAAAGGGGTGTTTTTAGGGTTTTTTTACAAGGAGTTGTCTTCAGGGCAATGAAATCTCATGTTCAGAGGGATGTCATGAAAGTGGTTTCAAGTCATGTCACTGCTCACAGGTCACGGAATGAGCCCTCCAATTGTGCAGGATGGGGAGTTGCAGGGACGGTGACAAATTACTGTGTAACACCCATGTTGCTCCCGGTTTTCCCAAAAATCATTGTTTAGGGCCTCAAAACAGCTCAGGAAGTTTAGGACCCGAAAAACTGGTAAATATAGTAAGTTTTGCTACAAATTGAAAACTGAAATAACAATGGTGGGGGTTCAAATGGAATAGGTTGGTGGCCATCAATATCCACCTAGATCATTAATGCCCCAAAATGGCTTTGGGCGTGCATGACCCAAAAACACTAAAAATAGTAAGCTACTGGAAGTGAAAAGCTGAAGAATTGATGTTGCAGGTCCAAATGGAATAGGTGCATGGCCACTGATATCCACCTAGATCATTCCTCCCTCCTTAGGAAGTAATGGTCTCCATTGCGTTAAGTTCCTCCATGGGGGTGGAATTATGCTACACTTGGTATTGGATTTTTCCAAAATGTCGCAGACATGTTGGTGGATGTGCTGGATGTAGATGTGCCACTGGTGGGAAGTCGTTGAAGGATCTAGGAAAATTTATCCATCGTCGCGTTCCTCTGTTTCTTGAGGGACTCCTCGAACAAGATTTCGATAGGATCTTCTACTGCCTCGTCTTTCTTTCCTTCCACCATGGGGGGTCGTTGGGGTTTGCGAGGCTGACCTTGGAAGGGTGCAACTGGATCAAGGCCAAACTCATTATACCCTAACCACATTGGGGAGATGCAAAGAAAAATAGAGAAAGAGCATACCCGCTATGATACCACTGATCTAGATTTTATGTTGGAATGCAACATAATACACATATAACCATAAACACAGAGATGCAACAGAAACAATGCTTCATTTTATTAATAAAAGAATGAGTGAAATAGGCTTACAGGCATAACAGAAACTAGCTAGGGCACTGGTAGCTTATCTCTGAGAAGAGATGTGGTAGGCGCCGACCTCTCAACTGTGTTACATTGAGGCTCGAAGACCTATTATAGACATAATGGAAATAGATGAGCTAGGGTACTAGTAGCGTATCCTTGAGAAGAGATGTGATGGCTGCCAGCCCCTGAACTGTGTTACAATAAGGCTCGAAGGCCTCTTTATTGTTGAGAAACAATGTAAAACCCGAAACATCCAAAAACCTAACCCTAGGAGATGAAGCGACAAAACTGTGGGCCTCGTTTGGGTAAGTTGTTGTCTCAACTTCCTCGGATGTAACTTTGACATTCGATATCCATTTGACACACTAAATAGCTCATTAGAAATATCTGTCTGAGGACTACAACTTTTGGTGTGAGTAACATCAGTCCATAGACCCATGTTGCTCCCGGTTTTCCCAAAAATCATTGTTTAGGGCCTCAAAACGGCTCAGAAATTTTAGGACCTGAAAAACTGGTAAATATAGTAAGTTGTGCTACAAATTTAAAACTGAAATAAAAATGGTGGGGGTTCAAATGGAATAGGTGGGTGGCCACCAATATCCACCTAGATCATTAATGCCCCAAAATGGCTTCGGGCGTGCATGACCCAAAAACCTGCTAAAAATAGTAAGTTGCTGGAAGTGAAAAGCTGAAGAATTGATGTTGCAGGTCCAAATGGAATAGGTGCGTGGCCACTGATATCCACCTAGATCATTCCTCCCTCCTTAGGAAGTAACGGTCTCCATTGCGTTAAGTTCCTCCATGGGGGGGGGGGGGGGGGTGGAATTATGCTAAACTTGGTATTGGATTTGTCCAGAATGTCGCAGACATGTTGGTGGATGTGATGGATGTAGATGTGCCGCCAGTGGGAAGTCATTGAAGGATCTAGGAAATTTATCCATCATCGCGTTCCTGTGTTTCTTGAGGGACTACTCGAACAAGATTTCGATAGGATCTTCTACTCCCTCATCTTTCTTTCCTTCCACCATGGGGCGTCGTTGGGGTTTGCGAGGCTGACCTTGGAACGGTGCAACTGGATCGAGGCCAAACTCATTATACCCTAACCGTGTTGGGGAGATGCAAAGAAAAATAGAGAAAGAGCAGACCCGCTCTGATACCACTGATCCAGATTTTATGTTGGAATGCAACATAATACACATATAACCATAAACACAGAGATGCAACAGAAACAATGCTTCATTTTATTAATAAAATAATGAGTGAAATAGGCTTACAAGCATAATGGAAACTAGCTAGGGCGCTGGTAGCTTTTCTCTGAGAAGAGATGTGGCAGGTGTAGGCCTCTCAACTGTGTTACATTGAGGCTCGAAGGCCTATTACAGACATAATGGAAATAGATGAGCTAGGGTACTAGCAGCGTATCCTTGAGAAGAGATGTGATGGCTTCCAGCCCCTGAACTATGTTACAATAAGGCTCGAAGGCCTCTTTATTGTTGAGAAATAATGTAAAACCCGAAACATCCAAAAACCTAACCCTGGGAGATGAAGCGACAAAACTGTGGGCCCCGTTTGGGTAAGTTGTTGTCTCAACTTCCTGGGACGTAACTTTGACATCCGATCTCCATTTGACACACTCAATAGCTCATTAGAAAGATCTGTCCGAGGACTACAAATTTTGGTGTGAGCAACATCGATCCATGGACCCATGTTGCTCCCGGTTTTCCTAAAAAACGTCGTTTATGACCTCAAAATGGCTCCGGAAGTTTAAGACCTAGAAAACTACTAAATATAGTAAATTGTGTTGCAACTTGAAAACTGAAAGAACTGATAGTGGGGGTTCAAATGGAATAGGTGGGTGGCCACCGATATCCACCTGGATCATTAATGTCCCAAAATGGCTCCAGGCGTGCAGGACCCGAAAACCTACTAAAAATAGTAAGCTTCTAGAAGTGAAAAGCTGCAAGAATTGATGTTGCGGATCCAAATGGAATAGATGGGTGGCCACCGATATCCACCTGGATCATTCCTCCCTCCTTAGGAAGCAATCGTCTCCATTGCGTTAAGTTCCTCCATGGAGGGGAAAATTCTACTAAACTTGGTATTAGATTTGTCCAAGATGTCGCGGACCTGTTGGCGGATATGCTGGATGTAGATGTGCCGCTAGTGGGAAGCCGTTGAAGGATCTATGAAAATTTATCCATCATCGCGTTCCTTTGTTTTTCGAGGGCCTCCTCGAACAAGATTTCTATAGGACCTTCTTCTCCCTCATCTTTCTTTCCTTCCGCCATGAGGGGTCGTCAGGGTTTGCAATGCTGATCTTGGAAGGGTGCAACTGGGTCGAGCCCAAACTCCTTAAACCCTTACCCTGTTGTGGACATGCAAAGAAAAAATGAGAAAGAGCGAACCCGCTCTAATACCACTGATCCAGATTTTATGATGGAACGCAACAAAATACACATATAACCATAAACACATAGATGCAGTGGAAATAATGCGTCATTTTATTAATAAAAGAATGACTGAAATAGACTTACAAACATAATGTAAAATATATAGGGCACTGGTATCTTATCTCTGAGAAGAAATGTGGCAGGCGCAGGCCTCTGAACTATGTTACATTAAGTCTCGAAGGCCTATTACAAACATAATAGAAATAAATGAGATAGGGTACTAGCAGCGTATCCTTGAGAAGAGATGTGATGGCTGCCAACCCCTGAACTTTGTTACAATGAGGATCAAAGGCCTATTTATTTTGATAAATAATGTAAAACCCAAAACGTCCAAAAACCTAACCCTAGGAGATGAAGCACCAAAACTGTGGGCCTCGTTTGGGTAAGTTGGTGTTTCAACTTCCTAGGGATGTAACTTTGGCATCTGATCTCCGTTTGACATGCTCAATATCTCGTTAGAAATATTTTTCCGAGGACTATAAATTTTGGTTTGAGAAACATCAATCCTTGGACTCATTTTTCTCCCATTATTCCCATAAAACATCATTTAGGGCCTCAAAACAGCTCTAGAAGTTCAAGACCCGAAAAACTGTTAAATATAGTAAGTTGTGCTGCAACTTGAAAACTGAAGGAACTAATGGTGGGGGTTCAGAGGAATAGGTGGGTGGCCACCAATATCCACCTAGATCATTAATGCCCCACAATGACTCAGGGCGTGCAGGACTCGAAAACCTGCTAAAAATAGTAAGCTACTGGAAGTGAAAAGCTACAAGAATTGATGTTGTGGGTCCAAATGGAATAGGTGGGGGGCCACCGATATCCACCTGGATCATTCCTCCCTCCTTGGGAAGCAATGGTCTCCATTGTGTTAAGTTCCTCCATGGGGGTTGGGGGGGGGGGGGAATTCTGTTGAACTTGGATTTGGATTTGTCCAGGATGTCGCGAACCTGTTGGCAGACGTGCTGGATGTAGATGTGCTGCCAGTAGGAAGTCGTTGAAGGATCTGGGAAAAGTTATCCATCATCGCATTCCTCTATTTCTCGAGGGCCTGCTCGAACAAGATTTCGATAGGATCTTCTACTCCCTCGTCTTTCTTTTGTTCCTTCATGGAGGCTCGTCGGGGTTTCCAAGGCTGATCTTGGAAGGGTGCAACCGGATCGAGCCTGAAATCCTTATACCCTGACCGTGTTGGGGACATGCAAATAAAAACAGAGAAATATCAGACCCACTCTGATACCACTGATCCATATTTATGCAGGAACGCAACATAATACACATATAACCATAAACACAGAGATGCAACAGAAATAATGCTTCATTTTATTAATAAAATAATGACTGAAATAGGCTTACAAAAATAATGGAAACTATTTAGGGCGTTGGTAGCTTATCTCTGAGAAGAGATGTGCCAGGCACAAGCCTCTGAACTATGTTACATTGAGGCTCGAAGGCCTATTACAAACATAATGGAAATAGATGAGCTAGGGTACTAGTAGTGTATCCTTGAGAAGATATGTGACGGCTACCATCCCCTGAACTGTTTTACAATGAGGCTTGAAGGCCTATTTATTGTGTAGAAAATAATGTAAAACTCGAAACGTCCAAAATCCTAATCCTAGGAGATGAAGCGCCAAAATGGTGGGCCCCGTTTGGGTAAGTTGGTGTTTCAACTTCCCAAGAACGTAACTTTGGCATCTGATCTTTTTTTGACGCACTCAATAGCTCGTTAGAAAGATCTGTTCGAGGACTACAACTTTTGGTGTGGACCCTTGTTACTCCTAGTTTTCCCAAAAAACGTCGTTTAGGGCCTCAAAACGGCTTCAGAAGTTCAAGACCCGAAAAACTGCTAAATATAGTAAGTTGTGTTGCAACTTGAAAATTGAAAGAACTAATGGTGGTTGTTCAAATGGAATAGGTGGGTGGCCACCGATATCCACCTGGATCATTAATTTCCCAAAATGGATCCTATCATGCATGACCCAAAAACTTGCTAAAAATTGTAAGCTGTTGGAAGTGAAAAGCTGCAAGAATTGATGTTGTGGGTCAAAATGGAATAGGTGGGTGGCCACTAATATCCACCTGGATCATCGCACTATATGCATTGATTTTAGTTTTGATTGTGATTTCTAATTCTATTTTACTGTTTTCACTAGACGAATTGATTTTAGTGTAGATGGTGATTTCTAATCCCATTTGATTGCTTGCACTAGATGCATTTGTTTCAGTGTAGATGTTGATTTATAATTGTATTTGATTACTTGCACTAGATTCATTAGTTTCGGTGTAGATGCTGATTTCTAATATTATTTGATTGTTTGCACTATATGCATTGATTTTATTGTAAATTTTGATTTCTAATTCTATTTGATTCCTTGCACTATATGCGTTGATTTCATTGTAGATGGTGGTTTCTAATTCTATTTTATTTCTTGCACTATATGCATTGATTTTAGTGTAGATGGTGATTTCGAATCCTAGTTGATTGCTTTCACTAGATGCATTGATTTCAGTGTAGATGATGATTTATAATCGTATTTGATTTCTTTCCCTAGATGAATTAGTTTCAATGTAGATGTTGGTTTCTAATATTATTTTATTGCTTGCACTAAATGCATTCATTTTAGTGTAGATGTTACTTTATAATATTATTTAATTTCTTGCAATAGGTTCATTGATTTCAGTGTAGATATTTTCTAATCTTATTTGATTACGTGCATTAGATGCATTGATTTCAGTGTAGACAATGATTTATGATTTGATGTAACTCAATGTATGATGGTACCTTAACTTGTGATTGGATTAACAATGTGCATTGATTTCAGTGTAAGCACAAAAAATTGATAGGAAATATGCATTGGTTTTGTGTTATAACTTAATTCAATATATTAATATTGGAGAGCAAGAGAGACAAGGTATGATGTTTACTACAATAGTTCAGGTTAAAGAATTGAATGGTTTACGATCTCAACTATCCTTTTCATATAATCGATATGAAAAGATGGAAAAACTAACAAATAATGTAAATATTTTGTAAATCTGACCACTAATTAAGAAAAATTCAAAATTACATTAGTTCTTTACTTTTGCAAAACAAACTATAGAAAAAAAAATCATCAAAATATTTTGAAGGAAATAAATTATTTCAAACATTAGCAATGAAACAAATGATTTCAAGAGTAATCTTGATGCAATGACTTATTAAAACTACTCTTCAAGATATATTTAGTAATACTTGGAGGGACACTATTAAGGATTATTAATTGTCAAAAGTTGTGATACCTAAAATTAAATGAAATAAATGTATAGTATCAATCATCTTGCAAACTATTGATAATATTGTATCCCTTCTTCATCACCAACTAATTACTAACAAACAATTACATACACATATATAAATATAACACAACAATTGTAACATTCACAAACATTACCATCCAATTCTAAACACAAAAACCACTCAAAACATCCCAACATAGACTTACAAACTATTCAAGGCAAGCAAAAAAAATAAAATTAAAGAAGAGAATGATATAGTCATGTCAAACAATAAAAACATAATTTAAATTTCAAATTATGAAGTTTATCTCAAATATAAACATAATAATGATAATCTAAAAATGTGTCATTGTTGCTCTCAACTAATACCATCGGGTGCAAACCCTTCCTCAAATTCTACACTCCAAAAAGAAGGTTTGCACCTAGAAATGGATCTTGGCTGGTTATATAATATGTAATTTAGTTTATTTTCTTGCATACATACATACATACATACATACATACATACATACATACATACATACATACATACATACATATATATATATATATATATATATATATATATATATATATATATATATATATATATCTATGTGTGTTATTAAAAATATCTAACTCCTTGTTTTATATACTTTTTTTTTTTAATAATTGAGCAGAAAGACTCATTCTACAACTGAGTATGAGGGGATGTGTAAGTTTATTTGTATATCCTTTCCCCTTTAAAACAAAAATTATGTTCTAAATATAAAAACAATGTGAGCTATAAAAAAAAAATGGAGTAAGATTTTTAAATCTTATAATGTTGTATATAAAAAAACATCCAATGTAGGCTATTGATAAAATATTTTAATAAGAGTTAATATTGACATATACTTAAAAATATATTAACAATAAAAAACCATTTTTATTTGTGTGATAAAGTATCTCGATGTACATGTGATATAAAATATTTAAATGTAAATTAAGCATATATTATATATAATTTTAAAAAAGTATGTATATATCATGAAAAAATAAGTTGTTATGTTTAAAAAATTTATTTGGTCCTATATATATTTTATTTAACATTCAAAAATACAATTTAAACAATGAAAAATAAAACATTGCATTTTGCACTCTAAAAAAATTTACACGTGAAAAAATTTGATTCCTCTCAACTCTTGAAATTTAAACGTGAAGAAATTTGATCCCTCTTTACTCTCTCTCAACTCATATTCAACTCATATTAGATCTATACTTAATATAAATTTATCCTAATTAATAATAAAAATGATATATTTTATTTTAAATTGATTTTATTGCGATTTGAATTAATATGAAAATTGTTTTGAAAATATTAGTAATTACCATAATATTAGATATTTATCATATTTCAAATTATGTTTTACCAAAATTTTAATTAAGTTAAATTATATTTCATATTTCAAATATAACACATAATTATCTCCAACTTAAATTTAGAAAGACTATTTAAAATGTGAAATTACTCCACTGACTCATAATCCATCAAATAGATTTTCTGAGAAGGAAATGTCGGTCAATAGTGTTGTTGACCTTTCAAAATTAGCGCCAAATGGTCAAAAGAAGAGGGATTTGTCCAAAACACCACTGAGATTATTGGGAACCTTTTAATGAATTTTTTTATGGATCAACATGCACCCAATTCCGTACAAGTTCAAAAACTTTATGGAGGGGTCCAATATTGAAGTTAACTTTTGGGAATTAAACTATTCTAAGAAATATCTAAACTTTATAAAATTAACATAATGATGACTACAGCATCACTTAATAAACAATTTGTTTTTCCATCTTACCTAGATTAAAAAATAAATAAAACTACGATATTCCTAAAAAGAAGTCCACAATATCCCTAGAACATTATAAAACTATATCACTTTTCCATATTAGTGATGGTTTTGACTTGCCCACCGATAAAATAAACACCGTTCGAACTAATGATTCATTATGAATATATATATGAGAAAATATATATTTTTATGTTTTTATTTTAAGATTTGGGGATTTAATTACGTAGATAGGTAATTTTAGGGTGGGAAATTTTAATTTAATATCAATAATTATGATTGGATATTAGCTTAATCAACATTCTTTATGTTATATGGATTAGTTCTTTATGTTATATGGATTAGTTATTTCTTGTGGATTTTTTTATTTTTGGCAATGCAATCATTGAATAGTACTCGCAGGTTTTGATTTAACGAAAATGGTAATTTTCAGAAGTAGCTTAAGGGTGTAGGTCATGAGTTTGATATGTACCTCGTGGATCCTTATAATCTCTTCTCATGGATTTTTATTTGTGAAGATGCAATCATTCACTAACACTTATGGTTTTTGGTGCAACAACTCAAAAATTATTAAATGAATGGTATGAATTTAATCTCAAAATATTCTAGATTATCCTAATAGTAATTACAAACCAAAGATTGAAATTTATCTCAAAATTAGTTATGTTATTCTATCATTTTAATTCATTAATTAAAAAAATGTATATGAACATGTGTTGTATTAACATGAATTATGACTTTCAATTTTTTTGGGCCTTATTAGTAAGCCATGGTATTGTAACAACCCTATTAGTAAGACATGGTATTGTAACAAACTCTATTACATATTATTTTTTAAGATTGTTTTTTAATCTGCACAATGTGAGATGTATTATGTGTGTAGTCTAACAATCCACAACTTTGCTTCGAAAAAAATAGAAATTCCCACATTATTTTGAGAAAATTTGGTGGAAATTTTTGAAAATAAGGGTTAAGTTGTCAAGCTTCAGGATTTTGGACGCCCCAAGGGTTCTTAAAGGTGTTGAATCCATTTCTACCATTAAAAAAGAAAAAGAAAAAAACACTCCCACATTCATATTTCCTGAAAAAATATTCCTCGAATTCGAGCTACAAATTTGTCGTCCAAGAAAAATTGTGGCCTAGTTAGCCAACACCTCAATTATGAGGTAAGTATTTTAATGTCTATGAAAGTTTACGAGTCATTTAATAAAATATATTTGATAATATAGGTAAAATTTAATTGTAAAAATAAATTTATAATTAAATATTATATTCTAGCCTTTAAACTATGATATTTGTATTTTTGGACCATCTAACATGGAAATCATTAAATACAAATATTTAAAGGTTAAATCCATTGAGGATTGGTGTCGACAGGGCTCACTTGGTATCTCCTGAGGATCACAAATCTGGAACAGTTTCAAAAGGGTCTGGGGTTTATTCCTCAAAAGAATGATATGGTCATTTGGAGGAGGAGAGAAAATCATCATTGGTGTGGACGCCATACGAGGTGTTGTGGGGTTCCATACACTTAGTAGGGATATTTTATACTATTTACATAACCGATGCATTTTTCTTATTCGATAGGTTATTAAAACTTGGCACAATGTTTTAGCGATTTGGTTGGAAGCCACATAATTGCAACTACAGGCACTATTGCATTGGAATGGGAATCTTTCAAACTCAGCTTGTGGTGCATGGGATTATTTTGGATAGCCAGAGGCGATTTCCTTACATGGGGAGGTACACTTCTTTGCAATATTCCTCAGACCGCAGAATCATACAAATTTATTTTTCCTATCATCCATGGCCCTCAGACTCTTTTTTGGTTCTCCAAGGTATGGAAATTGCACATTCCTATTAAAATCATCATTTTCTATTGTCTGGTTTGGAGAAATAAAAATTTGACATGGGATAACCTCTATAAGTGTGGTCACAATGGTCCAAGGAGATGCCCAGACTGCGGTCGGGAGCTAGAGAATAACAAACATTTGTTTTATCAATGTCAAGTGGTAGTGGAAATCTGGAACCGTATTTTTAGTGCTCTCAAGTTTCCCTTCAGGACATTCACACAGGTGGAGGAGTGCACAGACTGGTGGTTTGCGTGGGGTTTATATCATGGAACTATCCCTTTATTTTTCATTGGTATGTGTGGACATATAGGAATAAGGTGATGTTTTAGGATGTTGTTGTTTCCTCACTACAGGTGGCTCAAAATATCATACTTTTTTGGGGTGGGATTTGGCCCTCCATCCCACCTCCTTGGGACCTCTCCATTCAATACAACCCTCATCCTAATTTTTTTCCCGCTCACTTCTTCGATGGGGCAACACAACAAAATCGATGTGGTTTTGGGTTTTGGATCAAGCTGGATTCGAGAAGCCACTACAAAATTTATTGGAATGAGGGGAATGGTACTAAAACCCATGCTAAAGTGATTGCTTTGTGGGGGTTATTATGGTTCTCCAAACAGCTTTACACTGATGAACTATCCATATTTGGGGACTCTCAGGTCATCATCAACTGCACGAACTCTCTCAATGGGTTTCCCCTTCTCACCTCACTCACTGGATGGAAAGGATTTACATATTGGGTGACTCTTTCAACTGCATTAATTTCCATCACATTTATAGGGAGAAAAATATGGAGGTTGATAGGTTGTCTAAGTTGGTTCTCATGGGGTCCGTTGGAAGTACGCAATATACTCTTTTCAAGGTTGAAACTGCATGTGCACAGGGCACCATTCCACTGCCTTGACACTATTTGTACCTCATGTTCGTAGGGTTGGTCTTTATCTCTTTTTAAACTCTAGCTAGCATATGTATAAGGGATGCACCATTTTTATGAAACAATTTTTTTTTTACTGCTATTTTTTCTTTAGATATTACACCTACATGCATTCTTTACCTGGGTGGGTTGTATTTTGACAGGAGGGGGGACAGGACTATGTTTTTTCCTACTGTCTCATATGTGGCTACATATACTGTGTTTCTACTTTACTGCACCGGTACATATTCCACAAGATGTCTATTGTTGATTATTATAGGCCCTCTTCATGATTGGGCGGATTATTTTACTTTAATTGGGTACTAGTTGTTTTCTTGTTGTTACTACATGTGGACATATCCTACTTTCTTGCAAAAATTAGTTGTTTTCTTGTTGTTACTACATGTGGACATATCCTACTTTCTTGCAAAAATTATTTGCACTTTGTACTAGTACATAATATAAACCAACATGTTTTTTTCCTCTGAAAAGAAAAACGAAAAGAAAAGTAAAAATAAAAAATAAAAAAGTTCTTGTTTCAATCATAGCGTGCCCAATTATGAATTTCAAAATTCAAACCGAGCGATGTATGGATGGTATGGGCGTTGATGGTAAGACATGGGATGTTAGACGCCTATTGAGTGAAAACATTGATGCAATGAGGGGGTGCAAACAGAGATGTCATATCGTGGTGGCGCTACAGTCATAAATCTCTGAGGGCAAGGATCTGCCAGAAACGTTCCCCATGGTATGCACGACGATCCTGTAATGTCACATCAGTGTTCAAAAATTCTCTTGTTTAGACCAATCCATAAATTATTCCATGGCTTGGTCCTTTCTTTTTTCATAGTACTTTTGATGCAGTTTACCTTAGTACTTTTGGTGTAGTTTAATCTATGCTCATTTTTTTTTAAATTTCTCAACTTTATCTAAATTGTGGTGGTTTTTTTTTAAAGGGTAAGTATGAGTTTTATAATTTGGATGATTTCAATTTTCCACAGATTTCAGAGGGCACCGAATCGATTTGTACATTTGAGAATATATTTTAAAAAGTGAAAAACATGAACTTGTGAAAAAATTTATGGCCAAATTTTAATTAAAAAATAAAAACAGGTAAACTGCTTTTAAAATAAATTTAATTTATTTTAAAAAGTCAATAAAAGTTATTATTTATTTTTCCAATTTCTATGCTAGGATGTTCTTTGTGGGGGATGGGGTTGGGGTGGGCAGGAAATGTTTAGCCTAGTGAATTGCATAGTGTTGTTTTTGTCCTCTTTCAGTCAATTAAAATTTGACACATGGAATTTGATAATTAGCCTTTCCTCTATAATTATTCTGTTTGGTTTGCAATTTTGGGGTTTCGATCAGTGGTTCAAGGTTTGTGGTTCTTTTGTTCTTATAAACATTTTCATGTCTAAATTTTAATAATAATAAAGAAAACATCAATAAAAAGTATCATTTCCTTTTCCATTTTTTTTAAATAAATTATATTTAAAAGTTTTGGATCATTTACTATTTAAAATAATATTGATATGATGAAAGAGTGATGTATTTAAAAAAAATTGATTGTTTTAAAATTTTCATAAGAGGTTATTTCTAAAATGATTCTATTAACAAACATCCTCGATCGGGGTGTGAGTTGGTGGTAATAAGACCTGCATATGAATGAGGTTGATAATCCCAAGGAGCCTCCTCACCACCCTCCATGTGCACGGAGAACATGGAGCGATGGATCCTTGCATGTGAGGAGTTAATGCCATCCTTGAAGGTGGTAGGGGCATAAGTGTGGATGGGATAACCAGTGTTTCCACAGTAAGTTTGGTAAGTTTCTTGATATTGATCTCTGGTTCCTTCTACTTTGGTCCACATGGAAAGGTGGCTTGGAGAAGGCTCTGTCAGTGCGTTTCCCCTGGGCGCGGGTTCAGTCGCGGTCGTTTCAAGCTCTAGTTCACGAATATGTTATCAGGTCCTTTATCCATGCTCATATGGTTCATTATATCTTTCTGTTGATCTTCGGGTTGGAAGGTTTTAAGGCAACTTGGTCACTGCGGAAGGTGGAATATGTATATTTCTTTGTGAAGGATACATAATTGGTAGCAGTTTCTCTTATTTATTGTCTTCCCATGTCTATGGTTTTTGGTATTATTCTATCTTGTATGGGATTATACTGGTTGTGGTTCTCTCGTTGCTCTTGGGTATTTGTTTTTCTCTATCGTTGCCTCAGGGGATTATTTTCTTGTATGTATATCAGTGATTTTGAGTCGGAACCTCTATGGCTTTGGTATGAGGATGGTTCGGCTTACAATTTCATCTTCTGGTTCCTCGGAAGGAAGTGACTACATGTTGGTTGCATAGGGTTTCATAGGGTTTATTTATTTCAGGTTGCATATTTGTGTCACGCGATTGAATTGGGGTATTTTTCAGTTTATGACCTCTCACTTGTTTCCTCTGGAAGGTCCCCGACTTTGTGGTGACCCCTGGAATCTTTGTGTTTTTGGGTTTAAGCTCCCATCTAGGTGGTTTACATGGTTTCTATTTGTTAGTCAAATTAATTGTAGGAATCGAATTCTCATTGTTTGTTCCACCTTCGACAAGGGAAAGGTTGCCCAGAGCTCGCACAACCGAGGGAAAATCTCCAAGGAATCCCATGGGGCTAACCAGCCTAGCTCCTCGGGGGGAAAATGCTCAGGGCTGAAAGTCGGTTTCAAGCATCATCAATGAAGCATAAACAACGTATCATGAGGTCATCTCAGCCCATGTTTCTTAGTTGATTGAGGAATGGGAAGAAGAGCTTAATAAAAAAGAAGGGATCATGGACATAGATTTGGATGACTGACAAACATTAGTTTTTGATCCTGGTCATACC
The DNA here is from genome assembly GCA_034641835.2 of Pinus albicaulis. Lineage (NCBI taxonomy): Eukaryota > Viridiplantae > Streptophyta > Pinopsida > Pinales > Pinaceae > Pinus > Pinus albicaulis. The sequence goes on from CM076581.1 coordinate 1,321,249,985, forward strand.
TGATGCAGGAAAATTGAGTTCAAGAAGGCACTTCACTTATATTGGTTGATGAAGAGCCTTCTCGCCAAAGCATTAGAATATATTCTTTATGGTGTGGCCACGACCACTCATGGGTTCACTAGAGAATTAGAATAGATTATTTCTGGTGTGGCCAAGACCACTCATGGGTTTCCATATTATAGCAAGGAATTTCAGAAAATTCAGTTTCAGTTATAGAAGAAAAATGGGCACCTCAACCGTATAGAGAAACACATACCATGCATTCCTCAAACAGAGCTCCCTGGCTCCAACACGAAGGACCCGACTCATGTTGAGTCTGCTAAAGAAGATTAGCTTGGTGTTTGTCCCTCTGTCTTTATTTTTATTGTATGTAACAATATTATAATGTCCAATATGTTTATAGTTATGTTTACATTTATTTAGATTATAGGCAGTACAAAGACAATCAGAGTTACTCAGCATTGATGATTAGACTTATCATATTTTGTTACTCGATGAATTATCATGTTATTAGGTGGCCAAAAAATTTGGTTTCCCTCTAACCAGGTTGACGTCATCTAACCATTTGGATATGGATGTAACTTTCCCTATTTTGATATTAATGAAAAAGAAAGGTCCTACCAAGCTTTAAAAAAATGATTCTATTAACGTGAAAAAGTTTATACACATTAAAATTATTTTATTTGGTATAAATTACAAATTTTAAGATAAGATTGTTTAACTATTTGATATATTTAATAAAATATTAGAGAAACTTTAGAAATAAAATTAGTTGCAAAAGATATGGCATCTAGAAAATTTTCATATCTTAGGCTCTAATATCGGAAAAAAGTTAGTAGATTTGTTAGGATGATATTTATTGTAAATGAACACTTGTTATTTTAATAAGTGATCCATAACTAAAATAGGTTAGGAAATTTAGCTTATATATAGCTCATTCTCCTAATTTCAAGTGTGTTGGAATCTACGGGTGTAAACTCTTGCAAATTTCTCATGTAATTTATTTTCCTATTAATAAAACTATGTGTCTGAGGTCACTTCTGCCATTATTGTGGTTTCAGAGCTCCATTAATGCAGCTGATGTGAGGAGGAGATTCCAGCTTTGCAAGCTCTTGGAAACTCCATTGAATTGGCGAGTAAATTGATCAAAAATTAATTGTTATGCAATTTGTTTATAAAAGGAAAAGAAATTTGATTTCAGATATTTTTTAAATTCTAGAAATTTATAAATATGTACATTTTTTTTTAATTCTAAAATTTATCAATAACAGAACTCATGTATTACCTGGAGGGATTGTATTTGAAAATGGGAGTGTAAATTGTGTTGTTTAATGGGCTTGAGATGATTTTCTGAAACTTAGCCAACATAACGCAAAGATTTGAACTTCAGACCATCATATATTTTCGGAGTTAAGTTGTAGTGTACAGGTGTAAACTCTTGCAATTTTTTGATGTAATTTCTTTTCCTGATTAATAAAATTATGTGTCTAAGAAAAATTCTACCATAGTAGAAATAATGAAATTTATTGTGAGCAGGGATGTGATTTTTGATGAAACTAAGAGTAAGAGTGTTGAAGAAATAGAAAGTCTTCTTCAAAAGTTAGAAAAAAAAGGTGATAAAAGAAAGGGAAATATAAAAAGTAAAACAAATTCAAAAAATTGGCATGAACTTGATTTTCCTTCATATAAAGATGATTCATCCGATCCATCTAATTCACCAACACCATATGGGTCTTTTGGTAGTTCATCTGAATCTCCCAACAGTAACAGTTCTTCTGAAAGTGACTCTCCGCCCCCAAAATCTGCAGTTGATCAACGAACATATGTTTACATCAACCCTCTTTACAATGATGGTGATTTTTAAGAATCTCAAACAAGTGAAAATTAATTGCCAACATGGCCAGTTCAATTTTTGAATTATGTGAGGCCTGATGAGTAGAATAAAACAAGAATAAGGGGGTCACATACAATTGAAGGAAAATTTTCCTCTATAGAAAATGATTTTAATGAACCCTCTAAATATAAAGAGGGAGTAAAAAATAAATAATGGCAATAATATATGGTTGACGAATATCAGATAGTTATCAACAAAAACACATGGAAACTTGTTGATTTTCCTCAAAATGTTAAACCCATCGAATGCAAATGGAGATATCGACAAGTGCCGAATTAAGTACAAGAAAAATGGAGATATCGACAAGTACAAAGCAAGAATTGTTGCTAAGGGTTTTTCACAACAAGAAGAAATTGATTATCAGGAAACATTTTCTCCCACAGCTAAATGGAACACCACCTAATTAAAACTTGCATTAGAAGCCCAGAAAGGATGGAAAGTTCATCAGATGGATGTAAAAATTGCTTTCCTCATTGGAGATTTACAGGAAGAAGTGTATATGACACAACCACTAGGTTTTTAAATTGAAGGACAGGAACATAAAGTATGCAAACTAATAAAGGCTTTATATGGGTTAAAACAAGCTCCACGAGCTTGGTATGCCAAAATGGACGAATACCTTCGGAAAGTTCACTTTCAATGAAGTGAATCTGATGATACCTTGTATGTACGCCAACAGGGTAAAAATCTAGTGATTCTTGTTATGTATGTAGATGATTTGATCATCACTGCCAACAATGATGATCATATTGCACAGGTGAAAAATGAGTTACATGCAAGATTTAAGATGACAGATTTGGGACTACTTCACTACTATCTTGGAGTTGAATTATTCCAACGTCCACATCACATTTTCATTTCTCAGAGTAAGTATGAAGCAAAGGCTCTTCAGTGATTTAGAATGTAGGATTGCAAGCCTGTTCTTACCCCCATGGAACAAAACTTGAAACTTTCAAAATTTGAAGGGGGGGGAAATGGTGGATAACACTACTTATATATAATTGATTGGAAGCCTAATTTATCTGACAACCACTCGACCATATCTTTCTTATGCCGTCAGTATTATTTCATGCTTTATGCAGGAACCATGAGACAATCACTAGAATGCAGCCAAAAGAGTTCTTCGTTATATCTGAGGAACAAAACATTTTGGTCTTCTTTACAAAAAAGGCTAAAAACATTGTACTTGGTGGATTTTCAGATGCCAAATTTGCTGGCAGTGTTGATGATAGGACATCAACTTCGTGTTATTTAATGAACATGGGAACAGTTGTAGTGTCTTGGAGTTGCAAGAAGCAAGCTACAATGGCCACTTCTTCAGCAGAAGCCAAATACATATAAGCTTGGGAAGCAACCTGTGAGATTGTTTGGTTGCATAGAGTTTTATAGGACTTGGGAATTCCTCAAGTAGAAGCTACATCATTATTCATCGACAACCAGTCAGCCATAAAGCATGCCAAGAACCCAATTTTTCATTCAAAGACAAAGCATGTGGACACCAAGTATCTTCATATCAGATCACTCATTGCAAAGGATGCCATCAAGCCGATTTATTGTCCTTCAGAAGATTAAGTCTCTGATATCTTCACAAAACCACTTGGGAGGATAAAATTTACTAAGCTGAGGGATGAACTTGGTATCTATTGTAATGTATCTTTGGATCATAGGGGGAAATGTTAGATGGTCCAAAAATAAAAATATCACATTTTAAAGGTTAGAATATAATATTTAAATATTTGGAATATTTAGTAAAATATTAGAGAAACTTTAGAAATAAAATTAGTTGCAAAATATATGAAATCCAGAAAAATGTCATATATTAGGCTCTAATATAGGGAAAAAGTTAGTATATTTGTTAGGATGATATTTATTGTAATTGAACACTTGTTATTTTAATAAGTGATCCATAACTAAAATACGTTAGGACATTTAGCTTATATATAGCTCATTCTCCTGATTACAAGTATGTTGGAGTCTATGGGTGTAAACTCTTGTAAATTTCTAATGTAATTTATTTTCCTATTAATAAAATTATGTGTCTGAGGACACTTCTGCCATTATTCAATCCAAGTAGCTGGTATATTGAGGCCCCGCTAAAGTGATTTTATCAGGAGTGCCTGCCAAAATATGTCTATATCCAGTAAAGCCCAACCCGCAAGTTCTTTTGGTGTCGTGATGCTTTCCTAGCTAGACAAATGATATTTCCCCTAGTTCTCCCTACCCGACCAGATAAATTCTAACATAATAGCATGGATCTATTGAATAATGGGCACTGGAAGAATGTATAGATGGGCCTAGAATACAACCAGTTGTTTCAATATTTCCTGTGCCAAAATATTGCGGCCACCCATGGTAAGCCAACAAAGTGTCCAAATATTTAATTTCCGTCGATATTTTTCAATTAGCCAAAATCAGTTCGCCAATTTATAATTATTTGGCTTTAAATGAAAACTAAGGTAAGTGAACCCATCCACTAGTGGGATATAATTGAAGTTGAAAGAAACACCAACTTGAATAATTAGGCCCGGATCACTGTTAGAGTGTACTATTTAGGACTTCCTCCCATTTTCCATCATACCAGATGCACAACCAAAATGATCAATCATATCATGGAGGTATATCCACTGCGAAAGATGAAGCATGCCGAAAACTAGTATATCTTCTACGAAGAAGCTATGTGAAGCCTCATTGTTCAACATGACCTTAATACCCCTAAACTGTATACCTTGTACAATGCACCGAATCTTGTGACTGAGACAATCCATAACAAGTATGAATAACAATGGCGAAAGTGAGCACCCCTGTCAAAGGTCCTGTCCAGCTCTGAAATTTTTTGACGACATTCCATTAATCAATATAGCTAATTTTCCATTAGTGACACATTCAATGATCCATTCTGTAATTTTATTGGTAAGACTAATTTTTTTAAGGATGAGGCACAAGAAATCCCAGTCGACACAGTCGTATGCCTTTTGGAGGTCAATTTTCATCACCAGTGCCTCCATCTTCTTAGAATTAATAGAGTATATAATATCCTGAGTGGAGGCAACAACATCATGGAAGAGTCAATTATGTAGGAACCCATATTGATCCTGAGTGATGTGGGAGGAGAGGAAAAATGTAATACACTCAAAAATAATTTTATAGATGATTTTATAAGTAATATTGCAAAGTGAAATGGGGCGATAATCCATGAATGTGTTGGTCTCCAAAGATTTTAGAATCAAATCTATAAAAGTAGAATTTATGGCTCCATGTATATATCCCTCCCTGCACGACTCCTCCACCATGAGCAGGAGGTCTTGTATCAACAAATCAAATAAATAGGTAAAGAATTCCACCGTCCACCCCTCAGGTCTCAGGATTTTTTCTTGCTCAAAATACCTCAGCACCTGAGATATTTCCACAGCTAATACCGGTCATCTGATATGCTAATTTTCCTCACCAGTTAGCATGAGTGGAAAATATGAGATTCCCCATAATTGGTCCTCCACCAAAAAAACCTGGAATAGAGATTTGAAATTTCAAACCGCCTCCTCTTGTATTGCTTCAGTATTTTGTACCAATTGTCCTTGTTCATTCAAAATATCCCATATGGTGTTGCCTTTCTTTCGCATAATGTCATAGTTGTGGAATTATTTCGCATTTTTGTCACCCTCTCACAACCATAAGGCACGACTATTTAGACGCCAGGTATTTTCCTGGTGTAGTAATATCTGATTCTTCTTGGCCTCCAATTTTTTAATTTTATCCCATTGTTGCACATAGTATATCCCACCATCCATCTCCTTATATATGACCTGTGTTTATAGTATAATTTCATTTAGTTCCACAAGAATAATTTTTTTCTTGGCGTGTTCCTAAGTGTGAACCCGGGTTGTTAGTTTTTGTAGTGAGGTAGACATGTGGAACATCCGAGAGGTGTCACCCCCCCCAGTACAAGTCTTCCAGAATTCAAACACCAGAGTAATAAACTCTAGATCCTCCAACTAGGGCTGGTTAAATTTGAAGGGAATACTACAGAGTGGTCACTCAAAATGCCACAGAAGGAAAATCAGGCGATGATCAGATATCGAAATCTCAACCATCCAAGTTTTAACAGTACCCATAAGTTCCAGGAGGTTCTCCTGGATCATAAAACGATCCATCCTCTTCACAATAAATCCTTCCCCTGTCTTCCATTATACCAAGTAAGGAAGAGAGTAAGTGGTTGAAGGTCCCTAAGATGTTGTGATGTGTACATATTAGAGAAAAAAACCACCAAGGGAACAATTTGGAAATTTCGGCCCCAACATTCATCCCAGGATAAAGTGTAGTTTAAATCTCCCACAACAATAAGTGAACCCATTTTAAGAATATCATAATCCTCCATCCTTTTCCAAAAAGACCCCCTATTAGAATATGGGTCATATATGTTAAGAAAGTGTACTATGGACGGGAAACCTCGAATATAGCTCAAGGGGAGAATTCCTGCAAAGAACATGTAAGCTAAAATCTTGGCCAAACAGGGATCCCACATAGCAGCCACACCACCCGATAAGCCCAAAGAATCGATCGCAACCATATGCAAGTCCGGGAACATACAAATAAGGTATGAGTACACTTGTTTCAATGAAGTCATTGTCTCTTGAATTAACACCAGAAAATGAGAGTAATAGTAATAAAATTTCTTGAGGGAAATGTATTTTGAGTGGTCCCACAGCCCCTCTAAATTCAGTGAAATGCAATTCATCATGTCAACCCTCCGTCAGGCATCAAATCTCTAAGTATCTAGTTTAAAACAATAGAAATGGGAATATCCGGGAGGTTTCCTGAGTCCAAATCGGGGATAGAACTAGTAGGGGGCTCCCCCATCGGGGAACATCGCCGATGGCCCCCTTTGTTCGTAATAGTAATGTTCATGGCTGAGGAGGGGTTAATGGAGATGGGGGGGGAGAGTGGAGCGAGATTGGATAGTTAAGGACTCTAGGTCCATATCTAGGTTAGTGACCAGAAACCAAATTTCGTTACCAATGAAGTTGTGTGGAGACAGGTCGAGTGGAGTTGTGGGTAGGGATGGTGGAGGATGGGGGTCAGGTAATAGTGCAATATGGTCACAGGGAGGAGACGTGTGCGGGGGAAGGGTATGTACACGAGGAGTGGAAAGAGGTCTAATTTCACACTTGGTATCTGTGTTGTGCGGGAGTTGGGAAGCCAGGACAAGCTAAACAAAGGAGGGCCATCGTAGAGGGGAAGTAGTAAAACAAGGCAGAGTAACAGAGGGTGAAGCACACGGCAAGGACATGGGCTGAGACTCTAAGCCAAAAGGAGGGTGAGGAGTAATGACAGGAAGAGGAAAATAAGAGACCCAACAACTAGAGGAAATATGAGGAGGCGTGGTCGTACCTGAAGAGCACAGATAATGCGGAGTGGAGTCTAGAGCAGAGTTGTCACAGTGAAAATCACTCCTCGGACCATGATGGGGGCTTCTCTCCATCGTCGAGAATATTCTGGGGAAACTATGTAGTAGGTGTCTTGTTCGATGACACAAATGGCATCAAAATGGGATACTCCAGTAGTCCAAGCATTTCTTGTGTACAGCATGTTCCCAAGCCAAGTCAATGTGATTCGGGAGGCCAACAGAGAATGAGAGTTGAACTGGTAACCAGGAAACCCGCTTATCCTGAAACCCAAAAATTTGGTATCAACATATATAAATCACCCAATTCCATTACCAATGTCAGCCACTATGTTTCGCGTCTACTATTCTAAGGGAAGGCCAAGCAACTTATCCCACACCAAATGGTTCCTAGGTGTATCCTGCATTGGATTAAATCCAATGTACCAATGATGTAGGGAGAGAAAGCTCCTACCACGAACCCAAGGGCACTTCAAAATGCATTCCAAGTCCACCTAAAAAAGGAAATGAAAATTGTACCTCCCATTCATCAGTCGGCACACCTTCGGCGGATAACCAAAAATCGACGACCATGTATCGTGCACCCACTCTATCATATCGTGATATTTTACACTATCAAAATTCCACCTACAAACAAGGGCATGGTTCGGTAGGATAGCATATCGATCCCACATTACTTCATAGCCGAAACTAAGTAAATGACCTTCAATCATCAACTTGAAAAGTTTAGCTTGATGTTGTGATGAAATCCCCCGACGCAATGGTTGCATATTTGTAGAAAACATCTTGTTGGTTTTCTTGATTCCTCATCGTTTCTCTAGCCACAACTGTGGTTCCATCTTCATGATCTTGTTCACTTCTTATTTTATCACCATGTCTCAATTTCATCATTTCATCATGGGACCGACAAGCAACCAACCAAGTATTATTTAGTGCCCTCAAATTCGTTGTCACTAATGACATATGTTTGTCATTTATTTACCAGTAACAAGCCCTAAGTTTATCCCATTGATGAGAAGTAAGCCCTAGCCATGTCAACCTCATGCAAAGTGACCATGTCGTCTCTTAGTGAATGGAATTATGTTTTTTCACCTACTTTTTTGTTCAAGGCAAAGAGGTAATAAAGGAAATTTATGGTGATAAAAGATGGAAGTATCTTCCTCTATGGAAGATTATTGATCATAATAGGAGTAACCAATTCCATGTCAACCTCATGCAAAGTGACCATGTCGTCTCTCAGTGAATGGAATTATGTTTTTTCGCCTATTTTTTGGTTCAAGGCAAAGAGGCATTAAAGGAAATGTATGGTGATAAAATATGGAAGTATCTTCCTCTATGGAAGATGATTGATCATAATAGGAGTAACCAATTCCATTTACCTTTATATTTAGCTAGTTATTATTTGAACCCAAGGTATATAAGTTCAAAAATTTCAAGTTATTTTATTCATTGCAAAAGTTTAACCAACGTTTCAAAATCAATTTATAAAGCTTATTTATCCTTTTAACGTATGGTAATACAAAATTTCTTGAAGTATATAGGTAGGTAAAAAGAAGAATTGTACAACATTATTATGGGCATGACACTAATCCCAATATACAAGATGAGATCATACTAAGTTCCTATATCTATGTGAGATTATTAGTACCTTTGGCATGCTTATGGCTATATAAATCCAATCAATTATGTATCATGTAAATGACTTCAAAGTTAAAAATTATATTATTTACTGCAAAATTTGAGTCAAAATTTCAAATTCAGTTGTTTAAGCTTCTTTACTTTCAATTCTTATTGTTGTCTATTGGTAAATAAAATTTGGTAGTCACTACCCTAATTTACAAAAAGTTTATAATTAAGATATTGAGCCAAAAATGTAATCCTTGTATGTGAATGCATTTGGAGTGGTGTTAAGTATATACATACTAATAAGAAAATATATTTGAAACAGAAATAGTTGAGTGGTATATTCTATGTTTAGTACAAAATTAGATTGAGGAACAACCAATTATTGAACAAAGCCCTTAAATCAAGAAGCATAATGTTAGGTGATATTGATTCCTCATCATAATGGGTTTGGAGATTCGAAATCAACATTTGACAATGAATACTTATCTAGATATACATGGAACGAATTCCGTAACAAAAGGATTTGAACATTGTTGTTGTAGGGGTACCTTCATGGCTAGGGAATCCAGTTAGAATCCCATCTTTTGGTCTTTTTGAGGATGTAGATTACAAGAATTCATATGATTTTCATTTATGATCAAATTGTAGAGTCTTGAGTCTAGAGTATACTTATTAATTAGTATTATGCTATCTTGTGGACGTTATAGACTATTTAAGGTAAGCTTATTGATCTATTTTAGTTCAGTTGTGGATTTCATTTGGTATCCTTTTGGGAATATGCACCCATTTTTGTTATATACACTAGAAAATTTGCACAATTATATATAATGGTTTGGATTCACTTGAATTTTTATTATTTACTTTCAAAATTTGAATATTTTATGTATTTTATAATTAACTTTTTTTTTTCCTCAAAATCTCTTGTTTTAGTTTGTGGGGTTGACCAGTTTGATGAAAGGTCTAAAGAACCATGCTACCTCAAAAGATACATTCTACAACCATCAAATAATTTGAGTTTCCAACAAATTTATGAAGTCAAATTATGACCAATGGGAAAATTTTTAGAGGAAAGGTGACCCTAGGCTAATTAATAAAACATGGATTACGTTTACCTAGGATTATGCTTAAAATTATATCGTTGATATTCTAAATAAATGAAATACCAAAGAGTGAGAGGGAAGAGAGAATGAACACATGTGAATGGAAGAGAGTTTACAACCTTTGACAAAACCAATAAGGATGGTGCACTTCAACTAAGATCCGCACCTCAATTTATCTTCTCTCTTTGTATGTAAATATGAATTTTCTAGTATAACATAAAATATGTATAATAACACATTAATCACATCAATAAAAAATCTAGAAACATTATTATTTGCAAGATATGTGTGGTACTTAAATTTGAGATTCTCTCCCTACAATAGAGATTTGATAATCCTTATGTAAGGGAAAATCAAAGTATTTGAGAAATAAAAAAAGGAAACCTAATATCCACACCCAAGAGGAATGTAGGAAGGGAATAAAAATCACCAAATGGAAGGGCACAATTTTAAGGGAAAGACCCTCACGCGAGGGAGTCGAGGGAGATCATAAATCCAACTAGTTTAATTCTTGAGTAAAGGGTGAATCTAATCCTTAAAAAATATCACAAAATATCAATAAGATTTGAGAAGAAAAAGTGAAAGCACATTGTGAACAAAATAATTTGAAAACAAATATCATTAGGAAAACTTACAAGGGCGTATAAGGCATAATAGGTTATCTTTGAGGGAAAATAAATAAGGTCTACTGCTTATCCATTATTCAACTTGAGAGATATTCTAATGCTAAGGAGATATATAACGTTTTCATTGTTTTGAGGTTCTCTTGTTTGTGGAGAAGACAAGCATATTTTTTCAATACAACCCTCATACTAGGAATTAGGATTTGAACAAATAGGAGAAGAATCATATTTGTCCCTATGAATCCCTATTTGTTCATACAACAATTGCGTAAAAACCAGGAACCTTGGAAAAAACATATCTATATAACCAATATGGTTGAATCAAAGATAACTACTACACTATATCAAATGTAAGGTAGAGAATGTCTAAGTAAGAGACCCACAAGAAATAAGTATGACCAACATATGACTTAGGAAAACAATAGTGAGGAATTTTCTTAAGCACTAGATATCATATAAGGAAACACATGGGTAAAGGGCTAACCAAATGAGGAATTAGAAATGTTATAAATCTGTACCAATAAGGTGAAGGCCTCATGGTCATCATTGTGGTTTAAGCATGAATGCAAAATATATGAACTATAAGAATAAATGATTTTTCTTATTCTCAAAATTTGGAAACATTTAAACTTCTATGTTAAATTAAAGTTGTAGCATGTTGATTTTGGTATAACCATATAAAGTGATAAATATTGTTTGTGTATATAGTGTAATAATAATTTTAGTGTGGGGTGGCAGGAGGGGGTGGGATTCTCATAAATCCCAATGGAAACATCGAAGATACGCATGGAGCTTGGGTAGGAGAACAAACAATCAAGTAGAGCCCTATGGCGTACTCCTAGCGCTGACTCTCGCAAATACAAAGGGCATCAAGGAGCTTCAAATTCTAGGAGACTTTATTCTGATAATAAAATACATAAGGAATAATACTCCTACCCAGAATTCAATGTTAAATCAAGTCATCAAGAGAGCCTGAGGAATGATCCATATCTTTGATAAAGTAACATTCTACCATATCCTAAGAGGAAACAACAAGGAGGCAGATAAGCAAGCCAACCTAGCTTGCAGGATGACGGAAGAAGCTAAAGTGGTGAATAACAAGGATGGAAATCTATGTATCCCATAACCATGCCTAGAAATACTAAAGACGAGACTGCCTCTGATCAATTCAGTTTGAATAAGGAAACTGATTTATCAAAAAAAGGGTGTGAGGGATTCCTAACTCTCCCTTATCCCATTCATTCTCGTAATCCTCCCCTTGAATACCCTCCCCCTTCTTCCTTCTATCCCCTCCCTCAGTGGTCTAGATGGCCTCCCTCTTCCCTCACCCCTCGTTTCCTTCCCTCCCTTCTACCATCCCCCCCCCCCCCCCCCCCCCAACCCCCTCCTTATCCCCTTACTATTTCCCTTTCCCCCTCCTAACACCCCCCCCTAGCCATACCCCTCCCATGTCTTCCGGAAAGCCACGTCATAGCTGGAATTATGTTGATCTATTTAACCTTTGTGAAATTGAATTAAAATCCCTTTTGTATGCCATAAAAAATCATGGCATGATGAAATCAGAGATCATGCTACAGTGTTGCAGAATTCAACCTGGCCATCCTACACCTGGTAACTGTAAGTTCTCTGTTGTGTGTTCTCAAATCCCCCATCCTTGTTACCTTTTTAGTTGTCAGCATTTTGGCAATAAGCCCATGGGAATGGTGAGATTGTGGGGTCTGCATTTAATCCCCAGGCTTCGAAGTCTGCAGGTTGAGCATGGGAGGAACCTAGTGACGGATTTACGGGACAAGTTGAAGTGAAGAGGAATTATGGAGCTGCATCTGTATGTAAGCAAGTTTGGTACAATGATGGAGGCTTGCATAAGAATTTTCACCGTGGGTGACTAGAGGCTAACGATATGACCAAAGCATGAAGTTTCAAGTTGTTACGACTAAGGAGTCCTCTGCTCCACTCCAGTGATCGTGGCCGAATTTTGGGCATTGTTTGGAAATTCTTCTTGTCTGGGTGGTTGGGTGGGTTATACTTATGTTTTGTGAGTTCAATGGACAGTCAAGAGGAGACTAAGCAGTTGGGAATTGGCCCTAGAAGTTTGGGAATTGGTCTGTTTTCTTGGTTCGTCGTTTCTTGTGAGGTCCTTAGTCCCTTGGAAGAGTCTGTGTGCTTTGTGACTGTCAGCATGAGTGGGCAAGGAAGTTCAGTGGTAGAAAGTTCTAGTTCGGGCTCCTAGGGTCTCCACAGACCCAGTTCTGGGGGAGTGAATGCAAGTTGGACGAGGAATCATGGAAATGGAAAAACCAATTGTGAAATTTGTGCTCAAGAACATAGGGAATTTAGGAACATAATCATAATTATGTAGATGTGTATACATCATCATAAAAAATATGTAATCGAAATGGAATAGAGGCAGCTAGAGAAAAGAGAATGCATATAGAGGCTTGAGGACAATGAAACAGGAGATTGAGGCGCTGAAATTCAAGCTGGCTGAAAGCAATAGGAAGGCAGAAGAGGATCGCAAGAATATGAACCTCAACAATATGACCCCAATGGAAGAATCGACCTCACCTCAGTTATTACTAATTTTGTTTTATGGTGAAACATACTTGTATATACCTTTTATTATAGTTATACAATGTATTTTTCTATAGGGTGGTAATTAAGAATTTTTCCCATGGAATGGCTGGAAAATACAATCAGAAAATAGTTGGTCTCAATGTAATAGCGGTAGCCATGAATAGACCTATAAATTTTATGTAAAATCCCACATTTTTCACGCGAGCGGGTGCGTTTTATATATACAAAATCTACTCTTTATGGTTAAAAAAAATAATCATTTTAGTGATCATATTATACAATTGACTATTGCAAAGTATAACCAACTTATTTTGAGAAATTGTTTACGCCTCACCTTTCTGTAGGGAAATCAATTAGTAACAAAGTAATTTCCCCTTTAATAATATTATTTTTGCTATGCATACTTATTATTACTTTCACTCCAACACAATATTAAATTATTTTAATAACTTACATACAAATTGGTTGTGCAAAGTCCTTGACAATTTGATCATATATTGCCTCATTAGCTAGATCGTGGTCAATGTTGGTTAAACATTTGTCTCACCTACCATTGATGCAATTCTTTTTTCCTCCAAATTATGCACATTTTCATAACACAATATATGAATCTCAACAAACTAGCCTTTGAACTCTTACCATGAATTGTAAATAGACCTACATGTTCATTGTATCTCTTATTGACCTACACCACTCTTGACTTATTATGCAATTTGAAATAATAGCATTTGGGACACTATTTATGAGCCCACAACACAAAGAAGTGTACATAGAAAGGGAATAACACACTATATTGAGTGTTCTTGTAAGTTTTAAAAATTCACAATAATCAATGCATATACCAATTCTTTATTAAAAAAGAAAAAGTAAACACCAAATATTGTACACACAATACTCCGAGATTTACCCTAGAAATCCATAATTGGGTAAACCAACAAAATATTTAGAGTCCCACCTCTAAATTTCTTCATCATTCAACATCATTTACAATACAATGTATAGAATTCAACAACATTCAAAACCCCTAATCCAATATCCCATAATAGATTAAACCTTGATTCCTTAATGAAATTCAGAAAACCATGGGTTAAAAAATACCCAAAAATAGGCAAAAAAACATATGAAGAAAATACCAATATTTTTTTTTTAGTCTTACGCCTCAAAACCCCTAAACAAGGAGGGCCAAATTTCCCTTCATGGCTCTCATATCAATGTATAACACATGAGGTTAATCATGCAAAGAATATAACATATACCCAACAGCGATAAGGAATTTTTCAATTCCCAACCATTACCAAATAAAGAGTTTGAGGCCCCTTGATTGAACAAATAACTTGGAAGGTGCCCCAAGTTTAGAACCCAGATACTCTAATAAGGCCAAAACTATGACCAAGTATCATGATAAAGGGCACAAGGGAAAAGGGGACCCTATCAAAAAGTATTAGAAGAACATGACCATGCTCCTAAGTTAAGAAAAATGACTCAAAATGAAAAGATACTAACACAAATGAGTTGTCACAGGGAAGAGAAAAAGGAAGGAGTATATTGTCATCCATACAGTGGTCATATATGGTCTATGTATTATAAATAATCCCTATATCCACATCTAAAAGTGTACAAGTATGAAGAATGCAAAGTGAAAAATTCATACAACATATCATACATAATAGTGTCATCCTAGGAGCAATGCAAGTAATAACTCCATATCCATGTTTACCAAGTCCACCACAATACTCAATTTAATGAAGTAATATGGAAGCCAAATCATTGAGTATACAATTCATCGTTGTCAAAACCAAAACCAGACATCCAAGAAATAATCATAGTGCATAATGAGAAGTATCACGAAAAAAAATTATCCAAAGTGTCGTGTTCTTCTTCCTCTAATCCACAATTCAATATATAAAGAGAAAATTGGTCATAAAGTTTCATCAACAAAAAAATAAAATTTTAATAAAAAAATAATAAATATCCTTTCCTACATAATCAAATATTCCTTCCTTAATTAATCCCTAAAAAATCTTTGAAATCCCAAAAAATAATTTCTTAGAATTCACTTGCACAATGTGTAATTACTCCAAAAATTCATCTTACTTTTATGATCAGAATATATTTAATTAATCAAAAAATCATTATATTTTTTGATATAATAACTAGAAATTTCCATTTTACCTATTACGATATTCTAACTAACGCATCTTTAATAATTTTTAGATTACTTGTTTTTCTTATAAAAATATAAAATTTCTTCAAATTACTTAATACTTCTGTACATCTTTTATATTTTAGCTTTCAAATCTTTGTTATTTCTCATCCTCTTTATAAACATTATAAATTATATTTATTTTAATTATTAAATTCTCTTTACAATCACCCTAAATTATAATTATTTTAAAATACATAATTAAAAATATTATGGTATCATTAATTAATTTTTAACTAATTTTCTTGACGTTCTATGCACTACACTTTTCATCATTCCTAATAAAATAAAACATAGCAACACCCTGATTTTTATTTTAATAAAATAATAAACATTTTAAAATCCTTTGATCATTTAAAATTAAATTTAATATCAACCAAGTTTGACAGCAATTCAGGAAAACATGAAAATGAAAACTATGAAAATCCAAGGATATTATTCACATAACAAAAATTTTGGGGAGGATTTTATTTTCAAACAATTGAGATTATAGTGTGATTAAAATAATTACATCGTTCGTGAGTTATTTTTCATATTTACTCTCCACAACAAATCGAAGACTTAACTATTGTGGTCGTAGTTTTGGTTCACACGTCTACTAATCCACTGGTGCGGAGGAGTGGCCGCTGCCTCTAAGCTTTGGTCACAGGTAGAAAAAAAAATGGTTAGCAAGTTAGTGAACATGTTATAAAATATTGAACACACTAAATCATGATATTGTATGTATATATAGAAATAAAATACAACTAAATTAAACATAAACACATAAGCTTATAAAGAGTCAAACATAACAATAATACTGATGTCGAAATCAAATTCCCCTCTTATTTATTGATGTTAGGAAGAAAGATACTATGTTTACACTCTTGCCAAAGGGCCCTTAGAACTATGGAGTTCTAAGACCCAATGCAAGGACATTTTTACCTTTTAGCTGTTGTCGCAAGGTTTCACTCTACTCCAAAGGATTGAAGTTGTTGGATGGCCAACAACCGAATCCTCTCTATACTTTTTCTCTGGATTGCACATTGTTGGATTGCTCATGAGAAATTTGACCAGCATAACAATGTGCTCTCCATTTTCTTATCTCTTGGTGGCCTTTTATAGGTGAATTCAAATTCTCGTTCTCTCTCTTGGTACATTGGTGGATGGTGACCCAAGAGAGAGGGTTGATTCCTTTGTGTGCTCCTTTGAGGTGCCAAGGTGGCTTAGGTGGCTATCCTTGAGCGGCCTCAAGTGTGGGATCATCTCCTGGAGTGTGCCAAATGGTCCCAAAAAGTGACTTCTGCCACTTCGAGCACCGCACAACTTTTTGAGGGAAAGTTGTGCAAAGGCACGCTTATCGAAGAAAAATGCACGCAAAGGCGCATTTTGCTTGAGTATTTGGTGCGCAATTTGATCTTTCCTCTTGACCTTATAATTTTTTAAAAAATTTTAGATCCTCTAATGTGCCTCAGTCCTATAAATCCTTCTGCCTGACATTTAATAATTTCATCTTTGCTTGTCTAATTTTCCAGTGATAACAACTATGAAACATGAAGTGCTGACATCTTCATGTTGAAAACCAGCCTGCAAAACACCCTCCTCAAAGTTTCCATCTCCTCCTCAAAGTTGATTTCAGTGATGATGTTGTCAAGTGTTAACGTAAAAATTCCATAGACATAAAGCTTTATGAGAGCAAATATTGTTGGTGATATGTTTTGCAGATATTCAAGTAAACTTGTTTCATCGATTGTTGGACAATATTATTGTAGTTGCAGGATTTGCAATATGCAACCTATTTTGTTATCACGTGTTTCTAATGTGAATTCCACATTGAGGCGATAAGAATTTTATGTACTTTCTTTGCAAAATGTGCAAGTGGAGGAATTTGGAAGCATGGTGTCTCCACATTCACTACAAATTTGTTGATAAGGTGGTGAAGATACATGTTTTTGAGTGTACTTGTTTCTGATCTGGATTTATTCAGGAATGCAAGAGAATACAAATATAACCATAAATACAAAAATTTAGTGGAAATATAACTTCATTTCATTAATATCACATGACTGAAATATGCTTACAGAAGAAATGAAAATAAACTAGCTAGGGCATTGGTATCTCATCTCTGAGAAGAGATGTGGCGGCTACAAGCCTCTAAACTGTGTTACAATGAGGCTCAAAGGCCTTTTTATTATTGAGAAACAAAAAAAAACCCTAAACATAAAAAAGCCTAACCCTAGGAGATGAAACGCCATATTATGGGCCCCGTGAGGGTAAACTGGTACATCAATTTCCCGGGGTCGTAACTTTGGCATACTATCTCCATTTGACACACATGATACCTCGTTAGAAAGATCTATCCGAGGAATAAAACTGTTTACATTAAAAATTGAGTCTCCAACTCCTATTTTCCAGACCTTTCATGTCCAAGAAACGTCATTTAGGGCCTCAAAACAACTCCGGAAATTCAGGACTTGAAAAACTGCCAAAAATAGTAAATTGTGCTACAATTAGGGAAACTGAAAAACTGAAAGAAGCAATGGTGGGAATCCAAGTGCAATAGGCAGGTGGCCACCAATCTCCACCTGGATCATTCCTCCCCCATTAGGAAGCAATGGTCCCCATTGCATTGAGTTCCTCCATGAGATGAGGAATGTTGGATAAGTCCAGTAATGGTGGAAAGTATGGCCGAAGGCGATCCACATTGAACACTGGTTGTCAACCAAGGAATGGGTGAATGCTGAGCTTAAATTCATTGTTTCCCATAGCCTTGATAAAGATGTAAGGCCCATATTGAAGTGGTTTGAGCTTCCAATGAGCTCTAGTTAGGCGTTCTTTCTGCAAATGCAACCAAACTTGGTCACCCACCTAGAATTTGTGTGGCACCCGATGTTAATGATGTCACTGCTTGTACTTGGCATTGTATTTATCCAAACTGCTACATTCGTTCAATAAAATTGGTTGCTTTATCAGCCTCCAACAATACATCTGTGGATTCTATCTGTGTGGTCGCATGAGGTATGGAAACATCAGGAAGTGGCATGCCTGGGGTCAGATCAATGGAGTGCTTGACTTGATAGTGTAGAGGAACCTATGTGGGCGAGGAGAAAATTTCCTCGTATTCCTCCATGACTTTGTCAATCTGTTGTTGTCGTGTAGGGGAGAACTCTTTGGATTATATGGCCATGATATTCTTCTTTCCTTATGGGTGAATTGTAATGAAAATGAATTTCATGGTTTGGGAAATAATCTTATTGCGTTGCTTTCTAGTAATCAAAGAGATGGCAATAGGAAGTACTACCTCTAGTATCATGTACAAATTATTTCCCAAAGTAATTGTTTATTCCCAAAGATGTCTTTCTTTTCCACCACATTTCACATCATTTCCTTTTTCCCTCATCAATTACAGGCTTAAATGATCAATAGGATTGATTAGGATTACTTTAAGAATGTATATAATGACTAACTTGCTATGTTTTCATGATTTTGTTGTTGTAGTAATTTTTGACTGGACTCGGCTACAGAACGCAGGCATTCTGTAGCCAGTCTTCTGTTCTGCAGCTATCTTCATGTTTACGTAGGTTCCAGGTGTCACTGCAAGGAAAAACACATATGGTCATATTCCACATCACTTCCCCATCATTTCTTGCTCTCCACGAAGTCTGAGCTCGAGTCTACAGGTGGTTATGCACGTGGGAAACCAAAACTAGGAGATAGACTTCTAATAGGACAAGGACTGTACAGATGTCCTTAATCATAGTACGAGGTCACCACCAGAGTCCTAGTTTGATTTTAGTTGGGAAAGACAATTATTCATGTTTTATCTCAAAGACAGTTATGTAATTTTGTTATAAGTATGGCTCGGGAGACCGAGAAACAGTCAGCTAGATTTATGTTTTATTGCTAGATCTCAGAAAACCGTAATACTCTGTTTTGAAGAATTTCTCCTTTAATGAAAGAAGCATCACTTTATTGCAAGAGTTGAGTCAATCTTGAGTAGATTTGTGTGCTAATCCGGTGGTAGAGGGCCCCTGCTACCTGAGAAGCTTTGTTCATATGGTTTAGATAAGTAACTTAGCCTTGTTTCATTCTTAGTTTAATTAATTTTCTGAACTTTGTGTTTTTATACTTACTTGCAGTGGATGCCACAGTTAGTCTTATCCTTACAAACTCTGCCAAAATATCACTCACATTGGATGGGATATAAATTTAGTATTTAGGAGTTAGTTGCATTTCTTTGAACCTTATGATTTTGTGCTCGATTACATCAGTTGTTACAGCTAGTCGTGATCTTATAAACTCTTCCAAAATATCACTAATTGTAGATGAGACATAGATGTGGTGTTTTAGAGCTTTGTTGTGTTTTGTTGAATTGTATGCTTTCATGCTCATTTACATAACATGTTGCAGCCAGTCCTGTTCCATAAATTATTCCAAAATACCACTAATTCCGAATGAGACAGAGCTGAGACATTTTAGTGATTAGTTGCATCTTTAGTCTAATTGTAGTACTCCGGAGGTAGATGCCACTTTAGTTTAATCCTGTCACTGTGTTTCAATTTTGATAATGGCACTCTAGTATAACTCTGTTCACTATACTTTAAGTTAGATTAGTGACATTCTAGTTCAGTTCCAAATCACTGTATTTCAAAGTTAGGCTAAAAGCATTCTAGTTTAGTTGTGATCACTGTGTTTCAAGCTTGATCAATTGCATTCTAGTTCAGTGTTATCCATTGTTCTTTAAGTTGTATTAACTGTCAAAATTAGACTTCACGGCCTTCATTGTTTACAAACTAATCTTGTTCTGACTTTCTATTAATGCATCATCATATGGACAGGAATTAGTGATATCAGTTTAAGGCCTTGATTGTTCTGCAATCTTTTGCAATTTCACAAATAAGCCTTTTCCCAAAAAGTATTCTAGAAAATCTCTAACTTTCGAATGAGGCTTAGTAGTGACAAGTTGAGCTGCAGAATGGATTAATCTTAGCATTACAAGTTAATTTAGAGTAGAAATCTTATTGTGCTACAAATAATCTTTTCCAATTGTGTTCCAATAAACTTCTAGCCATGGATGAGATTCTTTGTAATATTGTAAGATGATTGTTTACTTAGGAGAACCTCATTTGCACTAAACTTGTCCTTTTCTCAAGCTATTCCAACATATTTCTAATGAATGAATTGGATGAGTTCATGTTGTGAGTTATTAAGTTCATGTTGTGATTTATTTCCTTGCTATGAGTCATTATCAAACTTTGCATTTTCTGCTCTTTAGTGCCTTACACAGTTTAGAATAGGTTTTGCTCTGTTTTAGTGTAACTATCCATTTCTCTTTACCAACACTTAGTTCTTTTCCTTTTTAACATAAAACCATAAAACCAAAAACATCAGAAAAGCACTAAATACAACGTAGTGAGAAATAGATACCTAGGCACATATAGTGCACCTCACTTCAGCAGTTTACTAGCCCTGGTTGACAATTTATGACCTCAATTTAGGAACACTAAGTTGAGCACTACATTTTGGCGCCCTTGCTGGGGAAGTGTAACTAGGTAGCCTTGTTTCTTACCACCCAAAAACAATGATATGCGTAGAAAAAGAGACTCAAGGGGTAGATTCATAAGAAGTAGAAGCTTGATTCCTAGAACACCACTTGTTTCACCAAGACCAAGAGCCAGCACACCCCCAACTCAAACCCACATTCCATCCTTTACTGATCCTAGAATCCCAGAGGACTTAAGATCAGATATTCCATTAGAAAGACCTTCCACTTTACCCACTGAACCTGTCTTAGAAGAAGATTCAGGAACCCCTGCTAGGGACATAAACTTTTCAACTTCTACAGAAGAATCAACTATGGCAGAAGAAGGGGGAGGAGGAGTTTTTAATGGATAACACACACTATTTGGAAGGGGTAGAGGTAGAGGTAGAGGAGAAGGAGGTAGAGGTGCAGAAGGAGAAGGAGGCAGAGGAAGAGGTAGAAGAGAAATGGGAAGCTCTTTTGGGTTTCCTATAGTAGATGAAGAAACTAATACAACTATGAAAAACATTTCACCCTCTGTCCTTCCAAAATTTTATGGAATTAAAACTGAAGATCCTGAAACCTTCCTATTTGAATTTGAAGTCCTATGTAGAACATATGACTA
Organism: Pinus albicaulis; assembly: GCA_034641835.2. Classification (NCBI taxonomy): domain Eukaryota; kingdom Viridiplantae; phylum Streptophyta; class Pinopsida; order Pinales; family Pinaceae; genus Pinus; species Pinus albicaulis. The sequence goes on from CM076581.1 coordinate 1,321,271,528, forward strand.
CTTACAAGATGCTCAAAAACATAAACTATTTCCTTCAACATTAAAAGGAGCAGCATTGAAGTTGTTTATGAGTTTGATCAACAATTCTATTAGGACATGGGAAGACATGAAACAAGCATTTCTAGAGAGGTATTTGGATTACTGTATGCTAGTCAACCATAAGGAGGAAGTGTTTAAAATGCTACAAAAAGAGGATGAAAATCTGGAAGATTTGTTGGAGAGATTTAACTACAACATCAAAAGAGAAAAAATGGAAAACTTAGACCAAGACACCTTGAAAGCTCTCTTGTTGAAGAAAATTAGGGATGAATGGTTAGATATCCTTAACATGATGGGAAAATGGGATATATCTCAGCTCACATTACCTGAAATAGCTGAATTATGTATCAACCTTTCAAGAGGGAAATCTAAAACTGTGAAAGGACCAAGAGACCCTGCTCTTGCAAGGGAAAGTAAGTCTGCTTCTGGGACAGTAAGTAGGGTAGAAATAGGACATATGCTTGATGAGTTCAAATCTGATATCTTGGGGAGTCTTAGTGAACAGATAGACACCCTTAAGTTACAAAACAAGAAAAAATCTGAATCTGATTCCTTAGAAATCTTTTGTCCCAAATGTAGAAAGAAACATGCCTTGAGAGAGTGCCCTTTGGATGCCAAAGTTGTGGAGACTTGTGTAATTTGTTCAGAAAAACATGAGACCAAGAGTTTTCCTTCACTTCCTGGTCTTAAAGCTGTCTTTCAAGAAGATACTCCTTCAAGTTCCACAAAATCTCTCAATTTTGTCTCTAGAAGGCCTTGGCAAGGACCTCAAACACAAGGATTTCATGATCAGATGTATAATCAACCCCCACCAAATTGGAATTCTTGGCAGCAACCTTGGCCCCAATTTCAAAATAAATCACAAACTTGGGCGCAAGGAGCACAAAATCCCTATGGAAGATACTCTCAGTATTACCAATATCCACCATCCTATCCACCATATCCACATTTCCCTCCTCAACAAAATTTTCAACAAAATCTTCAAAATCCACAACATCAAAATCAACCACTTCCATTACCATTTCCTCAGAAAACAAATCAGTTGCCTGCCCAACCCATACCAAACCCCAACAATAAAAATCCTCAGAACACATACATGATAGAAGGCCAACAATTTACAACTTATTTGATCACTCCTTTAGACCTTAGTGATGTTCAACTTAGGTCTGGAAGAATACTTGAAAAAAGGAAACCTTTTGTAATCATACAAGAGCGAGACAATTCTGAGGAAGATTCTCTACAGGTAAATAAAAGTCTTGGAGAGAACACAACTTTCCAAGACCTAAACATTGAAAAATCAAAACAAAAAGAACCAATAATTTCAACTCCTATATTAGAGCATCCATCAACATCCACTTCTACACCTCCCTTCCCAGAAAGATTACAAATTGATAGGGGTGTAGAAAAACAAATTATGGTGCCTAATTATGATTTCTTAGATGAGCTGAGAAATGTTTGTATTAAGATCCCATTATTGCAAGCCATCAAGGAAATTCCAATCTTAGCAAAGACAATAAAGGAGTTGAGCATGAAGAAAACAAGAAAAAGAATAAGAGAGATAAAGAAAATTCAACTGGCAGGAAAAATAGCAGATATCATGATGGGTAAGATTGTTATTCCAAAGTATCTAGACCCAGGAAATCCAGTTGTTAAAATTCACATCAATGGAATTGAGATCCAAAACACACTTATTGATTTAGGAGCAGCAATCAATATTATGAGTAGACAAATCATGGATAAACTGAAACTTCCTAATCTTCTTTTTACACCCACATTATTACAATTAGCAGACAGATCTGTGATCAAAACTGATGGGGTAATAGAAGACATTCCAGTGTCCCTAGATTCTTGGGAGTACCCTGTGGATTTCATGATCCTAACTCCTAAGAATAATCTAGGAGGACACCCTATTATATTAGGAAGACCTTGGTTAGCTACAACTGATGCTTTCATTAGTTGTAGATCCGGTGATATGTACATCTTTGATGGTAGTTCAACCAAGAAATTTACCTTGTATCCTCCAGCAAAGACAATTACAGAATTAGATGATACTCAATGGATAGAGGATGAAGAAGACTTACAACCTCTCTTCACAATTTCAGAAATTAGTGAAGATAGCCAGATTCTGAATACCTTGGAAAACTTTGAATCCTCTTCGGAATAAAAACATGAACAATTTCAAGAAGAATCCAACATTGAGTTTTTATCATCAAGACAGATGTCTCTCTATTCCATGGATAAATTTGGCAACTCTACAATTGAGATATTTCCAGGCAAAACTTTAAACATAAACAAGAACCTAGAGAAATATCAACAAGAAGAGCTAGTCAAGATATTACAGAGACATTCTTCTGCATATGCATGGGAGTACACTGATATGAAAGGGATAAGCCCCAAGACTTGCACTCATCACATCTACATAGAGGAAAATTGTAAACCAATCAGACAACCTCAGAGACGGATGAATCCAAATCTTAGGGAGATTGTTAAAGAAGAATTGCAGAAATTATTGAATGTCAACTTTATCTATCCTATTTCAGATAGTCAGTGGGTTTCTCCTTTGGTAATTGTGCCAAAGAAAAATGGTAAATGGAGGGTATGTATTGACTACCTGGAATTAAACAAAGCTACTCTTAAAGATCATTTTCCCCTACCTTTCATAGATCAGGTGTTAGATACATTAGCTGGAAAAAAGTACTTCTCATTTTTAGATGGGTTTAGTGGTTATAATCAAATCCAAGTAGCACTGGAAGATCAAGACAAAACCACATTTACCTGTCCTTGGGGTACCTATGCTTACCGAGTATTTCCATTTGGACTATGCAATGCACCTGCAACATTTCAAAGGGAAGTACTAGGAATTTTTTTAGATCTAATACATGATTGTGTAGAGGTATATATGGATGATTTCACAGTTTATGGAAACACATTTGAAGAAGCCTTAGCAAACTTGGAAAAATTCTTAAAGAGATGTAAAGAAGCAAATCTTTCACTAAGTCATGAGAAGTGTTTTATGATGTTTACTGAAGGAATTGTTTTGGGACATCACATTTTAGGGGATGGGATTAGAGTTGATGAGTCAAAATTTGAAGTCATCTCTAACTTATCTATTCCAAGTTGTCAAAAAGATGTTAGGAGTTTTCTAGGATTTACAGGATATTATCGAAGGTTTATAGAAAACTTCACCAAGATAACATCTCCACTTTTCAAATTACTTACCAAGGACTGTGAATTCAAGTGGAATCCTGATTGCCAGTTAGCCTTTGAGACCCTGAAAACAAAAATTTCTGAAGCACCTATTTTAAGGGGACCTAACTGGAAGTTACCTTTTCATATTTCAACAGATGCCTCAGATACAACTCTAGGAGCAGTATTGGGACAAAAAGACATGATTCCTTATGCCATCTACTATACCAATAAAAATTTGACTCCTTCAGAGTTAAACTATACTGTAACTGAAAAAGAGTTTTTAGCTGTTGTTCATGCCATAAACAAATTCAGACACTATATAACAGGCTATGAAACTTTTGTTCACACAGATCATTCTGCAATTAGATACTTAATGAACAAATCAATTACTAATGGCATAGTCATAAGATGGTTATTGCTTTTACAAGAATTCAACATTACCATTCTATATAGGCCTGGAAAACAAAACACAGTAGCTGATTTCCTATCTAGACTCCAAAACATCCAAGACAATACCCCAGTTGAAGATCAATTTCCTGATGAATATCTTTTTGCAATTTCTACTCAAACTCCTTGGTTTGCTAACATTGCTAATTATTTAGTTTCAGGGAAATTTCCTTCAATAATGAATGCAAGAAACAAAAGAAAGATCATTTATGACAGTGCAAAATATTCATGGGTTGCTAATGAGTTATACAAAATAGGTCCAGATTTTATCATTAGGAGATGTGTTCGGGAAGATGAGATGCCTGAGATCCTCAAGGCATGTCATGATGAACCTTGTGGCGGACACTTTGCTGATAAAAGGAAAACTTATAAGGTCTTTCATTTAGGATACTATTGGCCATCCCTTTTTAAAGATGCTAAAGAGTATGTCAAAAGGTGTGACAGTTGTCAAAGGGTAGGGAAACCTTCTCTTTCAGGTGAGATGCCATTGCAGCCTCAGGTACATATTGAACCTTTTGAAAAATGGGCTTTGGATTTTGTAGGACCTATTAGTCCTCCATCAAGACAAAAGAAATATATATTAGTTTGCACTGATTATGTTACTAAATGGGTAGAGGCCAAACCATTACTTTCTGCTACTGAAGCATCTGTAGTTAATTTTCTTTTTTAGGATATTTTTACTCATTTTGGTGTCCCAAGGGAAATTGTTACAGATCAAGGAGCTCAATTTACATCAAAGCTAGTGGAACAAATGATGGAGAGGTACAAAATTAGACACAAAAAATCTACTCCCTATCATCCACAAGCAAATGGTCAAGTGGAATCTACTAATAAGGTCATTGAAGGGATCCTAACGAATACTGTCCATTTACATAGAAGAGATTGGGTAGATAGGCTTCCTGAAGCCTTGTGGGCCTATAGAACTACATGGAGAAGCACAACAGGCCATACTCCTTATGAACTTGTTTATGGAAAGCAAGTTTTTTTTCCCATAGAGTTCCAGATTCAAACTTTCAAAATGGAAGTTCAGCTAGGACTTGATCTATCAGAGGCACAAAAGCACAGATTGGAGCAGATTAATGAATTGGATGAGATCAGACAAGATGCAGTTCAGAAAACAAGTATAGTCCAACAGCAAAGGACTAGATGGCATGACAAGTACATCAAGGAAAAGAAGTTCAAAGAAGGTGACTGGGCTCTCTTGTTTGATTCAAAGTCAAGGATTTTCAAGATAAATTCCAAACACATTGGCTTGGGCCATATGAAATTATAAGAATTTTTCACAATGGAGCAATAAAAATCAGGACAATAGATGAAGAGAAGGTCACTTTTCTTGTAAATGGTCATAGATTGAAGCTGTATCACAAGCCACTTTCAAGAGAAGAATTTGTCAAGAGATTCTAGGAAAACAGTGATGTGAAGTTAATGAAGAAGATTTTTTCTTCTTCATCAACTTAATTGAATTTTCTAAAGTCAGATATGCAAAAATAAATAAATAAATAAAATAAATAAATAAAAATAAAAAAATAAAAAATAAAGTATAAACATGAAAACTAATCTCTGATTAGCATGTTTATACAGAAAATATAGAGTGAAAATCAGAATCTTTCTGACACTTTAGCTTTTCAAGTTTGTTTTTTTTCTCTGCAAGCAGCCATCATAAAATCATAAGTGATTCACATCCCACTTATGATCCATTTCACTCCATTCATCCATATTCCATTTCATTTCATACTCCATTTCATTTCATTCATCCATACTTCATTCATTTCATTCCATGGTCCACCTCATTTCCATCTTAGAGTTTTAAGATTGATTTCTTTCTGCAATTGAATAATACAGATCAGAAGCTGCAGGTCACTTTTTCACTCTACTTCATAATTGTGATCTATTTTATTCCATTATTCACTTCACCCATACTCCATTGCACCATATTTCATTATCCATTTTTAACTCATTTCATACAACATTCCAACATTCCATTTATGCTTCAAACCATTCCATTTCAAGGCTTCTACAGGTACATTCTGCAATCAATCAGACATTCTGCATCCAATCAGACATTCTGCAGCCAGTCAGATATTCTGCAGCTAGTCAGACATTCTGCAGCCAAAGATCCTAAAGGCACTATCCAGTAATCACCTGATTTAGCAACAAATTGATCTTGCATATCCAAGACAGCAAGCAAAATCAAAGAATTTATGAAAACTGAAGATCAAAGATTTTCAAAGGAGGACAAGGCATATCAAAACCACAAAAGAATCAAAGGGAAGGCAAAGGTAAAAGTTATGAAATTATTATAGTGACAGATCATGAAAATTTTAGTATAGTTAAGTCATGTATGATTCAAAAAGCAATTTTGGTTAGTCGTGTTGATCATGCCTATTAAATCCATCATAAAAACTTTGGACAAAAACCCTTCCATCTTGCCATATCCGATCATCATTTAAAACTTAACAGTTAAAGTACTGAAGTGATTTAATCAATCACGTCACTAGGACAAAGTATTTAATGATGATTTTGAATTGCTTACGAAATATCTCTGCGGTCTTTTCTTCCATGATAACTTTAAACTCATTAATCCGTGTGAATAATCCTCACCGCATTATACTCGTTTCACAACCACTCCATATCATTTCTTTCTATAGCCAATTCTTAGCCATTTCCGGTCTGTAACACGGAGGAAACATCTTTGGGGTAGAAACATCTCTTTAACAACCATTTTCACCGTGAGCAGAGGAGCAGTAATTTGAACGTTGAAAAGAGAAGTTATGGGTCTCATAGTGAGGACCGAACCAATTGGAGCCAAGTACTTGGAAGGTTATCCACAAATCAAAGAAATGCTACAGCAGGCTAGTTGGTTGCAATTTTTGGAGAAATTTAGTGGTTTTCACAAAGAGGTGACTAAAACATTTGCACGGTCCTTCAATGGAGCAGAGGTCGAGATAGGAGATATTAAATTCACTATTACAGAGGCTTTCATTGCAGAAGCAATGGAATTACCCAGACAAGGAGAAATGTGGTTCAAAAATAGGGAATTTCATAACGAGGCATGGAAGCAAATACTTAAAACACCAGGTATGGATGTTTCCATTTTTAAGAAAGGTATCCCTAGCTCGGCACTGAAGAACAAATGGAGGAATTTTTTGCTCATTTGCAAAAATTTAACACTTTTGAAGGAAGATTTGGTACCCTCTTTGTCTATCATATTCGGTTAATGATGCATTTCTTAGATGAAGAAATTAATTTTCCCTTTTTCCTGCTTCATAGTCTGAAAAGAATGGCCTCAAATGTTCAAAAAAGGGTTCAATTTCTAGAAACAACTTTGTATCACCATGGTTTAGTCAAAATCTTAATTGAACATCATTTAAGGAAAATGGGAGATAATTGGGAAGAGTTTCTAGTGAGGAACCATTTTGAGGAACCCAAAGAATCTCCACCTGAAAGCAAACCTACAAGAAGAAGTAGGAGAAGGGAAATTTCCAAAGCTATTGAAGTTGAAACTGGTAAATCAATTCAAGAGGACAGTGAAGAGATGATTTCCGAGAAATTGGCTCAAATAAAGAAGCAGCTTAAGAAGGAGAGAATAATAAGAAAATATGCCAAAGACAGAGGAGAAGGGCCATCTCAACCAAGACGGAGCCACAGACTTAGAGGTATACTAAAGAAAATAGAGGTTAGACAAACAGGGATCATAAACATTAAGGATGAAGAAACTCCAAAAATTGACCCAGCACAACAACAAATTTACAATTATATTGAGTCATCAGAGAGGAGAGCTTCAAAAAGTAGAGACAGAACTCCTAGCCCACCAAAATCTGAAATTGATGTGCTAAGAAGAGATAAGTATCAGTTAAAAGTACTCAATAGGCATATCAAGAATGAGAATGACATTTTTGAAGGCAGTTAAGCTTAAAGTGCTATTAGTTCAACTACTGCTCACTGAAATGAAAAATGCAGCCACAAGGCTAGTGATGAAAAATTGAAGAAGAAAAACAAAAAGCTAATCAGGGCACTTACAAATTTAAGATTCAAGTTAGTCATAAGGAAGTCCAGAAGACCATTGACTGTCAGAAAAATCAGAAGAAGAGGGTTGGATGTCCTGTTAGGTCTGAGTGTGGATTAATTTAGCAAGAGTTATTCAAAAGACAACAGGTGGGGTATATTAAGATTCCAAAGATGTGCTGCTACATTTCACTTCATTTCCACTTTGTCCCATCTCAATTACAGGCTTAAATGATCAATAGGATTGATTAGGATTACCTTAATAATGTATATAATGACTAACTTTTCTGTTTTTCGCAGATTCTGTTGTTGTATCATTTGGTGGACTCGTATAAAGGAAAATGCAAATTAGTTCGTGACCTCTTCATTATGTTTCGTAGGTTCCGGTGTGCTATGAAAACACATATGGTCATATTCCACATCACTCCCCCATCATTTCTTGTTCTCCACAAAGTTTGAGCTCGAGTCTACAGGTGGTTATGCACGTGGGAAACCAAAACTAGGAGACAGACTTCTAATAGGGCAAAGATTGTACAGATGTCCTTACTCATAGTACGGGGCCACCACCAGAGTCCTAGTTTGATTTTAATTGGGAGAGAGAATTATTATTGTTTTATCTCAAATACAGTTATGTAATTTTGTTATAAGCATGGCTCGGGAAACCGAGAAACAGCTAGCTAGATTTATGTTTTATTGCTAGATCTCAGAAGACTGTAAATACTCTGTTTTGAAGAATTTCTCCTTTAATGAAAGAAGCATCACTTTATTGTAAGAGCTGAGTCAATATTGAGTAGATTTGCGTGCTAATCCGGTGGTAGAGGGCCCCTGCTACCTGAGAAGCTTTGTTCATATGGTCTAGATAAGTACATTAGTCTTGTTTCATTCCTAGTTTAATTAATTTTCTAAACTTTGCATTTTATATTCACTTGCATTGGATACTACAGTTTAGTCTTTTTCTCACAAATTATTCCAAAATATCACTAATATTGGATGAGGTATAACTGTAGTATTTTAGGAGTTAGTTGCATTTCTCTTAACTTTATGATTTGTGCTCAATTACATCAGTTGTTACAGCTATTCATGATCTTATAAACTCTTCCAAAATATCACTAACTTCGGATGAGACATAGCTGTGGTGTTTTAGAGATTTGTGGTGTTTTGTTGAATTTTATGCTTTCATGCTCATTACATAACACGTTGCAGTCAGTCATGTTCTACAAACTATTCCAAAATACCACTAATTCCGAATGAGACAGAGCTGAAACATTTCAGTGATTAGTTGCATCTTTAGTCTAGTTGTAGTACTCCGGAGGTAGATGTCACTCTAGTTTAATTCTATCACCATGTTTCAAGTTTGATAATGGCACTCTAGTATAACTCTGATCACTGTATTTCCAGTTAGATTAGTGGCATTCTAGTTCAATTCCAGTGCATTGTACTTCAAGTTAGGCATAAGGCATTCTAGTTTAGTTGTGGTCACTGTATTTCAAGTTTGATCAATTGCATTCTAGTTCAGTGTTATCCATTGTTCTTTAAGTTGTGTTGACTGTCAAAATTAGATTTCACGGCCTTCATTGTTTACAAACTATTCTTGTTCTGACTTCCTATCAATATATCATCAAATGGACAGGAATTAGGGATATCAGTTTAAGGCCTTGATTGTTCTGCAATCTTTTGCAATTTCACAAATAAGCCTTTTTCCCAAAAGACTATTCTAGAAAATCTCTAACTTTCAAATGAGGTTTAGTAGTGACAAGCTGAGCTGCAAAATGGATTCATCTTAGCATTACAAGTTAATTTAGAGTAGAAATCTTATCGTGCTACAGATAATCTCTTTCAATTGTGTTCCAATAAACTTCTAGCCATGGATGAGATTCTTTGTAATATTGTAAGATGATTGTTTACTTAGGAGAACCTCATTTGCACTAAACTTGTCCTTTTCTCAAGCTATTCCAACATATTTCTAATGAATGAATTGGATGAGTTCATGTTGTGAGTTATTGAGTTCATGTTGCCAGTTTATTTCCTTTTCTTGATCATTATCAAACTTTACATTTTCTGTCTTTGAAGTACCTTACGATTGAATAAGTTTTACTGCTCTCTGTTTTTAGTGTAACTATCATTATCTTTAACACTTAGTTCTTTCCCTTTTTTAACTTTTCAAAACCCTTAAAACCAAGAAACATCACAAAACACACTACAACTAGCGTGAAGGAAAGCAGATACCCTAAGCACATATAGTACCTCACTTGGATTTATCATGCAGAACAACAATTGCAGCCTCAGTTGCAGAGCACTAAGTTAGGCTTTCAATTAATGATAACAACCTGGCAGGCCTAGATTCACTTACACAACATGTTGCTTCCACAAGTATGGTTGGCCTAATAATACATCACACACATCAAGAGGAGAAACATCCCACAATACCTCATTCTTGAATGGCTTGATGTTGTACACAAGGCGGCATTCTTGGCGGACATAGCATGGTCCATTAGATGTACTTTTCCTCATAGATCCCCATGGGGTAATATTGTTCCTTGATCTCGTCTTGAAATGAATTCCAAGTGGGTGCAACTGAGAACAAAGAGGGTTCCCTCCCATCCTTTTTCTTACAATAGGTTTCCCACCAGTCTTTGATATGGGGGGGAAACTTTAAGAAGTGCAAAAGTGATATTTTCTCGGTCGGAGAAATCATGGACCGAGAAATACCCTTCCAGAAAATTCAACCATTTATATATATATTCTACATCTATCTGGCCTTTAAATAGAGGAATGTCAAATTTTACTTGTACCTTGAAGGGAGTGGCACCTCCGGAGTGGTTGCTGGATGTAGATGTGCCATAGGTGGGCAGTCGTTGAAGGATCTGGGAAACGTTATCCATCATTGCGTTCCTATGTTTCTAGAGGGCCTCCTCGAGCAATATTTTGATAGGATCTCCTGCTCCCTCATCTTTATTTTATTCAGCCATGGGAGGTCATCAGGGTTTGCGAGGATGATATTGCAAGGATTCAACCAGACCAAGCCCTAAAACCTTATACCTTGACCTCATTGGGGACATGTAAAGAAAAACAGAGAAAGAGCAGACCGCTCTAATACCACTGATCCATATTTATGTAGGAACACAAAAAAATACAAATATAACCATAAATACAAAAATGCAGTGGAAATATAACTTCATTTCATTAATATCAAATGACTGAAATACTCTTACAGACGAAATAAAAATAATCTAGCTAGGGCATTGCTAGCTTATCTCTGATAAGATACATGGAAGTTACAGGTCTTTGAACTGTGTTACAATGAGGCTTGAAGGCCTATTTATTATTGAGAAATAATGGAAAACCCTAAACATCCAAAAACCTAACCCTAGGAGATGAAACACCAGACTATGGGCCCCATCGGGGTAAATTGGTACATCAATTCCCCAAGGTCGTAACTTTGGCATACTATCTTCGTTTGATGCACATGATACCTCGTTAGAAATATATATCCGACTAAAACTACTGACAATGAATATTGAGTCTCTGAATCATATTTGCAGGATCGTTCATGCCCAAAAAACGTTGTTTAGGGCCTCAAAATGACTCTTTAATTCAAGGATTCGAAAAACTACCAAAAATAGTAAATTGTGCTACAATTAAGGAAACCGAAAAACTGAAATAAACAATGGCGGGGGTCCAAGTGGAATAGGCAGGTGGCCACCAATATCCACCTGGATCAGTTTCAAATACAAATCTAATTCAAAATTTGTAACATGCTTTGGTGTGAAAAATAATAAGGTTTTAAATAGAACAATACGTGTGCATTAAATGGGAAAAAAGAGGGAATTTTCACAAATATATGTGTTTTTGTTTTCATGAGAGATAAAAGTGTTCTTTTTCACAATTGTCATTGAAAACATCAATTAAGGTTGTCAGACTGTAGCATTTGACACACTTTTGGCCCGATTCTAGCAATGTTTTTTAATGGATAGAGTGGTGTGTTTTTGGATGCCAACTATTGCTTTATAACTAGGAAATGTTCTCTAGAATGTTCATTGAGTTGTAGTTGTTGTGCATTGTAAAAGACCATGATTAGGAATATTAGTTAATTTGGGCGGTTTCAAAGAAGATACTTTTTCTTGTGTAACTTGCTATGTAAAGGAAAATCATAGCAGTAGTCTTTGATGGATATGCAATAGAAACTAAAGAACTATTTACTAAAAAAATAGAGTTATAGTTGTTGTATCATTAGTAGTTTCACCATCTTTGATATGGAGTTCAAATTGCCTATTGTTTTAGTGACAAGTTATGGATACGACTGCAATATAACCAACTAGATATGTTTTAGTCAATAGAACAAGATTTTTTTATTGTTGCATCTAGGGACAATGTGTGCATGCTACAAAATTGTAGTATTTTTTGGACTAAATTTTTCTCATGCAATACTATGCAACATTTTGAGTCCCTTCTTTCATAGATTCCCTTATTCCATATTGAAAACTCTTTGATGCAGACACTGTTACCAAGACAGAAAATGTCACAAATTTTTTCTATAAAATTATTTCACATGTTGACTGTGATGGTCAATTATCCACTATTGTCAACAAGGTCTGTATGAACAAGTTGTGCCTTGATTGGTGAGATAACATTACTGGTCTGACTTGGACCATACACTATGACTACATCACCCTCAAAGACATTTGTTTATTCTCTTGTGCATAGTTGTATAGTTAAACTTGGAGTTTCTTGCATAGCCTTTACTTTCTTCATATGTAAAATCAAGTCATTTGTTGTTGATAACATTGCAATTTACAAGTATAGCATCTAAGAGGGCTAAGAAAATTCATGCTAGGAAAACAAACTTACCTCTTTGTATGTTGGATTTTTATTGTTTGTTCTTGGAGGAGATGGGAATTTTTAGTGCTTTTCTACATGTTGTTTTCAAGGAATTCAACGATCTGTCGCCAAGAGAAGAAAATAAATCAGTTCATGGATGACAATAATGCATAAAAAACAATATGTGCATAATGTTCAAAACTTATGAGTACATGAATATATTTTCTATTACAAGATAGACAAAAAAATATTTAATGTAAAACGTATGAGTGCAATTTATAGAGTAAAAAAAAGAAGTAACAATTTAGAATGATAAAAACTTTACTTACTAGAGAACAGGGATATATTCCCTAACCTCCTCTTTTTTTTTTGGCGACTCTTTGTGACAAGTTTCTCCTAAGGCCACTATGAGACAATGATTATTGGATGATAGTGTTATAATTCTATAATTTAGAATATTAGCAAGACTAAACCATAAAGCACAACGTCAAAACCACTTGAAGCATAGGATCTAGCCCTCCTAGACTTTGAGAGGGATCTCTCTATCAGATTTAGATTTGTTTGAGTTTATTGATGTTAGGCTAGTTAAATTTATTATAAGAATTGTTTGTTTGATTATTCTTGGTTGGATAGAAGGGGTCTTTCCTAAACATTTTCCATTGGGCTATGGAGTACAAATAGGCTGGGTGTACACATCAAATTCCAGAGCGAAATGCAAGGAAATGTGACTGCGAATAATGGTGTTTATAGCTGAGTGGAATTATGGGATGAAGAAAGGTTCTTTCAGTAATGACTTAAGAGCAACTAAGAATTATTAAATCATACATCAAAAGAAAACATCAAAATTGTAAATATAGTAAGAATTAAGGTACTATGAAACAACAAATCTTAATCTAACCTTCCTATGTTATAAATAGATTTATAAGTGAAACATGTGAAGAGATTATAGTGGGAATAAATTTAAACATGAATGAGGAAAAACATCACCAGGACACACAACACATGAATCTTGCAAAATTCTCTCTTTATTGATGCTCCAACACGAATAGTACGAATACTTGCAATGAAAAGTGTTTACAAAACCAGGGTCCAACCCTTGTTATAGAATAAAAAATTGTATTTAAACTATTTACACCAGCTTGCGGTTATCGAAAGGGAAAACGGTTCGTTTATTATAAGAGTAATTGAAAATGGGTCTATTTGTTTCATGCACAAACGCATGTGATTATTTCTATACAGATGTCCAAAGTAGAAGTGGAAGTGTCCCTTCATTGGAATGGCCCTCTGGCAGGTGCTCGATGTCTTTGTGGAGCCGTTATCTGACGCTGTGGTGGTTTGCTATGCTGGCAGATCTAATACACTGGATGCGTTGACATTGAAAATTCACTGAGCTGCCAGCTTCGTCACTGAAATGAGTTGTCATCCTTCCTAGATCATGCATATATTTGCTCGACTCTCTGGAGTTGGGATCTTGGTCATGTTCAACTTTCTGTAGACTTCGTCAGTCTTAGTATACTTTACGAATGTGGGTTTCAACTGAAACATGTGTTTCACCTCATGCTGTATGAAGACATCATTGCTGATGACTTCATATAATGATTTCCTGGTCACGGTGTTCTTCAGATTTGTGAGCTTGGATATGTCCTCGAAGATCTTTGACAGCCAAGGGAATATGGTCCAAGTCTACCTGGGGGTAGACCATGGGATTGAAAGGCTGTTGCTCTGCCTTGGGAGGCATGATTTTATTTTTTCACTCTCTATTTCACCTGAAATGGAGAATGGGCTGTAAGAGAAGGGGAGCAGAGAAGGGAGAAATTGTATGAATTGACACTAGGGAAGGGGTAAGACCGAAGGGGATCGGGATCAGAAATGAAAAATTTGAAACGAGACTATAACCAGACTTATCAAGCATTGGTTGTTCCTTATTTGATGTGCAATTCACCCTTCAGCCAAGATAGCTGGTCATGATCTCTTCTATAGATGTTTGTGAATATCACAACCTGTGGCAATTCAACAGTAACAACAATGTAAACTTTGGCGCCGCACTGAGTTCGGGTTTTAACACATGGCTAGAGGGTAACTATTAAGTTTGCGTGGGTCTGTTGGATAATAGCCCGACCATCCATGGTGCAACGGTGCTATTGGTGGGAGGGGATGTCACAGGGCGGAGTGGACAGGTGCGGGAAGACGTGGCACGACGACATTGGCAACGGTCACAAGCGGAAACAGTTTAGGGGACAATAGAAACATCTTTTCGGAGGGGGGCTCAGGTGGTAAGCGATAATAGGGAGGGGGGGTGTGAAATTGCAGGAGTGCAACATGTGGAGGAGGGGGCGGTAATCGATACCGCCCATTTCAGACCCTTCCCCCTTTGTTAACGTCCGACGGTTGAAGGGGGGATGAAATGAATTGAGGGTCGTCGATGGCGAGGTGAGGGGCAAAGATGGAGGGTGAGGTGGGGGATGTTTGGCACTAATGCGATGGGGTGACGAGGTTGTGCGCTTAGGTTCGGGAACAAGCACTAGGGGGAATAGGTGACATGGCGCGGAGGTGGGACCCGACAGCTATCGCACATCACACATCGGAGGATTTAGCTATGCACGATAGAGGTAAACCTTAAGTATTGCAAAGTGCGGAGTGCGGGAGAGAGGGAGGTGATGTGGCAAGGAGGGCCCCACGACTATCTAAAATCGCATTTTGGGGGATTTAGTTATTAGGAGTAGGGGTAAACCCTTAAAATTGCGAAGTGAAAAGCGTAGGGAGGATTGAGGTGGAGATGAGGGGCCCACAGACATCACAAATCACACTTCGGGGGATTTAATTTTAAGCGGTAGGAGTAAACTTTAAGACTCGTGAAGTGTGAAGCATGGGGAAGTGGAGTGACGTAGAGGAAAGGTGGGACCAGATCACAGCCCACAGATCGCAAATTTTAAGTTTTAGTTATAAGTGCGGAGGCAAACTCTCACAGACACGAAGTGCGAAGTGCGGGGAGGAGGTGAGTGATGTGGCAGGGGAAAGTGGGGCTAGAGCGCAGCCCGTAGATCGAAACTTTTAAGTTTTAGTTATAAGCATGGAGGAAAACTCTCACAGACGTGAAGTGCAAAGTGCGGGGAGGAGGTGAGTGACGTGGCAGGGAAAGTGGGACCGACTACATCGCAAATTGTAGATCTAAGGTTTTTGTTATAAGCAGTGGGGGTTAAACTCTAAAACTTGCACAGTGGGGGAGAGGGAAAGTGACATGGCAGGGAAGGTGGGACCACATGTAGCCAGTAGATTGCAAACTTTACCAATTTCTTTAGTATTGTCCTTTTGAATATGCGAAGTGCGATTTGGTGCTTGATGAGACTTGCACAACACTTCAAATGAAATAGACTTCCCCTCAAAAGATTTTTAAGTCACCATTTCATTTTTTCCTTTCGTTTCTTCTTCCTTTGCATATCTACCTACCCGAAATACTCTTCTAACATTTTTTCTTCCTTTGTAGGGTGCATTTAGACTTGCATACCCTGAACATTTTCTTTTAACATTCTAACCTAACCCCTATCCCTTTTTTCTCCTATTGGTCCAGATTAATATATTGAACCAATCTCATTTTCTACCTATCTACTGATAAGCCAAGATTAAACAGTTTGGAAAATATTTATTTTCTAACCTATCAATAGAAATTGAAAATTGTCCAATCATGATTAAACTGTATGATTGGATAGACCTCTCTAAAGAGTAGTGGCATTTGAACTTGCAACACTTTAAGTTTTAGTTCTTTTTTTTTTTTTTTGGTTCTTTATTTTTTCCCTTATTTTCTCTTTTCATCCTTTTCTCCTTTTTTTTTATACTCTCTTTTCTTTATTTTTTTCATTTTTATTTGAAATCATTTGAATTTTGAAAATCCTTTCAATAATGAAAACCTTGTAAGAAATATGAAGTATACAGTCACCTCGAGATCCTATAATTTATAGGGTACTAACAGTGGCTCCATCTGAGGATGGTGCTTCTTGAAAAGAAGTGTCAAGAACTTGAGACCAATAGCCTTAGATGCTCCCTTTTTTGCACATATTTAACTGATTTAATTTTTTTTTCAACTAATTTCCTTTCTGTTTTTATATCTACTCATTGAACTAGGCTTAGAGCCTTCACTCTGAGCTTCAACCTCATCCAATGAATTATTGAAAATTATAAGACTATGGTATTTACAATGATGACAATTTAACTTGAGTTTAGACGAAATAATGTTATAGCATCCTGCCATTGACAGGACCTCCGGATAATTCGGTACCATCCAACTCTTTGAGAAAGTAAGCGTTATTTCTCCCGAAATCATGAACGATGTATGGTCCTTGCCAAAGATGATCAAACTTTCCATGTTTTCCTTTCCTCTCTCCTGGAATCCCATTTCATAACCTTGTCACCTAGACTAAAATCACCAGCCTTGGTTCTCTTGTCAAAGATCTTTTTGATATTCTCTTGCATCACTTGGGTTCTGTTGTAAACCTCTTCTCTGGACTGTTGTAGCTGAATGATGTCATTAATCCTCCTTTGAATGTGATTTGGTTAAGCTTGGATCTCTTGGATTATCTTCATTACTAGAACTCCCAAGGAAGAAGGAAACACTGCATCCATTCCATAAACCAATTGGTATGGAGACATGCAAATTGATTTCTTTGTGGTGAGCCTATCAACCCACAGAGAATTGATAAGCTTATTGTGCCATGATTTCTTATTCTCCTCCAGGAGCTTTTTGATGATGTTCACCAGGATTTTATTTGAATATTCAGCGAGTCCATTACCTTGAGGGTAGTAGGTTGTTGAATGCCCCAATGTTATATGATATCTGTGGCAGAAATCAACCATATTTTTGGATCTAAAGGCTACAACATTGTCTGTAATGATTTTCCTAGGACAAACAAATCTAGAAAAGATGTTGTTTTCTAGGAATTTTATGATGACAGAGTTAGTGGCCTTCCTAGAAGGGGTGGCCTCTATCCATTTGGTGAAATGGCCTGTAGCAGTAAGGATCCATTTGTGTTGAGCAGAGGATGGAGGTTGAATTTCTCCTATGAAGTCTAATCCTCACTACTGGATAGGGATTTCTATAGCAATAGGTTTCAGGGGCAGGGGCAGTAGCTTCCTCTTTCCTTCAAATATTTGACATTTATGGCAGGAAGTAACCATCTTATGGACATCAGAAAAAATTGTGGGCCAATAAAAACCAACTCTCATGATTTTTTTAGCAGTGGTTTTCCAGTAGAGATGGCCACCACAGTCACCTCCATGGAACTCCTACATTTCTTTATATACATCATCCTTTAATAAACATTTAAGAAAAACGCCTCCAATATCTGTCCAATACAAAACATTTTCCAAAATGCAGAAGTTAACAACTTTGAGTTTTAGGAATCTAGCCTTTTTTTAGATAAAACAGGAGGAGCATTCAGATTAGACAGTACATACAAAATATCAACACACAATGGGGAATTTAGGAATGCTTCATCAATGGATGGAGTCGCCAGTTCCTCTTGATCATCTAATGTGTGTACCATGTTGATGTCTAGTGCGTGAAAATTAGATTCTGCCATCAATTCAGCTAGTCCTTGGCCTTTGATCAACTTGGTAGGCTTGATTTCCAAATCATACTCTAGGATCACTGCAATCCATTTCCCTCTTTTGCCATCAAGGCCATTTTGTGTTATAATGTCTTTGACAACTATGTTTTGAACATAAGCAATGATATGTGAATGTAAAATATAGAATCTAAAATCTTTAAGTACTTTAACCATTGCAAAAGCCTATTTTTTTATGATATTATATTTCAGAGATGCATCTCTTAATGCCTTGCTAAAAAAATCTATTGGTTGTTCTTGTCCTTCATTGTTTTTCTGTAACAAAACAACAACAATAGTATGTTCAGAGGCAAAAGAAAAAATCATGAAATCTTTAGTGATATCCGAGTTGATTAGTATTTGGGCCTTTGTCAATGCTAGCTTGACCAAGTCAAAAGACTGTTTCACTTCTATGGTGCACTTTATTTCTGATCCTTTATTTGACATGCTAGTAATGTTCCTCAAAAGTTCTACCAAGTTGGGTATAAATCTCCTTAGGAAGTTTATTTTACCAATTAAGGACTGGAGTTCTTTCAAATTTCTGGGATGGCTGATTTTTAATATTCCTTTAATTCTGCTGGGGTCAATTTTGATTCCATCCTTAGAGATAATATGGCCTAACATTTTTCCTTCTTCTAAGCCAAACAATGTCTTCTTAAGATTCAGGGAGAGTCCAAATTTTCTGCATTTTTCAAAAACCCTTCTCAAGTGTGTTAAATGTTATTCATCAGTTTTAGAAAACACAGTGATGTCATCCAAATAAATCACAATAAAGTAGCCAATGTCATCAGCAAATGAAATTTCCATGGCCCTTTGAAAGGTAGCTCCAACATTCATTAGTCCAGAGAGCATTTTCACATAAATGAAATTCCCCCAAGGAGTTGTAAAAGCTGTCTCATCTTGGCCATCAGGGTGTACTAACAATTGATTGTAACCAGAGAAACCATCTAACAAAGATATCCTACTGGAACCCACTACCCTTTGTAATATGTGATCCATATTAGGTAAAGGGTAGTTATCCTTAAGAGATACCTTATTAAGGTTTTTGACTATAATGTAGATTCTAATCTCGAATGTTTTCTTCCTAGATGCGACAATATTGGAAACCCATCGGGAGTACCTAAGTGGCACTATGATTTTTGCTTCATACATATTTTTAATCTCTTTCTCAACCAAAGGCATTAAAACAAGATTTATTCTTCTTAATTTCTGCCTCAATGGCTTTTGATTTTCCTTAATTGGAATCTTGTGGTGAATGATGCTAATATCATAGGATTTCAAATCCTCATAACTCCATGCAAACACATCAACAAATTCTTTGAATAAGGCTCTATATTTTTTCTTTTTAATAGTAGGAAGAGATTTATATAGTTTGATGATTTTGAGGTTCTGCTCTGTGCCTATATTACATTCCTCAATGTCTATTTCAGTTGGCTCTATTTTGGGTTTTTTGGCCCCATCATTAAAGTCAAATAACTCTTCTAAAGAGACTAGCCCCCTAGGCAGATTATTGTCTTTAAGATGGAGTATTTCAAATTCCTCTTTTTCCAGATCTTATTGTTTATCGGTTTTATATACAATGTTGCAAGATGAAATATTTACATTAGTATTACATTTAGAACAACATTTTCTAGAACAACATCTTGTGTTTCCTCAGTACTTTATATCTTGATAAGACTATCTCCCTCAAAATCCATATCCACATTACTATTTTCAAATTCATATCTAGATTGCAGGAAGCTCTCAATTTGTTTATCACTGCCAAAAACTTGCCAGTATCTCATGTTGTTTGGTACTACAGGATGATGTTTGACCTCAATTGTATGCTACTTTTTTGGGTGAGGCAGTTTACAGGTGATTTCTAAAACAACTAGGCCATTGGCTAGGACATTTTGGTTTCTAGGGATGACTGCTAAGTAATATTCCTCGAAGGTCCTCAAAAAATAATGAAAACATTTCTATAAGCTCTCAGTCTAGGGTGTTTGGCTGCGTATAGCCCTTTAACCTGTTTAATGGCTAGCTCAGAATCACCCTGCACAGATATCCTCCTTGCTCCTAATATTTTCAACATTTGTAATCCCAACATAAAGGCTTCATACTCGGCAATGTTGTTTGTGTACTGGAAGTTTAATTTGTACGAATGACCCTGTGCACTATTTTCTCCTGTGTTATACACCCATTTTCCTGCCCCAGAGCCAGCTTGGCCACATGAGCCATCAAAAATCATGTTCCAAAGAGGTTCATGGGCACGGTTTGGTTGCTTTGTTTGGGTTTGACTATCATTGTTTTCTGCGGAATCATTTTCTACTTGGGAAATATGTGAATCGGTGATTCCATCATCATACAAAATGAAGAATCCAGGTTAGTGTGAACAGAGTACAAAGGGAATTTGTGAAGCTTTTATTATTTACTTACCATGTACTTCATCAGTGTTTCTCTATAAAAATTCCTCGATTGACCAAACACCGAAATGGTAGCATAAGTCATGTCAGTTGCAGAGTTGCTTGTAATCCCCCCCCCCCCATGAGTGAGATAAAAAAATTCCGTATTTTGGTGGAATGCCTGCCAAAACAATATCCATCACTAAACTCTTCGTAGGTATTAGAGCTAGAGTGACACAAAGGTCTTTGATCAGGGCTAGGCACTTAAATTTTCTAGAATCAAAAGAGTATAAATCCTTGTAGGGTATAGTGATTTCTAGGATGAGTTTCTCCATGATTATCTGGGGCATTAGGTTGTGTGAGGCACCGGAATCCAACATAGTGTTACGTAGTATTTTATCATGAATATTCAAACTAACATAGAAAAGGGGAACCCCTCCTTCTTATGGTCTTCCATCAACCTCTGGCCCAAAAAAGAGTTGAGGCTGGTCATCACTCAAATTGATAGTGTCTATAATCTCCCCTATATTTAACACTTTCAGGACCTAAGATCTATAGACATTTTTGTTGAGAAATTCAGTGAGAGGGACAAAAATCTTTACCTTTGCAATTTCACTCTCAATACTGAAGGGCGTTTGGTTTCTCAGTGGGTTCGACATATCAATCCTTTAAGCCTCTAATCCTTGGGTAAATTTGGTCTGTTTGCTTGTACTGGGGTGTCCTTTTGAGGGTTTTTGGTAGGGACATCCACTGGTTTCTTGGCACTGTTCTCTATGTTTTTCTTTTTAGAATTATTTAAATTTTTCTTAGTGTTTTCGGTCATTTTCTTAGCCTTGGATTCAGATACTTTCTTGGTAGAGTTCTCTGATTTCCCTTTATTTGAGTTTTCTAAATTATTTTTTCTCCTTAAGTTGTACTGTTTGTGGACTTCCAAAATGGCATCCTCAAAACCCAGTTTGTAGTCATGTAATTCTTCGAGTCTGAGGTTAGCTTGGACTAGTAAGAAAAAGTCCTGCTCTTCTTCAGTGAGGAAGAAAGAATCCTCTTCATTGATTCCCATCAGATTTATATGATTTTCGTCCTCTTCCTCCACTATCCCTTCGTTATCATCAACATAATATTCTTGAAAGGGAAGCCTGGTCTACTGATCAGGACCCCTTTTCTCTCTCTGCCTAATTTGTGGAGGGTTTATTCTTGTGTTTTGATTTATGTTTTGGGGTGCTAGTTGGTTGTCTCTAGGTATCACTCTTTCATTATAACTTATCCTCTCCTTCATCCTTTCCATAGTCCTTACCAAGTTATCAATCTTGGTATTGGATGTGGAAGCTATAGGCTCTTCTCTTATGGTGACTCTCCTCTCAGTCCTCATCCTGGCCCTTTTAACTAACAAGTTAGCCTCTATACTCACATCATTCTTTTGCATTTCCTCTAAGGTTGATGATTCTCTTTCCCTAATCTAATAGGCCATGTCTGCGTCAAATCCATCCAAGAATTTAAGTAGGACTATCCCCTGGGGTGGTCTCATATTAGCAGGGTGTGTGTTGTATAAGTTGTTGAACCTAGTATAGTAGCCTTGCACAGTCTCTTCGGGGGATATTTTAATAGTTTCATACTCTGATAGGATTTGTAGTGGGCTTTTCTTGACATCCCACCTATTGACAAATTTTTGGTGAAAAGCAGGGAGATCATGGATACTATTAGCAGTTAGATCCTTAAACCATTTCTTGACCTCACCACCCAAGCTCTAGGCAAACATTCTCAACTAGACATTGTCATCATCAATTTCTTGCAAGTCGAAATAGTCATTCATCTTATCAATGTGTTGTTGGGTTTTCGTAGGACCAGTGTCGTCAAAATGGGGAATCTTGGACTGGTAGTCTTGGGGCATAGGGGGTAAAGTGTTAGGTCCCTATATTACTAGTGTAGTCCCTTATTGTTATTAGTGTAGCCCCCTTATTGTTATTGTTGTACCCTTGTAACCCCAATGTTGTTATTATTGTGCCCTAACATTATTATTGTTAGGTCGGCTAGGATTATATTATGGCCCCATGGACTCCTATATATAGAAGGAGGTTTTGGTCATTTCTATCATCCAAGAATTGTTCATTTATGTAATGTATTGGAGGTTTCCCCGTCAAAGTGGCTTATTTCTAAGGCGTTGATCTCTCTTTCCTTCTATTTTTGGAGTTGGTTTCATAACATTTGGTATCACAGCTTTGGATTCTAGGGTTTCTCTACTCCAAACAGGTCACTGTGGAATTTTCGCTATACATTTTTTGCTACGAAGGTTCAGAAGCTGAAAGTTTTATAGAACAAAGCCGAAATCCTGAGGAATGTCGTGGACAAATTTCAGATCTTGGTTTGGAACATTTTTGGAGATATGATCTATGCAAGTTAGGGATTTTCGCAGGATCCTGAAATTAACCTAAACAGGACATCGTGGAATTTTCACTATAACTTTTTTTCTACGAGGGTTCCAAATCTGAAATTTTCATAAAGCGAAGCTGAAATATTGAGGAACGTCATGGACAAATTTCAGAGCTTGATTCACAATATTTTCAGATATATGGTCTGTAGAAGTTAGGGATTTTTGAAGCTCCCGAATTTCATCTCAAAGAGGTGACCGTGGGAAAATCGTCATAAATCTCTCTCTGAGTGTTGGATTGGAATTCTATAAAAAAAGATGCAAGTACATGGACTTTATTTTCTCCTGTATCAATTTTAGAGCCGAAGGAGGAAACAATGACATGTGGCAAGCCATACAAGTTCGCTCTACTGAACCAGTCCATAATTAGGTCATCGTAGGAGATTGAGCATAAATTTTCCTTGAGGAATCCAAATTAGGTCACACCTATGGCATTCGAAAGAAGATTCAGATGGATACTTTAGGGCCGAATTTTAGATATTGAAGATCCGTAATCACAGAGATAATTCAGTTTCAATATCGAGCTCCTCAAAATCAGGAAAAAGGTGTGTATTTTGTTTGAAAAATCAGTTTTAAGTGATCCCAAAGGCCTCTTGAGCATAGATATCAGTATTGGGTTCTAAAATGCCTCCTAATAAGAATTCAACACCCATTAAGCCCTTGGAGTACTCTACTATGACTCATGAAGATGAATAATTGCAACATGATCTATCAAAATTACAAGAGCAAGTGCACCAAATTTCGGTCTCGCAAAGAGAAACAAAAAATGAAATGAAAGTTTTGAAGAGAGGCGTGGAAGCGAACATGGATGGTTTGAAGAAAGGAGTGGAAGCTAAGGTGGATGGCATGGAAGCTGGCGTGGAAGCTAATAGGGATGATATGAAAGACAACATGGAAAACATGAAGAATGATCTAAAAGCAGACATGGAAGGTTTGACAAAGTTGATACAAGAAATGTTTCCTAATGGCGAAAAGATAGTAGAGGAAACTCATGATGACAAGAAAATAAATGTTAATCGTGACTTTATAAACTCTTATGTTGGATGGAAGAACCACCATATTCCAAAGATGGATATGAAGAAGTTTGATGGAAAGGATCATGTAACATGGATACTACAGATGGAGCAATATTTTGATCTCAATAATGTGAAAAACACACAAAAGGTACGCATTGCAACTTTACATTTAGAACAAAATACATTTGTATGGTATCAATGGATTTTCTCTCGTAAAAAAATTGTCACTTGGTCAATTTTTATGGAGGAAATGATAACACATTATCAGGATACAAACAGAAACACCTTCCTTAGCCAATTGATAAATCTCAAACAAAAGGGTTTAGTGGTGGAGCAAATTGAGGACTTCCAAAATTTGAATATAAGGGTAACTGATATTCCAGAGGAACACAGGATTGATGTCTTCATAGGGACTTTAAAGGATAACATCCAACATGAAGTTCACATTTGGGAAACTGATTCACTAGAGAAGGCATTCAGATTGGCAAGAAACATTGAATGTAAAATTATGGCGACAAGGAAGCCTACCACTCACATCTATAAATATGGAAGTGTTGCTACTCCTAGACTTCCACAACCTACAATGTTGACACCACAACAATTCGAAGAAACAAGAGCAAAAGGGCTTTGCTACAGTTGTGATAGCAAATACACTAAAGGTAAGGTCATAAGTGTGCTGAGAAGAAATTATTTTACATAGATTGTGAAGAGGAGGAAGAATATGAACAAGAAACTTCAAAAGAAGAGGATATACACTAGGAACCAATGCTAGAAGAAGACGAAATGAGTCTGACCATATCATGTAATGTATTGGTAGGTATTACCACTCCTCAAACTCTAAAGATAGAAGGACATATCAAGAAGAAAAAGGTAATAGTGTTGATTGATTCAGGTAGTACCCATAATTTTATTCATTGTAAAGTAGCCAAGGAATTGAATTGTTTCCTATACCCAGCACCAGAATGTCAAGTGATGGTTACAAATGGAGGAAATATAAATTGCTTTGGAAAATGTCATAATATAAGGCTAACCATGGGGGAATATGTTTTGAATAGTCCAAT
This sequence comes from Pinus albicaulis, assembly GCA_034641835.2. Taxonomy (NCBI): domain Eukaryota; kingdom Viridiplantae; phylum Streptophyta; class Pinopsida; order Pinales; family Pinaceae; genus Pinus; species Pinus albicaulis. Next base: position 1,321,296,506 of record CM076581.1, read on the forward strand.
GCTTTCCATTCCAATGGGAGGTGCTGATGTTGTACTAGGAGTACAATGGTTACAATCATTGGGGACAATATCTTTTAATTTTTAAGAACTTTTCCTAAAAAAAATTTCGGAAGGAAAGGAAGTCGAATTACGAGGTATCGAAGGGAAGACGAGAAAGTTAATAAACTCTAATGTCATGACAAAGCTTCTAAATAAAGAACAACGAGGCATAATTTCACAAATATGCTCACTAGAAGTTCCGACATCAAAATCATATATTTCTGCAGATCTCCAAAAAGCCTTGGACAATCATTCCAAGATGTTTTAAACTCCCAAAGGACTCCCACCTATTCGTGATCATGATCATGCTATTCATTTGATTCCAGGAATTGTTCCTCCAAACATCAAGCCTTTTAGATATCCTTATGTCCAAAAGAGCGAAATTGAAAATATTATTGCAAAAATGTTAGAGGCTGGTATAATTCAACCTAGTCAAAGTTTTTTCTGTGCTCCAGTAGTATTGTTGCACAAAAAGGATGGATCATGGCGCATGTGTCTGGATTATAGGGAGCTCAATAAGCTCACCATTAAAGATAAATTTCCCATTCCTGTGATTGATGAATTATTGGATGAATTACATGGAGCAATTTATTTTACCAAGTTGGATATTCGTTCAAGATATCATCAAATTAGAATGAAGACTGAAGATATTCCGAAAACAACATTTCGAACTAATGAGGGTCATTATGAATTTTTGGTCATGCCTTTTGGCCTTACCAATGCACCTTCTACATTTCAAGGGTTGATGAATTCCATTTTCAAACCCTTCCTTAGAAAATTGTGCTCGTATTTTTTGATGATATACTAATCTATAGCAGGTCTTGGAAGGATCATGTTCAACATGTTGACAGGGTGCTCAAACTATTGTAGGAGAAACATTTATATGCAAAAACATCCAAATTTTTCTTTGGAGTACAAGAGGTGAAATATCTAGATCATATTGTATCTCACGAGGGTGTTAAGGTATACCCTAAAAAAATTAAAGCCATTAAGGAATGTAAAGTCCCCAGAATCATAAAGCAGTTGCGAGGATTTCTCGGGTTAACAGGGTATTATTGCAAGTTTGTTAAGAATTATGGGAGAATAGCAGCACCTCTAACAAAATTATTGAAGAAAGATGCATTTTCATGGACTCCTAAAGCAACTAAGGAATTTGAACATCCTAAAGAGGCAATGTGCCTAGCACCGGTCTTAGCTACGCCAGACTTCACAAAAACCTTTATTGTGGTATGTGATGCCTTAGGAAATGGAATTGGTGTTGTTTTAATGCAAGAAGGAAGATCCATTGCTTTTGAAAGTCGTCCAATCAAAGGAAAGTATTTAAATAAAGCTATTTATGAGAAGGAAATGTTAGCAATACTACATGCACTAAATAAATGGCGACCTTACCTAATGGGAAGACACTTTAAGGTAAAAATTGATCATGATAGTCTTAAACACTTTTTGGAACAAAGAATATCTCCAGAAGAGCAGCAAAAATGGCTCACAAAGATGTTGGGTTATGACTTTGAAATAATCTACAAAAAAGGGAAGTTAAATGTTGTTGCAGATGCACTCTCAAGAAATAATGAAGAGGTGGAAGCATTGTTTTGCACCATATCTATTATCCAACCAGATTGGATAACTGAAGCAAGGGATGAATGGAAGAAGGAAGAAGAAGTGTGGACACTCATTCAAAATTTTTAGCAAGATCCCAGTACATCTGATACATTTAGTTGGAAAAATGATTCCTTATGGTACAAAGATCGCTTATATCTTTGTAAGAATTCCCAACTAAAACAAAATATTCTTTTGGAATTGCACACTTCTCCTTTAGGAGGACACTTAGGATTTTTAAAAACTTACCACAGGGTGAAGAAAGAATTTTTTTGGGATGGCCTTAAATCTGATATTCAAAAGTTTGTGGCGTAATGTTTGGTTTGCCAGCAGAATAAAGTTGAGACAATTAAGACCCCGGGACTTCTACAACCTTTATCCATTCCAAGTCAACGTTGGGAGGAGATTTCAATGGATTTTATCACAGGTTTACCTAAGTCCGAAGGAAATAGTGTCATCATGGTGGTAGTTGATAGACTTACCAAGTATGCACACTTTTGTGCATTATCTCATCCATTTAAAGAAAGTACAGTGGCTACTACATTTATGGACAGAATTCAAAAGCTACATGGAAGCCCAAGGGTTATTGTGAGCGACAGAGATCCCATTTTTACTGGAAATTTTTGGACGGAGTTATTTTCTTGTTTGGGTACTCAATTAGCTCATAGCTTATCTTATCATCCTCAATCTGATGTTCAAACTGAGATAGTAAATAAATGTTTGGAAGGATATCTTCGTTGTTTTGTATCTGATAAACAAACACAATGGGTCAAGTGGTTACCTCTCGCTGAATGGTGGTATAACACTTCCTTCCATACTGCAGCAAAAATGACCCGATTTATGTCACTTTATGGATATCATCCACCATCCATCACATCATATTTAAGAGAAAATTCTAAGGTTCAAGCAGTGGAAGATCATATCGAGAATCAACAAGAAGATCTCCAACTCTTAAAGGATAACCTAAATTTTGCACAAAATCAAATGAAACAACAGGTAGATCAACAACGCAGCGAGAGAAGTTTTGATGTAGGAGACTGGGTATTTTTACGGCTACAACCATACAAAAAAATGTCCCTCAAGCAAGCTAAGAAGGATAATAAATTATTGCAAAAGTACTATGGTCCTTACAAGGTGTTGCAAAAGATTGGTACTAAGGCATACAAATTGGAGCTTCCTGCTTCTTCGCAAGTGCATCCAGTTTTCCATGTTTCATGCTTAAAGAAGGTTATAGGTGAAAATCTTCCAATTCAAACAATATTTCCAGAACCTGATGAGGAAGGAAAAATCATATTGGAACTTGAAGCGGTCACGGAAACAAGAACTTGACAGCTACATAATCGATCAATTTCAGAGTATCTCATCAAGTGGAAGAACTTAACCACTGAAGATTTTGCATGGGAGGATGATAATTTTATATAGAAGCACCCAGAGCTACTCAAGCATTGAGGACAACAGTTTTTTGAAGGATAGGGGCATGTTAGGTCCCTATATTACTAGTGTAGTTCCTTATTGTTATTAGTGTAGCCCCCTTATTGTTATTGTTGTACCCCTGTAAGCCCAATATTATTATTATTTCACCCTTACATTATTAGTGTTAGGTCAGCTCGGATAATATTGTTGTCCCATGGACTCCTATATATAGAAGGAGGTTTTGGTCATTTGTATCATCCAAGATTTGTTCATTTATGCAACGTATTGGAGGTTTCCCCCTCGAAGTGGCTTATTTCTAAGGCGTTGATCTCTCTTTCCTTCTATTTTTGGAGTTGGTTTCATAACATAAAGGGAATGGTAGCACCAATGGGGAATATTTGGTTGCCATGATTGGTGGAGGTGGTGGAGGAAGGCGAACGGTGGATGAAGGTGGATGGGTTGTGGTGCAAAGTATGGAGGGATAAAAAAGCTATAAAGTCAGTCCAATTATGAGATTTGGTTCTAAATAGACCTAGTTCGAACTGCAAATCAAATTGAATGTCTTGAAAAGTGAAAAAGCTATTAGGTAAGGATCTACATCTATGAAGAACCCCCCTACTGGTTAGACTTTCCATTCTGGGAAGTTTTCTCAATATTTTCTCAGGATTATCTATGATAGGAGGATGATTTGGATCTGGATGGGATCTGGTGGATATTCTTTTGGGGGCCAGAACTTCGCTCAAAATCATAGACAACTGATTGATTAATATCGGAAGAAACCAATCTTTAAGAGAAAATTGTATCATTCAGTGTTTTTTAAGCCGAGGTTTATGAATTTGAGTGAAAATTGAAATTTTTTTAGCTATGATCCCTAGTATGGTCACTAATATGTTATTACTCTATAATTAAGAATATTGGCAAGACTAAACCATAAAGCACAACATCAAAACCACTTGAAGCCTAGGATCTAGCCCTCCTAGACTCAGAGAGGGATCTCTCTATTAGATTTAGATTTGTTTGAGTTTACTGATGTTAGGCTAGTTAAATTGATTGTAAGAATTGTTTGTTTGATTGTTCTTGGTTGGATAGAAGGGGTCTTTCCTAAATAGTTTCCATTGGGTTAAGGAGTCAAAATAGGCTAGGTGTACATGTCAAATTCTAGAGTGAATGCAAGGATATATGTCTGCGAATACTAGTGTTTATAGCTGAGTGGAATTATGGGATGAAGAAAGGTGCTTTCAGTAATGACTTAAGATCAACTAAGAATTCTTAAATCGTACATCAGAAGAAAACATCGAAATTGTAAAGACAGTTAGAATTAAGGTACTCTGAAACAAAAAATCTTAATCTAGCCTTCATGTTTTACAAATAGAGTTATAAGTGAAACACGTGAAGGTGCTTTCAGTAATGACTTAAGATCAACTAAGAATTCTTAAATCATACATCAGAAGAAAACATCGAAATTGTAAAGACAGTCAGCATTAAGGTACTCTGAAACAAAAAATCTTAATCTAGCCTTCATGTTTTACAAATAGAGTTATAATTGAAACATGTGAAGAGATTACAGTGGGAAAAACATTAAACATGAATGAGGAAAAACATCATCAAGACACACAACACATGAATCTTGTAGAATGATCTCTTTATTGATGCTCCAGCATGAACAATACAAATACTTGCAATGAAAAGTGTTTACAAAACCAGGGTCCAAGCCTTGTTACATAATGAAAACTTGTATTTAAACTATTTACATTGGCTTGCCGTTATCGAAAGGGAAATCGGTTCGTTTACTATAAGAGTAACTGAAAATGGGTATGTGTGTTTCATGCACGGACGTAAGTGACTATTTCTAGACATATGTCCGAAGTAGAAGTGGAAGTGTCCCTTCATTGGAATGGCCCTCTGGTAGGTTTTCGATGTCTTTGTGGAGCCGTTATCTAACGCTGTGGTGGTTTGCTGTGCTGGCATATCTGATACAGTGGATGTGCTGAAACTAACAATTCACTAAGTTGCCAGCTTCGCCACTGAACTGAGTTGTCATCCTTACTGGAGCCTGCATAGATTTTCCCAACTCTCTGGAGTCGGGATCTTGTTCCTGTTCATATTTCTGTAGACTTCGTCAGTCTTAGTGTACTTTAAGAATATGGGTTTCAGCTGAAAAAATGTGTTTCACCTCATTTTGTATGAAGGCATCGTTGTTGATGACTTCAGAGAATGCTTTCCCCATCATGGTGTTCTTCAGATTTGTGAGCTTGGATATGTCCTCGGAGATCTCTGTCAGCCAAGGGAATATGGTCCAAGTCTACCTATGGGTACACCATGGGATTGAAAAGCTGTTGATCTGCCTTGGGAGGCATGATTTTCTTTTTTGCTCTTTGTTTCACCTGCAATGGAGAATGGGCTAGAAGAGAAGGGGAATGGAGAATGGAGAAACGGTATGAATTGACACTGGGGAAGGGGTAAGATCGAAGGGGATTTGGATCGGAAATGAAAAATTTGAAACGAGACTGTAACCAGGCTTACTGATCATTTTTTTTTCCTTATTTGACATGTAAATCACCCTTCGGCCAAGCTATTTGGTTGTGATATCTTCTACAGATGTCTGTGAATATCACAACCTGTGGAAATTCAACAGTAACAATAATGTAAACTTTGGCGTCGCGGTGAGTTCGGGTTTTAACACATGGATGGAGGGTAAACGTTGAGTTGGCGCGGGTTCGTTGTATAATGGCCCAACCACTCATGGTGCAACAGTGCTATTGGTGGGAGGGGATGTGATAGGGGGGAGTGGACAGGTGATGGAAGACGTGGCGAGATGGAATTGGCAACACTCATAGGCCGCATCGGTTTGGGGAATGGAAGAAACAACTTTTCGGAGGGGGGCTCAGGTGGTAAGCGGTAATAGGGTGGGGGGCTACGAAATTTTAGGAGTGTGACACATGGAGGAGGGGGCGGTAATGGATACCACCCATTTCAGAAACCCCCCTTTGTTAACGTCTAGCAGCTAAAGGGGGGCCAAAATGAATTGAGGGCCATTAATGACGAGGTGAGGGGTGGAGATGGAGGGTAAGGCGGGGGATGTTTAGCACTGATGCGACAAGGTGACGGGACTGTGGGCCCAGGTCTGGGAATGAGCATGAGGGGGAATACATGACGTGGCGGGGAGGTGGGACCCGACCGCTATCGCACATCGCACATCGGAGGATTTAGCTGTGCGCGATAGAGGTAAACCTTAAATATTGTGAAGTGAAGAATGCGGGGGAGAGGGAAGTAACGTGGCAGAGAGGGCCCCACAGTTATCGTAAATTGCACTTCAGGGGATTTAGTTATTAGCAGTAGGGGTAAATATTTAAAATTGCGAAGTGTGAAGCGCAGGGAGGAGGAGTGACATGGAGATGAGGGGCCCATGGACATCGCAAATCGCACTTCGGGGGATTTAGTTTTAAGTGGTAGGGGTAACATTTAAGACTCGCAAAGTGCGAAGCGCAGGGAGGTGGAGTGACGCAAGGGGAAGGTGGGACTGGAATGCAGCCCACAGATCGCAACTTTTAAGTTTCAGTTATAAGTGTGGACGTGAACTCTCACAGATGCAAAGTGCGAAGTGTGGGGCGAAGCTGAGTGACGTGGCAGGGGAAAGTGGGATTGGACCACAACATGTAGATCGTAACTTTTAAGTTTTAGTTATAAGCGCAGAGACAAAATCTCATAGATGCGAAGTGTGAAGTGCGGGGAGGAGGTGAGTGACGTGGCACTGAAAGTGGGCCCGATTGCATCGTAAATCACAGATATTAGGTTTTTATTATAAGCAGCGGGGGTTAAACTCTAAAACTTGTGAAGTGCGGGGAGAGGGAAAGTGATATGGCAAGGAAGGTGGGACCGCTCGCAGCCCGCCGATTGAAAACTTTACCAGTTTCTTTAGTGTTTTTCTTTTGAACTTGTGAAGTGCAATTTGGTGTTTAGCGGGACTTGCACAGTGCTTCAGATGAAATAGACTTCCCCTCAAAGGATTTTGAATTCACAATTTTATTTTTTCTTCCTCATTTGCATATCTACCTACCATAAATACTCTACTAACATTTTTTCTTCCTTTGTAGGGTGCATTTAGACTTGCAGACCCTGAAAATTTTCTTTTAACATTCTAACCTAACCACTATCCCTTATTTCTCCTATTGGTCCAGATTAATTTGTTGAACCAATCTCATTTTCTACCTATCTATTGATAAGCCAAGATTAAACAATTTGGCAAATCTTTATTTTCTAACCTATCAACAGAAATTGAAAACTGTCCAACCATGATTAAACCGTATGACTGGACAGACCTATCTAAAGAGTAGTAGCATTTGAACTTGCAGCACTTTTAGTTTTATTTCTTTTTTTTGGGTTCTTCTTTATTTTTTCCTTTTTTTTCTCTTTTCATTCTTTTCTCTTTTTTTTATACCCTCTTTTATTTCTTTTTTTTCCTTTTTATTTGAAATCATTTGAATTTTGTAAATCCTTTCAGTAATGAAAACCTTGCATGAAATATGAAGTATCCAGTCACCTTGAGATCGTATAACTTATAGGGTACTAACAGATAGTATCTGAGAGACTAAAACTTCCAATTGAAAGGTAGAACCATTTGTTTAAGAAGTTGATTTGGCAGTAGAGACAACTCATTTGTGGTTGAAATTCATGGATTATAGAATTGATTATCTAGTAACTAGAGATTTGAAATTCCACAGTTTTTTTGCACAAGTTTATCTATGCATAAATGAGAGAAAGAAATATTTGGTAATTTTTTCAAGATTTTTCCGGAATATAGATGCCAATATATTTTCAAATCAATGCATATTTATGCATTGGATATTTTCATATATGCTATTTGCTATGAGGTCTGAGCAGTCATATTTTTGCATATAAAGATTGGAAAAACCGACTAAGTGAGCAATAAAGGTATGGTAATGAAAATAGTGTGATGGCCTATCTGATAAGCATTGAAGACATGGTATTTAACATTATTTCCTAGGAATTTTTTCCAACAATGATCGAGCATGGAAAAATATCAGTCGTTGGTTTTATTGTATGGAAATTGAAGTCGTTTTTTGCATGAATAGAAGTATTTTTGCTTTTCTATTGTTATTTTGCAACATGTCTAACTCAAAATCACTGACAAGCACAATTGAATAAATGCTCGTTGTATGTTATGAAATGAATTCTATGAAATTGATGATTTCTTTGACTTTCGTATTTGGTGCAACATAGACATTTGCGAGTACAATGGCCTTCTCTTGAAAGTGGAAGGTTGCAATAGTTGATTCAATGTGGTTTATTATATAAATTAACTGGTTGTCGATTGTGTTTTTTTTTGTGTAATATGTTAGAATTCCATGCAAATGCAAAAGTTGTATGTAGTCATATTTTTTTTCAAACATTGAATTTGATGGAGCCGATTTTTTTTTTCTTGGAAACAAATAATGTTAGCCTTCATTAGGTCATAGTCAGCAACAATATATTGAAAATGCAATGAGAATCTACATGTGTTCAATGAGCATATTGTCAAACAATGCTTTTTTTGAATTGAATGTAAACTATGTTCGATTTGATAAGATGTAGTTTCTTGAAGTCTTTGTAGCTGTAAAGAAATTTTTTCGAAAAGAGAGAAGTTCTTTTATTTCAATTTGTTTAATAGATACAAATATTTAATATCTTTGACATGAGTAAGGTAATTGTAGACATGTCCATGTTACTTAATTCCTTTTGGTTCAAAATCCAATTTATCCATTTTCAAACCTTGTGATCGATGTATGGTTCATGCACATGAAAATAAAATAGGGATTTTTTCTCTTGTGAAGTAGTTTTTATTTGAAGCAAAATTATTACAAACTCTTGTAATATGTGTCCAAGTAGGAAAAATTCCGTCTTTGAACAAGTGGTAAAAAAAAATTTCCGTTGTATAATGCCAATATTTGGATTCGAAAATTCAATCCAGATGGCACCATTTTATAGTGTTATGGATGTTCTAAAAATTCCTTTAGGACCATTGACCAAGCCATCATGTATGTCATAATTGTCACCAATCAATTGAATGAACGATTTTTATTTGAGCACAGTGACGGCTAGCAAATTGCATTCCCATGTTTCTATTGCAATTTCTATTTACTACTTAAGATTTTTGATAATGCACATTCAATGTAATTGTTTCAGTATATATGAGAGATAAAATTATTTCATTATTTTCTTGTAGGTTTTTGTTTAAATGGAAGATATATGGAAACGTTGGATCATTTGGTGGACTTCGGTGACAATGTCCATTTAAAAGCATAATATCATCATCAATATGTGAACATGTTTTTATTTAGTTTACTATAGATACGAATTCTTTGTTTTCTTATCGCATAACTTGTTTAAACTCGTAAAATTTTATATTGTGCTTCCATAAGGTGTAAGGAGAAACAGTTCTCTTAGGGAGTGGATGTTCAAATATCCAGCGGTCATGCACAAGTTGCGCTTAACACGGGTCACCACAGAATATTATGTCAAGGTTTCCAAATGGCGTTGCTGGAGTATGCATTATTTCACGGAGCCATTTGTCAATGTTGTACAATATTCTGGAGTTGATTAGGAATTTGTCATATATTAGCAAGATCCTAAGTTGTTAATATTCTTTGGTCAATATATCAAGTGTATTAGAAGTCAATGACATCATGTTGCTTTTTGAAACTGGTAAATGCAATATGAAATTTTTTGCAATGTGTGTAGCTTTTCCAGTAAATGCAACTATGAGACCGTTTTTTATGGGTCATTGTGCAAGTCTTTGTTATAGTAGTGCACCAGTGCATGAAAAAGGGCTTGTGGAGTCAATGTTTTCCCTACTCCTACATCTCCAATAACAAAAACATAAAAAAACACTAAATGGTTTTTTTCTTTTCCAAAGTACTATTTGTTTTGTTAATGCTTGTCGCTATTAATTTAGTTTTATTCTAATTTCATGGTATGCTTGTGTGCTAAAAAAAAATGATTTTCAATAGATTCAATGGTCTCTGTGTATCGATCTTGCAATTTTCTAGATTTAATTTTTCTATTACATCATGTTCAATACCATATTTTTCAACAAGAGAATCACTTGTGTTGTGGTCAAATGGAAAAGTAAGTGTAAGAATCTCCTTGTTTTTTAATGCAATTGTAGTAGACTCGAGGTCTATGTCGCCCCATGGAGAGATTGAATGGAACACATTTTACATTAGCAGAAAAAATGTGTTTTTGTAACAAACATGCTTTAGCCCATGTTTCATTAGCTTTTTTTAATGTGTATTCAGATTCTCTAAATGGAATATAGAGCATGATTTTTCTCTTGAATGATCTTCATGATTATTTTGTTCATTGTATCGTATGAATCATATGATACATGGATGCAATTTTTTCATGATTTTTTCCCTTGTAGTTGAATAGGAGGAAGCATATTTTTATAAGAAAATATGTTCAAGTTCATTGGGGCGTGAAACATACCTATAAATTATTTTCATGCAGACAATGTCTTTAAAGTTGTCTGGCTCTTTTCAAAAGAGAAAAGGTATTTTTAGTTCATATGTCTGTTTTTCATCCGGAGAAATGTTAGTGAATATATATATATATATAATTTTCTGGATGATGAGTAGAGTGACAATGAAATAATAATATGCACTTCTTGACGATGTGACATTTGTTGCATATTTACCAATGTATTTCCAAGTTTGCGAATAGTTTCAATCTTGTCATTTTTATTGTACAAACAACTTTCTAGGATTTTTTTGAAGGAAGATGTCAATGTGGAGTCCATCTTTGTCATATAGGAGCTACAATATGTTGTTGCAACATAGGCATCCAAAATAAATTGAGCATCAATGTTTGACTTCCATAATGGTGGGATCTTTTTTGAAAATGAATTTATCCACACATCACAAGGATTTCTTTTGAGAAACATAATAGGTCAAGTGATACAAGAGCGAAGGAGAAACATGCATTCTTCTTTTGTAATTCCAACATCGATTAGGAAACTATCAAATGTTGTGTCTCTTGAGTAGGTTTTGTGTTGTAGAAGAAATGAAAGATTTTTTTGAATTTCTTGATTTTCAATGTCTTTATTGCAAAGATGTTGCAATATAAGAGTTTCAACAATTGGTGGGAAAGGGAAACCAAATATATATTCAAAATTTCAATGATTTTTTGCAAGTTTTTGTGTGATGATGTGAGTTAATTTCAACCATTTCATATTGTAAAATTGTTTAATCACAACTTAAATATTGATCAACGAACGCAATGACATAAATATTAGGGGAGTGTTGATATATTGGTGTATATTTAATCCAAAGAAATTTGTGATCATTTTCTGATCCTCTACTTTGGAACTTTGTGATAAATAAATAGCCTTGCACTTGACCAAAAAATTCAATGTCTTTTGTAATCAGATTAGGAATTGATGAAATTATATGTCTATAATATCTATTGAAAATGAATGGGTAAAACCTGATAAATGTGTTTCTGTAGAGCCATTTTTTTTTCCCCCAATGCATATGTTGGTGGACTCCGGAGATGTTCAACACTGGTGAATGTGATAAAAAATATTGGTGGGCCAAGATGATGTATCATTGTAAAGATGTCCTTTCATATGGTTTCAAAATAGTCAAGAGAAGTGCAGATGTTTTTAGAACAACGATATGCAACTGGCGATTGCAATATTCTCCGCAAATTACTCTAGGTTTTGAGATCTTTGGGAAGTAGCTTTTTCCATTTCAGCTCTCCTTTGCAAATAGAAATCCACGCTGAGCTAGAAACCTAATTTATCAATATATGGATTTCTTTGAAAATTATATCTGTAGTGTGTGTTGAGAAGTCCACATACATATGCAATAGTTCCCATTGTGCAATTTGTTGATAGGAGAAGAAATTGATAACATCAACAAGTCAGATCAAGCCATAAAATAATATCGGGAAGTTAAGCCTTTCAGAAAACCTTTCTTGGAAAATTCCCAACGGAAAGAATCCCTCGGAAGGTGTAATTTACACAATTTTTGTATCTATATCATGGATTTGATGAGCCTCTAAGTAACCGTGCACTAATGTTTTGAATTCTGGTTCTAGGTCACTATCAACATTTGGTGAATCTAGTTGATATATTGTTGAAATACTAATGTCATGTGTTTTTACCAAAGTGTTTTTTTCAATCATTATTGATCACTATATGCTCATTTTTGTATAAATTCATGTTGCACAAGTTATGCAAGGCAGTTATCAGTTTGTCTAGGTGAATGTTTCCTGACAAATACATGTTTTTGTACTTCATTTTTCTCTTTAGCATAACTGCAATTGTCACGTCCTTAGTGATATTTCTAGGCAAGACTGTTTGAACTTTGTCCAAACTGGCAGGAGAATTTATAATTGTGCCTATTAATCCCATTTGTGATCTTTTGTACCCAAGTTTCTTGATTTGTGCGAAGGTCATTCTTTGTGCGACTAGTCTTTCCTCCAAAGGGTTCAATTTTGTAATAAAAAGTAATTTCTAGTTTCGATGAATATGTAGAGGTGATACAAATGCATGTATTTTTTCATTGTTGATTGCGTTGAAACAAGATTTGAAAATTTGTTCATTGAATTTGATGGATTTGACATATGTTGTTGTAGTGACATTGGCAAAAGTTGGTAGTGTGATTTTTTCAATGGACTGAATGTCTTTTGCAAAATGCAATATGTTACAAATGCAACATGCATAAGTAGATGTGTCTTGGATCAATTTCAATTATTTCTCGATTACTTTAGTTGATTGAACATGTCTCTTGTGTTCTTCATCTAATACAACACCATATGCTCTTATAGCATCTTTTAGTTGACGCAAGCGGCAATATTGTTTATTAGGTCCATTGCAAAAAGCACTAGAGATCACTGTGCTATTTTGGTTGCTTAATGACCAAGAATGTGAATCTTGTTCAGACATCGTGTAATGTTTAGGCATTTTGACAAACTTCATCTTTCTTGATGTTCTTTTATCAGCTATGTGACACTCTAGTAGAGTGAAAGATGTAATATCATTGGATTTTTTTTGTCTAAAAGATGCATAGAAGAAATCGTTGACATACGATTGTTTTCATTTTGCATTGATTCAAATGATCCCTCACACTTTGTTAGTTTGGATGAAATTTTCGACAATGGTAATTTGCAAAAGTGCACAATAATGCACTTGTGATCTAGACAATGGAATGGACATAATGTATAGAATTTTGGATGAAGTATTTGATGAAGAGAACCTAAAAGAAATATCATTGAATTTTTCATTCCATATGCATAACGTTAATTAGTTCACATATCAATTGGATTGTAAAATAATTTCCCTCGACATGCCCATTTGCGTATGGAATTGATAAGTTAATAATATAAACTTGCCAATTGCTTATGTAGTTCTCTCTTTCAATGATCATAGCATTGAGGTGTTCTTGCAAACACTGAATATCTTGAATGTCATTGCAAACAAAACAACTATAAAAAGTTTTTGCAATTGTTTTTCTCAAACGAACCATGTCAAACAATAGTGCAAATGCACAAATAGATTCAAATAATGAGTCATGACAATTATTGACAATATGATCATAGATCAAAAATCTTTGTTGGAAAAGGACAATATGTCATATTGTTTGGAGGAGCATTGGAATGCACAATTAAATGGAGTAATTGATCTAGGAATTGGAAATAGGTCGTTTGATGTACGGTGAAAAAGGAGTGGTCCAGAGTGGCCACACCTAGAGTTTTGATTATGGAACAAAATATTATACTATAGCCAATAATGTGTTGATTAAAGCGAAGATATGGTTGCCCATTTGTGAATAATGAAATATTGTCAGGAACTTCCAACCAATTAGAGAACCATTTGATGCAGAACGCATATCCCCATAAGCTAATTATGGAAGAAGAACAAAGAGAAGAAGGTGTAGACATCCTTGCATGTATGTATGGACATCACTAACATGGTGCATACCTTAAAGATACTCAAGATCCAATTTAGTATGCAATGATTGCAAAGCAACATCATGTCAACAACTCAAGGAATGCGAGAAGTGACTAACAATTCATTCTTGAATTTCAACTGAAGTATAACGAAAGTGAAGAAGAACAAGAAAAGAATAAAAAAGACAGCCACATGGATAGTAAGAGAAATGTTGAAATCTATATAAGTTGAGCCTAGATAACTTGCGATCGATTTCTTCAAAGTTTGATTCATTTAGTGCAAAAGCATTTAGCAAAGTGTCAAATGCAAGATCACTTTACAATGGAAAAAGATCAAATATGTTGAATAGTCAAATACTAACTCCCATGGAAGGACATTATGAAAATAGGCATATTGGGTTTACTTTTCTTTTATTTCTATTATTGTTGACCACTTAGTCGAGCACGAGTACCTCGTTTTTTGACAAAGAAAATGCAAAAAAAGTTGTGGAAATTTAAAACTAGTATCGACTACATGTGATCAAAGAGAGGAAAATTGTCCTTGAGTTTCATCATTTAAACTATAAAAGTAAATTTATAAAAGTAAATTTAAAATTGTATTGAAATTCAAATTATGTGATTTTTATAATCACGTCATAATATATATACGAATCATTTTGTTATTAAGAATGTACTTCTAGATCTATGGCAGATTTCAGTGTTTTTTAATAGTATATAAAGCTACTAAGAGAAAGAAAATTGCTTTAAGGCTATATTGGAACATGGAAGCATATATTAAGTTTGAAATAAGTTTTGTTATTACGATGTAAAATGATTCTGGCCGTGAAATCGAAATGTTGAATACAAAATATTCTTTCTATTAAAAAAAGGAGTATGATCTATTTAAATTATTTATATAATTTTAAATGTTATAAATTTGTTTCCAAAATATGTAAGTAAAATTCCATAAATATATATTTCTTCAATCATAAATTATAAATTGTAATATATATAGTAATTATAAAAATTAAATAATTATAATTATAATTTTTTAAAATTTAATTTCATAATTTTAAATGTTGATTTTTTTTTTAATTAAGAAAAATTAAACTATCTCTCTTCTTTTTAAAAATACATGTAGACTATATACTATAAAATAAATTTAATTACTTAAAAAATAAATAAAACTTCTATACAAATATTTGTTTAATGGCTTTACCGTTCATAAAACGTCTTAAAATGAATTTTTTATATGATAAACGATCTTGAAAAAAGTAAAAAATAAAAACTCAAATATAATAAAGAATCTTGTCAGATTCACAACTTGATTTTTGCCCTTCGAATATGAGGTAATGGGCGTAAGAAATTAAAAAAATAAAATAAAAAATCAAACTATTGTAAGTGAAAACGGTGGGGCATAAATATGCATAGAAGAGTATGCTGGAATGGTTTGGGTTCGTATTAGTACGAAAAACCAACATTTTATAAAAAAATCAAAGTGTTGTAGGTCAAACGGTGGTTCATAAATATACATAGAAGAGTACTTCTCAACGGTAGATTCAGAACTTGATTTCTGGACCTCGAATATGAGATTATGGCTATAAGAAAAACAAATTTAAAAAAATCAAAATTTTGCAAGTGAAAGGCCAATCTTTTATAAAAAAAAAAAACATTTTAAAATAAAAATCATTCTATATATATAATAAATGATTTTGTAACATAATTGGATTGTAACATAACTCGTTTTTTGAAATAATTTATGGTTAGAAGTTGTTAACTATTTTTGTATATAATTTTTTTTGGATATTAGTTAATATTGGTTTATTTGGCTTTGTTTGTTTTTCCTATTTTAAGTTTTTGAAAAAAACCTATAAAATGAATTTTTTTGTTTTATGTAAAAATTTTCTTATGTAAGTGTCTTAAAAGTCGTGGAAAAAATTAGAAAAAATAGGATAGGTTGCTATTTATTTATGTAAATCTATAGAGGCAATAAGAAAACATAAAACAAATGGAGAGTGGGTTGAATAATAAATGCCTGAGTTGGTTGTTGTAATCTCCCTTGAATAATAAGAATACCGATTATCATTGCCTCGTGGATGTTTCCCTCACAAAGAGGGTTTTACTACGTAAAACGTTGTGTCAATATTTTTTTTTGATTATTCCGCTATCTTGTTTATTTTCCATTATTTTCTGTAATTTCAATTTATTTGTAGGTTATGCTTTCGTTGTTCAACTCAACAAGTGGTATCCGAGCTTTCGAGAAAATTTCGTGTTAATGATGAAGATGCAAAGTGCAAAGTTTGAAATAAAAAATTTCAATGGGAGTAATAGCTTTGAGCTATGGAAGGTTAAGATGCGGGATATGCTCGTGCAACGAGGGGCAAAGGTGTTGTTGGGTAGGGCAAAGAAACATGTGGACACAGGTGATGATGACTAGGAGGGCATGGATGCAAGAGGCCTCAGTGCTATTCTGCTTGGTAGATGATATGTAATTTAACATTGTTGGAGAGAAAACGACTGCAGGCTTATGGACCAAGATAGAAATCCTTTATATGACAAAGTTCTAAACAAACAAAATCTACTTGAAGCAACATTTTACCGATGAGGGAAGGTACAAAGACATTTGAACATTTGAATTCTTTCAATACTCCTTTATGGCAGTTGTCTAGTATAGATGTAAATCTCGAAGGGGAAGACAAGACAGGTACATTGTTGTGTTCTTTGCCTAAGTCTTGGGATCATTTTGTAACCTTTATCAATTTTATTTCTACCGATACCATTGATTTTGATGCTATTGTGGGAGCTTTATTGTCTAAGGAAACTCGGCAGAAATCTAGCCTTGAAATCTCAACATCAGAAGCAATGGTGGCTAGAGTTCGATTAAAAGAAAAAAATCAGAATTTGAGAGACACATCAAGATCAAATTCAAGAGGCAAGCAGAGTAAGTTAAAGTCACGATACTATAACAAATCAGGGTATCTTAAGAAGGATTGTTGGAAAAGAAGGGACAAGCTGCTTAAAAGAACTCTACAAAGGAAGCTAATTCAGCTGAAACTAGTGCATGTATTGTTGATGAGGTATTGTCCACTTCTACTGTTTCTCAACTTCGTCATAATTGGTTAATAGATTATGGTGCTTCCCATCATATGTGTCTTCATAGGAATCGGTTCTCTTCATACCAATATATTGATGACGGTGTGGTTTTCATGGGTATGATGTTATATGCAAAATTGTTGGGATTGGTAGTATCAGGATTAAAATGTATGATGGTATTGTTAAAATGTTAACAGAGGTGAGGCATGTGCCTGAGCTTAGAAAGAACCTAATATCGTTAGGATTGTTAGATTTTGCTAGTTATAAATGTACAATTCAAGGTGGATTCATGAAGGTGACGAAAGACATCTTGGTAGTCATGAAGGCTAAAAGGTTTTGGAACCTTTATAAGCTTGAAGGAAGGACAAAAACATATCATGCAATAGTAGCATCTAAAAGTGTAAGTGACTCTACTCATTTATGGCATCAATGCTTGAGCCATTTGAGTGAGAAAGGGTTGAAAGTATTGGTTGATTATAAGTTACTTCCAAGCTTGAAATCTCTGTATTTATGGAAAGCAATCTAGACATAAATTTAAAATAGGAAAACATGTTAGTAAAGGTATCTTTGATTACATCCATTCAGATCTTTGGGGACCATCTCCTAAAGTCTCTTTTGAAGGATCTTCATATTTTGTAACATTTATAGATGATTAATCTAGAAAGGTGTGGATCTATTTAATGAAAACAAAAGTTGATGTATTTAATCCTTGTAATTAGTATAGAGATTTGGTTGAAAAGAGCATTGGCATGCCAATTAAATGTTTGAGAGTTGACAGTGGAATTGAGTTTACTTCAAAGGAATTTGAAAATTATTGCAAAGAACCTAGGATCTAAAGACATAAACCATGTTTTATACTCATCAGAAAAATGGTGTTGCTGAATGGATGAATAAGACTCTTCTAGAGAGAGCAAGGAGTATGCTCAGTAATGCCAAGTTGCAGCAAGTTTTGTGGGCAGAAGTAGTTCTTAAAATGTCCTATCTGGTAAACTGGTCACCATCAACTGCAATTAACTATAAGATTCCAGAAGAGGTATGGACAGGTGAACCTTGTGATTATTCAAATCTTAAAGTTTTTGGTTGTGATGCATATGCTATTATTCCAATGAATCATTGTTCTAAGTTAGATCTAAAATAAAAATAATAATATTTGTTTGATATGGTGATGTAGTTAAGGGATATAGCTTGTGGGATCCTACTACCCACAAAACCATCATTAACATAGATGTCATATTTGATGTATCGTCACTCATGAAATTAGATGTAGATGGTGAAATGAAACAATAAAACATACCATAGATTCAACACGTACAATTGGTAACTAAATCATCTTCAAGGGAGGAGAATCATGAAGATGTTCATGAAGAAACTCCTACAAAAGCATACACTACAAGGAAAAGACCCTCTAGTGGAGGTTGTAAAGGAGGTTTTTAGTGTTATAAAATTGGCCAAAATTGTCAAAAAAACATTTTCTACAATACTCGTTTACAGTTACAGAGGTTTTGGTGGAGCTCTCAACGAAATTTCAACACAACTAAAAAAATTGGGTAGCCGGGGGTTATTACAGATGTTTTTTTTCATCGGTGCGCTACTAATGTGTCAATGCACCAGTGAGTGTCATCTAGAAGGTGGCTTGGGGCGGTCGAAGGTGCATGCATCGGGCCATCAAGGTCTAAAACCACACTAGGCGTAATGTTGGTGAGACAATGCATGAGGCCATTCTAATTGGCCTTGGGATTTGTGTGGTACCCATAGGTCGTCTCAACGCACCAGTACATAGACTTATATAAATGCATTGGTGCACAGTATCAGACAAACGCACCAATTGTTATAATTCGTATTGATATTTGTGCAGTACCCATAGGTCGTACAAATGCACCGGTGCGTAGTCTCACATAAACGCACGAGTGCGTAGTATCGCACAAA
The DNA here is from genome assembly GCA_034641835.2 of Pinus albicaulis. NCBI lineage: Eukaryota > Viridiplantae > Streptophyta > Pinopsida > Pinales > Pinaceae > Pinus > Pinus albicaulis. Next base: position 1,321,315,502 of record CM076581.1, read on the forward strand.
TGCACCGAGATTTATAATTGGTATTGGTATTTGTACGTTTCCCATAGGTCATACAAATGCATCGGTGCATAGTCTCAAATAAACACACCGGTGCGTAGTATTGCACAAACGCGACGAGATTTATAATTGGAATTTGGTATTTGTGCGGTGCCCATAGATCGTAGAAACGCACCGGTGCGCTGTATCATACAAACGCACCAGTGTACAGTAACTAACACACACCGGTGTTCATTTTTTATTTTTAAAAACATCAACCTGTGACTGTGAAATTATTGTGATTTTTTTGAATTCATTATTCATCAAAAGTCGACACATCTTATAACAATATTCATATTAATTAAATTTTTATTAATGTATTTCAATGTGATGTTTGGATTAATTTTTTATATCATATCATAATTATTGTGATTTTTTAAAATTCAGTATTCATCAAAAGACGACACATATCTTATAACAATATTTATATCAATTAAATTTTTATTAGTGCATTTGAATGCGATGTTTGGATTAATTTGTTATATCATATCATCAAATTTCACATCTCTTCATTATAATATTTAATTATCCATAAATTTAATCAATGGTGTTACATTTCACAGTGACAATGGAGAACGCAATAGAATAAATTAAAACACACACACACACATATACATATAAGACTGTCTTTGTCATACAAAATGGAATAGTTATTGGTATCCCTTTGTCTTTCAATTGGGACACTATGTCCATCACATTAAACAAAATGTCTGATTTCACAGACAAATATTTCAAAAAATACAACGTCGTGCTTTGATATCCAAACATAATGATCATAATTCTTCGCTTGAACTATTGTCACTGCTAGAGCTACTTCCATGACTTGGGTTATTTTCAGGAATGTTTTGTTAACGGTATTAATTGTTTTCTTCTTCTTCACGTTCCATCTACAAACATAAAAATAAACTATAATGAGTGTATACACATTGGTGATAATAATGAAAATTGCAATATTAAATAATATACATCAATGTAAATTGAAAAAAAATGATGTACCATAGGAACAATTGACTCATGAACTATACACATTCTTTCAAAACCATGTAGTATGCCATCTTTCAAGATTTCATCTGTTGGCACAGTTCCATACTTTGTTTCCTGCAAGTTTTATACCCCATAACAAATCATATATTTAATATAAAATATTTTTTGTTCTATTAATTATAGAAGGAGCTAACTAAAACAAGATCAATAGATGTTTACAAATTCCACAATTAATTTATGATATGCCAACATATAGTCACAACCCATATTTAACCCAATGTCAATCAATTCATCTGATGGTTCTTCTTTCTATGTTAGCACCTGTTTGAAGACATTCAATGATGATTTTTGTAAAACAACTTAAAAATACAAAAATGAAATCTAGTTAAGTTGTTATAAGGAAGTAACAATTACTCACAAACCTAGATATCAACCCTTTTCTTCCTTGTCGTCCTGTTTTATGTGTTGAAGGGGTTCCATTTTCTACACTTTTATGCAAGAAAATACTTGAAAATTAATATTTAATGCTAAATTGTTTATTTATTGTACCTAATGATAAAAAAAATCAATGATTACATATTACATTTGAAGAACGTTGTTGTTGATATGGCTCCTCTTGCGATGCAATTTTGTCCATTCTTTGACCATCTCCTTGTACACCTTTTTGGACTTTCCTACTGGCATATTTCTAATATCAGCTCGTTCATCTTTTGATATTTTCATAATCTTCTTGAAAATGTAACATGACAATAAACTATTTAATTTTTATATTGATATACAAAAAGTAAATATAACAAAAGTGATATTTATAAATAATTCTAGACAAACATTTAAAGGAATATTACTTTTTCATTCCTTCTATTTTATTGTTGTACGTTTTTGCTATTAAAATTCTGGCATGTCTCATTGACCAATTCTCTGGAAATTTTTTGTGTAGTTTAGATGAAGTTTGGTTCTTGGAATCATTGGATTGATTTTTGTATTGTAAGTGGAAAGAACGTCTATACATTTGTTCCACTAGATCCCTCAAACTTTTGTAAAAGTTTTTCCCCCTTTTGTTAACCTCCAGTACCACTCCAAATGAGCTAAGGAGCAATTCATTTTCATTTTCATGTTCTATTTTTTTTCTTTTCTTAGAACAACATTCCTTTTCTGAGATGTTGGTCCCTGTATAACATTAAACAGATGTGAATTAATATATTGTTTGACATGTGTTATCTAATAATTTTAAGTATATTATTAATGAAAATTGAGAAAAGAAACTCATATTGGATCGACAGTGTTTTTGCATTCACCTTATTCATCCTTTTGCAATTTTTCCATCAAGCTTTTACACTCTTCTGGTCCTAGATCATAAATAATATTATCGAGATTTGTCATTTTTGTAGCTCTGCATGATACACAGTAAAAAATACATATTAGTTAAACTTACATATAGTTCAAAAATAATATTTTTTGTAAAGAATTTACAAAGAACTTGCCTTTTTTGCTTTTCTTGATGTGTTATTAGTATTTTTGTTACTTGATCTCTTGTCAGCCATTTTTTTATCAATATGAAACCTGTACCATATCATTCATTAATATATTTTATAAATAGATTGTCAAATTTTCAGGTAAAAATAAAATATCAAGAAATCGGTGCACCATTCATAGTGTACGCACCGACATTAGTGTGTGGTGGTCTTATAAACGCACCACCCAAATAGTATAATACACCATACGGTGTTCTATGTCAACAAGGAGCACCGGTGCATTACATGTTAACCACCGCACCGATTAACACATTCAAAATAATAAAAATCGCCCAGTATTAGTTTTTGTAGCATAAACGCCCCGCGCAAATAAGGGACTACCATACAATGCTCTCTGTCAACTATGAGACTCGATGTGGTGCATTATATGTTACATGTGCACCAATTAACACAATTTTTTTTTTGTGTAACAGCACGTGCGTGGTGCGCCATAATGAAATAGCGCACCAATGCCCTATTTTACATATAGCGCACTGATTAAATAAAATTGTTTTTAAATTTTTTATCACACAGTACCTGCGCGGTGCATGGGGATAATCCAACGACCGGTGTGCTAGGTTACATAGGGTGCACCAATAAAAAAAATTATGTTTTTTTTAAATTCACACAAGGGCCGACATGGATTGGGATCCGACTATGCAAGTCATCCCGTGGGTTGGATGTCATAGGCCTATATATAGCAATACAAACCCTATAAATCTAAAATGAAAAGCCCTAATTCTGAAATCACAGAAATAGGGAGAAGAAAGGGCAGAAACAAAAATAATGAAAGGTTTAGGGTAAAAATGATTTTTTTTTTGTTTCTGAAAATGAAAAACAAATTGAAATTTTTTTCTTACAGCGTAAAAAAAATTATAGAAAAAGTTAAAAAAATAATAAAATTTAATCACGAGATCGTTTCAAATTCTATGCTACAGGGTTTGAATCACCAGAGATTTGGAATTATGATTGTCTGAATACTTCTGTTCGAACTTATTTCGCTGCTCCAAAGTGCTCTCGTGCTCTCTTGATCCAGGTATGTCTCCTGAAAATATTTGGCTGAAAGTTTTTGCAAAAATAGTGAAATAATGAATTTTTTTTAGTATTTAAAGAATTGTTTTCTGAAATTAGATTTTCAAAAATATTTTGCCGCCGATTTTTCAATTTACCACTTTTTTTTCACTTAAAGAAAATAGAGTTGCGCTTTTTTTACTTGCAGTTATTCATCACTTAATAGCACCGCACCGATGCGTCTGTTGATAACATGACACTGTTGCACTGTAACTAAAACGCACCGGTGCAGTTATCTGTACATTAGCACCGATAACAAGAAGTCCATTTTTAAGGCATCGAAATTACTTTTAGGTGTGTACACAAAAATTTATTGTTGATTTTGCTCAAATGAAGGGAGAAAAGATCATAATTATATCAAATGGATAATTCTTCAAAATCCAGCTCGTTCCATAATATTTCTCAAAGTCCATCGCGGAGTTCTCCCTGTCCATCTCAAGATGTAATATTTACATAAGATTTTATTTATATTTTCATTATCTAATTGAATTTATGTTTTTTATCCATGTCAATCATGCACAACTTAATTAAATTTATAATGTATACAAATTTGTAGGTTCATACAGATTCAAAATCGAGTTCAGATGCACAAAATATTCAAACAGATCCAAAACGTCAGAAGCTCTTATCAGGAGCAACATACCGCAAGGTGCATTTGGTAGATGAAAATGGATAGCCGCTTCACCCTGCCAATTGTAACAATATTGCATCTTCTAGCCACTAGCCTGGGACAATGATGGTAATAATTATAATTGTTTGGTATATTGATTAATGTAATTATTTCAATGTCAAACCAATTAATCATGCAATATTGTCATGTGCTTACTAGTTGATATCATATATTTTGTACTAATCATGTTCAAATATTTTTTTTAATTATTAGGATTCTAGTGATGATGATTGACCTACCTACCATCTTCTGTTGACCCCACAACAATGTCAAATCGAGAGAAGACTGAATTAAGAGAAAAAATTGGAGAGGAACGATATCAAGAATGGTTGAATCAACCACCGATTCAATTCCTACTATGTCCAAATTTGCCAATTAGGAATGACTACAACAATAGTAGTTCTTCACAAGATGGAAATGGAGGCAATCAAATAGAGGTTGGTATGGATGATTACTTAAGGGATACGACTGCCATGGATACAATGTTGTTAGATGACTTCCAAAACGATGAATAGCTAGGGGATGCTGCTCATATCACTGACACGTTTTTTGAAAGCCTTAAATTTGCTTCCACCACCCCTCTCTTTGGACCCGGCGGTCAGTCAAATTCTACCCAGTTGGGGACAACAATGTTACTGTATAGCTTGAAAGCAAAGTTTGGCTTTTTGAATGCATGTTTCTCAGAAATTTTGAGGTATTACCATAAAGTCCTCCCTTATATAAATTTGAGAAATATAATATGTACACAATGAACATTACAAATTGTCAATTTTATGAACGTTAATAATTATATCGGCATTAATGTACATTTATTAATATTTTCCATGATCACCAACTACTAGTTATTCAAAGATAAGGTTCTTCCAAGTGATAATGTCTTGCCCGGTAGCTGCGAAGAGGCAAAGAAATTGTTGAAAATGTTGGGTGTTGAGTACATATCATATCATGCATGTCCAAATGATTGTATTATATATAGAGGAGAATATGCAGAAAAAGAGATATGTCTGAAATGTGGGCATGACAGGCATGATAAATAAAAAAAATAAGAGTAAATCATGTACTGGTCCTCCTTTTAAGATATTGAAGCACATGCCTATAATCCCAAGGATTCAAAGGCTCTTTCGTTGCAAAGAATTAGCTATGTTGCAGGGATGGCATGACTCACACAGAAGTGAGTTGGGAGTTATGTGAATCCCAGCTGATTCAATAGCCATGAAGCATATAGAGGATACATGGCCCAAAATTCAAGGATGAAGTATGAAGTCTACAACTCAGCATAGCCATGGATGTCGTCAACCCATATTCCCTCCAAAACACCAACTATTCTGTTTGGCCTATAGTAGTGATCAATAACAATACCCCCCCATGGTTGTCCGTGAAGAATGAACATATTACGTTGGCTCTCATAGTCCGTGGTAGAAGACATGTGAAGAATATGGATGTCTACTTACAACCACTGGTAGATGAATTGAAGGAATTATGGGATTGGATAAATGTATATGATGTATCAAGACCCATCGCAACAGAGAGGATTTTTACGTTGTATAACATATGTGCTTACACGACACATGATTATCCAGGCTTAGGAGTTTTCTTTGGTAAATTACATGTTTAATTAATTGATTTTTTTATATACGTAACAATATTATTTCACATATTAGTTATTTAATTAACAATATTCATGATATTATTTAACGTGCCATGCATATTAATTGTATACAATAATCTCGCAAGTCTTGTAACAAAAGGGTATTTTGGATGTAAATGTTGTGGAACTTCTCTGAAAGCTAGATGGTCCAAGTACCTACGAAAGCCAGTGTATGATTGCTCTAGGGTATTCCTCCCAGAAAAACACCCTTACATAAGAGCAGCATCCGCTTTCAATGGTAAATGAGAGAGAACCCAAAGGCCTCCAATAACGACACCAGCTGAATGGCTTAGAGAATATGAGAGAGAGAGAAAGAGGAGGATTTCATAGAAATGTTCGATTCAAATGGGGAGCCTATGTTTGATGATCCATAATTCTTTGATACCCATGTTGAGAAATTGCCCATTGGGATGAAAAGGAAATATATCTTTTATAACCTCCCATATTGGGAGAATCTTAATATTACCCACTTATTAGATCCCATGCATATATTTAAAAATGTTTCATCTTCTTTATGGAGGAACATATCATCAAAACAAAGTGACACATTGGAAGTTAGGAAAGATATTATTACTTCAAAAACTAAAAACAAACATTGGCCAAGATGATTAGAAAGTACATGATTAGAGGCAGGTGCTGGTCCCTCTAATTCATGGTATTTCAAAGAAGGTGGTGTCCCATGGATTTAAAAAAAATATGATCTTTCATTGGTAAAGGAAGTTATAATGGGTGTGAGGGTGCCATCTTCATATAGGTCTTCACCATGGCGTTGCTTCACCGTGGATGACCATTTGTCGGGGTTGAAAGTGCATGACAATTTGAATCTTATAAGAGTACGTGTAATATCAAAAACATGATTTTATTATTTGTTATATTAATAAATTTTATCCCATGTAGGGATCATAAAACATAACTAATTTTGTATATTATTGCACGTGTTTATAACTTTTCAGTGTCATTATCCTTTGTTCGTGCATGGGTGTGTGAAACATGAATTCCCTCAAGACCAAGGACGTGCCATATCTAAATTATCTACTTTTTTACGTTGGATCACGTTAAAGGAGATTCATGTGGCTAGCATCCCAAGGTGGCGTCAAGAGATAGTTGAGATTGTTTGTATGTTTGAGAAGGAATTGCCAATGAGTTTCATGGACTTGCAGGTTCATATTCTAATCGACCTAGTAGATGAGAATGAATTAGTTGGGGTGGTTTCTTTTCGTTGTATGTTCTTCTTAGAGAGGTACATGAATAAATTGAAAGGTTTTGTTTGAAAAAGGGCAAAACCCGAGGGGTATATGGAATAGGGGTACCTATCGTATGAGTCTTTATATTATGCCAGTGAGTACATCAAGAAGATTGACAACAGAATAGGTACGGTGATTTGGGACGATGAAAGGGATGAAGAAAAAAGAGAAGGGGAGTTGCTCCAAACGAGTGGAAAAAAGCGCTTGATAAAGAGTAAGCGACTTATAATTTTTCAAATTTACACAAAGTAAATATTCATGTTGAAATTCGATATAATGTATATTTTGATATCTATGTACTATATAATGTCGGTTTGATTTCATGAGAAAATGCAGAAATTGAAGCAAACAATAAATTCGTTCTTTCCAATTCCGAAGCGACTCATCTGTGGGTCGCATTATACGAACAAAAGAGGATGAAATGGGATTATAGTGATAGGAAAGAATTTATAAGGTTGAATGGTAGAAGTGTGCCTTATCCCAATCATTTAAAAGAAAATTTTCCAAAAATATGCCCCAACAGTTGGGTTGCTGACCAAGTCAGAGAGAAATACGGTGCAACCGGTTTTTACCCGCGTGCTGAAGAGGATGCGCTAAACGTAGGGATTGGGTGTAGCAACTCGTAATAATCTATTTAATTTATATGTACATTTGAAACTTAATAATGCACCTTTCAAATGTAATTACATCTATATTTCATATTTTAACTGTTGGGTTATTATAAGACACATGATACTATGATTTTTTAACTTTTTTATAATAGGTGAATTTGTTACCATCTATGTGGGAATATGGACACCATTTCCGCACAGAAAATACCGATGCTGGAAACATCATACAAGACTATGGAGTGGAAGTCGAGTTCGATCAATCTAGTTGATCTAGCCACCGTGATCAAAACCTAGTACGAGGGACATTAGGTTACGACGGAAAGATACAAGAGATCGTTGAAGTGGATTTCTCTTCTTTCCAATGTGTTATTTTTAGGTGCAAGTGGTGGGACACCTTTGATCGGAATAATGTAAAGGAAGATCGCGATAGTAGGCTGATATGCATCAACTCTAGAAAGATGTGGGATGAAGCTAAGGAGCCCTATGTTTTCCCCAAACACTGCAACCAGGTGTTTTTTACCCAGATGTGTTGGATAGGGATTGGTGGTTCGCATTGAGACATGACCCTATATCAAAACATATTTTTGAGAACAATAGTGTTATCATGCCATGCGAATTGGAAGATAATGAGGGTGATCATGAGAACCGAGAGTGATATGGTACATGTGTTATTTCATCAATATTTATACGTTTTAAGATGTGTTTTTCAAAACATTATATTATGTATTTTGAATTAATTGGTAATTTACATTGTGTTAATGTTAAAATCAATATTTTACTTGATAATTTGCAATTATTTTGATCTCAAAAACAATGGCGTACTATATAAAGTTTTTTTTTGTATGTAAGATCATAATAAAATACTGATAATTCTAAATTACATGAATTTATTTGCATTATTTTCTAAACTTTATTATGTTACAAAAAATCATATTATTCTAGATTTATTATTTTACAATTATTTAAAATTTAACAAATTTTAAAATTTTAAAATTTTAAAATTTTAATAAAATCATTTCACATTAATATAATTAAAATTTTACAAATATTTTACATACAATTACAATTAAAATTTTAAAATTTTATATACAATTACAATTACAATTACAATCATTTCACAGTAATACAATTAAAATTTTACAGATATGTTACATACAATTAGAATTAGAATTAGAGTTACAATTTTACAATTTCACATACAATTACAAATACAATTACAATTTTAGAATTTTACATATACAATTACAATTTTACAAATTTGAAATTTACAATTACAATTACAATTTTACAAATTTACATATATACCATTACAATTACACTTTTAGAATTTTACATACAATTACAATTCATTTATTTTATTTTTTTTCTTCTGAATAATTCTAAATCTATTGATATAAAACATAATAGTACAAAATTGCCTCTGCTTCAGCTAAGAGAGCCTCAAAGCATGGATTGATAGTCATGAAATGCATGAGTTTGGACTGCCCACTGAGGGGAAACCAGTCCCTGAGAGATATGTCTTGTCACCCTCACAGGGGAAACCAACATTTGAGTCAAATATTTTAACAAAAAATCATGTAAAAAGATAATCTGCTCTTTTAGCAGAGGGAAATTGAACATGAAAACAAAAACCAGCCTAGGAAACCTGGGCTGAGGAGTCAAAATCTGCTGAAGGTTGTCCTAGCTACTAATCATTGACTGGAGAGGGAGGCTCCTCCTCGATTCTACATCTGTACTCATCACTGCTTCCTTCATCATCTGCAGTAGGAGTCGCAGTGACTTTTCCTATATTGTCCTTCACCTGAACCTACATTTTGTCATTATGGGCAATTTTCAACTGCGCCAGGGATTCCTTGGCTTCTTCTGCAGGTTTGGGAGCAAGAGAAGTAGAGGGACCAGGGACAGTGACAAAGGGGGGGTTAGGGCTGGCTGCCTCCTCCTGGATAGTGACAGTGATATAGGTTGCAATAACCAGTCTATTCATCGTGCAATCAAAGCGAAACTTTTCACATTGGGAGGACTGACGAAGGGGGTGAAGGCTGACAGAGAGGGGACATGAGAGGAAACGGTGTGGAGAGCCGGAGGCACATGAGGGTGTGCAGGAGGAGGAACAGAAGAAGGCACATGGGGAGGCGGAGAGCTCGGGAAGGAGTGAGCGTGCTCATTGAAGTGAATTCTGCCCCTTCGGCTTCGAGTTTCTGGGATATGGTCACAGGAGAAGTCCTCGGAGGAGGAATCCGTGTTGGGGGAGGACTGGGATCGAATGGCATGGCCGTGACTGCTCTCGTGTTGACATCGCATTCTATGGCGTAGCCTGGGCATGGTGGTAGGAAGGTGCACCCAGCGTCGCTTGAGGGACGGGCGGAAGAGATGCTGCACAGAGGAACTTGGCGAGGCAGGCAAGGATTTCGAACAACAGAAACTGCTTTGAGAGAAATGGTACTCCGGAATTGTTTCCAAATAGCAGAGGAGCATACAACACCTACTAGTGTGCGTACGAGCGCTTGGCTCGGCACAGACGGGTGGGCATAAAATTCTTTGCGGAGCTATGGACCTACAAACAGAATGTTTGCCATACAATAAACCAAAATCGAATTCCATAATGAGCCAGGGGGAATGCACAAGGCGGCGACAGAGCGTAATGAAGGCGTTAATGGAGCGCAGGGTGGTGCGATTAATGGCGGTGTTAATGCCCTTGTGGGAGGCCATATGGCCACCCCACGCCACAGAAATTGGGATGCATCGAAGGACGGGCATCCCATCAAGCCCGGTTGTCATCCGCATCTGGAATACAATTTTAGAATTTTACATACAATTAGAATTAGAATTAGAATTTTACAATTTTAGATATATAAAATTACAATTAAAATTAAAATTACAATCATTTCACAATAAATTAAAATTACAATTACAATTTTAGAATTTTACATACAATTAGAAATTTTACAATTACAATTTTACAATATTATGATCATTTAATATTAAATTAATTAATAAACATTAAGATTTTTAGGAATTACTGCAGAAATATAATATTTACCGAGAGAGAAATAAACATTTACTGAGAGAAATAAATACAAAGAGACCAGCAACAAATCATAAACATAAACACAATGTTTAACCGAGAAAACCCCAAATCCGGGGAAAAACCCAACCAATGAAATTTCATTAAACATTGGCCAAAACCCTGGCCAATCAGGCCAAGTGAGCCTTCACCGCTCACCTCCAGGCCTGCCTTACAATGAAGTATTCTCAGCCTCTTATAGGCTCCATTACATGCAATACCATGGGCCAAAACCATGGGTGCACAAAACCATGTGCCCCAAAACCACTACTATTTACCCTAGTCAACATTGACTCTACCCTAAGTCATGTTTACCTAAAAAAGATCATGATAACCATCGTACAAACATCATATTCAACTAAAAAACACATTCAAATTTTCTAACATCATGTAATATTCCAAAAATTTAGCCTTCAGCTAAATGGAATATTATAGTTTGTTTTATCACTAGGTAGGTGAATAAGTGGGTGGGGAGGCCCATAAGTCTCCTAAGCAGCAATAAAAAAACTTCAAGTGTAAAAGGAGACCTTTTCAGTAGCTAAATAAAGCTCCTCCAAGTGTGAACAGGGGTTGGATCATGTTGATTCAGTCAACTTTGACCAAGTCAACAACGTTGTTATGGAGGAGTGGAGATTAATTGAGGAATAACACAGTTTTGGAGGGAGATTGATTTCATGAAGGAAAATACCTAATTGAGTGGGGCCAAGGGCAAGGAAGCTCATAATCTATATAAGGAAGAGGATGGTAGCCATATGGGGATATGTTTTGAGATTATTATTTTGATATTGGTTTGCTTAGACTTTTTCTTCCTCTTGCTGTTTAGCAGGGTTGTTGTGTTGTTTAGCACCGGGTGTTCCCGAGCGGGAATCCCACCTATTTCCGTGAGAGGCCTCTTGGAAGAGTATTGTATTCATTTCCCTATTTAAGTTTTCAGGCCAAGCTACAACTTTCTTCATCAGCGCAGTTTCTACAGGTTATTGTGCTGTGTTGCAGGGCGTTGCAGTGGAGGGGTTTAGAAACCCACTTTCTGATCTAGTTTCTCATTGGATTTATTCACTTGGGAGATCAGTTTGGAGAGTCCTTGGACTTATTTCAGATCTCTGGCATCAAGCCAACTATTTCCCATCATTTACAGCGCTATTCTAGCTAGGGATTGCATTATTTTGGAGGGTAGCTTTAGTGAGGGATCTTGTGGCTCCTTTGGAGTGTTTTCTTGTGATTGAAGGGTTCAACCTTTCATGGGAGGAGACCTTTGAAGGGATCTACATTGGATCTACCATATTTAAGCCTTATACACTCTTGTAATTTAGTTTTCAGTGAATCTTCAGCCATAGGGATTTAGATCCCATCTTGTATAGGGTGTATTTCTGAAAATCCTTTCTGGGTTCTTTGTAGGAGTTTGTATTAAGCCTAGATCTGTATTGGGCATATATTTTGAGGAATATAATAGCCCTACATATTTTGTACATTATTTTTCTGTAGCGGTGTGTTTATAGCTGTGCTGTAGCAGTCTTCCGACATTTTTTATTGTAGCAGCAATTCAGTTTTAGGAGTGATTTCTTATGGGAGGCTTGTATCCTCATTGTACATGTTTCATGCCTCACTATTATATATGGATTTGTTGATATAATACATGATGATCTATCTCCATATTGGTCTCAAATGTTCATGAGTTGATTTGCACTGTTATTTCGAGAAGAGAGAGAGAATCTCCAAAAGGTTTTGGATCTAAAGCAAACTCTAGATTTGCACATGATAGGTGTGAGCATGCAACCACACACTATGATTCACAACGCAGTTATGTGCCCAGATCTGCTATGAGATAGATGGTAGAAGAAGAAATTCCTAGGAGGGAAGCTCTTAGTGATTATCTGCAAGAATATGAGTCTCAAACTAAGAAGTTTAGAGATCATATCACTTTCCAATAGTTTTGCAAGATCAACGGTGGAGAGGAGCAAGCAGCATGACATGGGTAGATTTTTTCTATCTACTTTTGATGGATCACCCACATGTTCAGCTAGAGCTTGGGTGGAGGAGCTACACATCCATTTTAGCAACACCAAGTTTCTAAAGAAGAAGCCATCAAAGTTCCAGCGCTACAATTTGAAGGTAAGGCCTATGCTTGGTGGATTCTTGAGTCTTTTTCATTAAAAAAATGCAAACACATCTTCTTATGTAAGGTTCACTAAGATATTAGTGGAAAGGTTTGATGGAAAACATTTTGAAACATCATTGGTAGAACTAAACAAGCCAAAACAAACAAAACCTTTGCATATTTTGGAGGAATCTATACACCCAACTCCACTTCAGAAAAGTGTTGAAGAGGCTAACACCTTGCATACTACCTTGCTTGAGGCAAGACCTCTATCTCATATTCTTGAACAAAAGGGCATGGAGATCCCTTTTTCAAAAGAGGATCCAGTTATTGGGAGGTTGCCCATTCATATTGAAGACGAAGAGAAGGATGGGGACAACAGCGCTGTCATGTCTAGAGCATATCTAGGACCTCATGCAGAGGTAGATGAAGCACTTGCTCCAACTAGAGGGATTCTTGTATCATTGCAAGGAATTCCCCAGGATCTCATATATGGAGTTCAAGGCACAATCAATGAACAACATGATTGTGAAACCTTGAAGATGGAAGGAGAAGGTAGGGAGGAAGGCCAACATCACATGATGAGGAGCACACATCCCTATCTATTTCAAAAGGGTGATGCACAGAAGAGGCAGAATGATTTACGAAATGAGGCCAGGGACAAAGTTTTCCATCCATATGAGAATTCTACTCTTGACATTGATGTCTCATTGCATGGAGGCATTCCACCGGGGAGACCACCAGATCAGGAGATTATGAGAGATGCTTCACATGGGGTTTCACCACTCTTAGATCCCGGAAGGGTGGATACTTTGGAGTGGTCTATTACATCGCAGAGAGTCTAGGGTAGACTCAAGGAGGGGGGAAACATTCTCCCATTTTCAGTATTACCCACTCTCACTACGTATTCTGCGTTGACAGAAGTTATTGCAGTGATGGGGGATGACACCACTATGGTGCAAGGGAGATGCTCCATGGGTTTGGAAAAACAGAGGGTACTTCCCTTAAGGAAGGAATCCTCCATACATTGGAGTAGATGGAGGCCACTCATGCTTACATTGGCCAAGATCAAGAGGTTCTTTCTAGATGGTAGTTTCTCATGGGAGGCCAACTTCCAAAGGCCACCACTTCTACATGAGCATGAGCAGCTACATGATGGGCATGGCAGCAATTTGGAGGATGACTTTGGCATGGGGGATTTCAAAGGAGGAGACAAAATTATGTGGGGAGCTACACATTTCAGATCTACAACGTTGTCTCTTAGGAGGGTTGATCCATATTGGAGGTCTCAACTTTTGGTAGAGCACTCCAAGGATCTTGGTCCTTGCATGATTCTTGATGACTCGGAGAGAGATGAGAGATACATGGTGGTTGATGAGGTCATATATTCCTATGGCAGAGTCTTCTTGACTAGATTTTCTGAGCTCAAGGAGAAGCTGCTACATGCAGCACATGTGGACTTTCTTTCCATGCACTTTGATGCATTTTATTCTTTGATGGAGGAGTTCACTTGGGAGGGCATCTAGCATGATGTATTTCAACATATGGAGAGATGCATAGCCCAGATGCTGACGGAGAGGTTGGCACAACCACTTCCCTACTCATTGAGAGTGAGGGAGAACTTTCAAGTGAGCCATTTCAGCTCAATGACCAAAGTACATAGTAGAGAAGGTACATTTTTGCATTATGATTTTCACTTCTTTACTTTATATGAGAAGCATGTTGTATTAAGGAGGGTCATTCCTTCTTATAAATTATATTATAATGTACTTGAGGCCAAATGTAGCATTGAGATTGGCTATCCTATTGGTGGTTTGTGGGGGAAGCCACATGATTCTTGCTGTGCACCATTGACACCACATTTTACCTTCATGATCCTATCTTATAGGATGATTGTGGCAACAAACAAGTGGCTGGGAAAGCACTTGTTATTATTTTATTTGAGGCAAGCAGGGGATGCACTTCGCTGGTTCCATGTGTGGAACTATGATCCACTTTCCGAATGTCGTATGGCAACTTGTTTTCATTATTTTTTTCTTCCATATGTTGGAGATGTTCTTATATTTATGGGAAGCTTTGTTTGGAGAGTGGTACAAGAGTTGGAGGTTCCCATTGGGAGTATGCTTCTCCCTATTTTGTATGTTTCATGCTTCAGGAGAAACCATGGGAAAACCATGATGGCCACACTATGTCTCTTGTCTTCATGTGGGAGGAGCCATTTGTAGAACTTGAGTTCTTAGAGGGGGCACTTTATGGATGTTTTTTTTGGTAGGGTAGCTTGGGCCATTCTTGGAGGCCATAAAATTTCAGCCCAAGATCACCAGCAGCCCCATACATACCATAAATTGAGAGAGAAACAACTTGGGTGGAAGAATTTAATCTCTCCATGCAGCCCCAATACATTGAATGAACCGGGGGTTGAAGATCCTTTTGATGAGCTACCTAGAATGGCTCATTTCATTTGGATGATAGCATGGGTTTGGGAGTCTCTCATTTGGAGTGAGGTTCCCCATGTTTTTCATCACTCCTACCTTGAGGAGGCCATTGGACAACAAGAAGGTTTCCACTTACACCTTCCACCTTTTCATGATTTGAGCCATTTGGTTTTGCATACTTGGGAGGAAACATTGGAGGGAAGATTTATTGTAGATTTCTTTGAGCAATGGAGGGGACTATTGATGAGGAGGCCACAAGAGGAGGAGGGGAGGAATTTTTCTCTCCCAATACAGTTGTGTTAGGTAAACTTGACTTGGGATAGATTCAATGTTTACTAGGGTAAATAGTAGTGGTTTTGGGGCACATGGTATTGTGCACCCATGGTATTGCATGTAATAGAGCCTATAAAAGGCTGGGAACACTTCATTGTAATGTAGGCCTCGCGGTGAGCGGTGAAGGCTCACTCAGCCGGATTGGCGAGGGTTTTGGCCAATGCTTAGTGAAATTTCATTGGTTGGGTTTCGCCCCAAATTTGGGGGTTTTCCCAGATAAACATCTTTTTTTATGTTTATGATTTGTTGCTGGTTATGTTTAATTATTCCTCTCGGTAATTATTAATATTCTCTGGTAAATGTTTCTTCATTTGATATTGGAGTTATATTTGGCTTCAAAGGGACGCTTTTGTAGCTAAGGGTTTTATTGGCCTTATGAATGGAGAGATAAATGCAGCCTTTTGTAGATCTGTCCATATGGAGCATGGTCTTGTTGTGAAATAAGATAACGTTGTCCATTCACGAGAGTAGAAGGGTGTGGTGTAGAGGAGAACTGATATCTACATAACCCATTGGAGGAGTGCTCTCAGGAGAGTAACGTGGACGAGCACGTTGAGATGGAAATGTAATTTCGTTGTTGCATGGTGAAACCTCTGAAAGGAGAAAAACTACAATTTTGTATGCCTTCTAGGGTATTGAAGGTCGGTTTTGATAACATACTGGTGTGGATGGCCATTAAGGAGATCAGGAAATTTTCTCAAAAGGCTATGGAAACCTTGGAAGTTGGAATGTGTGAGATTGAATCAGCGCAGATCCCACGAAGGAGCATTGGATCTAGGGCCTCTACTGATAATGCAATAAAAATGGTATACAAATGAGGACGTCGGTGGCCGAGGCTGGAGTTGACACAACGGTGAGGAGGAAAATGTTGTTGCAGGCCGAGATCAGAGTTGTGGCAGAGGACATGGACGAGGCAAGGATCAAGGCTTCAGTGGTCATGGTGGTGGAAGTTTTGGTGGAGGCTATGAAAAATAGCCACGATGGAAAAACAACAATTCTACGGGCAAGTCCTAAGAGGATCAGGAGCGAAAGGGTGAGTTGGGCCGCAGGACTCAAGGAAGGCACCAATACAGCCTCGACGGCCTCGCAACTCATGTGATATAGATTTTAAATGGGTGTGTTGTTGCGATAGCTTGGGCACTTTCATGTGCAGGTGGTAGCGGGAGTCTGCATTCTTAGAGAGAGTGGGAGAAAGCTAGGAATGATTGAAACCTAGCTGGTCGATGTGGTTTCCCAAGTGAAAAAAGTTGGTGGTGGTGCACATAGAGAACATGGGGCAGATAATGAAGGAGTTCCTACCTGCCAATGGAAAGTTATTAATCATCGTCAATGTATCCGACAAGTTCATTATGAAATGCAGTAAAAAATGATGATATATTATGGAGAATGATGACCTAGGGTTTAAGGACTATTTTTTTTTTTATTGTGTTGGTGCTCGCATGAATGAGAGGCCCGTGGTAAAATGAATTTGTTGATTGGTTAAATTGGTATGGTGACGAGTAAAGACCACGTATGTGAATGGTTTATGGTTTCTTTGGTTAGATGTAGACATGGAGAGTTAGAAGACTATCCATGACATATGAGAGAGATTTGGTAATGGTGCATAAATATTAACTACGAAATATATATATATATATATATATATATATATATATATATATATATATATATATATATATATATATATATATATATATATATATATATATATATTATAATGGAGTTAATTTTACATAAATTGGCATACTTTTAAAGACCCGCAGATGGTATGCATACCCTCGGGTAATTACCTAAAAGTCCGTTAAGACCTTAGTATAAGGGCTGCCAAGTTAAATAACTACCCAAAAAAATTTGAGGGGAGAGGAGCTAGAGTGAGCGGGGTTGTCTCATTTAGCAGTTTTGGCTTGATTTAGTCAGGAAAAACCAAGTCAAGTTTAAGGGGGGAATGTTAGGTAAATTGACTTTGGATTAGAGTCAAGTTTGATCGAGTTAAACAATGATAGTTTTGGGACGCATGGTATTGTGCACCCATGGTTTTCAGCTCATGGTATTGCATGTAATGGAGCCTATAAAAGGATTTGAGGACTTCATTGTAATGCAAGCCTAGAGGTGAGTGGTGAAGGCTCACTTGGCTGTATTGGCCAGGGTTTTGGAAAAGGATAATGAAATTTCATTAGGATGGGTTTTCCCTGGAGTTTGGGGTTTTTCTTGGTTAAACATATGTGTTTATGTTTATAATTTCTTGCTGGTTATTTTATGTTTATTTCTCTCGGTAATTATTTATCTTCTCTGGTAAATGTTTCTTCAAGTTGCTTAAGGACAAGCAACATTTTGGAGGGGAGGACTGTAATATTCCAAAATTTTAGCCTTCAGCTAAATGGAATATTATAGTTTTTTTTATCACTAGGTAGTTGAATAAGTGGGTGGGGAGGCCCATAAGTCTCCTAAGAAGCAATAAAAACACTTCAAGTGTGAAAGGAGACCTTTTCAGCAGCTAAATAAAGCTCTTCCAAGTGTGAACAGGGATTGGATCATGTTGATTCAGTCAAACTTGACCAAGTCAACAACGCTGTTATGGAGGAGTGGAGATTAATTGAGGAATAATGAAATTTTGGAGGGAGATTGATTTCATGAAGGAAAATACCTAATTGAGTGGGGTCAAGGGCAAGGAATCTCATAATCTATATAAGGAAGAGGATGCAATCCATATGGGGATATGTTTTGAGATTATTATTTTGATATCAGTCTGCTTAGACTTTTGCTTCCTCTTGTTGTTTAGCAGGGCAGCTGTGCTATTTAGCACCGGGTGTTCCCGAGTGGGAATCCCACCTCTTTCCTTGAGAGGCCTCTTGGAAGAGTATTGTATTCATTTCCACATTCATGTTTTTAGGCCAAACAACAAATTTCTTCATCAGTTCAGTTTCTGCAAGTTATTGTGATGTGTTGCAGGGTGTTGCAGTGGAGGGGTTTAGAAACCCACTTTCTGATATAGTTTCTCATTGGAGGAGGGATTACTTCACTTGGGAGATCAGTTTGGAGAGTCCTTAGACTTATTTCAGATCTCTGGCATCAGGCCAACTGTTTCCCATCATTTACATCGCTATTCCAGCTAGGGATTGCATTATTTTGGAGGGTAGCTTCAGTGAGGGATCTTGTGGCTCCTTTGGAGTGTTTTCTTGTGATTGAAGGGTTCAGCCTTTCATGGGAGGAGACCTTTGAAGGGATATACATCAGATATACCATATTTAAGACTTATACACTCTTGTACTGTAGTTTTCAGTAAATCTTCAGCCATAGGGATTTAGATCCCATCTTGTATAGGGTGTATTTCTAAAAACCCTTTCCTGGTTCTTTGTAGGAGTTTGTATTAAGCCTAGATCTGTATTGGGAATATCATTTGAGGCATATAATAGCCCTACATATTTTGTATGTTCCTTTTCTGTAGCAGTGTGCTTATAACTGCGCTATAGCAGTCTTCCGACATTTTGTATTGTAGCAGCAGTTCAGTTTTAGGAGTGATTTCTTATGGGAGGCTTGTTCCCTCATTGTACATGTTTCATGCCTCACTATTATGTATGGATTTGTTGATATAATACATGATTATCTATCTCCATATTGGTCTCCAATGTTCATGAATTGATTTGCACTATTATTTCCGTTATTATGTTCATATATTCCTGCTTCCCCATTTGGATATTACATATCATCGTGATCATGATCATCTAACAAAACACAATTAGCATTGTATAACATCATCACAACACAAAAATCAAATATACATCTCATGTGAAACAACTGCTATCACATACACATCTATCTGCAAGCTGTACATTAAATGAACATATCTAACATGACCTAATAATATACACGTCATGATGATCATCAACATGTAAATTAAGTACAACTACAACATGAACATAAAATACATGGACCATATATATATATATATATATATATATATATATATATAACTGAATAATTTCAAAAATATACAACTGTAATATAAATGTCATATAGCAACTGGTGGTACATAATCAATCGTAGTACTAGTCAAGGCCTGCTTAGTCAATGGTGCAACCTCGACAAGCTCAGATACATGTTGATCATCATGTGTCTGCTGATCTAGTACTGGTGCCTCATGTTTATCAGCATCAACTGTCGGCTGCTCATCGTGATGAGTTGACATGGTCAATGGTCCAGCCTACTCATGATCATGAGTACTATTGGATGCTACAAGCTGCTGAATCGACGTGGCCTATGGTCCAACTTTCTCTTCATGATGACTGTTGGTCGATGCTAGTGGAGGTTGCTCATCTGGCATGGTGCGAGGTGAACGATGATCACTCCCCTAATCGTGATCATCAGATGATGCGTCACTGCTCGCAGACTGTCGATCACGTGATGTGTCTCGACCACGCCTATAATGTGCAAGGTCCCTCCTCAGCAATGTAACTAAGGTCGTAGATCCTACGACATGCTGCATCAGGCTGTACATGTCACGCAGCATGCCTCTCCACATATGTACCAGCCTACCATTGGACTATATGTCTCTCATAGTAGCAGGCCTAATTTCCGCCTCAACAAACAATGCACAGAGTTGGTCACCCAACTCCATCCTCAATCTACTATCAAGCCTACCGTGCCTAGCAAAAGGTGGTACCGACGCACGAGCAGGATCAGGTCTCTCTACACCGACCTCATGATCCTCAGCATCTGACATATCCTGATCGTCATCAGGATCCACACCTGGATCATTTGGTGGTGTTGTCATGTCCTCGCCATCAAAAGACCCAATTTCTAAAAAATATATACAAGTACACAAGAATAATTAGACGATTTCATTACACAATTTAATAAAAACAAGTTAAAAACATGTTAGAATAAATTTAAATAAAATATTAATATTACCTCTATCATCCGGCGGCTCATCATCTGTGAAGAGGCTGTTCGCACACCCTTGCCAATCTAAACTAGCATAAGGATAAGCGACCATAATGAAGGGATTCTCATCAACACTGGCTAGAAACCCCAGTGCATCATGCCATATCCTCATGGAAAACTCAGTCTCGCCCCTCTTGGGCATTATCTATCCCCACATGTGCATCTGTGCATCCAGCATCAGCCTACGAGGCTGCTGAAAAAAGTAGGCCTTGTCTCTAGAAACCTCTCAAAAAATAAAAATAAAAAATCTCTTAAGAAAAAGGGAAGTTAACCCTCCCTTGTGCATGAGCACGACATATATCTAAGGTTGTACGAAAATTCCACAAAAAAATGGTAGACCAATTGACAAGTCATGGCTCCTGTACTAAAGAATCAAAATAATATAGAAGCGGGAAACTAATGCATTGCTCGCCATTGTTGTTGTGTGAAATGGTCGAAATAAGAAGTGAGAGGCACCTCACCTCCTCACTACCAAATGAAACAATACATAACTTACCTCCGAAGACCTGAAAATCTGAAGGAGACAGTATATCCGTGCTAATGTATCTATGGGAGTACACCAACTAACTCCCTGCTGCATAGCCAACTGGAACCTCTGGGAATGAGGGAAAATCCATGCCTCTCCTCCATAGCCCTGTAATGAAATAGATTTTCTCCTCAGTGGATGTGTATCACTGGTTAGGACCAACCCAGAAAGCCTGTAGGTGGCCATTCCACCTGCAGATAAGATGTCGCAAAAACAAACCATGGCCCTTTAGGGAAGTAGTCTCCTCATAGAACTTGAGGAGGCCTACCTACCTTAGGAGCCCCTAGGTAGCTGCTGTAATAGGGTGAGGGTATGCATCTCTCTCCCTCTCTCGTGCCTCCCATAGGCAAACCATGTTATACTGGTCCACCTGTTGTTTTTGTTGTTCCCTTTCTTCTCTCCTTTCACGTATCTGAATGATTGACATATTAAATACAATTTTTTATTAAATGAGACATGTATTTAGGAATATACATATATAATTTTTTTTGAAAAAAAAAAAACAGTCAGTGTGCCACAAAAAACAGGCATGCACCGATATTGGTGAATCTTTTTTTGTTGCGTACCGGAGGCAGTGCACCTGCAAATTTTCAGTGCACCACCTTCCTAGTATTGTTCCAAAGTTAATGGTGAGGTGGTATAACAGACCACACCATTGACTATGGACCAGTGTCAGGATGGCGACGCGCTCACCAAAATATACGCCTCGAGGCGTATAGTTTGGTCAGTGCACCGGCCTCCTGACATCATTACATAGTCAATGGTGCGGTATTTTACCAGGCCGCACTGTTGACCATGTCGAAATGCTGGAATGTGGTGCGCTGACAAAATTACCCACCCCGAGGCGGATATTTCAGTCAACGCACTGCATTGCCGCTATTCCACAGGGTCAACGGTGCGACTGGGTAACCGACTGCACCACACTTTTTTTAAATTTTAAAATATCACAGTGCGCCTTTCAGTACCGCCCCAGAACCTGTGCGGATACCGTTAGAACTGGTTTCGGTGCAGCCTGTAAATTTACAGGAAAAACTGTGGACCGGTGTGAGCCGAACGGCTCGAGCTCACCATGCAGATTTTTTTTTTTTAATGGTTAATTTTAAGCTAATTTACAATTCTAATCCGTTAAAAGGGTTAATTATGGAAAAACAAGAAAAATACCTATACATTTGGTTGTCGAGGAGGCATATTGGCTGTAGAATTTGAAAAAGCAAATTTTCCCACCATTTTGAAAAATTCAAAATGGAGATTGGTGGGCAATGCACAGTAGAAGTGTGTGCAATGGGTGCAATGGGAGCACCGATGTCAAGGCGCCTCAGACAAGGATACGCTGCACCGGTGCTTGAGAGCTCTGGAGCACTGAAAAGTGAAAAATGCGGTTTTTTGGCCATAATTTATTTTATTTAACCCTGTTTCGGTGCGCGGGGTTTTATAGGCTCACTAGTGTGGTTTCTTAAGACCACACTGGGCAGTTTCAGTTCTGGGGCGAAGTTTTAGGATGCATCGGTGTGGAATCTTTGTAAAGCACCAGTGCACTACAGTAATAAGACGCACCGGGTGGGTTTGTACGGAGCACACCGTGTCTTGGTGTGCCAATGTTTTTTGTGCACCGGTGCTTTCTCTTGTTAAATGCACCGATGCGGTTTAGGATGATAAGCGCACCGGACGAAAACAAATTTGCAAAAACCTCCACCCGCCAACCTCGTCTAGTAACCTTTGCTACAAATGGATGTCTAGGGTATTTTTTAAGGGGTTTCTCAAAAACATCTGCTAGAGAGTCTTTTCCTTGTAGTGATATGAGGATACATCAATTTGTCAGGAAACTGATAAAATACCACAACAAATTGTATGAAGGTCTACACAGATAAGGTATTTTCCTAAAAGGTATGATGATTTTTGTACATATGTTGCTTTAATTTCTAATGATGAATAACCTATTTGTCATCAGGAAGCAATGGAAGTGTCTCATAGTGATAAATGAAAAGTAGAAATGAAAGAGGATATGAATGTGTTACAAAGAAATAAGACATGGGATCTGGTGGAAATTCCTAAGGACAAGAAGGTTATCGATTGCATGTGGGTTTACAAATTGAAGAAAGGAGTTGTGATATTGTTCAAAATTATAAAGCAATACTGGTTGCAAAAGGATATTCTAAAAAGGAACGTATTGATTTCCATGATATTTTTTCACCAATTCTTAAGCTTGTTTCAATTAGATTTATGGTAGCATTAGTTGCATTACTTGATCTAGAGTTAGAGAAACTATATGTTAAAACAAAATTTTTACATGGAGATTTGGATGAGGATATATATATGGAACAACCATAAGGGTTTTTTCAAAATCACAACAAGAGGTTTGTGTGCAAACTCAAGAAGTCATTGTATGGCTTGAAATAGTCTTGTTATAGGTCAATTTGGGCATCATTCCCAATGACCTAGTTAACTGGGCATCATCTCCAGGACCAATGACTTAGGGTCTATCATTCCCTATCATTTCAAGTTGCTACATGCCCTAAGGCAAGAACAAGACAAATCAAGCATGACTTTCATCAAGCAAATGTTTCCAAGGTTTGAAGTTTATTATCTAGCATGTGGGAGCTCACCAACTCTACCTCTAAGGGGACTAAGTGCGTTGCATATGCAGGTAGCCCCATGAAAGGCTACTTTGCAAAGCACTTCCCAACATCTATGGCTGTGTTGGTCATATTGGGAGTGAAATTCTCATTGTTCCAGAATCTCCACTTGGCCAGTGCCTTCTAGAAGAGTTCACATGTGTCAAGCTTCGAATCCAAGTGTCCATTTGACATATAAATGACTGAGAACATGTCTTGCCTATTATTGGAAAGTCATTGATTGTAAAACAACCTTCATTTCATCTATAAATTGAGCACAGATCTGAGTGTTTGATAAGGAATAATTTGAGTAGAAAAATGCTGGAGAATTTTCAATTGAGAGCTAGTTTTGTGTAACAGTTGCTGGAGAGATTTATACTATCATGGGGCTAAGGATCGTTGCTGGAAGGGTCACTTAAAATCAGTCATTTGGTTGTAACCTCTCCTTCTATCATCAATAAAGAATACAGCTTACTTTTCCCTATATGCATCTGTATTGGCTTTGATTTTCCATATTGCAAGATCTTAGTTGATGTATATTGTTTATGCTTTACTGATTTGCTATCTTCTACTGTTTTAGTGTTCTTTCTTGCAGGAAGCATTTATCACAAACTACTTGAATTTGAAGCTACAACGGAAGCGACAGAAGGAGCCATTTAGAAGCACTTGGATTACAAGTAAGCCTCTAATCCTTTCTGTGTGTATACTCTGAGTTAGAAAAGGTATTCGTATAGTCTTTAATCTGTTGTTCTAGATTGTCATCTGTCTATGGAAGCGTGTTTTATCTGTAATTCACAATTCTAGCTCAACAAATTGGCGACTTCGCTAGGGCGAATTTCTCTTAGATCTAGGTGACTTAGCCTCTGATTTTCTTTTTTTATCCACCCAGTAGTTTTTACACACAAAGATTAAAATTTTTCAAAGCCAAATTTGCAAAGATAGTGAGTTAAACAATAGTATTTTTCCTTATACATTGTGCCCAATGCACCCTTAGACAGGACACAGTGCTTTGCATAGCACTGTCTCCCTTTCAGGCATGTGTTGCAGAGCACTGTCTCCCCTTGGAGACTGCGTTGAATCCTGAAACCACCCAGATTCATTTGAATTTGCCCTTGCAATTTGCTTCAATTTGTTTTCCGTTGTGTTTTGAAAAGTTTGATCCTCATATTGACTAGTAACTCTATATACTTCTTCCTCCTTTGACTGAAAATTTGTTCAATGTTTGTTTACAAAGTTTTTCTTTATCATTAACAAGTTGATTTCAAAGTATTTTTTATGGTCACATTAAGAATCATTTGCTTTCGAAATAAGAAATTGTCGTAAAATCTTCATTTCCTTGATAGGAGAAATTGTTGTTGAAATCGTCATTTTTCCTTCAAAAGAGAAATTGATGTTTGTATTCTTCATTTCTCAAAAGTAAAAGGCATTTGAATTGTTGATTTAATGCACATAGTTTCTTTTCTGCATTCATAACATTAAGGAAACTGAAAAGAAAAATTTGCATTTGCATGTAGAATAATGTGTGTTTTGCAAAAAGGAACATTAGGAAATCTGCATTTAGTTTGTGATCATTGATTTGTTTTTCTCATTGATTTGTTTTCTCACAAATTATTTGCTCTCTTCCCTTAGTAGCTAGGTTTTTCATTGAAGAAACTGAAAGTGAAGATTTCTTATCATTTTTAGTTGCATTTTAGGAATTTTCCAATACATCATCGCGGTGAACCTTTGAAAGGTAAATTGTAAGCAAGATCAACATAAAATTAATCTCAATTTACCTAACAAATCATTGGAACCATAACAATAACATTTAGAAGGTCTAGGCTAGAGACGTGTTCCAGCATCGTAAAACATAACAATTGTCTTTAACCTGTCTGCGATACATTCCGAGTGTGATACCTCACTCCACGTACGTAAGTATATCGTAGCTTGTCCATGTACATTCGGGTATATCGGGTAGTGTTACAGTACGATAAGTATAAAGGGGTGCTCTCAATGTGTGGTTTCGCATCAAACAATGCTAATACGGACTTGGGCCTCCACGTACCATTGGGTATATTTTGGAGGAAAAATTTTAGGTGCTATCCATCCATATTGAACCGAGTCAACTTCCTTGTAAATTGTGATACACCCAACACATCACTCGGGGGGATTTCCTGCCCGTACTTCTTGGTTCGCCAGGAGGTATTCTGCAGTTCAAAGTTTCTTGCTAAACCCTTTTGCCTAGCATTACCCTTTTATTTTGTTTATTTTTTTTGGTTAAAATAAATCAATCATCATGGAAGAAAAAAATCCTTTCCCTCGTCGTTCGCGTAGATTATCTTTAAAACCACCTTTACCGCCAGAAGTTACTTCTGGTAGGCGAAGGCGATCACGATCTGTCGAATCAAGTACAATTCATACCTTTGGTGAAACATAATTTTCCCATAAACCAGAGTTAGCTCAAGTTATTTCTACACATCCTGGTTCATCTACTATTGTCGAAACAGAGTCTTCACAGCTACCCGTGGTCACGATCCATCCAATTAGTGAGACCATACCTCCTAGACCTGACGTTGTTCAACCACAAATTGATCCAGATCCTGTCTCTTCTTTGCCAGAACATCTGAATTCTGAAATATAACGACTAGAAGTTGTTCCTACCTTGGTCATCCAACAAAGTTCTGTAGCTATTGAATCTCCCATATCACACATTTAACCACCTATAATATACTTTGAGCCTGACGGTGAAATACTTCCACCTGGTTTAATTGTGATTGAAGAAATCCCACAAGACAATACACCTTTAACTCCAACCCATTTTGGGGAGGACCTTTACCTGTACGACTCTTTTTTTCAATCGACACCCTCTGCTTTTGTTGATCTTCCGTTGTAATATTCCTAATTAGCCCAAGCTAATAGGAATATTCAATTTCATTTTTATTTTCATGTTCATGAATAAAATTGTAAGGGAGTATCAATAAACTCCTAAAAACTATGTAATAAATCAATGCCCAATGTGAACAAGGCTAAATCAGGGCTGCTTTGATGAAACCCCTTATGTGTGAAAAGGGTTTGTGACAATTGACTAGGTCAACAAGACCTTATCTACAGCGCTGTCTAAGTGCAATGTACCTCCTAAATACTCAGCGCAGATCTAGAAGGAGGATGCACATGTGAAAGGAGCTAAACCTTTGAGATGGTTTAGGTTTTTGGAAGACTTTCATCCTATAAAAGAAAGAGGAGAGAAGAAATAAAAGGTTGTTCAAGATATTTAAAAATTATTCTCCTTAGACTAATTCGAATTCTCTAGGCTGTTTAGCCTAGGAATAGTGCTGCTTAGCACTGGGTGTTCCCGGGTAGGAATCCCACCTCTTTCCATAGAGTAGCTCTTGGAAGAGTTTTTCATTTCTCATCCACTATCCGGCAATTGGCCAAGCTTCTACTTCCAACTACAATGCAGATCCTGTTGAGGGTTTGATTGCTTTTGTAAGCTGCGGCAAGTGGAGCTCTAGATCTATTTAGATCTAGATCTTTTTGGGGAGTATCTTCTCATGGAGTGTGTCTTTTAACCTCGTGGAAGAGTGCCTCTCCTGTTGGAGCATAATTTCAGATCTTGGCATCAGGACATATCATATTCTAGAGCCTACTGCATAGTTACCCTTCCTGAACTATGTAATCTGCAAGGAAGAAGTTGCAGGGTGATTCAACTATCTCTTGGGAGAGAGATCTCCGATGTTGGGAATCTTCCCTCACTATGGTGATCCATGGATTGGCCAAAAAATCCATGTACATTTCAGATCTGATCTGTTCATACATGTATTTACTTCAGAAATTCTACAAAAATCTGCAGATCTGCTGCATAAGATTTCAGATCTACTCCATATGCTTCATGATTTGCTGAAAACCCCAAGGGGTATGTAAAATAGGAACAATATAGTGTGTATATTTCATATATATCTAATCATTTGTACAATGATTTTTCATAGATTTTATTTGTAACCTACAGCTGTTGTATGCTTCAGAAAATAACGTTGTCAGGGTTTTACAGTGAAATACAATTGTTGTAGCACCTCTTTTAAAGGTAATTTCTCATAAAAGTCTTAATTTTCTCTATTATACTGTATTGGTAGTGTTTTTTAACTGATTTCATGATGTTCTTAACCTATTACAACTAATACCTTAAGAAAGTCATGGGAAATTAGGGTTTTCTAGCCTAGTCGGGAATGGAGGAACTGTTTAACATAGATAGGAGCATTGTTTTGAGCTGAAATTCGGTATGTAGACTCCTCTTAGCCTAATATATCCGATCCAGCCATCCCCCCTTATTAATTGTACGTACATCCTTGGAATTAAGCATTTTAGTACTGAAATAGTTGTTTTTCCCCACATTTTGGCTTATAAATTACTGTATAAAGTTTTTGATGCACATAATATTGAAGGAAAAGTGGTTATACATCTGTTATCAGACATATATCTGCCTCTCCAAATTGTTAATACCTTAAGGTATTCTATTTGTTGCAAAAAATTCCAGATTTGGAACATTACAGTGGTATCAGAGCATGATCACTGGTTCTGCCTGTGAGATCAATATTTCAAGAAGATAGAGAGAAGAAGCAAGAAAAATATTATGGAGAAGTCTAGTTACACTGAATACACAGAGGAGAAGGGCCTGAACCCCTTTTCTGGAAGACTGCAGAGAGAAGAGTTTTCAGAAACTCTTCATGTACTAAAAGAAGAAATCAGGGGAATGGAGTAGGGAGGTCATGCAGATCCCTCTGATATTAAAAGCCCCAGCATTCATTACAATGTGTGTGAGCATTCAGCCACACAATCTGATCTACAACGTTGGAACATGCCTCCTTTCTTGTCAAGAGAAAGAGGAGGAAGAAGAATGACGGAAGAGGAGATCTCCCTGCTCCTTTTTCAAACTATGGAGGCCATCAGAGAAAATCTCAAGGAGATAGAAAGGGAAGATTACAGAAGATTTCTAAAAGGGTTTAGAGATGAAGCAAGCCCTAGATATTTTCATGAGGGGTGTGAGCATTCAGCCACACATGTAGATCCACAACGCAATACATTGCCCACATTCACTGCAAGGAGAATGGAGGAAGAAGATGAGGCCATTAGGGTAGCAGCACTGCAACTCAAAGGTATGGCTCATGATGGGTGGTTTAAATATTCTATTTCTTTTTATCATGCAAATTTAAAATCATATGATGAATTCACTAAGGGATTGATGAAGAAATTTGATGAAAATCAATGTGAACCATCATGTATCAAAACATCAAACACTTTGCATGCATTAGAGGAGACCATGCAACCAACTCCATTCCTTATTTCTAAAGGGGATAAGAACATGTATGATGGTTCGTTAAGGGAAATATCCCCATCTTATGAAGGGCCCTCTTCCACTTGTGATGACATGGAGGTACCTCCTTCAAGATATGACCAAGATCTAGGGTCTCTCATTGATGATGAGGCATTCTTACATATTGGTGAAGAGGATGAGAAGAGAAGGAATACCAGCGTTGTACCATTAGAAGAAGAAGAAGAATAGAAGGATCAACATGAGGAGATAATGAGCATTCACCCTTATCTATTTCAGGAAGTTTCTGCACAAAGAAAGGAGATTGCACTATGTAGAGAGGAGAGGGACAAATCAGTCCACTCATACATGCAGTCCACTTCATATTTTGATGTCTCATTACATGGAGGCATTCCACCTGGGAGGCCACCAGATCTAGATTTGGTGAGAGAAATATTGCCTCTTGGCTCACCATTCTTGGATTCCAAGGAGGTGACAAGTTTGGAGGGTGACTTTGGCATGGGGGATGTCAAAGTAGCAAGCAACAACATGAGGAGAGCTTCATATGCTAGATCACCAGCACTGTCTCTTGGGAGGATTGAGCCCTATTGGAGGTCTCAAATTTTGGTAGAGTACTCCAAGAATCTTGGTGCATGCATGATTCTTGATGACCCAGATGGAGATTATAGATACATGGTGGATGATGTGGTCATCTATTCATATGGCAGGATTTTCTTGACTAGAGCTTCTAGTCTCAAGGAGAAGCTGCTACATGTAGCACATGAGGACTTCTCTTCCATGCACCTTGATGAAAATTTCCATTTGATGGAGGAGATCACTTGGGAGGGCATCCAGCATGACATATTTCAGCATACAGAGAGATGCATAGCCTGGATGATGATGGAGAAGAGGTCACAATCACTTCCCTACTCATTGGAGGTGAGGGAGAAATTCCAGTTAAGCCATTTTAGCTCAAGGTCTCAAGTACATGATGGAGGATGTATAATTTCACATTTTGTATTGTGCTTATTTTCCTTGTTTGAGAAACATGATGTATCAAGGAGGATTTTTCCTTCTTGTATGATGTATGATGATGTACTTGCAGCTACTTGTAGCATTGATTTTGGCTACCTTAATGGTGGTTTGTGGGGGAAGCCACATGACTTTTGGTGTGCACCATTGGCACCACTTTGTAATTTCATGTTTATATTTTTTAATATGATTGTGGCAGAAAAAAAGTGGCTAGAAGAGCACTTGTTCTTGTTTGATTTGATGCATGCCAAGGATGCACTATGCTGGTTCCATGAGAGGAACTATGATTCACTCTCCGGTTGTCATGTGGAAACTTGCTTTCATTGTATTCTGCTTCCATATATTGTTGATATGTTTATGTTCATGGGAAGTTTTGTTTGGAGAGTGGGCTATGAGTTGAAGGTGCCCATTGGGAGTATGATTCTCTCTACTTTTCATGATGCATGTTTCAGGAGAAGAAATGGGCAGACCATGACTGTCAAACTACATCTCTTTTCTTCATGTGGGAGAAGCCATTTGGAGAACTTGAGTTTTTGGAGGAGGAACTTCATGGTTCATTTGTTTGGTGGGGTAGCTTGGGCCACTCTTGAAGGTCATAATACTTCAGCCCAAGTGCAGCAACATCCCCATACTTATCATAAATGGAGAGAGAAACCACTTGGGTGGGAGGATCCAATCTCTCCATGTAGCCCCAACACATTGTATGAACCAGGGGTGAGGATATTTTTGAGCTAACAAGATTGGCTCACTTCATTTGGATGATAGCATGGGTATGGAAGTCACTCATTGGGAATAATATTCCCCATGTTCATCATCACTCCTACCTTGAGGAGGCCATTGAGAAAATAAGAGATCACCACTTGTACCTTCCATTTTCTCATGATGTACACTTTGCTATCTTGCACTTGGAGGGAATCATTGGAGGAAAGATTCATTGCATATCATTTTTAGCCATGGTGGGATCCATTGATGAGGCCACAAGAAGAGGAAAGGAGAATTTTTTCTCTACCTTGCAGTTGCTTGAGGACAAGAAACATTTTTAAGGGAGAGGACTGTAATATTCCTAATTAGCCCAAGCTAATAGGAATATTCAATTTCATTTTTATTTTCATGTTCATGAATAAAATTGTAAGGGAGGATCAATAAACTCCTAAAAACTATGTAATAAATCAATGCCCAATGTGAACAAGGCTAAATTAGGGTTGCTTTGATGAAACCCCTTATGTGTGAAAAGGGTTTGTGACAATTGACTAGGTCAACAAGACCTTATATACATCGTTTTCTAAGTGAAATATACCTCCTAAATACTCAGCGCAGATCTAGAAGGAGGATGCACATGTGAAAGGAGCTAAACCTTTGAGATGGTTTAGGGTTTTGGAAGACTTTCATCCTATAAAAGAAAGAGGAGAGCAGTAAGAAAAGGTTGTTCAAGATATTCAGAAATTAGTCTCCTTAGACTAATTCGAATTCTCTAGGCTGTTTAGCCTGAGAATAGTGCTGCTTAGCATTGGGTGTTCTCGGGCAGGAATCCCACCTCTTACCTATAATTAAATGTAAATGGTTTAACTGATTTATATTGTTTGTGATGCATTGGCAAGTCTCTGGAAGAGAACAAATATTCCACTGTAATGTTAAAATTAGTACATACAGTTATATTTTTCTGAGTGAGCTGGAAAAGAAATGAGAAGGCAGAATACTAAGAGGTATGGCTATCCATTTCGAATTCCTAGAGGAAAACAAATAGTCATCAGGAAATCTCTATAAATAATATCACCTTGATATGCATATAGAGGTTAGAGAGAGTGAGTATAGAGAATGCAGAGTATGGAAAATTGAGGCTGAGAAGATAAGGAAGAGAGGAGCATAAAGAGATGCTACAGAACAGAGCTGATATCTGAGGTAAATCAACAAACACTTCTTTTTATAAATTGAGGAAGTTGGAGCTTCCCTATCAAGTTGAAGCTTGATAGTTGTCAGTTGTAGCTGACTGAGGTTGGAGCCTCCTATAGGTTGGTGCCTGCAGAAAAACAGTGGTGAGAGGGATTTGGAGCTTGCCTTTGCATCACAACAATAATAAGATGTGGTTTTCTCCCTTTATGGGTTTCCACTTATATCTGTTGTCTCTATGTGTGTTTCCTATGTGTTGATATGATTTACCCAATCTGCTTAATGTTTGTTGCTCTCATAATAATTTTGGTGTTTTATTAACTTAATATTGCAGCAACATATTAAGATTGTTCACATATTAAAGTTGGCTAGAAAATTAAGCTGTAAATAAGTTGATGAAAAATTTAAAAAGCTGATGTCTGTGTTAAACTGATTCACCACCCCCCCCCCCCTCTCAGTTTAAATAAGGATTCAACATCATAACCCTATCATTAATTCTTTATTTATCATATATATATATATATATTTCAAAAATAAACAAACAAAAGAGAAACAAAAAACGCATCCATAAGTTTACCTGTAGCTCTTACAAACTATTAATATGTCTTGGGTCATATACATATTTTTTTAGCAATGATACATGAAACACATTATGTAATCGTATATGAATAGGAAGTGCAAGCTGATAGGATACAGGTATTATTATTTCAAGTATTTGGAAAGGATCACAATAGCGGGGACCTAGTTTTGCACAAATTCCCATCTCAAGGAACTTATCTTTGTTTTGACTCGCGCATAGACATGATCTCCAACTCGGAATTCCCTATGAATTTCTTTTATCTACATAATATTTTGTCTATCTTGAGCAGCTTTCAAATTTTTTCAGACCTTTTTAATAGTCAATTTCATCTCTATTAACATATTAGGACCTAAAAGTAATTTTTCCTTAGGGTTACCCCAGTTAATTGGTGTTTTGCATCTTTTTTTGTACAAAAATTCAAATGGGCTCATTATCAATGATTCATGATATTTTTTATTTTATGAAAATTCAACTAGGTGGAGGTAATCCTCCCACTTTGTTGGTTCTTTCATAACGTGCATTCGCAACATGTCCTCAAGGACTTAATTTACAAATTCGGTCTGCACATCCGTTTTAGGATTGTAGGAAGTACTGAACTTCCCTTAGGTGCCCAATTCGATGATGAGAGTCTTCCAAAAAGAAAAGGTAAACATTGCATCCCTATCTGAAATGACTACCTTAGGTATGTCATGCAATCAAAATATTTCTTTCATAAAAATGTCTGCAATTTGTACAATTTTTATAGATAGATTGCGCTGGTATAAAATAAGTTATTTAACTTAATTTATCCACAACTACCATGATGGATTCATGATATGTTCTTGATTTAGGCAATATTGATATAAAATCTAGAGTGATGACATCTGATTTCCACTCAGGAATGGGCAAAGGGTGTAGCAATCAAGTTGGGTGTTGATGCTTGAAATTAAATTCCTGACATTCCAAGAACTTTGCTAAATATTCTGTAATGCTCCTTCTCATTCCTGACCAAAAATATTTATTTCAAATTTGAGTAAGAAGTTTTTGATACCCAGAGTGGGAAACATAGGGGCTTCAATGGAATTCATCTAGAATTAATTGTTTTGTGGTTGATTTATTTATAACATACACCTTCCCTTTATAAGTCAGCAAGCCTTTGTTATTTATACCATATTCCAACTAGTTTTCCAATTCAATAGCTGACTTAGCTTGCTGCAACAGAAATTCATATTCTGGATCCTTTGGGGAAACTTCTTTAATCTAGTTGGAGAACTTGATTTTTATATGAATAAAGGACACCTCATACACACAATGTAGCTTTTGACTTACTGCATCAACCACTCAGTTCTCCTTCCCTTTCAAATGTTTTATCTCAAATTCAAATTTTCTTAATAAATTGGTCCATATGGCTTGACGTGCATTAAGATTAGGTTGTATGAAAACACTCGTTAGATTGTTGTGGTCAGTCATTAGGATAAACCTTTTACCCAACAAATAATGTCGCCACACTTTAAAGGCATGGACCACCGTTGTAAGTTCCAAATCATAATCAGAGTACCTATGTTCATGATCTTTTAACTTTAGTGATTCATAGGCTATCACTCATCCATCTTGCATCAAGACCCCACCTACTCCTTCCTTGCAGGTGTTTGTGCAGACTACAAACTCCCTTACAGGGTCAACAATTTTTAATACAAGGGGTGTTATCATCTACCCAAGTAACCCTCCTCCCACATCTACCCAAGTAACCGTCCAACCAGGGTAAACATGTTGCGAGAGGCTACTATCATCTTATTCAAGCTCCTAGGTGACCTTAAGGAAGTGGAATCGACAGACACATGTCACACAGACCTTCCACGTCACTAAAAAAACTCCCAAGAGCCATCCCGACCACTCAGGTAACCAGCCCCTAGGTCCCATTGATTTTTAGGCCATTAACCCCTCAGATTCTCCGTTGATATGGACAAGGGTTCATCTAGGAGGCTCTAGACGCTCCCATAAAATGGGTATGAATGCGTCCAAGGAAATTTTTCCCCAGACCTGTGCTAGCATGTCCTTGATATTTGAGCCAATTTTTCAGGCCCAGAGCCCATGTCACTGCCCAGAACTCAATGAAAAGTTCATAAATGAATTATAACAACGAAAAAATGATACATTAGCAAAAACATTGACAACGTTATCTAGAATGGACCCCTACTAGTCATGACAAACATTTAGTCAAACATGTCACAAATATATAATCTATATTTTAAAGAACAAATATATAATCTGCAAGGATCTCTTCTTTGGTTTTATATGCAAGCACACATGTTCCCCAACTTGAAAACTCCTTAAACAACCTATTCTGATCTTCATATATCTTCTACCTATCATGTGTTTCTTTTAGATTCTTCATGATTACCTACATTTCCTATTCCATTTCTACTAACATTTATGGTCTAATCAATACCCTGTTCACCGAATCACTCCAATTGAGAGGAGTATTACGACTCCACCCATATAGTGCCTCAAACAAACTCATCTTCAAGGATTCATGATACCCATTTTTGTAGGTGAAATCTACCAGTGGAAGATTCTCATCCCTAATTTCACTATCGGTGCATCACATACATCCTAAAAATGTCCTCCAAGATCCTGTTGACCATGTTAGTCTGTCCATCTATCTATGGATAATAAGTTGTACTGAAGGAAAAATCTCTACCTAATCCTGCAAATAACTCCTTCCAAAACATAGAAGTGAACTTTGCATCCATGTCTGACACAATCCTCTTTGGAACACCATGAAACCTAACCACATCTCTAATGAAAAAATGTGCTACACAGTTAGTTGAGAAAGTAGACTTCATTGGAATGAAGTGCGCTACCTTTTTCAACCTTTCCACAACAACCATGATGGAATTGTATTGTCTCACCATCCTCGGAAAACCTGTGATACATTCGATGGAAATGACCTCCAATTTCCATTCTAGAATCACAATCGGTTGTAGCAATCCGCTTGGATGCTTACACTATTCATTCACCTACTGATAATCCAAGCATCTGGCTACAAAATCTGCTACATCCTTCTTCATTCAGCCAATAAGATAACCTCTTCATTGTAGTCAATGTCTTCTAATAGCCTGGGTGACTTGAATATGGTTACGCATGAAACTACCTCAAGATCACCTTCTTGAGCTCACTATTGTCTGGCATATATATCCTATCTCTAAACTTGAGCAATCCATATGTCACAAGACAATAGTCTACACCATGTACACTTGCACTTGTACCTATACCTGTACCTATACATGTACTTGTACCACTACTTGTACCTATACATGTACCACTACCTGTACCTATACTTGTACTCTGCTGCAACCTGTGAACAATCTCCATATACTTGACATCCTGCTGACCTGCCTGCAAAATCCTATCCTACAAATATGTCCCATAGGAGCTCATAGTTGCTATGTGATTTACCTGTATCCGCTTGCTAAGAGCATTTGTGACCTTGTTATCCTTTCCTTTTATGTACTTGATCTCGAAGTGAAACTCACTAATTGTTTCCAACCATCTAGCTTGCCTAGAATTTATATTTGGATGGTAAAATAGATACCTCAATCCACTATGATAAGTCATCAATACAAACCTCCTTCGAAGAAGATAATGGCTCCACTTCTTCAATGCATGTATGATTTATACTAGCTCAAGATCATGTGTCAGATAGTTCTGCTCATTCTCATTTCGTTTCCATGAATCATAACATACCACATGTCCATCCAGCGTAAGGATTCCACCAATTCTTCTCTTGCAAGCATATCTACATACTAAAAATATTTTTCTGGATATGGGATATTTAACACTGGAGCATGTGTCAACAACTGCTTAAGTTGCTCAAAACCATCCTCACACTCCTCTATCCATTCAAACTTGTTACCTTTTCTATGCAATGATGTAATAAGATAAGAAATTTTTGAGTTCTCGATGAACCTCCTGTAATAATCTGCCAATCTCATGAAGGATCTCACCTCATCTACATTTCTAGGAGCTTCCCACTCCATGATAGCCCTTACCGTTTCTGGATCCACTGCTCTTCCATCCTTGGAGACAACATGTCCCAAGTAATGTACCTCATTCTGAAAGAAACTGCACTTGTTGAGCTTAGCATACAATTACTGATCTATCAACAATATGAACATTGCTACCAAATGCTCACATGATCTTCCTCATTTTTATAATATACCAATATCTCATCAATGAACACAATAAAAAACTTGTCCAAATAAGGACACAACACATTATTCCTCAAACACACAAAGGTAGTTGGAGCATTAGTCAAACCGAATGGAACTACAACAAACTCATAATTCCCATACCTAGTCCAGAAAGTTGTCTTGTAAATGTCCTCTTCCTTAATGCGTACGTGATGATATCTAGATCTCAGATCAATCTTCGAGAACACTAATTCTCCCTTCAACTGATTAAACAAGTAATCAAACCTCAGAAATGGATACCTAATCTTGATGGTCACTTTGTTCAACTGCCTATAGTCAATTCACAGTCTAATAGTACCTTCCTTCTTCTTTACAAACAATATTGATGCACCCCATGGCGATACATTGGGCCTAATGTATCTTTTTTCAAGCATCTCTTTCAGCTACAAATTTAACTCTACCAACTCAGTTCTGCTCATCCTATAAGGTTATTTTGATGTTGGAGCTTCCCCTGGTACCAACTCAATAGAAAAGTAAACTTCCCTATGAGGTGGAAACTCTGAAATATCTACAGGAAATACATCCTAAAAATTTTTTAGAATTGGGTACCTGCTCAACATCTGCATCCTCAACTTCCTTACCTTTGTCACTAGATATATGTACTGCAAATAACACACACCCTTTCCTGCAACTACGCTTAGCCCACATAGTTTTCACCATCATAACTGATGTGACTGTCTTCTTTTCCTGTAAGACAGTTGGTTCACCATTTTGATCCAAGCCCTCAATGGATTTGTCATAAAAATCCACCTTAGTATTGTGAAGGTATGTCCAATACATACCCAATATAATACTATATGATTCCAATGGAAATGTGCTCAAGTGTGCTTTTGTAGACATGCCATTCAACTCAAATGCACACGTTTTTACCCAATGATGAACTCTTTTCTTTGTACTTGTAGTCAACTACACTAACCAAGAATTTTCATGCAATTATTTATTCAAAACACACTTATCCACCAATTTAGGACTAACATAACTATAATTAGATCCAAGGTCAATCAAAATAGAAACAAATTTATCAAAAAGCTTACCATCCATTTCAATGATGGGTGATTGATGGTCTGCCTGCCTATTATCCAATGTTGCATAGATACGAGGAACACTCTAACCAACATCCCCAATAGTTTGTGCCTCATGCGCACTATATATCTCATGCCTACAACCCTAATTATGTGAACAATCTCTCTGAAGATGCTCCTTACCACATGTCGAACACTCCAACCGTCATGTACCATCACTTCTATGTTGTTGTTATGACCCACGTCCTTGTTAGTTGCATTGAACTTCTTTTATGGTGCCACATTTTCTTTATCTTCTACATTTTAAGGCCTTTCTCTTTTCCACTGTCATTTACCCCTAACTTTATCTTTCCCTTTCCATCCTTGCTGAGATTCATTCTTACACTTTGATTTTTCATATCAATGCTTGAATTTCCCAATAACCTCCTCAAGTGACTAAGGCTCATCATAATCAATACGTTATCTAAATTGGAAAACCACTGAAAAATCGTTGAAATTTAGCCTTCTCATATTTAAGATATGGTGCATACCTCAATAGCTCTAGGAACTTGGTCATATACTCCACATCTGTCATCAATCCCATTTTTAACTCATATAATTATTTGGCCTTACCATTATAATACCTTTCTGACAAGTAATTCTTCTAGAAAATCCTATTAAACTCATGTCAACACAAGTCCTCCCTATTGATGTCTCTGACCCACTTCACTTATTCCCACCAAATATATGCTTTACCTTTAGGGTTGAAGATAGAAATTCTGGCCTTCATGTTTTCTTTGTACTCATGCAAATCAAAGAAATTGTTCATCCCAAGTATCCAAGCATCTACATCTTCTGGATTATTCAAGTCTCCATAAAAATTGGTTATATTTTCTTTCTTAAATTCATTTATCGAGTATCCCCCATCGTCCTCATGTAAGTATGATAATGATGTCGATCATAATTCCCATCAGAACCAAAACTAGAGTATTACTTGTGTCCATCACCTCTCCTATTTGGAGTTTCCAATAGCCTGTAATCTCTCATTGTGTCATCTTGATCTGACATGTGACCATCATGAGACCTAATACCATAGCCCCATTAGTATGTCCTATTTCCCATGGCTTATCTGAAGTGGTCCTTGTCGCTGCAATTCTGACAAACTTTGAAGGAGTATTGCATTAACATCTGCTTGTTTCTCTTTTGTCTTCATAATTTTTTCATTGTCCACCTTACAACTCCTTATTTATTCCTTCAAGCTTCTCAATGTGGCTACTAAATCAAAAGAGTTTCCAACACCAAATTGTTCATCTGATTCATAGGGAGAATCTATGTAGTCTACTAGCTAGCTATTCATTTTGAACTCTTTCGTACAAGGCATGCTATGTTAGCTAAACCAAATCACAACAAACAAGTGTACCTTAGCATAATTCAGGGAGGATATCTCATCTACAAGATCATCCAAATCATCATAATATATGTAAAAACATATTCATAAAAACATATACACATATAAAAAATAAGTGTACCAACGCATAAAAATCATTTTATCTAGATTCCAGTCATCAATGCATGACCATATAAACTAGACATACCATGACCTCATGCATGAAAACACCAACTATACCAATGCACATTTGAAAACATGTAAACACTGACACACATAGAAATGCATAACCAATCATACACTCATGACAACACACTTTACAACAACAACATCCTCTTTCACATGACGAAATCACTACAACCATGACTGACACGATGCATATGAAACAAGCATGATTAACACACATGAAACTGACATGAATGCATTACCAACACACACCTACCATCTAGTCCAAGGGGTGAACCATGCTCTAATAACACTTTGTAACACCCTCCTCCCACATCTACCCAAGTAACTCACCAACTGGGGTAAACATGCGACGAGAGACTACTATGATCTGAGAAAACATCCTAGGTGATCTTAAGGAAGTGGAATCGATGGAAACACATCACCTAAACCTTCCACATCAATAAAAAAAATTCCCAAGATCCATCCCAACCAATCAGGTAACCATCTCCTCAGTCCCACTAAGTTTTTTTACCATTAATCCATCAATATTTCCCTTGATATGGAAAAGGGTGTGTCTGGGAGGTTGTGGATGCTCCCACAGCATGGATATGCATCTGTCCATGGAATTTTTTCCTCAGACCTATCCCAATGTCCCTGGGATTTGAGCCACTTTTTTCAAGGTCCAAAGGCCAGGTCACTGGCTAGAACTCAATGACGGGTGCATTTATGAATTAAGACAATGGAAAAATGATACGTTAGAAAAAACATTGACAAGGTCTAGACTGGACCACTACTAGCCATGACATTCATTTCACCAAACATGTCACAAATATACAATATACAAGTTTAAACAAAAAATATGAGCATAAGGGTCTCATACTTATCTAAGAATCACTAAGAAGCTAATACGGGTAGATATTGGTGGCCACCCACATATTCCACCTAGGCCTCTAGTCGGTTTCATTATTTTCCTTATTTATAGAAACATTTACTATTTTTAGCAGTTTTTCAGGTCCTGAACTTTCGGAGCAGTTTTGACCCCCTAAATGACATTTTTTTGAGGTTTGCAGCAAGTCAATCACCATGGGAAGGGGCATGCAGCAAATCCTATAGTACTCGGAGAAATATTTCTGAAGACATATTGTACGGGCCAAACGGAGATAATATGACCAAGTTACAACCTCGGGAAGTTGGCTACCCAACTATCCCCAACGAGGCCCAAAAACTCTTGGTATTCCATCTCCTAGGGTTGGCATTTTGGTTTTTTAGGCTTTTCCCATGTTTTTCAATAATAAAAAGGCCCTTGAGCCTCATTTTAATGTATTTCAGAGGCATGTAACTGCCACATGTCTTCTCAAAGATAAGCTACCATCGCCCAAGCTAGTTTATTTACATTTTTTCTATAAGCATATTTTACTTATTTGATGTTAAGGAAATGAAGTTTTATTCTTGCTACACCCCTACGTTTATGTTTATTTCTGTTTTTTATTCTGATCCTGAATAATTCTAGATCAGTGGCATCAAAGCGTTCTCCTCTTTCTTGATCTTTATTTGCATGTCCCTAACAAGATCAGGGTATAAGGAGTTAGGGCTAGATCTGGTTGAACCTTTAAAAGATCATCCTCTCAAAACCCGACAACCTCCCATGGAAGAAGAAAAAAAATATGAAGGATCAGAAGATCCTATCAAAATATTTCTCAAGGAGGCCCTCGAGAAAAAAAGGAACTTTATGATAGATAATTTTTCCCAGATCCTTCAACAAATACCCACTGACGATGCATCTTCATTCAATAGCCACTTTGGAGGTGCTACTCCTTTTAAGGTAAAATTTAACTTTGACATTCCCATATTTGAGGGAAAAATAGATGCAAATGTCGTATATATATGGTTGAATCTATTAGAAGGATATTTTTCAGATCATGACTTTTCCAATCAATAAAATATCACTTTTGCACTCCTAAAAGCTGCCCCCCCGTCAAGGAATGGTGGGAAACTTACTATGAGAAAAAGGATGAGAAGGAATCCTCCCTG
Source organism: Pinus albicaulis (assembly GCA_034641835.2). Classification (NCBI taxonomy): domain Eukaryota; kingdom Viridiplantae; phylum Streptophyta; class Pinopsida; order Pinales; family Pinaceae; genus Pinus; species Pinus albicaulis. The sequence goes on from CM076581.1 coordinate 1,321,356,885, forward strand.
TTCTTGACCACATCCACTTGGAATTATTTATAAGATGCCATCAAGGAACAATATTACCCCATGGGGAGCTATGAGGACAAGTACATACAATGGACTATGTTGCAGCAACAAAGTGATCAAGATGTGCATCAGATGACGAATCTATTCCATACTCTGCGCACAAAGTTAGGTATCAAATATTTATAGAAATATTTGGTTCTTAAGTACCACATTTGTTTGCACGTATACATCCAGAACGAAATGGAGTTCTTTGACATCTTGTCGCTTGGTGCAGCATATCGGTACACTACCAAGATTGAGCAGAAATTCAAACAGAAGAAGTGAGACATTAGATCTGTGAATTAGAAGCAAGGGAAAGGTTTGCCCAAATCGTAGAACAAAGGAAAACCCCAAGGCAGGGTGCTCCAGGATAACCTACAGAATCCACAAGCGAATAAAAAGACCAAAAAGAAAAATAAGGACATATGAAAGTGGTGCAAGTTCCATAAGAGCTCCACTCACAACACAAGTGAGTGTTGGGCCAAGTAGTCACTGGTGGCTGAGATTAAGGCTTCCAAATCAGATGCATGTTCTCACTCTAAGTCATAACCCGATAAGAGGAATGAAAAAGGGAAGCATCTTATCAATGCAAATCCCAGTGCCACTATTGCCACCTCCAAGGTCCAGAAGGAGGAACCTGAAGATCCAGAGGAGGGGGGGGTGCCTCTTCCATTCCTAGATGTGGGTGAAGGGTTCCTCATTGTAGTTCATTGTCGATGGCAGGAACCAAAATAACCTCATTTCAGTAGAGGTCATGAAGTAGCTAAGACTTCAAACCTTAACACACCCACAACCATACACCATCGGGTGGCTTCACCAAGGACGGAATCTCTGTGTCAACCAACAATGATGCCTTACCTACAACATCAAGCCATTCACAGATGAGGTGTTATGTGATGTTTCTCCTCTTAAATTTTGTGATGTATTATTACTAGGCCAACCATACTCATGGAAGCGACATGTTCTGTATTAGTATAGGCCTTGCACTACTATTGTTACTTTGGGCAATAAGTTGTACAGCATACCAGAGGTAGCACCGCCTACCGCCATCTCTTTGATCACTGCAAAGAAATGAAGTAAGCTCACATTAGGGGAATGTTGAGGTCTAAAATGGGACTCCTAAGGAAATAATTCCATCGAAAGTATGCAACATGGGTACTCCTTGGATGAGGAATCAAATTTTGCATCCAATGAGTACTCCTACTTGAAATTTTAGTAAAACCTTAAGGAGATAAGTTGAAAATATGAGTTCAAAAAATAGTTTTATTATTTTATTATTTTTTAATATTTCTACTTTTTTAGTCAAAAAATGGTGAATCATCCCCCATGGTTGACATCATCATCTTGAATCCTATTGGTTCTTATAAATTTTATTTTGGTTGTACATTTTTCTTAGGAGGCCCATTTTAGACCTCTAAATTCCCCTAATGTTTCTGAAATTGGGAAATTTATTTTCCTTATGATCTGCCCTCAGGGAAAGAAGAAGATTATGACCACGACCTCCAGACAGGGCTCCTGTGCACAACAAAAATACATGGACAAGGTAATGGAAGATTAAGGGTTCATCTAGATCTCACCCTCTGGGGTACCTCTACACTTTCAGGTTGAACGCTTCATCGATCTGACCCAAGGCATGTTGCTGCCCAATGGACCGATCTATCAGTGCTCTATTATAGAGAACGACGACATTAAGAGACAGATTCAGGAGTTTTTGTAGAAAGGTCACATCCAGCTGAGTTCATCACCCTATGGGAGCTCGATCGTGTTTGTGCAAAAGAAGGATGGGACTTGGAGACTCTATATTGAATATCAAGCACTGAAAAAGATCAATTTTTGGAATAAGTATTCTATCCCACAGATTTATGACCTTCTGGACCAACTCAAGGGGGCCAAATATTTCAAAAATATTGACTTGAAGTCTAAGTATCACCAGGTACCAATCGAACCCTCTGATGTGTGGAATACTGCCTTCAAATCCAAGGAGGGCCTTTTTGAATGGTTGGACATTCCTTTTTGGTAGATGAATTCCCAAAAAACTTTCATGAGGTTGATGAAAAACATCTTGTGACCATTCAACAACTCATTCATGGTGGTGTATTTGGATGAAATCCTGATCTTCAACCAGTTTTGGAAAGAGCACCTCCACCACATTCGATAGGTCCTTCAACAACTGCAGCAACATAAGTTGTGTTCCAATTTGGAGAAATGAACTTTTGGCATGAACCAGGTTCAATATCTAGGATAAATCATAGATGAGCAGGGGGTGCATGTGGACCCACCCAATATCCAGGTCATTTGAGATTTGCCAGCCCTAACCACTCTAACAGAGCTCCACAAATTTATGGGTCTTGCAAATTTCAACTGTAGGTTTTTGTTGGGTATCCCACCCATGACAAATATATGTTTTCCATTGTGCAGGCATGTCGAAAATGGAAGCAGTACGTTTTGGGGAAGGAAATGGTCATCCACATAGATCACCGACCCCTGCAATTCATACAGGAACAAGGGAAGTTGCACAACAATTGCCATCAGAAATGGTCCACATACCCACAAAATTTCCATTTGAACATCAAGTAAAAGAAGGGCAACACCAATAATGTTTCAGACTACCTTAGCTAACAGTTGATCGTGGTGCTAAACACTATCCTCGACTCTAGTGAGCACGATACTTTGGGTTGGACGCATCTCTAAAAAATAATCTAGAATTCGGCAACACATACAAGACTCTCGTGGAAGGTAAGAAAATTCCAGATTTTCACCTCAAGGATGCAATATTATGCCACCTGGGACTCCTCTGTGTTCCTTCAAGCAGGAATGCCAAGATGATTTTAGAAGCGCACTATAGTAGGATTTCTAGACATTTCGAGGTCGAGAAAATAGTGGCAGTACTGCATAAGTATTTCTATTGGTTGAAACTTTGTTAGGATGTCGGGAAGTACATCAAATCCTGCACCATTTCCAAACTGACCATCAAGAAGCAAGGCCTATACAATCCGCTTCCTACCCCTAGTATACCTTGGGAATCCATCTCCATGGATTACATGTCAAGACTTCCTTGTACAAATCATGGGAACGACTGAATTTTTATGGTCATTGACAGATTCTATAAGAAGGCCATTATGGTGGCCTACAAGAAGAATATCACAGTAGAAGACAATGCTAAACTCTTCTTTGAACGAGAGTGGCTACACTTTTAGATCCCACAGTCCATTATATCACATCAGGACAACATGTTCCTCAGTACATTTTGGTCAAGTCTCTAGTCGATGTTGGACACCAAGCTCACTAATTCCACAACTTTCCAGCCCCAAACTGATGGCAAAACAGAGGTCGTTAATAGGATGATCGTACACATTCTATGCATGTACAACTCGAAGCATCCATGCACATGGGATGGAATCCTGCCCTATGTACATCATAGTTATAACCGAGCTCTCTAGATCTCAACTGACCACAACCCCTTTCAGGTGGGTTTGGGATTCTAGCCACTATGTCCCATTGATGTGGCCCTATCATTTGCAGCTACCCAGGAAGATTCGGCTCATATCCAGTTTGACGCTGACAAGGCGAACAACTTCATTAAGCACATTCAACACATCCGCCAATAGTTCCATGACATATTTAACAAAGCCAATGCTAAGTACAAGTAGCGACATGTGTTATCACACCCAAAATTTTCAAAAAATAACTTGAAGTGTGTCAAGTTTGTAAGTAGATTGGTTACGAGAATAGTATCATGAAATGATAAATTTTATGATATGGTATAAGTTTTTAGGATTTCTTTAAGTTGTTAGGGGATGTATTCAAGTCATTTCAAAAGGGTAAATCTGAATTAGATACTTTAATTAACCAAATGTGTCAAATCTGGTCACCTGTCAGAATTTTCCTGAGTCTGCAGCGTTTTTAATATAAAACTAAAATATTTTATTGCCGAAACACCTAGTAATTACGTAGTGAATCTAACACTTGTTAAACAAAATTCACTACAATTTTTTTTTTCCTGCAATGGTTTTTGAAAACTAATGAGTTGTCAAACTTTGAGTGTTTCAAGGTCATGCTGTCATAATAGGGTCATCATTGAAAGTTTTGAGCACATTTGGGCATCAATTACCATTTTCTTATGAATTCCATCTCATTTTTTCCTAATTTACCCCTCATTCCTCATGCTTTCTCTTTCATTCTTGTAAGTTGCTACTCAAGAAGCTCGTTTTCATTGTTCTTCCTCTAAAATTCCACTTTCATACTAGCCCCCTATTGCCATAAACAACTTTTTGTCATCAACATTTCACTGAATAGGTGTGAGTATCTAAAGAAGGCCATCGCTGCAAAACAAAGGAAATGGCTACACCAAAAAGGACAAATAAAGGAGGCTTACCATTCAAGTACGAGCCTATAAGCCCTAAATTAATTATGGAGGATCCCAATTCTATGGAGGCTTTCACAAGAGTAGGTTTCATGCAGTTTTCTCAAATATTACAGGGTTATCATAGACAGGTTTCACAAGATTTCGCACTAAACTTCAAGGGAAATTTTACGAAGGCTGGTATTCTCCATATGCCAATTTCACCTGATATCATTTCTCAAGCAACAGGAATCCCCAAGATAGGAGAAGAATGGTTTAAAGCCACAAAGTTTGATTTAAAAATTTGTGATTATTATCTGAAACCTGAGAATGTAGGGATAAATATTACTATAGGGATTCCTATAACTTGTCTCAAAGATAACTATTCTAACCTACCGATGGTGATACAGAAATACTTTACCTGTGAGGGTAGATTTCATACAACCTACATGTAAAATAGCTAATGGATATCCCTTTCTACCTTTTTAGAATCCTTGGAAAAATGGTAGATAAGGTGCAAGGTAGACCTGAAAGAAGTGAAACTTCCATCTTTCACCATGGATTGATCAAATTACTAGTGCTGGAAGAATTGAATAAACTAAACAGAGACTGGGAAACCTTTTTTTTTATGAGTGGGTATGAAATAGATGCTTTAAATCCAAGGAAAGCTTCTAAGTCCAAGACTCTTACTCCTAGACAAGAAATGGATACCATTGCAAAGACAGAAGGTGATCATCAAGAAGGTTTGCAGACTTCAGCTGAAATCATGGTGATAGAACATGATTTCATTCAAGAAGAAGCACCTCATCCAAAAACTAGCAAGCATGTTACAGAGCCTACTACAATCAGCAAGTCTAAATCTACTGCAAAAAATTCTAAAAGAAGCACAAAGAAATTCATTGGAGGTAAAGGCAGGCTTGAAGATATTTTGCAGGCTATAGACATTGCAGAGACCCCTGTAGTGAAAGTGGTTGAGGTAGAAGGATCCAAGCTTAAAAGGAAGGGTCTTACTGCCAAGAAATTAGATTTTTCAATTGAAGATTCAGGTTTTCTATTTAAACCTAGAAAACCTTTCACCAGATCATAGATTTCTGAGATTACTAAAAATGACAACAAACAGCGGAGGAAAGATAAAAGAAAAGGGGTAGTAGTGGAAGAAATCATAGTTATATCTCCTACTGAGACAAAAATTACTAAAGGAAAGGAAGGTAAATTCAAATGGAAGATTCATAAGGAGTCTGAGGTATAATTTCTGAAAGAACAGCTTACAGATAAAGAAGAAATTTGCAAACAGAGAAAGTGATCAGGTGATCATGTCCTAAGTGAAGAAAATGCTCAAAATTTTATTTGCTCAGTATTGGTTGAAACTAGAACGACAGGAAAGATCTCGTCAAAACGATCCTGTAGCCGTGAACGGCAGTCAAATCCTATACTGTATGTGAAAGTTATGAAGGTTTTAAGTTTACAATATCCTTCAAAAATCAGTTTGACCAGGTTTGACTTTCAAAAGTTAAAAAATTTAAAAAAAATATTCCAAGTAATATTCTTGGAATATTCCTCAAAATATTCCCTAAAATATTCCTCGAAATATTCCACATGGGCCAGTCGTTTTGTGCCAAGTGTCAAGCACAGGTTGGATGTTGGATTGACTTGGTAATTTTTGGGCCAATCAACAGGTGCCATGTGGCAAGCCCGGAGGCCGCCACATGGCCCCTGGCCTGTGGAAATTTCGATGATAAATTTTTTATGACTCTATGGGATTTGAACCCTAGACGACATGACAAACAGTGCAGCTCTTTACCGTTCCACCCGCAGTTGGTTCTTATTAACCAAAGGTCGTGTTACATATCTAAAGTTTACGAAGATTTGAAATGGGCGGAAGGGGATCCAGCCCCCTATCCATAAGACCACCAGCCCGGAACCTCCAGCCATAGAACCGGCGGGCACAGTAATGTTATGGTTTATTTAACATTTATTCACATGACTCGACGGTAATTGCATTGAAAAGTTAATGTTACGGTTTTTATAACCATCCACTCCGACGGTTTTGGCACGTTCCCATGTGGCCACGTTAACCTAACATTTAATGTCATATTAAACTGTCCAACCAAAATTTCCGCGTTTCACCAAATTCCGGTGGAAATGCTAAATTATCGGAGCTATCTGAAGTTTCTCCACAATTAGTGGAGTTTGTTTAGGAGATATTGGGAAAACACTGTTTTGCTCATAACTTTGGCTAGGGAAAACCATTTGGAGCGATTTTTTTATTTTTATTTTGGGCAATTTGAGCATTCCAGAGCCAATGGTGCAGGTTGCAGAGGCAATAGAGCTCATCTTAAGGTACTTTTTCAGCAGAGAATCTTGGAGAGCCATCAGGGCCTAGGGAGTGTTGGAGTTGTATTGGGCTATGGTTAACCTTTGGAGGTGAAACAAAAGCCTATCATTACGGTTTTCTGTGTTCTGAACTCATTTCTACAGCTATTTTTTCCTGTTTAGGCTTTCTTCACACTGTATAACCATTTTCTGAGCATAATAAGAGCAAGTACATGCCCATTTGGGGGCCTTGGACCCGACAGATGTAGCCCAGGAGGGGTGAACTGCCTTATCATATGCTCTGCTATATATGTGATTTATATTGTTGTGTTTTTCCAGAGTTAAATATGTTAATCAATAAAAATAATTAAGCCTCCTACACACAAAAAGACTCCTAAATTTAACAAAAGAATTTTGTTCCAATTGCAAAAAATATTAAACAGTTTGCACACATAAGTTTATGGATAATGAATACGTTGCACCAACAAACAAGTAGTTTCATTTCCAGATCATTAGTGATTACTTCTATTATTTCTTTAGGCAGAGTCTATAAAGGGCTAGATAGCTTCTGGATCTCATCCTTTCTTTAAAGGTGACATATCCAGTAAATGCCCCTATAGTCAATCTCTCTATTAGAAATAATAAGTTCTCACATTTTCAGATCAGATTGGTATCAAAGCTTATGGTTTTGAGCTAGAGTTTTTACTCAACATTTGTTGTGTGCAAAGATTTAGTCATTTGTTTGCAATTTTTGATGCTTACTAGGCTTAAACTTAAAATAGGGGAAGGACAATTGGTTAGAGCACAAGATAATCCTCAACCAAGGTGGGTTAGGGTGCCATTATCTCCACCTTCTATCTCACCCTCAATAGCCTTAGAAGCAGCTACAAGCATGTCTTCAAGAGAAGAAAAATCTCATGAAGAAATGGATCCCAAGGAAGAAGAAAGAATATTTCGGAAAGCTTTCTTCGATATGACTGAAATGGTAAGGATCCTCTATCAAGAAAGAAATGATATAATTGCTGGAGAAGGGTCTAAAAACCAAAGAGAAGGAAGAGATTCTTGGAGAGGAAATAAGGACAATGATAAGTCAAAGAAAGGGAATGGATGAAATGGTGATCCACCATCTCCATCATCATCCTCTTCCTCAACTTCATCCTCTTCAACTTCGGTAAATCAGTCACATAAGTAAAAAAACAACTGGTAAAAATCCTTTGTTAAAGATTGATGTCAAATTTGAATTTCCAATGTTTAATGGTGATGTTAATGCAGAGAAATTAGATAATTGGATTAGACAACTGGAGGTCTATTTAAGGATTCAAAATATGCATGATGATGACACCAAAATAAAATTAGCCTCACTAAGGATCGATGGAGCAGCATTGACTTGGTGGGAAGCCAAAACCAGGGTTGAAATCAAGAAACATGGTAATATTACTCTATCATGGACTTATTTTATTTCTGCAATCAAGAAACAATTTTATCCTCTTGCTCACCTTCAAAAGGCTATAATGAATTGGCAAAACTTTAGACAGCTTAAGGGACAGAATGTGCAAGACTATACCCAGTAATTTAGGAGAAGAGCACTCTTACTTGGGGTAGATTTACAAAGCCAAGACACTTTGTTGAAGTATATAGGTGGATTTCACAGTTATCTTAAACACATTATTCTTATGTTTAATCCTACTAGTCTAGACAAAGTTAGTGTACAAGCTACGCATTTAGAGGCTAGATGGAAAAACACTTTTGATGCATTAAATGAGGATAGTGATTTTAAAAGAAAAGTAAGAAAAAGGGTTGCAAATTCAAAAAAGGAAAAAGGGAAATTATTTTTCAAGAACTGTTCAAAAACAAGCCACGATGAAGACCACTGTTGGAAGCTTCATCCTGAGCTGAAACCAGAGAAATATAAAAACAAAGACAAAACCAAAGAAAAGGGAAAACCTGTTGCAACTGTTGAACAGGACTTAGGGTCTGAACCAGGTGATGAGACAAAAAGTATCACCATGGTATTAAATAACATAAAAGGGAAAGAAGTTGTAAAAGAAACAAATCCCAGTTCTAGCACATTAAACTGTCACAAAGAAACTCAAAATGAAAAGAGGAGGATAGAGCTATTTCATGTGAGGATAATCTTAAACCACACAAAGATAGACACATAGCTGAAACAGAAGACTTGGTAAAACAGCTGAAACTTGAGACAATTCCACATCCAAAGCCTTATCCACTTGGGTGGATATGCAAGGATGCAAACTTACAAGTCTCAAAGAAGTGTATCTTGCGCTTCGCCATAACAGCTCAATATGTTGATTGGGTTGAACTAGATGTAGTATCGCTTGACATTACAGGTGTTGTGTTGGGTAGTCCATATTTATATGACAGAAAGGCCATCTTTCATCGCCATTATAACAAGTATCACTTGTTTGAGGATGGAAAAGAGTACATTGTGAGAGCATATAAGAAGAAGCTAGAATCTTCTTTAGTCCATGCAGGTCAATTGAAAAGGCTACTTAATGCAAGTCAAAATATAACTTTGTTAATCATTAAACGACAAGATTTTGTACATTTAACTTTTCATGATATTGCTAATGATATGTCTCAGTCTTATAATAGTTCATCTTTGAAAGAAGATGACAATCTGTTGCACAAGGTACCTTTGATGTCGATCGGTGCAGAGAATGAAGTGTCGATGAAAAGCAGTGCAAGATTCCATGAGATGGAAAGGCATGCAAGAAAAGAGGGCACAGAGTTTAGCATGGGTCAATGTTGGTTTCAGAATGGCACATTTGTATGGCGAGAAAACTTGGTCGGAATTCGGCACAAGTACAGAGTTCATTCAGCAAGAATTCGCCATGTGAACAGTTGGCAAGGTGAACTTCATTTTAAGTCTTCTTTGAAGTTTGACCATTGTGGAAACAATATGCTTTCTGCAAATTATAGTTTCTGTTCTGAAAATTTCAAGAATTTGCATCATGACTCAGTCAATTTTAGCAACGGTTGGTCAGTGAATTCAAGGAACAATTTATCTTTTTATGAGAAGTTTCATTTGATGAAGTCAGGATGATTTCAATGGTTCAAAGTTGGAAGAGTGGAGAATCAGTCTCCTCATCTTCATTTTCTGTAATCAGAGAGATTTTGTGGGTCCAAAAGTTTCCCATTTGGGAGGTGTGATCAGGTGATCATGTCCTAAGTGAAGAAAATGCTCAAAATTTTATTTTCTCAGTATTGGTTGAAACTAGAATGACAAGAAAGGTCTCATCAAAAAGATCCTGTAGCCACGAAAGACACTCAAATCCGATACTTTATGTGAAAGTTATGAAGGTTTGAAGTTTACAATTTCCTCCAAAAATCAGTTTCACAAGGTTTGACTTTCAAAAGTTAAAAAATTAAAAAAATATATTCCACGGAATATTTCTTAGAATATTCCCTGGAATATTCCTCGAAATATTCCTCGAAATATTCCACATGGGCCAGTCGTTTTGTGCCAATTTTCAAGTGCAGGTTGGATGTTGGATTGACTTGGTAATTTTTGGGCCAATCAACGAGTGCCACGTGGAAAGCTCGGAGGCTGCCACGTGGCTCCTGGCCTGTGGAAATTTCGGTGGTAATTTTTTTTGTGACTCTATGGGATTCGAACCCTGGACCACATGAAAAATAGTTCAGCGCTTTACTGTTCCACCCGTAGTTGGTTCTTATTAACCAAAGGTTGTGTTACATATATAAAGTTTACGAAGATTTGAAATGGGTGGAAAGGGGGCCAGCCTCTAAGGGCCAGCCCCCTATCCATGAGACCATCGGCCCGGAACCTCCAGCCATAGAATTGGCGGGCACAATAATGTTACGGTTTATTTAAAATGTGTTCACATGACCCGGCGATAATTGCGTTGAAAAGTTAATGTTACAGTTTTTATAACCGTCCACTCTGACGGTTTCAGCACGTTCCCATGTGGCCACGTTAACCTGAAATTTAATGTCATATTAAATCTTCCGACCAAAATTAGCACTTTTCACCAAATTTCGGCAGAAATGCTAAATTATTGGAGCTATCTGAAGTTTCTCCACAATTAGTGGAGTTTGTTTAGGAGATATTGGGAAAATACTGTTTTGCTCATAACTTTGGCTAGGGAAGACCATTTGGAGCGATTTTTTTTTTTTTTGATTTTGTGTAATTTGAGCATTCCAAAGCCAATGGTGTAGGCTGCAGAGGCAACAGAGCTCATCTTCACGTACTTTTTCAGCAGAGAAGCTTGGAGAGCCATCAGGGCCTAGGGAGTGTTGGAGCTGTATTGGGCTATGGTTAACCTTTGGAGGTGAAACAAAAGCCTATATTTACTATTTTCTGTGTTCTGAACTCATTTCTATAGCTATTGTTGCCTGTCTAGGCTTTCTTCACACTGTATAACCATTTTATAAGCATAATAATAGCAATGACATGACCATTTTGGGGCCTTGGACTTGGCAGATGTAGCCCAGGAGGGATGAACTGCCTTATCATATGTTGTGTTATATATGTGATTTATATTGCTATGTTTTTCTAGAGTTAAATATGTTAAACAGTAAAAAGAAATAAGCCTCCTACACACAAAAAAACTTAGAAATTTACCAAAAGAATTTTGATCCAATTGCAAAACATATTAAATTGTTTGCACACATAAGTTTATGGATAATGAATACCTTGCACCAGCAAAAAAGTAGTTTCATTTCCAGATCATTAGTGATTACATCTATTATTTCTTTAGGAAGAGTCTGTAAAGGGCTAGATAGCTTCTGATCTCATCCTTTCTTTAAAGGTGACATATCCAGTAAATGCCCCTATAGTCAATCTCTATATTAGAAATAAGAAGTTCTCACATTTTCAGATCAGAAATGGAAAATAAAAGTTCATAGAGAAAATTGAAAAAGAGCTTCTTGAAGAACAATTGAAAGAGACTAAAGAAGAGTGGGTTGAAAAAAATATGGAGCTGGAAAGATACAAACAAGATATATAGTTGATAGATGAGGTGGAAAAGAAAGTGACTGATCAAGTTACCCACTTTGAAAAAACCAATGGAAAGGCCAAAAATCTACTTAAGAGATCACAGCCTTTACGCATCATGATGAAACACACAAGGCAGAGAAATTTATCAGTACAAGCAGAAAGGAAAAGTCTTCTGAGACAATTCAAATAATTGAAAGAACATATGGAGATGATGAAGACAAAATTAGAGAAGAAAGGTTTTGAAAGAAAGGTTGTAGAAGGGACTATTGAAGTTACTCATGAAGAATCTGCTGATAAATGAGAAGGTAATAGTAAGTAATAGACCCTTTTTGTCTTATACCATCATATTTCACATTTAGGTATATTCATGGGCTTTTTCTAGGCTTAAATTCTAAATTTTGCCAAATCTATGAGCAATTAGGCAATTCTGAAGCGTATCCTAAGCTTGAAGCCCAGTTTTTGCTGCGGAATTTCTAAATATATCTTTTTGGTTCTAAGCCACTTAAATTGACATGGATAAGAAACTATAAGGCTTGTATTTACGTGTTTTTGATCACCTAGCACCATCTAGTGGTCAAAAGTAGCAGAGGTACAACACATATGGCCTAATTGTTTTCGCTACGGAATTTCACTGTAAATTAGCTAAAAAATCTACAGCAAAGTTAGCTTTTTGAAATGTCTGAGGGGTAAGTAACTTTTTGAAAGTTGTTCTCCATGGGAAGTGTTAAAGAGTATCAGAGCAGTGTTAAAGAGTACCAGAACAAAGGATTGCTAAATGGAAAAATTCGTCATGAAGACGGTTTGAAGCTGCCAGCTCATCATACTTCCATATCATCAACATAACAACTCCTTAACAGTAGGTAGAACAATTTCATGAAGACAATGAGGGTAGTTGTGTTTTGATTATGGTAAATATTGTTGAAGGACATGATTCCTTTTGAGGAAGCTGGAATATATTTAGATAACAATGTAATAATTAGGTGTTTGAGTTATGTTAGGACTCTCACTCCTAATTTAGTAGGTGTCATCTAGTTATAAATAGTTTGTAGTTAGATTAGGTGGCAATCACAGAACTTAATGATCTAGCCGTTTGGAAGATTGGATGTAAAGGCTAGATGCCTATAAGTAAATAGTACTTCAATGTATGAAAGGGTTGGAAAATGTTACTGCTGACTTCTACTATTGTAAATGGGCTCTTATCAGTAATAGAGAGTGGCTATTGGTTTCATCCTTCACCCGAGATTCACTTGATGTTTTCATGAACACTGTCCTATGTATATTATTACTTTCTGTCAATATATTAATGTTTGATTACTCAGAATTCGTGCTTTTCATGCTTTGAATTTCTTTCAAGCATTAAACTATTGGATATCTTTCTGAATGTCCTGCTTTCAGTATCGTAATGTTCGTTACTCATAATTCATGTTTCTCATGCTCTGACTTCCTTTGAACATTTATATATTGAGTTAACTATGGATTTGTGTATTCTACTTTCATTTAAATATCTACATGCCTCAGCTTCCACAAGGAGAGCCTTTGTCACTGAGATCCCTGTCACTGACTCCATAGCCCAATGGTAGCAAGCCTTTATTTTTCAACCTGTAAACATACAAAACCAACACACAATTTATAGAGTTAGCCATCTAGTACTATCATTATTCAACATCATAAAACCCTCTTGAGAGAGCCCTCTCAAACTGAAGAGGCTAAGCTTTAGTTAGAAGTGGTTTGAAAGAGTTACTCCAAAGTGGACCATTGAAGTAGTCCAAAAGGAATCAATTTGGTGATAACATTTTGTTGCGTCTTCCGGGAGTTTCAAGACTAATTTCCCGAAGTTTTTGTGCAAAAAAGAGAAGCTGAACTCTTGGAGGTAGCAGGAGCTTAGAAGTTTTTTGAGGCTACAGAACTACCTTGGCGACTCCATTGTTCAAGAATTCAAATTTTCTTAGATTCATGGTGTTTCCACTGGACTTATGAAGAACTCAGATGCTGCCATTCTTGTTTCAAGGTATGCATGTGTAGATTTTTCAACAATTTATGGTTTCCCAAATCCTTCTCCCAAGGATGAATATTTTTTAAGGAATGGTCCAAAATTTAATGGAGAAGATTTGAGTTTTAACTTGAAGTATATATCATATTTCTGTGACTTTACTGAGCTTCGTAGAGTCAGACATGAAGATATTTTCATCATATTGTTCTATGATTCATTTCAAGGGAAATGTAAACAGTGGATTGAAAGCTTTCCTATCATATCTATTAAGTCATTTGCAGATTTTTGGCTCATTTTTTTGGAGACATGGATGGAAAGAATAGAGTTGGTGGTAGACTCTGTTGGGAAACCAGCTCCAAAAGTAGAAGAAAAGAGATATCGACGCCTTAGAAATAAGCCACTTCAAGGGGGAAATCTCCAATACATTACATGAATGAACAATTCTTGGATGATACAAATTACAAAACCTCCTTTCTATATATAGGAGTCCATGGGACCACAATGTAATCCTAGCCGACCTAACAATAATAATTTAAGGGCACAATAAAAAAAAAATGGGGGTTACAAGGGTACAATAATAACAATAAGGGGGTTACACTAACAATAATAAGGGACTATACTAGTGATATAGGGACCTAACATGCCCCTCTCCTTCAAAAAACTGTTGTCCTCAACGCTTGAGTAGCTCTGGGTGCTTCTATATAAAATTCTCATCCTCCCATGTAGAATCTTCATTGGGTAAGTTCTTCCACTTGATGAGATACTCTGAAATTGATCGATTCCGTAGCTGTCGAGTTCTTGTTTCCATGACCGCTTCAGGTTCCAATATGATTTTTCCTTCCTCATCAAGTTCTGGCAATATTGTTTGAACTGAAAGATTTTCACCTATAACCTTCTTTAAGCATGAAACATGGAAAACTGGATGCACTCGTGAAGAAGCGGGAAGCTCCAATTTGTATGCCATAGTACCAATATTTTGCAACACCTTGTAAGGACCATAGTACTTTGGTGATAATTTATTATCCTTCTTAGCTTGCTTGAGGGACATTTATTTGTATGGTTGTAGCCGTAAAAATACCCAATCTCCTACATCAAAACTTCTCTCACTGCGATGTTGATCTGCCTGTTGTTTCATTCGATTTTGTGCCAAATTCAGGTTATCCTTTAAGAGTTGGAGAACTTCTTGTTGATGCTCTATGTGATCTTCCACTGCTTGAACCTTCGAATTTTCTCTTAAATATGATGTGATGGATGGTGGATGATATCCATAAAGTGCCATAAATGGGGTCATTTTTGCTGCGGTATGGAAGGAAGTGTTATACCACCATTCAGCAAGAGGTAACCACTTGACCCATTGTGTTTGTTTATCAGATACAAAACAACGAAGATATCATTCCAAACATTTATTTACTATCTCAGTTTGACCATCAGATTGAGGATGATAAGATGAGCTATGAGCTAATTGAGTACCCAGACAAGAAAATAACTCCGTCCAAAAATTTCCAGTAAAAATGGGATCTCTGTCGCTCACAATAACCCTTGGGCTTCCATGTAGCTTTTGAATTCTATCCATAAATGTAGTAGCAATTGTACTTGCTTTAAATAGATGAGATAATGCACAAAAGTGTGCATACTTGGTAAGTCTATCAACTACCACCATGATGACACTCTTTCCTTCGGACTTAGGTAAACCTGTGATAAAATCCATTGAAATCTCCTCCCAACGTTGTCTTGGAATGGATAAAGGTTGTAGAAGTCCTGGGGTCTTAATTGTTTCCACTTTATTCTGCTGGCAAACCAAACATTCCGCCACAAACTTTTGAATATCAGATTTAAGGCCATCCCAAAAAAATTCTTTCTTCACCCTATGGTAAGCTTTTAAAAATCCCGAGTGTCCTCCTAAAGGAGAAGTGTGCAATTCCAGAAGAATCTTTTGTTTTAGTTGGGAATTCTTACAAAGATATAAGCGATCTTTGTACCATAAGGAATCATTTTTCCAACTAAATGTATCAAATTTACTAGGATCTTGCTGCAACTTTTGAATGAGTGTCCATACATCTTTGTCCTTCTTCCATTCATCTCTTGCTTCGGTTATCCAATCTGGTTGGATAATAGAAATGGCACAAAGAAATGCTTCCACCTCTTCATTCTTTCTTGAGAGTGCATCTGCAACAACATTAAGCTTTCCTTTTTTGTAGATTATTTCAAAGTTATAACCCAACATCTTTGTGACCCATTTTTGCTGCTCTTCTGAAGATAGTCTTTGTTCCAAAAAGTGTTTAAGACTATCATGATCAGTTTTTACCTTGAAGTGTCTTCCCATTAGGTAAGTTCGCCATTTCTTTAGTGCCTGCAGTATTGCTAACATTTCCTTCTCATAAATAGGTTTTTGTAAATACTTTCCTTTGATTGGACGACTTTCAAAAGCAATGGGTCTTCCTTCCTGCATTAAAACAACACCAATTCCATTTCCTAGGGCATCACATTCCACAATAAAGGTTTTTGTGAAGTCTGGCGTAGCTAAGACTGGTGCTAGGCACATTGTCTCTTTAAGATGTTCAAAGGCCTTAGTTGCTTCAGGAGTCCATGAAAATGCATCTTTCTTCAATAATGTTGTTAGAGGTGCTGCTATTCTCCCATAATTATTAAAAAACTTGCGATAATACCCTGTTAACCCAAGAAATCCTCACAACTGCTTTATGGTTGTGGGGACTTTCCATTCCTTAATGGCTTTAATTTTGTTAGGGTCTACTTTAACACCCTCGTGAGATACAATATGACCCAGATATTCCTCCTCTTGTACTCCAAAGAAACATTTGGATTTTTTTGCATATAATTGTTTCTCCTGCAATAGTTTGAGCACCCTGTCAACATGTTCAACATGATCCTTCCAAGAGTTGTTGTAGATTAGTATATCATCAAAAAATACTAGCACAAATTTTCTAAGGAAGGGTTTGAAAATGGAATTCATCAACCCTTGAAATGTAGAAGGTGCATTGGTAAGGCCAAAAGGCATGACCAAAAATTCATAATGACCCTCATGAGTTCGAAATGCTGTTTTTGGAATATCTTCAGTCTTCATTCTAATTTGATGATATCCTGAAGGAAGATCCAACTTGGTAAAATAAATTGCTCCATGTAATTCATCCAATAATTCATCAATCACAGGAATGGGAAATTTATCTTTAATGGTGATCTTATTGAGCTCCCTATAATCCGGACACATTTGCCATGATCCATCCTTCTTGTGTACCAATACTATAGGAGCAGAGAAAGAACTTTGACTAGATTGAATTATACCCGCCTCTAACATTTATGCAATCATACGTTCAATTTCGCTCTTTTGGACGTAAGGATATCTATAAGGCGTGATGTTTGGAGGAACACTTCCTGGAATCAAATGAATAGCATGATCATGATCACGAATAGGTGGGAGTCCTTTGGGAGTTTCAAACACCTTGGAATGATTGTCCAAGACTTGTTGGAGATCTGCAGAAATAGATGAATTTGATGTTGGAACTTCTAGTGAGCATAATTGTGCAATTACGCCTCGCTGTTCTTTCTTTAGAAGCTTTGTCATGACATTAGAGCTTACTATCCTTCCTGGCTTCCCCGCAATACCCCGTAATTCGACTTGCTTTCCTTCTGAAAAAAATTTCAAGAAAAGTTCTTGAAAATTAAAAGCTACCGTCCCCAAAGATTGTAACCATTGTACTCCTAGTACAACATCAGCACCTCCCATAGGAATGGAAAGCATTGGAATAGTCAATACATATTCCCCCATGGTTAGCTTGATATTGTGGCATTTTCTAGAGAAATTTATAGTTCCTCCATTTGCAACCATCACTTGACATTCTGGTGCTGGGTATAGGAAATAATTCAAATACTTGGCTACCTTACAATGAATAAAATTATGGGTACTACCCGAATCAATCAACACTGTTACCTTTTTCTTCTTGATATGTCCTGCTATCTTGAGAGTTTGAGGAGTGGTAATTCCTGCCAGGGCATTACACGATATGGTCGGATTCATTTCTTCCTCTTCTAGGGCTGGTTCCTGGTGTATATCCTCTTCTTGTTCATTTTCTTCTTCCTCTTCACAATCTATGTAAAATAATTTCTTCTCCGCACACTTATGACCTTTAGTGTATTTGCTATCACAACTGTAGCAAAGCCCTTTTTCTCTTTTTTCTTCCAATTGTTGTGGTGTCAACCTTGTAGGTTGTGGAAATCTAGGAGTAGCAACACTTCCATCTTTATAGAAGTGAGTGGTAGGCTTCCTTGTTTCCATAATCTTACATTCAATTTTTCTTGCCAACCTGAATGCCTTCTCCAATGAATCAGGTTCCAAAACACGAACGTCATGTTGGATGTTATCCTTTAAAGTACCTATGAAGAGATCAATTTTATGTTCCTCTGAAATATCAGTTACCCTTATATTCAATTTTTGGAAGTCCTCAATGTGCTCCGCCACTAAACCCCTTTGTTTGAGATTTATCAATTGGCTAAAGAAGGTGTTGCTTTTTGTATCCTCATAATGTGCTATCATTTCCTTCGTAAAAATTGACCAAGTGTAAATTTTTTTATGGGAGAAAAGTCATCGATACCATATAATTGTATTTTGATCTAAATGTAAAGTTGCAATGCATACCTTTTGTGTGTTTTGCACATTATTGAAATCAAAATATTGCTCCATCTGTAGTATCCATGTTACGAGATCCTTGCCATCAAACTTCCTCATATCCATCTTTGGAATATGGTGGTTCTTTAATCCAACATTAGAGTTTATGAAATCATGATTAAAATTTATTTTGTTCTCATCATGATTTTCATCTACTATCTTTTCGCCATTAGGAATAATTTCTTGTATCAACTTTTACAAACCTTCCTTCAAACCTTCCATGTCTTCCTTCAAACCTTCCATTTTTCCTTCCATACCATCGATTTTATATTCCATATCATTCTTCAAACCATCCACCGTAGCTTCCATGCCTTTCTTCAAACCATCCATCTTAGCTTCCATGCTTTTCTTCAAAACATCCATTTCATTTTTTGTTGCTCTTTGAGAGAGCGAATTTTGGTGCACTTGCTCTTGTAATTTTGATATATCATGTTGCAATTCTTCATCTTCATGAGTCATAGTAGAGTACTCTAAGGGCTTAATGGGTGTTGAATTCTTTTTAGGAGGCATTTTAGAACCCCATACTGATATCTATGCTCAATAGGCCTTTGGAATCACTTAAAACTGATTTTTCAAACAAGACTTATGCAATTTGAAAAAAAATACACACCTTTTTCTTGATTTTGACGAGATCGATATTGAAACTGAATTATATCTGTGATTTCGGATCTTCAATATCTAAAATTCAGCCCTGACGTAGCCCCCTAAATATTCTTTCAATTGCCATAGGTCTGACTTGATTTGGATTCTTCAAGACAAAGTTATTTCCAATCTCCCACAATGACCTAATTATGGACTGGTTCAATAGAGCGAACTTGTACGGCTTTTCACGTATCATTGTTTGCTCCTTTGACTCTAAAATTTACAAACAGGAAACTACAGTTCATGTACTTCCAGTCACTTTTTACATAATTCCAATCTGATGCTCAGAGAGAGATTTATGAATATTTTCGCACGGTCACCCCTTTGAGATGAAATTCATGAGCCTAGAAAAGACCTAACTTCCACAGATCATATCTCCAAAACTATTGCGAAACAAGCTCTGAAATTTTGCGAAGATGTTCCCCAAGATTTTAGTTTCACGCTCTAAATATTTCAACTTTTGAACCTTCGTGTAAAAAAATTTATAGCTAAAATTTTGCGATGACCTTTTTAAGTGAAATTCAGGAGCTTGCAAAAAGACCTAACTTCCACAGATCATATCTCCGAAAATATTGCGAACCAAGCTCTTAAATTTTGCGATGATGTTCCTCAGGATTTTAGCTTTGCATTATAACAATTTCAGCTTCTGAACCTTCATAGAAAAAATTTTATAGCGAAAATGCTACGATGACCTGTTTGGAGCAACGAAACTCTAGAATCCAAAGCTCTAATACCAAATGTTGGGAAACCAGCTCCAAAAATAGAAGAAAAGAGATATCAACGCCTTAGAAATAAGCCACTTCGAGGGGGCAACCTCCAATACATTACATGAATGAAAACTTCTTGGATGATACAAATTACAAAACCTCCTTTCTATATATAGGAGTCCATGGGGCTACAATGTAATCCTAGTGGAGCCACAATGTAATCCTAGCTGACCTAACAATAATAATTTAAGGGCACAATAATAACAATATGGGGGTTACAGGGGTACAATAATAATAATAATAAGGGGGTTACAATAACAACAATAAGGGACTACAATAGTAATATAGGGACCTAACAGACTCTCCTTCCATTCAAGGTTTTAAATAATGGAATGATGATCACACTAATGAGGAAGTGGATGAAAATTTTTCTTTGTCCTTGTCTTCTTATCTAAAGTCATTTGAGTGCAAGTCAGAAGATAAGATTAAATTTTTGGATGAAATTGCTAAGAACATCGAGAAAAACATTGAAGTTTTAGAAGATCAAATTCAATCCTATAGTCTTCATGATCAAGATTAGTCTTTTCAAAAGTTTTTCATGCCAGAACTTAAAGAAAGGGTGTTGCTACCTTTCTCTTTTGAGATTGAGGAATAATACCCTATTCTTGAAAATTAGTTTGAAAATCAGTTTGATAGCACACAACTGAAATCTTATATTGCTAAAGAAATCATATATGAGTTGTCTAAAACTGCATAATGTCTTGAGGATTATCAAACAAACTATGTCTTCTATGATCCTATATCTAACTACATGGAAGAGTTCTAATGTCCAAATTTCCAGTTATATTTTCATTATGAAAATCAGATCCATTTTATGTTTCCTGGGGCATTTCAGTATCCTGTTTACTTTTGATTCAAGTGAAGTCAAGAGGTTCAAGTGTCAGATCAGCTCATTGACGGGCTTTATTGGAAGTTTCATGTTGCTTGAATCAAACATGAAGATTGCATTTTTTAGGGTAGGCAGGAGTGTGTGTGAATAAGATCAAGTAGACTGAGAATCTCTCTGGTATGTACATATTTTTGTTTTCAGCAGTAATCATCAAGATTGAGCCTGAAGTGAAGGCCATAAGAGTTTGAAGAAGGCTTGGAAAATTTCAGAGTTTTTATTCCAAAATATGGATGGCACTAGAACTATAGGTTCTTTGGTGTACCATAGGGGCACACCATCCCAAGTGGAGCCACTGTTATCACACCCAAAATTTTCAAAAAATAACTTGAAGTGTGTCAAGTTTGTAAGTAGATTGGTTACGAGCATAGTATCATGAAATGATAAATTTTATGATATGGTATGAATTTTTAGGATTGATTTAAGTTGTTAGGGGATGTATTCAATTCATGTCAAAAGGGTAAATCTGAATTAGATACTTTAATTAACGAAATGTGTCAAATCTAGCCACCAGTCGGAATTTTCCTAATTCTGCATCGTTTTTAGTACAAAACTAACAGATTTCGCTGCAGAAACACCTAGTAATTCCGTAGTGAATCTGACATTTGTTAAACTAAATTCGCTATGAAATTTTTTTTTCCTGCAACAGTTTCTGCAAATTGATTAGTTGTCAAAATTTGAGTGTTTCAAGGTCATGCTGTCAAAATAGGGTCATCATTGAAATTTTTGAGCATGTTTGGGCATCAATTACCATTTTCTTATGAATTTCATCTCATTTTTTCCTAATTTTCCCCTCATTCCTCATGCTTTCTCTTTCATTCTTGTAAGCTGCTACTCAAGCATATCGTTGTCATTGTTCTTCCTATAGAATTCCATTGTCATACCAGCCCCCTATTGCCATAAAAAACTTGTCATCATCAAATTTTCACTGAACAAGTGTGAGTATCTAAAGAATGCCACCACTGCAAAACAAAGGAAATGGCTACACTAAAAAGGACAAATAAAGGAGGCTTACCATTTAGGTATGAGCTTATAAGCCTGAAATTAATTATGCAAGATCCCAGTTTTGTGGAGGCTTTTTCAAGAGCAGGTTGCATGTAGTTTTGTCAAATATTACATGGTCATCATAGACAGGTTTCACAAGATTTCACACTAAAATTGAAGCGAACTTCTATGAAGGTTGGTATTCTCCATCTGCCAATTTCACTTGATAGCATTTCTCAAGTTATAGGAATCCCTAGGACATGAGAAGAATGGTTTAAAGCCACGAAGTTTGATTTAAAAATACGTGATGATTATCTGAAACCTAAGCATGTAGGCATAAATATGACTGTATGGATTCCTAGAACTTGTCTCAAAGATAACTATTCTAAGCTACTGATGGTGATACATAAATACTTTATCTGCAAGGGTATATTTCAGACAATCTTCATGTATCATTTCAAGTTGGTGCTTCATTTTACAGGAAAACGACTAATATATATCCCTTTCTACCTTTTTAGAAGCCTTGGAAAAATGGAAGATAAGGTGCAAGGTAGACCTGAAAGAAGTGAAACTTACATCTTTCACCATGGATTGATCAAATTACTAGTGCTAGAAGAATTGAATAAACTAAAAGGAGACTGGACAACCTTTTTGTTTATGAGTGGGTATGAAATAGATGCTTTAACTCCAAGGAAATATTCTAAATCCAAGACTCTTACTCCTAGATAAGAAATGGATACCATTGCAGAGACATAAGGTGATCATAAAGAAGGTTTGCAGACTTCAGTTGAAATCATGGAGATAGAAGATGAATTCATTCAAGAAGCAGCACCTCATCCAACAACTAGCAAGCATGTTATAGAGCCTGCTATAATTAGAAAGACTAAATATGCTGCAAAAAATTCTAAAAGAAGCACAAATAAATTCATTGGAGGTAAAGGCAGGCTTGAAGATATTTTGCAGGATATAGACATTACAGAGACCCCTATAGTGAAAGTGGTTGAGGTAGAAGGATCCAAGGTTAAAAGGAAGGGTCTTACTGCCAAGAAATTAGATTTTTCAACTAAAGATTCAGGTTTTCTATTTAAACCTAGAAAACCTTTCACCAGATCACAGATTTCTTAGATTACTGAAAATGACAACAAGAAGTAAAGGAAAAGGGGCGGTAGTGGAAGAAATCATAGTTATGTCTCTTTCTGAGATATAAATTACTAAAGGAAAGGAAGATAAATCCAAAAGGAATATTAAGAAGGATTTTGAGGTAGACTTTCTAAAAGAACAACTTAAAGATAAAGAAGAAATTGTCAAACAGAGAAAGGGAAAAGAAAAGGTCACAGAGAAAACTGTAAAAAGAGCTTCTTAAAGAATAGTTTAAAGAGCCTAAAGAAGAGATGGTTGAAATAAATATGGAGCTGGAAAGATACAAACAAGATAGATATTTGATAGATGAGGTGGAAAAGAAAGTGACTGATCAAGTTACCCACTTTGAAAAAACCATTGGAAAGGCCAAAAATCTGCTTAAGAGATCACAGCCTTTGTGCATCATGATGAAACACATAAGGCAAAGAAATTTATGGTTATAGGCAGAAAGGAAAATTCCTTAGATACAAGTCAAAGAATTGAAAGAACATATGGTGATGATGAAGATAGAATTAGAGAAGAAAGGTTTGGAAAGAAAGTTTGTAGAAGAGTCTGCTGAAGTTACTCATGAAGAATCTACTGATAAATGAGACGGTAATAGTAAATAACAAATTGTTTTTGTCTTATACCATCATATTTCACATTAAGGTATATTCATGGACCTTTTCTAGGCTTAAATTGTAAATTTTTCCAAATCTATGAGAAATTAGGCAATTCTGCAGCGTATCCTAGGCTTGAAGCTCGGTTTTTGCTGCGGAATTTTTGAAGACATCTTTTTGGTTCTAAGCCACTTAAATTGACCTGTTTAAGGAACTATAAGGCTTGTATTTACATGTTTTTGTTCATATAACACCATCTAATGGTCAAAAGTAGCATAGGTACAACACAGATGGCCTAATTTTTTTCGATACAGAATTTCACTGCGAAAGTATCTAAAAACTCTATTTTTTACAACAAAGTCAGTTTTTGGAAATGTCTAAGGGGTAAGTAACTTTTTGAAAGTTGTTCTCCATGGGAAGTGTTAAATAGTATCAAAGCAGTGTTAAAGAGTATATAAAAAAAAGGATTTCTAAATGGAAACATTTGTCATGAAGATGGTTTGAAGCTGCCAACTCATCATACTTCCATATCATCAACATAACAGCTCCTTAACAATAGGTAGAACAATTTCATGAAGACAGTGAGGATAGTTATGTTTTGATTATGGTCAGTATTGTTGAAGGACATGACTCCTTTCGAGGAAGATAGATTATCTTTAGATAACAATGTAATAAGTAGGTGTTTGAGTTATGTTGGGACTCTAACTTATAATTTAGTAGGTGTCAGTTTCCCAGTTTC
The DNA here is from genome assembly GCA_034641835.2 of Pinus albicaulis. Taxonomy (NCBI): domain Eukaryota; kingdom Viridiplantae; phylum Streptophyta; class Pinopsida; order Pinales; family Pinaceae; genus Pinus; species Pinus albicaulis. The sequence goes on from CM076581.1 coordinate 1,321,380,985, forward strand.
CCTCTTAATGGTGTTGTTTTTAGGTCTCGCCAGGCCCATTGCACATGCCATAGGCTATGCTTTGCTCTATCTCATGTATTACTCGGTCAATCTACTTTTCGATGATATATCCTTACATACCAAACGGGGAATAATATATTCAGGGTTATTGTATTCTGAGGGTTTGGCTCCTCCGAACCCCAACGGAAATTTCAACATTCAAAATCTTAGTGTTCCATCTCCTGGGGTTAGGGTTTTGGTTGTTTATGGTTTTCCCATGTTGTTCAATAATAAAATATACCTGAGGTCTGCCTTGTAACCTGATTCAGAGCATCAATCCACCACATCTCTTCTTAGAGATAAGCTACCATCGCCCGAGCTAGTTTATTTCCATTCTGTCTATAAGAATATTTAATTTATTTGATATTAATGAAATGAATTTTTATTCCTATTTCATATATGCGTTTATTTTTATTTCTGTGTTTTATTGCATTCTAGAATAAGTTTGGATCAGAAGAATTATTCTCTTACATCATTAATTGCATTACCATCTATTAGGTCATAGACATATTGTTCATTCATTTACAAATCAAAACATGAGGAGATCCATACATCATCATTGTCATAATACATGCTTATAACTAGACTAATAACAACATAAATATCAAAATTTTACAACAGTCATTATATATATATATATATATATATATATATATATATATATATATATATATATAAACCAGTATGTTTACACATAAGATGTCAAGAAAAAAACCTCTTATTAATAAATGCAAATGCCAATCCTAGATGGGTCTACCACGCTCCACCCAACCATAGAATGGATGATCCAAATCTCTCTTCATCCAATCACCCCTGTGCCATATTCCAAGCATGAATGTGGGACTCAAACCAAAATAACCAACCAGGGCATCTTGAGGCTAAACCACCTCACCCTCATCAATAGAAACCAGGCTTTACTACAATCCATCCTAGATAAATAGGCCATAAAACAATCATGAATACCACTAGATTTAACCACCTACACCGTGAGGAATTTTCCTATCTCCTAGTCTCTCAGGCTTTACTACAATCCACACCGGATCACTAGGCCCTAAACCAAGACTCCACCCTATATTCTTTACCATATATCCCACCATTCACTAGCAAGGATTCCTAGTCCTAATACAGGGAAACTGCCTCTAGGATTTACTGTATATCCCGCCATTAACCAATCAAGGATTCTTGGGCCCACCGAGGAACACAATACTTGGATTTACTGCAATCCACATTTTGGTTCAAGGGTCACTAGGCCAATAGAATTACTGAAATCCACACTCTAGTTCAGGGATCACTAGGCCATGTGTTCTTCCTTTTAGAGATGCACCTCACTCAGATTTGAATCCATCCAAAAAACTAGCTCAACCAAAAAATGAGAACCCCATCACACCATGGTTATCCAGAAATGGAAAGGCTAGCCTGAAAACATGGTCACACCTGGCAAAACCCATGCCATGACAACAAAAAACCACATGCAATACCATGCATTCCAATTCTAGCAAGGAAATCACGCATGCAAATCGATACATGTAAAGAATATTGTTTTAGATGCTTGATCATGCTCTTCCTTGCTTGTTCCTTCCTTCCTCTTGCTTTCTTTTCCTTTCTCGATCCAATGCCAAAGTTCTCCAAGAAAAATCTACGTATCCAAGAATGAGAGAGAGAGAGAGAATAATGAGAGAGCTCCAAAACTAAACTAACAAAAGGTACCAACTAATCTTCATAAGCCTTTCTATCAATTGGGCCTCTATTTTCTTCATTTTCCATTATTTTCCTTCAGTTTCCTCCTCACATCTAGAACGTGACCTTTCACCTTCCCTTTCTCCCATTTTCCATTATTTTCATAAATGAATGTGCCAAAAAATCTAGTTTTCCTTTCTAAAGCCTTTGCCATTTCCTTTTCCAATTTCCTTAGCCATAATAAAATAATGAACGCCCTCACTAGGATGTTTTGCCCAACATTTAGCTTGGAATAAGTGTCCCATGAACTGTGGTTATTATTTTGACTTTATTAAATTTTATTACGTGGAATTTTCACCAGGGTTGTTACTTAACCCCATAAAGGACCGAATGACTACCACATTGGTGGGAAAAGGCCATTCCATGATGTTCTTGATTTTTTTAGGATCTACTGTTATTCCTTCCGATGAGATGATGTGCCCTAAGTACTATATTTTATCCTTATAGAAATCACATTTGTTGTACTTAGCATACAAACGATGTTCCCACAGAGTCTACAAGACTATATGTAGGTTCTCTTGATGTTCTTCTAAGTTATTTGAATAATTAGATTGTCATCGATAAATATTATAACAAATTTATCAAAATAAGGATGGAAAATACCATTCATCATAAGCTCATAAACATTTCAAGAGAATTGGTAAGTCTAAAAGGAAGCACCATAAACTCATAATGCCCATACCGAGTTCTAAATGTTGTTTTGTAAATGTCTTCCTCTTTTATTCTAATCTGATAATAAATAGATTGTAAATATATTTTGGATAATACAGTAGCTCCCTTGACCTGGTTGAACAAATCGTCAATTCTAGGCAATGGGTATTTATTTTTTATTGTTAATTTATTTAACTACCTAAAGTCAATACAAATTTTTAGCGTACCATCTTTTTTCCTCACAAACAATACAAGGGCTCCCCAAGGGGACATGCTGGGACGAATATACCCTTTATCCAATAATTCTTGCAGTTGAATTTTCAGTTACGTTAACTTAGGAATACTCATACGGTATGGGGCCTTTGATACCAGGGTTGTTCCTAGGACCAATTCTATAGTGAAATTAATATTCCTTTTTGGGGGTAGCCCTGGAATTTCTTTTGGAAATACATCAGCAAATTATTGGATGGATGGTATATTTTCAAGTGTTGTTTTCTTATATTTAGAATTAGAGTAACCCACTTGCACAAAATAAACCTGAAATCCTTTCCTTAGACATTTCTCTAGCTTAGTGGTTGTAATCGGTCACAACTTAATGGGTATTTTAATTCCCTGTAGCTCTTGTCTGTGAAATTCCTCTCTGAGGAGACTTATAATATTTTCCTTACAATTCACTAGGGACCAATTGATCTCTAACCAATCCATACCAATTAGAACTATATAGGATTCTGGGGGAATCATATTTAGGTTCAGTTTAATTTGGTGTCCCGTGATTTCAATAGGGCAGTTATATATTTTTGCAATCACCTTTATTTTTTCCCCAGTGGCCAACTACACCAACCAAGGAATTTTAAATTTTCTAGCTTGTAATTGACATGTTTCTACTATTTTTGGGTTAATATAACTTAATTTTACCCCTGGATCCACTTGAATAGAAATAGTACAATTAGTTATTTTAAATTCCAACTCGATCATTGTAGGCTAATATTTGTCCCAGTGATCTTCCAGTGCAACATTAATCCTTGGTGTAATTCTTGCCACCTACCCCACAGTAAAAGCTTCTTGGAAATTTGTAACTGGTTCTTACCTAACATGGTGTGGGAAATTCTTATAATAATGGGGTTCTGCACAACCTCAACACTGTAAAGAAGGTTTACAAATTTTACTTGGTTTTGGTTTACTCGAAACTTAATTTTGCTTAGATTCAACTAGAATCCTCATATTCTGTTGATTTTTCTGATTCTATTTACTTTTTTGTCCTCTATGCATACCTTTGGAATTTTCCATTCTTATACTTCTGTTGTTCTAGAAGTTCTTTTGTCCTATCTTTCTTGACCAATTCTTTGCTCCTTCTCCTTTTTGCTTCATCTGTTGGTAAAAAAAATTGGGCTTTACGAATTGCCTCATCCATCGTTTTTGAATTATGTTATGAAACTAACTCACAAAATAGAATAAATTATAGATCAACAACTTAGAAATCATCCTCTTCGAGGGGGAAACATCCTTTACATTACATAAATGAACAATTATTGGATGATAACAATGAAAAAACCTACTTACTATATATATGAGTCTAGGGGGTCACAATATAATCAGAGATTACATAAAAATAATAATGTAAGGGCACAACGATAACAATAGTGGGCTTCTATGGGGCACAATAATAACAATATGGGGACTACATGGGCACAACAATACCAATAAAGGGGCTACACTAACACTAAAAAATAAGGGGCTACACTAGTATTATAGGGACCTAACATGCCACTCTCCCTCAAAAAAGTGTCGTCTTAAATGCTTGAGTAGTTATGGATGCTTTTGTATAAAATTATCATCCTCTTGTGTGGAATCTTCAGCAGGCAAGTTCTTCCACTTTATGAGATACTCGGAAATTGATCAATTTAATAGTTTTTGAGTTCCTGTTTCCGTGACTACTTCAGGTTCCAATATGATTTTTCCTTCCTCCTCAAGGTTTGGAAATATTGTTTGAACTGGAATTTTGTCACATATAACCTTCTTTAAGCATGATACATGGAAAACTGGGTGCACTCAAGAAGATGTAGGAAGATCCAACTTGTTGACACCTAATCCTAAGGGTTGGGTGAGAATATTTAATATTGTATATTAAATTATATTAGGAAATAAGGAAGGCCAAGAGTCATTGGGAAGTGAATCCCAATAGCCTCACCTCCATGTATAAATACATTCACATTCTTCAGGTAATACACATTTTGATTTGCGGAGTTACCTCCTGGTTTGACATGGTATCAGAGCGTAGGTCATGAGTTCGATACACACCCAGCTCGCGTTGGGGGGGAGATTGTTGGAAATTGGATAAACCAATGCTCCCTGTGTGTTTCGCGACATGGACTAACCGCCTCTCATGGATCCTTATCTTTGGCGATGCGATCGTTGACCAAGTCTCGTCCCTACTCCACCTTACGACTGCACTCGATGCTCATCCTTATCACTCTGACTACACTCGATGCCCAACCCCGTCCCTCCTCACCCTAGCCCTCCTCACTCATCGAACACCCCCTTACATCGACCCTCATCCCTATTCACCCACCCTGCAATACACGACATACTCCCCCTCGGCCTCTGCAGTGCTCTCCCTACATACACTCCACTAAACCATCGCTTAACCCCTCTCGGCCTCATGGCCTTCACACAAAATACCCTAATCCTGCTACCCCGACTCCCTATCCCCTACCCCACCCTCTCCCTGACTACACAGAAACCTATCCCACCCCCGCTACAACCACCCCTCGACTCCCCGTTCCCTATCTACAGCCTCCCCTTCTCCCCCTCATTGTTACGCTCCCACACATCCCAACCCGCATACACTCGCACCCCATGTAATAATCCCCTCCATGTAATAACACCACGTTGTCTGTCTTTTAATACTCCCCTCCATGTAATAAATCTGCCCCCCTCGCGCTGTTTTAATACCATTTCATTTTAATACCACCGCCCCCTCCACATATTCAATACCGCCCATTCATTAACAATACCACCCCCCCACCATATATAATACAATTCCCATATAATTTTTTTCTCCAAAAAAAAAAATATATATATATATATATATAATTTTTTTTGGTGCAGAATTCAGTATTTTTCTAGCAAAGTTTTTCCCCTTCAATTGAGAAATCTTCCAGCGAAGTTTTTTTTTCCTCCTCAAAAGAAATTTTCCAACAAAGTAATTATTTTTTCCCTTCAGAAGAATGCATTCTCTCATATCTATTGTAGGGGTGGTTCTCTTCGTCAAGGAGAACTATCTTGAATGGTCTCGGAAAATGAAGCACACTCTCATTTTTAATGAGTTGTGGAAAGAAATCTGTGAAGGACAAGAAGGAAATCCACCAGCAAAGCCCACTTCAGACAAGGAGCTCGCCATTTGGGAAAACAAGAACTACAAGGCCTATGCCTTGATTGCAGCTTCCGTAAATGAAGAGTGAGTCGCCATATTTCACCATTTTCAAATGCCTATGAAGCCTTGAGCAAGTTAAAATAACTCTATGACTCACATTTAGAACTAGAAATTTTTCAATTGATGATTAAGCTATTCAGTCTTGAAATGAAGAATGATGATCCCCTTGCTTTAAATTCAGAAGTAAGATCTATCATGCATGACATTGACAACACTGGTGTAAAAATTGACATATCTCTCATAGCATATGTTAAGGCATTATATCTGACTTACTCACATTATCTTGAGTCATTGCAAGCAAGTGGAAACCTTGAGCATATCACCTTTGATTCCCTTGAGAAAAATTTTGCAGAAAGAGAGAAAGCTTTCGAGAAGATGACAGTCCCTTCGTCTTCTGAAGAGGCTACATACTTTGCACATAGAGAAAGGAGTCATGCTCCAGATCCTTCCAGAGGAAGAGGTGGCCGAAGAGGAATAGGAAGAAGAAACTTCAGAGGAAAGGGTGCCAGAAAATCTGACAAATCCAATCTTCATTGCACACGTTGCAATAAAGATCAGCATGATGCATCCACATGCAGGACACCTTGGGAAAAAATTGAGCAGCAAAGAAATCAAGACAAAGGTAAAACTAATGACAAAGACAAAGGTAAAGCACCTGAATCCGCTCATTATGTTCTAGCACATTGTAACAATGGAGTAACTGAAGACTTGTTCGATGTTTCATTTACTTCATGGAGAGATGATTGGTTGCTAGATTCAGGAGCAACATGTCACATGACATTTAGAAAATATTTTTTTGAAGAATTCACTGACAAAGTTGATGGAGCAGTATATTTCGCAAATAAATCCAAACTCAAGCCATCAGGGCTTGGCACAGTCAGGCTTAAACTGCCTGGTCTTCCAGATCATATCCTACATGAGGTTCTATACCTCCCTGAGTTGAGGAGAAACTTGTTGTCCCTGGTCCAAATCTGCCAGCAAGGACACTCCATTCACTTGTTTGATGGCAAGGCAGAGGTCAGAAAAGCATCAGATCACTCACTTGTCATGGAGGGAATAGAAGAAGGGAGACTCTTGAAGCTGAAAGGTTCATCTGCTCATGCTCAAAACTTTGCATTCAGTTCACATCATGATGAAGGTACATTCCCATCAAGTATTTTATGGCATGCTATATTTGGACACTTAAACTATGAAAGCCTTCGTTTGTTGAAGAAAAATGGTGTTAATGGACTGCCTACAATTCATAGGAAACCTAAGGAATGTGATGCTTGTATTCTAGGAAAGCATAGCAAACAACCATTTTATGATTCATACTCTAGAGCACATAGAAAACTTGAGCTTATTCATTCATATTTATGTGGCCCCATGTCTGTTGCCTCTACAAATGGAAATAAATATATGATGACATTTATTGATGACTACACCAGAATGTGTTGGATTTACTTATTGAAGAACAAGTCTGTTGCTTTTCAAACATTCAAGAATTTTCATGCATGGATTGAAATTGATGCACAAACTCATATTGGCTCTCTACGTACTGATAATGGAAAATAATACACTTCAAATGAATTTGAAAATTATCTTCGTCAACATGGGATCAAACATCAAACAACTGTGCCGTATAATCCCCAACAGAATGGTGTAGCTGAAAGAATGAACAGAACTATTTTAAATATGGTTCGCTCCATGTTATTTTTCAAGAATGTAAAATTGATAATTTGGACTGATGTAGTTCTATGTGTTGTTTACATAAAGAATAGGTGTCCTTCAAGTTCAATTAGAAACAAAACTCCTTTTGAAATGTGGGATGGCCACATTCCTTCGGTAAAGCATTTCAGGGTCTTTGGGTCCACCTGTTATGCCTTGATACCCAAGGGACAAAGGAATAAACTTGGTGCTAGAAGTCGAAAATGTATCTTCTAGTGGTACTCCAATACCTCCAAAGGATATCGTCTCTATGATGAAGCCAATAAGAAGTTTGTAATAGCAAGAGATGTCATATTCCTTGAATCTTCCAAGAGTGACAAGGTTGTTGAGCAGAAACTTGATCACCTGGATAGATTCACACATGCAAAGTCTTTCCAAAAATTTGATAATCAGATTCTACATCTTGAAGAGGGGATTCCTATATTGAATCAAACTGTGGAATCATTTCCTGAAGCACTCTCTCCCCCACATGAAGAAACAACAACGGATGACACATTGAATGATGTGATTCACAGAAATGGGAGATTTAATCTTGAATCAATCCCAACTCAGTCAAATGAGCAGCCTGGGCCATCTCAGAAAGGTCCTCCCAAATGGCTGACAAAGACACTAGAGAATGTTCATCCTGATGAGGTTGGAAAAATAGGAACAAGAAGTTCCACTAAACAAAATGAAGGTGACGTAGATAATTCCGATTCTCCTGTTGATATGGATATTGCTTATAATTGTGAATTGAGTTTGTCTACAGATCATGAACCAACTTCCTTCAAAGAAGCCACTTCTCATGATGAATGGAAGGAAGCGATGTAAGAACAAGTATAAAGCAGATGGCTCACTTGACAAGCATAAGGCCAGGCTTGTGGAAAAAGGTTTTGCACAAAAAGAAGGAATCGATTATGAAGAAAATTTTGCCCCCACAGCAAAATGGACCACCATCCAGACTCTCTTTTCCCTAACAGCTCAGAATGGATGGAAAGTCCATCAGATGGATGTAAAAACCGCCTTCTTAAATGGAGATCTAAAAGAGAAAGTTTTTATGTCCTAGCCAGAAGGATTTGTTGTAAAGGGCCAAGAACACAAAGTTTGCAAGCTTGTAAAATCTTTGTATGGCCTCAAGCAAGAACCACGAGCCTGGTGTGAGAAATTAACCGAGCATCTTCTGAAACTTGACTTCAAACATTTTGATCTTGATGATGCAACTTTGTTTGTTAAGAAAGTTGGAAAAACAGTTGTATATCTTGTGGTGTATGTAGATGATCTTTTGATGACAGGGAACAATGAGAGTTATATTGCATCCATGAAGAAAGAATTGAAGAAAGTTTTGAAATGACTGATTTGGGTTATGTTCATTACTGTCTAGGTATTGAAGTAATTCAACATCCTAAATTTATATTTCTTTCTCAAAAGAAGTACATTAGAGATCTTTTGAACAAGTTTGGCATGGATGAATGCAATCCCTTAACCACTCCAATGGAACAAAACTTGAAGCTCACATCCATTGAAGGGAAGGAATTTGAGGATGCAACTAAGTATAGACAGCTTATAGGAAGTTTTATCTACCTAACCACCACCAGACCTGATATTTCATTTGCTGTTGGAATCCTCTCAAGGTTTATGCAAAAACCTTGTGAAGGACATTGGCTTGCTGCAAAAAGAGTGTTAAGGTACTTGAAGGGGACTCGAGACTTTGGACTCAAATATACACAGGTAGGCAACTTCATCTTGATTGGATACTCTGATTCAGACTTTGATGGGGACAAAGAAACAGGGGCGTCTACTACAGGTTACACCATGAGTCTTGGATCAGGAGCTGTCTCATGGAGATCACGAAAACAGTCAGTTCCAGCAGATTCCATGACCGAGGCAGAATATGTGGCAGCAGCTGAAACAACAAAGGAAATTGTGTGGCTTGGGAAAATCCTAGAAGATTTGCAGATGAAACAAATGTATTCCACACCACTCATGATCGACAACACTTCTGCAATAAATTTGGCCAAGAACCCAAAGTTCCATGATCGAACAAAGCACATCAATACAAAATACCATCTAATTCAACATCATGTTCAGACCAAAACCATCCATCTATATCATTGTTCCACAAATGAGCAAACCGCTGATATCTTTACCAAAGCACTTAGAAGAGAAAAGTTTGAAAATTTCAGATCGATGCTTGGACTCACCAACATCCCTTCGAATTAAAGGGGGGAATGTTGACACCTAATCCTAAGGGTTGGGTGACAATATTTAATATTGTATATTAAATTATATTAGGAAATAAGGAAGGCCAAGAGTCATTGGGAAGTGAATCACAATAGCCTCACCTCCATGTATAAATACATTCACATTCTTCAGCTAATACACATTTTGATTTTCAGAGTTACCTCCTAGTTTGACACAACTATCCTTCATGTATAATCATAAATTGTTAACAAAGTGTTGTACCTTGGATTTCTCCTCCTGGATGTAGGGAAAATACTGTAGTAAGGAAGTAAATTTAGTTAAAAATTCATCCATAGACAGTTGTCCCAACTTCAATCGTGAACTCCTTAGCCTTCTCATTGTAGAATCGCTCTGTCAGATATTTGTATTTAAAATTCTTTTGAAAGTTGTCCCATGTTACCTCCTTCCCATAAATTCCTCGAATCGTCTTAATTTCTTCCCACTATAGGGTTGCTTTGCCTTGAAATTGATAAATTGCTAACATGTCCTTCATATTATCACCATACTCATAGATCTGAAAATATTTATTCATATAAATTAACCAAGCTTCCGCATTTTCCTCCACCTTTCCATCAAAGGTTAGGGGGTTTCATTTTTTGAAATTCCCCTTGGAGTTCAACCTTTTGCCTCTTGGTTCCCTTACTTCTAGAGATATTATCAGATACTTCTTCATTATGGTTCCATCCTCCCTCATATTCAAGGTGTTCCTCCCTTTGAGTATGCATTTATGATCTATTCTCATTGTCTTGACTAGGATCATGATTCTTGAGATTATGTCTATTCGAGAGACTTTACAAAATTCTTTCTTGTTCCACCCTCAGTCTCTCGTTATCAACTTTCAAATTTTCAATCTTATTTTGTAACTCTCGAACGATTTCTAATAGCATTGCATTAATATTACATGACTCTTCCCCCAGTTGCACCCAAATTTCTCAGTTACCCTTTGGCTGAGGTATAGAACCACTTTCCACAGTCAATTGTATATGTCCTCCTCCTCTTCTCATCTTGTCTCCTTTCTGTGAAATGTCACACATTTGTTATTCATATTTTATTCCAACATACCACAGTTTTGAAACCATGGCGCTCTGATACCACTTGTAACACACACCCTTTGAAAAATAAAAATTATAATTATAATTAACGGATTTTAATGTTTCTCCACTATGAAATTTAGATTCAACCCATATCATAGGAAAAGAATTATTCAAACCACCTAATATGGCACCAAAGTCACACGGGTAATTTTGTATGGGGAAACAATTTAAATCTTAACAATAATTATGTTTTGATTATTGCACCATGGAACATCTAGTGGGAGCTTATGCTTTTAGGTCCATATGCTTTATCATTCAATCTACCTTACTCAATTGGATTAGATTCAGTTCGAGCTACAATTACTAATGTTACCACCGTATTGCTTTCCACGATGTTCCTTGGGCATTAACCCATCATTTAGGTGTTTTTAAGAGGGTTTGATTATTTATACTACTTGCACAGTCCTATGATACTTGTGATGGTCCACTTAACTTAAATGCATGCTTAAGTCATTGGCAACGGTATTAATTTTTGGCATAGATCCTGATTACGGATCCTTAATGCCAAGTTCACCGTGATGTCATGTTGTGAGTCCGTCTGGCAATACCTCCACACCCTTCGGACACCGCATTCATGATTTTCCTTCTTCTCGACTGGTTTATATGTGATTTAGTGCTAAGTTGTCATATTAACTTAATGCTTATGGCTTTTCAAACTCGCTTAAAGGTTCCCAATGTTGATTATGTGCATGAAGGTGAAAATTGTTGGTCTCATTCCCAAAAGAGGACAACTGGGGTCAATCCAACCTTTGATCTTTTAGGGTTTGTATTTGATGGTCAAACTACTAGAAAATAGTTTAAGGGTAACTACTTAGTTTTTAATGTGGTTTCCTGGGTCATGTTTTCGCCGCATCTTAGTCGCAGGGGCTATGATCCAATTGCAGGACTTAGAGGGGTTGTTTTGCACTGCTCCAAAGGTATATACTAACCCGTCATATTTCTACCTTATCCCCTTGCTACTGAGGCTATTTTCTACTCAAAATCTATTTTTGTTGTTGATGTAGATAGACTTTCCTTCGAGAGCCTAGGTAAGCGACAGGAGGAAGACACATTCGAGCTAAAAATACTAATTACTTGCTCATATGGGTATGGAGGTTGGCTTATGGACTTCTTTTTTTTTTTCTATTGCTTGGTCCATTACTTATGACAACCATTCTCCGTCCAACCACTTTTACAGAGCCACAGAGTTCTAATCCGATGCTCATACTCCTCTTGTGCTAGTTTTTGCAGGTTTGAGCTCTACCCTTTCAACATTATGAGCTACCCTTCGAGCAGTCACTCAGGTTCTTAAGATATCTCTACCTCAATCTGCGTTCTCCATTCCAGGTACAACATATTAGCCCTCAGGCATTCTCCAATTGATAGAGTCGTTGTTTTGATGAGTTAGGCTCTAGGTTTTGAATTCTCGTGCAAGGGTTTATTGATCAGAACAAGGTTCATGAGTCTAGAAAAGCATGTGATTCATTTCATGAGTCTTAAGGGTTTCGACCCCAAGCGTCGTATACTTTTATTTATGTTGGTCTATCTTATTTTCCGTTTGCCTCTTGACAATGGATAATTTATCACTTGTTGTACTTAGTAGTCCTGTATTATTTTGCTGAGTTATATATATATATATATATATATATATATATATATATATATAGTCATTGCACCCCCCCTTCTGGGGTTTGGGAAAAATGAACTAGATGGGTACATTGCTAGTAAACAATTTGTTCCAAATTAGCTATTTCTGAATTATCAAGATATAAATATGTCTCTGTAAAGTTTTCCAGTTGCTCCATATTTTCTTGTTTTGTGAAATGGGAAGAAGTTATATTTTAATTATGGTCCACATTCCACCGTTCACACCTCTGATTGTGTTGCTTTCCTCTTCCATGTATTATTTTATTCGATAACCTACAAACAACACTCTTTTTTTTAAGGAAACTTAAGAGTTTGTGAAGTTCGAGGGTTTCATTGATCTTCCCCTTTTTCTTCGGACACCCTTCTGATATTTTTAAAGTCTAATGAATCAATATTCATTTATAACATTTTTAAATAATAATGTAAAGCCAATATTCACTTCTAGCAAGATTAACTTTCTTTATAAACTGACCATAATAATTTTAGCCACTTTTGTACATAATGAAAACTTGTCTATTGTTCTAGAAAAGACATTTATTTACACACATAAATGACAAATAATTTTCAGCACACTATAATAACACACTTATCTATTAACTCAATTAGGAAATTTAATGGTGAGTGCAACTCTCCACCCAACTACGAGAGCGACTATTACATTCGCTTCTCTCCCCCGAGCACCCAACGTCCATAATAGTAGAAAGCAGTGACCACTAGGGTCTTATTCACCATCAAGGTCCCAACCCAACCAGGAATAATTAATTCAAGGTCTCCATTGCTTTGTATCCCAACTCAAGATTCCCTTTTTGGCATCGTCGTGCCTATAGTTCCATTTCCTCGCTCTGTTTTATGGTGCTTCCAGCTTTTTTGGTTATGCTTTCCTCAACCCCCTTTTCCCTTTGAGATCCCATTTTCTCTAGGGAGATAGAGGGGATGTAACTAACTTCCTATAACTATATGGTACCTGACAAATCCAAATCTTGGTCCTCTCCCATGGATTCCTAACTTGTTGGTGAATCAAATTTTAACAATTACCAAAACATTAACTTAATACGAAATCATTTCGATTTTTCATTGTTTATTAAGTTTAGGCAGTAAAAGTAAAATCAAATAAAAATTTTGTTGTACCTTGAGGTGTTACAGTAATCCTTATTTTCAAAAATCTTAGTCGGATTTTGTCATAATCTTTCCAAAATTTCCATTATTTTTTGGGATAATCTGTAAGCTCTTTAGACCAAGAAGATTTGAAATACAACTGCCTATTTACCATCACACAACAATATTAACATTATTAATATATAACTTAGTAAATAAAATTTTTAAGCATCCATATAAAAATAATAATAATAATAGGAAATTTAAAACAACAAAATAACCAAATACAAATGTCATTAAAAACAACAAAAAACTAAACAACCAAATCAAACCCATTGCAATTCGTACGATAACCCAACCGCTATAGTGCTTTTCACTATTTATGCTCAGCAATCAAGGCAACACAAAGCCTTCGCGTAAGGTATTTTTAGTCGAGGTTTCTCATGAAAATTTTTTGATCCTCTTAGTGCTCAATTGAGTGCACATGTGAAAGCTCTGCATCAATTTAAAATGTAGTATGGATATAAACTATTCCAATATAAATGTTGGATCAGAGGAATCCACCATGAGAGATGCAAGGTGGAAATATGCTAAGCGCATCCTTGCCATTTCCCTGGCATCCACATTGCTCATAGTTTACATTATTGGTTTAGCAGTAGGGGTTTCCAGTAGATTCAATAAATAGAGAAATGGTGGAGGTGTGCAAATAATTCATTGGAAATCCACATCAAATGTTGTTCACCACGCCTGCAACAACACACTCTATTATGAATTTTGCATATCCAAATTTTCGAGCTTTCCTAGATTATCTAAACAACCAGAATTAGAATCAAAATCCAACGTTTCAAGATTTACTGTTTTCTAAAAATCAGAATCTGCCCATTTGAAACATTTGAGGACAATCTTCACAAAGTGCAGGAAATTCAGAGTTTCTTTAAATCCAAAAAAATTTCATTTCGTTATGAATGAAGGCAAGATGTTGGGACATATAATATCAAAGGAGGGCATTCTGATAGACCCTAGCAGAGTGAAAACAATACAAAATATTGAACAACCAAGAAACATGAAAGAGGTGTAGTCTTTTCTAGGTAAAGTAATTTTTTTGTGACGTTTTATCCCAAATTTTGCAGAAATGTTAAAAGTAATGTCAAACATGCTTAAGAAAGGAAGTGAGATTGAGTGGATTAAACAAGAAAATGTATTTTTTAATGATATCAAAAAGGCTTTAGGTCAAGAAAATTTACTCATTAGTCCATATTTCTCTAAATATTTTATAATTTTTTCATTTGCTTCTGAGCACACCATCTTCGGTGTTTTACTTCAAAAGAACGAGGTAAGTCAGGAACATCCAATTTCATTTTTTTAGTAGGGCATTGAGAGATGATGAACTGAAATAAAATATAATGGAAAATAAGCATACCCATTAGTTAAGCCAGTCAAATATTTTAGGGTCTCTACACTGCATTCTCACATAATTGCCTATGTGCCAAATGTTGCAATAAAAATTATTTTAGTCCAACCAGATAATGATGGCAGGAAGGGGGCATGGATTGCTAAGATGTTAGAATTTGATTTGGAAATCAAGCCTACCAAATTAAACAAATGACAAGGTTTGGATAGACTAATGACTGAAACAAATATTGAAACTTTTGGTGTGTATTCAATTTTGGAATCATCATATTTTCAAGATGAAGAATCAATGGTTAAAGCAAAGAATCATTTCAAGAAATGTTCATGATATGCTGATATTGTTTACATCCTGTGGAATCTACAAGTACCACAAGGGACAGATAAGACTCGAGCCAAATTTTTTAGGCTTATTTATATTGGAAAGACCCGCAAGGCATCTTATTGGACTTCCTATTAGAATATGAAGCCAAAGCAATGAGTAAAGATTTTCATGAAGGAGCTTGTGGAGGACATCATTATTGGAAGGCCACTGCAGATGAAATATTGAGAGTGGGATTCTACTGGACTACCATTTTTTCTGATGTTAGAAAATAAGTTGCAACCTTCCATAAATGTCATTTGTTTGAAGGTAATTCTAAATTAAGGTCTCTTCCTTTGAAACCTATTTTTGTGGAGACACCTTTTCAGCAATGAGGCGAAATTCATCTAAAATCTTCAACCCAACACAAATGGATCTTAATAGGAGTATTACTTTACCAAATGTATTGAAGCACTCACAAGCAGGTAAGCTAATGATCTTGTGGTTATTCAATTCTTAGAAAACATTCTTTCTAGGACTGGTTTTCCAAAAATAATTATTATTGATAATGCACAATGTTTCAAATATAAGAGGCTAATAAAAATTTGTGATGGCTACCATATCAAACTTAGCCATTCGACAACTTATTACCCTCAAGGTAATGGACTGGTTGACTCCTCAAATAAAATCCTGGTTAGAATTGTCAAAATAATGTTAGAAGATAACAAGAAGGCTTGGCATACAAAAATCAAGTTTTCTTTATGGGCCAACATGATTAGTACTAAAAGATCAATTGATACTACTCCTTTTCAATTAATATATGGTTTTTATGCAACGTTTCTTGTTTCAATTGGAATCCATGTTATCAGATATTAATAGGAATTAAGAGAAGAACCAAATCATCTATAAAGGAGGATAAATTAGTTAGTAGAGGTATAAGAGAACTGAGAGAAAATATATGAAAAGTATCAAGAAGTTTAGAATCAGATCAAGAAATATTTTGACAAAATTACAAAGGAGGATGAATTTAAATTCCAAGACTTAGTTTTGAAATGGGATGCTCGTATTGAGGACGAGGGTAAGTGTGGGAAGTTTAACATTATTAACAAAATTATGCAGTCGGAGGTGTGCACTTGTATTAACATTATTGACGAGTTAAATTAGGTTTTAATGGTAAATCATTACCGGATGTTGGTTATTTTCTCCATATGGTGAATTTTCCATTTTCAGTTGTAAAACTTTGTTATTTATAATCGTTGGTAAGCCCATTTGGATGCGAATTGTTGGCGGAGATTCAGGATCAAATCTCAGTCCATCCTTCTATGCTTTTGTTTTCTTACATAGATCATGGGGAAAAGCGGGAAATTTAACATATTTGAGCCAAAGGAACATGACCTCCCAAAGATCTACCCAGATATTCAGCAACAATTCCAGCAGGCTGGATGGCATGAATGTTTCGAACGATGCATCGATTATCATGACGATGTGACTCGAGCATTCACCTGGGGGTTCGACGGTCACCATGTGGAGGTAGGAGGACTTTTGTTCCTAGACACAAAGGAGATGATCAGAGAGGTTACAGCCCTGCCTGCGGATGGGGAAATATTTTTCAGAACTCATGTTCTTGCTAGGATTGATGTCCCATTTTTCCTAAAGGTAGATTTTAAAGACATGAACTAGAAGACAGGGTTTCATAGGGCTTGAATGGAGGACAAGTGGAATTATTTTACCTATGAAGGCCGATTTAACCAAGTAAACTTATATCATTTCCATTTCTTATCTCATCGAATAGGTCAAGTTAGGATGAATGTGTATTTTTGTTTGCTGGAAAGTCTGAAACACATGGTTGCTCATTTTCGGGCAAGGGAAGTCCCCTCCCCTAATTTTATTTATCACAAAGCCATAATTACATTTTTAAATGAGAATCAATTGTGAAAGGTCAGAAGGACCCAGAGACATTTCCTATTTTGGAGAGGTTTTCATCCCCAACCTCCTAAGGCTAAACGAGGGAGGAAGAAGGGTATTAAATAGGGAAAGAAAACTTAGGCAGAAACATCCTCTCAAGGAACCTCCACTGGATGAACCCCGAGCTAAAAGGAGAAAGATATGACCTCATATTCTGGTCCTAAAATTCCTAAGGTCTATGTTAGAAGAAGTGGCAGGATTAGAAAAACACAACCTATTGCAGCCCTCACACTGGAAAATTGTCTCCTACTATCAATTCCTGTCATACTGAGAAAACACCCACTGAAAAATCCCCTGCAGAAACCCATTTACTAGAACAGATAAAAGGAAAATAAGTTGAAGTTGAAACCCATGTTAAATAAGCCCCAACTGGTAAAGAACTTACATTGTCCGAGATCTTTAAGGGAGGTAAAAGACCTCACACCACGCCTATAAACAAACAAGATTGAAGATAAAACTGAAAAACGATCCATACCTTGACAAAGAGGTGATAGATGTGAACAATGTT
Source organism: Pinus albicaulis (assembly GCA_034641835.2). NCBI lineage: Eukaryota > Viridiplantae > Streptophyta > Pinopsida > Pinales > Pinaceae > Pinus > Pinus albicaulis. Next base: position 1,321,398,768 of record CM076581.1, read on the forward strand.
CCATTAAAACCTCATTAAACAAAGGAAAAATTGTAGATTCTAAGAAGTTCAAGGCTAAGGAAACTAAAAAGAAAGTCCCTATGTAAACCAAGAAAAGTAAGAGGAAGAGAATGGAAAAGGTAGGCGTTCTTTTGAAGGCGGCTAATACCCTCAACTAAGAAGCTAAGGGCCATTTTGGGTTTTTTATTATTGATTGTTAAAAGTGAATTTTGAAATATCACTAATCATGCGGTTGCCAATGTATATATATAGAGAGGCATAGAGGAGAGATGACATTCTGGTTGTTAGCGAATTTTTGCGGAGAGGCATTGACATTTCCATTTTTAGCACATTTTGGAAAGAAGCAGATTAAGAAAAGCGTTGATACTTAGTTTGTTAGCAAAAATATCGACTCAGACAGCTAAAGGACTGGAAACGACAATATCAACAATTAAAGCAGGAAAGCCCGAGAAAAGAGGAGCTCAAACAGAAGATCAATTTTGAAAGATGACTAGACTTGATTTATATCAAAGCACCTGATCTACAATGAGGGAGGAATTATCATGATATATTTTCTCAGCCCCATTTTCAACATAATTTTCAGCAAGTGGTTTTATTTTGGGAAAACTGTGTATATTTAGAAGATATTTTTCATATGCATGTACTTAGAAGATTATATTATTATTTTTTTATGATTGTAATTAAAGTTTGAGCTACAAACCTGCATTTGTTAACGTAATGTTTATATAAGCAAGAAATGTAGAAGGAAAAAGGGTCAATTTTTATTTGAGACACTACATCCTTATGTATTGATTGAGCAGATCTTAATGAATACAGTTTTCATATGCACTTATAGAAATTCTCTTGTCGTAGTTCCCTCTGTGTTTTCTTTGTTCTATATTTCCTCATGTATGGAAAAATGAGTATATGAAATTGAGATTCATATTTTATGCTCATGTTTCTTTATTTCTCGGGCATTAATAATTGTTGTTCATTTAACCCTTATATTGATTTCCTTCATTTCCCTTTAAATTCCTTAAACTATCAAAGGAATTATTGCTACCCGACTTTTGTGTTTTTCTCATCCAATCTGTAAGTAAATATCACCTGATAGGGTTAGACTCCATGCCCAATGGTGTAATTTCTACATAGCCCAACCAAACTTCATCATTACTCAGACAAATCTAGCCATACAACTTAATTTGTAAACCTTTTACTATAGTGACTTTGAGTAGTTGAGTTTAGGGGGAGATCCCTCTCCAGGTTGAAGGGTTGGCTTTCAATCTCAAAAAGGTTAGAGGTTACCTTAGATTTTTTTTCTCCACAGCTAGGGTTTTCTCTAAGTGATTATGAATCACATGTTAAATATTATACTTTTCAAAAATATTTCAACAAGATATTTAAATAAACTATTTGAATATCTGTGTCCACTAATTTATGTGGATATCAACTTCATATATATCTATATATAGAAAAAAAGTTTCCATGATTAAAATTTTTATTTAATCCTATATATACTCTATTTAGCATTCAAAAATACAATTTGAATAATGAAAAATAACACATTGTATTTTTCACTCTAAAAAACGTTTGTACGTAAAGAAATTTGAACATATGTACTTAAGATGGAGCTATGCTAGTTTTAATTAAATTCATTAATTAAAAGAAATGTCATATGAACATGTGTTGTGTTGTATGAACATGACTTAAAATGGATCTATGCTAGTTTTAATTAAATTCATTAATTAAAATAAATGTCATATGAACATGTGTTGTGTTGTATGAACATGACTTAAGATGGATCTATGCTAGTTTTAATTAAATTTATTAATTAAAAGAAATGTCATATGAACATGTGTTGTGTTGTATGAACATGACTTATGGTTATGAGCATGTGTTGTATGAATATGACTTATGGTTTTTTGGGCAGTAGTATGCCACGGTATTGACCCATGGTATTGTAACTAACCTATCTCCAGATTAAATAACCTATCTACAAATTAATATTTCAGATTTTTTTTAATATTAACAATATGAGATATACTATGAAGTGTTTTGATGTCTATGAACATTTACCAATGATTTAATAAGATATATTTAATAATTTTATTGTGTATAAATTTTCTTGTTAATTGAATCATTTTAGAAATAAACTTTGCTTACAGTTCTAAAACATTTAATTTTTTGAATACATATCATTCATCATACCAATATTATTTCAAATAGTTAAATGATCGAGAACTTTTAGCAGTTTACTAGTTACACTTTTTTATTTTTTTTATTAAAATTTGGTGGTGAAAGTTTTTGCAAGATTATGTGTTGTCATTGTTAAATAAATGAATAAATAGATTCTATGCTTTCAAAAAATCAGAGCATTGGATTATGTAAATTTCAGAATTCTAAAAAAAAAATCTAGGGAGGTGGAGGAATTGGGGGATTTGGGTTAATTTCTTTTTAAGAAATCTTGTAATAACAGTGTTTGAATCATGTTTTTGATGGTGGAAATGGATTCAACATCATCAAAAACCTCTAAGGCACCCAAAATCTTGAAGTTTGATAGCTATAACATGGACTTAAAATATCCATGAAAGATTTTATTAAAATATTGTTGGAATTTCCATGAATTTTAGGGAAAAAAAGAATGCTGGTTAGACTAAGACCAAATTTTTTGATAAAATTACACAAAGTCTTAGTTTAAGAGGACCACAATTTTGTTCTGGAAAATAAGATTTTGAGAAAATCAGGTAGAATTTTTTTGAAATCAAGAATATAACTATTAAGCTTCAGGATTTTGGATTCCCCAAAAATTCACAAAATTGCTACAATTTTTTTTATCTAAACTAAATTCTAGCCTAAACAATACATAAATAAATTCTAAGCAAAACATTAAAATTATGCCCATTACAAAACTCTAAAAAAATTACATAAATAAATTCTAAGCAAAACATTAAAATTATGCCCATTACAAAACTCTAAAAAAATCCCAAAAAAAAATTAAATGAAGCCAATCAGAGTGCATCAAAAGTATATACAGAAAAAAACCAGCCATTGAATATTGTAACCTACTTGAAGCAGATGTATTTACAGTAAAATAATGAAACGAATCTGGGGAGGGGATGCTCTTATACAAAAAGCTAGAAAACGCGATAAACAGGCGGTACGCGGCTGGGGTCCACAACAGACAATAATAACCATTCGTTTTTTCTTAAAGGTGCCATGTGCTGCCTTTGGACTATTCACTCTCAATTCGTTGATCATTCTATTCTCTTCCAATTCGTTGATCGAATGATGGACACTATTTTCTATTGAAGTGTCTAACGAAAAAAACAAATTTGACTTTTGGTGTACTCCCCGTCTCAAACGAAAAAAACAAATTTGACTTTGTTTACTCGCTAAATGATACTTGGCTTTAGAGTGTTGGCCAGACATACGTTCGCACTTAAAGTGTACTCGCGTGTTGCTTAACTTTTCATTAATTTTATGCATATTTAGTGTGGTTTACTATTAATAATCTAAAACATTAGGATTTTTAAAAGCTATTATATTAAGATGTTACAGTAAACGTAAATATATTTTGTGATTTTGCAATTCGGACGAATCAGAGCAATTCGGACCTCATAAAGATAGCCCCACACCCATGGTGCTTCGCTGTGTTGCTCACAATATTTAAGCTCATCAGCAATCACGGCACCCCTAAGCCTTCGCGCAGGGCATTGCTACTCGGGGTTTCGGATGACATAATTCTAATCCTCCGATTGCTTGGTGAAGCGCACCTGGGAAACAATGGATATAAACTATTCCAATATCAATGCTGGATCGGAGGAATCCACCATGAGAACTACAAGGTGGAAATACCCTAACCGAATCCTTACCATTGCCCTCGCATCCACATTGCTTGTACTTTCTGTTACTGCTTTAGCAGTAGGGGTTTCCAATAGATTCAGTAAACAGAGCAGTGGTGGAGGTGCACAAATAATGCACTGGAAATCCACATCCAATGCTGTCCACCGCGCGTGCAGCAGCACACTCTATCCGGAATTCTGCGTATCCACCGTTTCGAGCTTTCCTGGATTATCTAAGCGGCCAGACCCCATGGAGATTCTGAAGGCCGTCGTGAAGCTGAGTATAAAAGCAGTGGAAGCGGAAAGCGCCAAAGCCCGCAGGCTATCTCGGCCCGGACTCGACAAAAGACAACGCGGTGCCATGCAAGATTGTTTCGAGTTATTCCACGACACAGTCGATGATTTGCACGGCACGCTCTCCGATTTGAAGAACGCGACTTTCATGTCAATTCCACAGCACGCCAGTAATCTCGAGACATTGCTCAGCGCGGCCATCACGAACCAGTACACCTGCCTTGATAGTTTCACTCACACCAACGGTAATCTGAAGCAACGTTTGCTGGGAGGGCTGCGGAATGTCTCTCATCTGGTCAGCAATTCGCTGGCGATGGTGAAGAACATTTCAGCCGAAGCTTCAAGCCTGGCCAATCAGCGCCGAACTTTTCCGACTCAGAATCGCCGTCTGTTATCGGATAAATCTGGCCCCAATTTCATGCCAATGGATTCCGACGGTTTTCCGACGTGGATGTCGGCCGGAGATCGAAGGCTTCTGCAAACTTCCACAAACACGGTGAAGCCGAACGCCGTGGTTGCGAAGGACGGCAGTGGGAACTACACGAGCATTACTGAGGCAGTGCATAAGGCTCCCGAGAGGAGCCAGACGAGATACGTAATTCATATAAAAGCAGGAGTTTATGCGGAGAACGTGGAGTTGCACACGATGAAAACAAATATCATGTTCGTTGGCGATGGAATGGATGTCACAGTGGTGACAGGAAACCGAAATGTGAAGGATGGTTTCACAACCTTTCGTTCTGCAACTGTTGGTAAGTCCACTGATTTCTGGTCTCTCTGGTCACATATTTACTCAAATTAAGTATTTATCCTATAATTTTATTTATTAATAATGCAGTTGGAATGTAATATTGCAGCTGTAAGTGGAGACAGATTCATCGCTCGCGACATGACCTTCGAGAACACGGCAGGACCCGCAAAGCAACAGGCGGTGGCCCTGCGTGTGGGATCAGATCTATCAGTCTTCTATAGGTGCAGCTTCAAGGGTTACCAGGACACTCTTTGCGCCCATTCCTTTCGTCAGTTCTACAGAGAATGCAACATCTATGGCACCGTAGATTTCATTTTCGGCAACTCCGCCGTCGTTTTTCAGAACTGCAATCTCCTGGCCCGGAGACCCCTGGAGAATCAGAGGATTCTTTACACCGCTCAGGGCAGAGAGGATCCCAATGAGAACACTGGAATTTCCATTCAGAATTGCAATGTGGCCGCGGCCCCGGACCTGGTTCCAGTGAAGAACTCATTCGAAGCATACCTTGGGAGGCCATGGAAAGAGTACTCTCGCACTGTGTTCATGCAGTCTTTTCTGGGGGACTTGATTCAACCCGCAGGTTGGCACGAATGGCCGAATCGATCCTTCGCCCTGAGCAACCTCTACTATGGGGAATATATGAACCGCGGCCCTGGTGCAGATACTACAAATAGGGTAAAATGGGCGGGGTATCGAGTGATTAATAGCGCAAGCGAGGCTAGCCAATTTACAGTCTCAAAATTCATTGAAGGAGATTCATGGTTACCTTCCACCGGAGTTCAGTACGTCTCAGGTTTCACTAGCATCCCCGGGACTAATTAGCGCGCAATGGAGTTTCTGGATTTCTTGTCACAAAAAGTCTGTACTACGTATTCTCATAAAATGTAGCAAGTAGCATGCAATTGTCAAAATATTTCACATCAGGTTTAAGGTCTAGTGGTTGGATCCTGGGCTTTGTAACAGAGAGAAACGGTGATGTAACTCTTTGCACTTTTGGTTTGTTTAGGCAATTCCACTGGAAAAAGTAGGATGATTTATTCATTTGTTTAATAATTATGAAAGCAAAATAAATTTTACAATCAGAAAACATTGATAATTGAGTTTACTAAATAATAGGTTTAATTAAAAGTTTGCTGGAGTGATTATGGCTTTTCAATTTAAGGAAGCCAGGATGATGGCAAACCCAAAGATCCAACAATTGGGGCCCGAACATTGAAAGAAAAGAGAGCCGAGTAGGTCAAGGCTGAGCTATTACCAGTTTATTTTTGGCGAAATTTTTAAATATTTTCAAATTTTAGTTTTTTTAATTATTAATTATAATTTTTATTCAAGCATTTTAAATATTAGATATTATTTTTGGGATTTAATTTATGATCATTTTTATGGTCAATTATAGCGTTTATTATTATTTCTGGGCTTATACCTTGTAACTCAGAGTCTTATTTCTGGGCTTATACTTTTTGGGAGGTTACTCATCCTACAACTCTTTTGGTTCAAACACTCTTAACTGTGGAATTTTCCCTACAATCAAACTCACTTAACTTTGGAATTTTCCCTACAATCAAGCTCACTTAACTTGCTACCTCATTTACAAAAAGTATTATACTTCATCTACCATTCAAATAAAATTCCCTTTACTTATAATATTTTAAGTATTTTTTAAATTTTAATTTTTTTAAATACTAATTTTCATCGAAGTCATGATGTGTAGTTTTATTATGATGTTACTGAAAAAATGAAAACCTGATAAATTTCTCAAACTATCCAATGAAGGTGAAGGGTTAATAAATTTGATTGAATCAAAATTAAGTATCTTGAAATTCAAATGGTAATGACACTTTAATAAATTTGATTCATTCTCATAAATAATCTTGAACCATAACGATTGGCACTAGGCCTTTGAAAGAAGACACCTTAGGAAATTTGGGTGAGTCTCACAAGGAACGAGGCACCTCTAAAGGGCAAGACGTTGACTATGCTAACATCACCCTTGCTTAGCATTCAAGCTCCACATGCACCTTGTTCAAGCCAATACTATTCAAAATAGTTATAGTATTTATTATAATAATTTGATTAATATTGAAAAGTCGATTAAGTATTAGAACTGGTGTTTATTTGATAATACTAAATTAATAATGTTAATAATGTTTAAAAGGAAAATCGATTACTAGAATTCTAGTTTGGTAAGGACTAATAAGATATTTTTAATAAAATAAAAAAGTTACATACGAGAAGATTTTGTCTACAAATAAGAATGTTAGGGTTTTGATAATGGTGTTGTTTTAGGGTTTCGTTACATCTAATAGCGGAGATAGGGCCAAGATGTTGGCTCTGGACACGAAGGATCGCTGCAACGTTCGGGGGGAGAGATCTCCTCTTACAGAAATGTGACGACAAGAGAAAGTAGCGGATAGAATAGATCTGTGGGTGCAGGACCGGTTCTCGAAGCACAATGGCAGGCGCAACAAAGGGGTCAGTGTTTGCCTAAATCTTCAAAAAACCCTCGTTTTATAATTTCTCCAAATAAATTAGATCATTATAGAGGTTATATGAAAGATCATGCTCTTATTTGTAAATTTATAGGGATTTGGCCCACTTAAAAGGATTTACTTAAATAGATTCACATCAAGTGGCAGCCAAAGGGGCATTTAGATATTAAATTTGGTGCAAGAGGTTTTTTATAGTGATTTTTACAAATTTATTGGATAAGGAAATGGTTTTTGAAGGGGGGCCTTATTTTTATCAGAATGCAGGTCTGTTCCTACGGCATTGGGAAGAATGTTATAACCCTGATAAGGAGTAGTTCCTCTCGGCCCCGGTGTGGGTCCGACTGTTTGCATTACCCACGGATTTCTGGAATCTAAAAATCTTGGAAGGGATAGCGAACTTGTTGGGTAGGTTTGTTAAGATTGCAGAAACTACCAGAAGAGGAAGATATACATCCTTTGCGAGGATTTGTGTTTATATGAATATATCAGAACCTCTTCCTGAATCAGTTGAATTAGAATATGCAGGGGAAATCTGGCAGCAATTATTAGATTATGAACATATTCCATTCCGGTGCAGAAGATGTCATGAATACGGTCACCTGTATAAAACTTGTCCCCTTAATGATTCGGATCAGTCTTTAAAGCAGCCATTAGTAGAGACAAAATAAAATAAGGAAGAAGGGTTTTGGACGGTTACTAATAAAAAAAAACAAGGGAGACCTCAAGGTAATCCACACATGCAGGAAAAACCTCTACGACAAAATAAAAACCGGTATGAAATATTACAAGAACAAGTACAGGAGGAAAAATAAATGGATGTTAAGAACGAGGAAATACATCCTATTATGCCTACAAACACAGTAACTGCTAAGAGGAAAGCTCCCTTATATCAAGCATAAATGGAGATAGATATGACGAAGGATGACCTTAGTAAAGAGGAATTGCTCATGAAACAGTTATTGCAAGAATGGAAAAATCTAGATGATAGGTTTATCCCTGAAGATCAAAAAGTATTATATAAGGAGACATTTGAACAATATCTTACAATTCAGGCACGACGAGAAGTAGAAGCAGCAAGCCATCAGTTATCTCAGCAATCAGTGGAAGTAGAAAGTACGCAGTTGTCTCAGCAATCAATAACACAAAAAATAGGTCAAGAACATCCTCTAAAGACAAAATCTGGGAAGAAAAGAGGTAGAAAGACCCTACAGGAATCAATTCACTAGTTGGAGAAATGTTGGTTAACTCTGGGCATATCGTTCCAATCTCAACAATGTTCCAAAGAATAAATAAACCTTCTTAATGATAATCATCTCCTCGAATATGAGGGGCCTTAATAGTAAAGGCAAACAGAGACATTTACAAGAAATACTAACAAAGGAAAAACCCCAGATAGTTCTCCTTCAGGAAGCTAAAGTGTCTGAGGAAAGATTGGAAGGAATTGTTAGTAGATTAAAACCCCGATATGAAGTAATGGCTATAGATGCTAAAATGAGTGCAGGGGGTAAAGCAATTTTATGGAACCCAACAGAGATGGAGGCAAATGGTTGGATTGGACTGCCTCGAATTATAACGGGAAGATTTAGATTGATAGGTACTAAGGAATGGTTTTCTGTCTCTTTTGTATATGGCCCTACAATTTGAGGAGATAAACAAGAATTATTTAGGAACTTTAGAAAAGATTAAGCTCATTAATCCAGAAAAATATTGGGTGGTTAGAGGAGATTTTAATATGGTGGCTAGCTTAGATGAACGAAAAGGGGGTTCTGGCAGATTTAATCAGGAGATGCAGGAATTTATTGATCTTATATTAGATACACATCTGGTGGATGTTCCGACAAATAATGGTAAATTTACGTGGAATAATCGAAGGGGAGGGATACAACAAATTGCATCACGTCTTGATCGATTTTTGGTTTCAAAGGATTTTGTGAACTTGGACCTGTTCTATGAAGCAACTATTGTGCCTTGCTTGGGTTTAGACCACTGGCCTATTCTTCTGGAGGTGGATGTGAAACAGTAGCAAAAGAAAAGGCCATTTAGATTTGAAGGGTTTTGGCTTAGAGATCCAACCTTTATATAGAAAGTCTGCGGCTGGTGGGAGGAGAGTCGAATGAAAGGAAGAAATCGAATGCATACATTTCAATTGAAATTAAAGGATTTGAAGCAAAAAATTAGGAAATGGAATAAAGTAGAATTTGGTGATCGTCATAAGGAGAAGAACAAACTCCAAGGGCATATGCAAAAAATTCAACATCAAATGATTTTAACAGGAAGGACAGTTGATTTAATCAAAGAAGAAGGAATGATTCTTAATAAATTAGAGGAGCGGAGAATCCAAGAAGAAATTTTATGGAAGCAGAAATCTCGGATACAATGGCTTTGTGAAGGGGAAAAAAATTCCAGTTTATTTCATAAATCTATGGTCCAACGCAGGCAAACTAATAGGATTTTGTCTCTTAAAGACTCAGAAGGAAACCAATTCGTTGAGCATCATGATTTGGAAAGGGAGTTGGTTAATCATTTTAAAGGTATCCTTACAGAGCCAAACCAGGATAGATCTGCTGCAATTGATCGTATAAAACGATTCATTCCGAGTATGCTTAGCAGGGAGCAAAACTTAGAACTTCTTAGGGAAATTACAATGAGGAAGTGGAAGATATTTTAAAGGAAATGCCTAATAATAAAGCGCTTGGGCCTAATGGGTTTACTGTTGAATTCTATCAAGCATCATGGCATTTTTTGGGGAAGGATATTGTGGAACTAACTGAGGAATCTCGCCGAACTCGTCAGGTATTCCCTGGATTAAATCCTACCTTTCTTACTTTGATCCCTAAATATGATAGGTGTGATACTCCTTCTGGGTTTAGGCTAATTGATTTACGTAATGTTATTTATAAAAAAATTTCTACTGTTATGGTGAGTCGCCGAAAACCAATCTTGCCAGCCCTCATTTCTCCTAAGCAAACAAGGTTTGTAAAGGGTAGAAAAATTTTAGATGGCATTGTGACTGCTCAGGAGGCTATTCATTCTCTTCGTAACCTTAAAGCTAAAGGAATGATGATTAAGTTAGATTTGGAAAAAGCCTATGACAGCCTTAATTGGAAGTATCTTCAGTAAATCTTACTCTCTTTCGGGTTTGATGATCGATGGGTTCAGTGGGTGTTATCTACTATTACCTCTGCGCATTTCTCTATTCTGGTTAACGGGTCTCCTTCAAGTTCTTTTAAAGCTACTCGGGGTCTTTAACAGGATGATCCTATATCCCCCTTCCTGTTTATCTTAGCCACTGAGGCGTTGGCAGATACATTAAGCAGAAAGTTCTGGATGGAATGTTCAAAGGTATTAACTTGTGGGGTCTAAATCTAACGTTGTCTCATCAGTAGTTTGTGGACGATATAATGCTGTTTTGTGAAGCCAAACTCTGTGAATGCAAAGCGGTCTTGGAAATTTTGAACTTGTTCATGGATGCTTCAGGTACCCAGATTAATAAAGAAAAATCAATTTTTTTCTTTTTTAATACGACTCCCCAATCAAAAAGATTTCTTACTAGGACTCTTGGGTTTAGTATGGGGACTTTTCCCTCCAAATACCTTGGGATGCCATTGTCAGAAAAATATTTTAAATCAAGTGGCTGGAAAGCTCTTATAAGTAGAATCCAAAAGCGAATGCTTAACTGGTCTTTTAGGGCTCTAAATCTGCCTAGTCGTGTTATTCTTTTAAGATCTGTTCTTCAAGCTATCCCTATATACCATTTGTCAGGAATGGCCTGCCCCAAAAAAACCTGTGTGGACATGGTTTGTTTGTTTAAGAAATTCCTATAGCAAGGAGCCCAGGAGAACTGAAAATGGGCTCTTATTTTTTGGGATAAACTTACGCTATCGAAGCTTAAAGGGGGGTTAGGTCTTCGAGATCCATTTACTCTTAATCAGGTCATGGGAGCTAAATTGTGGTGGAGGTGGCTGCAAGGAGGTGTAGCATTATGGCAGTGTATATGGGAAAGGAAATATCATATGCCTCAGACGGTGAATGAACGACTCACTTGCCCTAACATTCAGAAAGGTTCAGGGATATGGAACCTTGCACCTACTAATAGACATCTGATAAGGATTCACAATTTTTGGGAGGTCAGAGATGGAAATTTGGTAGGTTTTTGGGAAGATTCGTCGCAGCAGCGGGAAATTTGTTTACAAGATTAGACTTGGCGGAAATCTTCCTGTTTACTCGAAATCAGAGTAAGGAAGTAAAAAACTATTGGGAAGACCAAAATGATCATTTTTATGGAGATGGAAACAAAAGCAGCAGTGGCAACAAGCTCCAGATATGCAGCAATGGGAAAATTTTGCAAAAGCGCTTCACACTAGGAAAATTCCAATTCAGGTAGGTAATGATATATTGAAATGGGGATATAGGCCGAAGGAATGTTTGCAATTCAAGAAGCCTATCAGCTGCAAGCAAATCAAATTCAAATTCTGGAAAACCGACTGTGGAAGAAAATTTGGTCTCTTAAGCATTGGCCGAAAATTGAAAATTTCTTGTGGCTTGTTGGGCATGGGAGGATCCTTACCTAGGATCAATTACAAAAAACGGGAATGTATGGATTGTCAAGATGTGTGATGTGTGTAGAAACAAAAGAAAATGTGGAACACCTCTTAATACTTGTAATGTGGCTGAAAAAATGTGGTAAAATCTAAATACACTATTTCAACAAACAGATAGAAACAAAAATAACCTTCGGCTAACAATTGAAAAATGGTGAAAGGGAGGATATAAAATTCCAGTGGTGAACAGAGCTTGGATACTTGCGGTGGGATTCTTATTATGGTCCCAGTGGAAAGAAAGGAACAAAAGGATTTTTTAAGAGCGCAGGTTAAATAATGAGGAAATTTCAAATATAACATTGCAAGGAATCAGAGAAACCACACTGTCTGAAAAATGGGAGCATGAGGATTGGCTAGTACAAGGGTTGGAAGGGAGAATCCTTCATAAATTAAACTTGAAGGAAGTTATGGCACCATCTTCCTGGAAACAACTACCTCCTCGATATTATGTAAGAAATAGTTTTGACAGGCTGCAATCGGGCTTCTTAAAACTAAATTATGATGGGGCCTCGAAATTAAACCCTGTCCAAGCGGGTGTTGGTGGTATCTTTCGAGATTGCACAAGAGCAATTTTACGAATTTTTTCCATTGATATAGGATAGACCACGAATAATGAGGCAGAGTTAGCAGTGGTGAAATTAGGATTGGGAATCGCGAGTCGTGAACACTACAATAGACTGGAAGTTGAGGGGGATTTTGCAATGGCTACTGTTATTATTAGAAAGCTACAACAAGGGGAAAATTAGGAGACGATTAGTAAAAGCTGGAGAATGGCACCATTGGTACAGGAAATTAAGCTAACATTGGGAAAAATTGAATATACTATACCTCTGCATGTGAGAAGGCAAGGAAACAAAGAGGAAAATTGCTTCGTGAATTGGGCGTGCAAAACCACTGAAGGATTTCTTGATCGGCCATGGCAACAGGAGGTGTATGTACTGGTGCCTGAACTTTGGAAATTTGTAGCGGAGGATCAGATTTCTGCAAGACCAGAACATATTATTCCCCAATCGGGGTGTAACATGGTGAGGATGGAGCCATTTCGACATGGTGGTGACAGTATCCTGCCGCGTGGGGAGGGCGAACACCACGTGGAGCTAGCATGCAGTCGACGGGATGGTGAAATGGAAGACGGGGAATCCAGCACCGAACGCTATTAATGCAAAGTACTAGCATAGGACTCTAGCTGGGTATGCCAGCAGGGTTGTCAGGAAAATTTGGGGAAATGCGCCGGAAAAATGGTAATATGCATAGCAAGGTTAGGATTTTTGTTTTATGGTTTTTTTGGGAAGTTAGTTGCGCGTTCAGTGGAGATCTGAAGCGAAGGCACAGGGTGACGGTGTAGACAGATCATTGGTATGTATTATCATACTTCCTCTCTGAGCCAAAGGTTTCTGATTTTCGTCGAATGCAGAAAATGGTAATGGTTTTCTTAGACTACTTGTTTGAATGGAGATTTGGTTGGTTCTGGTATGAGAAAATGATGAAGGTTGATGAAGTTGGGTGTATGCTCATTCTTGTTAAGTGGTTTTTTGTTCTTTTTCCCACATCTTCATCTAATTTAATTTGGAAAGAATCCTCTGAATGGGGAAGTTGGTTATAGTCTTTGTTTCCTGCTTCTTCTCTCTGCCTAGTTATGATGTTGGTTTTAAACTTCTTTTATAATTATTGGTTGCTTCAACTCTTGTACTGGTTGGTTCGGCTCTTTTACAGTAATTGGCAGTATGTGGGAATTGGCCAGGCTATTTTCCTTAATAAAAACTTTATTATAGATACGCAGAGAGGGTATGCTTTAGTCTTTGTCTCTCGTTTTCCTATTTATGATTTCATCAATGTTAGGAGCCTGGGTAGAATTTGGAAAATTTTAGAGAATTGTTGTTTGTTGAAAGTTAAAAATGTTTGCCTTCGTAACAGTTTCGGGACTCTCTCGCAGTAGGGTTGGGTTTTCTTCTGTCATCTCATTCTTGGTATTTTTGTCAATAGGGTTTTGATGTTGACGTTTGGGAAGGGGATATCGCCTTGTAGCCTCTGTAATAGTTATGGACTCTATTTCTGCCTTATATTTTTCTAGCTTCGCCTAACGTGGGTTATGGAAACTATCTGTATGTTGGTTCTCAAATATTTGTTACCTGGTCGGTTTGTAATAGTGTTTGGACTCTGTTTCTGCCTTATATCCTTCTTACTTCGCCTAACCTGGGTGATGGAACCTCTCTTCCCGTCGATTCTCAAATATTTGTTAGGAATCTAACTGGTATATGTTGTCATGTTATTGTTTGGATGGTAGCTTTAGCAAATTCCTTTTCTGGTTACTTTAAGATGGTCAAGAGAACACGAGGAAGAAAGCCCACTGGGGGAAAAGGAAAACAACCTATTTCACAACAGCCTTAGAAAAGAGGAAGAAAATCTATGCAGCATCATCTGGAACTGCTTGTACAAACATTTGCTTCAGAGATCCCAAACTTTGTTCGATCCCCCATTTATGGTTGGGAAACTGAGGTTATAAACAATTTGGATAGGGAGGATGAAATAGCTTATGAGGACATGCAGAATGTGGTGACTGACCCAGGGCACACCCGGGGGAAAATTTCTTATTTCAACAGTCAGTCATAAATTACTGGTTGATCAAATGCTTGCTAGCCAAGGCAGTCGTGTCAACAACAGAATCTAAGTTGGAATTAACTCTGGTAGATATTAACAGGGACATTCATGAAATTAATCTTCGACAGTGGCATCAGTATGCTAGGCTAGGAAGTTTGGAGAATAAACTTAAGTCCATGCAGCACGCTGAAGTTGAATTGTCAGGCTCCAATGCCAAAAACCCTGCACCTGTGGAGTCTGAGGAAGATTAAGAATTTCATGATTTAGTTTTTTTTTTAGCGGCTACTAATAATTTTCTGTATGTTGTTATCTCCAGACTTAGATATAAAGTATCGTCAGATATGGTATAGATTATTAAGACTTTTCATGTTTTGGTTGACATACTTTGCACTTCGATGGCCAAAATACCTGGTTTCCTGCGGGCAGGTTGAGGTCTAATTTTTGTATATTTTTTCCCAACTTATATTAATAGAAAATGGGAAGGAACTACCTAAGCTTACAAAAAAAAAGATCTTTTTAATAAAATAAGTAAATTTTAATTAAATAAATAAACTTTAATTGTAAAAATGAATTTATAATTTAAACTAAAATTTATAATTTATATAAACAAATAATTTTATTTAATGTGTATAATTTCTTAGATTAATAGAATCATTCATTTTTTTAAGACACATCATTCAATCATACCAATATTATTTCAAATACTTAAAGCATATATATATATATATATATATATATATATATATATATATATATATATATATATATATATATATATATGTATTATTAAATTTTCAAAAAAAATGAATTTATTTTAGAAACATTTTACCATTACATCATTTCAACATGTATTTTCAAATACATAAATAAATAGTGGGAACTCAAAAATCCCTAAAACATTAAAACTATGAAAACTACAAAATTCACAATTATCATTGTAAAACATCCACCAAATTTTAAACAAAATTAAGCAAATTAGACTGCGTCAAAAGTATATACAGAAAAATTATTGAATAATTACAGTCGGAGGTGTTTTCTTTGCTGGCTTGGGGTGGGAAAACACTGTTCACCCCAGCCAAGGGGAAAGCTTCAATTTCTTTTTTCCCTCTAATGAGATTTTACCACCAGTTTTTCATCTGTTGACTTGCTTTCTGCTCACATTTACCCTAATGCATGTTTCTATACTGCCTGTTTCTGCAACTATTATGCCTGTCCTTCATCTTTTTTGTTCCTCTTCCTTCCACAATTGGTAGCAACAACTGATAGATTTCAAGGGTGCACTATGCTTTTGCAGATCTCATGTTTTAACCTACGATGGTGGATGCAGTGGAGTTGCTGAGCAGGTTGGTTGTTATACCATTCCAGAAGAGTGTTCTACTCCCTGATGCCATTGTTAGAATTTTTAATGTTTGGTGGGGTTTCAAAGTAAAAATTTTAAGGACTTGGGATAAAGTGGTGTTTTCAATAGAGGAAGAAAATTTTAGTGAACTCGCTTACAAACGACCCATACACCTAAAACAACTTGCTTAGATATGACCTATCCTCATCTCGCTCAGATACCACTGCGAATTCTTCTGTCATGAATTCCTAGAAAAGTCCTAAATCCTCCAATTCAGCTGCGCTGACAGGGAACTCCTCCACTGCTTGCCCTTGGGCGACTGGATATTTGTCGTCAATGGATGATCCCTCTTTCAAATTCATCAAAACAATGCTCACAATTCTCTCCAAAAATTCCCAATGGTCGCTGAAAAAATAAAGAGGTTCATTAAAATATAGCCATTCGAATATTTCTATTATTTATTTCAAGAAAATTTCAGATTGAATATTTCATGAAAAAAATCAAAATCAAGGTTAAAAAAATCAACAAAGATTGATAAATTAAGCACATTAAGGTTTTATAAAGCGGGAGATGAGTAATGTATTCACGTTTCCTTCATTTTGAATGGCAGGCCTTGGAGATATGAGGCTTGTGCCAAAGCATCCTCCCAACATTTTGTCTTTTCCAAGGGTTCTCTCCCTCTGTTTTTTTCGAAGGACTTCTGATAAAATCCTTACTCAATCCGAAGAAGATTCATAGGAACAATGTCATAGAACATAGGAATAAGCTTCCAATTGAATTTGATAATGAGATCCAATTCATGCAAGAACCATTTTGATTCTGCATACCTCTCCGAAAATATGGCAATGTGAACAGGCGAATTTTGAATCTTTGTTTCAATTGATAATTCTAAATAAACTCCGTAGGGAATATCGTTTTTTATCAAGGAAGACGGGTAGAGTGGGATATTTATTTTTAGTCGATGATAAATGTCATTTGCATGGATTTTCTTGACGTCTGTTCTCCTATGATTTATGAAAACTTTGAATTGTTGTTTTCGAGCAAATTCAAGCTAACTAGACGCGAAAAGTTCAAGATGAATTAGGATGCCTGCCCATGAGGTTTTTGTGAGACAAATCTAAGAAGACTATCTTAACCATCCTACCCAGCTCATTGGGTACTTCCCTGATAACCTGAGACTACGAAGGTTTGCAAGATCACCCACCGTTTGCAGAATTCGACCCCGATATCGAGTTCTACAAGTCCAAGCCCTCTAAAACCCCGAGACTGCTGATTTTGGTTGGTATTGTGTGCAATGGAAACCCTGAGACATTGAACTAGTGCAAGCATGGAAATTGTGTTAGAGGATCTAATGTGGGAAAAACGGTGTGGTTTTTAGTCTGCAAACCAGAAATATTTATTACTCAATTGCAAACACATGAAGCAATAAAAACAATCGCACATAACATAGTTGTTTAATGGAAAAGCCTGAAGCTAAAAACCCCAACTATCATATATTATGTATCATGGAGATCATGTAACAATCTCATACAAAGCTTAGTACATCAAGCTCTCAGTACAATCAATTGTCACACACTAACATGAAGAAATTTGCAAATCCATGCATTGATTTCTTGCCACCTGATAGTCTGCCTCCACTGCGCAATCCCCACTAAAGAATAGCTCTGAATGAATTAAAATTACCCTTGCCTTTACTGCGCAATCCTCATTGGCAACTCCAATGTGTGTGTGATGCAATCAATGCATCACTATAGTCACAACAGATAGTCCATCTCACCCTTTCACCTACCTCTCCACTGGGTCTCCCTTTGGGCCGACATGTACTTGTAGTTAAGCTATTTGTATTTTTTCAGTTGATTAATGAGTTATTATTTATGAATTAATTAACTAATTAATTCACTCCACTCTCACTAGTGTATCATTCAGTTAGACTAGATACAACTAGCTCAACTGAGTTTAACTCCAATAACTAAGTTAAACTGAATAACAACTCCATGAACTAATCTTCCAACTCTTTCATAACTTTGCCACTTCAGTTCTAACTGATTCCTCCATGCATGAACCACTAGAAAACCCTAGGAATTGCATAATTCCTTCAGCCCACTGATTTGCCAAATCTATATACTGAAAAAAGTGCTCCAAGAGAATAAGTTGATATTTCGAGTCTGATTATTATTGAGGGCTAATAATAATCGACACATCTATTTTTAGATAGAAGATCTATAAATAGACTTCGCCCAATATTCTAAAAATAGAATTTCATCTATTTTTCCAACTTGACCAATCATCCATAAATAGCATCCTGCAACTTCTGAAATATGATCATCATGTCTAAAAATAGACTTACACCAAAAAATAGACTGCGGGCCCACTTAGTGAAGGTGACTGAGTTTCACTAAGCTCATCATCTTGTTGAATCTTAATAGGAAGTTATAAGGATAGAAGTAGGTTAGTTTGTTTATTAAAAGAAAATAAAAGGGTCAGCAAGCTCAAATGCACCCAATAAATGAAGTAAAAAATGTTAGGGTAAATAAAGGGTAGGTAGATTACTTTCACAAGTAATGAAAATCATCAATTGGTTCATCTCATATTACTAACATCCTTCTAAAAACACATTCCCCTTGCTAAAATCCATATTTCCATTCTTGGAAGCCATTTCCCCTTGTAAAATATCCCTTTTCCCTTATTTTAACCCTTTCCCCTAGTTAAAAATCCATTTTCCCTTTGAAAATCAACTTCCCCTTTACTAACTCCATTTTTTCATAAAAAACATGAAAAACCCACTTTTTACATAGTTTTAACTGTTTAAAAAATATATCGGGACCCACTGTAAAAATCCCTCCCCGATATCATTTTAACCTATTCCTAATATATTTCTAACATCCTACCTATAGCTTATATGTTATTTTATATATACCCTTGCTTTACATATTTTATTAACCCCCCCACTACATGCTAACCCCTCCACTATATTACCCTCTCCCACTATATTATCCCGGGTCCCACATTTAATTAACCCTGCATATATATATATCACGTCCCCGTTAACATATTAACATTTTCATATAAATCCTTCCACTTTAATATATAAATATCTCGATCCCTTTTTATATTAAACCTTCGCATATATCACCCCGCATATACAAACACGGGTCCCACTTATCAAAACACCCCTATTCATCCATCCGCCCGATCATGATTCATCAGATCTAAAGACCAATAAGAGTTTTCGCACCCCCGACAGTCCAGAGTTTAAAGCTGGGGGGGGGTGAAAAATGGGTGGTTTTTCACCCCCGCCCATTTGCCACGTGGCAGTCCTACATTCCATCACACCCCCCAGTCCCGAAACCACCATACTGCTTTTTGCAATGCGATAACCGCTTATCTGTTTTCGCCCATTGTGATAAAACCATTGATGTTTGAATTCAACTGCACGTTATATGTTTAACCACCTCCAGTCCAAAAACAATAAAGCCGGCCTGAAACAATTATTCCCTTATTGCTGTGTATTTGCAAAAGTTGTTTATTTGCGGAGAAGAAGCCGAAAGAACCATTTCCGACCTATTTGGAAGCCAATCCAGACTATAATTAAGGCTTATTGCTACTAGAACCATTGTAGACTTAGATTTAAAGCTTTGTATACCAAGAAAACCCCTGTTGCGCCCATAACCCCTTCCAAATACCGAATTCAACCTTTTCCAGGTAATCCTAATCCTCCTGAGACCATTAAATTAAGAAAAGAAAGTAATAATTGATAATTGAAAGTTAAATAGCCTCCCAGAGTATTATAAGTGTATATCCTCTACAATCACCTATGGTAGATGTTGACCACACAACTCTTGCTGATAAAGACTTCAAAATCAATGATACAATCACTGATTTTAACCTTCTAGAGCTCCACTGTTGGAGCCATGATAAATTCATAGACCAGGCTGATGATATCCACCTCTAGGATTCAAACCTACCCAGGTACATCTTCCCACAAACCTTTCAGTTTCCAGAAATCATTAGAATTTTCCAGATTAATTACTTTCCTAATAAAATAGCTCTAGTAACCCCAAGCTAAGAGATTTTATTTAGAATCACTGCAGAATCCATAAATCATATGTTACATCCAACCAAAGCTTGATGAAGCCCCATTATCAATTGAAATCCTCACTGAACTGTATCTGAAGCTGGAATTTCCCAAGAGGTTCCAAATATTCCAAACCTTCCTTCCTCCATCATTAGAAACCCCAAAGAGTAACCCTCCATACTCAGCTTCCATTTTTTCAGAGAGAACCAGACAGATTGTCAGAATATTGTCATGCATTTTAGGGTACTTTACTAATGAACATGTAGATACCTCTATCCTAGGTTTTCTATCCATATTCTGCCCCGATCAACCTCCAACTTCAACATTCAATTTTTCTCAATATATATCATATGCAATCCATGAGAAACTGGTTAAATTACCATAGGAAGGACTGTTTAAATATTCATTAGTTTTGTTTCTTTTGTTCCTATATTTCCAATCAGAAAGGTTTGCAGTTAGCCTCCAAAAAGTGGACACAGAGGGAAACCCCCAATCTGTAGTATTATGGACATCCTTGATCAAAAATGATTCCACAGAATTCAGCTACAAAGACTTCATTGATTCATTTGTTTATCGAGTTGTCAACATGCTAAGAAGTAGCATTCAACCTAGAGTCAGTGAAGAGATAAAGAAGGTGTTACAATTGTCAGAACAAAGTAGGACAGGAGACTGGTATTTATACCATAATCATATTGAAATTAGGATATATGTATGCAAACTTATTCCATACAAGCTTCCAAAATACCTCCCAATGAGGTTATTTTCATTGGAATACATCAGACATATACTTAATTCAGATGAAGTTAACTTCCTTTCAGCAAAGAATAAAACTCAATTTAAGATCAAGAACGAGTTAGGACCTTTTATTTGCAATAATAGGAATGTTGGTCAGCAAGCAAACAAGTATGTACAAGATTTCAAGTTCAGTAATAGTTTCAAATGGAAATATGATCCTTTGGGAGTCATCAGTAAGTTAAGAGTCAAATTCAAATTGACCCCTTTTATTCATGAATCAAAACCAGAGGTTGAAAAGTATTCCAATTAGTCAGAGTTGTTGGAAAATACTTTGCAAGAGGTGGAGAAGTAGGTTGATACTAGTTCCATCCTTATTACTCCAGCCCCACAAGACAGGAACTCAAAGAGTCCAAGAGAAGAAGGCTCTTAAACTGTTAAAACCACTTCTGACACCAAATTCAAGCTAATGTATAAGAAGAAGGAAAAATTGAATCTAGTGATTGAACAGGAAGAGATAATTAACACAATTGAAATTATTGATACATATATAGTGGTCAGAGATAATGCACCTCCAACAGTGTCAGAGGAAACACATCAACCATCAACCTCTAGTGCACAAATCATTTAGAAACAGCATAGTGCAAAGGTTTCTGTTGGGTTCAGTAATTACACTTAAGCAAACTCCTCAACACTTAATTTCTCAACCCGGGGGATTCGTAAACTTAGAGATGAAGCACAAGAAATGCCAAAGATGGTATGAATCTTCCTAATATAAATCCCTACTTTCTTTAAAGGAAATATTGCAAAATCAAATCAAAAGAGAAAAAGGGCAACTTGAACCATCAAAATAATCTAAGACCTGGAATAAGGAAGAATGCATTTGAAAGAGGGAATTAAAGATAAAAGGCAAACACTCCAACTAATGGTTGTTTAATCTACTGAGTGTGTATGTTTTCTTTAGAAGAGACACTTTAGCAGTCTTATCAAATGTGCCCTTAAACCTGCTTCTTTAGAGATTTCCTTCTTGCACTAATATGTCCTGCACTAGTGCAGGAACAAAGATTTACGTAGAAGGTATAAACGGTGTCTTTACTAAAGATTTTTCTTTTCTTCATGCAAGGGCTTGAACTTTTAAAGGTTCATAGCACTCAGATCTTGTGGTAAGAAATGGTTCTTGCACCAGATCAGAGCTTCCTGCACTTAGTATTTAATTCTTAAGCGAGTGTTTAATTACTGTAAGTGTTGTTGTACTATTAAATTTAATTGCACACATAAAAAGTGAATTTTTTTATCTTAGCACAGTGGAGGAATAAAGAAACAATCAATATACATTTATCTTGTCATATGCATTAAATGAAAGAAAGAAGGTTGCGAAAAAGTAGATTATGAAAGCTTGTTGCTTCACACCAACATGCAGTGGTGCAGGTTCATTTCTCCTACTTGGACCAGGCAGGAATACCGTTCAAACAAAATTGCAGAAAAAGAAAATATCACACCAATGTGCACTGGTGCAGGCTTGTTTCTCCTGCTTGTACCAGGCGAAAGAAAACCAATCTGAAATCAAGTGCAGGAAAGTAAATTGCAGGGAAAGAAAATGTATCTACTTCACACAACGGATCTGCTTGCACTCAAACAGGAATACATGTGCTTGAAGTTAAATCACACTTGACAATATAAACACAAATTACAGGAAAAAATAGGAAACGGGGTAAACGTGCTGGGTTGGCTAGGCCCTAGCCAACCAGTGCATTTCCCTCTTTAAATAAAAGCATTTTTCAGTAGCTTAATCAAGTCATCAGCTTCAAGACAGAAACACAATTTCTGAAACATGAGGCGGAGCTCCCTTTTATTAATTCATTGAGGCAAATACATGTGTGAATACATTGTCCAGCCCAGATTCGGGCGATAAAAAAATAACCTATTACCACCTCTCTGTTCTCTTTATGCTATCAAAATTTACTCAAAAAATTCTGCTCCCTAGTCCTATTTACATTTTACATTATATAAATCTCTGGCCAAAGGCCAAAATAGATTGTTCAACAGATTCATAAAAAAATGCAGAATTTAATTTCAGCCTTCAAAATAAGACGGTTTTGTAAAACTGGCCGTAGCTAACCAGCTTTCGCCCTTCACGGATTGGTCTCAACTGCCTTTGAATCACTCTGCTGACATGGCTGAAACGGCTCAAGACAAGGCGATGAGCGAGGAGGTTCGAATCTGCTGCAAAAATTTGCTATGCTGGAAACGGTGCAAGATCCGATCCTGCACTAGGATCAGCGGTCATGGTAAGTACTCTATCTACCAAATAACCATTGGAGATATCGATAAGTTACAAAGAGTGATTTAAAAGTAAGAAATCATGTAATAAATATTTAATTAATGCTAAGTTGAATTAAAAATATGAAGAATAAAGTTTATATGAAATATGTCACCGTGCTTGGACTGGTGCAAGATGAGGGTGCATAAAAGGGGTAAAACAAAGGTAAATGGTTATGATTTAGGAAGGGGAAAATGGTAAAAAGAGAGAAAATTAGGGGGCTAACATCCTCCCATCCCTAAGTTGTTGTGTGTCCCCACACAACTATTTACCTTTGCAAAAAACCTTCAAAACTTTGAGCATTCCAGCTCAATCCTACTCTGACATATTGACATCAGCCTGCGATGTTTCAGACTTCTTCTTTCTGATTTTCTTCAATTTATTTGTCACCTTTTTAAGTCTCTTGAAACACTGCGCATCTTGATACTTCCAAACTCTGACTTCTCCTTTATTTTTATGAATCTCCGCAGTTAATTCTTCTTTATTATGTTCTTTTTCCTCCTGCACTTTAACTACGAGCTGCTCTAAGTTCTGCACTTGAAGCTCTAGTTCGACTACCCGAGCAGCAGGAGTTACCAAATCTTCTTCTTCTTTTGTCTCGACAAGGGCTATATCTTCCTCAGGGACTTCAATATCCCTCATGGTTTCAGCAAACTCACCTTCTTCTTCTTCTTCTTCTTCTTCTTCTTGCTCTTCCGATTCTTCTTCTTCTTCTTCTCCTTCTTGCTCTTCTGGTTCTTCTTCCTCTTCTTCTTCTTGCACTAGTGCAGGAGGGGATTCAACGTCTTGTGGGGACTGTGGCTCTTCGCCTGCACTAGATTCCTCATTCTTTTTCTAGGCCTTTTTAATAAAATTGACCAACAGGGTGTCATCTTCAACTTCTACAGATTTTGCTGCGTCTGCAAGGACTAACAGCAAGTCATCTTCTTCGGGGGTCTGTTCATGTACTGGTGTTGAAGAGGGAGTCTCTTCAACTGGTGCACCAACTGTCTTCTTTTTCTTTGGAGATGGGACCTTTTCTTCAGTTGCTTTCCCGGGTCGTTTCCTTTTTTCACTGGTGCAAGAAGGACTTCCCTTTTCATTTTTACTTGGACCCTTGCTTGTGCTGGCGGGGTCTCCTGTCTCTTTTCCAACAGCTTTCTTTTTATGCAGCTATTTTAACAATTCCTCCCAGGTCATACCTTTAATTTCCAACTACTTCTGAACCAACATCTTTATCAGGCCATGGTGATATAGCTTCTTATCGGCCTAGTCTGCCCGTGCGCCCTGCACACTCTTGGCCATTTTTTCCAAGCTCTTAAGCAAAAAATAAGGGAAATCCATCCTCCACCAACGTGCCGGCCGGCTTCAAAATTATGCAACATCCTGAAATGATACACAAAAGTGAGGGAATATCTCCCTTCGTAGGTTACGAATTTCTGTATGATGAAAATGAGGTCCTACCACTGTCCCAGCAGGGCACTGCGCGGAATTCCTTTCTTCCAATCTACCTTCATATCCTTGTCAACGACGAAACGCTGCCATCACTTCCTTTCTAGTTTCTGATTTTTAAAGTACTGCTCACCAATATTTTGCAACCTGTCGCTACTGCTATAAACTCTTCCATAACTTTGAATTTTAGAGACCCGATTTGCACTCGACCATTTTTGAAACTTTTAGCGAACTGTAGGGCCACTTCACTATTGTGCCCATCAAATTTTTGTAAAAAATGAAGAAAGGCTGAGTCTCACAATAGTGCAAGACTATTGCGAAACTCAGTAGTCTATTCTACCTCACTAAGAGACAAGGGCTCACTTCGAACAGGCGGCATCGCGGATTAATGGTTATGAACAGTAAAAAAGAAACAATTACATGCAATCACCTGGAAAACTAGTTCTTATAGATAGGGATCCAATCATCCACCATCCCTTCCATCTTATCACCCACTTATTTCACTAAAATAGCTGTGGATGCGCGGCATCTTGAGATCGTACCGGATTGGGGCTTGCGGTGGCATTTTAACGGCTAGGCGAGGTAATCATTATGAGTGACGGAAGTCTAAGATCATGGCCGAAAGGGGGTAATTATGTTCAAGCAATGGTTAAACATTTCCGCACTACTTCATAATTAAAGAAAAAGAGAACTTTAGCATTTATTAAAAAAATAATCATGATTCTTAACTTAAAAACACCTTGTACTTTAAATAATTTTCTCCTAGTTAATATGATAGCACAAGTACTCATCAAATAAGTGAAAAGGCTACTTGTAAACTTTTATGATGACCACTTTCCTATGACATATGCTTATGAAAAGAACAAATTGTACTATGTCTCTGACAGGGTGCATGCTTGCACCGATATGTTTACACTACTTAAACTATGTTGTTCTGCTGGTACCATTATGCTTGCATAATTATATAGGACAATATGCTTGCACTGGTGCAAGCATATTGTCTGAAAAAAGAAAATAGGGAATTTAAGTAAAATGTAGGTTGGAACTTCTAACATGGCTCCCTCAACTGGTACTAGAAATTTTCTTCGCCCTTTCTTGATGCTTCAGAGCATATCCTTTTGCTCTTTGTGCGAGATCCTGCAATGAATTCATGAGGGAACAAAGAAGTGGGAAAAGGGAAAATTTCAGAATGGGAAGGAATTCTGTTACAGGGATTCCAGGAATAGTACCACAAGAGGGGATAAACAAGGGAGTTGTGTAATGAGGTGTAGCAGAATATTCTGGTTTGAATAAGAAAACTGAGGGAATATTACAAAAGTTGGATATGAAGAAAGGGTTAAGAAGGCCCTCGAATGTCCGTCCGAACCGAAAAGGAAGTGAAGAATCATAGCCGAGACTAAGCATTTCGAAATAAAATATCCCTAATTACCCAATTGTATAAAGTGCTGGTTCTCGTTGAACCTCTTACTGGTAGTCGCTAAAGATATCTAAAGATCAAGCAACATTCTCTTTTTATTAGAAATTTTTGATCTTCCTGCCAGCAAGCTGGTTTTCAGGTTGATCCTTCTGCAATAATTTCAGTGAACTGATTTTCATAATTACAGGAAAATAATTTTTCTTTAATTTTTATTTTTTGTATTTGTATTTTTATTTTTATTTTTTATTTTTTTAAGAAGAAAAAGGATTCATGTCTTCAAAAGGTTGGTATTACCATTCACCATTACCGTCCTGAATTGCTGTTGGACTTGTTGTGTAAAATCTTTCCTGGCAAGTGGCAGAAAATACTTCTTTAATCTATGTCCATTTACCAAGAATACTGAATTTTGTCCATCGATAGTTTTAACTTCTACTGCTCCATTCTCAAATACTCGGATCACTTCATAAGGTCCCATCCAACGTGTATGGAACTTCCTTTTAAAAATTTTATATCTAGAATCATAAAGGAGTACCCAGTCACCTGGTTGGAATTTCTTTTTCTGGATAGATTGTCATGCCACCTTTTGCGTTGTTGCTGAATTAGTATGTTCTACTGGACAACATCCCTACGAAATTCATCTAACTCATTTAATTGGAGAAGACACTGTTGTTGTGCCTCACAGAGATCTAGTCCTAACTGAACTGCAATGCTGAAAGTTTTGATCTGGAACTCAATTGGTAACAAAACCTGTTTGCCATATACCAGCTCATATGGTGTATGTCACGTGCTATTTCTCCAAGTGGTTTTGTATGCCCACAAAGCTTCTGGTAATATTTCAGCCCAGTTTTTTCGATGCATATTTACTGTCTTTGTAAGAATGGACTTGATCAC
The DNA here is from genome assembly GCA_034641835.2 of Pinus albicaulis. NCBI lineage: Eukaryota > Viridiplantae > Streptophyta > Pinopsida > Pinales > Pinaceae > Pinus > Pinus albicaulis. The sequence continues at coordinate 1,321,425,527 of CM076581.1, forward strand.
TTTGTTTGTGGATTCTGCCTGGACATTTGCTTGCGGGTGATACGGCGTGGATTTCCTGTGCCGGATCTTGTATTGCTCCATCACACCCTGTACCAGATTAAAAATAAACTGCGGACCATTGTCAGAAATAATTTCTCTAGGCACACCAAATCTAGTAAATATTTCAGTAAAAAGAAAATCAACAACTTTTTCTGTAGCAAAAGAAATAGCTTTAGCTTCTACCCATTTTGTAACAAAATCTGTATAAACCAAAATATGTTTTTTACTTAATGATGTTGGATTTATTGGCCCTATAAAATCAATAGCCCATTTTTAAAATGGCTCAATCATAACTTGGGGACATAAAGGCATTTCATTGGTTTGATTAGGCTGGCCCATTCGTTGACAGCTATCACATCGCTTGACATATTGTTTGGCATCCTTAAACAAGGAAGGCCAAAAGTAACCAGCACGCAATACTTTATATGCAGTCCTCTTATCAGCGAAGTGGCCTCCACAAGGTTCATCATGAGCAGATTTCAATATGTCAAAAAATTCCTCCTCTCTCACACATCTATGGATAATCAGATCTGGAACAGTCTAAAAGAGATCTCCTTGAATCCAGGAATATGCAGCACTTTTCTGAATAATATTCCGTGCTTTTCGCGAGCAGAAGAGTGGGGTGGTTTTTTGCCAGTAACCAAGTAAGTAGCAATGTCAACAAACCATGGAGAATCTGTTGACATAGAAAAAATATGTTCATCTGGAAAATCATCATTAACAAGAGTTACTTCACCAGCATTATCTAATCTAGAAAGAAAATTTGTACAACATTAGATTTCCCTGGTCTATCAACAATAGTAACATTAAACTCCTACAATAATAGCAACCACTTAGTCACTCTACTGCTTGTCAATGGTTTGTTCATCAAATATTTAATCGCAGAATGATCAGTATGTACAAATACTTCATATCCTGTAATATAGTGCCTGAACTTATTAATTGCAAAAATTACAGCTAAAAACTCTTTCTCTGTAACTGTATAATTCAATTCAGTGGAAGACAAATTCTTACTAATATAAAAAATAGCATAGGATTGCTTATTTTCCTCTTGTCCCAAAGTTGCGCCAATAGCCAAATCTGAAGCATCGGAGGAAATGTGAAAAGGCAGGGACCGTTTAGGACCTCGCAAAACTGGTGCCTGTACCAACTTTTCCTTCAATGTTTCAAAAGACTGTTGGCAAGCTGTGGACAAGAAAATTCACTATCCTTAGCTAGAAGTCGGAAAAGAGGGGCAGTTATCTTAGAAAAATTTTCAATGAATCTTCTATAATAACCAGCATGTCCTAAAAAACCTATTACTTCCCTTTGATTTTTGGGTGCAGGAAGATGCAGAATGATTTCAATGTTTTTCAGATCAACCTAGATACCTTTATCAGAAATCAAATGGCCAAGTACCACTCCCGCTTTTCACATTAATCTACATTTCTTGTCACTCAAAGGGAGATGGGCTTCTTGACAACGAAGAAGTACTTTCTCAAAAATTTTAAGAGCTTCCTGAAAAGAATCACCAAACACAGAAAAGTCATCCATATAAATTTCTACAAATTCCAGATCAAAAAAATGGCCAGGACTGCCCTTTGAAAGGTAGTTGGGGCATTACATAAACCAAAGGGGAGCACTTTATAAGCAAATGTACCCCATGGACATGTAAAAGTAGTTTTATCCTAATCTTCAAGTGCAATCTGTATCTTGTTATAACCACTAAAGCCATCCAAAAAGGGAAAATATTTCTTTCCTGCAAGGGTATCAAGCACCTGACCAATAAAAGGGAGAGGGAAGTAATCTTTGAGAGTGGCTTTGTTTAATTCTCGATAATAAATACAAATACGCCATCTTCCATCTTTCTTAGGTACAAGCACTAATGGAGAGACCCACTGACTGTCAGAAATAGGATAGATAAAACCAACATCCAAGAGTTTCTGCACTTCTTCCTTCACAATATCTCTTAGAGCTGGATTCATTTGCCTTTGGGGTTGTCGGACAGGTCGGGTTCCTTCCTGAATATAAATATGATGTGTACAAGTTTTAGGAGGGATACCCTTCATATCTTCGTAGCCCCAAATAAAGGCACTAAGATGGTTTTGCAACAAATTCACAAGCTGCTCCTGCTAATATGAGTCCAAATCTAAACTAATATGCAAGGATTTACCAAGGCTAATCTCAACAAGAGTAGTGTCAGGCTCAGGATTACTCAAGGGAGTGGTCAAATGCAGCGGTACAGAAGAATGAGAATCATGATTATCTTGAAAATCTAGGCTGAAAATCTGGCTCAATGGCTCATAATTAGGCATATTGTCTAGATTATTTAGGAAATCTTGAATCTCATCTTTTGGTGAAGACCCAGTATAATGATGGATAAGAGAAATGGATTAATTCTCCTCATCACTACTTTGATCCAACCATAAAGTATCTCGAAGGTCCTGAATGGATCTGGAAGGGGGGTATAAGGTAACTTTCTTCCTATAATCTCCATGTGAAATATACATATCACCAAAATGACATCCAATATATGCATCGGCCATAGCAAGCCATGGTAGACCCATGATGTTGCACTGTTTTGCATGAGTTTAGGTCCTCTTACTTACCCGAGCCTTTAATTGTTGTGTTCACCCTTTTCCTTTTGTTACCTGAGTCTTTTCTTTTTCGTTCAAACTTTTCTCTCAACCCACATAGACTCCCTTTTAATGCAACAGAGTACAATATCAAATTTTATTCCACATATATATGTTAGCGATCAAAAAACGCATACCTTATTAACTGAGCGCACATAACAGACGCGAAACAGGTGTTATTGGGTCCCACACTACTTGACTAATCACAATACGTCGCACATTTCTTGGACGCAACTTTTAACGTTTTACACAGATATAAGAATACGCACGGAATCATGAACTGTTACTTTAAGCCCGATTATACATAAATCCCAAAGAAATTACATACATGCAGAACTTCTTTACTAGAGGGTCCCACAACACTTTCCACCAATTATAGGCGATCGCACTTCGCAACCTCTATGATTTAACTTAGCAGCTAAACCTTATTTCTTGCAATCTGCGATATTTGCACTGGTGCGCAGTGCTGACATGTGGCTCTATCCTCATTGCATCACATAAAACTTACCATACCGAGCGAACTCTTAAAGGTAACCTCTAATATCTGCGATGTGCGCTCGTGCGTAGTGCTGACACGCTGCTCTTCCCTCATCGCATCACATACAACTTACCATACCGAGCGAAATCTTAATCGGTAACCTCTAAGATCTGCGAAGTGCGCTCGTGCATAGTGCTTACACGTGCCTCCTCTACTTCTCATCGTAACCAACTTAACTTACCATGCGATGCCTTAACACTAAACTCTTAAAAGTCATGATTTTTGAAATCGCTCCCGATGCAATTCGATCTCTGCCATCCATCTCTCACCTTCACTTTTGCGATCTAATCCTGATTGTCCATTCACCTCCTTTGGAAATTTTCTAAGTGTTCACTGCCTTAGTCGATTTTTGTTTGTTTATCCTGTCGCCGCTCTGCAACACTAGTTCCTCCATGCTACTCCTCCTGAGCTTGCTTTGTATTCTTCAACGCAATTCTCTCCTAAGATTTATACTGTCGCCGCTCAGAAACACTGGTTCCTCCATGCTACTCCTCTTGAGCTTGTTATGTATTCTTCATTCACTCTGATTTTGGATTATTATGCTTGTTGCATGCCTTTGTTGCTTCTCTGCTATGTTTGTTGCTTCTCTGCTGCCTTTTCTGCTTCTCTGCGGCCTTTGCTGCTTCTCTGCTTCTTTTGCTGCTTATTTTCCATCAATGACAATATTTCCAACAGTCTCCCCTTTTGGCATTGATGGAAACACATCCACCAATACTCCAATACCTCCTCCAGGACTTCCTCCCCCTTTCATTCCGAGAAGTGTCTTTCTTCCTTTGCTTGCTTTTCAGAAGAGTCTTTCTTCTTCTACTTGCTTTTCCTCCCCCTTTGACATCAATGGAAAAGGGTTGCACATTTCCAAATGTAGTTTCTATATCTACATTTCCTTTCTCTAAGTTGTGTTTAGGCCTTCTAATTCTGAATTTATACCTTGTTGCTCCAAACTGGTGTACAAGAGTTGTTGGGAGAACACTTTGAACATTATTGAGATTGCATGGAAGGCTTGTCACCATAGAATTTTTTGTAATTATGTCTCTTACCGCTTGATAGAGGTGATATGTGTTGGTATTTTGATGTACTTCTATCGTAATACTCTAATCTTGAGGACCTATACCATACCACTGCTCCATATTTCTAGCTCTTCTGTGACACCTTTTATGGGCTAATCTCCCCTGGAATGATGCTTATTGTATAATACTAACTTATCTACTGCACTATTTATGTTCCTTATATGGCAATATTTGCTGGTGTATCATCATTTTTTGTTGTTGTTTTCTGATTGTATCAGAGAGTATCATCTGCAAACACTACCCCTAGTTTGTCTCTTAGATATTCGAATGGTTCTCTTGTAAGAGGTTTTGTGAATATGTCTATTGTTTTTTCCTTTGTTGGTACATACTCCTTCTTTACTATTTTATTTGCTACTTTTTTTCTAAGGAAGTGGTACTTTATTGGGATGTGCTTGGTCTTTGAATGAAGTACTGGATTTTTTTATATAATTATTGCACTTGTATTGTGACATTTGATAGAAATGGGTTCATTGATGCTTACGTTCATGTATTGGAGAGTTTGTTTCATCCACATTACTTGTGTGCAACAATATGCTACTGCTATGTATTCCGCTTTTGTTTTAGATAGAGAGACAGATGTTTGCTTCTTGCTTAACCATGCCACCAGACTTTCTCCCAAATAAAATGCACCTCCACTTGTGCTTTTCCTATCATCCACACAGCTGGCCCAATCTACATCTATATATGTTTTCAATGTGAATTATTTTCCTTTCAGATACCATAGGCCATAGTTTTCAGTTCCTTGTAGATATCTAAATATCCTCTTGATTTCTAGCAAGTGATTTTGTTTTGGTGTTGCTTGATATCTTGCCACAAGTCCTACTACCAACATAATGTCTGGTCTAGATGTATTTAGGTATAGCAGACTTCTTATCATAGATCTGTAAATTCTTTGATCTACATCTGCGGATCCATCATCAGCACATAGCTTGCATCTAGTGATCATGGGAGTTAACACAGGTTTGCAGTCTTCCATTTGGAACCTTTTCAAAATGTCTCTTAAGTATTTTTCTTTTGAAATGAATATTCCTGTGTTCTTTTGTAGAATTTGAAGTCCTAAGTAGAAGGTAAGCTCTCCAATCATAGACATCTTGAATTATGAATTCATCTCTTCTGCAAATCATTTTTCTAACTCATCTTTGTTGCTACCAAACATGATGTCATCTACATATACTACTACAATTAAGAGTTCATTTTCATCAGCCTATATGTATATATTTTTGTATACTCCTTTCTTTAACCTTATTTTTGTAAGTATTTTTCCAGCCTAGAATACCATACACGTGGAGCTTGTTTGAGAGCATATAAGGCTTTCTTTAATCTGCACACATAGTCGTGCTTATCTGTTAAGGAAAATCCTTCAGGTTGTTCCATGTAGACTTCTTCCTCTAGATATCCATTCAAGAAGGCAGACTTCACATCCATTTGATATACCTTGAAATCATTATAGCATGTAAAATCCAAAAACATTCTGATTGCTTCCATTCTTGCTACAGGGGAAAAAGTTTCATCATAATCAATTCCTTCGATTTGAGAGTATCCCTTGTATACAAGTCTGGATTTCTTTTGGATCACATTACCTTGTTCATTCATCTTATTCTTGAATATCCACTTTGTGCCAATGACATTTTTCCAAGTGGGTATTGGCATTAACTCCCAGGTCTTGTTCTTCTCAATTTGGTCTAGTTCTTCATTCAGAGCATTTACCCAATTCTTGTCTTTGCTAGCTTCATCGAAATTCTTTGGTTCTATTTGTGAAAGCATGACTAGGTACACTTCCTTGGTCTGTTCAGCTAGTTGTCTTCTATTTTGGAATCCTGCACTCTTGTCTCCAATGATTTTATCTTCTAGATGGTTCTTCTGAGTGTGTCTCAAGGGTCCTTTTGAGTTTAATTCAATATCTTTTGTTATCTTAATATGATCTTCATTTTCTTGATTCTCATCTTCATGATCATCTGGAGGATTGGTGTAGTTTTTGCTTCTGGTTTTGTTTGGAAGATCTTCATTGAATCTCAAATCAATGCTTTCCACAATTTTATGCAGTCTTTTGTTGTAGCACTTGTATCCCTTACTCTTAGATGAATATCCCAAAAATATTCCTTCATCAACTCTTGCATCATACTTCCCCAAATTTTCATCATTATTCTTTATGAAACATTTGCTGCCAAAGAATCTAAAGTGCTTGATTGATGCTAGTTTCCCATGCCACAATTCATATGGAATCTTGTCACAATTTGGTCTAAGATGAGCTTTGTTAAGAATATGAACAACTGTGTGTGCTTCTTCTGCCCAGTAGGTTTGGGGAATGTTACTTTATTGCATCATGGATCTGGAAATCTATTGTACTGACAAGTTTTGCCTCTCTACCACTCCATTCTATTGACGTGTAGCTCCAATTGTAAATTTTTTTTTTATCCCACATTCATTGCACAAGTCTGCAAAATAATTGTCACTGAATTCACCTCCTCTATCTGATATGATGCATTTTAGCTTACATCCTATTTGATTTTCCGCCAGTGCCTTGAATATCTTGAATTTCTCAAACACTTTATATTTATATTTAATAAATGCCACCCACGTCAATCTGGAAAAATCATCTATTATCAGCATGAAATACGATTCCCCACCTGGTGCCTTAGTTCTTGAAGGTTTGCATAGGTCCATTTGTACAAGTTGAAGAGGCTTACTTGTACATAGTTGGTCTTTATATTTGAATGATGTGCGAGTTTGTTTTCTCAGTTGGCAGGACTTACATATGGTATTTGGAGGCTTCTTTATTGTAGGCAAATCTCTGACAGTTTTCTTCTTGCTCAATTTGATGATGTGGCCAAAGTTTATATGTCCCAATATTCTATGCCATAGCCAAGATTCATCAAGTTTTCTGATGTGGCATGATTCATTCTCTTCTTCTACTATATATAAATTACTCTCTGTTCAAATACCTTTGATCAGGGTCTTTCCTGTGGTGATAGACCTTACTTCACAATCTTGGGCTCTGAAAAGGACCTCATAGCCTTTATCACACATTTGACTGACACTTAATAGATTGGTTTTTAGACCATCCACAAATAGTACATCCTGAGCCTCTCCTCTTCCATTATTCAGGTTGACTGAGCCTTTTCCCTTGATTTTCCTTGCTCTATCATTTCCGAATGTTACATTTCCATATTTATTTTCATAAAAAGCTATAAACTTGCTTCGGTCTCCAGTCATATGTTTTGAACCCATTGTCCACATACCATTGGCTTTTCTGATCTTGAGCTATTAAAACCAGATCACACTTATTTAGCTTCTTTTTCCATTACATGCAGTTGTTTGTTTGGTAAATTTCCTGAGGAGATGGACCGCAATCTTTGAGAGGACATTCGTGAGACTTGTGCCCAATTTTATGGCATAAAAAACATTTGATTGTATTTCTGAATGGATTATGTATACGATTGAATCCACCATCGTTCTTAATTCCCCCTAAGTTTCCATACACCAGTCTCTGTATATGCGTTCTGCACTCCATGGTTTTATGACATAACCCTTTACAATAAAAACAATACCCATGGAAGTAGTATATGTCTCTGGCAGAGAGAGTTGTTTGAGGTAATATTTTCATTTGTTGCATCTTTTGCTGGTTGGACTAGATTTGATTTATCTTACAATGTGCCACAATATGTCTAGGTTTGTGGCAGGCGAAGAAAGTGATGCTTCTCACAGGAGGAAGGAACCTCCTTTGACATCTTCCGAATTTTTTCAATTCATCCTTAGGAGCACATGAGTCTTTTTCAGTTGACTGTTTCTTCGTTTCTTTCTTTGTCACTTGAGGTTGTTGCTTGTTTCTGATTGTTTCGTTATATATCGTGGTCTTGATGGTTTCTAATTTTGTGGATTCCCTTTTTGCTGCTTCATTATCCTTTACAGCTTTTACAAAAAATGATATCCTTGTTATCTTCTACCTTGGATTTGTTGGTTTCTCCTTCATATCCTATCCCAGCCTTTATATGAGGAGATATTTGAGCATTAAGATTTTTTTCCAAATGACCAAAGCTTTTCATTTGAGAAATATTCATAGTTAATTCAATTTGGACCTTTTCTAATTTCTTCCTCAGGCTTACCACTTCCTCTTTCAAATTTTCTCGCTCCTGATTTTTCTCCTTTATTTCTCTTTTTAGAATATCCTCTATTTTCCTTGATTCTTCTAGTTCAATCTTCAATTTAATAAGATCTTCTGAATCTAGTTCTGTCTTTTCATATTTTAGAAAAATCTCTTTCTGTTTCTTACTCTTAAGTTTAAGTCTTCTTATTTCCTCCAGGGAACTAATTAGCTCTCCCTCAAGATCTACCTCACCTTCGTCTTAAAATTCCAGGAGATCTTCCTCAAGCTCTTCCTTGGCCATCAAAATGAATTATGATGTTCCTTCTTCATTAGGGGATTCATCTGAGCTCTCAAATGCACTACCATCTTGTTGAACATAAAATGATCTTCGATTAAATCTGTTTCCTTTCGGCCTATTGCTAAAATTGGTTTTCTCTTTCCCTCTTGACTAATTCTCCATTTTCTTATGAGGAAATTTAGATGCATAGTGCCCCACTCTTCCACAGTAAAGCACTTAAATGGAAGCTTAAATTTATTCTTACATGTGTCTTTCTCCAATATTCTGACAAATTTGGCCTCTTCTTCATCAGACCAGGAGAATGTACCTTCCTTCTCTTCTCTGCACTTATCAGCGTTAAAGGCTCCCTCCCTCACATTTGACTTCCCTTTTGGAAGTCTCATCTCATAGGTCATCAAGTTTCCAAGCAATTGGTTCATGGTCAATGTTTCCCAATTTGTTGTTTCTTCTATGGCAGAAACCTTAGGGTTAAACCTGGATGGTAAATATCTCAATATCTTTTGTACAATTACACATTCCTTAATGGTTTCTCCTAGAGCTTTCATGTGATTCACAACTTCTGAAATGTTTAAGAAGAAATTGGCTATATATTCATCTTCATTCATTTTTACATTTTCAAATTGAGCTCTATAGGTTTGCAGTTTTGCCATCTTCACCTTTTTATCTCCCTCATGGATATTTTCTAATGTATCCCATACTTCTTTAGCAGTCTTATTGTGCATTACTTTGATAAATTCTGACTCACATAGACCACTCAAGAGTGAATTCATTGCTTTTGCAATAGCTATGAAATCTTGTTTTTCTTCTTTCTTTGTGTCAGTATCCTTTGGAGCATATCCTTCTTCCACAACAGCCCAAACTTCTATTCCTAGAGACATTATGTACGTCCTCATTCTTATTTTATAGAAGGATATCTTTTTCCAATAAACAAAAGGGCTTTATTTGTTGAGCATTCTTCTAGGCTAGCCATCTTGGGGACCTAGGATCTCCTTCCAGTGTTTAAAATGATATAGAAAGAACTAGCTCTGATACCAATTTTTGAACCCTTAGTTAAACTGAGAGGGGGGGTGAATCAGTTTAATACATTTATGGACTTTTAAAACTTTATTTTAAAATTATTTACACCTTCATTTCACGATCAAATTAATGTATAATGAAACAACAATCTTAATATGTGATCAGCAAGTATTAAGCAGATTAAATACAAAATATCAACACAAAATCATCATGCATATAGACAACAGATATAAGTGAAAACCCATAAGGGATAAAACCACATATTATTATTTTTGTGATGCAAAGGCAAGCCCCAATTCCCTCTCACCACTGATTTTCTGTAGGCTCCAGCCTACATGAGGCTACTACATCAAATTTTGCAAGCTACTACTTACAAGGAAGCTCCAACTCCCATCTATTTTCTGTAGGCTATAACCCACAGGAGGCTCCTACCTCAACCAGCTACAACTGGACATATATCAAGCTACAACTTGATATGGAAGCACCAACTTCCTCACACTACAGTAAAATCATATGCTTTTGGTTTTTAAGTTCCTGTGGTTATCATTTTGTGAAGATATTCCTGGATTATCCATAGTATTAAGGAACATTTGTCGATGTTTTGAATCCCAACGAGGATCCATCTTCAGGACAATTGAAAGAAGAATTGGAAGAAGGGAATTTAGGCCATTAATAGTGAAGAAGGATATGACAAGAGCCAACCAAAGTCATTAATTTTATATATATATAAATTATATTTTATTATTTAATTTAACTCCAAAAAACCAATAGGTAATAATTTTGTTTCCAATTTTTAATAATTTTTTAGTTTTATAATATTTACTTTTAATAAGATGAACTAATTTTAATTTATTTAAATATTATGTGATAATATCCTAAAATTATTTAAAATGAGGCTTGAGATAATAATTAACATACTTAGTAAAAAAAATTAATAAATATTTATAATTAATTAGTATTTAATAAAATAACTATGTATTAATATTAATATTTATTTACTAAATTAAATCATATGCTGATTTACCTAGATATCAGCTCTGTTTTACTCCTTCTTCACTGATGTCCTTCCAACCTTCAAATCTGCTTTATATTAGCTCTGGATCTTCACAGCTTCTCTATCTTCTCCTTCTTATTCTTCCACTCTCTAACGTCTTTATGCACTTTACAATAACATCATTTATACAGATTACTTCATGGCTATTTGTATTCTATATGAGAATATGAAGTGAACAAGCATGATTCTTGCCTTCCACCCATTCATTTCCTCACTCAACATATTCAGGATGTTACAACACTAAATACACTCATTTCAGTATTAAATTGGAGTTTTTCTTTGCCTACGGAGACTTGCCTTTGCATCACAAACAATATAAAATAATTAATACATTTATAGTTACAATAATATTCCAATTCAACCCTTTCATATTCTTATCTTTGTTGTTTGTTTGTCCTCTTCTGCTTGTTGTTATTTTGTCTTTTCTGTTTCTGCAATTATATTTCAATTGTGCTGCATAACTGCCCTTTTTTCCCGACTTGACCCATGTTGTTGTACTTTTCTACACGACGTCGGGTCCTCTTACTTACCCGAGCATTTAATTATTGTGTTCACCCTTTTCCTTTTGTTACTGAGTCTTTTCTTCCACATTCAACCTTTTCTCTCAACCCACATAGACTCCCTTTTAATGCAGCGGAGTACAATATCAAAGTTTATTCCACATACATACGTTAGCGATTAAACAACGCATACCTTATTAACATAGCACACATAACAGATGTGGAACAGGGGTTATCGGGTCCCACACTACTTGACCAATACGTCGCACATTGCTTTCCCGCAGCTTTTAACGTTTTACACAGATATCAGAATATGCACTGAATCACAAACTTTTACTTTAAGCCCGATTATACATAAATCCCAAAGAAATTAAATACAGGCGGAACTTCTTTACAGGAGGGTCCCACAACACTTTCCACCAATCACAGGCGATCGCACTTCGCAACCTTTATGATTTAACTTAGCAGCTAAACTTTATTTCTTGCGATTTGCGATATTTGCGCTGGTGTGCAATGTTGACATGTGGCTCTTTACTCATCGCATCGCATACAACTTACCATACCGAGCGATATTAACGGTAACCACTAAGATCTGTGATGTGCACTTGTGCACAGTGCTAACACGTGGCTCTTCTATCTTCGCATCGCATACAACTTACCATACCGATTGAACTCTTAATCAGCAACCTCTAAGATTTGTGATGTCCACAGTGCTAACACGTGGCTCCTCTACTTCACATCACAACCAACTTAACTTACCATGCGACGCCTTGACGCTAAACTCTTAAAAGTTGTGATTTTCTAAATCGCTCCTGATGCGATTCGATCTCCACCGTCCATCTCTCGCCTTCACTTTTTTTATCTAATCCTAATCGTTCGTTCACCTCCTTTGGAAATTTTCTAAGTGTTCTCTACCTTAGGCGATTTTTGTTTGTTTATCCTGTCGTCGCTCTGCAACACCAGTTCCTCCATGCTACTCCTCCTGAGTTTGTTCTGTATTCTTCAACACGATTCTCCCCTGAGATTTATATTTTCTCCGCTCTGAAACACCGATTCCTCCATGCTAATCCTCTTGAGCTTATTTTTTATTCTTCATTCACTCTGATTTGGGATTATTACGCTTTTTGCATGTCTTTGCTTCTTCTCTGCTACCTTTTTTGCTTCTTTTAATGGCCAAAGTGTCCTCACACACGTAATTTTATTAATCAGAAAAAAAATTACATTTGGAATTATGCAAGAGTTTACACCTGAACAACAAAAACACTCTTGCAATGAGCTATTTATATTCTCAATGTCCTAACTTCCACTAATTATGGATCACTTATTAAATAACAAGTGTTCACTTACATTAAATGCTATTCCAAATAACTAGCTAACAAAAAGCCTAAGATACGACACATTTGGAGAGTCATATATTGTTACAACAATATGCTAATTCTAAATGTCTCCATAAAATAATTAAATATTCTAGAATAATAATTATTAATTTAATATCTTAAATTAATAATTAATTTATTCCAACTTTATAACCTATGATAATATTTTATTTTTGGATCATCTAACATTCCCCCCTATGATCCAAAGATACATTACAATAGATACCAAGTTCATCCCTGAACTTAGTAAATTTTATTCTTCCAAGAGGTTTCGTGAAAATGTCGAAGGTTTGATCTTCTGAAGGACAATAAATCGGCTTGATGACGTCCTTTGCAATGAGTGATCTGATATGATGATACTTGGTGTCCACATGCTTTGTCTTTGAATGAAAAATTGGATTCTTGGCAAGCTTTATTGTTGACTGATTATCGATGAATAATGAAGTAGCTTCTGCTGGAGGAATTCCCAAGTCCTAGAAAATACGACGTAACCAAACAATCTCATATGTTGCTTCCCATGCTGAAATGTACTTTGCTTCTGCTGAAGAAGTGGCCATTGTAGCTTGCTTCTTGCAACTCCAGGAAACTACAGCTGACCCCATGTTCATTAAGTAACCTGAGGTTGATGCCCTGTCATCAATACTACCAGCAAATTTGGCATCTGAAAATCCACCAAGTACAAAATTTTTAGTCTTTTTGTAAAGAAGACCAAAATATTTTGTTCCTTGGATATATCGAAGAACTCTTTTGGCTGCATTCCAATGGTTGTCTCGTGGTTCTTTCATAAAAAGTGAAAGAATACGGATTGCATAAGATAGATCAAGACGAGTGGTTGTTAAATAAATCAAGCTGCCAATCAACTGTCTGTAAGTAGTGCTGTCCACCTTTCCCCCCCCTTCAAATTTTGAAAGTTTCAATTTTTGTTCCATAGGGGTAAGGACAGGCTTGCAATCATGCATTCCAAATCACTGAAGAATTTCTTTGGCATACTTACTCTAAGAAATGAAGATCTGATGTGGATGTTGGAATACTTCAACTCCAATATAGTAGTGAAGTAGTCCCAAATTTGTCATCTTAAAACCTGCATGTAACTCCTTTTTCACCTATGCAATGTGATCATCATTGTTTCCTGTGATGATCAAATTATCGACATACATAACCAAAATCACCATATTTTTACCTTGTTGGCGTACATACAAGGTATCATCAGATTCACTACGATGAAAACCAACTTGGAGAAGATATTCATCCATTTTGGCATACCAAATTCGGGGAGCTTGTTTTAACCCATATAAAGTCTTTATCATTTTGCATACTTTATGTTCTTTTCCTTCAATTTCAAAACCTGGTGGTTGTGTCATGTACACTTCTTCCTGTAAATCTCTGTTGAGAAAAGCACTTTTTACATCCATTTGATGAACTTTCCATCCTTGTTGAGCTGCTAAGGTAAGTGTGAGGTGGATGGTGTTCCATTTATTTGTAGGAGCAAACGTTTCCTCATAATCTATCCCTTCCTATTGCGCAAAACCTTTAGCAACAAGTCTTGCTTTATACTTGTCAATATCACCATTTTGCGTGTACTTAATTCGATAAATCCATTTGCATCCAATAGGTTTAACATACTTAGGACAATCAATAAGTTGCCAAGTGTTGTTGTCTTGAACTGCCTGATATTCATCAACCATAGCCTGTTTCCAAGCTTTATGTTTTACTACCTCTTGATAAGAAGAAGGTTCAATAAAATCGTTTGCTATCAAAGCAAAGTTTCCTTCATTTTGTTTTGATCCCCTTGTTCCTGTTTTATTTTGTTCATTAGGCCTTACATCTTTCAAAAGTTGAACCACCCATTTCGGTAATTGATGTTCACTGGTTTGAGCTTGTGAAAAATCACCATCATTAAAAAGAGGGTTGATGTAAAATGATGTTTGTTGATCAACCGCAGGTTCTCGGGGCGGAGAGTCATTTTCAGAAGAACTGTTGTTTCTAGGAGAGTTGGATGAACTGCTAGAAGACCTGGATGGCACTGATGAAGAAGACGGACTAGATGAATCATCGTCAGATGAAGGAAATTCAAGTTCATACCAACTTGGTGAATTTGGTTGACTTTGTAAATTTCCATGTCTTTTATCAGTTTTTGTTTCTAACTTTTGAAGAAGACTTTCAACTTCTTCAGCACTCTTACTTTCATTTTCATCAAAGATCACATCTTTGCCTACAATAAATTTCCCATTCGATAAAATTCAGTACCCTTTCTTCTCATCAAAATACCTGATCATTTTGCACTTCAAGCTTCGTGCATCAAGCTTAGTTCATTTTTCCTTTGGAACTAAGGCATAACAAACTAATCCGAAAACTCTAAGATGCTTAACGCAAGGTTTGAATCCAAACCATGCTTCATAAGGTGTGATTCCATCTAAAGAAGCAGTGGGAGATCTGTTTCTCAAGTAAACAATGGTATGAACTGCTTCAACCCAATATGAAGGAATTAAATTTTTGAAAGTTAACATAGATCGTGCCATTCCTAACAAGATACGATTCATTCTTTCTACTACCCCATTTTGTTGTGGAGTGTAGACATTGGTAAGATTTCATTTTATGCCATTTTCCATCAATAATTTTTGAATTCATTTGAAGTGAATTCATCGTCGTTGTCAGTTTGAAGAGTGTCAATCTTCTCCTTTACTTCATTTTCAATAAGCTTATGAAAAGTTTTGAACTTTTCAAATGCTTTTGACTTTTTCTTCAAGAAATATACCCATGTCATCCTGCTAAAATCGTCAATAAAAAGTAAAAAATATCTGCAACTTCCAAGTGAAGTTGGAAAGGGTCCACAAATATCACTGTGAACCAAATGCAAATTCCTGTCTGCTCGCCAAGAACTAGTGGGAAAAGTCTCTCGATGTTGTTTTCCAAAAATGAAAGATTCACACTTTTCATTTTCCCTTTTGAAAGTTGGAAGTCCTTTAACCATGCCCTGTTTTTGTAACTAAGAGAGACTTTCAAAGTTGAGATGGCCATATCTGACATGCCATAATCTGATTGGTGAAATATATGTACTTGCTACGACTGCAAAGTCAGAATGTCTTGGAATAACTGTCCCTTTCATCCTTAACAGTTTTCCATCTTCATAACCTGTCATTACTGTTTGCATGTTTTGTTTGACTGGGTTGATTTTAACTGAGCCATCTTCCATAATCACTGTATGCCCTGCTTGTCGAATTGTGACTAAGGACAACAAATTTTGCTTGAATGTTGGGGCATACCATACATTAGAAATCATTCTTTCTCCGATGCCTGGTTAAAAAAACATTAACTACACCTTTGCCTGAAGGAGTATGTTTGGTTTTGTCAGCAAGATAGATTGAATTCATATGACATTATTTAAAACTCCAGAAGAAGTCACGTCGAAATGTCATGTGTTGAGCTGCGCCTGTATCAAGAATCCATGCATCCTCATAATCACTGCGGAGAAAGCTTGAAACCTGTAAAGCTGTTGCTTCTGTATTTGTGAAGACATATTCGGAACTATCAGGATCATATTCATCATTTTCAAACTGTGCTGAGTTTGGATGAAACTTAGAAATTTTCTCAATAGAAGTTCTACGATTTGTTGCATAATGACCAACTCTGTTACATCACCTGCAAACAATTTGACTCAAACCAGTGCCTCTTCCCTGAGTCTGTCCTCTGCCTTGAGACTGTCCTCGACCTCTTCTTTGTCCTCTGTTTTGAGTTTTTCCTCTTCCTAGACTCTCTCTTGTGCCTTGATGATATCCTCTGTTTTGATTGTTGCCTCTGCCTTGAAAATTGTTTATGCCTGAATTGGAGCCTCTGTTGGAATTGTTTCCTCTGTGTTGACTGCAACCATGACCTTGTGCTGCTTGATTTGGATTGAAATTACCTCTTCCTTTGTTTCTGGAACTGTCAGCTGAGGAGTTGCTTAAACTGGCTTCGGTGAGGAAGACATCTTCCCCGATCTGCTTCTTCTTCCCGAATTTTTTATCATGTTGTGCTAACATGTCACTCATTTCATCAAATTTGATCTTCTCTAACTTGCCAATGACTTGCAAAGTTTCCAAAAAATGAGTATATGATGATGGCAATCCAGCAATTAAAATTGTAGTTAAAAATATTTCATCAGCAACTTGAAAGCCAGCATTGATGATTTCTTTCTTAATGTTTTTAAGCCGTGAAATGTACTCAAGGACATCACCACCTTCATTTAATTTTTGTTGAAGTAATTTTAATTGAAAATCAACCTTCTTTGATTAAGGTTGTGTATCAAAGAGATCTTTGAATGTATGTAAAGCAGCCCATGCATCTGAAGAATTCTCAATGTGTATGTACATTTCATTACTAACTGAAGCTTTTATAAGAGATAATGCCTTGGCATCTTTTATTTCCCATTTTGCAAGTGAAGCTGGATCTGTTGGTTTATTTGGCTTAATGTTGCCATTACAAATACCATGCCATAATTCATTAAAAATAAGAGTGCTTTCAATTAGACGTCTCCATGTCTTATAAGATTTCACTCCTTCTAGCTTATTAGTTTCAGAGAACAAATTAATTAATTTTGACATTGGAGTGTTGAAGCAGAGCACCAAAAGAATCAAGCACAAAAAATTGAGCAACTCATCACACGAAACACGCCACGACACACGCCATGCAGAAAAAGATCTATCGAGGCTTGGCCTTGACCCTCGTATAGTCGTTGAAACATATGAAAAATGACTGAGCTTTGCACTTGGCTCTAGTCAATTTCTGAAATATTTACAAGGTAACTTTCAAAATTTGACTTTTACAATGATGCTCTTGCACAATCTGGTAAAAAAAATGTTAACCCCCCCTCAAAGTAAAATTACTTTGAGTCACACTTATCTCTCCCAAAAGAAATTACAAAAAAATCTCCTTATTACTCCAAAAAATTACAAATAACCTTATTACTCCATAAATATGACAAAGTCCTTATTACTCCCAAGATAAAATAAAATATTACAATGTTCCTAAAAAAATATTACAAAGTTCTTACAAAGTGTTACTTCACCTTATTGCTCCAAAGTGCTACTTCACTTTATGATCCCAATTACAATTTTAATTTAAAAAAAAATATAACTGCAATGGGTGCACACATGGAAAACTGACGTAGCGTCTGTTAGAGGTCTAATATTCGGTGTTGAATTTCTTGTGTTATGCTTCCATAACGGAATACAAGCTCATGAAGCCTTGCACTTGCTTTGCAAACCAGGCTCTTTATAATTGTGTGGAGGCACCAGCGTTTGTGACTGCATAGAGTTACCAGCTCTTTATAACAGCGTGGAGGCACCGGAGTCAAAAGAAGCACTCCATCATTCCAATCGGTTCCTTGCAAGCCTATTGTTCTAGACACTGTTGTAAATGCAATTGAGTTTCCATCTCTTGAAAATTATTTAAAGAGAGAAGACAAGAATGAAAAAATAACAAAACCAGAGGAGCTTCTGTGCATGTTTAACATTATAGTTCAGAATGTAACAGATCTATCAGAAACCTGCAACGTCAACAACTAACTGAACTAAAACAAGAAAGTTGCAGTCGAGATTTTATGGCTGCAATTGGATCCGCAATTGGATGGCCGCAATCGAGTTTCATTTCAATAAGTTGTCGAAATGAAAAGGCCACAATTGGATTTTAGATTAAGTTGAAATGAAAAGGCTGCAAGTCTGAATCTTCGCAAGTCTGAAAAGGCTACAAGTCTAAAAAGGCCACAAGTCTGCATGAGACGTGCTAAGCAGATCGCAAGAACATCTAGGATATTTGTGCCAAGACGTGCTGAGCAGATCGCAGAACCAATACGAGTAGTATTGGAACCAGGTATGATTTGTCAGTTACAACATTCTCCCCTAATGGACGAGTTTTTCAAATAGAGTATGCAACAAAAGCTGTTGATAATAGAGAAAATGTGATTGTCATAAAGTGCAAAGATGGGATTGTTTTGGGTGTGGAGAAGCTCATTGCTTCTAAAATGCTAATAGAAGGAGTTTTATGGTCGGATTGTTGAATTTGGTAGAGACTGTTACACAGATTTTGCATTTGTTCTTGATAATAAAATTGATTTTATAATTTACAAATCTTTAATCAATAATAAAATTTATGTTTCTTTTAAACAGAAAAAAAAAAAAAAAACAAAAAAACAAAATAACAAAAAAAACAAAAAAACAAAAAAAAACTTGACAAATTCCATACCATTCATTTGCTGATCAATTCAATGGAGTTTTCCAAGAACTAGTAGAGCTGGAATCCTCCTCCTCATATCCACTGCAGCGTTATCGTATCTCTGATACTACAATAATGGCCTAAGTGTCCTCAGACACGTAATTTTGTTAATCAGAAAAACAATTACATTTGGAATTATGCAAGAGTTTACACCCGAACAACAAAAACACTCTTGCAATGAGCTATTTATATGCTCAATGTCTTAACTTCCACTAATTATGGATCACTTATTAAATAACAAGTTTCCGATTACATTAAATGCTATTCCAAATAACTAGCTAACAAAAAGCCTAACATACGACACATTTGGAGAGTCATATCTTGTTACAACAATATGCTAATTCTAAATGTCTCCATAAAATAATTAAATATTCTAGAATAATAATTATTAATTTAATATCTTAAATTAATAATTATTTTATTCCAACTTTATAACCTATGATAATATTTTATTTTTGGATCATCTAACATCTTTGCCATCAATGACAAAATTTCTAACACACTCGTTTTCACTTCATTCGTGGACTGGTTAAAAATTGTGATATTGTTCTCAAATTTTGTGATTTCAAGGAACAGTTAACATATATCTTCACCAAACTGCTAAGAAAAATTCATTTTGAATTTTAGAATTAAAATAATGTAACCTTAAATATTAATGGAAAGTGTTAAAGATTAATCTTATGCTAGAAGTTAGTTCTAGAAAATTATTTGAACAACGTTTAGTTATAACTATCAATCTAATGTATATATTCATATCGAGAATGAAACATTTTGTTGCGGTGTGTTTTTTCTCAATTTGTCTCTCTCTAATAATTTGTCACTGTATTTTTCATTGGGTTAAATCAACTGAATGTGATGCAGTGAAAAATAATGTTTTTTTTTTTTTTTTTTTTTGAAGTAATTGAGTATTTCATATTTCAAGGAATTGAAAGGAGATTAATAATGTTTTCGGAAAAAAATCAACCATCCAAAATACGTTATACACGCTTCAATACACATCACATGAAACCGTCATGGAAATATTTTAACCGTATAATATGTGAAAAATAGGTTATGACAGGAAAAATGCCCGTAAAATTCCAACCCAGGTTGCGAAAGACGGCAGTGGAAATTACAGGAGCATTACAGAGGCAGTTGACAAGGCACCCGAGAGGAGCTAGGCGAGATATGTAATTCATATCAAAGCCGGAGTTTATGCGGAGAACGTTGCAAACGAATCAAACAAATATCATGTTCACTAGCGATGGAATTGATGTCACAGTGGTGACAGGAAACCGAAATGTGAAGGAAAGTTTCACAACCTTTCGTTCTGTAACTGTTGGTAAGTCCTCTAATTTCTCGTCTCTATGGTCACATATTTACTCAAATTAAAGTATTTATAGTATAAATTATTTTATTAATTAATAATTCAGTTGGAATGTAATATTGCAGTTGTAAGTGGAAACAAATTCATCGCTCGTGACATGACCTTCGAGAACACAGCAGGACCCGCAAAGCAACAAGCGGTGGCCCTGCGTGTGGGATTAGATCTATCGATCTTCTATAGGTGCAGCTTCAAGGGTTACCAAGGCACTCTTTGAGCCCATTCTTTTCGTCAGTTATACAGAGAATGCAACATCTATGGCACGTAGATTTCATTTTCGGCAACTCCGCCGTAGTTTTTTAAAATTTTAAAATAAAAAGTTTGCTCAATATTGAATTGGTAAAATTTAATAGGAAGATAGATGAGATAAGAATAGCAAAGAGGTTAGATTGCTTTCAAATTTCAAAAGATTTTCTTGCAAAGGTATTTGGAGTAAATTTGAGTCTAAAATGGATCTATTTTAGGAAAACATTAAAATAATAACAACATATGTCACATTATAGGAAGCATATGCTATATCACATTAAATTAGAGGTGTTATCTAATAAAAATTAATTTATATTATCATAATAATAATAATAGTGGTTGAAGAAATTAAATTATTGTAGAGTTAAAGTGTGAAATTAAAAAATAATAATAAGAATTTTTAGACTATTATGTATGTATTTTCTAGACATATCTTCTAATTGATTTTTCTCTAAATCTTACAAGAATTTGATGGAATCATAAATTTGAATGGTGTAATCTAGAAAATATAATTGCTAGAAAAGTTTTCAATGTACTAAATACATTTATACATTTTAAACAATACAGAATCTCATTTCCCCCAAAATTGTGTGATTCCATTCCCAAAAAAAAACATCAAATAGTTAGATTGTCATATAATAAAATAAAATTCTTATATATATTTTATATAAATATATTATATTAAATTATTTATCAAAATTATATAACATAAATATAATTAAATAAATTTTTAACCATATTAACAAAATTAAATTATATATTATTAATTACTGTTTAAAGGTTTATAATATAAAATATAGTATAACTATATTACTTTTGGGTACTTTTTCAACATATTTTCTATTCAATTTTCCTCAAAATATAGTATGGATTTGTTGTAATTGTAAGTTTGAGTGGCTTATTCTAGAGCTTTTGAGTATCTTAAGAGTTTTGCAGAGCATTAAATTCATTTATGAATGTGAAAATGCACCTTTTAAAGAGTTTACATATGAATTTGAAAATGCAATTAAAAAAATGAAAATTACAATGTTGTGAACTCTTAGTAGATTTCAGTGAAAAAAGCTAAAATTTCACTAGGCACTCTAGATTGTTTTCACATCAAAATAATAATACAATATAAATACATCAGGATATCGCTCCAGATATCTAGTCTATCTTGGACATACAATATATTGGTTGAGTGAATATCTCAACCACACACAAATCTAGGAAGCTAACTAGTTGGAGAGAATCTCTCAACCAAATAGACCTCAACAAACTCCCAAATACTAGGAAAAAACTCCTATACATAGAATGAATCACAACAAAGAGAAGTACGAATTATATTTTCTAAGTCCCCCCTTTAATGACTACTTGTCTCGATCTAAATCAACAAATTGTAAATGTGTTCTTCATGTTTCAAACATGATTAAAAATCATATGTCAATGTCCATATAAAGGAACAATCATCTACCAGGATGCGTGAGTACCAACCTCTACAACCGTCAATCTACTAGGATGTCCTTCATGTACATGGTTATGTCAACCATGATCTGCATACTTGTACCTGTACCTGTAAATCCCCCTCCTTCATCGTCATCATGGACTTTCTCAGTTACCCATAACTACGCTCTGGGTTTTATTGGCTTACCTTAAACCATGCCCAGGGTTTTTTCGGCTAACCCTAAACCATGCCTATAGGAATCGCTGTCCACTTCACTCTCGCATGTGGTTTCTGGCTTACCAAAAACCTACACTGCAAAGTGATTTATGGCTTACCGCAAACATGCACTTACCAAGTGGTTTTAAAATTACCACGAACTTCATGGGGGTACATGTCTTATAAGGCTAACAACACAACTTCAGGTACATAATATTACAAACCTTTCAAAGACCACTACAAAACACCATGGAATTGCTTACAGTTAGGATATGTGACACATAATACACCATCATTGTGAATTTATTCCACAAACTCACACTAATTCACACAAACTTTCACTCAGTTGTCCATTATACTTTAATAGATGATGTAGCTCCAACCACTATCCTTTGATGCCATCTTCATGTTCATGTCTTCATCATATATGGTAGTCAATCATTCCAGCAAATCACTTTGTCTGTTTTTTGAATGGCCAATTCCATCTTAGACTCAAACTCATGACAATAGTTGGCCAGACTAAGTGTCACAATGAATGTTGAAGATAATGGAGAAACTATATTAGAGAGAGTCGGTTCACCTGAACCTTAGATTAGGAGTGTGTTCCTATTTATTAGGTATTCGTCCCTATTTTCATGTAACCTATATATATATATTTTTTATCTCTAATGAGAATGAAGGGTGACTTGCAGATGTAGTCCCTCTTGGTGTAGCCTCTCAGAGTAGAGCTAACTAGTACAACTTTTAATAATTTGATTCTTCCATATTTTATCATGGTATCAGAGCTCCAAGGTCGAATCAAAGCCAAAGTGCTTTGATCCTTGTGAGTAATCTAGGAGGTAGAGGAGAAGCCCCTGATTACCTGATGGTAGCCTGAGTGAGGTTGAAATAGTTTTTTTTTCCTGGCAGGTAAAGTCGATCAGCGCGTTCATCTAAGACACAGACGTGTTGATTAGCATTGATCTGTGCTCAAGAAAGGCGTTGATTTTTGAAATCAGCATGGAGTCACATGAAGAAAACACGTTGATCTGTGTTAACACGTATAGTCTCTGTACAACGCGACCAACACGGGATCTGGATGTTTTTAGGGCGCTGATAGGGCCAGTGAAGCTCATGTTGAAGAAGCCAATGTGCTCAGGTTGAAGGAGCCAAATAGCTTATGTTGGAGGAGCTAGAGAGCACGTGTTTTGAAGCATCAATGAGCCAGAGAGCTCGTGCTGAAAGAGCCGGAGAGCTCATGCTATGGAGCTTCGTGGAGCCAAAGTGCTCATGATGTGGATCGTCGATTGAAGCTGAAGAGCTTCTTCCTGTGGAGCCAGAGAGCTTGTGCATACAGATCCAGTGAGATCATGTTAGAGGAGCCAGAGATTCATGGAAGTAGAGGCAGTAGCAGATCACTGGTAAAGTGTGAGAATCGCTACAAGTGTGATTTGTGACAGAGTAGTCGGTGAGCTTGCAGCAGAAGAGGTCGTGGCAGAGGAGCTCATGAGCCCGTGGATCAGTGTGCAGAGAAGCCTGCCAGAGTGGTCGAAAAACAGGTAGAATTGTTTCTTGATATTGGTATTTTTTGTGAATCTGGGGTAGATCCATTTGTAGATCTAGATTTATTTCAATTGCCAAGGGTCATTTTTTTTATTGTCAAGATGAATAATATGATGGAGGTATACTTGAACGAGAACAACAAGCTCAATGGTTCCAATTATTATAATTGGAAATTCAAGTTACAGACTATGCTAGAAGGGCATAATGCATGGGGGATCGCGACTAGAGATGGGGTGAAACCTACAATTGCACCAGGCATAACAAATGTGACAATACAAGAGTGGGATAAGAGGGAGAATAAGGCAAGAACGATGTTGAATATGGCATTCAAAGACTGCATCATCCCTCATATCAGATATTGCAAGACTGCGAACGAGATCTGGACAACACTCAGATACCTGTACAAAATCAGAAATACAAATCACCTACTATTCCTAAAAATCAAGTTTCTCTCCATCAGAGATGGAGGAGAATGAGACAGTAGCAGTGTTCATCTCACACATCAAGGATCTTAAAGACAATCTTGGCGACATTGGAGAGGCTGTAAGTAATACTGATCTGGTAACTATTGCTATGAATGGTATGATTGACGACTACCAGATGCTTATAATAGGCTTGAATGCTCGATAAAAAGCCCCCAAATTCGAAGAATTGACAGGGATTCTCATGCAAGACGAGGAAAGGCGGATGACACTTAAACCCTATAATTCATATCTAGCTCTAATGGCGAAGAAGAAGTCATTCAGAGGAAAAGGGAATGGAGGACGGAGAGGTGGAGGCACAACAAAGAAGAGGCTGAATCCATCTCAAGGTATGTCACCAAATAGGAATGATCCACCATTAAAACATTTTTATTGTGGAAGAATTGGCCATATGGCTAAGCACTATCATAAGAAGAAATATGATAAAGGTCAATAGATATACAAGAGCCATGCAGGGAATTTTGCAGATGATGACCATAACCAAGATCTCAGATTGTTTATGGCTGACTCTGATGAGAAGGATGAAGAAGATACGTGATATGTGCATTCAGGATCGTCCACCCATATGACAAGCAATAGACAATGGATTGATGAATTCAATGAAACCAACATTGGAGCGAAAATCTACCTTAGAGATGACAGAGGGTACCCAATCAAGGGACATGGAAATGTTCTTGTAATTCTACCTAATGGTAATATTAGGCACATTCAGAACATGATGTATGTACCCAGCATTAATAAGAATTTTATCTATGTTTCAATGATAACAGATCAGAACCTTAAGGTAGAATTTTATAAATCATATTGTATTGTTAAAGATTCGCTGGATGGTATGAAGACCATTGAAACAGGGATTCGTGGGGCGGTCTCTACAAGTTGAATGTAAAAAGTGCACAACATCAAGCCTTAACATCGTCAAGTATGTCTGCGGAAGATTTATGGCACCAAAGATTTGGATATATAAATTTCAAAGATTTGCAGTTACTTCAGAAGAAAGGTATGGTCATTGGTCTTCTTGATTTAAAGCATAGTCATGTTTATTTTGAAGCGTGTTCTCTTGGGAAGATGCACAGATATGAGTTGCTTATTAATGTTAATAAAATATATAGATATATACTAGAGTTAGTCCACACGTATTTATGTGGGCCAATGCAATCAAGATATTTGGGAGGTGCATATTACTTCTTATTGTTTGTCGATCATTGTACTAGATTTATGTGGGTATATTTTCTCAACAAAAAGAGTCATGTTTTTTAATATTTCAAGAAATTAAGAAGCATGACAGAGAAGCAGACAAGAAAATACATCGAGATTCTCCGCTCGGATCAAGGGGGAGAGTACATGAAGGCCGACTTTAGCAAATATTGCAAAGAACATGGAATACTATAGTAGTTTACAGTACCCCACACTCCTCAGTAGAACGAGGTTGCAAAAAGGAGAAATAGAACCCTCGTGGAGTGTGCTCACAGTATGCTGAAAGGTAAAAATATTTCTTATGGATTTTGGGTTGAAGTGATACACATTGCAGTGTATTTGAAAAACATGAGTCCTACAAAGAGTCTATAATTTAAAACTCCTTTTGAAGCCTTTTCCCATGTGCCAAAGGAGGATAGAAAGAAATTGGATTCAAAGGCTATCAAATGTACCTTTGTTGGGTATTATACAAAATTTAAAGCTTACAAATTGTTTGATCCCTCTACTCATAATTTTTTTACGAGTAGATATGTAGTGTTTCATGAACAGGTACATGATTTAAATAGTGTAGACAACAATCATGAATGGGATATTCCTTTCTTGGTGGAAGAAGGGAATGGTGAAACAAGAGAAATCCATGAGCAACAAGAGTAGCAAGAGCAGAAAAAGGAAGAGGCAGAAAGTTCAGATACAACTATCGAACCAAGTCCATCAATGGATAATCATAACAAGTTGGTTGCCACTCTAACGCCCAGAGGATCAGGTAGTCAAACAAAAATACTAGCTAGATATAGAGAGAATTCTTTTATAACTAGCATGTTAAGTGTTGTTGAACCTTATAGTTATAAATAAGTGAGTCAATATAATGAATGGAGGGAAGCCATGGAAGAGGAACATGAATCAATTCTTAAAAACAAAACTTGGGAGTTAGTTGAATTACCTAAGGGTAAACAAACCATAGGTTGCAAATGGCTATACAAGCCCAAATTTAAATCAGATGGGAGCATAGATAAGTATGAAGCTAGACTGGTTGCAAAGGGGTATTCACAAAAAGAAGGTATAGACTATAAGGAAACCTTCGCCCTCGTAGATAAACTTAATACAATCAGAATGTTAATTTCCTGAGCTACTAAACATCACTGGAAGATGCACCAGCTAGATGTTAAATCTGCTTTCTTGAATGGGGAGTTGAAAGAGGAAGTTTATTTAGAGCAACCTGAGGGGTTTTTAAAATAGGGAAAAGAACATTTATTCTATAGATTAAAGAAAGATTTATATGGACTAAAACAAGCTCCAAGATCATGGTACGATAAAATTTATTCATTCTTCTTACAACACAGCTATAATAGAAGCAAAAATGACCCCAATCGCTATACCGTGTTTGATGAAAAGGGGCAATTTTTTTTTATTTCTTTATATGTAGATGATCTCATCATTACAGGAAATGCAGATAAACTCATTGAAGAAATCAAGGTGCAAATGTCACAAATGTTTGAGATGAAAGACCTCAGTGAGCTTCACTACTGTTTGGTTCTAGAGATCTGGAGAGATTCAGGACAAAATTTTCTAGCACAGAGTAAGTATGTCAAGAGTATTCTGAAAAAGTTTAATATGAATTAGTGTAAGGTTGCAACAATGCCGCTACAACAGAACACCAAACTTCAGTGTGATGATGGTTCAAAGGAGACAGATGCAACATTGTACTGGAAATTTGTTGGGAGTTTAATCTACTTGACCACTACTAGACCAGATTTGGCTTATGAAGTCAGTGCATTGAGCCAATTTATGTACAAGCCACTAGAGAGCCATTGGATTGCAGCTAAAGGCATCTTAAGGTATCTACAAGGAACCTTAGACTATCAAATTTTGTATACTGATTCTTGTGATGTGAAATTAATAGGTTTTTAAGACCACGACTGGGCTGGAAATGTAGATGACAGGAGCTCCATAACAGGCTATTCATTTAGCATTGGGTTCGGGGTATTTTCATGGAGTAGCGAAAAGAAGAACATAGCTTCCTTGTCTTCAGCAGAAGCAGAGTACCAAGTGATGCGTGTCGCAACTTGTGAGGCAGTTTGGTTGAGGTGACTTCTCCAGGATGTAGGAGAAGAATAGAAAGTTGCAACAATGATTAGATACGATAACCAGAGCTCCATCAAACTTGCAAAAAATCTGGTGTTTCATAAAAACATTAAGCACATTGACACAATTCCACTTTGTCAGGGAGAAAGTTCAATCTAAATAAATTCATGTTGAGTATTGTAATACTTGTGATAATTCTGCCGATATTTTTGCTAAGCCTCTTGGTAGAATTAAATTTGAAATATTTAGGGACATGTTAGGAATATTTGTGAACCCTTTCTCATTAAGAGGGAGTGTTTAAGATCATGGAGAAACTATATTAGAGAGAGTCAATTCACCTGAACCTTAGATTAGGAGTTTGTTCCTATTTCTTAAGTATTGGTTCTAACTTCCCTATTTGCATGTAACCTATATATTTTTTGATCTCTAATGAGAATGAAGATCGACTTGCGGACGTAGTCCCTCTTAATGTAGCTTCTCAGAGTAAATCTAACCAGTACAACTTTTAATAAATTAATTCTGCCATTTTTTATCAATGAAAAAAATCCAAATTATTTCAACCAAATATCAATACATTTTTACATGAATTGATACATTGTAACAACTCACTTTTTACCAAACCAAGATCAAATTCTTAGATTAAGTCACCGATCTACAAACTAGATTTACAATTCTCATTCCATGGTTTCTCACAAATGAGATTTCAATGGAAATTCTCCATAATAATGTTTAAATGTCATATTTATGCTCCACTCCATAAGCATATGTGCAATCCCATTTTTTTTTAATGAGTCAGCATCCAATTGACAAGCGTAATAGAAAGTAGTTCAAACTTAGATAAAATACGAGGAGTACCAAAGAACTTGACATCAATGGTTCATACATATTCCATCTTGTCGAGTAGAAGGTCCGACTAGACACAACCCTTGGCTCAATACACCATCACCGGCGTCCATAGCAACCACGCTCACCACACTAGTCCATGCTCAATTTTCTCAAACATGACTGATACAAGAGGACAGGCTGCGAAAAAAACACCACACCAATGTCAAGACAACCACAACAACTACAATCTATCAACAACGTTGATCAACGAATGTTTACAAGCGGCAGTTCTACGCATAGATCTGAAGTGTGGGCCACCAAATAAAATTTCAATTTACAAGGTTCAGAATGGAGCATAACTATTTGACATCGCTCTGATATGTTTGCAACTGATCAATCTAGCCAAGAGAAATATTTCTAACTAATAGTAAGTTATCTTAGCATGAGATTTCATATTCTTCAATGTTGGAAATTCTGATAATTCCATAATAGAACACAGAGAGAATAATACTCTCCTCTTAACACAGAGAATAATATAAAAAATTTACTTGCTGGACAAAGTTTGCACACTTGAAAAAATTCTATTTTATTAACCAAAAAAAATTGTTACAAATGATCTTCCTCTGTTGAGGGATTACACACAGACTGATGCAAACACAGTGCTAAACTAACACTTTGTCTCTGTTACAGAGGAAATACTTTGTTTCACAAAAATAGCCTACGGGCTCTCACACAGCAAAATACAACACACAACTATCTTTTCATTACATAAAACAATGTATTACAATGCTTTTATATGTCGTGCGTTATAAAACTTAAAACGAAGAAATAAAGAAAATACAAAGAAAAACCTTTGTCGGAACATAAAATTTAACATAGGTGCGACGTACGAGTGGGGTCCACATCGCAGTCGGCAATCGGTGATCCAAAAGAATTGGTGTAGCGGAATACAACACTTGTGATTGAGCGATTGCGATTGGCACTAATCGCATCAGCGGAAAACAATAAGCGAAATAGATTGACAAATGAACTTTGCGATATTGCGATTGCGATTGGATCGCATCACAAATATACAATGCAACTTCAGTTTGGGCGGAGGGTGATATAACACTTGCGATTGCGATTGCGCGATTGCGCCAATCGCATCGCAACTTTTCAATGGACACAAACAAATGGCGGAAATAACATTTTGCAACTTTCAATTGCGATTTGCGATTGCAATCGCATCGCATCGCGACTCTTCATCCGAACATAACAAATGCAGAACACTTGGTGAATGCGATTGCAATCGCATCGCAAACTCACAATCGGAGCATAACATATGCGGATGGTGAAACATAACATATTGCGATTTGTGATTTTGATTGTGGTGGGACCACATCGCATCGCATATTTCCATATCAACAAGACACTTAACTCATCGCTGCGATTTGCGATTGCGATTCATAAAAGGGACTGTGGGGACCACCACGACTTGTCCCCTTCAAATCATAAGAAAATAGACTTGGCTGCGTTCAAAACAAAAAAGCTCTGTTTTCAAAGAAAACTGTAAGAGCGTTCAAAAACTGAATTAACTGTGCAAACAAATAAAAAGCAGTTGTTCATCGAAAACATGAAAACTAAAATGGAAAGTGGCTGTATGCAGACAGTGAATCGCTCCTGTACTGCTTTGCCTGCGGATGTACTAATCCGCAATTGAAAGTAACATTTCAACACTCCCCCTTAATTTCAACTGCTGGGTTATCAGTCATACCCAAACATTTCCTTAAAAATTCAAAACTCTTCTGCCCCAATGGCTTGGTCAGAATATCTACAAACTGCTCCTGAGTTCTGCAATGTTCTAAAACAATTTCACCATTGTTCACCAATTCCTTGATGTAGTGAAAATTTGTATATATGTGTTTCGTTCTCTTGTGAAACACAAAATTCTTTGATAATACAATAGCTGAGCTATTGTCACAATAAATCACTGTGCCTTTTTCTTTCTCTTGGCATAAAATTCTCAACATCCTCCTCATCCAAACTTCTTGGCACACTGCTGCTGTAGCTTCCACATATTCTGTCTCTGATGTAGATAACGCTACAATAGGCTGTTTTTTAGAAGCCCATGAAATGGCTCCTGAACCCATGTGAAAAACATAACTGCATGTGTTTTTCTAATCATCTACACTTCCAGCCCAATCACTGTCAGTGTATCCAATTAATTCTGAACTTTCTGAAGTAGTGTACAAAATACCATACCTTTTAATTCCTTTAACATACCTCAGAATCCTTTTTGCTTCCTGCCAATGTGCTTCTTTTGGCCTCTCCATGAATCTGGAAATCAAACTAACAACATGCATTATATTAGGCCTAGTTGCAATCAAATACATGAGGCTGCCAACTATGCTCTTGTACAAACTTGGATCAAAATCCTTGTTGTTGTCCTCTCTGCTGAGTTTTAATCCCATCACCGTGGGTGTTATTGCTGCCTTGCAATCCTGTATGTTAAATCTCTCCAACACTTCATTAACATATTTTGCGTGTGAGATAAAAATCCCATTTTTATTTTTTTCTACTTCTATTCCTAAGAAGTATCTCAACAATCCCATATCAGTCATTTCAAATTCATCTTTCATGACTGTTTTAAAATTTTCAATAAGGTAATCATCATTACTTGTAAAAATTACATCATCAACATATAACACCACAATGAGCTTCTTACCATCTTTTTATTTGATGTATAATGTGGGTTCTCCCTCACATTTCTCAAATCCATTTTCCAGTAGATAGGAATCTATCCTACTGTACCATGCTCTTGGTGCTTGCTTCAGCCCATAAAGAGCTTTCTTCAATCTGCACACTTTGTGCTCTTGGCCTTTCTTTTCATAGCCTAGAGGTTGTTCAACATAAACCTCTTCCATTAACACTCCATTTAGGAATGATGACTTCACATCCATTTGGTAAACTTTCCACTTGTTTTGTGCTGTTATGGACAACACTGCTCTCACGGTTTCCATTATTGCAACCGGTGCGAAAGTTTCCTCATAATCTCTCCCATACTGCTGCTTATGCCCTTTGACAACAATTCTGGCCTTGTGTCTTTCAATTTTTCCTTTAGCATTACTTTTGGTCTTGTAGACCCATTTAACTCCAATTACTTCTTTTCCTTTTGGGAGTTCAACCAAATCCCATGTCTTATTTATTTCTATGGCATTAATTTCTTCATCCATAGCTTCTATCCATTTCTTATCCTTAATGGCTTCCTCAAAATGAATAGGATCATCAACATGACAATACAAAGCAAACAAAGAGTTCATACCTTCATTTGTTGCCTCTTGCTCATAAATGTCATTTAAATTTCTGAACTTTGTTCCTCTTTCATTTGGTGTACAAGTGCTTCAAGTAGCACTCAAATATCCTCCTTGTGGTGTGCTTGGAGAAGCACTTTCATTTCTCCTCAAGGGTGTTCCTTGCTATCCTTGTGTTGGTGTTGCTACTGAGGGATGTATTCCAGCCATCTCTTCATCATCTTCATCATGAGACAAAAAAATTTTAACATTCATTGTTTTCTCTATCCTTCCATCCCAAGCTTCCTCTTCAATAAACTGAACATATCTGCTCACAATAAACTTCCTGGTGGATGGGTTATACAACCTATAAGCTTTGGATTCCTCACTGTATCTAATAAAAACACATTTCTCCCCCTTGCTATCCAACTTCTTCCTTAACTGATCTGGAATGTGTGCATAAGCCACACAACCAAAAAATTTCATGTGGGTGACTCCTTGCTTTGTCCCACTCCATGCTTCTTCCAGAATTTTGTTCATGACTGTTTTTATTGGGCACCTATTCAATATATATGTTGCACAATGTATAGCTTCAGCCCAATAATCATTTGGCAAGTGTTTTTCCTTTAGCATACACCTTACCATATCCATGATTGTTCTATTCTTTCTTTTGGCAACTCCATTTTGCTACGGAGTGTACCTTGCTGTAAATTTCTTATGAATCCCATTTTCTCTACAAAAACACAGAAATTCTTTATAAATATATTCACCTCCTCTATCAGTCCTTAGGAATTTGATATGCAGCCCACTTTGGTTCTCCACAAGTGCTTTGAAATTGTAGAATCTTTCAAACACTTCACTTTTGTTTTTCAAAAAGTAAACCCAATTTTTCCTAGTAAAATCATATATATAAGTTAACATATAGTGGCTGCTTGCAAGTGATGGTGTTTGCATCGGTCCACATAAGTCTGAGTGGACAATTTCCAAGGGTGCCTTTGCCCTTATGCTTTTCCCGGATGGAAAACTTTCTCTGTGTTGTTTCCCCAAGATACAACCTTCACAAAGGCTGTCTGGTTTCTCAATCAATGGCAAACCTCTTACCATTCCTTTTCTATTCAACAAGTTAAGACCTCCAAAGTTGAGATGTCCAAATCTCAAGTGCCACAACCAATTCTCGTCCTTTGCTTCTCTTTGGAAAGCCTCTTGTGTCACTGCTGCCATTTCCTCTCTATTCTTCAAATCTTCTCTCATTCTGAGAGGGAACATTATGTTCCTTGTCATCTTCACTTCAACAATACATTGTTTGCTAGGTGGTTTATCCATGATGGTGCATACATCATCCTCAAAGAAAACATTGTACCCTTTTTTAACAAGCTATCCAATACTTAAGAGGTTACATTTCATTCCAGGAGCATAATAAACATCTGCTATGGATTTCTTTTCTCCTTTCCTTGTTAAGACAGTTACATCTCCTTTTCCCATAACAGAAACTTTACTATTTGTCCCTAATGTGACTTGTGACTTCACATTCTCATCTAACATAGAAAACATGGCTATGTTTCCTGTCATATGGTTACTGCAACCTGAGTCTAGAAACCATAAATCTTCACTCTTTTCCTCAGCCATATTACAAGCTAAAAACAATTTATCTTGGCTGATATTTTCTCTAGTGAAATTTGCACTGGGTTAAGTGTCTTGTTGATATGGAAAGATGCGATTAAGTAGCAATGTTCAGATTAAGTAGGGGCTTCAAACGTCTCACCATGAACGATGATATTATCTTGTAAATAACATTACATAGGGTGATGGGTCTGAATCTGTTAGGATCACTGATCAAACTAGAGAATTACTTGGTACCCATTTTTTTGAGGTAGCAAAAAAACCACCCAATCTTGAAAAGTGGTGATCGCAAAATCACCCTTTTTTTTGGAGCACAGTTTTGACATTTTAAATTTTCTTATGACTTTTTTTTTTAAATGTTATGATTTTCATGTCGATTTTGAAAAGTGGTGATGTAGAATAACCTTCTTCTTTTTTTAACATATTTTTGGAACTTTAAATTTTCTTTGATTTTTATTTTTTTTAAATATCATGTCCATTTAGAAAAATGGTCATTTTTTTAGCACTTTAAATTTTTTATTTATTAAGTATGAACACTTGTTTTCAAATCTTAATGATTTTCATACTAATTTTGAAAAGTGTTGATGTAACATTAATCTTTTTTGTTTAGAGTGATGATTTTCATATTGGTAATAAGACAAAATAAAATTAAAAAAAATGACCAAAAAAAATCAAATATAAAACAAAATATGAAAAAAACCAATAAAAGTGTAATGAAAAACAAAAATAACTTGTAAAAATAAAAAAAATTTAAAAAAAAAATTAAATAAAAAATAAAAATAAATAAAACCATAATTTAAGGACAAAAAAATTATGTTAAAAAAATAGAAACAACATAATTAAAGAAAGTGATAATATATATATATATATTAAAAAAAAAATCAAATAATCAAAATACTAAATTTCGGAAATTTAAATTTAAAAGCAACATTCAAACAAAAATTTAAAATAAATAAACACACACTTCAAATGAAAAAAAGGGTTTAAAAATAAAAAATAAAAATTTAAAAATAAAATTAAAAATAAAATAAGAAACAAGAAATTTGAAAATTTGAAAATATAAATATAAATATAAATCAAAATAAAAAAATAAAATGAAAAATTAAAATTAATAAATTAATAAAACAAAAACATTTAAAAAATAAAAAATAAAATTTAACTTAAAAAAAAAAAAAAAAAACAAAACATAAATTTAAAAAAAAAAAAAAAAAAAAATTAATAAATAAAAATCATCGCTCGTCGGTCGAGCCCCGCAGCCCTAGGACAGCGGGGGTCGATTCGGGGAATTATCGCTGACCTAGGTCGATTTCGGCAATCACCGTCACCCTGGGTCGATTCCAGGGAAAATTTTTAAATTGGAAAATTATCTTGAAGTTTAAAACATTGGCGAATCTCACTGGTCCTTAATATCCAAATTATAAAATATTTATTGATATATTTGTAAAATTATTCAAATTTATAATGATTTTATATGTAGTATCTATATAAGGTTGGCGATTTTTAAGGTAAAATAATTTTATATTTTAAAATTTGGGCGAATCATTTTTAGAAAAAAGGGAAATTGACAAATCTTTTTTTTTGAAAAAACATGGAAAATTAGCCCACGTGCGAATATTAGCCCCTAAAATTTTCCATGGTCGATTCGGGGAATCACTGCCACCCTCGGTCGATTCTGGGAATCATCACTGCCCTGGGTTGATTCAGGGAATCACCACCACCCTTAGTCGATTCCAGGAATCACCACCACCCTAGGTCAATTCCAGGAATCATCGTCGCAGCCCTAGGGCTGCAGGGCTCGTCGACTTGTGACGAAGATCTACCAGCTCTCCGTCGCCCATCGGCCGAACCTGTGGCCCCCACAGTGGCGGCGGTGGGCGGCAACATTGATTTTTAATTATGCTTTTATTATTATTTTTTATTAGTCTTTTTTTTTTAAATTTTTTTTTATTTTACTTTTTAAAATTTTTTTAAATTAAATTTTTTTTTTTTTAATATGTTTTATATTTTTTAAATTATCTATTTTTTTATATGAAAAATGTTTTTTTTTTTTTTTAAATGAATTTTGTTAATTTATTTATTTAAAAATGTATTTTTCATAGATTTATGTGCATTCCTTTTTTAATTGAAATTATTATTATTATTATTATTATTATTATTTTTTTAATTTAAAGTTTTATTATTTTAAAATTTTTTTTTTTATTTTCTTTTTAAATTTTTTTTTTAATTTAAATTTCTAAATTTAAATTATTTGTTATTTTAATATTTTATTTTATTTTTTAATTTTTTTAATCTTAACTAATTTTAAATTTTTTATTTTAATTATTTTATTTTTTAATCTTTTTAGTGGTTATTATTATTATTATTATAACAAAAAAAAAATTGGGCTAAATTTTAATTTGTTTCTTTAAATTGTGTGTTTTTTTTTTAATTTTCCCTTTTTTATTTTCTTTTGAAAATTTTTGTGTTTTGTGGTTTTTTTGTTATATTTTATCTTTAATATCATGCCTAAAAATCGTTGGAATTTTATTTTCATAAAGGTGATACTTTATCTTGAATGTCATCCTTGGATTTTCAAGGCTTTTCAGAGACACAATAATAGACTATATTTAATACCATGTGTAAAAATTGTTGCAATTTTAAGAATTTTCATATTTTATCTTTAATGTCATGTTTCTCGTTGAAATTTTAAAGTTTTTCAGAGTCATGATATTTTATCTTTAATGTAATTATTAAAAATTGTTGACAATTTACCCTGAAAAGAAATAGACGTTATTCCAACATTAACACTTTTCATTTTCAAGGTGATTTTTGCACACAAAAATTTGACAACGTTATTCGAGCAACAACACTTTTCATTTTCAAGCTGCTTTTTGCACACAAAAAATTGGTGACATTATTCCAATATCAACACTTTTTGTATTCAATTTTTTTGTTGCACAAAAAAAATTGGCGATGTTAGTCCACCATCAACACATTTTGTTTCGAGGGTATTTTTTCAATCCTTCTTTCCAGAAAAAATTTGGTTTTTAGCATAATTTAAAAAAAGGTTGAATTTGACCCCAAAAAACAGTGCGTTATGGAAGACATACTTTTTGTTTTTGGGTTGTTTTTTCATGTCTTTTGAGGTTTTTTGGGCTAGAGTTATCGTTTTGAGGTAATAGTTCTCGTTTGATCGGTAACTATGTTAAGCTTCATTTGTCTTTAGAATCAAGGCGAGGAATGTTTCATTCAACCATGATGAAATATATTTCACTCTGCGAACATCTACCAATAAATCCATTATGTCTTCTCTGAGAAAGGGCCAAGAGGCCTTGCAAAACTCTAAAGTATAGCCATCTGAACTCGGAGATTTATTATTCAACATCTATTTAACTATTGTTTCTACTTCCTCTCTCATTTTTCTTATCATCGTCGCCTTATTTTGATCCTCAAATATCAACTTCAGAATAAATGCAGTTACATGTTCAATGACCTCTATTTGATCTTGATCGATTTCTTTCGTAATATTAAAAAATATGAGATCAACTCCTCCTCCGTGTCCTTGGGATCATGTATTCTTTCTCAGGTGCTAGAGAAAAGGGATAGAATCCTACTATGATTCCTATGATTGATCATTAAGATATGGAAGAAACAGGTGTCTCTCCCCCTCCTTCAATCATAGAATTCGCGATTTTTGTCTCCAAAAAACCTCCTCTTTCTTGTGCCTCTCCTCTAGCTCATGAAAAATTCTTCCCTCCTCTATAAATATGTCCTCTGATCATCCCTCTCTGATTATTTGACTCTACATCTCTTCCATTTTATCCTCTAGTTGGTTTTTGTCTTGTAGGATGTCTTTAAATTCCTGTTTATTCCAGTTTTTGATCTTGAGCTTCAATTGTTTCACTTTCTTTTGGAATCTTTGAATGTGGTTGTTACCGTGGACCTCAATATCCCTCCACCATTGAACCAACTTATCTACAAACCCTAGGGCATCAACTAGAAGTACTCAAAGTTGAAGGGTTTGTTTTTGGGAGCTCATTTCGTATCTATTTCCAATCTAATGGGCCAATGATCAAATCCCACGCTAGGGAGGATCATGGATTCTACAAAAGCATCTTTGATAATGAATTCTTATGAGATAATGAATCAATCTATTTTTTGGCGATTTTTTGTTGGTTATTCCATGTGTGGACGCCATTTTGGGTATCCACATTAGCAAGCTTCAAATATTGAATGATATCATTGAATAGGGATCAAAGTGGATCGATCCTTTGAATCCCCACTCTTTTCTCCTACAAATTGCAAACCATGTTAAAATCCCCCTACCATCCAACTAAGTTTCTCAACAGATTCATCAATTCTTCTGAGGTGACACAAGAATTTTTCTTTCATACCTGCAGTCGGTGGCCCATATACCACCATAAGGATTGTCCACTCCTCCGATCCAATGCAACGGAAATTTTATGTCAAGTTGTCTTCCGAACCATCCTAGTTCTGAAAGGTCACCAATGATGAGTCCCAAAGGATGGATAACCCTCCTATCGCCTCGTGAGTATCAACGACCATTCCCTCACTTCCCTGCCAACATTTATGTAGGATTCTTTCTAGTTTTACGCTTGTTATTTTGGTTTCCTACAACAAAAAAATACCTGGTTTTTCCTTACTTGACTTTGATTTTATATAGTAGAGCTTAACTTGACTATTTCGACCCTGAATATTCCATGAGACAATCTTCATCGAGTAATTTGTAGGGTGCGGGGGAAATACTTCATGAGTTGGCTCATTTGACTAGAGTTCAATAGGAATTCCCGGGGTTCCTTCAATACTCCTTTAGATGTTTTTCTGCCTTGTTTCCCTTTCACTACTAGGGGAGCTATAATTGCGAAAGGCTTAGCTGATCATTATCCCTGTTGAGGTTGGACTTCTTTAGGTCTCCTTTCTGATGGGATAATCTAGCACACCAGACTGAATAGGTTTCGCACGTGGACCAGTTGACTAGATGGGAAGTCTTTGACGTCTTCTTTCACCCATACTGAGAAGAATTCCAACATTTATTTTTCATCTCTGTTCAGTCTATTTTTTTTCTCTTAAACTTCCAATATTTGACTAGTGTGAATTAATACTTCTTTTAACCTGCGATCTTCCCCCATGTCTTTCGGTGTTTTCCTTTTGGGGGTGCTATTTTCCCCACCTTTGTCTTTATGTCGCTTGAACTCATTTATTGTGAAACAACTTAATTGTATATGTTATGTGAAAAAAAAATTAATTGGAAACAGCTAATGCTAGTTATAAGTGGCTCTTGGTATATGGTGTTGATAACCAAAATTAGGGATACAATAAAAGAATCACTTTTAAGATAGAATTGAAAATAATGTACAATGAATAATCACGTAATGTTAACCATTACCTTTAGGATTTCTCATAGCTATCAACTATTTCAATATGACTTTTGCTAAAGTGTACTTAACTATAAATATTTTTCTTAATTAATATAATTTAACTTGCTACATCATTAGCAAAACATGGCAAGTATTATACCTTATGAACCATCCCTTCTCTAAATGGATATTTCATAAGGTATGATAATTGTTATGGTTTTAGAAATGGGGTTGCATGATCTCAATTGGATCAAATTATAATTTGTCATCAATCTTGATGATTTTAGAGTGGAAAAATTGGAGTTGATTTATACGAAAAATTTTATGGACAAGACCTAGTTTGGAGAACCGGATTTTGAAACCTATTAATTTGAGACCCTTAATGATATTTTTTGGGGGTTAAATAGTGTTTTTCTTAAACATCAAGAATAGTGACATTGTTCTACACTTGAGAACTTTCCAATAATGCAAGAGTTGTGTCAATTAGAGTTCAAATGGAAAAGTTATTGCTCCAATACGTCAATTTATCATGATTGACCACCATAGATTAAGAGAATGTCACATCATAGATTGAGACTATATAAAATTATTAGAAAATTTAATATTTTTAGAAAAACATTTTATAGATTACATATCATGAGCAAGTGAAAATTTCAAGCATTTTTAAACTTTAAGATAGATTTCCATCCTTAAAAATTTCCCTCATATTCTTTATTTTTTGCATATTATTTACAACAAAACAATACTAACACAATATGAAATAAAAAATGAATTAATCTTCAATAGTATATATTTTTGTTTATTTTGATAGATTTGTTGTAACAAATTATCCACTAATATATCCATGCATACAAATTGTCCAATAAAATATTTATGGAAATTTACAATCATAAATTAAATACTTGAAATATATAGATTATTAAAATCGTAATAAATTAAATAATTTATTAAAATTTTGTAAGCCATTTATAAAAATATTTAAGTATATAATTTATAAAATTACATAATTTATAAATACATAGTTAAGAAAATATAACACTTACCAACATTTTATAAATAAAATAGTAAATTAAATAAACGTTTTCATAATCAATTATGCTTAAACTAAATTATATTTAAATGAATACTAACTTAAGCTAGTTAAAAATAGAATTTGAAAATGAAAGTTAATATTGTGAACCAATTTTCTAATTTCAATTCTACTTCAGATCGCAACAAAATTAACCATACAATTCCAGGGTTGTTGCTACACATATTAAGGTAGGTGTGAGGAAATATTGGGAATTAAATTAAATAACCTCAAATAAATAGGTTATTAAAATCATAGTAAATTAAATAACTTATTAAAATTTTGTAAACAATTTATAAAAAAAAATGAGTATATAATTTATAAAATTACATAATTTATAAATACATGGTTAATAAAAATACAATACTTACCTACATTTTATCATTTTTATAAATAAGATACTAAATTAAATAATTTTTTTCATAATTAATTATATTTAAATAAATGAATACAAACTTTAAACTAATTAAAAATAGAATTTGAAAATAAAAGTTAAACTATGAACCAAGTTTCTAGTTTCAATTCCACTTCATATTCCATCAAAATCAACTATTCAAATCCATTTAATTTTAATTTTTGATTTTCATATTATATAATATTAAACTAACTTTTTATTAAACATTAAATACAGTTAATAAATATATAATATTTAATAACATTTTATAAATTAAATAGTAAATTAAATAAAAAATTTCATAAATAATTATGTTTAAACAATTGTTCTTACTGAGATTTACATTCACCAGGCTATTGTTTTGAGGCGGCCACCAAAATTTTCTCCACGATTTTTTCCCCTTGTCTTTCCAGACTTACATCTACTACATTACATTATGCTTTTTAATTCAAAACATATATATCTAGCACATTAATTCATGAAAAACAAAATTTAATACACAATATGGGTGGCCATGACTTTCTAAACTTTACAGAGGTTGCGTGAAGTAAATAATACTTTCTGAATAGTTGTTTGCCTATGCCCTTTTAATAACTATGCATTAAATTTCTATTTCACTTTAATAGTTTAATATGTTGCGGAATGGGTTATGTACTTATGTTCAAAACTTCATTTATGCGATGTCATTTAACCTGCAAACACAATCTAAGACCTGCAAAACATTCACTAAGGTATGGCTGCGTGTCAGTGTATTTAATGCGGTGGTTGAGATTAATTCTCCAACACTCCCCCTTAATCGCAAGTGCCGCCATTGACCATTCCCAAACAATCTCTGAGATAAACAAAATTTTCACGTGACAATGGCTTTGTGAAGATGTCTGCAAATTGTTCTTCTAACTTGCAATGCTACAACATAATCTCACCATTGTTGACTAATTCTCTTATGAAATGATATTTAGCATCAATGTGATTTTTCCTCTTGTGAAAGACAAAATTATTTGATAGTGTAATTGCTGAAATGTTGTCACAGAAAATAGTGCCATGTTCCATCTTCTTCATGACATAAATCCTGCAACATCCTTCTCATCCAAACTTCTTGACACATTGTTGTTATTGCGGTAACATACTCAGGTTCTATTGTTAACAATGATACTATCGGTTACTTCTTGGAAGCCCTTGAAATGGATCCCGAACCCAAATGAAAATCATATCCTGATGTGCTATTTTTGTCATCAACACTTCCTTCCCTGTCACTTTCAGTGTAACCAACTAACCTAAAATCATCAACCGCGGTGTACAAAATTCCATACTTCTTTGTCCCATTGGCATACTTTAAAATTATTTTTGTTGCTTGTCAATGTGTCTCCTTGGGTGTCTCCATGAAGCTCGACACCTAACTCACTACATACATTATATTAGGCCTGTTTTCATTCAAATACTTTAGGTTGCCCACCATACTTTTGTAAAATGTCAGATTGACATTACTACTGCATATTCTTTGCTCAACTTCAACCCCATGACAATTGGAATTGGTGTTGGCTTGTTGTTTTACATATTAAACCTCTCTAAAATGTATGCAGCATAATTTGCTTGAGAGATAAAAATACCATTCTTTGTTTGCTTCACTTCTATGCAAAAAAAATATCTTAACAACCCCAAGTCATTCATTTCAAACTCACTTTTCATGACTGCTTTGAAATCAGCGATGAGGAAATCATCACTCCCTGTAAAAATTAAATCATATACATACAAAACAATAATACAAAGCTTACCGTCACTTTCGCTGATGTAGAGAGTAGGTTCACCATCACATTTTTCGAACCCATTTTCCATCAAGTAAGCATATATCTTGCTATACCATGCACGCAGTGCTTGCTTCAGCCCATAAAGAGCTTTCTGCAACCTACACACCTTGTCTTCTTGGCCTTCTATATCGTAACCATGTGGTTACGTAATATATACCTCCTCTTTCACCACTCCATTTAAGAACTCTGATTTTACGTCCATTTGATAGAATTTCCTTTTATGTTGTGCAGAAATTGACAACATTGTACAGACTGTCTCCATCCTCGTGATTGGCGCAAATGTTTCTACATAGTCTCTTCCATGTTGTTGCTTGTATCCTTTGACAACTAGCATTTCTTTATGCCTTTCAATCTTTCCTTCAATGTTGCTCCATGTCTTATAGACCCACTTCACTCCAATGACTTCTTTACCTTGCGAAAGGTCCACTAACTCACATGTGTCATTCTTTTCTATTGCTCCCATTTCTTCATCCATTGCCGCAACCAATTCCTCTTCTTCGACTGCATCTTCAAAGTGTATTGGGTCATCTACATGACAAAATAATGCAAATAAATAATTCATACCAGTGCTGCTATCAACTTCATATTTCTCATAAATTTCATTTAAATTTCCCAAATTTGGTCTTCTTATGCTTGCTGAATATGGGCTTGACATGTCACTTGGTGTTGCACTTGAAGTAGATGGAGTTGCGTATCTTTATGGTGTGCTTGGAGAAGCATGTGCTTGGTTGCGTAACGTTTTCCTATTATTTTTTTGTAGTGTCACATGCTGAATGATTTTTTGAGCTTGTGTAGGTGGAGGAGAAGTCACCATTGAGGCATTACTTGCTATAGCCAATTCCTCTTTGTCTTCATGTGGCATACATGTCTTCACAATTATTGTCTTCTCTAAACTTCCATCCCATGCTTCCTCTTCTATGAATTGAACATATATGTTGATTATGACTTTCTTGGTTGATGGATTATAGAGCTTTTATTCCTTGGACTCATCACTATATCCAAAAAATATACATTTCTCCCTCTTGCTATCCAACTTCTTCCTTAACTCATCTATGACATGTGCATACGCCACACAACCAAACACTCTCATGTGAGTGACATATTTCTTTCTTCCACTCCATGCCTCTTTAGGAACTCTATTCATGAAAATTTTGGTTGGACAAGTGACAACTTCAACCCAATAATCATTTGAAAAATGCTTTGCCTTCAACATACTCCTTGCCATTTC
The DNA here is from genome assembly GCA_034641835.2 of Pinus albicaulis. Classification (NCBI taxonomy): domain Eukaryota; kingdom Viridiplantae; phylum Streptophyta; class Pinopsida; order Pinales; family Pinaceae; genus Pinus; species Pinus albicaulis. The sequence goes on from CM076581.1 coordinate 1,321,468,479, forward strand.
CATAATGGTCCTATTCTTCCTTTCTGCAAAATTTTTTTGTTTAGGTGTATGCCTTTTTGTAAATTGATAGTGAATTCCATGCTCCCTGCAAAAACATAGGAAGTCATTTGAGATGTATTCGCCACCTCTGTCAGTCCTCAACACTTTAATGTAGTGTCCACTTTTCTTCTCAACAAGAACTTTGTAGTGGTGGAAGCGGTCAAACACTTCACTTTTATGTTTTACGAAGTAGACCCATGTATTCCTTGTGTAGTCATCTATGAAGGTAAAAATATAATGGCTATCACCAATTGATGGTGTCTGCATTGGTCCACATAAATATGAATGGAAAATCTCCAAATGTGCCTTTGCCCTTATTGACTTTCCTGCTGGAAATGATTCTCTGTGTTGTTTTCCCAAGATGCATCCTTCACATAGGTTGTCAGGTTTTTCTATGAGTGAAAATCCCTTCACCATACCTTTCCTATGCAACAAATTCGAACCTCCAAAGTTGAGATGACCAAATCTCAGATTCCATAACCAGTTCTCATCTTTCATTTCTGCTTGAAAATTTTCTTTTGTGACAGCTGCTACATTTCTTTCATCCTTCCGTGAATTCATTGATAGTTGTGATTGAGCACCTTCTTCCTTAAAGTCTGATCTTATCTTGAGAGGAAACATTCTATTGTTTTTCATATGAACTTTTGCAATCAACTGTCTACTTGGAAACTTATCGAAAATTGTACATAAATAATTTTTGAAAAATACATTGTAGCCATTTAGCATGAGCTTTCCAATTCTTATGAGGTTATGTTTCAAACTAGGGACAAAATAAACATCTGAAATATACTTCTTCTCTCCCTTCTTTGTTAGAATGTATACTCTTTCTTTTCCCATGACCGAGACTTTACTATTAGTCCCTAATGTCACTTCTGATTTCACACTTTCATCTAGATTGGAAAATACTTATATGTTCCTTGTCATGTGGTTGCTACACCATGAATCTAGAAACCATACATCCCCTTGTTTTTCTTGTGCTACATTACAAGCTAAAAACATGCTATGATGGTTATGATTTTCATTTATAAAAATTTCACTTGGTTTTTTACTTATGTCATATTGCTTCTTTCTACATTCATTTTCATAATGACCATACTTCTCACAATAATGACATTGAACTTGAGATTTATCATAACTCTAACCTTGTGCTTGATTTTGGCTTGAGCCTTGACTTAAATTTTGATTGCTTCCCCTGCCACTTGATCTTGAAGGGCTACTTCTTCCACCTTTGTGTGGGCTTCTTCCTCTTCCTCTTTATTTTGATTTTCCTCAACCTCTACCTTGACCAAATGAAACTTGTGTCTTGAAAGAATGCTCCAATGAGGAGTTTGTTCCTCTGTTCAATCTGTGTTCATGAGAAATCAGTGATGCATGAAGGTCATCCACTGAAAACTATAAGAGATATTTTTTCTCTTCTATGGCGACAACTATGACATCAAACCTTGCTGGCAGAATTCTCAAAACTTTCTCAACTATTCTCCTTTCCTCAAGTGTCTCACCATGAGACCTGATTTGGGTAACCAACCCAATTAAATGTGTAAAAAATGAGTCTACATTCTCATACTCTTTCATACAATTTTTCTCGAAATATCTTCTCATTATTTGTAGTTTTTTTGTCTTCACCTTTGCCATGCCTTGGTAGGATGTCTGGACGGTATCCCATGCATGCTTGGACTTTGTTATTGTTGCAATACTTGGGAAGATACTTTCATGAAATGCCTAAAAAATATAGAAGAGGGCTTTGGATTCCTTCAGCGCCTCAAATTATTGTTCGGCTTGATCATCCCATTTGAATGGGATGTCCCGACGAAGGAGGCGTAGGAATCCTTGAGCGCAAGTGCCATAATTTGGGATGAAGCATCTTAGATAATTGGATTTTCTCTGTAAGCTTTGGAGTTTCTTGAGGGTTCAAGGTGGTGGTACCTCTTTGATATCTTGGACCTTTAGGGGGTCCACTCTAATCCCTTGTTGGGACAAAATAAATCCTATAAGTCTTCCTGCAGTGACAAAGAAGATGCACTTGAGGGGATTCAAGTGTTGGTTGTATTTCCAACATCGTTGGAATACCAACCGCAGATCCTCAAGATGATCAGATCACTTCTTGGATTTAACGATGAGGTCATCCAAGTAGGTGAGGATAAGGTGGGCCAAGTCATGAAAGATATAATTCATGGCCTGCTGGAAAGTGGCTCCAACATTTTTAAGACCAAATGACATAACCTGATATGTCAACGTGCCCCACGGGATGGTGAACACAGTCTTGTACCGGTTGGTATGTTGTATTTGGATTTGACTATAACTAGAGAAACCATCCATGAAGGAGAGGGCCTCGTGTCCCACGCAAGTGTCGATAACTTGGTTGATGAATGGGGTAGGGTAATTGCCCTTTGGACAAGCTTTATTCAAATCATGAAAAATCGGTACATACGCGAATGGTGCCCTGTTTTTTTATGACAAGAACAGGGTTGGAAACCCATGATGTGTAAGCGATGGGGTAGATAAACACAGATTTGTGAAGCTTATAGATTTCTCATTTAATTTCTTCTGCCTTTGATGGGTGCAATTGACGTTATTTCTGGCGTACTGGTGGTACATCAGGCCAGATGTCAGTGTGGTGTTCTATTATAGTGGGACTAAGCCTTGAAATTTATGAGTAGTCCCATGCATAGATATCTCTATACTCTTGCAACAAATGGGTGTAAGAGGTTACCTCGTCTCGGAACATGCTTCCCCCAGCAAGATTTCTTCGACTTTCTTAGGATTTCAAGAGATATTCACCTTGATGGTAGGGGAAATGTTAGACATGCTCCCTTCTTCGAAAGCGTCGGGCACCGGAATGGGAATTTTGAACCAATCGAATTTCCTAGATGGAAGGAAATATTTTGATTCAATTGTGTATGTCTCATGGTTTCCTGGGTTGTTAGGGTTGAACATATTTTCAGGAAGAAAAAACGAGCGGTGATGCATTGCATCCCACTGATAATCTGGTTCTGTCATGGCCTCCATAATATCCTCATCTAAGTGGAATAAGGATCCCAAGGGGGATTGAGTTTGCATAAGGCCATGAGAAGGTGGTTCAGTCCTAATAGAGCTGGTCGACAGACATGAATAAGATTCCATATTCGATGCGGTGGAACGAGACGTGGTTTATGGGGTGCAGATAGATTGGGTTTGCACCGTCGTTGGTACAACTACTCTCATAGCTGCAGCAGTCTCGACACCTATGATTGATGAGCATAGATCATGAGTTATGGTTCCTATACACGACGATATGAATCGTATATGATGTTTCATGTCATTGGTGTTTGGTGGGGGAGGAATTTCCATCGTGGCGGCTCACGTGAGAGCAAGTCTAGGTTCCTCACGAGGCATACAAAGAGTACTCACACTTTCCTATATTTGGAAATTATGCTTGGTGCAGAGGTGCCTAAATGTTTCCATTAAGGGGCATGCCTTTGTTTTGTGGTTATGTCCAATGCAAATGGTGCATGGTACCACGATGTGATCGAATAGATGGTTTGAGAACCAACACTACTCTTTATCCCTGAAGTGGACGCTAGGAAAGGATCAGGCATAAGGGAAAGATTATGTTGTTTCCACCTCTGAGTTTTTGGTTTTGGTAGGTCCATATCCTTTAGGGGTGTTAGACTTAAAGCTTGTCTTGCCACTCTTAGCCTTGGGAGGTACTCACAATTCATTGTATGGTGAAATTGTGAGCATATCCTGCAATAGAAGTGCGTGATCTTCTCTTGATTATAGAGATGCTTCTGCGAGGTAGGGGAGACCGTGCAAAATTTGTTTGTGAGGTGCTTCAGTTCCTTACACTAATTGACCTGGTGGTCGAATATATCGCATAGCCAGCATGCCACCCTAGACTGGACATGGGTCCTACTGGGAGGGTGTGTTTTTTTTACTCACCCAACGTTTTGGTGTTGATATGGGGTAGGCTTCCTAGGGGAAGTCTTCCTTACATTAGGTTCTCCTAGCTCTAGAATGATCATATCCCAAAGTTGTGTTTCTAATGAACGTATTATTTCAATTAGCAGGTGCACTCGAGGGATATAAGTATAGTGTTGAGCATTATGGTTGCCTTGACACACTAGACAAGAATGTCTTTATTGGGTATTCCCTTCCCTCAGGGATGGTGAGGTGATTGGATAACATTTGCATATCGATTCTAAGTCTAGGAATTTGGCGACCAAATGGTTACACGTGTTTCATAACGCACATGTTGGTATTCTCCATGGAGGGTGATTAGGGGTTATTATGTGCCCCCCAACCGACTACTTTTCTGATGACAGAAAGAGAATGGATCTTCTTGCCACCTCCTCTTGTGTTGTCGAGCTCTCCATGGATTTTGTATCTGAGTCGTCTCCCAGGGAGAGGAAAATCATGGCTGTGCCTAAACTTTTTAACGCTAAACGAAATCGAGGGATGTAATGGCAATGAAATAATGGGTGATCACCAGAACATATCCGACACGAGTATTGGGATTCTTGTAGGCCGACATAGTATACACGGTTAACCGAATACCATCTTTGAAATAGCTCCAGGGTTGCACATTTAGCGATGAAATGATCGCATTCATCGCAAAGTGCACAACGTTGGACGGGAGGAGGAGGGACAAAATGGAGTCTTTCAGGTGACTGCCCTGCCTCTTGAAGGTATAAAATGACCCGAGGTTCTTCCCCATTTGTCTGCATGGGGGGATCCTCCTAATATGATTTTTATAGGGAATATAAGGCATCCCTATACCGCTACATTTATGGGAAATGATGGGTGTAATGCCCACAATTGTTGCAGATAGCGCATGCGTGGTTGGTACGTAATGATTTGCCTTTGTTTTTTGTGGTTGGTTCCTTTTTACGGGAACTTATGGCCGTGGAATTTATTTAGGAGCTTAGGAGAGGTTTCAATTCATCCAACTCTAGGAAGATATTTGTAGGGTGGCCTACAATATCACACAATGCACAAGGTTGTAGTTCCCTTGGCATGATAGGGTTTTCTATCTTTTTCCCTTTTTCGTGGGTTTTCTTGGTCACTTTAATCGGCGTTGCTACAGGAATCTCTTTAACTGGTGTCACCTCCTCAGGAGGGATAGGGGTTATTCCTATAGATATAATGCCAAGGGCTCCCAACATGGTTGGTGGGACCAGGTACAAAACAGGTATCACAAAAGACATGTTTAGCAATGTTACCATTGCCAAAACCTGTTGTTACACGAAACTAGGTGGAGGGTATAGAAATGGAGTTTGGGAGCAGGGAAAATTTTAAGGATGGAAGTTTATTTTAAAGTTTAGAAACCTTGGCGAATCTTACTAGTCCCCAATATGTAAAATTTAAAATTTTTGATGATATTTTTGTAAAAATATTAGTTTTTTAATTATTTTATATTATTATATATAAAATTTTGGCGATTTTTAGGGCAAAATAATTTTATACTATAAAATTTGGGCAAATCAATTTTTAAAAAAAATGGAAATTGGCGAATATTTTTTTTGGAAAAAGCATGGAAAATTAGCCCACCTACGAATATTAGCCCCTAAATTTTTCCTTGTTTGGGAGATGGCCTGGGGTAGAAAAGTCGTTCCTGTGGCCTCGATTTTGTTACTACTGGTCTCTGTCTCTTGGCTGGTTTCAGTGTTTGATGATGACATCAGGCACATCGGGGCCCTTGTCATATTAGCAAACAATTCTAGGATGAAAGGGGGATCTCCTAGGAATGATCCAAGGATAGATGACGGCTTGAATTGGTTGGGGCCATATTATTGGTACCGCATGAGAAATTCTGTAGATGTGTCTACATAGGGTAGAAAGACATCGGTGTTCATCATGGGTCATTTGTCATGGTATGTCAACTGGTCGACGGTGATGATGTGATCCTCGTGAGGGAACATCATAATCCGAAAGACAGAGGATGCTATGGTAGACATGGCATACATATAACTCCGCCCAAGGAGTATATTTATGTCAAGTTGAGCAACTAAGACCTCAATATCTATGAGAACCATCTTGTCGACCAAGCACACCAATACATTTTGATAGAGATTGACGGGAGCAGAAGGGCACCCATTTTATGCTCTAAGTGTGATGTCAGATGGCTTCAGTTCGAGGGATCCCAACTTCTGCCAAACTCTTTTTGACATAATGCATGTAGATGCACCCTCGTAAATGATACATTAGCGTATAGTTTTTTTTTGTACTGGCATCGGTATCTGGAAGGGGAACAATGAAGGAAGCCTAAGTGTGGCTTTATCTAAGTCAAAATCCATTAAGCGCGAATCGGTAGGGTCTATGGTGCCTAATGTGGAAAGTAAGGCTTTCCTTTTCTTTGGGCAACATTCTAGGACCTTTAAAGCTGACATGGCAGTGGGAGATTGTTATAAATCATCCACGATGCTATAGTTATGGGCCTCTTTGGAGTGGTGTCCTACTTTCCTTATTGGACCCTTGGCCATCTTTGGCAGGGTTTCAATAGGAATTTTTGATATAGTCAACAGTGCGGTAGGTGCACTCGTGCTAGCCCCTGACGAACTAGTGTCTAGTGAGGTATCATAACTTCGATTCCGTGTCTGAAATAGAATTTCTTCACCAATATATATATTTCATGGCTGTTGTTTCCGAGATCATTTGGGGGTGGTTTTTGTTGTTGGGTAGTAACCGCCCCTTGATGGGGGAAGGGCTCTTGCATTACAGTTGTTTTCTCTATAGGTCCCCCTTGTCCACAATTACCCTCAAGCTTGTTTAGCTTGGGGATTTCAGGATAGTGGTTAGTGTAATGACCATACTCCCCAGAGATAGCACAAGAATGGTTGGTCTGTAGATTAGCTCTCTTATTCTGCCCTTGGGAATTATTTGGATCCTAGTTTTGATTTTGGTTGGGGTTGCCCCCAGCCTGAGATCGAAGAGGGCATTGTTGTTTATTGCTCCCCTGTCCAAGATCTGTCTTTTGTTTATTTTTTTGATTTTTCCTTGCCACTTTATGAGGATGACTACTTTTCTCCTAGTCGTAAGACTATCACGGTTGGGCTTGAGAAGGTTGCACGAAGTTCACCAGTTCACTATTTTGCAACAGCGGGTTTTGTGCTGGGGAGGGGGAATATTGGGGTCCTTGTTCTTATTTTGTATATGGTTGTTGGGGGGGATCTCTTCCACCAGTGTTCCTAGCTGTGTACTGGGTCCCCTGCACGGGAGTGTATGATTCTCCTTACTGATGATGGTATGACGACACCCTATTGGTCATGTTCTACAAAGGTGTAGGATGACTCTGTTGGTCGCCTAGTTGCGGGATGTTCTGGTTAGGATCATATGAGTAACCAAGGTACGAGATAATACTGCCTAGGTGACTTTGGGTCATTGACCCTATAAATCGGTCTACAGTATTCAACACGCCTGGAAATTATTTGTAAGTTTGCAAGCACGGGGCATTAGGCAGGATGTTATAAATGTATCCTAACAAAGTGTATATCATCTCGAGTTGATGGGCTTTACTAATGGCATCCTCTTCGGAATTAGGTCCTTGGGTTTCCACGTCCTTTAAAATATCTACTATGAGAGTTTTCAAGAATAGGTCCAATAAAACTAGATCATCGAGTTTGGATTTTCATAAACTTCGACGTCGTCGTCATTCATGGAGATGGTCCAAGATATGGACAGCTGACATTTGACTAAAATGAGTCAGTAACTCCATTCCTGAATTGTGGTGGATGGGTAACTGAAAATACGTGAGGAATGTAGTATTGAGGGCGCTAAAGTTTTCATGTGAAGCAAAAGGGTTATCCACATACCATTTTGCAGTTGGTCCCGTACTAAAGGTGCGTTCAAATAGTCTTAATCGAATAGTGTCATCAATAATACGGTTCGATGAACACCATAGGTGGAAAGTCATTACATTATTTCCAGGGTCTTCCGCTTGCTTTCCTTTGAATTTTGGAATGTATGAAGGGAGCTTCGTGGGCATGGGGGGCCAATTGGGATTGTGTGCAATGGGATCATTTGTTAACTTTGATAGATCCAGGAGGTTTAACGATGCTAGGAAAGGTAACTGAGTATTGAGTGCCATTGTAGACTGTGAAAACACAAGAATCTGGTTGTGTATGGGGAGTGTATGGGGGATAATACCCTATGAAATACCCGACTGTGTGTTTTGTTGCCTCCCTGAATGGGTAGCGCTCCTTATCCCTCTAGGGGTTGTGGGAGAAGTGGCACATTAGGGGAATTTTGAGGTCTAAAATGGGCATCCTAAGAAAATGTACAAAAAAAATAAACTTTATAAGAACCAATAAGATTTAAGATGATGATGATGTCAACCATGGGGGATGATTCACCATTTTTTAAGTAAAAGGGTAAAAATATTAAAAAATAATAAAATAATAAAACTACTTTTTCAACTTATGTCTCAACGTTTTTACTCAAATTTCGAGCGGGAGTACTCATTGGATGAAAAATTTAATTCCTCATCCAAGGAGTACCCATGTTGCATACTTTCGATGGACCTTGCTACACGAAAAATGAGAAATACATAAAAAAAACATGATTGCAATCACGTTTTTCATGTATTTCTCATTTTTCATGTAGTAGGACCCAGCGAAAGTATGCAACATGGGTACTCCTTGGATGAGGAATTAAATTTTTCATCCAACAAGTACTCCCGCTCGAAATTTGAGTAAAATATTTGGGAGATAAGTTGAAAGAGTAGTTTTTTTCTTTTTCCCTCCAAAATTTGATGATATAATCAAATCTTATTTTATTATTTCCACTATTATTTTATAATTTCCTTAGGAGACCCATTTTAGACCTCAAAATTTCCCTGATGTGTGGTGACCCTAAGGGGGTTTCTAGAGGTGTGGTGTTGGGTGACCCTTGGAGGTTCCCAACTAAAAATTCCCTGATAAAGGATGAACCAATAAGGGTGGTTGTGTGTCGTCTTTGATGCCTGAATGGTGAAAGACCTGGAACTCCTCCCTTTAATGGGGCGAGGTCCAAAAAATGTCTATATCAACGAGGTACCGTTGGGTCCGTTATGGTGTTGACTTGATTTAATTTTCGAAATATTTTTTAGTTTTTCTGAGAGGAGAGAGATTATTATCAAAGAAAATGTGATCAAATACATAAACAAAGCAAAAAATAAAGGTAAATTTCTCCTTTAGATTAATCCTATGTGATCATTCAATCAAAAAATATGGTTTTGGTTGTTTCGCATATGATACTAAAAAATCCTAGAATACCTAATCGTCCTCACACTCTAAAATATAACTCGACCTTGTGAAGATATCTTCTAGTGGGTACTGAAACTAATGTCCCAAAACAAATGATGACACCTTCTAACAGCCAAAGAATTGACCAAGGTAGTGGAAATAAGATCTAGTGTTTCCTTCACCATCACCTATAGGGAAGGATGCCCTAGATTTGGGCACTAAAGTATTGTCGTCTCACGTGAGCATTCAATTCTTAAGCTTCTTGGTATTAAACTACCAATATCGAGCTCTATATAGGTTAGGTAGCCCCAAATAGTACCGCATGCACTGGTCCTAAGCTTAACCCCCTCTGAATCGGGTCTCTGTGGCACTAGGGAATTTTGTTCCGTGGGAAGATAGACGAATTTTAAGCTCCCTAAATAGTCAAATTCTATGTTTCAAGAACATAAAATGACCATGGCGGCTTATTGGATGTCTACCCCCAATGGTCATAACCTAAACTATTAATTCTTTTGTGGCCTCTATGGGGAGATTTTAATGAGTTAAATTAATGGTTAGTTTTAAGGAGTCTTACTTTACTTATGGTGTGCCTTGGTGAAGCAACAGTAAGAAGAGGACGAAGTTACTAACTTATTGAAGCTTCGTATGTGTGATGAAGTGTAAAATCACAATGTTATAGGATATGGATATGTGATGATCCTTTACACTCTCTCCTAATTAAACTATGTTTGATTCTTCCTTTTAGACAGTAAACAATGTGCAGATAATGGTCGCTTACAATTTTTCCTAATTAGACTAAATGTTGCAATATAGGGAGATGGAAAACTATCAAAAGAAAGTGTTCATATGCATACCCAAGATCACCAAGAGGTGCAAGGGTGGCAAGGATTACTTGCCTTCTTAGATACTTTGATCATAGTCCCAAATCATAATGCAAACTTTAAACTAAACTTAATGCAAAACTCGAAAAATTGAAAACTAGCTAAAGATGTGTGGATATGGTCCACATACTTCCCGCTAATTACCTATGTGTTTGGTGTCTATTATCATTAATTATTTCATTCAGATATCATGTGTGGAGTTAAAACCCACTTACTTGCCTCCAAATTAAACTATGTGAATTTGTGATAATAAACTAAAATTAGAACTATGCAATAGCTAAGCTAAAGTTCAACTAAAAATCATGTCCTAATAGTTAAGAAACACCATAGCACAGTGTTGACAGATTTATTATGGGCTGCTAGTCACTTTACACCTGCAAAAATGGAGAAAATCAGTGAAAAAAAGGCTCACTGGTTTCTATGTAGGTTATTTCTACACAGGCGTGTGGACCTGTGCATTTGTTTGAGTTGAACGCACGTGGTTTTCCTGTGCACAGAAATTATGTCTTTCCTGAATTGAATCTATTTACAGAGGGTGAATGAGAGAGGCTAAGGAAGAGGATAAATGGTCCTACAACAATCCTAAGTAGAAAAGAGGTTCTGCAAAACAAAAACCACTTGGCTTAAGAGGAAAAATAAGTGGGGTCGCCAATCATGTATTGGTGTGTTTAGTACGAGGGTGTACGAAATACATCGGTTCTTGGTAGGGGTGATTGCTATCCTACAAGCAATGTCACAAGGAAAAAATGGGTTGTTATATGGTTAGTGAAGCATCATAACATGTAGAAAAACTAGTTATAAAACATATCATACTACAAAAGAGGAGGAAACAAGAAACAACAAATACAAATATAACACAAGCTCAATATCAAGTAAACAAACTAATAATACCAACCGAGAAAGAATCCCCTTTTATTAGCTACTACTGGTAAAAAAAAGGTATAACTCTAAAACAACAATCCTGCAGCAATCCTGAGCAGAAAATAGGTTCTGCAAAACAACAACCACTTAACTTAAGAGGAAAAAGAAGTGGAGTCACTAATCCTGTATTGGTGTGTCTAGTACGAGGGTGTACAAAATGCATTAGTGCTTGGTAGGGGTGATTTCTATCCTACAAGCAATGTCACGGGAGAAAAATGGGTTGTTAGATGGTTAGTGAAGCATCATAACATGTAGAAAAACTAGTTATAAAACATAGCATACTACAAAAAGGGAGGAAACAAGAAACAACAAATACAAATATAACACAAGCTCAATATCAAATAAACAAACTAATAATACCAACGGAGAACAAATCCCCTTTTATTAGCTGCTAGTGGTAAAAAAGAGGTAGAACGCTAAAACACTCGTAGTGAGTCCTTAGAGCTGTGGAGCTCTAATACTCAAAGTAAGGAGGGCTCTTCCCTTAAGTTGTTTTCAAGCCTCTATCTTCTCCTCGAACAAGTGATCGAATACACTTCTCCTTTGGGATTGAGATATTGGATGGCCAAAAAATGAATCCCTTCACTCCTTTATTGCTTGGACAACACATTGTTGGTTTGCTCATGGAAAATTTGGCCAGCATAACAATGTATTCTAAATTGTTCTTTTCATGGCGGTAGTTTATAGGAAAAATTCAAATCTTCTTCCCTCTCTTGGTACAATTGTGGATAGTGACCCAAGAGTGGTGGTTAATTCCATTGTGTGCTCACTTGAGGCCTCAAGGTTGCTCTAGGTGGCTATCCTTGGGCAGCCTTGAGTGGATAATCTTCTTCCTGAAGTGTGCAAAGTGGTCCCGAATGGTGACCTTTCACCATACTCAGGACCGCACGACTTCTTGAGGGATAACCGCGGATATTTGCGCTGCTATCCAAGAAAAGGTCACATGGAGCGCTCTATGCCAGTATCTTTTGTGCGCGACTTAATCAATTTTCCTTTTAACCTTAGAGAAAGTTAAATTTTCCAGATTCTATAATGTTTTTCCATTCTATAAATATTTGTGCTTAGCATTTCATGATGTCCTTTGCCTATCCAATTTTCCAGTGATAACATTGGTTATTTTTATTTATATGGTGAATTTCCAATTTTTATTTGTAAAACTTTGTTATTTATAATCATTGGTAAGCCCATTTTCATGCAAATTTTTGGTGGAGATATAGGTTCGAATCTCGGTCCATCCTTCTACGCTTTTGTTTTCTTACACTGATCATGGGGAAAAGCGATAAATCTAACATAGTTGAGCCAAAGGAACCCGACCTCCTGGAGATCTACCTAGATATTTAGCAACGATTCCAACAGGTTGGATTGTAGGAATTTTTCCAGCGATTCATTGATTACCATGACGATGTGGCTCGAGCATTCACCTGGGGGTTCGACGGTCACCGTGTGGAGGTGGGAGGACTTTTGTTCCTAGTCACAAAGGATATGATCATAGAGGTTACAACCCTGCTTGCGAATTGGGAAATTTTTTTCAGAACTCATCTTCTTGTTGGTATTAATGTCCCATATCTCCTAAAGGTCGAGTTTAAAGACATAAACTAGAAGATGGGGGTTCATAGGGCTTGAATGGAGGACAAGTGGAATTATTTTATCTATTAAGGCTGCTTTAACTGAGTAAAATTGTGCCATTTCCATTTCTTATCTCATCTAACAGGTCATGTTAGGATGAATGTGTGTTTTTGTTCGTTTGAAAGTCTGAAACACATGGTTGCTTGTTTTTGGGCAGGGGAAGTCCCCTCCCCTCATTTTATTTAGCACAAAGCCTAAATTAAATTGTTAATTGATAATCAATTGGAAAAGGTCAGAAGTACCTAGAGCCATTTCCTGTTTTGGAGAGAATTTCATCCCCAGCTTCCTAAGGCTAAATGAGGGAGGAAGAAGGGTATTAAACAGGGAAAGAGAACTCAGGCATAAACCTCATCTCAAGGCACCTCCACTAAATGAACCCTGAGCGAAAAGAAGAAAGATATACCCTCATATTTTGATCCTAAAATACCTAAGGTCTATGCTATAAGAAGTGACGTGCTTAGGAAAACCCAACCTACTACAATCCCTCCCACTAAAAATTTGTCTCCTATTAACAATTCTCGTCATACTGAGAAAACACCCACTGAAAAATCCCCTGCAAAACCCATTTACTAGAACAAATCAAAGGAAAATAAGTTGAATTTGAACCCCATTTTGAAGAAGCCCCAACTGGAAAAGAACCTACACTATTTGAGATATTTAAGGGAGGTAAAATACCTCACACCAGATGTACAAGCAAACTATATTGAAGATAAAACTAAAAACTAATCCATACCTTGCCAAAGAGGTGATAGATGTGAAAAATGTTCCGTTAAAAGACCTCATAATAAACAAAGGAAAAATTTTAGGTTCTAAGAATTTAAAGGCTAAGGAAACTAAAAATAAAGTCCCTATGGAAACCATGAAAAGTAAGAGGAAGATAATGGAAAAGGTAGATGTTCTTTTGAAGGCAGCCAGTACCCTCAGCTAAGAAGCTAAGGGCCATTTTGGGTTTTTTATTATTGATTTTTAAAAGTGAATTTTGACATATCACTAATCATGTGGCTGTAAATGTTTATATATAGAGAGGCATAGAGGAGAGATGAAATTCTGGTTGTCAACGAATATTTGCAAAGAGGCATTGACAGTTCCATTTCAGCGCATTTTGGTAAGAAGTATATTAAGAAAAGCGTTGACAGTCTGTCTGTCAACAAAACCATCGCCTTAGGCAGTTAAAGGACTGTCAACAAAAATATCAACGATTAAAGCATGAAAGCCCGAGAAAAGAGGAGCACAAATAGAAGATCAATTTTGAAGGATGGCTAGACCTAATTTACAACAAAGGACCTCATCTACAACGAGGGAGGAATTATCATGATATATTTTCTCAACCCCATTTTCAGCATAATTTTTAGCAAGCTGTTTTATTTTGGAAAAACTCTATATATTTAGAAGATATTTTTCAAATGCATGTACTTAGAAGATTTATATTATTATTTTTGTTTGACTGTAATTAAATTTTGAGCTACAAACTTGTGTTTGTTAACGTAATTCTTATATAAGTAAGAAATGTAGAAGGAAAAAGTGTTGAAGATTGCAACAAGAAACAATGAAGGAGGCATCCTGAAACATCTTTCCTGATCCTAGTTGGAAAGTGATCACCTAAACTAGGTGGGGGCCACACAAGTGATTTTTGTCGCAAAGTCTATTTTTAGACTATGTCTATTTTTATACATATGGATCATGGTCTATGAGTTGCAGGATGCTATTTATGGATGATTGGTCGAGTTGGTAAAAATAGATGGACCTCTATTTTTAGACATTGGGCGGTTTCTATTTTTAGACTGTCGAGCTAAAAATAGAACAGTCAAATATTATTAGCCCTTAATAATATTTAGACTATAAACATTATCTTATTCTCTTGGAGCACTTCAGTTTGATGCTTGGATGTGGCACATGCAGCTGACAGAAGGAAATACGCTTTTCCTAAGGGTTAGTTGAGCTATTGCATGGTTGACTTCAGTTAGAACTCATGTGGCAGAGTTTGGTGGAGTTGATGAGACAGTTGGTGGAGTTGTGTTCGGTTTAACTTAGTTGAACTAGTTGTATTTAGTCTAGCTGATAAATACACTAGTGATGAGTGGTGTGAATTAATTATTAATTAATTCACTAATTATTAACTCATAAATCAACTAAAGAATACATCAGTTAACTGCAATGCATGGACAGTTCAGTGGAGACCAATGTTAGAGGTGGGTGAAAGGGTGAGTCTACTATCAGTTGTGACTATAGTTGTGCATGAGATTTGCACACACATTGATTGAGATTGCCAATGAGGATTGCGCAGTAAAAGCTAGTGGGATTCAAACTTGGATCTCAACATTATTCATCTTGGATTGCGCAGTATAGGCAGGCAGACAGGTGGAAGAGATTTGAACTTGTGACTTGTTCATATCAGAGCTAGTTTGTGTGTAGCATGTGAGATAGTGCTGAGAGCTGTGAGGAGCTTTGTGCTATGTATTGTTACATGTTCTCTATCATTATAATATACAGATAGTTGGGGGTTTTCAGCTGTAAGCTTTCCCCATTACATATTGTGTTATATGTGTGCTTGATTATGTTTTTAATGTGCGCATGCGACTGCTTCTATTTCCGCAAATTGATGATAAATTGTAGAAGAGGTTATGTATTATGCATGAAGCTTAAATAGTGTGTAATCAGGATAATCTCGGTGAATAATTCAGCTATTATTCAAATTTCTACATGGTATCAGAGCAGAATTGATCATCGGATCTATTACAGTGATTACAATTATTTCGGTAGATAGAGTCTGTAACGGGCCAGGTAGCCTCTGGATCCATCCTTTCTCTGAAAGGTGATATATCCAGTAAATGCCCCTACAGTCGATCTCTGTGCTAGAAATAATTTGTTCTCACAGATCGGAAGCAGTTGAGTTTTGAGCTGGTGGAATTCGAATTTGTAGCAGTGTTTTCTTGGTGTCGAAGTCAAAATGTCTTATCAAGGATTGCGATTGGAGTATGCTCTTGAAGGCAGCTCGAATTATATTGCATGGAGAGATAGGATGGAGGCGGTGTTAGATGATAATGGGCTGAAGGATTTCATAGATCCTGAAGTTCCAAAGCCCACTGATGCTGCTCAAGTTGAGGCTTGGCAAAAGAAGACAAAAAGGTGTCGAAGGATCCTGTTGGAGGGCGTGAAGGATCACATTGTATCCAGCCTGCATGGTAAAGCTTCTCCATACTTTATGTGGAAAGTGTTGACAGATTTATTCCAAAGCAAGAGCGACCAAAGGAAGTTGGCGCTCAAGGATAAACTCAGGAAAATAAAGATGGAGAAGAATGACACTATTCCTGTATACTTGACAAAGTTTGTCCACTGCAGGGATGAGCTTGGGAGTGTAGGAGTTAGTGTGGATAATGAGGACTTGGTGAGCTTGGATCTCCTTGGGCTTTCGAAGAGTTGGCATTCCTATGAGGATTCTGTCAATGGTTGGGAGAAATTGCCAGGATGGGAGCGACTTTGGTCGGATCTTGTGCAAGAGGAGATAAGGCGGAGTACCAGGGATGGATCTTCATCAAAGGCATCAGATGAAGAAGATTGCGCTTTGGCTGCCAAAGCAAGGAAGGGGAAGGGCAAGAAGAATGCTTCTCAATCCGGTGCGGATGGTAAAGAGCGTGACATGTCCAAAGTGAAGTGTTTTCACTGTCACGATCATGGACATTACGCCACGAATTGCCCACAGAAGAAGAAGAACAAGCAGGCTGCTGGAGCTGCAGCTGGTGAGGCTCTTGCCTCACAATTTGAGCTGGACTTCTCATTGATCGCATGCATGGTGTCTAGTGCATTGGGATTGGGGTGGTATTTTGATAGTGGCGCTTCCTTTCACATGACGGGAGATGTGAATCTTTTCAGTGACTTGGTGGAGAAAGATCTCCAGTTGCATGTTGAGTTGGGCGAAAATGGACGATACAATGCAACCAGCATTGGTACCATAACCTTTCAGAGGGATTCAGGTAAACTCATTCTTTTACAAGATGTAGTGCATGTTCCAAGTTTAAAGAAGAATTTGATCTCAGTCGCAATGTTAGAGGATAAAGGGTATGAAGTTGTCTTCAGTGAAGGAAAATTTTTCCTTCGACACAAGGCAACAGGACAAGTCAAGAAGGTTGGGATTCGAGCAAAGAATCTCTACAGACTTGAAGTAGATGGGATGTCTACGGAGCTTCCTACTATTGGGAAGTGCAAGAAAGACATGCACTTGATGCTTGAGAGGGAGCAAGTTTTGCATGCAGGTAATAGTGAACCTCGGGATGTGGAGCAGCCACAAGATGAGGATCATGGAGTGGAAGAAACCACTCATGCAGAGAAATTTCGTGCCAGATGGGCAGAGGGAGTGCATGCAGCTATACCACCAAGTGAGAGGTGGGGCGACATGCATGATTAATCCCAAGAGGAGATTTCTGGGCAGGATTCATGAGATGGTGTGGATCTCATGAGTTGAACCTGGCTACAAGGTGCCCACAGTGTAGCAATAGCATGATTAGTTGAATTGATGCAGGCAGATCAAAGTGACAGTGTCGGATACTGGAGCGCGAATCAGAGTTGATAGCAAGTGCAAGAGTGAATGGGTGCAAGAGTTCAACAGCGCAGTGGTTCCCGATGACATGTGCAGTTGGTACCAGCAGAAGTCGAAGACTTTGATGATTGATGCATCAGACTGATTGAGTTGTTTGGAGCCTATTCAGTTTCGGAAGAGTTTCAGAGCAGATGCATGGAGTTGCATGGCGCTTGTGAAGGTTGCAGGGCGAATGCATGGAGTTGCATGTCGCATGCAAAGACAGTCCTTTCTTGTTGAGAGGGAGTGTTTAAGATTGCAACAAGAAACAGTGAAGGAGGCATCCTGAAACATCTTTCCTGATCCTAGTTGGAAAGTGATCACCTAAACTAGGTGGGGGCCACACAAGTGATTTTTGTCGCAAAGTCTATTTTTAGACTATGTCTATTTTTAGACATATGGATCATGGTCTATGAGTTGCAGGATGCTATTTATGGATGATTGGTCGAGTTGGTAAAAATATATGGACCTCTATTTTTAGACATTGGACGGTTTCTATTTTTAGACTGCCGAGCTAAAAATAGAACAGTCAAATATTATTAACCCTTAATAATATTTAGACTATAAACATTATCTTATCCTCTTGGAGCACTTCAGCTTGATGCTTGGATGTGGCACATGCAGCTGACAGAAGGAAATACGCTTTTCCTAAGGGTTAGTTGAGCTATTGCATGGTTGACTTCAGTTAGAACTCATGTGGCAGAGTTTGGTGGAGTTGATGAGACAGTTGGTGGAGTTGTGTTCGGTTTAACTTTGTTGAACTAGTTGTATTTAGTCTAACTGAAAAATACACTAGTGATGAGTGGTGTGAATTAATTATTAATTAATTCACTAATTATTAACTCATAAATAAACTAAAGAACACATTAGTTAACTGCAATGCATGGACAGTTCAGTGGAGACCAGTGTTAGAGGTGGGTGAAAGGGTGAGTCTACTATCAGTTGTGACTATGGCTGTGCATGAGATTTGCACACACATTGATTGAGATTGCCAATGAGGATTACGCAGTACAAGCCAGTGGGATTCAAACTTGGATCTCATCATTATTCATCTTGGATTGCGCAGTAGAGGCAGGCAGACTTGTGGAGGAGATTTGAACCCGTGACTTGTTCATCTTCCGTGCTAGTTTTGTGTGTAGCATGTGAGATAGTGCTGAGAGCTGTGAGGAGCTTTGTGCTATGTATTGTTACATGTTCTCTATCATTATAATATACAGATAGTTGGGGGTTTTCAGCTGTAAGCTTTCCCCATTACATACTGTGTTATATATGTGCTTGATTATGTTTTAATGTGCGCATGCGACTGCTTCTATTTCCGCATATTGATGATCAATTGTAGAAGAGGTTATGTATTATGCATGAAGCTTAAATAGTGTGTAATCAGGATAATCTCGGTGAATAATTCAGCTATTATTCAAATTTCTACAAAAAGGGTCGGTGTTTATTTGAGACATAATGTCCTTATGTATTGATTGAGCAGATATTAATGGATATGGTTTTCATGAGCATTTGCAGAAATTCTTGTGTCGTAGTTCCCTGTTTGTTTCCTTTGTTTTATATTTCCTCATGTATGGAAAAATGAGTATATAAAATTGAGAATCATATTTTATGCTCATGTTTCTTTATTTCTCGGGCATTAATAATTGTTTTTAATTTAACCCTTATACTAATTTCCTTCATTTCCCTCTAAATTCCTTAAACTATAAAAGGAATTATTGCTACCCAACTTTTGTGGTTTGCTCATCAAATCTGTAAGTAAATATCACCTGATAGGGTTAGACTCCATGCCCAATGGTGTAATTTCTACATAGCCCAACCAAACTTCATCATTTCTCAGACAAATCTAGCCATAAAACTTAATTTTTAAACCTTCTACTACAATGACCTTGAGTAGTTGAGTTTATATCCCTCTCCAGGTTGAAGGGTCGACTTTCAATCTTAAAGAGGTTAGAGGTTACCTTAGATTTTTTCCTCCACAACTATGGTTTTCTCTAAGTGATAACAGAATGAATCACATGTTTAAATATTTTACTTTTTAAAAATATTTCAACAAGAGATTTAAATAAACTATTTGAATATCTATGTTCATGAATTTATGTCAATATCAATTTCATATATATCTGCATATAGAAAAAAATGAAGTTTTTATGCATTTTTTTTTTATTTAGTCCTATATATGCTCTATTTAGCATTCAAAAATACAATTTAAATAATGAAAAATAACACATTGTATTTTTCACTCTAAAAAAAATTGATCCCTCTCGGCTACATCTGTACTTAAGATGGATCTATGCTAGTTTTAATTAAATTCATTAATTAAAAGAAATGTCATATCAACACGTGTTGTGTTGTATGAACATGACTTATGGTTATGAGCATGTGTTGTGTTGTATGAACATGACTTATGGTTTTTTGGGTCGTATTAGTAATCCATGGTATTGTAACTAACCTATCTACAAATTAATATTTCAGATATTTTTTAATATTAAAAATGTGAGATATATTATGAAGTGTTTTGATGTTCTCTTTTTAATTGAATTGTTTTAGAAATAAACTTTTCTTACAATTCTAAAACAATTAATTTTTTGAATACATATCATTCATTATACCAATATTATTCAAATAGTTAAATGATCGAGAACTTTTAGCAGTTTACTAGTTACACTTTTTTATATTTTTATTGAAATTTGGTGGTGAATTTTTTTTTCAAGATTATGGGTTTTCATTGTTAAATAAATGAATAAATAGATTTTATGCCCTAAAAAAATCAGAGCATTGGATTATGTAAATTACAAAATTCCAAAAAAAACTAAGAAGGGGTCGAAGGGTAAAAAATATTTAAGAAATCTTGTAATAGCAGTGTTTGAATCATGTTTTTGATGGTGGAAATGGATTCAGCTTCATCAAAAACGGCTAGGGCACCCAAAATCTTGAAGCTTGATAGCTATAACATACATTTACAAAAATACTTATCGGATTTTACTAAAATCTTGTCGGAATTTCCATGATTTTCAGGGGAAAAAAGCAGGTTGATTAGACTATGATCCAAATTTTTGATAAAATTACACAAAGCCTTAGTTTAACAAGGCCATAATTTTTTTCAACAAATACTGGAAATTCAGTTAAGATTTTGAGAAAATCTGGCATAATTTTTTTGAAATCAAGGATACAACTATTAAGCTTCAGGATTTTGGATGCCCCATGGGTTCACGAAATTCCTACAATTTTTTTTCCATATAAATGAAATTGTAACCTAAACAAATGCATAAATAGATTCTACCCAAAACATTGAAATTATGCCCATTAAAAACTCTAAAAAAAATCCCCTCCCAAAAAAAAATTAAATTAAGCCAATCAGAGTGCATCAAAAATATATATAGAAAAAGGAACAAGTCATTGAATATTTTAACCTACTTGAACTAGATGTATTTACAGTAAAATAATGAATAGAATCTGGGAGGGGATGCTCTTATCCAAAAAGCTAGCAAGGTTGAGAAACAGGCGGTAACAAGCAGTACGCGGCTCGGTCCACAAAAAACAATAATAACCATTTTTTTATTCTTAATTCTCTCTCAATATCTCTTCTCAGCATTTGTAGTTTTGATGTCTTCGCCTTTTCCATGCCTTGGTAGGCTGTGTGGAGGGTATCCCATGCTTGCTTGGACTTTGTTGTTGTCCAATCCTTGGGAAGATACTTTCATGAACTGCTTGAAAGATGTAGAAGAGGGCTTTGGAGTCCTTCTTCATGTCATCCCTAAACAAATCCTTTTCTGCTTATGTCAAAGCATTGTATGCTACTGCATCTACTGGTTCTTGGAATCCATTCTCCACCAATTCCCAAATATATTGAGAAGAAAACAAAGTCTTCATTTGTATAGCCTAGTAATCATAATTTCTCCACCAATTCCCAAATATCTTGAGAAGAAAACAGAGCCTTCACTGTTATATCTCAATAATCGCAAATTTTTCCATTAAATTGAGGTATTTGTGGATTAGTGAAGCTTGTGCTTGTCGCTTCCATTTTCACTGTGTAAAAAAAAACTTTCTTACTGTGTAAAAACTTTCTCATGGCTAGTGAATAACCTCCATAAAAAAAATTCAGAACACCTTTTAACTCCTCAATAAAAACACTTGTGGTAATAAAACTTTAAACCCTCTCTGATACCATGTCAAAAAAAACTTAAACACACGGGAGGATGCTTCCTCCACACATAGAGTTCACACAGAGTTGATGAAATGTCTTAATCAACACAATACAGTTGCAGAAAATAAATCATATGAGTCTTTATTTCAATACAGAGTGGAGGAGATTAAAATCACAACTATAGTGGAGAAAATATGATCAAACAATTTTACACGCGGTGAAAGAGAGTAAAACAAAGTTGTTGCGGTAAAACTCATACCTTAAAATTTCACAACCAAATAGCAACTAACTAACGATACTTTATATTATGATTCAAAAACACAACAAACACATTCATATGGAGGTTGCATCTCCTTCACCAGTAAAACAATTGTTCTTACTAAGATTTAAATTTAAGAGGGTTGTGGAATTAACACACAGTAAAACCTGTAACTGTTGCTTTCACGCGCCAACCAAAATTTTCTCCAAAATTTTCTCCTTCTTGTCTTTCCAGACTTACATCCGCCGCAATTCATTAAACTTATTCTTGATTTTTAATTCAAAACATAAATATCTAAGACATTAATACATGACAAAAAATTTAATACACAAGATGGGAAAACTGACTTTCTGAACTTTACAGAGGTTGCGTGAAGTAAATAACATTTGCGGATTAAATATTTTCCCATACGCTTTTAATAACCATGCATTAAATTTATATTTGACATTAATAGTTTAATCGGTTGCACAATGGGTTATGTACTTCTGTTTAGAACTTCATTTATGCATTGTCCTTCCCTATAAACTAAATCTGCAACCTGCAAAAAATTTACTGAGGTATGGCTGGTGTCAGAGAATTAAACATGGTGGTTGAGATTAATTTTGGATATTCATCGACGTAAGGATGTCTTTTTCAAGTTTTACTGAGTTAATTCATGTAATTAAGAGGGGAGAAGTATTAACACTTTATTTATGGAATGTATTGCAGGATAATTAACAATTCAAGAAGGGAACTAAGTTAGCTTTCTTGTGGAATTGGGAACCCCATTGACGAATGTTGACGCTATGATTCAAATTGGGAAAACAATCAAAGGAGGCTTGCAGACTGTGCCATTGGTTTCGGGAGGAATGCCATTAGAGGGCACAATGGAAGATTCTATGTTGTAACTGATCCCAACGACTATGATTTGGTCAATCCCTACCCGGGCACCCTAAACCATGATGTTATTCAAACTGAGCCTCTATGGATCATATTTGAGAGAGACATGGTCATCCAACTCAATGATGATCTTATCATGAACAACTACAAGAAAATCGATGGTAAAGGCTGTAGAAATTTGCTGAATAATGATTAATTATCCACCGAGACTATCCTGATCACAATTCACTTATATGTATCATATACACTCCTTCCACCCATCAATCCGCATCACACATGCGGAATAAAATCAAGCAATAACACATCAAATCATCATACACATTAACACAGTATGTATGGGGAAAGCTTATAGTTGAAAACCCCGCAGCTATTGTGTATATTATAATGGAGAAATCAAGTAATAAACTCAGTACAATACTCCTCACAAGTACTCAGTACTTTCTCATACAGTTACACACAATCTAGCTCAGTTTTGAACAGGTTACTGGTTCAAAACTCACCGCCAATTGCCTTGCCTCTATTGCGTGTTTCAATGCTATGGGATGGCCTCTTTATATAGATAAACCACCACCCTGAACTGCGCAATCCTCATGGGCTTACTCCACCTATCTGTGTGTTGCAAATAGCAACAGTATAGTCACAACTGATAGCTAACTCCACCCTTTCATCTACCTCTTTCACCGGTCTCCACTGAACTGATCATGCACTGTAGTGAACTGATGTGTTCTTGAGTTGAATAATGAGTTACTAATTAATGAATTAAATAACATTTAATTCACTCCACTCATAACTAATTGATTAGCTAGTTAAACTAATCTCAACTAGTTCAACTAAAATAAACAGAACACAACTCCACTATCTGTCTCATTAACTCCTCCAAACTTCTGCCACTGAAGTCCAACTGAAGTCAACTATGCATGATGCCATCAAACCCTTGGGAACCATGTTCCTCTGTCGTATGTATGAGCCACTTTGAGGCCGCGAATCGAAGGCCTGAAGAGAGTACCGTTGTTTATAGCCCGAAGCATATTAAGGTAACAGATTAATTTTCTGTTTAATAGAGAGGCATTGTAACAGACTTAATTTCTTTTGACTCTCAAAATAGTCTCAATCGTTATTTACCATTACTTCACACCCTCAAACTGAATCCCGAACCATGCTCCATATGTCTGGCATATAGTTCAAAATAGATTTTTATGCCTATAATTATCACAAATTCACTTTAGCATACATTTCATTTCTACCAAGCTCCATCATTCACGTATTGTGTGCACCAATGTCCATGTTGCCAACTAATCCGGGTAAATTTCTAATACCCTTTTAACCAAGACCTTTTTTTTTGGATGATGTGTTAGAATTGAATTTTTCAAAGAATTAATGAACACACATGCATGTATAATTAAGAGGAAAACATGTCAACAATCATACGAAAAAAATGAAAGAGGTTTAATAATAGATTTTGTCCAATGTGGACTACGTCTCCGGGCCTCAGTGTCTCAATGGTGTTGGTCGCTTCATTCAATGATGTAACTATTGATGATGTACATGGACGTTGTTGACTTGTCATACAAGGAAAATCCCTCAACATGAGTAGAAAAGTCTCTCCGCGAGACGTTCTGTTATAAGGAACTCTCACTCATCACAAACCTCCTATCAGCGTGATAACTTCACACATGGTGACAAAGAGAATCCCGTCATCAAGGCAACAAAGGGATCTCACAACACATATCACCATCCATGATAAATACATACCACGTCAAATACACATAAAGATTTTGCATCTTACATCAAGCAGGAATCAACAATAGCAAATGAACATAAAGATATTTCATCTTACATCAGCAGGAATCAACAACAACAAATAAACATGAATAATTTGCATCATACATCAATCAGGAATCGACATGACATAAAGCATCCTACCACAATAATCAATGAAGTACATGGAAACAACACTTCATATACCTCAACTCTAATGATGGCTGAAGAATAGGCTGCTCAATCCTTGGATCTGAATGCACCATCGCAAACGTGGCATCGAATGGAAATAAATCGACTATCCACATGTTGAAATCTGACACCGTCATCCCATACTGGAAAATGGAAAAAAAATCAAAACTTCTTTTGCAGAAATTGACACTGCCATTAGGTTCGTGTCGCAGAGAGGTGTAAAATTCATATAAAATTTGTCCAAATTGGACACTGGTAAAATTTGGCCCCTCTGGAAATGAGGCTCAATCATGGTTACACTGGCCCTGCATCTGGCTCATGGTTCTGCGTGCAAATAAACAATGCTATCTCGAAATCCATGCTCCTCCTCCACCTGGGCGCAGTGACGAACGATGGGTTTATAAAAATATTGTTGGGTAGATTAATCAAAACTCAATGGGCTGACATAGTGGTAAAAAAGTGATTTGTTAAGGGGGGGTCGGGGGATCAAATCCCACCTCCCCCAAAAATCCGCATGCAACATTTTTTTGGGCACGTTTTTTTTTATTCTAGGAGGGGCTGGGCCCACCTTGGGCAGTTCGCCCAACTACCCCGCGACGTTGATAGTATATATGGTGTGGGGGTCAGTTCCACTGTCGGTGGCCCACCCCCGTTGCAACGTTTGTTATATGAGGTTGGGTGGTTGGGGTGGCGGGGTCATGGCCGCTCACCCCACCAAATATAACATTTGTTTTGTTTTATATATATGCGATGGTGGGGTGGCAGGGTTAGTGGCCTGCCACCCCCCTTTTTTTATATTTTTGTTTGTTTTTTAAAACAAACAATACATTTTGAATTTCAACAAGGTGGTAGTGGTCAAATTAGCTATCCAACAAATTTTCCCGGAATCGAGCCGAAGCTGGCCGGAATTCGTCCACTGGAATCCTGTGAAATTGCAGCCTCATTAACCTGCCATGTCACCCAGTCAACCTTAGAACTTTGACCAACTCTATCTTTCACATACGAACTCAGTTTGATGAACCATTCACATCATTGCAATTAGGACGACAAGATCTTCAACCTGAAACTAAGTTTGCCATGTTTCCATCACTTTGATTTTTGAGCTTTCATAAGCCCTCTTTGCCCTGTGTGTGTCTATCGAGGCACCTCGATCACCAACGGTCCTTGCATTACGGTACGGTATGTGACTCACATTATCATTCATGGGATTCACATCCATGACTGCAAGCCTACAGGAAATGCCATGGGGAGCGATTCCCCTACACATTACAGGTGGAGAACGATCAATGACGGAGATGGAGTCTTAGAGTCAATGAAGAGGTATGGTTGTATGCGAAACCTTGTTTCTTATAATTTTGTCATTTATGCCTTTGCTAAGGGGAGTGTGGATTTTAAACAAGCTTCGAAAGCTTTTGATGAAATGGTCCGGGAAGGAGTTCAACCTAATTGAATTACATTCAATTCTCTACTCTCTGTCTGCATTTGAGGGGGTTATGGGAAAAGGCTCATCTAATGTTTGAAGAATTTTTGTATCGAGGAGTTGTTTGAGATATTTTCACTTAATATTTTCCAAAGAAGCTTGGGAGATCATAGAAATGCCAGGAGAAAATGTGCACAACCAATGGATTGCAAATAAATTGGCATTTCTGCAAACAAAGGAGCATATGGATCAAGGATGTGAAATGGGTAGATTTAGATGAAAATAATTAATAGCATTAATTAATCAGAAAACAAGGCCTACCCATAATGAAGTTGAAGGTTCAACATCAGTCTTGCAGGAACCTAAATCTCTAGATCTAATAGATGAGCATTATAAGATAAAGTCTTGGAAAATGTGAGCAGTCCCTTTGATCGAACTGATGATCTATTTTAATGATCGCAGTGAATCTTAGTGTGATGTTATTACACAGGCTATCCAAGCTTTCTATGAAGCATGGAATTTCATGGAAATTGTTGCTAATTTAGATAAGGAAGCAACATTTGTGAGTTTTGTAGCAGACAAAATCTTCGACATTATTGAAAAAAATTGAAATAATTTCCCTCAAAATCCCATAAAATCAAGCACACTACAGGAGCACAAGATAAAGATCCCACTCAAGGGTATAGGTTCAAAGAAAGAAAATGTCAAAGAAAGCCTGGTGGAAACTGAATCTCGCATAGAAATACAGGGAAAACAAATTCCATCCCACTATAATTTGAATTACTGGATCTGCCTTGCTAAAAAACATAATGCGTTAGAAAGCGTGGAAGCCATGAAATCATCAAAATCATCAACGAATAAAATCCACAATTTACAATGTTCATTGGGAAAAGTTATCGGTGAATGCATGATCAAGAGTCTCGACATAACTTTGATAGAAAATTGAAATAGATGGGAAAAAAATGGATAGCAAACAATCGTGACGGTTCCTCCAACCCGGCCCTGGTTGCCCCCTCTGTACGCAAGAAACCCGAACCACTCGAACAAGAGAATTTTTCCAATTCTTCGTCCTCAAACCAGTAAATATATACATGTGGAAAGAATTTGCAGTCTTCGCTTGGTTGACCTCACTGTCAGTTCTTTGGACCAGGAAACGCGACCTGAAAAGTTTGCTTCAGGCTCGGTGCACTTATATTGTTGCGAACACAAGGCTAAGAAAGAAATGGAACCCAAGGGTTTCAGGAGCATTTGCTCCAAAGTACAGGTGGTTCTCTTGCTAATCTGATCCAATTTGGCAACCCTCCTTGTCTTCTCGAGCCCTAACAACTAGTCCGGATCTGAGCCCACTACAACTTGTCGAATCAGAGTCTTTGAGGTTGAGCTTCTCTAGAAGCTCAACACCACACAACATGATCTCCTCTCGACCGAATCAGAGCTCCATTCCTCTGCAGGAACAGAGCATCTACCAAATCATTTGTGTAGCGCATTTTCTTGATGTATGCATTTGCACGACGAGAAAGCAATTCAAATAGATCTTTCATAATTTCATAATCATTATCAGAGGTGTTTTGAAGTGAATTTACGGTGCGTGTGAACAAGTGAATAGCTGTGTCCATGTCTCCAATTTCATAACCCCTTATTCCTTCCATTAACAAATCAACCGCAACAGGTACTTGAGGAATGGAAGGCACAGGGTCGAGGTAACCTAGGTTATGAATCCAAATGCAGAGGCAACTATTCTTTGTGCGCACCCGATGAGGATTTTTGATGGCCACCTTCAATCCTCAAGGAAACTTGTACTGTTGTGATTGAGTGTAATAATTATAAGCAAAATCAGGTGACCTGGTTATATCTATCGGTAAGACCACTGCTCCATTCTTTCCATCGTCAAGAATTGTAAAGACCTTGTCCACTAATAAAAGGAAATCGACACATAGGGTTCCATACAATTCTTTTCCCATCTAGATCTCACACTCTAACAATTGATCCATCCATATTCGCACATATTGTGGGGTCGAAGATGATAAAGGATCTTGCAGAAGGTGTTCTTGCACGATACCATGATCAGTGCAATCATGGGGGATTAACGTATCAAGAAAATATCCAATTCCTTTGAGAGATTCTTGTATTTCAGCTACCTTTCGCTGCAAGTCTTGCATGAGAAAGTTTTCAACAGTTTTTCCAAGTTATTTTTGCATCAACACCCTGAGCTTGTCTGCCAAAGTCTTCTTGTCAAATTCATCATTCCCACAGAGATCATATTCTTCTATATATTTAGGAGATTTCAATTGCGCCAAGATTTGTGCTTGGTAGTATCTTCAATTTCTATTCGAATGATTGCTAAAGGACTAGTCTCCTGCTGCAATATCTCAATTAGATTATGCGATACAATATTTGCAATAGTGTGTGTCAAAGCAATTTTCTATCTCAACTAACCATCAACAAGGGCCTTGTTATGAATGGCGATGAGCTCTTTCAAATCAAAGTTCTCTGATGCCTCCACAATCCTCCCGTAACAGGTAACATTGTGCAAGTCCATAACTGAAATGGATTACTTGGCAAGTCAAATCAAGGTTGCAACTAATGGTGTCTACTTCAATTTTCTATTGTGTTAGAGATTAAAGTGAGCTGTCCATGTCAAACACATGGTCAAATAAATGTTGCAACTAATGATGTCTATTTCAATCTTCTATTGTGATAAAGATTAAAAATCAAAATGTTCTATGATACAAAATCAGTGGTTGAAATTACAATGTATCAAGGTTTTTTCCCTCATGTAATTGGCGTTGGACTTTGCAACACTGATCATCCCACATATTGTGAAAATGTGTGAGAGATGGAACACAGGTCTTTCTCATTCTAATGGCCATAACCTACTACGTTTGTTTTTTTCACCCTTCAGTGAAAATGCTAGTTTAATCTACTTGAAGTAGATGTATTTACAGTAAAATAATGAAACTAGGGTGGGGGAGGAGATGCTCTTATCCAAAAAGCTAGAAAAGACGAGAAACAGGCAGTACGCTGCTGGGGTCCACAACAGAGAATAATAACCAATTTTTTTTTTCTTAAACGCTGCCTTTGGACTATTCTCTCTCAATTCGTTGATCATTCTATTCTCACTCACTTCGTTGATCGAACGATGGGGACTGTTTTATTTTCGATTGAAGTGTCTAACAAAAAAAACAAATTTGACTTTTGGTGTAATGGCCGTGTCAAACGAAAAAATATATGACTTTTGGTGTACTCGCAGTGTCAAACGAAAAAAAACAAATTTGACTTTGGGTGCACTTGCTAAATGATCCTTGGCTTTATTGCGTTGGCCAGACATGCGTTCGCGCTGAAAGTGTACTCGCGAAATACTTTATGTTTGGCGTGTTGCTTAACTTTTCATTATTTGTATGCATATTTAGTGTGATTTACTATTAATAATCTTATTATATAAAACATTAGGGTTTTTAGTATAAGTATTTTACTAAAGGTATTATACTAAAGATATTTTGTATTAAAAATATAATTATTATTTTTATTATGAAAAATTAGGATTATTTATTATAATCATAATTTTATGAAAGTAAGTGTTATAAATATTTTTTTAAGATATTTAATTTATTAATGTATTAAAAATATATTTTAAATTTAAAAAAAATATATTTAGTAAAAAAGGTTTATATAGGTAATTAATTAACGAAGATATAGATATTTTGAATAAAAATATTCAATATTTTAAAAATTGAGAAAAGTTTTTTTTTTAAATTTTATTAATAATTTTTTTATTAAAATTAAATATAATTTAAAATAAAAAATAAAATCAAAGAAAAATGAGTATTGTATTGGTGAAAATTAGATTTAAATTATTTGAAAAAAACATAATATTTAAAATAATAAAAATTGCATTATTTTATGATATATAAGGTTTATGGGTGATAATATAATTGACAAAAGGTAGGTTGGTAAGTCCTTGTGTATCGAAGTGATGGAAATTCAATCCTCCCTAACATGTTTCACTAGCTGTACAAAAAAAATGATATATTTATAAGAAATGTTGAAAAAATTCAATGTTATCTAATTTTATTAAGAGGATTTTAAAAGTGTTTTAGGAATTTTATAGAGAGGTGAATTTATTGTATTTATGTATTCAAAAATATATTTTAAATAATAAAAAAATCATAATCTGAAAAAAATGTTTACGCCGTAAGGCGCTCTTATTTGAAAACAACTCTCCTAGCTGCCCATGTGTTCATGTCTGAGCCATTGGATCAGATGTTAGATGATTGAAATGTTTTAGGCCATTAGATCAAGTAAATAGTTTTATATATGTTTTTTATAATGTTAGTTTTTTTCTTTTTAATAAACAAAGTATGATAGAAATGGTGTAATGTCATGTTTAACATTTTGACTATGTCAAATTACACAAAAATAAAAATAAAAGTAAATTAAATAAAAAGACTGACATAATGTAATGAACATTTTAACAAGGTTAAAATACAATAAAAAAATAAAAATAATAAAATAAAATAATTATAAACTATAAAAATAGCCCATGGTATTCATGTGGAATGTAGTTTATTTTTAAATGTTTATAACCATTATGAACATTTTAACAAGGTTAAAAGACAATAAAAAATAAAAATAATAAAATAAAATAATTATAGACTATAAAAATAGCCCATGGTATTGACGCATGGTATTCATGTGGAATGTAGTTTATTTTTAAATGTTTATAACCATTATTCTTTTAAAAGTTTACCTAATAAAATGCATTTAATTTTTCATACATCCAGATATACATAGTTTTTCTTGTTCTATATTATTTTTGTTACAACTATTTTATTATTCTAGAAATACATGGTTTTTTTTTGTTATATATAATCCATGTTACATATGTTTTATTATTTAAAATAAATTAGTAATGATTTTTTTTAGAATGTGTGAATTTTTTTAGTTTTCAAATTACACATGATTTATCTTGAGCAATAATGATGAATGTTCATAATTATTTGCCTTTAATTACCTAATTGTAATAGTCTGTAACTACATAACAATTTGTACCTACATACATACTCTTTCTGATTTTTTTTGCTAATGAATATCAAATTTCTTCCCTTCAAAAAAAACTATATACATATCTTTAATTACGTAATTGTATCTAAAAAACCTTACATTTTTTTTACTTTATAATCATAAACAATTTTCATATTATATGATTTCAAACTTACTCATAGTCATATTAATTTTCTCTACAAATGTTGGAAATTTCATGGTTAATGTAATATAAGCTAAATACAAATTCATTTCTTCTACTCAAGATCAAGAAAGCTATGCTGAGTAGCCAGCTATGCTTAGTAGCGCACACCATAGAACAAGACATGTTCGCCAATTCCATAAATGCTATCGAATCTCTCTGGGTGTTGGATTTTTTTCTTAATACCCTTATTTTTACTGTTGTTGAAGTGATGAAATCCACCTCTCCATACATTTTTACGCCTGAAGGCATCTTTATTTGAAAGCAACTCTCCTAGCTGCCTTCAGTCATAATTTGTGCCATTAGATCCTTTGTTAGACGATTGGATCATGATTAGCCATAGATTCGAATTGTGGCAATTTCTTATAACAATAACATTAGTCATCATCCCCGCCTACCCTGCTCTATTATTTGGAGTTTGTGATTTGTATACCTATCAGTATTATATGTTTCATGACCTTTGGGAAGAAGGTAGGCCAAAGGATGCCGAATTTAAAAGGAAAACACATTGTGATAACTGGAGGATCAAGGGGCATTAGCCCTGCTATTACAATGGAGGTTCTCGAAGAGGGAGGCTACATGACCCTCATCTCTAAAATTTCTTCTAAAATAGATGACACCACTACAAACATTGTTCAATAGTGGAAATATTCTTTAGATAAAGTTTGCGCAAAGGTAGGGTTCTTTACTTAAATTTATGTACATATTTTTGGTTTAAAAACCTCTTGATCACATTCTTTCTGGTTAAATTTTGCACAAAGGTTGTGTTCTTTACCTAAATTTATATACATATTTTTCGTTGAATTGTTCGTTGAAAAACCTCTAATCACATTCTCTTTGGATAAAGATTAGACAAATGTTGAATTCTTTGCATCAATTCCTCTGTAGCTTTTAACGAAATCACATTATTTCTATCTAGATCTTCTATCCCAGGGGGTTTATTCATGAAATTATGTGGAATGATCTGAGCTTTGTGGTGAAGGTTGCAGATATGGGGGACTATGAATCCATTTCTACAGCCATAAAGGAGTGTTACGAGTGGCGACCTTTTGATGTTGTTATTTGCAGCACAGGAATAGCTAGAATAGGCTACATGGATGAAATCAACATTATAGATGTGGATTCTGTCATCCACACTAATCTCAGTGGGGCAGTCTACACCATTCATTCTTCGTTTCCCTTGATGAAATAATGAAGAAGCAAGTCAAATCCGACAACCATTATTCTCATAGGATCACTGACTTCTATGGTAAGTAATCATCAAATAATCAAGAAACAGATCTGAATCCAAAGTTCATAATATTTTGTAAAGAGATTTACATGGTAGATTCTAAACTCTTTAAAGTTTGATCAAATAATCTTTCCATAGGAATTTTTTCCCCAAATTTAATCTGAATGGATGATAAAATAACATGATGCCAAAATCAGCTGAGGCTCCGTGCAAAGCTAACAAGTTGAGTTATACATTTGGAGTAATATAAAAATGCAACATCCATGCTATGGTTGTGGCATATACACATCCACTAAACATGCCCTTAAAGGACTCGTCGAGTTCCTAAGGTTTGAGCTGTTGCATTTCAATATTCGAGTGACTATTTGCTGTTCAAGCTTTGCAAAGACGCCTCTCCTACCAGAAGGTCATTTGAATCTCCTTGCAAAGACACCTCCCCTACCAGAAGGTCATTCGAATCTCCTTGCAAAGACACCCCTCCTACCAGAAGGTCCATTGACTCTCTCTGTAATTCATGCTATTTCATTTTCTTGCTTCTTTATGTGTCCAAATAAGGCAAGTTTCTATTCTTTATTACGAAATATTAAATACACTAAATTTGACTATAAAACACTTCAAGTATTTGAAATCAAGAATATTAAGAAATGACATCAAACCATTACAATTCATAATATTAAGGCAATTTTACCTAATAATGAGTGACAATTACCTAGACCCTAACTACTACCTCCATAGTTTCATTAAATACACAAGAACCAAAAAGGAAAAGAAGGGAGAAAGGAGGTTGTAATCGGTAGTACATAGCAGAGCCAAGAGAAGTCTATTGTCATAGTGGGACACAAACAGAGTAGGTAGTAACCGAACAAAATGCTTTGCTACCATCATGATGGAATCTCATGTGGAGACCTCTGTATAGGTTTCATTTCTCTATTAAAATCAGTATGTAGTTTTTTTAATACAACCAAAAAGGGTTTCTTTCTCTGGTTTTAACATTGTTGAGCATTTGATTTAGGTCTTTATAGTCTTCGGTCATTGCTGTTTTTTCACTTAATATTTCAAATATGTAACATAGTTTGCTGTAGATTTTAAGCTATTCTTAGACTGCATTAAGGGTAGCGATTTTAATTGCGAAAAACAAAAGTTAGTAGTCTTAAACCCATCCATAACACTCAGATATTCCACATATTTGGTGATTTGTAATCCTAAGGAGAAAATACAAATCAATGTTTTCAGAGAAAAAAAATGTCTCTTCAACAGAGGCAAGCAAAATATGCTATGTTTTATTTGTATGAATTTGTTAAGCACATGGCTAAAATTACAAACATTGCCAACCCTCAGAATGGATGAAAGGACTGGCCATATTTAAAGCCTATGGTTGTATGGTTCATTGAGGAATGATGGAATAAGTATCATTGTTCCTGTTTTGGGGAATCTTTCATTTTGATAGCAACTTCGTCTCAGGTTATTCAACATTGAGAACTTTTGAAGTAGGTTGTTGTTTATTTGAATTTATCTTTTTGGCTCTCTCAGATGCTACATCTAGTAGTCGTTGTCTAATGGTGGCCTCATGGGAACCTCATCTCAAGAAGCTAGGAAAGAGGAGGGGGATTAAGGGGAAGTAACCCTTATTCTCTTTCTTGCGGAGTTTTTGAGATTTTAAGTTGTATTTTATATGTGCTTTAGGCATTGTCTTCGCATTTATTATATGATGCAATTTTCTTCTGTTGTTAAATATGGTTAGAGCTAATAGTATAGATTTTAGACTAAAACGAAATTTATATTTCCAGCTGTTAATAGGATCACGTGTCCATAATTATGTGGCGTTCTCTATATGATCGGATTCGATAGTTGTTTATGCTCTTTTTCGACTATGCTCATTTGTGCAATGTTTCTTTTTAAATAATGATTCGAATTGGAAACTTAGTCCATTTGACATAGTTGTGTCACTTTTATGTTATCACAGTCTTCATAGATCAGTTATTTGACATACAATTTTGTACTTAGCAGCACATTTCTATTAATTCTACATAGGTCGTCGACATGGTTATAGTGCTTCTAAATCCTGGTTTACCGAGTGATTCAGTTGTCAATAGTTGTTTCAAAGAATTGTTTTATGTATCTTGCATTTGGAGAGAAAATTATTGCAGATTGAACATGCTTTTTTCTATAACTTTGCTTTTAATTACAAATACAAATTGGGACAAGGCACAAATTTTTTTCCTTCCTTTATTAAAATTGACCAAAATCACTACAGATATCTTGCTTAGCAACTATTGGATCTCTTTAAGAATGTGACGACATTTCCTTTGCAACATCTGGTGATGGTGCAATTGCTAGTTAATAAATTGGATAAAAAAACCTCCAAACCTTAAAATGGTTAAATAAAACTTATTTAAATAGTTTTCAATTCCAATAACCAATATATCATCACACAAAAATGTCTAATTTAACCAATAAAAACTTCAAACAACCATATAAAATCATAAAATAAAATCTAACCACCATATTAAAAAAAAAAAAAAAAACATTCTTAAGATTGACTACCCTACCTCAAAATTCTTAAAGATTTTTTAAGATTGGCTACTCTGCCTCAAAATTCTTAAAGATTATTTTAGATTTGCTACTTTGCCTCAAAATTCTTAAAGCAAATCTGCCTAAAAAATATTGTAAGAAACCATTGAATAGTACTAGTCATTTAAAACATGCAAATAGTCAAAAATACATGTGTTTTAAAACAACCGAAAAGCTGAAGCACAGCAGCCCCGCTGCAATTCGGACGAATCACTGCAATTCGGACCTCATAAAGATAGCCCCACACCCATGATGCTTCGCTCTGTTGCTCTAATATTTAAGCTCATTAGCAATCAATCCAGCCCTAAGCAATCTCTGTTACTTGGGGTTTGATATGAAAAAATTCTAATCCTCCGATCGGTTCGTTAAGCGCACCTGGGAAAGTTCTGCATCAATATAATGGATATAAACTATTCCAATATCAATGCTGGATCGGAGGAATCGACCATGAGAGTGAGAGCTGCAAGGTGGAAATACCCTAAGCGAATCCTTGCCATTGCCCTCGCATCCACATTGCTTGTACTTTCTGTTACTGCTTTAGCAGTAGGCGTTTCCAATAGATTCAGTAAACAGAGAAATGGTGGAGGTGCGCAAATAATGCACTGGAAATCCACATCCAATGCTGTCCACCGCGCCTGCAGCAGCACTCTCTATCCGGAATTCTGCGTATCCAGCGTTTCGAGCTTTCCTGGATTATCTAAACGGCCAGACCCCATGGAGATTCTGAAGGCCGTCGTGAAGTTGAGTATAAAAGCAGTCAAGACGGCAAGCGCCAAAGCCCGCAGGTTATCTCGCCTCGGACTCGACCGTAGACAACGCGGTGCCCTGCAAGATTGTTTCGAGTTATTCCACGACACGTTCAATGAGTTGCACGGCACGCTCTCCGATTTGAAGAACGCGACTTTCATGTCAATTCCACAGCACGCCAGTGACCTCGAGACATTGCTCAGCGCGGCCATCACGAACCAGTACACCTGCCTTGATAGTTTCACTCACACCAACGGTAATCTGAAGCAACGTTTGATGGGAGGGCTGCGGAATATCTCTCATCAGGTCAGCAATTCGCTGGCTATGGTGAAGAACATTTCAGCCGAAGCTTCAAGCCTGGTCAATCAGCGCCGAACTTTTCCGACTCAGAATGGCCGTCTGTTATCGGATAAATCTGGCCCAAATTTCATGCCCATGGATTCCGACGGTTTTCCGACGTGGATGTCGGGCGGAGATCGAAGGCTTCTGCAAACTTCCAGAAGCACGGTGAAGCCGAACGCCGTGGTTGCGAAGGATGGCAGTGGGAATTACAGGAGCATTAGAGAGGCAGTGGATAAGGCTCCCGAGAGCAGCCAGACGAGATACGTAATTCATATAAAAGCAGGAGTTTATGCGGAGAACGTGGAGTTGCACTCGATGAAAACAAATATCATGTTCGTTGGCGATGGAATGGATGTGACAGTGGTGACAGGAAACCGAAATGTGAAGGACGGTTTCACAACCTTTCGTTCTGCAACTGTTGGTAAGTCCACTGATTTCTGGTCTCTCTGGTCACATATTTACTCCAATTAATTATTTATCGTATAAATTATTTTATTTATTAATAATGCAGTTGGAATGTTATATTGCAGCTGTAAGTGGAAACAAATTCATCGCTCGCGACATGACCTTCGAGAACACGGCAGGACCCGCAAAGCACCAGGCGGTGGCCCTGCGTGTGGGATCAGATCTATCGGTCTTCTATAGGTGCAGCTTCAAGGGTTACCAGGACACTCTTTGCGCCCATTCCTTTCGTCAGTTCTACAGAGAATGCAACATCTATGGCACCATAGATTTCATTTTCGGCAACTCCGCCGTCGTTTTTCAGAACTGCAATCTCCTGGCCCGGAGACCCCTGGAGAATCAGAGGATTCTTTACACCGCTCAGGGCAGGCAGGACCCCAATGAGAACACTGGAATTTCCATTCAGAACTGCAATGTGACTGCGGCCCCGGACCTGGTTCCAGTGAAGAACTCGTTCGAGGCATACCTTGGGAGGCCATGGAAAGAGTACTCTCGCACTGTGTTCATGCAGTCTTTTCTGGGAGACTTGATTCAACCCGCAGGTTGGCACGAATGGAATGGATCCTACGCCCTGAACACCCTTTACTATGGGGAATATTTGAACCGCGGCCCTGGTGCGGGCACTACAAATCGGGTAAAATGGGCGGGGTATCGAGTGATTAATAGCGCAAGCGAGGCTAGCCAATTTACAGTATCAAAATTCATTGAAGGAGATTCATGGTTACCTTCCACCGGAGTTCAGTACGTCTCAGGTTTCACTAGCACCACCGGGACGAATTAGCGCGCAATGGAGTTTCTGGATTTCTTGTCACAAAAAGTCAGTGCTACGTATTCTCATAAAATGTAGCCAGTAGCATGCAATTGTCAACATATTTGACATCAGGTTAAAGGTCGGGTGGTTGGATCATGGGCTTTGTAACAGAGAGAAACGCTGATGGAACTCTTTGCACTTTTGAATTGTTTGTTAAGGCAATTCCATTGGAAAAAGTAGGATGATTTATTCATATTTTTTAAAATTATGAAAGCAAAATAAATTTTACAATCAGAAAACATTGATAATTGAGATTACTAAATAATATGTTTAATTAAGAGTTAGCTGGAGCGTTTACGGCTTTTCAATTTAAGGAAGCCAGCATGATGGCAGACCCAAAGATCCAACGATTGGAGCCCGAACATTGAAAGAAAAGAGAGCAGAGTAGGTCAAGGCTGAGCTATTACAAGTTTTTTTTGCGGAATTTTTAGATATTTTCAAATTTTAATTTTTTAAGTATATAATTTTCATCGAAGGATTTTAAATATTTTTAAATTTTAGTTTTTTAAGTACTAATTTCATCTAATGACTTTGGTCATAATGTGTAGTTTTATTATAATGTTATTGGAAAAATGAAGACTTGGTAAATTTCCCAAATTATTCGATAAGGTGAATAGGGTGAAGAATTACTAAATTTGATTAATTTAGTTAATAATATTATCTTGAAATTCAAATGGTAATGACATTTTAATAAATTTGATCATTCTAATGGATAATCTTGAACCATAACGATAGGCACTATACTTGCACTATACCTTTGAACCATAACGATAGGCACTAGAGCTTTGAAGGAAGACAAAGTAGGAAATTTGGATGAGTTTGACCAGGGATGAGGCACTTCTAACACCAAAGACGCTGACTATAGTAGCATCACCCTTGCTTAGCATTCAACCTCCAAATGCACCACGTTCAAGCCAATAGAACCGTTATGGTATTTTTTTCTCAAATAAGGGTATTTATACTATGAATATAATTTGACTAATATTGAAAAATGGAAATGGATTAAACATTATAATTGGCATTTGACAATACTAAATTAATAAATAATGTTTAAAAATAAAATTGATTACTAGAGTTTTAGTTTGGCAAGGATTAATAATATATCTTTAATAAAATAAGTAAATTTTAATTATAAAAATGAATATATAATTTAAACTAAAATTTATCCAAACAAACAATTTTATTTAATGTGTACTCATTTTTACCTATAGAATCATTTTAGAAATAAAATCAGCTAACAATTTTAAAATATTCAATTTTTTTTAAATACACATTATTCATCATATCAATATTATTTCAAATAATTAAACTAATTACAAAATTTTAAATATAGTATATGTGTGGAAATAATAATTATTACGTTGTAATGGGTTTTTTTATAGCTCTGAGTCATTGGATCAAATATTAAACAATTGAATTGTTTTAGGCCATTAAATCCACAAGTAAATAGTTTTATATATGTTTTTTATAATGTTATTATTATTATTATTTTTAAATAAGTATCTAGGTTTGGTGACTTTTAAGTTAAAATGTTGTTATTAAAAATTTGTTAGATTTAAATACAATTTCTAACAATAACCACTCAATTTACTCTCCAATTTTTAAAACCCCCATCCATTCTGGGGAGATCACACTTTAAAATCAAATGTTTCTGGGTAAAATAAAATAATAAAAAACTATAAAAACAATCCAACAATCCATGGTGTTCATGCAGAATGTAATTTATTTAAAAGGGGAAATTAAGTTGGCCTAGATAAATCTTAACTCTGGATCTACCAAGAGCCAAGAGGGATCAAATGTATTGATATGAAAACCTCTTTTAGAGTGAAAAGAGAATTGATCCTTCTGATAAATAATATAGATCTAAACAAATTATTTAATAAAGTTATTTTTAAATGTTTATAACCATTATTCTTTTAAAATTTTACTTAATAAAATGTATCTAAATTTGCATACATCCAAATATACATAGTTTTTCTTGTTCTATATTATTTGTGTGACAACTATTTTATTATTCCAAAATTACATGGTTTTTTTTGTTATCTTGA
Source organism: Pinus albicaulis (assembly GCA_034641835.2). Lineage (NCBI taxonomy): Eukaryota > Viridiplantae > Streptophyta > Pinopsida > Pinales > Pinaceae > Pinus > Pinus albicaulis. The sequence continues at coordinate 1,321,507,822 of CM076581.1, forward strand.
GCAATAGTGATGAATGTTCATCATTCTCATTTCTTAAATAACACTAAATTTACCTTTAATTACCTAATTATAAGATTTTTTTTTTTGTTAATGAATATCAAATTTATTTAAAAAAAACTATATACATATCTTTAATTACCTAATTTTAGCTAACAAATCTTAAATTTTTTTTACTTTATAATCATAAAAAAAAATTATATTATATGATGTCAAACTTACTCAACTTTTTAGTCTGAAATTTTAAACAAAGTTTTTCACTACATAATTTTAGCTTTTATAATTTTTTTTTTCAATTCCAAACAAAACTTACAAAAGAAAAGCCCACTCAGTCCTTATTGTAGTTTATAGTTTTACAAAATTGACACTATGTGATTAACAATAGAGTAAGTTGAGACAACCCCAAAGGGTATTTTGTACAAGTTTTATCATAACCTTTCCCTCCATCCAAATTATATTGTATAATCTTCTAAAGTGACAGTATATTCTACGTTATAACATGATCCAAAATCAAAGAAAATGGTCAGGGATTTCACAAGTTATTAATTTATAACTTGATCCACAATCAAAGAAAATGGCTAGGGATGTCACAAGTTATCATTCGCATAATGATGTATTGACGTTCTTAGTCGAAATGGATCATATTAGATGCATGGTGGTCAGAGACACTAAAAAATTCAAAATAGATATATGTTCAAATATCCATATTTTCTACAAAACATCCAAAATTTCCATCTTATACACCAATTTCTAACAATAACTGCTCAATTTACTCTCCAATTTTTGAAACCCCCACCCAGGAAGGGGAGATCACTGTGTAAAATCAAATGTTTTTGTGGTTGAGAAAGTCAATATTGTGGTATAGTAACTTATTTTTGAATCATTGTGACAAACAAAACATCACATTAGCTCACATAATATATCTAATGCTATAACAATATGAGATGATAACAAAGTTTTGAATCATGATAATTAGGTGACAACCAAAACTAAGTTGTAGCCACAAGCAAAAAATCACAACTCATAGAATATATCCAAGGTTGCAATGAACCCCATACATAGTGATGGGCTTCATGGGAATTTTAGTGCAACGTTCATTCGTTCACGATGGCTCCTTCTCTGCAACATCTTATTTCTTTTAGGCTACTCTTTCCTATGCTATTTCCTTACGACGTTTCTTTTACAACATCTGGTGCAATTGCTACATTTTACTAAATTAAAAAAAAAAAAATGAAATAATGACTTAACTCTGGATCTACCAAATGCCCAGAGATCAATTGTCTTAAGGTGCAAACCTCTTTTGTAGTAAAAAGAGATTTGATCTCCTAGGGGCTTGGTAGATCCAAAATTAAGATGAATTTAGGTTGGTTTACTTATTAATAATTGATAATTATTAATTTTATTTCATTTTATTTTATGTAAATTGACACACCCAAAATGTTTTAATTAATTAATTACTATTACTATTATTATTTAATATATTTTTTAGTTGTATTTTAATTGTTATGTAATTTTACTGAGTTAAAATGTTTACATAACATAACATAACCTTCCAACATCTCTTCCACCCATCTGAGAGCCATAATAAAAAATCATAATCTATCCAAAATTGTTAAGTGGATTTATAAAATAACTCCAAAATTTAAAATAGTTAAATAAAACTTCTTTAAATTTCTTTCAATTCTAACAAACCAATATACCATCACACATGGATGTCTAATTTAAAAAATAGAAGCCTCAAGCAACCATGAAAAGAACCATAAATGAAATCTCACAACCATAAAAGGATTTCTTGTAAGGATTTGCTACTCTGGACCTCAAAATTATTGTACGAAATTCTAGAATAGTTCTCGTCATTTAAAACATCCAAATAGCCAAAAATACGTGTCATTTAAAAAAACCAAAAAGATAAAGAATCAAAGCAGCCCCATTGCGATTCAGACCTCATATAGATAGCCCCACAACCATGATGCTTTGTGTTGTTGCTCATAATATTTAATTTGGTCGAAAATCAAGGAAACCTAAACCTTCGCGCAGGGCATTTTTAGTCAGGGTTTTAGATGAAAAACTTTTGATCTTCTGAGTGCTCAGTTGAGTGCACCTAGGAAAGGTATGCACCACTATAAAATAAATAATATTGGTATAAGCTATTCCAATATCGATGTTGGATTAGAGGAATCCACCATGATAGTTTCAAGGTGGAAATACCCTAGGTGAGTCCTTGCCATTGCCCTAGTATCCACATTGCTCGTAGTTTTTATTATTTTTTTAGCAGTAGGAATTTCCAATAGATTCAGTAAAGAGAAGAATGGTGAAGGTGCACAATAATGAACTAGAAATTGACATCCAATGTTGTCCACCATGCTTGCAGCAACACACTGTAACTATAATTATGTGTATCGAGTGTTTCGAGATTTATTGGATTATCTAAATGGCCAGACCCCATGGAGATTGTGAAGGTCATCATCAATCTGAGTATAGATGCAATCGAGGAGAAAAATACCAAATCCCACAACCTATCTCACCTTGGGATCGACCAAAGAAAAAAAAGTGCCATACAATATTTTTCATGGAAAGGCAAAGGAGGAAAACACATAAAACACACAAAATAAAATTATATTATTAAAAATCCTCAATACACATTCATCGAGTTACGACTCTTGCCTCTTCTAGCCTAATATAAACTTGATTGATTACAATGAACCCAAAATTGGGTATTTATACTTTTTGGTCACAACTCAATTGATGTTAACTTCAACATGCAAACACACAATAAATTTAGCCTTTCCGAATATAGAATGAACTTGAACATCTAATATTGGACTCGAGTTAACTCAACTCAACTCAACACGCGAGTAATTACAATTTCCAACACTCCCCCTTAATTATGACCTTATGAATCAATATAACTGATACATGGCTCAATTATGCCTGCTAGGCTTACAATATAACTTGACTCAATCTTAAATTAAACATGTCTATTGGTCTAAGTCTCAGCTAGGCTTACAATGACTCAAAAATTTTACACTTACTTATTTTATTTTTCGTTTCTTTGAAATTCTATACTCTAGAAACTGCTTCATTCTCTAATGTGTTTTCTTGTTGTAGAATCCATATTTCTTCACTTGTTGTTGCTGCAATTTTTCTTTAACTTATTTTTTATTTTTTATGAGTCTGTCTTCTACAATTTCCTCTTCAAATATTCTTTTACTCATGGGTCGCTGCCACAATTCTTCATCTCCATACTATCTTCTTTTCTTTACTTCTTACGCTTCATATTCCTCATCTTATTTATGCCATAATTATTATTAGAATAATCTGATCTCTTCTTGACTATGTTGCTCAAATATTGTTTTAATACTTCCTTCTTCATCTTCAGAAACTTCCATGTACTTTCCCATATATTTTTCTTCATCTTCTCTTTCAGCAGTATTTTTATCCTATGTACCTTCACACTCAAAACCAATGTTAAAAATATATTCATCATGCTCTGCTTTGAGAGATTCCTTCTCTTCCTCTTCCTTCTCTGCCTTATATTCCACTCCTTTACAAACCTCTATTGTTTCAAACATGTTGTGCTCCTCTTGGCTTCCAAACACAAGTGGGCTTCTCTCACCAAATAACAACATATCAATACAATCTTCCTCTTGCATCATGTTCAACCACTCATCATCAATTAAATTATCTTCATCAAAGGTAACATCAACATCATTTTCACCTACTCTATTATGAGTTATCCGAACATGCATGTGCTCATTAAAAATTTTAACTTCAACAAATTCATCAATTGTGACATGATTCACCAATTCACACCTCACTTTTCAGTCATCATCCACATGTGTTTTGTCACAGTGGGAATCACGATCATCTACACCATCCACATGAATATGCTCTATCTATGATTCACACATTGAGGCTTCAACTTCTCTCTCTACAATATTTTATGCATATTCTTCATCTTCCTACTATGCAACTACATAGTGGGATCCATCAATGTCTTCACTCTCTTTTTCTACTATTGCAGACTTCTCTAGCTGTGACATAACCTGTTGATTCTTATCACTATTGATTTTATAGCATCTGGAAGTGTTCCAAGTCTAAAATTTGGTGGATAGGCTTGGAAAATAGTTATCTAGAGAACCCAAAAATCGTTTGTGGAAATTCCACTCGAATATTTCTTTATTAAAATAATTAATTATTTTAATGCAGACCCTAAGTCTAAAATTATGGATATTAAATAATTAAAGGGCATTAATAAAGCAGAGTGTGAATCTTCTAGAAAACGAAGATCAAGTCATCTTTTAATTTGGATCATTGATTAAATATATAATCTTGGTCATTGATTCACAAGCGAGAAGACTATAAGAAGAGGCTTGAGGGTCATTTGGAAATCAAGCCGGGGACATTCTCAGTACCCGAAGGAAATCAATTCTGAAGTAAGAGAATTCGATTTCAGTGGGTGATTTTGTAGAGGCGGGATTGCAGAGGCAGAAGGAGGAGTGAGAAATCGGCTGACGAAGAAGGAGAAGGCAGAAGGGTGAAAGGAAGGGTGTGCTAAGAAAAAACACCATCCCCTCCACACAAAGTTACACAGTCTAGGGAGGGACTGTGCAGAGCAAATACGCTGGATGATACAAAGGGTGTAGGATGTAACCCTAAGGGTCGGGAATACTTCTGGTGTGTCCAAAAAAATCATGCCAGGTGTATGATCATTTTACTTTGCTCACCAAGACTTTTGTAAAAGAAATTTCCATTGTTGAAGATAAATACAACCCTCATCTGCGGTAATGGTTTTCCCACACTGGATTTTTCCAGGGACAATTATCTAAAAATAGCTGTGTTCAAATGGTTATTTATATTGCGCTACTTCTGTGATTTTTGTTCTTCTGCTTTTGGTTAGAGTGAAGTACTACAGTTGTGTATATTTCAAAATTTATTGAAGCATATGTAAATTACTTATCTAATAAGTAGGAGAAATAAATCAATCACTGTAGTAATTATTTTCAGATCTGAAAATTTCACATGGTATCATAGAAAAAAGCCAAAGACAGAAAGGGGGGATCTGCTATGGACCAAAGATCCAACATCTGGAAGGGTTCACAGAGTCCTCCAAAGCACGCAGAAACACAGAGGGAACATGACATGATAGCACTGGCATCCAGACTAGAGGAGGACCTTGCTTGTATGTCGAGCACAACTCCTCCAAGTGTTTCGTATATTTACAGTGGGGCATCTTCTCACATGATGGGGGTTCGAGAATTATTTTCGAGCTACCAATAAGAACATATGAATTTCCATATTACTATGGGAAACAAGGCCAAGTGTACCGTCGTTGGAAGAGGTACCATAACATTTCAAACAGAAGCTGGAAACAAGATTCAAGCACAAATGTTCGGCATGTACTAGGGTTGGGGATGAATTTTCTCTCAGTGTCCCAGCTCTAGAACAAGGGTTATGACATATACTTTATTGCAAACAGAGTGTATGTCAAACATCCTAGCTGGAGCAAGAAGGCATAAATTGTAGTAAGGAGTCATAAGCTATATAAGCTCCAACTTGAATACCTCATGGCCCTGATTAGCAATACAGACGACAAATGTCTGAATGAATTATGGCATAGAAGGATGGGGCATCTACATCATGGAGCCTTGAAGATTCTCAAGAATATTTTCATTGGAGCTCCTGAACTCAACACAAGGAGAGATGAAGTTTGCAGAGGATGCGTACTAGGGAAGTATGCTAAAGCAACATTTCCAAGAAGTAGTAGCAGGGCCAAGAGCGTTTTGGAATTAGTACACTCAGATATTTGTGGTCCAATGTCCACAACCGCTCTCAGTGGTGCAAAGTATTTTTCTATCTTTATTGATGATCATTCTAGGAAGACTTGGATCTATTTTCTCAAAACCAAAGATGAAGTCTTTGATTGGTTCAAAGAGTTCAAAGCATTGGTAGAAAAATTAATAAGAAAGAAGATCTAGAAGATGCAATTAGATAATGGTGGAGAATATATTGATAAGGACTTCAACAATTTCTGCACAAGGGAAGGCATCAAGAGAGAATGGATATCTCCATACAATCCAAAGAAAAATGGAGCTGCAGAAAGGAAGAATCAGACCATAGTAGGGGCTGCAAGGTCAATACTATATGACCAATATATGCCCAATTTTTTGTGGGTAAAAGCCTGCAATACGACGGTATATGTGAAGAAAAGAGTTCCCCATAGAGCATTGGGAAAGGTAACTCCTAAGAGTGTGTTTACAGGAAGAAAGCGGGAGGTGAGCCACATCAGGATATTTGGCAACATGGTGTACTACCACGTTCTAGATGAGAAGAGGAAGAAGTTGAATCAGACTACGGAAAATGGTTTTCTTGTGGCCTTTAGTGAAAATGCGAAAGAATATTGCATCTATATTCCAGAGTGTAGGAAAATTGTAGTAAGGTGGGATGTGAAATTCATGGAGGAGAGAGCCTTCAAGAAATCCCAAGAAATGGCTACATATACATAGATTAAGGAGGATTCACTAGTACAGCCTCAACAAGCTACAAAGGATGGGTTAAGTTCCTCTCCACGACACACGGATTATGAGGAGAGTTCCTCCGAAGAAGAGCAAGCATGAGAGAAGTTGAGACCGCCCACCACCAATGGGAGACCGAGTAGAGAACTTCAACAAATTCTGAAGGATGCAGAAGAATTTGTTGGAGCTCCTAGAGACAAGAAGAGGGTATAGAGGCAACCTGACAGATATCAGGCCCTGGTAGCTCAGGTTGGAAAACCTTCCAACTTTCGGGAGGCAACTCAACATCAGGTGTGGTTGGATACCATGGTAGAGGAGTATAGATCCATCATGAAAAATAATGTCTGGGAGGTAGTCCCTAGACCACATGATAGATAAGTTGTAGGATCCACGTGGATCTACAAGGTCAAGTATGCTGCAAATGGCAGCATAGAGAAGTTCAAGGCCATATTTACAGCTAAAGGGTACACACAAAAGGAAGGGATCGATTATCAGAAAGTCTTCATCCCTATAGCTCACTACACTTCTATCAGATATTTCATCTCTCTAGTAGTGCATATGTGATGGGAGATTCACCAAATGGATGTCAAGACAACGTTCTTGAACATGGTGATAGAGGAGGAAGTCTACATAGAGAAATTAGAGGCCTCAAGACACATGAGCAGGAGAATCATGTTTGCAGGCTTAAGAAATCCTTGTATGGTTTAAAACATGCCCCCAGGGCATGGTATAAGTGAATTGATAACTACTTGTAAAATATGGGGTTCGTCAAGAGTGACGCAGATCCCAATCTCTACTACTTGAGAGTAGGGGATGAGTCGTTAATTCTAGTATTATATGTGGATGATCTGTTTCTTACTAGATCATCTAAGCTCATCGAGGTATTATATGTGGATGATCTGTTTCTTACTAGATCATCTAAGCTCATCAAGGAATGCAATGAAAATTTGGCTACAGAATTCGACATGAAGGATCTGGGGTAGATGCATTATTTTCTTGGATTAGAAGTATGGCAGCAGAAGGGAGAAATCTTCCTGGGGCAAGGAAGATACACTACATAAATATTGAAAATATGTTAGATGGAAGGATGTAGACCAATGGCCATGCCAATGATTACTAATTGGAAAAAGATAGACACAACGGAAGATGATGAGGTTGATCCCACCTTGTATAGGTAACTCATCAGATCATTGATGTATCTAGTCAATACTAGAATATACATCTGTTATGCAGTGAATGCCCTCAGTCAGTTCATGGTGGAACCAAGGAGGGCTCACTGGGCAGTAGCTAAACATGTTCTCATATATCTAAAGGGGACAATCGAGTATGGATTGAAGTACACCAAGGGCAATGAGGTCCAATTGAATGGGTTTACAGATGCATATTAGGCTGGAAGCACATTCGATCGGAAGAGTAAAAATGGGTACTGTTTTAGTCTTGAATCAGGAAGGAACTCCTGGTGCAGTAGGAAATAGAAGTTCATTGCACTAAGTTCAACCAAGGCCAAGTATATGGCAGAAATAACAACTTCGTGCAAGGCCATATGGCTTCGTAAATTACTCTTGAACCTACTCAAGAAGAGGAAGGAACCGACCGAGATTATGTGTGATAATCAAAGTTACATTAATCTCTTTGAGAATCCTATGTTTCATGACCAGTCGAAACACATTGACATTTAGTGCCACTTCACTAGGGACTATGTCCAACGGGGAGTAGTGTAGTTGAGGTACATTCCTACAGGGGAATAGGTGGAAGATATCCTCACCAAGGCTATGAGTAAGATTAATTTCACTTACTTCAGAGAGAATATGGGGATGGTCGAGAAAACCTTCCATTAGAGGAAAGAGTGGTCTTCAGAGATAGAGTGAGCTGTAGTACGGATGAGCAGTGGTAGAGAAAATGTCACAAGTAGCAGTACAGAGGGAAACAATGGAGAGATGAGGGGCAACATCCATGCAATCATCAGCACAACAAATGTTCTAGAGTCAGAGCAATACAATGGTAGCTTGCTTGAAAACTTTCCTCGCTAAGAGGGAGTGTTGATTGTATAGCATCGAGAGGTGTTCCAGGTCTCAAATTTGGTGGAGAGGCTTGGACATCAGTTATCCAGAGAACTCAGAAATCATTTGTGGAAAATCCACTCGGATCTTGCTTTATTAAAATAATTAATTATTTTAATGCATAATACCCTTGCTTTATTAAAGGGTATTAATAAAGCAGAGTGTGAATCTTCTAGAAAACGAATATCAAGTCATATTTTAATATGAGCCATTGATTAAAGATATAATATTGGTCATTGATTCATCAACGAGAAGACTATAAGAAGAGGCTTGAGGGTCATTTGGAAATCAAGACAGGGAAATTCTCAGTATGTGAAGGAAATCAGTTCTGAAGTAAGAGAACCCGATTTCAGTGGGTGAGTTTGTAGAGGCGGGATTGCAGAGGCAGAAGGAGGAGGGAGAAATCAGTCGATAGAGAAGGAGAAGGCAGAAGGGTGAAGGGAAGCGTGGGCTGAGCAGTAGCACCATCCCCTCCACACAGAGTTACACAGTCTAGGGAGGGACTGCACAGAGCAGATACACTAGATGACACATAGGGTGTAGGTGGTCACCCCGAGGGTCAAGAATACTTCCGGTTTGTCCAGAAAATTCATGCTAGGTGTATGCTAATTTTACTTTTCTCACCAGGGTTTTTGTAAAAGAAGTTTCTATTGATGAAGATAAATACAAACCCTCATTTGCTGTACTGGTTTTCCCACATTGGGTTTTCCGGGGAAATTTTTCCAAAAATAACTGTGTTCATATGGTTGTTTCTATTGTGATACTTGTGTAATTTTTGTTCTTCTGCTTTTGGTTAGAGTGAAGTACTACAATTGTGTTTATTTCAAAATTTACTGAAGCATCTGTAAATAAATTATCTAATATGTAGGATAAATAAATCAATCATTGCAGTAATAATTTTCAGATCTAAAAATTTCACAATCACTACCCCTTGCACCAAATTCGTCTTCCAATATCTTCCATGCTTCCTTGGAAGTTATAGATTTTTTCTACCTTGGACCAAAAAATTCTCATCCAATTCTTGTTTTATAAAATCCAATGCTAAAACATCGCATACTTCATCATCTAGGTTATTAGAATGATGCTCAATTAACTCTTTACTTCGAAGAAAAGTTTGCATTTTGACAACCTAGAAATCAAAATATTTACCAGTAAACATAGGAGGTGGTAGCAGATCCAAGCTACACCAATCAACCTCAATCTCTTCTTCGTCTTCTACTAGACTTCTTGGTTCCTTGCCTATGGCCTGGACCTCTCTAAATATGGAAACGATATCTACCTCTTCTTTTCAATTCCTTTTCTTAATCTATGCCAGTCTCACTTTGCGACCCCCGACTACTATATTTTTTTCGTCTTATGATTTCTTTCCTTATTGCATGAGGTTTCCTTCCATATCTCTCCCCCAAAAAAAAATACGATTTTTAATATATGCCCCGTAAGGCACAATATTCACTAGATTCACATACTCAAAGGGATTTTCCCAAACCCAAAACACTGTCATGCTTGAAAAACGAGAAAAATGTGCAAATGAACACACCTTTGCAAAGTCCTAAACTATCCTTTCAATAAAAAAACCCTTTTTTTTTTAATTATCCTACAAAAAAAACCACTAAAAAAAATCTCCATGCATTTGTGCTTTCCAAAAAAACTTTATAAACCTTCCTTCCATGCACCTCCTTCTGTTTTTAATAAACAACAAACCCTTTAAAAACACCTTTTTAATTCTTTTAATAATTCCAACCTTCTTAAAAACCATTTTTAATAACCAACAAACCTGCCACAAAAAGAACCTCCTTATACAACTCTTTAACAAATCCCTTTTGAAAATTTTCACATAAAAACCTTTTAGAACTTGAATTTTTAATAAACTTCAACCTCAAAAAAATATTTCCTTTAAACTTTATGGTTTCCTCCGAGACTTTGACATTGAATAAATTCCGTACAAATTGTATTTTATACTCTACCAAAAATATCCTGAAAACATATGTAACCCAATAAATCTTCAAAACCTATTTTTTGTTTCGACGTACAACAATATGATAAATATGTATTTATTAAAAAACGAACCTTGGTGTAAGTATTTCACCAAATTCTTTTATGAACTTCTCCTTAGTGGTGCCACACACATTAGCTATGGTGATTAGCTCGATATTTCACAACACTACTTCTTCACGGTGACTGCAAACCCGAATCCACGGGATGAGAAACCTTTTCAATTTTTTTTATTTTAAGGACTAATACTTCCAATTGTACACAGAATTTTCAACACTCATGGCGACGTAGACATTCGGATCCAAAATAAACTAAGGTTGTAGCGGTGGAAAGAGCTACGACTCCACTTCCTCGAGGACGTGGCGATGGTTGTTTACAGTGCCTACAGAAACACTTGCACACAACGTGGCTCATTTAGATTTGATACCATTTTGATGGAAAGTAAAAGGAGGTATTAAACCCCACAATTGCTTCTATTTGACAACCCTCTTACACTCCATCTTTTTTTTTTACCCTAATAATTCTAATTGGGCATTAGTTTACAAGGTTTACGGAATAACAGGTACATAATCATCTTTTGTTTCTTATTTCTTATTTAACTCAATATTTACATGAGCTATTGAATTAAAATGATTTTGTAGCTAATGTCTAATTCTACAACGACGTTGAAGGTTTGATGGGTTTTGAATTTCCAATTGAAGAACAAGGCATATGGGAAGGTGGAAAATAGATGGCACAATGTTTTGTACCTATCCTCATAACCTGGATTGATAAGGAAAGAACCATAGCAGCTCAGTCAAAGCAAAATTCAACCACTATGGAAGACGAACTAGGCAAATGAGAAGTTAATGGGCGCAGATACTCAACCTCATGATTTTCTTTGCTGATAGCAAACCATGAGAAAATTACGATATGTTATCTCTTTATGTTAATTTTAGATGCTATCGAGTAGGGTAGGGTCGTAATACTATGAAATAGTTATGTGTGAGAGATTATCAATATGCCTCTCGACATGATAGGCACATACTGGAATTACCGTTTGAAAAACTCTATTTTTGAAAATACAAACTCTATTTTCATTTCATTCCTTTGTTGTGCAATTTATAAATGCATATTTAATCTTGTGAAGGCGTTGTGCTAACACCTACTTCTCGTAGGAGGGCCCCCTCGAGTTGTAAGGTTTTTATTATTTGCAGATAGCATTTCAATTTTGTGTTTTTTGTAGCATTTCATTAGTCTATACAATTGCTTAACTTTTGGTTTTTGAATGAATGCTTATGATTGTTTTTAGAGAAGTATTTTTTAATCATTTTGCTGTAGAGTGAATCGGATATCTCTTGTACACATGGAAAAAATATAGATTGATATGTATTTGCAGTGTAGTTTTTACATTATAATTATGTGAATAGGATTTTAATTTGAATATAGAGTTAATCTTTATTTCTGTCAAAAGAAATTTAGATCTGGTTTCATTATAAAGTTTTCTTGCAAGAAAGTTTGAATTATTTGAAGCAAGAGTGAAGCAAGTGTGTGATTTTCTTTTGAGCAAGAGTGATATCTATTTCTGCAAGTGTGATCTTTATTTTTAGAAAGTGTGATAGTTCTAGTGTAATATTCCTTAGGAAAGTGTGATAGTTTTATGGTGATTTTATTTTGCAATTAATTATTTTAATCAAGTATGATAAATTTTATTTTAAGAGTGACATATTTACTTTCATAATTAACATGTGCATCTCGATATCTAAGTTTAACTTAGGAATTGTTTGAGTAATAAGGACTCCTAGCACATACATTTCATTAGTATACTAGCTATGGTTAATATTTCATTTAAGTAATTTAACTCCAATTAAATTACCAGACATTTTTGCGCCGTTTTCAGATAAGTGTATATAGGAGTACTTTTTTTTCATTATAAAAAATAAATAAATTAAATGATATGCATAGGGAAAGAGATTTTAGAGGTGGATTTGTAAAAGGTAGGAGCTCAATTCCAACATCACTACTCACGCCACCAAGGCCTTGTAGTGCCACACCATCCACCGAAACTCGTATTCCATCAATTTCAAGTAGACATAAACTTCCTGAGATACTTAGATATGAAAGAATCATCAACTTCCTCTACTGAATTCGTAGTAGATGAAGAAGATCCTACATCCCAAATAGAAGGATTAATATTTCTATCTTCAATTGGAGAACAACTTCTAGGAAAAGAACTGGAAATCCCTAGTGAAGAGGAAGAAGAAACCTATTTTAACTTTCCATTAAGAGAAGAACTAGAGGAACTGAAAAATCCAATTTTGGAACCTTATATTAGCTCTGAAAAACCTACACTGGGTAGAAGAAGGGGAAGGAGAAGTACACAATGTGAATGGTGAAAACCCTAGGATTGGAGGTAGAAGAAGAGGTGGAAGAGGTGTAGAAAGAGGAAGAGAGGGTGGTAGAGGAGATACAAAACCTTTTGGATTTCCCATCTTTGAGGAAGTTGCCACAACCACAATGAAAAATATCTCACCCTCTATCCTCCCTAATTTCCATGGATTAAGAAATGAGGATCCTGAAACATTTCTCTTTGAGTTTGAAGTTTTTTGTAGATCCTATGATTACTTGCTTGAGACTCAAAAATTGAAATTATTTCTAGCCACTCTTAAAGATGCAACATTAAAATGGTTTATGGGATTATGAGCATATACGATAAGAACATGAGAGAAAATGAAAGATGTGTTCTTAGAAAAATACAAAGATTCTTCTATGCCTCATAACCTTAAATATGAAATCTTTAAAATGATATAAAAAGAGGATGAAAATCTTGAGGATTTGGTTGAAATATTTGTTTACCATGTTAAAAGGGCTAAAATGCATAATATAGATGATGAAACTTCGAAATTTGTTTTGCGAAAATCCATTATAGATGAGTGGATAGATCTTCTCAATTTAATCGATTAAGGAGATTTTTCACAATTATCATTTAGAGACATTTTTAAACTTTGTACACATATTTCAAGAGGTAAGGCTAGAACTAAAAAAAATCCAAGAGATCCTGTTATGTCTAGGATTAATAAATTTGCAGCTCGAATAGTAAGTAGAGAAGAAATAGGCAACTTGATTGAAAATTTCAAAAAAAATATTTTCGGGAGTCTTAGTGAACAAATAGATACCCTGAAAATACAAAACAATCTAAAGGATTAAAATGTTCCATTATCTATCTTCTGTCCAAAATGTAGAAAGAAACATGCCTTGAGAGAAAGGCCTCTTGACTTAAAAAGTGTAGAAACATGTGTTATATGTGCATAAAATCATGGTACAAAGGAATGTCCTTCAATACCAAGTCTTAAAGCTGTTTATCAAGAGGAAGTAATACTAAATCAAATAAAACCTCTTTTTTTTACTACTAAGGGATCATGGAAAATTCCACAATCAAATATGACTCAAGGTTTCAACATTCAAACATATCCACAACCACCACAAAGTAATTGGACCGCAACCATGCCTTGGCAACCTTGGACTCAACCATGGGCACAAGGATGGAAAAATCCTTATGGAAAGTATCCTCAATACCCTCAATTTCAACAACCTTACCCTAGTTTTACACCACAATATTTTCCTCAGCCTGTTCAACCCTCTCAACCTCAAAATCAAAATCCAAAATTTTCATTACCATTTCCACAAAAGCCAAATCAACTTCCTGTTCAACAAATTCCAAATCCAAATAATAAAAACTCACAACCTGTTTACAACGTAGAAGGGAAAAATTTCCAAACTTACATGATAAATCCATTATATCTAAACAATGTTCAACTTAGATCTCGTAGATTATTGGAAAAGAAGTCACCATCTATTGTTATCGAGGAATCTTAGAAGGATTACCTCTCTCAGAAAGAGAAATATCTTCATCAAGAGGAAGATTCTAAAAGAAAACCACCCTTGTACATTTCGATGATACTCCAATAAATGCAACTCCCATTGTAGAACAACCTTCAGTTTTTGTTCAAAATCCACCTTTCCCTGAAAGATTGAAAATTGACAAAGGGGTACAGAAACATATTGTATTTCTAGATTATAGCATGATAGATGAATTAAATAATTTTTGCATATAAATTCCTTCGTTACAAGCTATCAAAGAAATGCCAATATTTGCAAAGACAATCAGGGAGTTAAGTATTAAGAAACTAGGAAGAAAAATAAAATAAGTTAATAGAATCCAATTAGTTGGAAAAATTGCATATATCATGATGGGAAAGACGACAGTTCAAAAATATCTAGATCTAGGAAGTCCCATTGTGAAAACACATATTAATGGTATTTAGATTCCAAACACATGGATTGATTTAGGGGAAGCTATCAATATCAAGGGTAAAGAAATTATGGATCAGTTGAAACTTCCTAATCTTCAATATACACCTACACTGTTGCAATTAGCAGAGATATATGTTATCAAACCTTATGGTGTGTTAGAAAATGTGTTTGTATCCTTAGATTCTTTAGAATATCCTGTTGACTTCATGATCTTAACACCCAAAAATAACTTTATGAAATTAAGTGCTATAAATTCTTTAAAGATATTTAATTTATTGATGTATTAAAAATATATTTTAAATTAAAAAGGATTATATATATATATATATATATATATATATATATATATATATATATATATATATATATATATAATGAAGTTATAGATATTTTGAAAAATATTTTAAATACAAATATTGATTTTTTTCAAAATATTGAGAAGATTTTATTTTTTCTAATAAATTTTATTAATGAAAAAATCATATTTATTACAATTAAATATATTTTAAAATATAAAAAATAATACAAAAGAAAAATGAGTATTGTAGAAAATTAGTATTGCATTCATAAAACCTAAATTTAAATGATTGAAAAAAAAATTAAAATAATAAAATTTGTATTATTTTATGGTATATAAGGTCCATTAGTGATAACACAATTGACAAAAGATCATCCCCTCAAACATGTTAGAACAAAAAAATTATATATTTACCATCATATATCTATCTTAACCAAGGATCCAACATGACTTGAGAGGGATCAAATTTCTTTAAGTGCAAACTTTTTTTAGAATGCAAAATTTGGAAAAGAATTTGAATTTCTCTCTATAGACACAATGTGTCACATTTTTCATTTCTTATATTGTAGTTTTTAATGCTATATATAGTAATTTGTACACATTAAAATGAATTTTTTGTTATTAATATATTGTTAAATATAATCAATATTAATTAACATAGATCTTCAAATATTTTATTTAAATTGCATGTTAAAATATTTTTGAAAAGTATAAGTCTTAAACATCTTACTCACACATTTTTTCACTTCTAATTATTTTACTTTGTTTTAAAGTTAATACAAAATTATATTATTACATATAGAAAACTTAATAAACATGCATATATTAGATATCATTTTTGGGATTCAACTGCGTTAAGTAAGTCATTCATCTATGACCATTTTCATGAGAGGTAGTCGTAACTAACTAATTTCTCATGATTTTTGAATAGTCCACTTAGCACTCATTGCATCGGGTGATGCTCACAGGGGTGAAGAAGTGGGATTGAAACTAGTGAAATGAATCACATAGTATCAATCATCGCTTCCGGGGCTTGCACCAAGTAACCAGGACTTCCTGAGAGATCACCCATCCCAGAACTCCTCTGGCTCAAGCGTGCTTAAATGTGGAGTTATCCCCACAATCAAGCCCACTTAGCTTGATACCCAATTTGAAAAACCTTAGCAAGTATTGTGCCTCATGAACCATTCAAGTAGAGCTCCCTTTACTCTTTGTATTTTAAGTATGAGGGGTTTCTGCAGTGCATTATATTAGATATCATTTTTGGGATTCAACTGTGTTAGGTAAGTCATTCATCTATGACCATTTTCATGAGAGGTAGTCGTAATTGACTAATTTCTCATGATTTTTCAATAGTCCACTTATCACTCCTTACATCAGGTGATGGGTGACCTCCCAGGAAGTATTGTTTACTGGGTGCAAGCCCCGAAAGTGATGAATAATGCTATGTGATTCATTTCACTAGTTTCAATCCCATTTCTTACTTGTGTGAGCATCACCCGATGCAATGAGTGCTAAGTGGACTATTCAAAAATCATGAGAAATTAGTCAGTTACGACTACCTTTCATGAAAATGGTCATAGATGAATGACTTACTTAATGGAGTTGAATCCCCAAAATGATATCTAATATAATGCATTGCGGAAACCCCTCATACTTAAAAAACATGCATATGATATTTATTTTTGTTTCTTATTGTACGTGCACACTTACACATATATACAATGTGTAATTTTGCATTTTTTATATCATTTGTTTGGATGCTATATAGAATACACTATGCACATTAAAACTATTTTGTGTTATTAATAGGTTTTTTGTAGTCAATATTAGTTAACATGGATCTTCAAATAGCAGTGTTGAAATATTTTTGAAAAGTATAAGGTTTAAACTTGTTACTCACATTTTTTTTTACTTCTAATTACTTTACCTCCTTTTAAAGTTGATATGAAATTATATTATCACATATGTAAAACTTACTAAACATGCATAGATGTTTTTTTTTTTTTTTTTATAGCATACATTGCTTTATTCCTTATACTAGTTGTAGAATGACCCTCTAAACTCAATAAAAAATGTTGAAAAAATTCATATTGATATCCAATTTTATCATAAGGAATTTATTGTTTAAAATGGGAATTAAATATTGAAATTAGTAATATAAATATTATGATTACTGTTTTATGTTTTGGAGTTGTTTTATGAATTTTATAGGGTGTTGAATCTATTATATTTATACATTCAAAAATATATTTTAAATAAATAAAAATCATAATATGACCCCATATATATATATATATATATATATATATATATATATATATATATATAGTTAAATAAAATTTAAAATGTTTTAAATTCCAGCAACTAATATACCATCACACAAGAATGCCTAATTTAACAAACACACAAAAATATTTATCTAATTTAACTAGTAGAAACTTCAGAAAACCATACTAATATAAGCTTCAAACAACTATACTAATCTTCATACAACCATAAAAAAATATAAAATTAAATGTCACCACCATATAAACATTTCTTAAGATTTGCTACTCTGCCTCAAAATTGTTAAAGGAACTATTAAGATTTGCTTCTCCACCTCAAAATTCTTCTTGAAGAATTATTAAGATTAAAATTCTTTAAGATTTTCTAATCTGTGCTAAAATTATTGTAAGAAATCCCTGAATATTACTAGTTATTTAAAACATCCAATTAGTCAAAAATACATGATGTCATTTAAAACAATAAAAAAGCAACCTCGCTGCAATTCAGACGAATCAAAGCAGGCCCACTAAAATTCGGACCTCATAAAGATAGCCCCACACCCATGGTACATATAGATAACCCCACAACCATGGTTCTTTGAGTTTTTGCTCATAATATTTAAGGTGATCATAAATCAAGGCATCCCTAAGCCTTCCCGCAGGGCATTGTTACTCAGGGTTTCGGATGAAAAAATTATAATCCTTTGATCGCTTCGTTAAGTGCACTTGGGAAAGCTCTGCATCAATATAAAATGAGTAGTATGGATATAAGCTATTCCAATATCAATGCCAATGCTAGATCAGAGGAATCCACCATGAGAGATGCAAGGTGGAAAGACCCTAAGAGAATCCTTCTCATTGCCCTCCAATCCACGTTGCTCATAGTTTCTATTACTGGTTTAGCAGTAGGGGTTTCCAACAGATTCAGTAAAAAAAGAAATGGTGGATGTGCCCAAATAATGCACTGGAAATTGACATCCAATATTGTCCACCGTGCTTGCAACAACACTCTCTATCCAGAGTTCTGCATATCCAGCATTTCGTGCTTTCCTGGATTATCTAAACGGCGAGACCCCATGGAGATTCTGAAGGTTATCGTGAAGCTGAGTATAAATGTAGTGGAGGAGGCAAACGCCAAAGCCTATAGCCTATCTCACCCTGGGCTCGATCAAAGACAACGCGATACCCTTCAATATTGTTTCGATTTATTCCACGACACGCTCTCTGTTTTGAAGAATGCAACTTTCATGTCAATTCCATAGCACGCTAGTGACCTAGAGACATTTCTCAGTGCGAACATCATGAAATAGTACACATTCCTTGAAATTTTCTCTCAGAGCAACGAGAATCTGAAGCAAATTTTGCTGGGAGGGCTGCAAAATGTCTCCCATTTGGTCAGTAATTTGTTGGCTATGGTTAAGAATATTTCAGCCGAAGCTTCAAGACTAGCCAAGCTGTAGCAAAATTTTCCGACTCAGAATGACTGTCTGTTATCGGATAAATCTGCCCCAATTTCATGCCCATGGATTCCGACTATTTTCTGACCTGGATGTTGGCTGAAGATCGAAGGCTTCTGCAAACCTCTAAAAGCACGGTGAAGATGAACGCGTTGGTTGGGAAGGATGATAGTGGGAATGTTGGAAATTATGGTATGATTTGATACCATTTTGGAAATAAAACGAGAATCTCAAAGAGACAGGGGAAATGCTTTCCCCTCAACAAACAGTTTACACAGAATTCGGAAATAAAATTAAAACAATGACAACACTGGTTGGCATAAAAAAAATATACAGAGTCACGCACAGACAAAGATATTGAAACGAGTCTGCTTCTTATATTTTCTTCTCGTCCTCAAATATATTACATTATATGAAAAACATATTTTAAATACAAAATGGTAGAGCCTGAGAATTTAATGCTAATTCAATGTTGGATAAGATAGGAAATCACACAGAATCGTCCTTCTGTCGTGTTTGGATTTTCTTCATAAAAACAATGCACAGAGCCTTCTACGCCGGACTTGAAATCCTTTAGGTTTCAGCTTTGAAACCATATCGCATCCACGCCCACATCGCATATCATATTTCGGCGATGTCAAAACTTATCTGGGTGCTATCCACTTGAGCTTGCGCAATGCAATGTGCACACATCTCAACTTTTAACATTTCGTACGACACTAATTTTAACTTGATATAATAACAAGAAAACTTAAAACTTGCTATTGCAATGAGTGATGATGATATTACATCAGACCATAGCAAAGTTTGGGACGGAGCACAGAAGGTAATAGCTAAGATGTGTGAAGCGTGAAATGCGACACGCTAAACGATGGGCGGTGCAAAGAGACATGAGTAAAGGAAAATAGGAAAACAAAGGTTTGTTTGCGGATTCAGTAATGTGTTAAGGTTGGATTGGTCCCACCAATATCACATCGGTGGAGTAATAGGATTGCGACAAAAATTTAAGAGGAACGGCTAAGAGTTTGCGAAGTGCGCAGTGCGGGAAAGAGGTAGGTGATATGGCGGGAAGAATTTAACGCAGAGTGATGGTCAGACTCTGTTTTCTGAATATTACAGAAAGTTGAGTGAAGTGAGAGATTGTGGATTTTCCATGCCTAGAGCTTGTCCTTCCCTGCAAAATACATTCTTCACCTACAAAAATATTTAACTCAAGTATGACTACTGCCAGTTTATTCAAGGCAGTGGTTGGGAGTAATTTCCAACACACCCCCTTAATCACAACAGTCGTCATTGACCATTCCCAAACATTATCTGAGATGAAATAAAAAAATTGTGTTCCAACAGCTTTGTGAATATGTCTGCAAATTTTTCCTTTGACCTGCAATGCTGTAACACAATTTCACCATTGTTAACTAATTATCTTATGAAATGATATTTATCATCAATGTGCTTTGTCTTCTTGTGGAAAACATAGTTATTTGATAGTGCAATTGTTGAACTGTTATCACATAAAATTGTGGTTGCTATGTATTTTTTATGACATAAATCCCGCAACATCCTTCTCATCCATACTGCTTGACACGCTCTGTTGTTGCGACGACATACTCAGCTTCTGTTGTTGACAATGAAACTAAATATTGGCTGCTTCTTGGAAGCCCATGAAATGGCTCCCAAACCCAAATGAAAAACATATCCTGATGTGCTCTTTCTATCATCAACACTTCCAGCCCAATCACTGCCAATTCAACCAATCAGCCTAAAATAATCGGTTGTGGAGTATAGAAAACCATACTCCTTCATCCCATTGACATACTTTAAAATTCTTTTGGTTGCTTGCCAATGTGTCTCCTTTTGTGTCTCCATGAACCTTGACACCAAACTTACTGCATACATTATATCAGGTCTAGTTGCAATCAAATACATTAGGCTTCCAACCATGCTTTTGTATAATGTTGGATTGACATTGCTGATGCAATCTTCCTTGCTCAACTTCAACCCCATGACAATTGGAGTTGGTATTGGCTTGTTGTTCTGCATGTTAAACCTCTATAAAATTTCTGCAACACATTTTTCTTGAGAGATAAAAATTCCATTTCCTGTTTGTTTCACTTCTGTGCCCAAAAAATATCTCAACAACCCCAAGTCAGTCATTTCAAACTCACTTTTCATGACTAATTTGAAATCAACTTTGAGAGAATCATCACTGCCTGTAAAAATTAAATTATCTACATACAAAACAACAATAAGAATCTTACTGTCATTTTCTTTGATGTATAGAGTAGGTTCACCATCACATTTGTCGAACCCATTGTCCATCAGGTAAGCATCTATCCTGCTGTATCATTCTCGCGGTGCTTGATTCAGCCCATAAAGAGCTTTCCAAAATTTACACACCTTGTGTTCTTGGCCTTCTACCTCATAGCCAGGAGGTTTTTCAACATACACCTCCTCTTTTAGCACTCCATTCAAGAATGCAGACTTCATGTCCATTTGATACACTATCCATTTTTCTTGTGCTGCTATTGAAAACATTGTTCGCACTGTCTCCATCCTTGTGACTGGCACAAAGGTTTCCTCATAGTCTCTTCCATGTTGCTACTTGTAGCCTTTGACAAATAGCTTGTCTTTTTTCCTTTCTATTTTGCCTTCAATATTGCTCTTGGTCTTATAGACCCATTTCACTCCAATGACTTCTTTTCCTTACGGAAGGTCCACTAACTCCCATGTGTCATTCCTTTCTGTTACTCCTATTTATTCATTCATTGCTTCAACCCATTTCTCTTCTTTGACTGCATCTTCAAAATGTATTGGGTCATCTACATGACAATATAATGCAAATAAATAATTCAGACCAGCACTATTATCAACTTCTTCTTTCTCATAAATTTCACTTAAATTTTCTAAATTTTGGTCTTCTTATTCTCGCTGAAGATGAGCTTGGTGTTGAGCTTGAAGTAGATGGAGTTTCGGAGCTTTGTGGTGTGCTTGGAGAACCAATTACTTGATTTCACAATGTTGTTCTATTTCTTGCTTGCAGTGTGCTTTGTTGAGCTTGTGTGGGTGGAGGAGGAGCTATTGTTGAGGAATTACTTGCAACAGTCAATTCCTCTTTATCTTCATGTGACATACATGTCTTCACATTGACTTTCTTCTCTAAACATCCATCCCATGCTTCCTCTTCTATGAACTGAACATCTCTGCTGATTATTACCTACTTGGTTAATGGATTGTAGAGCTTGTATGCCTTGGATTCATCATTGTATCCAAGAAATATAAATTTCTCCCCCTTGCTGTCCAACTTCTTCCTCAACTCATCCGGGACATGTGCATATGCCACACATCCGAAAAATCTCATGTGAGTGACAAATTTCTTTCTTCCACTCCATGCTTTTTCAGGAACTTTATTCATGACACCCTTGGTTGGACATCTTGTTATAGCATCATTTATCACCAGATTATACTTGATGATTTATGCATTGGCCTTGGGAAACCCTTCCCTTCAGACTTGGACATATTTCTTAAAAAACGGTATCTTAAAACCCATACGCGACTCTGCCCATAATTTTCCGCGTATATACACAAGTCCATACAGAGATAATCGCGTATGCCATTTTAAGCATTAAAAAATATATATTTTCCATATTTTATAGGCGGGGTTTATAGTTGTTCCAGTAACTTAACCACCCCAACCCATGGCCTAACTGTTCCCAACTGTAAAAACTAATTTGAGGGAGTATAAAAGCCCCTCAAGGGAATGGCATAAGGGAGGAAGAGAGAGAGAAATATAGATATTATACGTTGTTGGAGCTCTATCCAAGTCTGATATATTTCCATGCCTCCTACACTTCCCAGATATATGCAGGAAACCCTTGTTTCCTTGAGATGCTCAGCACCCCATGTGATATCCATTATGCATTATTCTTGGAAGAAATCTTGAGAGGCTAGGGCTAGACGGATCTAGAGGATGGTATGCTCGAAGGCCGTGGAAAATTTTAGGTGATCTCTCCATGTTTGTTTACTGTACATGTCATTAATAATAGACGAGCCATCTTGTTCCTGATGTTTACGTGTCAATAATATTTTATACATGTGTAATGATCATAAATTGAACATTTAATGTTCTTTTTATGATGTTATGCATAATTTCCACTAACATCTAGAACATATATATGTTGTACAACTAGGATTTTGTGTTCGTTCTTTGTTTATTTACAAATTAAGGAGCACAAAGTGTTGCAAGGGGTTTACACCCCGCGGGATCTACTTCAACCGAGGGATGTATGGGTAAGGTCTACAACCTGTGGATTCTAGTTATTTGCATAGAAGTTGGTTTAGTGAGTCCTTCTTGTAATGACATTCCCCTGATCTGAGAAGGTTCATCAACCCAAGACCTTTAGGGTAAAATTTCCCGAAACAGAAATGGCGACTCCACTGGGGATCACATTCTTGTGATTTCCCGTTTGGGTTGTTTTATCTATCTTGTAGGTTCCTGACAGGTTTTATCACTTTTTACAGTCTAGTAAGTCTTTTTTCAATCAGACAAAAGACTTGGTCCCTTGATCAGGTTTGACCTTTTATTTTTTTTACTTTATCTTTATTTTCATACGCAGCTTTTTCTCTTCACAGACGCGTATACCTCTTATGTTTTCCAAAGGGACCCATGTATACACAATTTTCCTTGGTTATAGTCGCATATACACGCTAGTTGCACACTGTAAAATCACGTATGGTTAGAAAAATTTGAAAATTTAAGTTTTCAGCCTCTGTAGTATTTTTTGTCTGTGTTGAACCATTCATGTGGTGTCTTTAAGGTCTCTGGACTATGTTTATGGTGATTTCATATCCATTTCTCTCTTGTTCTTGTGAAAACCTAGCCATTTGGTGAATTACCTTGTTTTGTGTGTTTGCAATTACGGCTGAAGCACCAAGAGCTTTTCCCGAAGTTATTGGTTGTTCTGACCTATCGGAACAGTGAGCCTTTCCTTGTTTGCTCTTCTTGGCCCTATGCATTGCTTCAATTATGGTTTTTTCCTCCTTGGTCTATTTCGGTTTTCTTGATTTCTTGGACTTGTCTTGTTGCGAATCTTGAAGAATCTCTTTTTGGTTTTTTGAGCGGTTGTTCGTTGCAAGATTGTGCTACTGTGCTAAATCAATTGATTGAGTTTCTTGGATATTTTTTCTCATTTAAGTCCTGCTACGAAATTAGCACAGTTGGCTTGAGCACTTTTGAAGCCCTTGTTGAGACTCGTTTTTCTTAATTCTGGTTCTTGGGTAGTTTTTGTTTGTCTTCTTGAAATCTCTTTTCTTTCATTATAAGTAAAAAGCCCAAAAACATTTTATGTTTTTCGTACCTTTTGCTTTGAGTTTGTTTTTATGGTTTCATTACATCTTTTGAAGCTTCTTGATTGA
This sequence comes from Pinus albicaulis, assembly GCA_034641835.2. NCBI lineage: Eukaryota > Viridiplantae > Streptophyta > Pinopsida > Pinales > Pinaceae > Pinus > Pinus albicaulis. The sequence continues at coordinate 1,321,532,113 of CM076581.1, forward strand.
TTTCTAGTCTTTAGTTCTTGGCTTGATTGTGAAGGAAGTCTTCTTTTGCTTTCACTCTTTTGTATCAAGTGCATTTTTGGCATTCTTATGCATAGTAGTTCTGTTTGGAACTGGCCTTGTTTTTTTGTCAAAAAGTGATCGAACCATTGTCTTGCTAGGAACTCTTTTTTGCTTCTTTAGAATTAGCATCTTAGGATTTGCATATGATTGGTATTTTTCATTAAGTGCATTTGAGCATTTTAGTATTTTTCGTAACTTTCTGAATCGTGTGAAGTGTGAGTGTCTAAAAAGAAAAAGAAAATTTTTTGGTTATTAGTTTTGTAGAACCCATGTAGAGATCACTTTTCATCGAAAGGAAATTGTTGCATTTGCATGTAACTAGGTTTTCATTGATTTCTTCTGCGTCATAAAACACCATCAATTTCACTTCCATGTGCCCTTGGATTAAGTAACAGCCAATTTAAAACAATTGATATAATTAAAAGCAACTAGAAGTTTTGTATTATTGTCATTAATCATACACCAACTAGCTAGGTTGTAGGGCCTTGGATTAGGTGAGTGGAGAGTTAACTCTCCAAGGCCGCTCAAATTGTTAAACATAGAAAGTTTATTAACATGAGTGAAATCCAACACCGTTAAGTGGATCGGGAAAGCTCTCCTCTAGAGAGTTAAGCGCGAGGGATAGTGCAGGCTGAGAAGAGAGATACCCCCTCTCCTATTTGATGAATCTTGACCTAAGACCATTCCGCCCAGCTGCCGATACGGATTGGTGCCCTTAGTCACCTATCCTAGGGACCACACGGGTGACTGCGGGGGGCAATACCCATGGTACCTGAGACAGACATTGCATCACTTCCATCAGTGCTTCTAGAGGGTGCCCTTGTGAAGCTTGGGGATTTGCACCAGCAAAGGCTGTTGTTAGGAGGTCAGCATAACTGTTTCTATTACCTTCGCTAGTAGGCTTGGGGTGTAATTACCCCAGACTATTTTCGGAAGGTCCTATTATTTCACTGTCTTGTATTTTGATGTCCGGTCCTCATCACCCAGAGAGGAAATACTTGAGAGCTACTTGCCTAGCTATATATTAGGAAATTTTTAGAGTGTGCTCTTTGCTCCTAGATTGCTTAGCTTCATATATTTTTTGAGTCTAATTTTTATCTCTTAAAGAGGTTGACTGATTGCCTCATTGATCGAGGAGGCTTCGTGGGTTGTCTCCTGCGAGTGTCGAGCCTTCTTCAAGAAGGCGTAGGAGTAATTCAAAGGGTTATTTTCACCCGGTGGTTTCAAACGTAGTGGAGAGAGATCCTCCATTGGGGCTTGAAGTTTCTGTGGGTGGTTCTGGTATCGGTGTCAGCATAGAGAGGAGTGCTCCACTCATCTCTAGAGTTTTATTTCCAGTAGAGGAAGTAGAAATATAGGAATTACCTTGGCCTCCTGAGTCTCTTTCGTCTCCTCTTCCTGCTAGTTATCCTCGCACTATTCAGTACATCGAACCCAAGTCTCAGAGACCGGAGAGTCCTTTTCCGTCATATTCATTTCTTTCGATGGCCACGACTGGGAACACAGTTTTGGCTGTGAACACTGCAAGTGTTCATACTCCTCTTTTAGTTGAAGGAGGGGGCACTATTTCTATATTGAAAATTACTTCTAGTGCTGTTGTGTTTGGCTCTGGAAACACCCAAGCACATGCTTCTCAATTTGGTCCCTTTTCTTATGGAATGCCCACTAATGGAATTCCTTCTTTCTTCTTTTCTACTGCTTCAGCTGTCTCCACACACATTCCTTCTATGGATATTGGATTAGCTTCATTTCAAGGGTTCCTCTTTGGAAGTGGGCACATCCCTCATTCAAACCCTTCCTTAGGATATTTACCTTTTACCTCTCAGACTCAAGGTTTCAACACTTTTTCGAGAGGTCAAAGTTCTAATGCCTTTATAGGATGGAACCCTATTTTTACAACGTTAGGGGCAGGGAATCAGTTTCTTGCTGGTCAGTAAGGGAATGTTCTTTCCCTTCATCGAGTACATCTCAGGTTTTTTCTCCATTTGCAAATGCTTGGAACCCTTACCAAGGGGTTTCCTCTTCATTCACTACCTCAGTTGAAGGGAATGGTCCTGTGTATAGTAACTCTATGTTGGGGGGGGGTCCTTCTTCGAATTTTGGGTTGCAAGGATTTTCTTATGGCCCATCATTCTCTACGAACAATATTTGGCAACCTGGTGCCTCAAAAAATCCAAGTTATTCTTTTCAGAATGTCAGGAATCCTTCCTATGGAGGATGGAATTCTGAGGCTCCTCCTCGCTTACCATTTCTGGCAACGTTAAACTTGCCAAATTTGTCGAAATTGACTAACTATCCTATTCGGTATAGTTCGAGTTGGCCTCCGGTCCCCACCAAGCTCCCCTCAAACATTCCAAAGTTTGAAGGGAAAATTGGTGAGGATTCGACAAATCATATCACCACTGTCCATTTATGGTGTTTCTCGAACTCCCTAATCGACGACTCGATTAGGTTGAGATTATTTCAAAGAACCTTAACTGGAAATGCTGCTAAATGGTATATTGAGTTAACTAGGGGAATTTTTTCTACTTTTGGAGAGTTGGCTACCATGTTCTTAAATCACTTTCAGTTACATGTTCGTTATGACGTCAAGATTGACCTCCTAGTCAATTTTCAACAGGACAAGGAAATTCACATTCCAAACGATATTCAGGAATGGAAAAGAAGGAAGAGGATCATTAAAGCCCAAATCCTGAATGAATTCCTTCTCGAGTGGTTTTTGAAATCTTTACAGCCATAAATTTCTAAATATGTTTCTGTTTTAGGGGTATTTTCTGAAGAGCAGGATATTTTTAGGGCTCAGCAATTAGAATTGATTTATTCTCAGTCTGGAGTCCTTAATAAAACTTTTCTGGATGCTCCTCACTCCAAATTAGACTTAGCCAAAACTAAACCTGGTCCTCATAGTGATGGGCTTATCGGTTCGATTGATAACAGTGCGGCTAACCTGCTAAGTCAATTGTAGTAGTTGTCTATACAATCTGATCCTTCTGGTCAGGTTGTGCCTTCAGTGTCAACTCACTCCTTCCCAGTCTTTGGCAATTAATGCTGTCCAAGCTTCCAATCCCAAAGAAAATCAACAATCTGATGGGAAGAATAAGGGACAGAATAACAGGAAAAAGAACAAGGATGGGAAGGGGAATGAAAACAAATCCAACGATCGTGTTGGAGAGGGTAAAAAGGATAATAAAAATAAAGTGAATTTTCCATGCAAATTGTTCACTGGAGATCATCTTACGCACCTTTGCCCTAAAATTCAAGATGTGCAGCGCTTGTTAGCTCAATAGGGTTCTTCTAGTTCCTAGGCTATCCTAACAAACCCTTTTCCCCAAGGGAAACAATTAGTTGCTGGCGCGAATCAAAATACTAGGGCTTCCTCCGGGGGCAGCCAGGAAGGGGAAAATACATCAAACATATACATGATGAGTGCTCATGCAAATATCGCTAGGAGATCTCGTGACTATGGCGAAGCTGAGTCTTCGAAATCCAAGTGTGCTCTTGATAGTACTGAGCCACTTCATATTACTAGGCCTACCATTAAGCCTATACCTTGGATGCTGAAAGTGTGTTCAAAACGTTCGACAATCAATCCTAATGCCAAGGCTGCCCAGAACTACTCGATTGTAGAAGATCTGGCTCAAAGTCCTTGTGCCATGTCCGCAATAGTGGTGCTCTAGTCTTTTCCGACTTAATGAAGTGCTTTTATCACTGCTATTGGGGGTTGTTGATCCAAAGAATTCTCTTATGATCACATTTGATATTTAAAATTTTAAAAAGAGACTTCCTCATCATATGGCCTTCCATATCAGATCGACTTATCAGAAATTCAATACATTTCGAACAGTTGTTGATGAGGGTGCTTCCACGTGTGTAATGTCTCTTGCATGTTGGAAGGGTATTGGATCTCCCACAGTTGTTCCTTCATCCACTCTTCTGACTGCGTTTGATGCTCATTCTCACAGGCCACATGGTATTGTTCCAGCTTTTCCCATCTGTGTTGGGGGCAAGGCTGTAAATATCGAAGTTGAGATAGTTGATGCAAGCTTAGACTATAACCTTCTGTTGGGGCAAAACTAGATCTATGAGATGGATTCCATAGCATCCTCATTATTTCGTATTGTTTGTTTCCCTCACGAAGGGAGAATTGTCACAGTTGACCAACTGGATTGTTCTCTTGTAGATCCAAATGCATCTTCCGACTCAACCATACCTTTGGTGAAGGATACCAAGCCACCTATTAAGAATCTGGGGGTTGGAATGTACACTTCCTTGATGGGTACTTTTGATCTTCTACCTCCTTCGATTCATATCAATGCTATTTCATTCTCCAGGGCTCCTATTCAAAGGGAGTTCTTCAGAACTCATTATTTTTCAGACCCTTGCACCTTACCTTCTCCTACCTCCACATTAGAAAACGTTCAAGTGGGTGGAATGTCATTTCCTATGTTTGCAACTGAGATTACTTATAGCTCTATTGTTGACTTTGCACATTCCATTCTAGTTTCTCTTTCACCGAAGGAATTGGATGGAGATGTGGCTCCGGCTTCGACTCTCAGTTCATCTTAAGCTTAGGATTGCCTTGATACCACTCTTCCATCTGAAGAGGCCATCCTTGAAGCAATTACTGGTGTAGAGAGACCATGGGATGATTTGCATCATCGGTCTTACTTTCTCCCAGACTTGCACGAAGTTGAATCAAGTTTTCCTAGCCCTCAATTTTCTAGTCCTGTTCACCCAGTCCTGAACCCTTTAGAACCAACACAGATTTTTGCTGAAGGGAACGTGGCTGTTATTTCTCCTACTATCATGGTGAACATCTCTATATATCCAAACATTATAGAGAATGTCTTCATTAGAGCTGAATGTTCCCCTGAAGAGATTCAAATTTACACCGATCTATTTCTACAATTTAGAGATGTGTTTGCCTGGTCATATGAGGAAATTCCTGGTATAGATCCATCTATTTTCCAACATGATATCAAGGTACACAAAAATGATAATCCTATTAGGCAAAAGCTTCGTCCGGTCAACCCTAGGAAGGCCGCAGCTATCAAAGCTGAGGTGGAGAAGCTGCTAAAGGCAAGGTTCATTTACACAGTTCCTTTGACTGAGTGGGTTTCAAATCTAGTTCCTGTGGACAAGAAACAAGGAACAATTCGAATTTTCATCAACTTCAGAGACCTAAATAAAGCATGTCCTAAAGATAACTACCCCACACCATTTATAGATCAGATTATCGATGAGTGTGCGGGGAATGAGATTTTCTCCTTCATGGACAGTTTCTATAGATATAATCAAATTACTATCCTTCCTGAAGATCGGCATAAGACTGCATTTATTTTTCCCTAGGGTAACTTTTCTCACAATAAAATTCCTTTTGGCCTCAAAAATGCTGGAGCTACTTTTTAGCGGGCCATGTCTTACGCCTTCCACGACATCAAACATATTATCGAGGCATATTTGGATGATTTAGTTGCTTGTTCTCGCAAAAGAATTGATCATCCTTCTCACCTCCATCAAGTTTTTGAGCGATGTCAGCATTATAAAATCCGTTTGAACCCGAACAAGTGCGCTTTCACTGTCACATCCGGTTGGTTTTTGGGATTCATAGTGTCTACAGAAGGGATTCAGGTAGATCCCTTCAAGGTTGCAGAAATTCTTCAGTTGCCTCCCCCGTCTTCAATTCGTCAAATTCAAAGCCTGAAAGGAAAAGCTAATTTTTTGCGGAGATTCATTGTAAATTATGTTGAGATTACGAAAGGATTTATGGGATTATTAAAGAAAGGAGTTCCATTTTTTTGGGATGACTTTGCTCAACGCTCATTCAATTCTTTGAAAAAAGCATTGACCTTTGCTCCTTTATTGAGTCCACACGATTATAACAAGGATTTCCTCTTGTATCTCGTAGTAGCAGAATCTACCATTGGTATGGTTCCTGTTCAGGAGGACAATTCTATTTCCGAGCATGTTGTGTACTACCTTAGTCAAGGCTTGGTAGGACCTAAACTCCAGTATTCTTCGATTCAGAAGCTTGCTTTAGCAGCTATGCATGATGTTCAGTGACTCAGACATTACATTCTTCTATGTAAAACTTATGTTTTGGCAGCAGTCAATCCATTTCAGTTTGTTCTCAGTAGATGGGTGATTGGGGGAAAATACAATCAATGGATTGTGATTTTACAAGAATTTGATCTTGAGTTTATGTCTGCCAAGTCCAAGAAATCATTAGTTTTTGCGGAATTGATTTCTGAGTTTCCATGTGGAGAAGAGATTGTTTATGATGAATCATTTCCTAATCAACATATTTTTCTCATTTCTTCACAGGATCCTTGGTATGGGGATCTCATATTTTATCTCTAGACTGCGAAGTTTCCCTCAAATTTTTTGAAAGATGAGCGTCGAAAGTTATGTCACTTAGCCAAAAGTAATTTGATTATTGGTGACACTTTATATTGTCACGAGGTCGATTCGATCCTTAGGCGATGCTTAACTCTCAAAGAAGTTGAGGTTGTGCTGAATGATTGCCACAATGGAGCTTGTGGTGGTCATTTATTTGGGCTTTCTACAACCCAAAAAATATTGTGTGCAAGATACTTTTGGCCTTCAATTTTCAAAGATTGTATGAAATCGGTCAAAAGGTGTCATTCGTGTCAGGTTTATACTCGAAAGATTCATGCTCATCCAGCTCCGCTCTTTACTGTCATTACTGTCGGACCCTTTACAAAGTGGGGTATTGATTTTACTACTTGTAACCCGCCTTTGGTTAAAGGTCACAAGTAAATTATCGTAGCTGTAAACTATTTCACGAAGTGGGTTGAGGCTATGCATAATTTTGGGAATGAAGGTGAGACAACATCTATTTTCCTCTTCAATCAAGTCATTTCTCGCTTTGGTATTCCCAAAGAGATTGTCACTGATCATGTCAGTCACTTTCAGAATAGCATGATGGTTGGATTGGCTCCGAAATTAGGTTTCTGGTAGGAGCATTTGTCTCCTTATTATCCTCAAGCCAATGGGTAAGTTGAAGCTGGGAACAAATCCTTGAAGACAATTCTTCAACAGACGATTGATAAGGCCAGATCAAATTGGCATTTTATGATGTATCCTGCACTTTGGGCATACCGGATATCAGTAAAAAATCAACTAGATTTACTCCGTTTCAACTAGATTATGGGTTGGAATATATATTTCCTATTGAGTCCAAAATTCCATCTCTTAAGTTAGCTATTGAGCTTCTTCCTGACACTTCTAGTCTCAAAGAATGCCTCCTTCATCTGGAACATATTGATGAGCAACATCGAGATGCAGCTATGATGAATAAGGCACATAAGAAATAGGTAAAGGTTCAGTACGATAAGGTGGTCAAACCTAGGGCCTTCTCTGAAGGTGACCTTGTCTTGGTTTATGCTCAAGAGAAGGATGCCTTGGGGAAAGGTAAGTTTAAATCCATGTGGTATGGCCCCTTCATCGTTAAAAAGGTCCTGAAGAAAGGAGCTTATGCCTTGATTGATTTTGATGGGAATGAGTTGGTAGAGCCTATAAATGGGCTCTATTTGAAAACGTATTATGCCTAGGCTCTCGCCAATCATCTTTCTTTGTTGTATATATTTTTGTTTTTGTACATATCTGGGTTTTTTATTTTGTGGTGTGATTTTGATGAATTTGATCTGCGTTGGCAGGTTTTATTGGATGATATGAGTCACTTTGGTTTCACCGATAGTGCTAGTAGACATACCCAGAACTTAGCTTTCGTAGCTTGGGTACTCCATTATCCATCCGATCAGTTGTTAGTGTCAAGAGGTGTCTGCATTGGTCCTGATTCGAACAACATAGCAAAATACACTGCAGTGATTAATCTAATCTCGGAGGCAATCTCCTTGGGTGTTGATTCGTTAGTAGTTTTCTTGGATTCGCAACTGGTGGTTTCTTAGTTGAACAACACATATCGGGTCCGAGACCCATTTTTACATCGGGCTTTTTTTAGGGTACGCTTGTTACAAAGATCATTTTAGTTTATAAAATTCATTCATATTCCTCGAGCTAACAATTGGATGGGAGACTTATTGGCTAATCAAGCAATTGATTGGCATATTAATCATTCAATACTTTAAACAATATATCAAATACATCATACATTTTCACACATTTGAGTCATCATATCATATAAATAACTGTATATATATAGTTAGAGTGTTCAAAAATATACAAAATTTGGACCATCATGTCCTACAAAATTAGGGCTTATGCCCGATCATGTCTATCATCAAAAAATATTACAGTCATCCGATCATATCTATAAATCTACTCCTGAGGTCCCTGCCCAACATTTGTGTTCCTATAAAACACAATGGCAGTTGCTACACGGAAGAATCACCGCACCGAGTCTCATGGTACTTGTACCACCCATCTCTAGATAGCCTCTGGTAGGTCCTCTATAGCATCCATAGGCACCTAGCGAGTCAAGCTCTCCAAGTTCCTCTGTACTGCATGGAGTGTTCTACTAGGGTCTTCAGCATCTGCCTCACCTTTGCGACGCTTATGCCTTGGGTATCCCTCAGGCCTGATGGGTCCCATGTCTGCATCATGATCATTATAATTTTGTAAGTCATTTAGTCCAATAAAAAAAAAAATTCATTTTCATACTTTGAAAAAATCATAAAAAATCACATAATCCAAAAATCAAAAATACAATCTTACCGATTGTGCCCCATGCTACACCGGGTGGCAGGACTAGATCTGGATCAGCACGAAAATCCATCCCAGCATAAGGATAATCTTCCACTGCGATGAATTTTTCCTCCCACCATTGGAAGAACTCATCATCCCAAGTGGTCCAGGGAACTTCACTTCCCCCTAATCTCTTCATCAGATCTGCCCATTGGGCTATTCTTGGACCTCTCGAGTTGCTGATTGTTGTGATGACTTTGGGCCGAAGCCTTGGGACCCTCTCAAAGAAGAATGTTAGCAAGATTGTACCATACCCAAAATGTTTGGTCTTTGCTTTCCAGATTGAAGTTAATTGTTTCTTCATATTTCTCAGCAAGGCTGTGCACCAACCAAAGAGATGAATCATACATTCTACAACTATGCTCGTTTGTGTCTGTGAAGCCTAATGCAGAGAGGCATATCTTGCTACTCTTCCAATGGTAAAGAGAAGGATCTTCATGTATAAATCCTTCAAATCTCTGATAGGAATCTGAGTTCCTACATTTTGTGCATCCTCTATGCAGTAGACTTGGACATAATCCTTTATGGTAAGCCCTCCAACAGGCTTTCTGTGTAAGCCTATTGGGTCTCCTTTCCGAGAGAGTCCAGTGATGAAGCATATATCTTCCACTTCTATGCGTAGTAGCATCTGATAAATTATGAAGCAATCTTCTTCCAACTCCCAATGATCAACCAAAATTTGAAGCAACCATACACTAATTTTCATATTGGGCATTTTAAAAAACTTGAGCAATCCACAATTTTGGAGAATATCTAACGAAGTTTGATCTTCCATCACTTCATTGTCAATTGCACTATGTTCACGCTTTCTCCAGCTGATAGACATCTTGAGAAAAATAATTAAGTCGTTGATTAGATTCAAGTTTTAAATTTTTGCTCTACGCATACACGACCTCGCTTGTACTAGTTGTGTATTATATGTAGGTACGTCCACATGAACCTACGTATGCACAGAGGGTTTCATCAAAAAATCTCTTTTCTACGATCAAATTTCAATTTTTTTTACCTTAAACGGGAACAAAATTCATGAAAAGGATGAGTTTAGATCTTTCTTGACTGATTTGGCATGATTTGAAGGCTGATTTCTCTGATTTTGAGAAAAGGAATTTTTTCCCCAAAAGCTCCTTCTCCACTTTTGCAATGTGAAAATGATCCAAATGTGAGTTAAATGGTGTATTTATGCCCATAAATTGAATTTTTTTTGAAAATTTTCCTTATGCTTATTTTTCGAATTTGATTAAGGTTGTATAATCATTTGGCTTTTAAGTATTGGGCAAGGTATTTTTTCAAGTACATATTACTGAATTCGAGATTTTTCTATTTTTGTTTTGGATCCATGACCGCTAACTTGTCATGGCAGGTATCTGATTTCGAACTGAAATATAGGTTAGGGAATCCACTTTTCGTTGCATTTTACATACTAGCCTCCATTCTGATCACTTGCCATAGGGTCGATCCCATCATTTCATGAGTACTTAACCCATTTCACTCGCCGATTTTTTAATCATGACTTGGCGGTAGAGCCTTCCTTTACATGGGCTTCCTAGTTAGTTCCTCACTAGCATTTGTCGCCCATGCTGCAATTATTGTAGGCTCGGGAGTCCTCTTTAGTCTTGCCATGTCTTATGCGTTCAAGCTTAATTCTTCTTCTTCTTCGCTATCATTTTTTCTGGCCATTACCCTAGAGGCTCCCTTATGGTGTTGAGTTGTATTACTGCATTGCATATTGACTACTTGTTTATCTTGGCCTTTAGTTGGATTCATATGAACTCATGTTTAAGCCATATTTTGACCATGTCTTTTTGTACAAGTTAACCATAAAATCACTTAGCTTCTACAACTTGACACCTTTACCCATGGATGGAACATTCCTCTGAGTGTCACTTACCAGTTTTCGCTACCTTGCATTAAGCATAGGATTGTTCCTATCCCAGGAACTAGAGCATCTGTGTCACAACACTCGTTCTATCCATTGTACTATAACATTATTTTATTCCTTTTTAGGCTTTGAATATGAAAAAGACAAAAAAATTAAATATTTTGAAAAAGAGCGGGAACGAGATATTTCTTCCATATTTGATGGCAACTACAGTGTCAGTTTTTTCGCCCTTGAAAAAAGCACAAAAAAGCTAAGTCTTTTTTCCATTTGGGATGGTTTTAGTTTTTGACTTAGGAGAAGCCATAACCTTGTTTCATGAGTCAGTAATCCCTCGTTGGTTATCTCTTCCAATCATATGGAGGGTTTATTTATGTCTCCTGCATGAAAAACTTATACAAAGTTATTATTTGCTGCCATAGTCAAACATGAGTCGTGCTTTTGTTCAAGGGAAGTTAACCTGAGTCAACCTTTCTGCGGTGTCTTTTGAATCATTTTTCAGTCGGCCTTCCTGGTCTTGTTAGTATCTTATTCTATCATATCAAATATTTGGTCCTTTGCTCATGCTAGTTTGAGAAGGTCTCCACTGACTTCTTGCTGGCGGGTTTGTCTCTTATCGACTACGACATATTGCTCTGAGAGTAAACCTAGAGCTGCACCCTGGCCCTATTTACATCATTGATAGGTGACCTTGTACTCAACATTTGATCATCATCATGGGTCTTTCACTGAGTGGTTTCCATTGTGTTCGACATCAGCTTACATTATCACACTTGGGATTCATGCAGTACCTTGATTTCCATTTGACCCTATTGGTGGATATATCGCCTCTTTGTCAGCTTTCATTATTGGTTGGTTCAGAGGGTTTCTGCCGTGCACTAGCTTCATCTTGTGCATGTTGGAAATGTACTTCGGGTTGGTTACTTCACTCTACTTCATCCGATTCCTTCCAAATCTTGGCCTGCAGGTTACACTTGCGCTAGACTTATTTTTGATGCCTTAATGCCTTCCTTTCAGTAGATATTTTCCCATCGACTCTGACTCATTTATCTGGGAATGAGGTCTAGAGTATTTTTGTCAGTACCTTAGGGTTTGCAGTCTTCAGTGGCATACTCTTCGCTATCGACAGTGAGGATACATCATTGCCTCCTGATTGATAGATTATTTCTAGTGTTTGACTTCAACTCATTCATTCACAGTTGCTAGATTGTACTGGGGCACCTTGACACTCATTATCATTGTCGGTGGGTTGTCTTGCATATTTTAACGGTATACATCAATGACCGGTAATCAAACGATTTCTCACATGGTCGACTTCAGCTCATTTATTCCCATTGTGTAGAATTGTGCCATGGTGATCGGTGAAGACCTCGGGTTTGCATCAGCATGCTTTGGTTCACTTTGACAGTTCCTTCAGTTTTCTGCCAATGACACCATTCACCCTTATATGTTGCAGTTTCATCACAGCGGCATCTTATATGTTGGCTCCCGAGTTGCGTGTTGTACCATTTGTTCCACCACTTATGATTTGGTACTTGGAGATTCAGTTGCGACTTTTGTGATCAGATTTTTGTTGCAGCATCATTAATCAGTATTCTATATGTGATACTTGGACTTGATTTTGACTTGTACTTCCGGGAAGTGATCAGATGATTCACTATGTACTTTACATTTCAGTTGTACTTGTATACATATTGGATCCGCTCTATACTTCATATGCATACATGCTTTTATTTCACTGAGCATGGGTATGCCTGCCTTATACATGAGCTATCTTTGTGATCTCTCTCACTGGTTTTTTGGCAGGCTGAAATTTGGTGAAGTCCTCTCTAGTCCTCGCAAGGTTCTTTCTATGCACATAATATATTCGGACCATCATGTACCCATTCCGATCTCATATATTAGGGGGCATATGTTATAGCATCATTTATCACTAGCTTATACTTGATGATTTATGCATTGGCCTTGGGAAACCCTTCCCTTCAGTCTTGGACATATTTCTCAAAAAATAGTATCTTAAAACCCATACGCGACTTTGCTTAGAATTTTCTGCGTATATACACGAGTCCATACATATATAATCGCATATGCCATTTTAAACATTAAAAAATATATATTTTCCCTATTTTAGAGGCAGGGTTTACGGTTATTCCAGTAAATTAACCACCCCAGCCCGTGGCCTAACTGTTCCCAACTATAAAAACTAATTTGAGGGAGTATAAAAGCCCCTCAAGGGAATGGCCTAAGGGAGGAAGAGAGAGAGAAATATAGATATTATATGTTGTTGGAGCCCTATCCAAGTCTAATATATTCCTGTGCCTCCTGCACTTCCCAGATATTTTCAGGAAACCCTTGTTTCCTTGAGATTCTCACCACCCTATGTGATATCCATTGTGCATTATTATTGGAATAAATCTTGAGAGGCTAGGGCTAGATGGATCCAGAGGATGGTATGCTCAAAGGCCATGGTAGATTTAACTTGATCTCTCCATGTTTGTTTACTGTACATGTCATTAATAATAGAAAAGCCATATTTTTCTTAAGGTTTACATGTCAATAATCTTTTATACATGTCTAATGATCATCAATTGAACATTTAATATTGTTTTTATGATGTTATGCATGATTTACACTAACATCTAGAACATATATATGTTGTACAACTAGGATTTTGTGTTCGTTCTTTGCTGATTTACAGATTAAGGAGCACAAAGTGTTGTAGGGGGTTTGCACCCCGCGAGATCTACTTCAACCGAGCGATGTCCGGGTAAGGTCTGTAGCTTGTAGATTCTTTCTATCGGCATAGAATTTGGTTTAGTGAGTCCTTCTTGTAATGATATGCCACTGATCTATGAAGGTTCATCAACCCAAGACCTTTAGGGTAACATTTCCCGAAACACATCTATTAATGATATATGCTGCACAAGAGACAGCTTCAGCCCAATAAACATTTGGAAAATTATTTGCCTTCAACATACTCCTTGCCATTTCCATGATGGTCCTATTATTTCTTTCTGCTACACCATTTTGCTGAGGTGTATATCTTGTTGTAAACTGCTTGTGAATTCCATGCTCCCTGCAAAAACGTAGGAAGTCATTTGAGATATATTCACCACCTCTATCAGTCCTCAACACTTTTATGTAGTGTTCACTTTGCTTCTCAACAAGAGCTTTGTAGTGGCAGAAGCAGTCAAACACTTCACTTTTCTGTTTTAGAAAATAGACCCATTTCTTCCTTGTGTAGTCATCTATGAATGTCAAAATATAGTGGCTGCCACGAAATGATGGTGTTTGCATTGGTCCACATAAATATGAGTGGAAAATCTCCAAAGGTGATTTTCCATTATTGAATTTCATGCTTGAAATGATTCTCTATGTTGTTTGTCCAAGATGCAGCCTTCACATAGGTTTTCTGGTTTTTCTATGAGTGGCAATCCTTTCACCATACCTTTCCTGTGCAACAAATTCAGACCTCAGAAGTTGATATGAACAAATATCAAATGTCATAACCAATTCTCATCTTTGAGTTCTTCTTGAAAGTTTTCTTGTGTGACAGCTGCTATAACACCTTCTTCCTTCAAGTTTGATCTTATCTTGAGAGGAAACACTCTATTGTTTGTCAAATGAACTTTTGCAATGAGCTGTCTACTTGGAGGCTTGTCCATGATTATGCACACATCATATTTACAAAATATATTGTAGCCCATTTGTATGAGCTGTCCAATGTTTAGGAGGTTATGTTTCAAACCAGGGACACAATAAACATCTAGCATGAACTTCTTCTCTCCCTTCTTTGTTTGTATTTCTACTCTTCCTTTTCCCATGACAGAGATCTTGCTATCAGTCCCCAATGTCACTTCATATTTTACACTTTTATCTAGATTGGAAAACATTGCTATGTTTCCATTCATGTGGTTGCTACACCCTGAATCTAAGAACCATATATCCCCTTGTTTTTCTTGTGCTACATTATAAGCCAAAAACAAGCTATCATGGTTCTGATTTTCCTTTATGAAATTTTCATTTGGTTTGCTAATTATGTCATATTGCTTCTTTCTACATTCATTTGCATAATGACCATACTTCTTACAATGATGATATTGAACTTGAGATTTATCATACCTGTGACCTTGCGCTTGATTCTAGCTTGAGACTTGACTTGGATTTTGATTGCTGCCCCTTCCACTTGAGCTTGAAGGGCTGCTTCTTCCACCTCTGTGTGGGCTTCTTCCTCTTCCTCTATAGTTTGATCTTCCTCGACCTCTACCTTGACCAAAATACACTTGTGCCTTGAATGTGTGCTCCAATGAGGAGTTTGTTTCTCTGCTTAGTCTATGCTCATGAAACATCAGTGATGCATGAAGCTCATCCACTTAAAACCGTGAGAGATCCTTTGTCTCTTCTATGGCCACAACTATGGCATCAAACATTGATGGCATACTTCTTAAAACTTTCTCAACTATTCTCCTTTCCTCAAGCGTCGCACCATGAGACTTGATTTTGGTAACCAACCTAATCACATGTGTAAAGAATGAGTCTATATTCTCAGACTCTTTCATACGTAATGTTTCAAAATCTCTTCTCAGCATTTGTATTTTTTCTATCTTCAACTTTGCCATGCCTTGGTAGGCTGTCTGGAGGGTATCCCATGCCTTGTTGAACTTCTTTATTGCTGCAACCCTTAGAAAATAAATTTCATGCACTACCTGGAAAATATAGAAGAGGGCTTTGGAGTCCTTCTTCTTATTGTCCATCAACAAATCTCTTTCTTCTTGTGTCAAAGCATTGTATGCTGCTACATATTCTGGTTCTTGGAAACCATTCTCCACCTGTTCCCAAAAATCTTGTGAGGAGAACAAGGCTTTCATTGTAATAGCCCAATAATCATAATTCTTCCCATTAAACTATGGTATTTGTGGATTAGTCAAGATTGTACTTGCTGGTGCCATTTTCACTGTGTAAGCAAAAACCTTCTCATTGCTGGAGAATCTGCTTCTCAAAAAAAAAATTCAGCTCTTCAGTAAAGAAAACTTTCTTTCAGTGAGAGATTAAACTTGCTCTAATAACATGTTGGAAATTAGAGTAATCTTTGATACCATGTTGGAAATAAAACAAGAATCTCAAAGAGACAGGGGAAATGATTTTCCCTCAACAAACAATTTACACATAATGCAAAAATTAAATTAAAACAATGACAACACAGTTTAGCATAAAAAAAAATATACAGAGCCATGCACACACATAGATATTGAAACGAGTATGTGTCTTCTATTTTCTTCTTGTCTTCAAATCTATTACATTATATGAAAAACATATTTTAAATACAAAATGGTAGAGCCTGAGAATTTAATGCTAATTCAATGCTGGACCGGACATGAAATCACACAAAATCGTCCTTATGTCGTGTTTGGCTCTTCTTCATAAAACAACGCACAAATCCTTGTACGTCGGACTTGAAATCCTTCAGGTTTCGACTTTGAAACCATATCGCATTTACACCCACGTCGCATATCATATTTCAGCAATGTCAAAACTTACTAGTGTGCTATCCACTTGAGCTTATGCAATGCGATGTGCGCACGTCGCAACCTTTAACATTTCACATGATGCGACATTTAACTTGACACAATAATAAGGAAAAATAAACACTTGCGATTGCAATGTGTGATGACGATATTTAATCGAAACATCGCAAAGTTTGGGATAGAGCACAAAAGGTAAGAGCTAAGATTTCCGAAGTGCGAAGTGCGACGCGCTAAACGGTGGGTTGTACGAATAGGCGCAGGTAAAGGAAAACAGGAAAACAAAGGTTTGTTTGCAAATTCAGTAGTGTGTTAAGGTTGGATGGGTCCTGCCAATATCGCATCGACGGAGTAGTAGGATTGTGGTAAAACGTTAAGAGGAAAGGCTAAGTGTTTGTGAAGTGTGCAGTGTGGGCAAGAGGTAGGTGCTACGGTGGGAAGAATTTAACGATGAGTGATAGCCGGACTTTGTTTTCTGAATATTATGGAAAGTTGCATGAAGTGAGAACTTGCAGATTTTCCATGCTTGGAGCTTGTCCTTCCCTGCAAAATACATTCGTCACCTGCAAAAATATTTAACTCAAGTATGGTTGCTACCAGTTTATTCAAGGTGGTGGTTGTGAGTAATTTCCAATAGGGAGTTACATGAACATTATAGAGGCAGTGAATAAGGCTCTTGAGAGGACGCAGACAAGATATGTAATTCATATAAAAGTAGGAGTTTATGCGAAGAACGTGGAGTTTCACACGAAGAAAACAAATATCATGTTCGTTGGCGATGGAATGGATGTGACAATGGTGACAGGAAATCAAAATTTGAAGGACAGTTTCACAACCTTTCGTTCAACAACTGTTGGTAAGTCCACTATTTTCTGGTCTCTGTGGTGACATATTTACTCAAATTAAGTATTTGTCATATTTATTTTAAAATTATTTTATTAATAATGCAATTGGAATGTAATATTGCAACTGTAACTGGAAACAGATTCATCGCTCGTGACATGACCTTTGAGAATACGAGAGGACCCGCAAAGCACCAAGCGGTGGCCTTGCATGTGGGATAAGATCTATCAACCTTTTATAAGTGTAACTTCAAGGGTTACCAGGACACTCTTTATGCCTATTTCTTTCGTCAATTCTATAGAGAATGCAATATCTATGGCACCATAGATTTCATCTTCGGCAACTCATCTATGGCACCGTAGATTTCATCTTCGGCAACTCATCTATGGCTGTTGTGGAGGTAAATCCCCTCTACGGACAGAGGCGATTCCTACTAGCCCAGACAGGGTCTAGCAAAAATCAATCATGCTATAGTGCAGGTTCCTAATTTCAAATAAACCAACTAGCGATGAAGGCTTACCTGGAATCCAACGCAGTCATTGTAGAAGAGGTGGCGCTCTCGTTCCTCAGCTATGGCAGATCACGATCCCCACGATCTCCGTGATGGGACACCTGCACATGCGAGAAACAAAACAAACACAAGCATAAAATCTAGTAGATGCAACTATATGTCAGTCAGAAAGGACATAACTCATCATTATAAACAACCACAAGAGTGGAACCATAACCAATAGTCGTTCATTAATAATCAATCAAAGGAAAATTACAACCATAGTTCTGACGCTGAATTCTCCTTCGGAGGGTCGCCAGCAGAACACGTCTCGAAAATTCTGCCAAGGATGGGACAAACCTCTCTCTTCAGCTCTTGACGATAGTCTCCTTGCTTGAAATTGGCCTTAAGGGGATTATGGAGGCTCTTGCAGCATAAGGCTCTTGGAAATTTGGGAACTTGAAGACTAGCTTGCAATGGAGATGGGCAAGCTTTTATAGATGGAGGAAGAGGAGTTGGGATCCCTATAATCATGGGATTGGCCCTATCGTGAAGGAAGCTTCCATGAGAGGTGGCAAACCACTTCCTCTCTATGGAAATCCGTAGCCAAACCTCCCAACTCAAGATAGATATCAGTTCCTGGATCAGTTAATACGAAACTTCCGCCATTTATTTTTTTAAAAACATTCCTTAAATTGGTTGGCGCGAGTGCGACTCTGGGGCAGAGCGCCAACTGGCGCGGCCTCTTTGAAGTATTTTCCCCATTGGTGCGGGTACTTAACTTCTTGCTCGCGCCAATGCTAAAAGGGCCATTTTTAGGGTTTTTCACAAGGAGATGTCTTCAGGGCAATGAAAGCTCTTGTTCATAGGGATGTCATGAAAGTGGTTTCAAGCCATGTCACTGCTCACAGGTCACAAAATGAGCCCTCCAATGTGCGGGACGGGGATTGCAGGGACGGTGACAAATTACTGTGTAACAATGGCACTATAGATTTCATCTTTCGTCAATTCTATAGAGAATGCAACAACTCCGCCGTTTTTTTTCAGAATTGCAATCTCCTCGCGTAGAGACCCTTCAAGAACCAGAAGATTCTTTACACTACTCACAGCATGGAGGACCCTAATGAGAACACTGGAATTTCCATTTAGAAGTGCAATGTGACCGCGGGCACAGACATACAATCTCTTGTACATATAATCTCTTAGTTGGGTGAATACAATTTAGTCTATTTTGGATATACAATCTCTTGGTTGAGTTAATATCTCAACCACACACCAATCTAGGAAGCTAACTAGTTGGAGAGAATCTCTCAACCAACTAGACCTCAACAGAGAACAAACTCCTATACATAGAATGAATCACAACAAAGAAAAATAGGGATTATATTTTCCAAGTCCATTAATTGTCTCAATCTCAATAAGAAATTTCTAAACAAATTCTAATTGTGTTTGTAGTGTTTGCAAACATGATTAAAAATAATATGTTGACAACCATCTACCGAAATGAATGTGTACCAATTGTCAGTCTACTAGGATGTCCTTTGTGTACATGGTTGTCAACCATGATTTGCATAATTTTACCTATAAATCCCCCTCCATCATCATCATCGTGGGTTTTCTCAGATTACCCATAACCATGATCTGGGTTTTATTGGTTTACCTTAAACCATGCCCACAGTTTTTTTGGCTGACCCTAAACCATGCCTATAGGAATCCCTGTCCACTTCACTCTCACACATGGTTTCTAGCTTACCACAAACCTACACTGCAAAGTGGTTTTTTCGCTTAACACAAACCTACACTTAGAAAGTGGTTTTAAGATTACCACGAAATTCATGGGGTTACACATGCCTTATAAGGTTAACAACACAATTTCAGGTACATAATAGTACAAACCTTTCAAGTACCACTACAAAACACCATGGACTTGCTGAGAGTTAGGATATGTGACACGTAATACACCATCAGTGTGTCTATTCCACAAAATCACACTAATTCACACAAACTTTCACTTAGTTTTCCATGATACTTTAATATATGATGTAGCTCCAACCACTATCCTCTCATGCCAGCTTTGTTGTCATGTCTTCATCATACATGGTAGTTAGTCATTCCTGCAAATAAAGTTTTCTATTGTTGAAATAACCAATTCCAACTTAAACTCAAACTCGTGAAAATAATTGGCCAGACTAAATATCACTATGAAACACATCCAAATTATTTTCACCAAATATCAATACATTTATCAATACATTTTTACATGACTTGATACATTATAACAACTCAATTTTTACCAAACCAAGATCAAATTCTTAGAGTAAGTCACCGATCCACAAACTAGATTTACAATTCTCATTTCGTGGTTTCTCACAAATGATATTTCAATGGAAATTCTTCATAATAATGTTTAAATGTCACCTTTATGCTCCACTCCATAAGCGTATGTGAAATTTATTTTTTGGTTGATGAATCCAATTGACAAGTGGAATAGAAAGTAGTTCAAACTTATATAAAAGACGAGGAATACCAGCAAAAAATTGACATTGATGGTTGATACATATTCCATGTTGTCGATAATTTCGTTGACTGGAAGGTCATAACAGACACGTCCCTTGGCTCAACACGTCATCACTGACGTCCATAGCAACCGCGCTTACCACACTAGTCCATGCTCAATGTACTCAAACAAGAATGAAACAAGATCATGGGCTGCGAAAAAAAGCACTGAACCAGTATCGGGCCGACCACAATGACTATAGTCTATCGACAACGCTGATCAATGGATTTTTACATTAGAGCTGCAGTTCTACGCTCAGATGTGAAGTGTGGGCCACCAAACAAAAGTGTAATTTACAAGGGCCAAAAAGGAGCATAACTATTTGATAGCGCTCTGAGATGTTTGCAACTGACCGATCTACCCAAGGGAAAGATTTCTAACTAATAGTCAATTCTCTTAGCATGAGATTCTAGATGCTTCAACGAGCTAGTCAGTAGTTGGGATAACCAATTCTTCCCATTAACAACATACCCAAAAATGGTCACATACGCCAAACAAAAATAATTCAACGAACAATGTGACATGAACAACAGTCTCATCGGTATGTTGTCGAATGCAAGAGAAGATTCAAAATATTAAGAAACCCAAGACCAATCGATCTTCTGAAAATATTCACTTTTCTGCCATTTTTTGAGATGGATATGTTCTTCTCATCTGAATTGCTACTTGGAGGAGATGATGCAACAAACGAGGAAGGGTTTATGGAGGTCTTTCACTGTCCATCGAATTTTTGCACATCCTGACAAGTGGTCTGGTTCTACTACATTAAATTCCATGGTGAACAAATCCAAGAACCACCTAGTTCGAATATGTGACAACTTAACTTACCCAAATGCATAAAATACGTGTATTATAGTTTTTTTTATCATATAAGTTGAATTTGAATGGATCATATATTTACTTTCAACAAAGATTTTTACCACATTAAAATTCCAAATCCTTCAAATTTTAAACGTTTTTACTCTTTACTAAAGTCAATACCACTTTAGAAGGAAAACCATATCCTATGGATATATTAAAATCTCTAAAGACATAAATATTTCCACGTCAAAGTTGTAATATTTGAAAATTTTGTTGTCATGCCATAAAAAATTAATATGGTGATTTCTAATCCTATTTGATTCCTTGCATTGAAGGAGATAAACTGAAGGAGAGGGGAGAGGAGGAATAAAGAGAAAGAGAAGGAGAGGAGTGAGAGAGGGAGAGAAGGGTAAGAGAGAGAAATGGAGACAAAAATATGGAGGGGGGAGATAAAGGGAGAGAGAGAAGGAGAGATGGAAGGAGATAGTGACAAGGTTGGAGGGAAAATAGAGAGAGAGAGAGAGAGAGAGAGAGAGAGTTGTGAAACCAACTCCAAAAATAGAAGAGAAGAGAGATCAACGCCTTAGAAATCAGCCACTTCGAGGGGGAAACCTCCAATACATTACATAAATGAAAAATTCTTGGATGATACAATTGACAAAACCTTCTTTCTATATATAGGAGTCCATGGGGCCACAATGTAATCCTAATGGGGCCACAATGTAATCCTAGCCGACCTAACAATAATAATGTAAGGGCACAATAATAAAAATATGGGGGTTACACGGGTACAACAATAACAATAAGGGGGTCTACACTAAAATAATAAGGGACTATACTAGTAATATAGGGACCTAACATGCCCCTCTCCTTCAAACAAGTGTTGTCCTCAACGCTTGATTATTTCTTGATACTTCTATATAAAATTCTCATCCTCCCATGTGGAATCTTCTACAGGAAAGTTCTTCCACTTGCTGAGATAATCTAAAATTGATTGTACTTGTCGAGTTCTTGTTTCTGTGACTGCTTCAGAACTTCTTTCGATGTGATGTTGATCTTCCAGTTGTTTCATTTGATTTTGCACCAAAGTTAGGTTATCCTTTGAGAGTTGGAGAACTTGTTGTTGATGCTCGATGTGATATTCTACTACTTTATCATCCATAATAGATTTTATTTGATCCTTCAAACAATCCAACTTAGCCTCCATTTCTTCTTTCAAACCATCTATGTCATCTTTGGTTGCTCTTCGTAAGATCGAAATTTGTTGTACTTGGTACCGTAATTTTGATATGTCATACTGTAATTCTTCCTCTTCATGTGTCATAGTATATATTTTTGAGGGCTTAATGGTTATGGAATTATTTTTTGGAGACATTATAGAACCCATTACTAATAAAAATTCTTTGATATGCCCTTGGAGTCACTTCAAACTTCTTTTTCAAACAAATGTTATGCAATTTTAAAAAACAAGTACACACCTTTTTCTTGCTTTTGAGTATCTATATATTGAAAGTGAATTCTCTCTTTGATTTCAGATCTACAATATGTGAAACTTGACCCTGAAGTAGCCCTCTAAATCTTCTTTCGAATGCCACAGGTTTGACCTAATTTGGATTCTTCAAGGCAAAGTTATGCCCAATCTCCCACGATGACCTAATTATGGACTAGTTCAGTAGAGCGAACTTGTATGACTTGACACGTGTCACTATTTCCTCCTTTGGCTCTGAAATTGATAGAAAGAAAACTAAATTCCGTGTAATTGCAGCCACTTTTTACAGAAGCCCAATGCGACTCTCAGAGAGAGAGTTATGACGTTTTTATCACGGTCACCTCTTTGAGATGAAATTCGGGAGCTTGAAACAATCCTAACTTCCACAGATCATATCTCCAAAAATATTGCGAACAAAGATCTAAAATTTTTAGAGGAGGTTCCTCAGGATTCCAACTTCGCTCTGTGAAGCTTTTAGCTTCTGAACCCTCATAGAAAAAATTTTATATCTAAAATTCCTCGATGACATGTTTAGGTTAAATTCAGAAGCCTGCAAAAAGCCCTAACTTCCATAGACCGTATCTCCAAAAATATTGCGAATGAAGCTCTAAAATTTTGCGACATTATTCCTCAGGATTTCAGCTTCATTATCTAAACATTTCATCTTTTGAACCTTCATGGAAAAGACGTTATAGCATAAATACCACGATGACCTGTTTGGAGCAGCAAAACCCTAGAATCCAAAGCTCTGATACCAAATGTTGTGAAACCGACTCCAAAATTAGAAGAGAAGAGAGATTAAAACCTTAGAAATAAACCAATTTGAGGGGGTAACCTCCAATACATTACATAAATGAACAATTCTTGGATGATACAAATGACAAAACCTCCTTTCTATGTATAGGAGTCCATGGGGCCACAATGTAATCCTAGTTAACCTAACAATAATAATGTAAGGGAACAATAATAACAATATGGGGTTACAGGGGTAAAAAAATAACAATAAGGGGGTCTACACTAAAATAATAAGGGACTATACTAGTAATATAAAGACCTAACAGAGAGAGAGAGAGAGAGAGAGAGAGAGAGAGAGAGATTGATGTGGGGAGAGAGAGGGAGATGGGAGAGAAAGGGAAAGAGAAGACTTGAGAGAGAGGAGGAGAGAGGAAGAAATAACAGATGGATTTGGAAGGGAGAGAGGAAGGGAAGAAGAAAGACATATAAAGAGAAAAGTGGAGCGAGATAAGGAGAGGGGGAGTGAAAAGGAAGATATAGAGAGAGCGTATGTATGTTTGGGGGTGAGATAGAGAGACAAAGAAGGAGAGATGGAGGGAGATATAGATGTAGATAGAGGGGGGAGAGAGGAAAGAATATTTATTACACTAAATGCATTGAATTCATGGTAGATGGATATTTCTAATCCTATTTGATTGCTCACACTATATGCATTTATTTCAGTGTAGAAGGTGATTTCTTGTTAGGTCCCTCTAATACTAGTGCATCCCCTTATTCTTATCATTGGTGTAGCCCCATTATTATTATTTTTGCACCTATGTAGTCCCCATATTGTTATTATTGTGCCATATAGAAGCCTAGTATTGTTCTTGTTGTTCCATTGCATTATTATTGTTATGTCGGCTATGATTATATTGTGACCTCTTAGACTCCTATATATAGAAAGGAGGTTTTTTCATTTGAATCATCCAATAAGTTTCCATTTATGTAATGTAAAGGAGCTTTTCCCCTTAGATAGGTTGATTTATAAGATTTTTATCTATATTTTCTTCTATTTTGTGAGTTGGTTGCATAACATTTGGTATAAGAGATTTGGATTCTAGGGTTTCACTTCTTCAAATAAGTCATCTTGGAAATTTCACTATAATTTTTTTTAAGAGGCTTCAAATGCTAAAATTTTTACCACGTGGAGAATAAATCTTGGTGAAATTTGTGTAAAAATTTCAGATCTTAGTTCGCTATATTTTCGGAGATATGATTTGGGAAAGTTAGGTTTTTTTACAGGCTCCAAAATTCAAACTCAAACATGTGACCTAGGGAAAATCATCATAACTTTCATTTCAAACATGGAATTTAAATTCTGTAAAACGTGGCAAAAAGTGAATGGACTTTACTTTTTTGTGTATAAATTCAAGGCCAAAGGTTGAAACAGTGACACGTGGCACTCTGTACAATTTCGTTCTACTGAACTAGTCTATAATCAGGTCATTGGGGGAGATCGGGCATAAATTTATCTTAAAGAATCCAAATTAGGTCTGACATGTGGAATTGGAAAGAAGATTCATAGGTATACTACAGGACCAATGTTCAAATCTCGGGGATCCAAAATCACAAAGATACAATAGGTGCAATATCAAGCTCCTCAAAAGCAAGAAAATGGTGAGTATTTTGTTTAAAAATTCCATAACTTTTGTTTGAAAAATCAATTTGAAGGGATTCCAAGGGAATATTGAAGCATAAAGTTCAGTATTGGGTTCTAAAATTCCTCCTAAAAAGAATTCCACACCCATTAAGCCCTAAGAAATCTCTACTTTGACATATGTTGAGGAATAATTGCAACATGATATATCAAAATTATGAGACCAAGTACAATAAATTTCGCTTTCGCAAAGAGTAACCAAAAATGGAATATTTTATGGATGGATTAATAGCAGACATGGATGGTTTAAAATCAAACATGGAAAAAAATATGGATGACATGGAATCTAATATGGATGGTTTGAAACCAGAAATCGAAGGTTTGACAAATATTTTGCAAGAAAGGCTTCCTAGTGGTTTTTAGGGTCCTATAAATAATAGGATTCATAGTTTTGAATTGACTTTGTTAAAATTTTGCAAAATTGTACATACCTTTGCCTTTTGCAAATGTATTCCCATATTTAAAAGATGAAAAGAGGGTATTTCCTAAAAGAACCATCAAAGGACAAAAAAAAACAAAGATCAAGAACGAATATTAAGTATGAACCCCAAAAAAAGAGATAAAAATAAAGATCATGAAAGTGTTGCACATTCAAATGCCAGTACTATTAGTTTAATTTTGCAAATAAGATAGTGTGCAGCTTGTCCAAAATGCCACAATCCATGATGGCCAAACAGCTTAATCTTGACTCATTCATGTTGATAGATAAAGAATAAATATCTAGCCAAACTGTTTAATCTTGGCAGATTAATAGTTAGGTGGAGAAATATACGAACTCATTAGTTTAATCTGAGCAGTTGGAAATCATAAGGTTAGAAGTAGATAGTTTTCTTAAAGAAATAAAGGGTCAACAAGCTTAAATGAGCCCAAGAAATGAAATAAGATGCTAGGATGAAGATAAAATAAGGGTAGGCAGAAACATTTTTTTCAAAGTCATGGAAAGAACTGTTGGTTTATCTCATATTTCTAACATCCTTCTAGAAACACTTTTCCCCTTGTAAAATATCCCTCTCCCTTCATTTTAATCCTTTTACTAATATCCCTTTCTCTTTTGGAAAATCACTCTTCCTTTGTAAAAACTCATTTTCCCTAGCTAAAACCCCTTTACATAGTTACTAACCTCATTTTCATTATTAAATCTCCTTCTTTTTTACTAATTCCCCTTTTTTCAATAAAACACCCGAACCCATTTTCCTATAGTTTTAAATGTTTAAAATGAATCGGGCCCCAATGTATAAATCCTTTCCTGATATACATTTCTAACATCCCATTATTATATTCCCAAACCCCTTATGATATTTATCCTATAGTTTATTTTAAATCCCCATATTATATATCCCCTCACGTTAATATAAAATATTCCCCGTATCCTATATTATATTCTAACTTCCCCTTTATATTATATTAACCCCATAGTGTTATGATATACTAACCCGCACATATTTCACTACAACCCTTTCACTATCATATAGTATGTATTATAACCCCCCGCCATTATAATCCTAACCTCCCACATATCATTAAACTTCGCAATATATGTTAAAACCCTCCACATAGCTTATCTCCCGACCCCACCTTTGAACCCATCATAATTCATTCACCGTCCGATTTCCTTGGATCGTATCCAACTGTCCAAGCTCCATATCGTGCTCTCCGATAGCTTGATGATTAACACCTCAAAAGATTTTGAAATAGGAAGTTTCACCCATCCCTCCCTTTGCCACACGTTAATCTCGTGTGTTATTTCACTTCCCTCCACAAAATCGTTAACCTCTTTTTCTTCTATGTGAAAACCACCAACCCATCTGCGCATGTGTTAAAAATACCTCTCCATTCCTCCACTGTACAAAATAAACTACTACCCGACACTAATGCGATAAACCTACCTACCCTGCGTGTGGTAAATCACTAATTCACACCTGCTCCATCTAAAAAACCGTTGTTTCCTGTCCATAACCTATTATGTTTAAATTGTGAATTTGCAACAGAAAATACCTGGATGACCATTCCCAACCCGAATTAAAACCCCACTGCAAGATTAGAAATCCTTTCACTGAATTCCATGTTCCCTGAAGCAATTAATTGCTTCCCTTCAGACATTTGTTTCATTAATTATTGATTTGTTTTGCAGGTAATCAGCATATCAAAGAAAAGACAAACAATTTTAATACTAGTTAAAAAACCCGTTTTCTCCATATTATCAAGAAATGTATTTGAAGGCTTCATTCAGATGAAGCGTCATGCAAAAAAGGAAAAAAAAGTTAAAACCAGAAATACAACTAATAAAGGATAATTTACATAGTAAATGGTCAGAACACAGGATGAAAACATTTCCACCACCAACAGTGAAAGTTATTCAAAGATGAAATTTACAACAACAGGATGAAAACAAAGATTCAGATGATGAGGTTTACTATGGTAAAAGTAAAACTAGGTGAAAAGAGCTGTCAAGATAAAATTAAAACAATTAGTAGATAGTGTAAGCAGTAAAGTTAAAGAAGAATTTACAGTGACAATAAGGACAGAGTTTAAAGGTAAAAAATAGAGTTTAAAGAAAAAAAAGGGCAATCCGATGCAGCCATCATAGAGACAGTGTGAGAGACAAACCAACATAAGAGAAACCAACAGATAAATAAACGATCATAAAATCAGTGCCAACTTTCAATTAGTTGAAAGGTGTCACTACCTTTTAGCCTCCAGATATTTTATTTCCAGGAATAAATCCTAAATCAGTTTAGGATATTTTATATTAGTTTTTTGTATAAATACTTTAGTCATTCGAAGTATTAAAGTGGTGTGTAGATTGCTAAAATTTTATATAGATGTACTGATCTAAACCAGAGGGTTCTTTGTACCATTTTCAAGTCAGCAGACTGGATTGAGCAATAAAGGCATTATATTACAGGATTCATGTGTTGGGCCAACTTCAGTGAAGTACTTTCAAATTGTTCTTTTTTGTTCTCTTAAGTTTTTCACATACTTGCAAGTTTTCTAAATCTAAATGTATAACAAGAATATTATTTCAGAACTTGTTTAAAAACACTCTGTCTTGAACTGTTATTTCATTTTCATGTTTTCTACTAATATCGAGATTAGGGAATTATTAATTGATCCCTAGTTTCAATTGACCTCTATCATTTCCCTCATTATTCGGATCTAAGAATCCTTAATTTCTCTCCCATCCTGATTGAAAGCATTTCACCATCCAGCCTAAAGATCTAAATCAAATCAGCTACCTTGCCCTGTGAAAAATTCCTTTAGACCTTGATCCTGCTTCTGTTGCTTGAAATATTGAATCCATTAGCCCAATGGAAAACATACCTGCATCTATCCATCTGAATTATTAATTCCACCACCAAACCAAATCAAAACCAAAACCAATCAATCTCACATAACTAGCCTAAAATCAACTAAAAAACAACAAAGATAAATCATAAAGAGAGAGCTCTCTCTGAGCATTAGGAAGGCTAGATCCTAGTCTTAAAAGTAGGTTTGTGGTTACCTCAATGAGTTCTTTCTTTAACCTTAAGAAATTACTGAGTGATAACATATTGACGACCATACTGGGGAACAATATCAATCTATTCCTTCAGAAAATTATTCAAGTATCAGATCTAATCTATGATGGTGGACAGTGATCAGACACACAAAAGTTAAATTCATCCACCTGGAGAATCCTACTCCAAATCAATTTCAAAATCAAGACTCCAATGGAGAAATGAACCTGGAAGAACATCATGGGAAGATCAGGTTTTCAACTTAGATCTCAATCCAAGACATCATGTTATTTTTCATCAAGAAATTTTTTCAATGTATATTGTATTTTAATAATGATCTTAGACTAATATTTGATTATTTTCCTTTGAAGAGTGTAAATATAAATTCTCCTTTTGAGAAAATTTCTAATGAAACTTATGATGTTCATTTTCCAATTGATAAGCCTCAAGCAATCAATACTGATATTACAATCTCTGTACATATTCCTGTACCTTGTAAAGTTCCTGATAGATATGAGCCCCTCATCTTACCTTCTATACTCCATGATTTCCCTAACAATTGTTATAAAAATATTCCTAAGTTTGATGGAGAGAATGCTAACATCACTGCCCAAAATCATATTCAAGGTTTTGAAAATTATCTTGACCTATTTTAGATTGATGAAAATGATGTTAGAATCAGGCTTTTTGCTCTTTCTTTGCAAAGTGGAGTAAAAAGTTGGTTCAATAATTTGCCTACTGTAAGCATCTCAAATTTCCAGTATTTTGTCAAAATTTTCCTTGATAAATGGATAATCAAAGTCAATATTTTTGTGATCATAGAAGAGTATAATAAATTGAAAAGACATCCAAATGAGACAATACAACAATTTTATGATAGATTCAATCAAGTTTATTATTCAATGCCAGAAAATATCAGACCTCCTCCTGAATCAACTCTCTTGCATTACCCAAGTGCCTTTGACCCACAAAATAGAATTTTAGCTAAGAGAAAGAGATTCAGAAACACTTGAACAGATGAAAAACAGTGCAATTGATGTAGAAGTTAATCTACAAATTAGAAGGGAGAATTTTAAAGCAGAAGGAGAGAAGAACAACATTGTAGAAATAAAGCTTGAAATTTTGGTAGGTAAAATAGAGGAAACGATGCTAAGAATCACCATGAAAGATGGTTTTTTTATTCAAGATCACCATGACCCACTTATTGCAAGAAAAGAAGAGGTTGTTAATCTTAAACACTTCCCTGTTAAACACAACTACCATAGAACAAAAAATGGGTTTATAGATCAATATGTTGAGAAGAAATCACCTGATATAATGTGTATGTTTGATGACATTCCTCCTTTTAATGATTTTCCTGAATATGATTAGTATGATGATAATTATGTTCTTCAAACTCAAGCTAATTTTATAGAGCAATCAGTAGCTAGTTTGTGGAATGAAGACATTCAGTTTCAACAGCTTGAATACAGTGATCAACCTATACATATCAACCATGAGAGTGAAGAAGAAAATGCAGAAAATTTGGAAATAAGTGAACGATCGTTGCCTCTTTGTTTTGCGTCATTTCAGTTCATTAGAGACAAATTTAAAGCAATCAATAATCAACAGTTTAGGTATTGTGATTGACAAAAAAGAAGAAAATGAAACTCTTAATCAGGATTCTTCAGTATCACAATTACAGTTATCAAATTCCATTGAAAAATATGATCAAATAACACAGGAAAATTCTATACCACTATGTTTTGAATCATTTCAGTTTTTAAAGGAAATGTGGTATAATATATCTAAGGAAAAGGATGAGTAGCTTTTTGAAGTCTATGAAGTCCCACGGAATCCTATATCCAATAGATTGCAGCCATCCTTACAAGTTTTTCATGATCCAATATCTGATGTGTTGGATAATGAATGCATTCAAAGCCTTTCTCCATTTACTGACTATGAGTTTCAGGATCAAGATGATAAATTTTTCATCAGACATACATTTCAATCAGTAGAAATATCATCACAAAGCTTATCTGGAAATCTGCAATTATCTCAAGACAATCATAAGTTTATTTTACAGGGAAATAACAGTTTAGTTTCATGGCATGGAGGCCATCCAGAACAGATGTATAGTTGCTTGGATTAGTTTAACATTTGTACATAATCCTTTGAAGATCATTTTGTACAATTTCTAGAGTCAACAAAAGAAATTGAGAATTTCCTTATCTCCACATATGTTGACAAGTTTCTAATGAGTTGAAGAACTACAATTTTAATAATCAACAAGAAAATACAGCAAAATACATCAATGTATATAATTATTGAATGGTTGCTTTGGCATTTTCATTTTACCTAACCAGAAGTTGGACAACTGATTAGAGTAAGTAGGTATAATTTCAGTTTAAGTGAGTTTCATTTTTAGTAGCAAGTTTATTTTAGTTTTCAACAAGTGTTGAAATAATTCATTAAGATTTAAAACTGAGAATAAGATCCTAAGGTCTTGATGATCAAGTAGTTTGGTTTGAAAGTTGCAACACCTTTTAGTTTCAAAACAGATTTTAGTTTGCAGAAAAGGTTGTGATTTCAGTTCAAGATTTACAAACACAGAGATTATACAACAAAGCATAAGCATGATTGGGATTGGCCCAATGGATCAGGCTACTAGTCAATGATGTTCCTGACATCTCACAATGAGATTTCATCCCCATGCGAAGCCACTGTTAGGGTCCTATAAATAATAGGATTCATAATTTTGAATTGACTTTGTTAAAGTTTTGAAAAATTGTACATACCTTTGAATTTTGCAAATGTATTCCCATATTTAAAATATGAAAAGAGGGTATGTCCTAAAATAACCATCAAAGGGAAAAAAGAAACAAATATCAAGAAAGAATATTAAGTATGAACCCAAAAAAAGAGATAGAAATAAAGATCATGAAAGTGTTGCACATTCAAATGCCACTACTATTAGTTTACTTTTGCAAATAATATTGTGTGCAGCTTGTCCAAATTTCCACAATCCATCATGGTCAAACAACTTAATCTTGACTCATTCATGTTTTAAATTTCATGCTGATAGATAAAGAATAAAGATCTAGCCAAACTGTTTAACCTTGGCAGATTAATAGTTAGGTAGAGAAATAAATGAGCTCATTAATTTAATCTGAGCCGTTGGACGCCATAAGGTTAGAAGTAGATAGTTTTCTTACTTAAAGAAATAAAGGTTCAGTAAGCTTAAATGTGCCCAAGAAAAGAAATAAGATGTTAGGATAAAGATAAAAGGGCAGGCAGAAACATTTTTTGCAAAGTCATGGAAAGCACTGTTGGTTTATCTCATATTTCTAACATCCTTCTAGAAACACTTTTCCCCTTGTAAAATATCCCTCTCCCTTCATTTTAATCCTTTTACTAATATCCCTTTTCTCTTTTGGAATATCATTCTCCCTTTGTAAAAAATCTTTTTTCTAGCTAAAACCCCTTTACTAAGTTACTAACCTCATTTTCCTTATTAAATCTCCTTCTTCTTTACTAATTCCCCTTTTTCCAATAAAACACCCAAACCCATTTTCCTATACTTTTAAATGTTTAAAATGAATCGGGCCCCAATGTATAAATCCTTTCCCGATATACATTTCTAACATCCCATTATTATATTCTTGAAACCCTTATGCTATTTATCCTATAGTTTATTTTAAATCCCCATATTATATATCCCCTCACGTTAATATAAAATATTTCCCGTATCATATATTATATTCTAACTTCCCCTTTATATTATATTAACCCCATAGTGTTATGATATACTAACCTGCACATATTTCACTACAACCCTTCCGCTATCATATAGTATGTATTATAACCCTCCGCCATTATAATCCTAACCTTCCACATATCATTAAACTTCACAATATATATTAAAACCCTCCACATAGCTTATCTCTTGGTCCCACCTTTGAACCCATCACAATTAATTCACTGTTCGATTTCCTTGGATCATATCCAATGTTCCATGCTCCATATCGTGCTCTCCGACAACTCAATGATTAACACCTCAAAAGATTGAGAAATAGGCAATTTCACCCATCCCTCGACCTTTTCCACGCATCAATATTGTGCGTTATCGTACTTCCCTCCACAAAATTGTTAACCGCTTTTTCTTTTATGCGAAAACCACCAACCCATCTGTGCATGTGTTAAAACTACCTCTCCATTCCTCCATTACAAAAAATAAACTGCTACTCGACACTAATGCGATAAACTTGACCACCCTGCGTGTGGTAAATCACTAATTCACACCTGTGCCATCTAAAATCCGTTGTTTTGTCCATAACCTATTTTGTTTAAACTATGAATTTGCAACAGAAAATACTTGGACGATCATTCCCAACCTGAATTAAAACCCCACTACAAGATTAGATCTCCTTTCACTAAAATCCCTATTCCCTGAAGCCATTACTTGCTTCCCTTCAGACCATTGTTTCATTAATTATTGATTTGTTTTGCAGGTAATCAGCATATCAAAGAACAGACAAATAATTTTAATACTAGTTAAAAAACCTGTTTGCTCCATATTCTCAGGAAATGTATTTGAAGGCTTCATTCAGCTAAAGCGTCATGCACAAAGGAAATTCAAATTAAAACTAGCAATACAACAAATAAAATATAATTTACATAGTAAATGGTCAGAACATAGGATGAAAAAATTTCCACCAGCAGCAGTGAAATTTATTCAAAGATGAAATTTACAACAGTAGGATGAAAAAAAAGATTCAAATGATGAGGTTTACTATGGTAAAAGTTAAACCAGGTGAAAAGATTTGTCAGGATAAAAAGTAAAACAATTAGCAGATAGAGCAAGCAGTAAAGTTAAAGAAGAATTCACGGTGATAGTAAGGACATAGTTTAAAGGTAAAAAACAGAGTTTAAAGAAGAAAAAGGGAAATCAAATGTAGCTAGCATAAAGACAGCGTGAGAGACAAACCAGCATAAGAGAAGCCACCAGATAAATAAACAATCAGAAAATTAGTGCCAACTTTCAATCAGTTGGAAGGTGTCACTACCTTTTAGCCTCCAGGCATTTTATTTTTAGGAATAAATCCTAAATCAGTTTAGGATATTTTATATTATTTTATTATATAAATACTTCAGTCATTCGAAGTATTAAAGTGGTGTGTAGATTTCTAAGTATTTCTATATATGTATTGATCGGAACCAGAGGGTTCTTTGTACCATTTTCAAGTCAGCAGACTGGATTGAGCAATAAAGGCATTATATTACAAGATTCATGTGTTGGGCCAACTTCAGTTAAGTGTTTTCAAATTTTTCTTTGTTATTATCTTAATTTTTTCACATATTTGTAAGTTTTCTAAATCTAAATGTATAACAGGAATATTATTTCAAAAATTGTTTAAAAACACTTTGTCTTGAACTGTTATTTCATTTTCATGTTTTCTACTGATATCCGGATTAGGGAATTCTTAATTTCTCCTTAGTTTCGATTGACCTCTGTCATTTCCCTCATTATCTGGATATGATAATCCTTAATTTCTTTCCCATCCTGATTGAAACCATTTCACCATCCAGCCTAAAGATCTTAATCAACTCAGCCACCTTTCCCCATGAAAAATTGCTTCAAACCTTAATCCTGCTTCTGTTTCTTGATAGATTGACTCCATTAGCCCAATGGAAAACATACTTGCATCTATCCATCTGAATTATTAATTCCGCCACCAAACCAAATCAAAACCAAAACCAATCAATCTCACATCACTGGCCTAAAATCAACTAAAAAACAACAAATATAAATCATAAAGAGAGAGCCCTCTCTGAGCATTAGGAAGGCTAGATCCTGATCTCAAAATTAGGTTTGTGGTTACCTTGGTGAGTTCTTTCTTGAACCTTGAGAAATTACTGAGTGATAACAATGGTGACAAGGTAATCCATGAAAATCATGATGAGAAAAAAAGGAATATGAATTGTGATTTTATAAACTCCAATGTTGGATTTAATAACCACCACATTCCAAATATCGATGTGAGGAAGTTTCATGGCAAGGATCTGGTAATATGGATTTTACAAATGGAGCAATATTTTGAACAACATGATGTGCAACACTCACAAAAAGGTAAACATTGCAAGTTCATATTTAGAACCCAATCAGTTTGTAAGGTATCAATGAATTTTTTCTTGTAAACCACTTGTCAATTGGTCAATTTTTACGAAGGAAATGATAGCACATTACGAGGATACAAAGAGAAGTACATTATTTATCCAATTGGTAAATCTCAAACAAAAGGGTTCAGTGGTAGAACACAATGAGGACTTCAAAAATTTTAATATGAGGGTAGCAGATATTCTATAGGAGCATAGAATTGATGTCTTCATAGGCACTTTAAAGGATAACATCCAACATGAGGTTCACGTTTGGGAACTTGAGTCATTGGAGAAGGAATTCAGGGTGGAAAGAAAATTCTAAAGAAAAATTATGGCAACCAATCACAAATATAAATATGGAAATGTTGCTTCTCGTAGCCTTCCAAAACCTACAAGGTTGACACCAGAACAATTGGAGGGAAAAATATCAAAAGGGATTTGTTATAGTTGTGATATAAAATACATTAAAGGTCATAAGTGCATCAAGAAGAAATTATTTTACATAGATTATGAAGAGGAGGAAAAAACAAGAAACATCAAAAGTGGAGGATATAAACTAGGAACCAACCCCGGAGAAAGAAGAAATGAATCCAACCAAATCATGTAATGCATTGGAAGGAATTACCACTCCTCAAACTCTCAAGATAGAAGGATATATCAAGGAAAAAAAAGGTAATAGTGTTGATTGATTTAGGTAGTACCCATAATTTTATTCATTGTAAGATAGCCAAGGAATTTAATTTCTTCCTATATCCATCACCAGAGTGTTAAGCGATGGTTACAAATGGAGGAATTATAAATTGCTCTGTAAACTGCCATAATATCAAGCTAACCATGGGGGAATATGTATTGAATAGTCCAATTATTTCTATTCCAATGGGTGGTGTTGATGTTGTACTAGGAATCCAATGGTTACAATCTTTGGGGACTATAACTTTTAATTTTCAAGGACGTTTCTTGAATTTTTTTCGGAAGGAAAATAAATTGAATTATGGGGTATCGTGGGGAAACCAGGAAATATAATCATCTCTAATGTCATGAAAAGTATTCTGAAGAAAGAACAATGAGGCGTAATTGCACAATTATGCTCACTACAGGTTCAAACATCAAAATCATCTATATATCCAGATCTCCAAAAAGTCTTGGATAATCATTCCAAGGTGTTGGAGAATCCCAAAGGCCTCCCACCTATTTGTGATCATGATCATGTTATTCATTTTATTTCAGGAAATGTTCCTCCAAACATCAGGCCTTACAGATATCATTATGCCCAAAAGAGCGAGATTGAACGTATGGTTGCAGAAATGCTAAAGGTCGGTATAATTCAACCTGGTCAAAGTTCTTTCTCTGCTCTAGTAGTATTGATTCACAAGAAGGATGGATCATGGCACACGTGTTTGTATTATAGGGAGCTCAACACACTCACTATTAAAGATAATTTTTCCATTCCTGACATTGATGAATTATTGGATGAATTACATGGATAATTTTATTTCACCAAGTTGGATCTTAGTTCAAGATATCATCAAATAAGAATTAATATTGAATACATTCTGTTAAAAACATTTAAAACTCATGAGGGTCATTATGACTTTTTGGTCATGCCTTTTGGCCTTACCAATGTGCCTTCTACATTTCAAGGCTTGATGAATTCCATTTTCAAACCCTTCCTTAGAAAATTTACGTTAGTATTTTTTGATGATATACTAATCTACATCAAGTCTTGGAAGGATCATGTTCAACATGTTCACAAGGTACTCAAACTATTGGAGGAGAAACAATTATGTACAAAATCCTCCAAATGTTTCTTTGGAGTACAAGAGGGGGAATATCTGGGTCATATTGTATCTCATGAGTGTGTTAAGGTAGGCCCTAACAAAATTAAAGCCATTAAGGAATGGAAAATCCTCACAACCATAAAGCATATACAAGTATTTTTTTGGTTGACAGGGTATTATCACAAGTTTGTTAAGAATTATAGGAGAATTGCAACACCTCTAACAGCATTACTGAAGAAATATGCATTTCCTTGGACTGCATAAGCAACTAAAGCATTTGAACACCTTAAAGTGGCAATGTTCCAAGCACCAATCTTAGCTAAGACAGACTTCACAAAAAAATTTATTGTGGAATTTGATGCCTCAGGAAATGGAATTGGTGTTGTTTTAATCCAAGAAGGAAGACCCATTTATTTTGAAATTCGTCTAATCAAAGGAAAGTATTTACAAAAAAATATTTATCAGAAGGAAATGTTGGAAATACTACATGAACTTAAGAAATGGAGACCTTACCTAATGGGAAGAGACTTCAAGGTAAAAATGGATCATGATAGTCATAAATAATTTTTAGAGCAAACATTATTTTCAGAAGAGTAGCAAAAATGGGTCAGAAGATATTGTGTGATGACTTTGAAATCATCTAAAAAAATGGAAGAAAAATGTTGTTTCAGGTGCACTCTCAAGAAAGGATGAGGATGTGGAAGCATTACCTTATTTCATTTATATTATCCAACTAGATTGGATAAATGAAGCAAGGGATGAATGGAAGAATTATGAAGAAGTGTGGGAACTCATTATACATTTAGCTGGAAAAATGATTCATTATGGTAAAAATATCGCTTATATCTTTGTAAGAATTCACAACTCAAACAAAATATTCTTTTGGAATTGCACATCTCTCCCTAAGGAGGGCACTCAAGATTTTTAGAAACTTACCACATGGTTAAGAAGGAATTTTTTTGGTATGGCCTTAAATCTAATATTCAAAAGTTTGTGGTGGAAGGTTTGGTTTTCCAAAAAAATAAAGTTGAGACAATTAAAACCCTAGGTCTGTTACAAAATTTATCCATTCCATATCAACGTTGGGTGGAGGTTTCAATGGATTTTATCACAGGTTTACCCAAGTCTGAAGGAAAGAGTGTCATCATGGCGGTAGTTGATAGAATTACCAAGTATGCACACTTTTGTGCATCATTGCATCCATTTAAAGAGAATACAGTTACTTCTAAATTTATGGAAATAATTCAAAATCTACATGGAAGCCCAAAGATTATTGTAAGCAAAAAACATCCCATTTTCACTAGAAATGTTGGGACGGAATTATTTTCTTGTCTGGGTACTCAATTAGCTCATAGTTCATCTTATCATCCTCAATATTATGGGAAAAATGAGATAGTGAAATTTTTTTTGGAAGGATATCTTCGTTGCTTTGTATCTGGTAAACATACGCAATGGGTCAAGTGGTTACTCATCGTTGAATGGTGGTATAACACTTCCTTCAATAATGCAGCAAAAATGATCCCATTTATGGCACTTTATGGATATCATTCATCGACCATCACATCATCATTACAAGAAAATTATAAGATTCAAGCAGTGGAATATCACATTGAGAACCAACAACAAGTTATCCAACTCTTAAAGGATAACCTCACTTTAGCACAAAATTGAATGAAACAACAGGCATATCAACATCACAACTGTCAACGAGAGACGTTTTTATGTAGGCAACTGGGTATTTTTATGGTTACAGGCATACAAAAAAATGTCCCTCAAACAAGCTAAGAAGTATAATAAATTATCACCAAAGTATTATGGTCCTTAAAAGGTGTTGCAAAAGATTGGTACTATGGGATACAAATTGGAGCTTTCGGCATCTTCCCGAGTCCACCTAGTTTTCCATGTTTCATGCTTAAAGAAGGTTAGATGTGACAAGCTCCGAGTTCAAACAATATTTCCAAAACTTAACGAGGAAGGAAAAATCATATTGGAACTTAAATAAGTGATAGAAACAAGAACTCGACAACTACGAAATCGATCAATTTTAGAGTATTTCATCAAGTGGAAGAACTTACCTACTGAAGGTTCCTAATGGGAGGGTGAGAATTTTATACAAAAGAATCCATAACTACTCAAGCCTTGAGTAATTTTTCTTTTTGAAGGAGAGGGGCATGTTAGGTCCCTATAATATTAGTGTATCCCCTTATTGTTATTGTTAGTGTAGCCCTCTTATTGTTATTTTTGTACCCATGTAGTCCCCATATTGTTATTTTTAAGCCCCATAGAAGCCCATTAATGTTATTGTTGTGCCCTTACATTATTATTGTTATGTCGGCTATGATTATATTATGACCCCTTAAACTCATATATATAGAAAGGAGGTTTTTTCATTTGAATCAACCAAGAATTGTTCATTTATGTAATGTAAATGGGGTTTCCCCCTCGAAGAGGTTGATTTATAAGTCATTGGTCTATCTTTTCTTCTATTTTGTGAGTTGGTTGGATAACATTTCTAATGATATTTTATTTCTTGAAATATATGGATTGATTTAAGTGTAGATGTTGATTTCTAATCCTATCTTATTGGTTGCACTAGATGCATTGATTTCAGTGTCAATGTTTTCTAATTATGTTTGATTTCTTGCACTAAATACATTGATTTCAGTGTAGATGTTGATTTATAATTCTATTTGATTTCTTGCACTATATGCATTGATTTCAATGTAGATGTTGATTTCTAATTCTATTTGATTTTTTGCATGAGATGCATTGATTTCAGTGTAGATGGTGATTTCTAATCCCATTTGATTGCTTGCACTAGATGCATTTATTTCAGCGTAGATGTTGATTTCTAATCGTATTTGATTTCTTACACTAGATGCATTGGTTTATGAGTGTAGATACTGCTTTATAATCTTATTTGATTGCTTGCAGTAGATGCATTGATTTTGGTGTAAATGTTGATTTTTAATTCTATTTGATTCCTTGCACTATATCCATTTATTTAAGTGTATATGGTGGTTTCTAATTCTATTTGATTGCTTGCACTAGATGAATTGATTTCAATGCAGATGGTGATTTATAATCCTATTTGATTGCTTTCACTAGATGCATTGATTTTAGTGTAGATGTTGATTTCTAATCGTATTTAATTTCTTGCTCTATATGCATTGGTTTCAGTGTAGATGTTGATTTATAATCTTATTTGATTGCTTGCACTAGATGCATTGATTTTAGTGTAGATGTTGATTTCTAATATTATTTGATTGCTTGCAATAGGTTCATTGATTTCAGTGTAGATATTTTCTAATCTTATTTGGTTGTGTGCAGTAGATGCATTGATTTCAGTGTAGATGATGATTTCTAATTTGATCTAACTCAATTTATGCTGGTACATTAAATTAAAGTGATTGGATTAACAATGTGCATTGATTTTCGTGTAAGCACAAAAAAATGATAGACAATGTACATTAACTTTGTGTTATAGTAATTCAACCTATTAATATTAGAGAGCAAGAGAGACAAGGTATGCTGTTTACTACAATAGTTCGAATTAAAGAATTTTATGGTTTATGATCTCAACTATCATTTTCATATAATCAATATGAAAATATGGAAAAAATAAAAAATAATGTACAAATTTTGTATATCTTACCACTCATTTTTTTTTTTTTTTTCTAAGTTAAGACTAATCCTACACCCACGGGTTTCGAACCGGTGACCTTGCAGAACGGAGTGCCTTAACAGCGCACCCCTTCACCGACTGTTCTACGCCTCGTGGGCTGTATATCTTACCACTCATTAAAAAGAATTCAAAATTACATTAGTACGTTACTTTTGCAAAACAAACTATAGAAAAAAAATCATCAAAATATTTTGAAGGGAATAAATTATTTCGAACATGAGCAATGAAACAAATGATTCCAAGAGTAATCTTGATGTAGTAAATTATTAAAGCTACTCTTCAAGATATATTTAGTAATACATGGAGGGACACTACTAAGAATTATTAATTGTCAAAACTTGTGGTACCTAAAATTAAGTGAAATAAATGTATAGTATCAATCCTCTTGCAAAATATTTACAAGATTGTCTCCCTTCTTCATCACCAACTAATTACAAATAGACAATTACACACACATATAGAAATATAACACAATAATTGTAACATTCACAAACATTACCATCAAAATCCAAACACACAAACCACTCAAAGCATCTCGACACAGACTTACAAACCATTCGAGGCAAGAAACAAAAAAAATTAAAGAAGAGGATGATATAGTCATGTCAAGCAACAAAAACATAATGTAAATTTAAAAGTATGAAGTTTATCTCAAATATATACATAATAATGATAATCTAAAAAATTGGCATTATTGCCCTCAACTCAAACCAACCTAGATTTGTCTAACTCTGGATCTATTATGCATTGAGAGGGATCAAATCTCTTGAGGTGAAAACCTTTCCTCAAATTCCACACTCCAAAAATAAGTTTTTCACATCGAGGGATTTGATCCCTCTTAGCGCATGATAGATTCAGAGTTAGATGGATTTAGGTTGGTTATCTAATATGTAATTTAGTTTATTTTCTTGGAAAAATATATTAAGTTACTTAACTAATATATATATATATATATATATATATATATATATATATATATAATATATATATATATATATATATATATATATATATATAAGTTGTTAAAATATCTAACTCTTGTTTTATATACTTTTTTTTTGAATAATTGAGTCGAGTAGGCCTATTTACAAACCCAATATGAGGGGATGTGTAAGTTTGTTTGTCTGTGTGTTCCCCTTTAAAATAAAAATTGAGTTCTAAATAGAAAAATAATGTCCTTATAATAATAAAAAAAAAAAAATGAATAGAAAGAAAAAGTAGAGTAATATGTTTAAATCTTATAATTTTCAAAAATATTTCAACAAGAGATTTAAATAAACTATTTGAAGATCTATGCTAACTACTTTATGTCGATATCAACTTTATATATATATATATATATATATATATATATATATATATATATAAAACAAATGTTAAAATAAAACATTTTAATGTATACAAAAATATTCCATGTAGGCTATCGATAAAATATTTTAATAAGAATTAATATTGACATATACCTGAAAATATATTCATAATAAAAACCATTTTAATTTGTATGATAAAGCGTTGGATGTACATGTAATATAAAGTATTTAAATGTAAATTAAGTATATATTATATATCATTTAAAAAAAATTATGTATATATCATGAAAAAATTAAATTTTTATGTTTAAAAGGTTTATTTGGTCCTATATATTATATTTAGCATTCAAAAATGAAATTTAAACAATGAAAAATAAAACATCGTACTTTGCACTCAAAAGAAATTTACATGTGAAGGCTCTAAAGAAATTTACCCGTAAAGTCTTTTAATTCCTCTTGGTGAAGAAATTTGATCCCTCTCAACTCATGTTAGATCCATACTTAAGATGGATCTATTCTAGTTAATGATAAAAATGATATATTTAGTATGGATGGATTTATATTTAGTATTCATAGATATTTATCATATTAAAATATTTTTTTCGGGAAATCAGATGAGAAATTTTTTTGGACCGACGCGTTTCAAACTACTAAATTTAGTTCATCATTAGGTTAATGAAGATTGTGTGTTCCGACTATCATATAAATATCATGTAGAGAAAAGCAACGGTCAAAACCTATGGAAAAATAGATGTTAAAAATGGTAAAAAACAATAAATAAATGAATGAAAATGAAATAAATCTCATCATTAAGTAATAATAAAAATAAAGACCAATAATAATAATAATAATAGTAGTCAAAATTTTACAAGACTAATTAAATATAAAATAAAAGTAATAAAATGGAAAAAAAATAAACCATATAACTAAATTAAAATAAGATCTAAATTAAAAATAAAGAATAAAATAAAAGGATTAATAAAAATAGTACTACCTAAAATGAAAAAAATCAATAAATAAATGAATGAACATGAAATAAATCCCATCCTAAAAAAAATAAAAATAAAAATAAAAATAAAAATGAAAATAAATAAATAAATAAATTTATAAAAATATAAATAAATAAATAATAATAATAATAAAGACTAATTCAATAAAAATAAACATTAAAAATATAAAAATAATGAAATAAATAAAGAAACTATATCTACATATATATATAATAAAATAAAATCAACATTAAAAGTTAAAAATAAAGAATTAAATAAAACGAATTAAAAACATAATACTACCTAAAAAGAAAAATATACTAAAACTATGTCAGTAATAGAAATAATATTTAAATTCTATAATAAAAAAGGAAAAATTAAACCCCAAACACCTATTAAGTAAAACACAGGGAAACAAAAAGGAGAGGAAAACCCAAGAGGAAGGACCACTACTGAGAGCAAAGAGATGGAATCCAACAACTGCTCACTTTCCACCCGTCATCGTTATTCAACGTACGTGGCCTTTTCTCAATCTCAATAGCTTCCCTAAATTTCTGGTGATGGAAATGCTCAACCCTAGCAATGACTATGGATTCTTCCATACAAATGTGATGCTTTGTCTTCTCTGCATGCTTAGCTAGAGCTGAGGTCCTCGTTCTACCATGCCTGATATCCGCAGTATGCTCTTGAATCCTTTTATTAATCGACTATCCAGTTTCTCCAACGTAAGGAATCCCATAGGAACATGGGATCAAATAAACACCTTTCACGCTTTTGGGGTCCAACGGGTCTTTAACAGATCTAAGGGAACCACGAATGGTGTTCAAAGGTTTAAAATAGGAAGAGATATTATGCTTCCTTAAAATCCGAGCAATCTTATCAGTAGTACCTTGTATAAAAGGCAAATTAACCCTACCAACAAAATCCTATTTTTCTTTTTCCTGTTTCAGACCTATTCTAGCATCCCTGAAAGCCTTCAAACCTTGACTTTTACTATAGCAATTCTCTTTAAAGACCCTAAGGAGATGGGTCTTCTCCTCATCCAAATGATCCTTATCTGAAATTCTAAGAGCTCTCGTGGCTAAAGTTTTAAGAACACCAACTTTTTGAGCTGGAAGATGATGAGAGCAAGAATGAAAATACTGATCAGTGTGAGTTTTCTTTCGAAAGACATGGTGTGAGAAAGAGCCATTATTATTTATAGAGACGAGAACATCAAGGAAAAGAAGGCTTCCATCAGTCTCAGTTTCCATCGTGAACTTGAAGGAGTCAGATTGATTATTCAGGTGCTGATGAAAAGAATCTAACTCTTGACGACGATGAGACCAGTTTATGAAGGTGTCATCCACAAACCGCTTCCAAACCTTGGGTTTAAAAGGAGCAGAAGCCAAAGCTTTAGATTAAAAATATTCCATAAAAAGGTTAGCAACAACAGGGGAGAGCGGTGAACCCATGGCAACACCATAGGTCTTCTCATAAAACTCTCCTCCAAAACAAAAAAATGTTGAGGTAAGACAAATTTCTACCTACCTTGCAATGTTCAGATCAGTGATGCGTTTGATTACTTCCACTGCCTCATTAATAGGGATATTCATATAAAGGGAAACCACATCAAAACTAACAAGAGATTCATCCGGTTCACAATCCTAGCTTTTTAACTCTTGGACAAAAGAAGCAGAATCTTTCACGGAAGAATCCAAATGACGAACAAGAGGGTTAAGCTTACGCGCCAAATACTTCACTAGGAGATAAGTGGGCCCACCAATAGTATTAACAATGGGTATAAGAGGAAGACCCTCTTTATGAATATTAGGGAGCCCATAAATCCTAGGGGTGATAGGATTACTTTCAATGAGCTTATGGCTCATGGAACCCACAGTGCTACTAGATTTAATAGCATTCACCACAATATTAGAGACTTTATTAATAGGGTTTTTAGAGAGCTTCTTGTAACTCCCACTATTACAAAGATGGCCAAGCATCTTTGCTCTATAATCATCTTTATTCATGATTACAATCGCACCACCCTTATCCGCCTTGAGGACAACAATATCAGGGTTTTGATTAAGAGACTTAAGAGCCATAAACTCAGACTTACTAATATTTCTTCTAGGTGTTCTAGCTCTCCTAAGAGCCACAACACAATCCTGTCTAATCACATCCTGCAAATTTTCAGGTAAATCTTTAATTTCATATTCTATACTACAAATAATAT
The DNA here is from genome assembly GCA_034641835.2 of Pinus albicaulis. Lineage (NCBI taxonomy): Eukaryota > Viridiplantae > Streptophyta > Pinopsida > Pinales > Pinaceae > Pinus > Pinus albicaulis. Next base: position 1,321,576,524 of record CM076581.1, read on the forward strand.
CATCTCGAGGAATCTTCCTAGGAGCAAGAGTGAATTAAGGCCTTTTCCTAACAAAGAAACAATAGACGAATCAAAAGAAAACCTAGAAAGATTAATAACTTTATTATTATTATTATTATTATTAGCTAAATCAATAGGATATTTTGAACCATTGGAAGAAGATGAAACCTCTTCAACTGATTGACCAATTAAATGCTCGACAGTGGTAGAAACCGTGGAACTAGGATAGTGGTAGGATTTTGTTGGTACGGTTAATTTGCCTTTTATATAAGGTACTACTGACGAGATTGCTTGGATTTTAAGGAAGCATAATATCCCTTCCTCTTTTAAACCTTTGAACACCATTCGTGGTTCCCTTAGATCTGTTAAAGACCCGTTGGACCCCAAAAGCGTGAAAGGTGTTTATTTGATCCCATGTTCATGTGGGATTCCATACATTGGAGAAACTGGATGGTCGATTAATAAAAGGATTCAAGAGCATACTGCGGATATCAGGCATGGTATAATGAGGACCTCAACTCTAGATGAGCATGCAGAGAAGACGAAGCATCACATTTGTATGGAAGAATCCAGAGTCATTGCTAGGGTTGAGCATTTCCATCACCGGAAATTTAGGGAAGCTATTGAGATTGAGAAATGTCCACGTACGTTGAATAGGGATGACGGATGGAAAGTGAGCAGTTGTTGGATTCCATCTCTTTGCTCTCAGTAGTGGTCCTTCCTCTTGGGTTTTCCTCTCCTTTTTGTTTCCCTGTGTTTTACTTAATAGGTGTTTTGGGTTTAATGTTTCATTTTTTATTATAGACTTTAAATACTATTTCTATTACTCATATAGTTTTAGTATATTTTTCTTTTTAGGTAGTATTATGTTTTTAAATCCTTTTATTTAATTATTTATTTTTAACTTTTAAGGTTTATTTTATTTTATTATATATATGTATATATAGTTTATTTATTTATTTCATTACTTATATATTTTTAATGTTTATTTTTATTGACTTAGTCATTATTATTATTATTATTATTTTTTTAGGATGGGATTTTTTTCGTGTTCAGTGATTTATTTATTGATTTTTTCCATTTTAGGTAGCACTATTTTTATTAATCCTTTTATTTTATTCTTTATTTTTAATTTAGATTTTATTTTAATCTAGTTATATGGTTTATTTTTTTCCATTTTATTACTTTTATTTTATATTTAATTAGTCTTTGTAAGATTTTGACTATTTTGATTATTTATTATTATTATTATTATTTTATTTTATTTTTATTTTTATTTTTTTGGTCTTTATTTTTATTATTACTTTATGATGAGATTTATTTCATTTTCATTCATTTATTTATTATTTTTGACCATTTTTAACGTCTATTTTTCCATAGGTTTTGACTGTTGCTTTTCTCTGCATGATATTTATATGATAGTCAGAACATCCAATCTTCATTATCCTGATGATGAACTATATTCAGTAGTTCAAAACGTGTCATTCCAAAAAAAATTCTCATGTGATTTCCCGAAAGATTTATTTTAATATGTTATGGATCACAAAAGTTTACACTCTCAGATATTTATCATATTTCAAATTATCTTTTTACCAAAAATTTAATGAACTTGAAGTTTATATATATTTTATATTTCAAATATAACACATAATTTGTAATTTATGCCAAATAAAATAATTTTAATATGCATAAACTTTAGCTTGTTAATAGAATCGTTTTCTTTTGTAAGATTGGTAGGACCTTTCTTTTTCATTAATATCAAAATAGGGCAAGTTACATCCATATCCAAATGGTTAGCTGGCATCAACCTGCGCAAAGGGAACCCAAATATATTCGCCACCTAACAACATGACAAGTCATCCTGTAACAAAATATGATAAGTCTAATCATCCATGCTAAGTAAATATGATTGTCTTTTTACTTCCTAGAATATTAATGATTGCAAACTTAACTATAAACATACTAGACATTATAAGACTGTTGCATACAATAAAAATAAAGATAGAGGGATAGGAACCAAGCTAATATTCTCCAGCAGACTCAACAGGAGTCAAATCCTTCTTGTTGGAGCGAGGCAGCTTTATTTGAGGAATGCATGGTATGTGCTGCTCAATATGACTGAGGTGCCCATTCTGCTTCTGTAACTAATACAAGTGAAGCATTTTATTGAACTGATTTTTCCTACCTCGGGCATGACTAGGATCGGGGACTAATTTTTTTTCAGTCATATAAACCTATGTCAATCATCATTTCTTTCTAATTAAGCTCTTATTCCCACTACTCGATCAACTGAAAAACCTGCGCCGAGGTGCCCTCATGATAACTTTTTTCCGCTTCATTGATGATGCTTGAAACCGACTTTTGGCCCCGAGTTTTTCCCCTGCGGAGCTAGGTAGGTTAGCCCCAAGGGATTCCTTGGAGCTTTTCCCTTGGCCGCACAAGCTCTCAGCAATCGTTTCCTTACCAGGGGTGGAACTAGTTGTGGTAGTGTATTTGGCGCAAGGGCATACAAAATACACTTCTTTAGCAAGTTGGCTGCTACATGCGCAAGGTCACAGAGAAAAATGATTGCCTACTGTTATTGGAATAGATTTGACACAATGTAAACTAATTTTGATGGAAAAATAATCATACAACACTAAAAACAAATCAAAACAGAAGATACAAAATACAAAAGCTCGATGGAGCAAATAGCCTAATAACACAAGTGGAGAGTTCTCCCTTAATTAGGTGTTGGTGGTAAAAAAGATACAATGCTAAACACTTGAAGAGGGTCCTTTGAGCTATGGAGCTCAAATACCCAAAAAAAGGAGGTCTCTTTCCTCGATTTCTTGCAAGTGTCTCTTCCCTCTCTCAAATTTTGGTAGATCAAGATCAAGTGGTGAACCTCTCTCTCTTGTACTTGGATGTTGGTTGGCCAACATATGAGTCCTTTCAATCCCTCTGCTCCTGGACTATGTAAGTTGGTTTTCTATGAAGAAATTTAGTGAGCATAACAATGTGTCTCCAATTCTTCTTCCAAAGGCAAGCTTACATAGACATTTTTTGAATTCCCTCCTCTTCTCTTGGCCCAAGATGGATAGTGACATAAGAGTGGAGAAGGGATTCCTTTCTGGGCTGCATTTAATCCTCAAGGTGGCTCAAATATATATGTCCTTGATAGTATTGGTCGAAGAATCATCTTAACCAAGCATTCCAAGTGGTCTCGAATGGTGACATTTCTCCATCTTTAGGACTGTGCTAATATCGAAGGAATAACCACACTGTATGCAAAATTATTTTGATGTAGGCACAATATCATTTAATTTTCCTTTTGAACCTTAGGAAAAATCAAATTTTAGTTTGTTCCAATGTATTTATTCTCTGAAAATCTTCATTTGTACCTTATGCTTGACATTTCTAATTTGTTTTTCTCGTACGATTTTTTGGTGTTAACAGTTGCCCCCTAATGTATGAGTTCTAGGAAGAACTGTATAGCCAAAATACATTATGCTTTCTTTATGTGTGATCCTTTTGAGAGAGAAAGAGGGTAACTTTCTTTGGAGCCGAGTTGGGATACCCCTCTTCTTAAGTAAAAAATATAACATGCTTTGTTGGAAAACTGCAAGAGATTAAGTGAATGAAATATTTCTACGAGGCAGGCATGCCCCATGCTCGTGATGTTTTGACTAGTTAGGCTTATATGACATATAATGGTTCTATTTATGTCACTTTTGTTTGTGACCTGCTGCTAGTTGATGACGATGGTTGCTGACACCCTCAGGGGCATTTTTATTTGAAAGAAGGTTGAATGTGGTGCCCACATGTATAATCTTGGTATGACACATTTGTTTAGAACACGTTCTCATTCTATGAATGGGTCTTGGGCTATTGGGGACCTTCCTGTGTAAGCATTTCTCAAAGAGATGCTTATCAAGTCACAGGTCTTTGAAGAATTATGACAGAGTGCAACAGTTATTAAGTACAATACTATCTTGACATGGAAGTTTATTTTGAAGTCGAATTTCAAGGGGATTGATGACATCAATGGGAAATGATGATTCCCATAGTGCCATCCGGGGATGCCCTTATTGAGGTGAGGAGTCATCCAAGGTACTACCTCATTCTTGTATATTGGTTGTTGTGCTCCACAAGAAGGAAGCATCAATCGATCAAAATGAGTACTGATGCAAGGGACCAGGGTTTTTGATGTGGCATGGCATGATGTGATGGGTTAACTAGGCATGATGATGAGAAATGGCTATAACTGATGAAGGTAGTTAATTGGCTTGAGGTCGGAGCTATAAATGTGAGTGGCGACAGTCATAACTATTTCTGATGAGTAAATCCCTAGAGTTGCTAGGACATCTAGGGTGGGTGTATGGTTTCTATGAGTGTCATGATTGGGTGTGGTAAAAGAATGTGTAGCTCCGACCAAGGGTGATTATGGATTTCTGCTAGGTGAGAAATGTAAATGGATGGGTGGGAGTGCTCTCCTAAAAAAAAAATCTTTGTATACATGCCAAAATAATATACAATGGGTTTAGATGTACACGTACAAAGATAGGTGCCCCTATAAACATGAATAATCCTTCACTATGGTGTGACGAGTGTATTTTTCTGAGGGTGGGGGCCCCATTGGTTGGTCTCGTTGTAGGGTTGATGAGGCGGATGAAATTTTTTGCAGATGGGCTATGCTAATGGGGGTTTGATAGGACGAATGTGAAACACGGTGGTGTGTTTTTGCTGATATGTTTGTGGAAAATAGTGCCTTGGGAAAGGTTTTTAACATGTAATGGGTAAAACTTGACTTGATGTTTGATTATGGATAAAAAAACATGAAGTGGTTCCCAGGCCAGAATTTATGACCATGGCTCTAGATATTGGTGTATGGTCTACATGAGCGATGGATTCCATGGAAGGTGAGACTCTACAGACTTGCAAGGGTTTGTATCATGTGCAAGGTGGGGTAATGATATGGCATGGTCGGGTGAATGTAACCTATAATCGATTTCTTCGACAAAATGATACTAGGATATGCAAAGCTTCTTGGTGTGCCTATCATGTTGGGGGTAGAATGATACCTTCTCTTGTACCTTTGTTGGTTGGGACATATGGTGATTTGGCATGTTTGTGATACCTGCAACCAATACCCCAAGTAAAAAGCATATTTTTCATACAAATATAATGTAAAGAAATAATATGGGGCATACATGAACTCAAGTATTGTGGACGTTGTGCGTAAATATGACTTTTTCTGAGGCGTGGATTCATGGGGCCTAGTTTGAACATGATGAAGTGTTGATCATTGTGTTTCTTGCGATTTTACGATTGAGTACTATGAGCTCTAGTTATGGTATGTTGAAAAATTAGAAAAGGGCGATATATGGGCCAATATGGTTCATTTTCAAATCATTTGTGTCTTTTGAGGGTCCGAGGTCAGATTTGATCTCCTGTCTCGAGCTTTTCTTGCCGTTACGATCAGCCTGAGTACCCGAGATTTGTGTTGTCAGTGTTAGGTAGGACCTTAAACGTCCCGCTTTTTATTTCTGTCATTTTCTGGAGTGGGGGGTCCATACAAATATGGATTTTTATGGATTTTAAACCCATTTTTAGGTAGGACCATGCGGGTGATCAAGGATGACCCACACGGTCCTCGCGAAAAAGGTAATTTTTGCATGAGACCCTCGCGGTTGGGAAAACATTATCCGTGATGAATCGCAAACCTATATCTACTACAGGCGCATAGTCAACATGCCTAGGTTTTTTACAGGTATGGGAAGGGTTAGGTTTTTAAAAATTTTAATCTTTTTTGGTAAAAAATGATTTTTAGTGTTTTTCTGGATGACAAGATGTTGTGGTGAGAGAGGGACTAGCCTGATCTCCATGCGGAAATGGCCCAAGACCCCATGCTCGGGAGATCCTAGCTCGGTATGGTTTGATGAAGTTTTTAAAGAACAACATATTGAGGTCTCAGGATGGGTTCCTACGCTTCCTGGTCTGATGTTGAAACAAGAGACGACGTGTTATGGTCTTGCATCACAGAGATGTCATGATCCGACCGGAGACTGATGTATATTTTGTGACAGTTATTTTTCCTTAGGGGGAGGCCCTCCCTTATCCACTCCCTCCTAGGGGAGTGAACATCCATTGTTGGGCTAAGGAGGAGGAGCACTATGGTCCTGACTCGATCACTCGGGGCTATATCCGTGTGAGTTTTATCACGAACCTGGCTGAGAGGGTTTCCTTGGCAATGATAGTTCGCATGTCTGGGTCGATGACAACCCATCAACTGTTGGGTCCGTAACTTGTGGTTTTGTGCAGGCTTTAGGCCGGTAACTTTTTTTATCAGGCTTGCTATGTTTATTTGGGCATGGTCACTTAGTTGGGCAAGGCCCACAAGGTATGCGCGCATCCTCTATAGCATCATGTACGACAGGTTGTGATTCTTCGACCCTTTAGGTAGTGCCCTTGGGTCCTCTGAGGGATCCTCAGATGCGTTGGTGGGCACCTGTGATGCCCCATGGTGGTGGAGGAGAGGCGAGCCATTACTAGGACGCGACGGTCGAGGCGTGGTTTTCTTCAAACCTGCAGGTGTTCCCTGAGTTCCCATATTCGTGGATGGATTTTCGAGCAGATTTGGATATGGGTGTCCCTATAGACTATGCATGGGATGCAGTAGGTATGACCTTTGTTGCTTTCTACATTTTGTGGATTTCGTTTGTGTATAGATCTATATGTCTTGATGGTGACACTGATATTGTGTTTTGATTTCTCTTGCAGATGTGGGCTTGTCAAGGCTTCCTACCGCTCATTTAGTAGCTCACCAGTTGAAGAGGAGGGACCTGCTTGGGGAGGGTCATGCCCAGATTGGGGGACAAGGTGGTTCAGGGGGTCCCTCAGGCAAGGGTAGTAGTGTTGAAGCTGCGAGTGGGGATGCTTCTCTTCATGCACATGCTGATTCAACTGAGGCATGGGTGGCGACGATCGAGGACCTGCTGGCTACTACCAATATTAGAGTGTTGGCAGCAGAGGCTTGAGCTGAGGCAGCTGATGCTTGTGCTACAAGTGTAGCTAATTCGTGGAGTCAGTTGGAGAGGTTGACCTGAGGCATGCCAACCAGGGGTTTCGATGACTTGGACAACATATGGCTAGAGACGGTGATGGCCCGGAAGAGGGCACATCTCTCGACTTTGTGCAGGGAAACACTTGCTATTGCAACTATTGCTCCTATACTGGCACCAGGTACTCCTGTGGGTCCAGAGGATCCACCAAGCGAGGCTTAGCCCTAGATATTTTTTATGGTTAGGGAAATCACCCATTATGAGGATGCTTCCCTATATCGATGAAATGTATATTTTTTTATTGCATGATGGTCAGTGACATGTTTTGTATACTGGGACACATATATTTTTTGATGTATATCTTTGAGATGTATATTTTTTGTGGCTCTTATGATGTCCCTATCATTTTTATTATTTTGTTTATGTTTGCATATGTTTATGATGGATGTTATATACCTATTATGGATGTTTATTCTCTATGAATTTTATTTTTATGAATGATGGTTTATACGAGATGCATTCTAGTCTAGGATATGTTTAGCTATGCAATTAGTTGTCTGAATTTTATTTCTTGGTATATGTGTAAATGTAATGTTATCAAAGTGATGACTCAACCATTGTGTAGGCAAGTATTTCCTAAATAGGTGTGAATCTCGTACTTGAAAATATTTTTTTATTGTAATTACTACTAACTGGGAATCAAGAAATACATGTAAATGGTGAATGCCCTTGTTGGAGGCATCGCTCAATATCCCGATGACTACACCATATTCTGCTTGATTATTGGTAGTTGATCCAATACTTCATACTCTGTTGGTGAGGAATGGTGACCGATCAAGAGAGTATATGGCCTAGGTGGTTGCTGCTATATTTGGTAACAATCGAGGGGCTCCATGAGTGAATCCAAACTAGTGGATGGGGGGAAAATCCATCTCTGACAAAATATAATTTTTTATAACAAGTCCTTCATGATTGTGATCATCTAAAAAATTTACGTTACACTCATGTTATCTCTAAGGATGATATTTCTTGCCCTATAGGTGGAATTTTTTGAGGTAGAGCCCATTGATGAGATTAGCTAGCCATGTACAGTCAGGCTTAGATAGAATGTATGCTCCTTTGAGTAGGAAATGTTTGATGATGTAAGGACCCTTCCATAATGTTTCAAACTTCTTGGGTTCTAAGGTTTCTTTTGCAATGTCGTAGTGGAGGACTAGCGCCCCCTATGAAAATGAGCGAGGGGTGATGTTGTGGTCAAATGATGCTTTTACCCTTTGCTTGTGAGCCTCAATATGTTGGAGAGACTCTCGTCGATGAGCTCCAACTATACCAACTGTTGCTCTAAAGGTTGGGTATCATCAAGGAGTTTGATAGTTGCGTGTAAGTTGGGGATTTCGCGTTCAATGGGAAGCACGAACTCCAATCCATATACCAATTGGAAAGGTGTGAATCCAGTTGAAGATTTAATTGATGTGTGATATGCCCATAAGGCTGAAAAACCATATGGTGCGAGTTAGTTTTATGGTTTTTGACCATACACTGCAACATCATTTTGAGTACTTTGTTATCAGCTTCTACTTGACCATTTGACTAGGGGTAGTATTGTGCTGCAAAATTGTGCGTAAATCCTAGATGATGGGTTAGCTCCTGGAATATTTCATTCTCGAAATTCTTTCCATTTTCATAGACTAAATCCTTAGGCAAAATGTGTTGGTTATGTCTTATATTATTTCCACAAATAGTCACACGCGGAGGGGTCATAGGGAGGGTGATACGCCCCCTTGTCCATTGCGTCGGGCGTAGCGGGGGGGGAGGGGTATCCCCCTACACAGGGTCTAGGGCAGTGCCTCTGGAAAAACTTTTTGGACCCTATTTTAGGTGGGAGAACCCGCCTATGGTTTTCTTCATGGGTTTGCACATGTTTTTGGGGCATGATGGATTTCGGCCCCTGTTATATTGTAGATATGGTCAAGGAACTACAATTATCTTCTAATCCAGGGTTAAAGGATTTGGGTTTATGAATGATTCGACATGTATATATATGTGTTGTAACACTAAAAGGAATATAATGAAAATCAAGTTGGTAGTCCTGATTTGGGATCCAGGGGAAAAATATCTGTGTATATCTTTTTGATGTTTTATGTTTTATGCTCTTGCTATTGTTTATTTTCTGTTTTTTTAAGAATTAATTTGCAGATAATTTCTGTACAGGGTTAAAACCTACATTTGGTATCAGAGTTGCTTCGGCTTCAAGGCTATGCCTTTTCTACTGAGGGGTTTTTTCTCGGGCCTGTGGTAGACCCTATTCAGTTGGAGATATGCAGGATCGATTCTTGCGGTGAAAGAAGATGGCGAGCAGTGGAAAGATAGAGATCGAGAAATTTAATGGTCAGAGTTTTGAGTTGTGGAAGATCAATATGGACGATCTACTGGTGGATAAATATCAGTGGATCACAGTAGATCTGGGTATTAGACAATATTAGATGAATACTGGGAAAAGTTGGATTGGAAGGAAAAGAGCACAATACGGTTTTTTATATTAGATTTAGTATTTTTTAATGTATTTGGGGAAGCTACGATGAAGAATTTGTTGGTCAAGTTAGGGACTATGTACCAATATAAGTATATGGCGAATAAATTTTTCTTGCGGAAAAAGCTGTATAACCTGAGGATGAGGATGGAGACTTGGTGACAAAGCATATGAAAACATTCAATACTTTGGTAAGTCAGTTGTCATATGTTGATATTAAAATATCAGATGAAGATAAGTGCATCAGTTTGTTGTATTCTCTACCAGATTCGTTGGAAAACCTGGTTATTGCAATAGGTAGCAATATAACTACCTTGAATTTTGATGAAATTATCTCAGCCTTGTTGTTGGAGGAAATGAGATAGAGAAATATGGAGGGCCATAATGGAGACGCCTTATCGGTATGAGTAAGGTCCAGAATAGAAACAAAAATAAATTTTCGAGTGGGAGATCTAAATCTCCTATAAAGGTGTGCTGGAAATGCAGAAAGGAAAGGAACTTCAAAATGGACTATAGATCTAAAGCTCCTGAGAAAGGAAAGGGATCTGATGATGCTCCTTCTGCAGAGGCAAGAACCACCTCAGATGAAGGTGGGGATGTGTCTTTGGCTTCTTCTTCAAATACACGTAGATCATGAGGCATGGTTGATCTCAGGTGCATCCTTTCACTTCACTCCCCATAGGGAGTGGTTCTGCAATTATGAGAAGTATGATGGATGTGATGTCTTCTTAGGGCATGATAGGAAGGCCAGAATAATCGGACGTGGAAAATTCAAGCTGAAGCTGCAAGGTGGAAGGATTATAACACTTCGTGGTGTTCTGTATATTCTTGCATTGGACGGAAATCTGATTTCTGTAAGTAAGATGGATGATGTAGGTGTAAAAACAGTGTTTGAGAAAGATACCTACAAGATGGTTCAGGGAGTACTAGTATTAATGCGAGGATTTCAGATTGTAACTCTGTAAAAACTTTAGGGTAGTATTTTTATTGATGGGTGCAACAGTTCTGTGGTTCCTGAAAGTTGAGCAGAAAGCCTAGCAGGCTCTGGAGAAAAGTCCATGCTATGACATAAAAGGCTTGGACATATTGGAGAGAAGGGAATTAAAATGATGCATGGTAATGGTATGGTAGAAGGTATGTCAAATTTCTCTTTGGATTTCCATTTCTATGAACATTGTGTATATGGGAAGCAAATTCAGGTGAGTTTTCCTTCTGGTGCTAAGAGGGTGAACAAGATATTATAGCTTGTGCATAGTGATGTGTTTGGACCTGTGTCGGTTCCATCACTGGGAAAGTATGTGTACTATGTTTCATTCATATATGACTTCTCAAGGAATACATGGATATATTTCTTGAGGAAGAAATTTGAATTCATTGACATATTTAAAGAATTTAAGGCTCTGGTGGAAAACTAGACAGAGAAGAAGATAAAGGTGTTGAGGACAGATAATGGTGGAGAGTTCTGCAAGGAGGAATTTGAAGGATTCTATAAGAAGTGTGGTATAGCATGGAAGAAGAATAATCCATACACAACTCAGAAAAATGGAGTTGCAGAAATAATGAACAAAACAATGATGGAAAAGGCAAGAAGCATGCTTAGTGGTACCGGGTTAGGACAAGAACTTTGGGTAGAGGCAGTGGAGACTGCATGTTACCTGGTTAACAGATCACCTTCATCAATGTTGGAGGATAAGACTCCACATGAGATATAGACTAGTAAGAAAACCTCACTTTCACATTTGAGGGTATTTGGATGTGATAAGGACCAAGGACCAAGTTGGATAATAAATATGAAAGGTGCATGTTTTTTGGGTATAAGGATGGTTTAAAAGGTTACAAGCTTTGGAACCCAGAAACAAGGAAGGTTGTGTACAACCGAGATGTGGTGTTTAGAGAGGTGAAAGATGTTGTTAAACATGAATTCCTAACAAAGGAACCTGAGAAGATAGAATTTGAGCTAAAAGAGGATGAATCAGACTCTACAAGAGAACAATATTTAGAAGAGGAAGATCCACAAACTCCAGCTATGAGAAGATCAGTTCGGGAAAGAAGGCAACCAGAAAGGTATAGTCCATCTGCTTTCTATTCAAATTTTTCTTTAACTATCACTGATGATGGTCCCAAAACTTTCACGGAGGTAGTGGATTAATAGGATAGAAAACTTTGAAAGAGGCCATTGTTGATGAAATGGCATCCTTGCACAAAAATGGGGCATGGGATTTGGTGGAGTTATCAGCTGGAAGGAAGCCCAACAGGAGAGAATGGGTGCTTAAGAAGAAGATAAATGTATAAGGTAAGGTGGATAAGTACAAATCTCAGTTGGTATAAAAAGGATATTCTTAGGTGTCGGGATTGATTTCGGTGATATTTTTTATATTAGATTGCTTTTATTTGTTGTTGCTGCATTTTATTTTGAGGTAGAACAGATGGATGTGAAGACAACATTTCTTCATGGGGATCTAGAAGAGGAGATATACATGAAGAAATCTGAAGGCTTTGCAGTGAAGGGTAAGAAATAACTGGTATGCAGGTTAAAAAGGTCTTTGTATGGGTTAAAACAGTCACTAAGGATGTGGTATCAGAAATTTGATACCTATATATGGGGAGTTGGATTCACCAGAAGAAAAGAGGATCAATATGTGTATTTTAAATTAATTGGTGACCGTGTTATTTATTTGGTCTTGTATGTGGATGCTATGTTGCTGGTTGGAAATGACAAAGAAATTATCTTGGATTTGAATACCCAATTGTTCTCCAAATTCAACATGAAGGATATTGGTGCTGCAAACTATATTTTGGGCATGGAAATTAAGAGAGATAGAGAAAAGATAAATCTTAGGTTAAACTAGAGGAAGTATGTCGAGACAATATTGCAAAGGTTCAATATGCAAGATAGTGAACCGGTGAAGGTTTCTATTCTTGTAGGTGTAAAGCTATCTGCTGAACAGTGTCCTAAGACACAAGAAGAAGAGGAGGATATGTACCGTGTTCCATATGCAAGTGTAGTGGGTAGCCTGATGTATGAAATGGTATGTACTAGAACAAACATTGCACATGCAGTGGGAGTATTGAGTAGGTTTATGTCAAAACTAGGGAAGGAGCATTGGACAATAGTGAAGCAGTTCTTCATATATTTGCGTGGCACTAGTGATTATGGTTTACGTTGTTAAGGAAGACTAGGATTGGAGAGATCTTTGGACATTCGCGGTTTTGTTGATGCAATCTAGGCTGGAGATATGGACCAAAGAATATCTACAAGTGGGTATGTTTTTAGCCTATTTGGAGGTGCAATTAGTTGGATGAGTAAAAGACAGTATGTATTTTCTCTTTCAACTACAGAGGTAGAATACATGGAAACCACTCATGTAAGCAAGGAACAAGTTTGGTTACAGAGATTGTGTTGAAGTATGGGGTTGGTGCAACAAGCTATAAGGATAGAATGTGATATCCAAAGTGCAATTTTCTTGGCTAAGAACCCTGCTTATCATTCAAATACAAAGCACATTGATATCACTTTGTGAGAGATATGGTTGAGGATAAAAATGTGTTCTTGGTAAAGGTGGACACTTAGAAGAATTTTGCAGATGCATTGACGAAGTCTGTGAGCACTCAAAAATTCTATTGTTGTAGAAAAAAAATGGGTGTTGCAGGGCTGGACTAATGACTAAGCTCTCATGTGTCCCCCTGAGGAAATAAAACAACAAGTGGGAGAATGTTGGGTGTGTGTTTTATTATTTCCACGAATAGTCATGCGAGTGGGGCAATAACCCCTTATCTCCGTTGCATCAGGCGCAGCGAGTGGGTCAAAAGAATTTAGGACCCTATTTTAGGTGGGTGGACCCGCCTATGGTTTTGTGCATGATTTTGCACATGGTTTTTGGGCATGATGGTATTTGGCCCCTGGTATTTTGTAGATCTGGTCAAGGGAACTATGGCTATCTTCTAATCCAGGGTTAATGGAATGGGGTTTATGAATGCTTCAACATGTATATATATATGTGTGTGTTGTAACACTAAAATGAATATAATAAAAATCAAGATGGTAGTACCTATTTGGGATCTAGGGGAAAAATCTCATTGTATATCTGTTTTGTGTTTTCTGCTCTCGTTATTATTTATTTTCTGTTTTTCAAGAATTAATTTGCAGATAATTTATGTACAAGGCTAAAACCTACACACCAAACCGTGCGATGACATGGTTGAAGGGAAACCAAGCTGCAGTTTATTCTATATTGTCATTTTAGGCATGACTTCTGCCCACTTGGTGAAATACCCGACAACTACAATAATGTATTTTTGGTTTCCAGACGACATAGGGTTGCAAGTCATAAAGTCGATTCCCCATTTACGAAAGGGACCTGCTGCAATGACTGGGTGTAGAGGAGCAGGAGGTGCTCTTGCCTTATGAGCAAAGCGTTGGCATTGATCGCAGCTTTTGACTGCTTGAATGCAATTATGGAATATGTTGGGCAAAAAATAACCCGCCCGCAATAATTTTTGGGTAATTTCCATGTCTGAGAGGTGGCTGCCACAAGCCCCGCTATGGTAGTCATTTAGGGATTGCTTGGTCATGTGTGAGGCATCGATGTATCAACACCTCTTCGATAAAGGACATCCCCCATGAGAAGGTACTGGGGGGCATGATGGCATATGCATATTTAGTCATCATGGGTGAGCTGTGGTTTGAACTTTTGGGTTTGTAAGAATAGAAGGATATCGTTGTACCAGGGTTCTTCTATCGTCACTAAGAATAGATTTTCCTCTAGTAGTGAGTCATTAACTAGGGATCCTTGAGTCAAAATTGGAAGGCCAGTGATGAACTCAACTGGGATTAATGATTTTTTGCTCTTGGAGGAATTGAACTGCAGGTCGAATTCCTACAGTATGACTACCCATCAAGCGTACTTATGATTCATCATATGATGGGTTAACAGATATCGCATGGGGTTGATAGTTTCTATGACTGTTGTAGTCTTAGGATGATGTAATGTCGAAGTTTTTGTACTGCGTGTCCTAGGGCTAGGGAAGTTTTTTCTTCCGGTTTGTATTTTAAAGCAGGGCTAGATAAGTTCTTGCTGATGTAATAGATTCTATGCTATTTATTATCTAGTTCATCTTGGACTAACAACCCATCTATGGGAGTGTCTGATGCAGATAGGTATAAGTTGTATTATTTGTCGTAATTGGCTGGGATGATCAAGGGGGTTGAAGACAAGGTGTCTTTTAGTGCTTCAAATGACTTTTGAGCCTGATCATCCCATTTGAATGAGATTTCTTGATAAAGTGGGCGTATGAAGCCTTGTGCACAAGTGGCATAGTGGGGGACAAAGTGTCGCAAGAAGTTGGCTTTCCCCTATAGGCTTTGAAGTTGCTTGAGAGTTTTAGGTGGTGGTACTTCTTATATTGCTGGGACCTTGAGGGGGTCAACTCTAATCCCTTGTTGGGATACAATGAATCCTAACAGTCTGCCTGCATTAATGCAAAAGACACACTTGAGGGGGTTCAAGCATAGGTTGTAGTGTAAGCACCATTGGAATACCAATCGTAAGTCCTCCAGATGGTCACCTTGTTTCTTGGATCATATTGTGAGGTCATCCAAGTAATCTAAGATGAGGTGAACCATATCGTGGAAGATATAATTCATGGCTCGTTGGAAGGTGGCTCCAACATTTTTATGACCGAAAGGCATAACTTGATATGCGAACGTGCCCCAGGGGGTAGTGAACGTAGTCTTGTACTGATCTGTATGTTGGATTTGAATTTTATTGCACCCTGAGAATCCGTCCATGAAAGGGGTAGGATTGTTGTCCTTAGGACAAGCTTTATTTAAATCTCAAAAATCAGTGTAGGCTAGGATGGTGCCCTATTTTTTCATGATGGTTACAGGGTTAGAAACCCACGATATGTAGGTGATTAGTTAAATGAATCTGGCTTTAGGAAGCTTGTCTATCTCTTGTTTGATTTCTTCTGCTATGGATGGGTGTAATTGTTGTTTCTTTTGGCGGACAGGTGATATGTCAAGCCAGGTGTCAATATGGTATTCTACGATGGTGGGGCTTAGCCCTCACATTTCCGAATAATCCCATGCAAAGATATCCCTGTACTCTTGTAATAAGTCTGTATAAGCGACTACCTCATCTAAGGAGCATGCTTCCCCTAGCGAGATTTCTTCGGTTTTGCTTGGTTTTCTTGAGATATTCACCTCAATGGTTGGAAAAATATTTGGCATATTTCCTTCTTCAAATGCATCAAGTGCTGGGATAGGGTTTTTGAACCAATCTACCTTCCTAGATGGAAGGAAGTCTTTGGATTCAATGGCGTATATATCCTGGATTTTTGGGCTGCTATGTACGAACATTTTTTTCTGGAAGAAAAAATAAGTGATGACGCATTGAGTCCCATGGACAAGATGGTTTTTTCATGGCCTCTAAAATATCTTCATCAGAGTGAAACAAGATGTCTAAGTGGGAATTTGTTTGTGAGAGGTCATGAGGTATTGGTTCGAGCCTAATAGTGTTGGTCAACATAAATGAATATTATTCTATGGTTGATGTCGTGGAACCAGATGAGGTTGTCAGGGTGCAGATGGGTTGGGTTTGCACCGTCGAAGGTACTACTACTGTTGTGGTAGTTGTAGCGGTCTCAACACCAAGGAAATGTGAGAAGAAAACATGATTCATGGCATCATGTGTCGTCAGCGTTACATGGTGGAAGAATTTTTGTTATGGTTGTTTGTTTGAGAGAAAATTTGTGCACTTTTGGTGGTGTAATAAGGATAGACATACCTTCCTTTACTTTAAGATTGTGTTGAATGCAGAGATGTCGAAAGTTTTTTAGCATGGGGCACATCTATGTTTCATGGTTGTGGCTCATGCAAATGGTGCATGGAGTAAGGGTACCTAATGAGTAGATGGTGTGAGAACCAACACTATTCTCCATGCTAGATGTGGATGCTTGGAGATGTTTGGGCATTGGTCCATTTTTGCACTTTTTCCACTTCCAAGTCTTTGGTCTTGGGTGGTGTGGCTCCTTTGGGGAGTCCTGAATAAATGCTGCTCTTACCGCTCGTAACCTTAGGAGATATTCACAATTCATGGTGTGGTGGAATTGCGAGCATATACTATAGTAGCAGCGTGTGATATTCTCTTGATTAGAGAGATGGATATGTTGTATGGTTGTGACCATGCAAAGACTGTAGGTGAGTTTCTTGAGTTCCTAACATTGATTGAATATGTGGTCCTTTCTATCGCATAGAGCACATTTTGTTCTTGGGTGGTTTCATTCCCAACTAAGCTAATTGGTCTCCTTAGCTTTCCTAGGGTTTTGGTGATTATGGGGGGAAGGCCACATTGAACTTGGATGTCTAGGCTTGAAATTGGTTACATACAGATATTTGGTGACCAATGAGCATATGACGTCTAACATAGGTCAAAATTGGGGGATGTAAGGACAATGTCGAGCGTGATGGTTGTCTTGGAAAATAAGACAAGACTGTTGCTCTTTGGTTTTCCACTCCCTTTGGACCACTAGAGTGATTGGGTACCATTTGCGAAATGATAGTAAATCTAGGCACTGATAAATCAAATGATTGCATTCGTCACATAGTGCACAGGCTGGGATTGGGCATGGAGGGTGCTTAGGGGTGGTAATATTCCCCCTTTTTGGCCATTTTTCTTTCAATATGAAGAGTATGGACCTAGTTTCCCCAATCTATTGGGTTGTCTAACATTTTACTGAGTCGGAATCCGATCCGTCTTCTGCAGCGAGATGGGTTATGGCCAAACATAAACAATTTAACATTGAACGAGGGATGTAGGGACAACAATGAACTAGGTGGTTATCTAAACACACTTGGAAATAATATTGGACTTCTTGTAGGTCGTCGTAGTACACCAGGTTGATCAGGTACCATATTTGAAACAAATCTAGAGTTGTACAGGCAGCAACGAAGTGATCTCGTTCATCATAGAGTGTGCACAGCTAGACTAGAGCCTGAGGATGGTTATGGGGGATAGGTGGTCATTCAAGTGGCCATATCTCTTATAACATATATAAGAAGGTCCTTGTTGCTTCTATCCTTTGAGATGTAGTGCTTCTTGTGGATTCTGTGTCTAAGTCGTCTAAGTCAGGGTTTTCAGTGATGAAGCATTGCATGAAATCTAGCGTAGACTAGAATCGATAGATGTGGGGGAAATGGTGCACGTGGTGGTTTCTTTAAAAACTCTGACACGTATGTCATCTGTGCCGAACTAATTTTCGTTGGGAAACTTTCGGGATCTAATACCAATGGTTGAACACCCTTAATTTGGGGCACTGTGTGATTAAGTGATCACGCTCGTCACATAGTGTGAAAAATGGGACATGTGGTATGGACTTTGTTTGGCGTCTCTTGGCCGTTGGGGTGACTATATATGAGAAAGATGTAGATTCCTCTCGTACGTATAATATGGCTTTGGTTTCACCCTTATCCATTTACATGGATGGTGTTCAAGATTCCTCCTGGTAAGATTGTTCTAGGGCTTGCAAGGCATCACTATATCGCAGCATCTATGGGTAGTGATGGGTATAATGCCCATATGGTCGCATATGGCACACACATGATTGATGCGTAATTCTTTCCCTTGGTTGTTCGTGGCCTATTCCTTTTTATGGGAATTCAAGGTATTGACATTTCTTTCGGTGTGTAGAAGGGTTGTTAATTCTTCTAACTCCAAGAAAATATTAGTAACATGACCTACGACATCGCATAATGCACAAGGTTGTAATGCCCTAGGTAACTTGGTGGTTTTGAATTTTCTCCCTTTTTTTTTAATTCCTCTTGGTTGTGCCAGCTGGTGCCACTACTCATGTCTATTTAACTGCTATGACCTCTTGAGGGTCAATAGCGGTTATTCCTGTAGAGGTAATGCCTGGGCTTTCCAGCATGGCATTGCAAAATCCATATTTGGAAATGTCATAGTTTCCATGACTTGTTTTGATATAAAACCAGGTGGGGGATACAAAAATGGTGTATGTGAAATGGCGTATGGTAGGAATGTTGTACCAATGGCTTCGGCATCTATACTGCTAGTTTCTACGTCTAGGCTAGTTTCGATGTTTGATGAGAGCATCATGCACACCGATGCCCCCATGCTTTCTAGGACTTCCTCTTATATAATAGGGGGATCTCGAGGAAAGACCCTAGGATGGATGATGGTTTGAATTTCCCTGGGATGAATTCTATATACTTTGTGAGTGGTTCTATGGTTGTTTCTACATATGGTAGAATGACATCAAGAGTGGTCATGGGTTTCCTGTCTCAGTATGTGAGCTGGTCAATAGTGATGATCCAATCATCATGGGGAAACATCATTAACCTAATGATAGAGGATGTGATTGCAGTCATGGCGTACATATAACTCTGCCCGAGGAGTATATTGTAGTCTAGTTGTGTGTCTAAGACCTCAATGTCTATAAGAACTATCTTTCTCTCCAGGTTTATTGGGAAATTTTGATACATAACGATGGGGGCTTACGGGCACCTGTCATATGCTCTAAGCATGTTGTTAAATGGTTTTAATTAAGATGATCCTAACTTTTTCCAACTAGTTTGGACATGATACATGTGGATTCTCCTTCATTGATGATGCATTGGTGTATAGTGATATTCTGAACTGAAACCGGTATCTAGAAAGCGACTAGAGAAGGAAGCCTAGGGCTTGCCTTATCTAGATCGAAAACCATTAGGCATGAATCATAAGGATAAATTGTGTTTAATGCACAAAATAATTCTTTTCGTTGTCTTGGGCATGATTGCAGGACTTCCAAAGCTGACATAGTAGTTGGCGATTGAGCTAAATCATCCACTATACTATAGCTATAGGAAGCTTTGGAGTGATGTCCTACACACCTGGTTGGTACTTTGACCGTTCTTTGAAGGGGCTCAATAGGTACTTTGGAGATAGTTAACATTTACTAGGTAGATGCACTCGTATTTGTACCTAATGTGTTGGTATCCGGAGGTGTATCTTAGTTCCTATTCCTTGTTTGGAATTACAATTCTTTTCCAGCCATGTAGATCTCGTGACTTCTTCCTCCGGTATCGTTTTGGAGTGGTTTTCTTGGTGGGGTAAGGGTTCCTGCATTACAACAGGTTGTTGGGTAGGTCCCCCTTGTCCTCGGTTACCCTGAATTTTTTTCAATTTGGGGAGTTCGGGACAGTGGTGAGTGTAATGGCCATATCCACTACATATGGCACAAGAGTGATTTTTCCTTAGACTGGGTCTGTTGCTTTTCCCTTGGGAGTTACTATTTGGCTCTTGGTTGTGATTTCGGTTGGGGTTGCCCCCAAGCTGAGATCATGGTGGTCATTTTCGATTACTACCCCCATTTCTAGAGTCTCCCTTTTGATTTTCTTTGGCTTATTCTTTGCAGTGTTTAAAGGATTATTGTTGTTCCCCTGGTCATAAGATTGTCGCTAATGAGCCCAAGATGGTTGAACTAGGTTCACTGGTGTGTTGTTTTGCGTTGGTGGTAGATTTTGTCTGAGAAAAGTGGGGTATAGGCTCCCTTGTCCCTAATTGGTGTAATATTTCTAGGGAGGCTCTCTTTTAAAAGCATTCCTAGCCGAGTACCGATTCCCCTTCGAGGGAGGGTATGAGCCTCCCTGTTGTTTATGGTATGGTATTACCCTATTTTTCATATTATGAAAATGTGTAGACTGACTTTGATGGTGTCCAGGTTGCGATACGTTATGAGTAGAATCGTACGAGTATCCTGGGTACTTTTTACTATTGCTTAGGTGACCTTGGGTCAAGGACCCTATCAAACTGTCTGTAGTATTCAACGAGCCTGGTAACTCTCTATAAGTTTGTAGGGGCGGGGAATTTGGTAAAACATTGTAAATATATATGAGTTCAATTTGTTGGGCCTTACTAATGGTGTCCTCCTCAGAGGTGGGTTTCTGCATCGCCACGTATTTTGAAATCTCAGTTGTGAGAGTTTTAAAAAACAAGCCCAACAACACTATATCGTCGATTTTGGATTTACACAAACTACGATGTCACCGCCATTCGTGGAGATGGTATGATATATGTACAACTGCTATTTGTGTAAAATGTGTTAGTCGTTCCATTCCCAAATCATGATGGATGGGGAGCTAAAAATAGGTGAGGAATGCGGTAGTGGGTGCACTAAAGGTTCCATGAGAAGCAAAAGGTTTCTCAACATACCATTTCATTGCAGGCATTGTTATGGTGCGTTGAAAAATTCTTAGTCTAATGGTATCATCAATGATACTATTGGACGAACACCACCGATGGAAAGTCATTATATGATTTCCTAGGTATTTCGATTGCTTCTCTTCAAATTTTGATATATCCAAAGGGAGATTCGTGGACATGGGAGACCAGTTAAGGCCATGAGCAATGGTGTCATTAGTTAACTTCATTAGATCTAGAATATTAAGTGATGCTAAGAAGGGTAACTGAATATTGACTGCCATTGTATACTGTGGAAAAATAGATATCTGAATGTGATGGATTAGAGGAGGTGCATGGGGAATATTACCATATGGCATGCCTTGATGGATGTTTTGTTGATTCCCCAAAGGGGTAGCACTACTTTTCCCTCTAGGGTTTGTAGGAGTGGTTGAGTGTGGTGACCCTGTTGGGGTTTCCACTAGTGTGGTGTTGGGTGACCCTTAGGGGTTTCCAATGTTAGGTCCCTATATTACTATTATAGTCCCTTATTAGTGTTATTCTAACCCCCTTATTGTTATTGTTGTACCCTTGTAACCCCAATATTTTTATTATTGTGCCCATACATTATTATTGTTAGGTCGGCTAGGATTATATTATGAACCCATGGACTCCTATATATAAAAGGAGGTTTTTTCATTTGTATCATCCAAGAATTTTTCATTTCTGTAATATAAATGGGGTTTCCCCGTTGAAGTGGCTTATTTATAAGGCGTTGATCTCTCTTCTCTTCCATTTTTGGAGCTGGTTTCATATTTGGTATTAGAGCTTTGGATTCTAGGGTTTCGCTGCTCCAAACAGGTCATCGTGGAACTTTCTCTATAAATTTTTTTCTACAAAGATTTAGAAGCTGAAATTTTTATAGAGTGAACCTGAAATCCTAGGGAATTTTGTGTAAAAATTTTAGATCTTGGTTCACAATATTTTCGAAGATATTATGTGGAAGTTAGGGTTTTTCAAGGATCTCAAATTTCACCTAAAAAGGTCATCATGGAATTTATGATATAATAATTTTTTATACGAAGTTTCAGAACCTAACATTTTTATAGATAGAAGTCGAAATCCTAAGGAACTTTGTGTAAAAATTTCAAAGCTTGTTTCACAATATTTTCGGAGATATGATCTGTGGCAGTTAGGCTTTTTTTTCAGGCTCCGAATTTCATCTAAAATAGTTGACCATGGGAAAATTGTCATAACTCTCTCTCTGAGCATCGTATTGGAATTTTTTAAAATGTTTCCGCAAGAGCATGGCCTATAGTTTCTTGTATATCAATTTCAAAGCTGAAGAAGGAAACAGTGGGACGTGGCACACCGTACAAATTCTCTCTACTAAACGAGTCCATAATTAGGTCATTGTGGGAGATTGGGCGTAACTTTTCCTTGAAGAATCAAAATCAGGTCAGACCTGTGGAATTCCAAAGAGGATTTAGAGGGCTACTATGAGGTCAAATTTCAAATATTGAATATCCGAAATCACAGATATAATTTAGTTTTAATACCGAGCTCCTCAAAAGCAACAAAAAGGTGTGTATTTTTTTTGAATTGCATAAGTCTTGTGTGAAAAATAAGTTTGAATTGATTCCAAGGGAATATTGTAGAATATATATTAGTAGTGGGTTCTAAAATTCCCCATAAAAATAATTCAAGCCCCATTAGGCCTTCAGAAGGCTCTAGTATGACTCATGAAGACAAAGAAATGCAACATGACATATCAAAATTGCAAGAGAAAGTGCACCAAATTTCACTCTCGCAAAGAGCAACAAAAAATTAAATGGAAGTTTTGAAGAAAGGCATGGAAGCTAATATGGATGGTTTGAAGAAAGGCGTGGAAGCTAAGATGTATGGTTTGGATAATGGCATGGAAGCTAGCATGGAAGATAAGATGGATGACATGGAAGAAAAAATGGAAAACATAAAGAATGATCTAAAAGCAGACATGGAAGGTTTGACAAGGTTGATACAAGAAATGTTTCCTAATGGAAAAAATATAGTAGAGGAAACTCATGATGAGAACAAAATAAATGTTAATCGTCATTTCATAAACTCTAATGTTGGATGGAAGAACCACATATTCCAAAGATGGATATGAGGAAGTTTGATGGAAAGGATCTCATAACATGGATACTACAGATGGATCAATATTTTGATCTCAATAATGTGCAAAACACACAAAAGGTACGTATTTCAACTTTACATTTAGAAAAAATTATATTTGTATGGTATTGATGGCTTTTATCCCATAAAAAAATTGTCACTTCATCAATTTTTGTGGAGGAAATGATAGCACATTATGCGGAAACAACGAGCAACACCTTCTTTAGCCAATTGATAAATCTCAAACAAAAGGGTTCAGTGGTGGAGCACATTGAGTACTTCCAAAAATTGAATATAAGGGTAACTGATATTCCAGAGGAACATAGGATTTATGTCTTCATAGGGAATTTAAAGGACAACATCCAACATGAAGTTTGTGTTTGGGAACCTGATTCATTGCAGAAGGAATTCAGGTTGGAAAGAAAAATAGAATGTAAAATTATGGACACAATGAAGCCTACCACTGACATCTATAAATATGGAAGTGCTACTACTCCTAGACTTCCACAACCTACAAGGTTGACACCACAAAAATTGGAAGAAAAAAGAGCAAAAGGGCTTTGCTACAGTTGTGATATAAAATACACTAGAGGTCATAAGTGTGATGAGAAGAAATTATTTTACATAGATTGTGAAGAGGAGGAAGAAAATGAAAAAGAAACTTCAAAAGAAGAGAATATACACCAGGAACCAATCCTAGAAGAAGAAGAAATGAGTTCGACCATATCGTGTAATGCATTGGCAGGAATTACCACTCCTCAAAATCTTAATATAGAAGGACATATTAAGAAGCAAAAGGTAATAGTGTTGATTGATTCAGGTAGTACCCATAATTTTATTCATTGTAAGGTAGCCAAGGAATTGAATTGTTTCCTATACCCAAAACCAGAATATTAAGTGATGGTTGCAAATGGAGGAACTATAAATTTCTCTGGAATATGACATAATATCAAGCTAACCATGGGGGCATATGTATTCAATAGTCCAATTCTTTCCATTCCAATGGGAGGTGTTGATGGTGTACTAGGAGTACAATGGTTACAATCTTTGGGGACAATAACCTTTAATTTTCAAGAAATTTTCTTGATTTTTTTTCTTCAGAAGGAAACAAAATCGAATTGTGGGGTATCGCAAGGAAGGCATGAAAGATAATAAGCTATAATGTCATGAAAAAGCTTCTAAAGAAAGAACAATGAGGCGTAATTGCATAACTATGCTCACTAGAAGTTCCAACATCAAAATCATATATTTCTCCAGATCTCCAAAAAGTCTTAGATAATCATTCCAAGGTGTTTGAAAATCCCAAAGGACTCCCACCTATTTGTGATCATTATCATGCTATTCATTTGATTCTAGGAAGTTTTCCTCCAATGATCAGGTGATCATGTCCAAGTGGAAAAAATGCTCAAAAATTAAACTGCTTAGAATTGGTTGAAACCTAAACGACCGGATAGGCCTCGTCACTGCAATTTTGGCACCACAAATGACACTCAAATCCGACATCGTATGTGAAAGTTATGCAGGTTTGAAGTTTTCAGTATCCTTCAAAAATCCAGTTTCACCAAGGTTGACTTTGACTTTGGAAAATATTAAAAAAAGAATACTCCTTGGAATATTCCTCAAAATATTCCCTAGAATATTCCATTTGGGCGAATGAAGAATTGACAAGTGGCAAGTGCAGATTGGTTTATGGTTTGACTATTTGTATTTTCGGCCAATTAGCAGGTGCCACGTGGCAAGCCAGGAGGCTGCCACGTGGCCCTAGGCCATGGAAAGTTTGGCGTGTTAAAATTTTTTGTGAGTCCGCAGGTTCGAATCTCGAACCTCACCGCTGCAAGCACAATGCCCGACCGTCATACCACAACTTTAGTTCTTAACACATAATGATTTGAAGTTGTATTTAACATTAAAATAACATTTGGTTGGCAATAAAGGGGGCCAGCCCCCACTTCAAAGCCCCGTTCATGCGACCAAGCACTCGCATCCAAGGGCCTAAACAATCGGCAGGAGTTATTGAAACGGTTAGTGCCTAACCACTAACTATAAATGTGACCACCCAAATGATAAATGCGGAGGTTATGTAACGTTACCCTGGCGGTTTTGGATAGCATTTTATGCGGCAGTCAGTGCGGGTTGTTCACATGCGCCCAGTAATATTTATTGCCACAACAAACTGTCACTGCCCGTTTTTGCACTTTCCCCCAATTCCGGCGAGATTGGCCATTTTAGTTGGGTTAACTGGAGTTCACCCACATTTAGTGGGGTTTTCACTTGACATTGGGAAAAAGTTTGTTTTCATCATAACTTCTCCAATATTGGACCAAATTTTTTGTATTATGAGAATTATGGAGAGTTTGGGACAGGTTTCAAAGCCAACAAAGGTATTCTTCAGCCACTTTTGCTTCAGGGAAGCTTGGAGAGCCATCAGGGCCATGAGGGAAATGGAGTTGTATTGGGCTACACTTCACTATTTGAGGTGAAATAAAAGCCATTATTAGCTTATTTTTGTCTTCTGAATTCAATTTCACAATTGGTTTTGCCTGTTTAGGCATTTTTCTCACTGTAATACCAATTTGAGCAACTTAATAGAGCAAGGACATTCCCATTAGGAGCCTTGGACCCGACAGATGTAGCCCAGGAGGGGTGAACTGCCTCATCATGTTGTTGTGTCATTATGGTGAAGTTTTGCTGCTGTGTATTTCTGATTTAATATGTTAAACAGTAATTTTAATTAACATTCCCTCACACATAAACTCAGAAATAGTTACCAAAAAAACTATGTTTAAGTTGCAAGACATGATAAACAATTTGCACACTTAATTAAATGAAAATGGATACTTTGAACATCAGATACAAATAATTTCATTTTTAGATCAGATGGTATCAAAGCTCAGGATTTGAGTATTAAAAGCTAGATTTTTACTCTGCATTCGTTTTGTGCAAAGATATAGTTGGTTGTTTGCAAGTTTTGATGCTTACTAGGATTAAACTCAAAAGAGGGGAAGGAAAATTGGTTAGAGCACAAGTTAATCCTCAACTAATGAGGGCTAGAGAGCCATTGCCTCCACCATCTATTACACCCCCAAGATTTATTGAAGAACCCTCGAGCATGTCTTCAAGATAAGGAGAAGCTCCAGAAGACATTGATCCCAAGGAAGAAGAACGGGTATTCCAAAAATATTTCCTAGACATGACAGAGATGGTAAGGATACTCTACCAAGAAAGGAATGATAGGCTTGTTGGAGAAGGGTCTAAACATTAGAAAGAAGGAGAGGGATCTTTAGGAGGAAAGAAAAGTGATGATAAGTCAAAGAAAGGACACGGAGGAAATGGTGATACACCATCCCCATCTTCATCCTCTTCCTCTACATCGTCATCCTCAACTTTGGTGAATCAATCTCACAAGTCTAAAACTACTGGTAAAATTTGATTTTTAAAGCTTGATGTTAAATTTGAGTTGCCTATGTTTAACGGTGAAGTCAATGTATAGAAACTTGACAATTGGATAAGACAGTTGGAAGTTTACTTGAGGATACAAAACCTTCATGATGACGGCACCAAGATACAGTTAGCCTCTTTGAGAATGGATGGAGCAACATTGGTATGGTGGGAAGCTAAGACTAAGGATGAAATTAAAAACATGGTAAGATCACTTTATCATGGGCTGAATTTATTTTTGCAATTAAAAAGCAATTCTATCCATTAGCTCATTTACAAAAGGCTATCATGAATTGGCAAAGTTTTAGACAACTTAAAGGACAAAGTGTTCAAGATTACACTCAAGAGTTTAGAAGAAGGGCTCTATTGTTAGGAATTGATTTGCATAGTCAAGATACCTTGCTTAAATATATAGGTGGTTTACACAACTATCTTATACATACTATCCTTATGTTCAATCCTACTATTCTAGATGAATTTTTTGTACAAGCTACACATTTAGAGGCTAGAGGTAAACAATATTTTGATGGGAATATAGATAGTGAATTTAAAGGCAAAGGGAGGAAAAGAAATGCAAACTCTAGGAAGGAAAAAGGAAATTTATTTTGTAAAAACTGTTCCAAAACAAGCCACGATGAAGACCATTGCTAGAAACTTCATTCGAAGCTGAAACCAGTAAATTTAAAAACAAAGTTAAGGCCAAAGAAAAGGGAAAAACTGTTGCAACTGTTGAACAAGACTTGGGGTCTGAATCAGGTGATGATACTAAAAGAATAGCCATGGTACTAAGGAACATAAAGGGGAAAGAAGTTGTAAAGGAAACAAATCCTAGTTCTAACACTTTAAACTGTCACATAGAAGCTCAAAATGAAAAGAGGAGGATAGAGCTATTTCATATAAGGATAATCTCAAAACACACGAAGATAGACACACTATTTGATAGTGGGTCTCAAGCAAATCTCATCTCAGAAGACTTGGTCAAGAAGCTGAAACTTGAGAACATACCACATCCAAAGCCATATCCACTTGGATGGATTTGCAAGGATGCTAATTTACGAGTCTCAAGAAAGTGCATGTTGTGCTTCACCACAATAGCTCATTATGTTGATTGGGTTGAACTAGATGTAGTACCGCTTGAAATTACAGGTGTTGTATTGGGTAGTCCGTATTTATATGACAGAAAAGCGATCTTCCATCACCCTGATAACAAGTATCATCTGTTCAAGGATGGAAAAGATTTTATTGTGAGAGCACATCGAAAGAAGATAAAATCTTCTTTAGTCCATGTAGGACAATTGAAAAGGCTTGTTAATGCAAGTCAAAATTTGACTTTGTTGATGGTTAAGCAAAAAGATTTTGTACATTATCCTTTTCATGTGATTGCTGATATAAATGATGATATGTTTCAGCCTGAAAGCAAGTTGTCTGTGGAAGATGAAAAGATGTTGCAGAAAATGCCAGAAAATGCCTTTGTTGTCAATCAGTGCAAAGAACAAAGTGTCATTGCAAAATGGTGCAAGAATCCAAAAGATGGAAAGGCATGCAAGAAAATAGGACACAAAGTTCAGCATGGGTCAATGCTGGTTTCAGAATGGTAGATTTGTATAGTGAGAAAACTTGGTTAGGATTTGGCACAAGTACATGGCTCATTTGTCAAAAATTCGCCATGAGGAAAGTTGGCAAGGTGAATCTTATTTTCAGTCTCCTTTGAAGTTAGACCATTGTAGAAACAATATGTATTCTGCAAATTTCAGTTGTTGTTCAGCAAATTTCAAAAATTTGCATCATGACACAGTGAAAGTTAGCAACGGTCCGTCAACAGATTCAAGGAAGAATTTATCTTTTTATGAGAAGCTCAATTTGATGAAGTCAGGAAGATTTCAGTGGTTCAAGGTTGGAAGAGTGGAGCATCAGTCTCCTCATCTTCAATTTATATAAATCAGAGAGATTTTTGGGTCCAAAAGCTTCCCATTTGGGAGGTGTGATCAGGTGATCATGTCCAAGTGGAAAAAATGCTCAAAACGGAACTACTCAGAATTGGTTGAAACTTGAACGACCGGATAGGCCTCGTCGTTTCGATTCTGGCACCACGAACAACACTCAATCCGATGTCGTATGTGAAAATTATGCAGGTTTGAAGTTTTCAGTATCCTTCAAAAATCTAGTTTGACCAAGGTCGACTTTGACTTTGGAAAATACTAAAAAAAGAATATTCCTAGGAATATTCCATAAAATATTCCATGGAATATTCCATTTGGGCGAATGAAGAACTGACAAGTGGCAAGTGCAGATTGATTTATGGTTTGACTATTTGTATTTTTGGCCAATCAACAGGTGCCACGTGGAAAGCCCGGAGGCCGCCACGTGGCCCCAAGCCGTGGAAATTTTGGCGTGTTAAAATGTTTTGTGAGTCCACAGGTTCAAACCCCAGACCTCACTGCCGCAAGTGCCACGCCCAACTGTCATACCACAACTTTAGTTCTTAACAAATAATGGTTTGAAGTTTTATTTAACATTAAAAAGTGTTTGGTTGGTGGTAAAGGGGGCCAACGCCTTAGGGCCAGCACCCACTTCAAAGCCCCGTTCATGTGATCAAGTGCCCGTATCCAAGGTCCTAAATGACCGGTGGGAGTTATTGAAATAGTTAGCACCTAACCATTAACCATAAATGTGACCACCCAAAGGATAAATGCGGAGGTTATGTAACGTTACCCTAGCGGTTTTGGATAGCATTTTATGCGGCAATTAGTGCGGGTTGTTCACATGCGCCCAGCAATATTTATTGCCACAAAAAACTGTCACCACCAGTTTTGGCGCATTCCCCCAATTTCGGTGGGATTGGCCGTTTTAGTCGGGTTAACTGGAGTTCACCCACATTTAGTGGGGTTTTCACTTGACATTGGGCAGAAGTTTGTTTTCATCATAACTTCTCCAATATTGGACCAATTTGGACGAAATTGTGGTCAATTTTGGGTATTCTGAGCATTCTGGAGAGTTTGGGATAGGTTGCACAGCCAACATAGGTGTTCTTCAGCCACTTTTTCTTAAGGTAATCTTGGATAGCCATCAGGGCCATGAGGGAAATGGAGTTGTATTGGGCTACACTTCATTGTTTGAGGTGAAATAAAAGCCATTCTTAGCTTATTTCTATCTTTTGAATTCAATTTAACAATTGGTTTTTCTTGTTTAGGAATTTTTATCACTGTAATACCAATTTGAGCAACTTAATAGAGCAAGGGCATGCCCATTGGAAGCCTTGGACCTGACAGATGTAGCCCAGCAGGACTGAACTGCCTCATCATGTTGATGTGTTGTTATGGTGAAGTTGTGCTGCTGTGTATTTCTGATTTAATATGTTAAACAATAATTTTAATTAACATTCCCTCACACATAAACTCAGACGCAGTTACCAAAAACACTTTGTTTAAATTGCAAGACATGATAAAAACTTTTCACACTTAATTAATTGAAAATGGATACTTTGAACAACAGATACAAATATTTTCATTTTCATATCATCCAAATGTCAAGCCTTACAAATATCCTTATGTCCAAAAGAGCAAAATTGAACATATGATTACAAAAATGTTAGAGGATGGTATAATTCAACCTAGTCAAAGTTCTTTCTCTGCTCCAGTAGTATTGGTGCACAAGAAGGATGGATCATGGTGCATGTTTCTGGATTATAGGGAGCTCAATAAGCTCAATATGAAAGATAAATTTCCCATTCATGTGATTGATGAATTATTGGATGAATTACATGGAGCAATTCTTTTACCAAGTTGGATCTTCATTTAGGATATCATCAAATTAGAAGGAAGGCTGAAATATTCCGAAATCATCATTTCAAACTCATGAGGGTCATTATGAATTTTTGGTCATGCCTTTTGGCCTTAAAAATGCACCTTCTACATTTCAAGGGTTGACGAATTCCATTTTCAATCAACAAGAATCAACAAGAATTTCTCCAACTCTTAAAGGATAACTTAAATTTGGCACATAATCGAATGAAACAACAGGAAGATCAACATCGCAGCGAGAGAATTTTCGATGTAGGAGACTGGGTATTTTTATAGCTACAAATATATAAAAAAAATGTCCCTCAAGCAAGCTAAGAAGGATAATAAATTATCGCCAAATTACTATGGTTCTTACAAGATGTTTCAAAATATTGGTACTATGGCATACAAATTGGAGCTTACTGCTTCTTCATGAGTGCATCTATTTTTCCATGTTTCATGCTTAGAGAAGGTTATAGGTGACAAACTTCTAGTTCAAACAATATTTCTAGATATTGAAGAGAAAGGAAAAATCATATTGGAACCTGAACCAGTCAGGGAAACAAGAACTCGACAGCTAGAAAATCGATCAATTTCAGAGTATCTCATCAAGTGGAAGAACTTACCCAATGAAGATTCTAGATGGGAGGATGAAAATTTTATACAGAAGCATATGAAGCTACTCAGTGAGTGAAATAAGGACACACAAAAGCATCCGAAGCTACTCAAGTGTTGAGGATAACACTTTTCATTCTCATCTTGTCCTGAACATGGATCCCCATTGGGATTAGAAACGCTGACCAATGTTTTTCGATATTGTGGATAATCCAGAGATTTTTGCAATGAATGAAAACCACATAAGCCTAAAAACCATAAGCATTGTATATTTTTTACCACCAGCACCTAATAAATGGAGAACTTTCCACTTGTTTTATTCGCCTATTTTCTCCATCGAGCTTTTGTATTTTGTATCTTGTGTTTTGATTTGTTTTAGTGTTGTATGCTTAGTTTTCCCTCAGACCTCCATTAACCTTAACCTGTGTGCCCTTCTTTCACTCTATATTGTCATCTTGTCCTGAAGATGGATCCCTGTTGGGATTCGAAACTTCAACCAATGTTTTTCGATACTGTGGATAATCCAGAGATTTTTGCAATGAATGACAACCAAAGAAGCCTAAAAACCATAATTATTTCCTTTCATAGAGGGGAGTCTTGGGAAGATATTTTCTATATGGAGAAATCTCAAATTAAGATTGAAAGAAGGGCCACAGACCTCCATTAACCTTAACCTATGCGTCCTTCTTTCACTCTTCATTCTCATCTTGTCCTGAAGATGGATCCCTATTGGGATTCGAAACGTCAACCAATGTTTTTTGATACTGTGGATAATCTGGAGATTTTTGAAATGAATGAAAACCATAGAAGCCTAAAAACCATAATTATTTCCCTGCACGGATGGGAGTCTTGGGAAGATATTTTCTATCTGGAAAAATCTCGAATTAAGATTGAAAGAAGGGCTACAAATTTCCATTAACCTTAACCTCTGCTTCCTTTCACTCTTCATTCTCATCTTGTCCTGAAGATGGATCGCCCTTGGGATTCGAAATGTTGACCAATGTTTTTAGATACTGTGGATAATCTGGAGATTTTTGCAATGAATGACAACCACAGAAGCCTAAAAACCATAATTATTTCCCTGCATGGAGGGGAGTCTTGGGAAGATATTTTCTATCTGGAAAAATATCGAATTAAGATGGAAAGAAGGGCCGCAGAACTCAGATAACCTTAACCTGTGCATCCTTCTTTCACTCTTCATTCTCATCTTGTCCTGAAGATGGATCCCTATTGGGATTTGAAACATCTACCAATGTTTTTCGATACTGTGGATAATCCAGAGATTTTTGCAATGAATGAAAACCACAGAAGCCTAAAAACCATAATTATTTCACTGCATGGAGGAGAGTCTTGGGAAGATATTTGTTATATGGAAAAATATCAAATTAAGATTAAAAGAAGGGCTGCAGAACTCCATTAACCTTAACCTATGCGTCCTTCTTTCACTCTTCATTCTCATCTTGTCTTGAAGATGGATCCTCGTTGGGATTCGAAACATCGACCAATGTTTTTCGATACTGTCAATAATCCAAATATTTTTTACAATGGAAGATAGAATGCTAAACACTTGAAGAGGGTCCTTTGAGATATGTAACTCAAATACGCAAAACAAGGAGGTCTATTTCCCTCGATTTCCTACTGGTGTCTCTTCCCTCTATCAAGGGATGGTAGATAAATATCAAGTGGTGAACCTCTCCCTCTTGGATTGAGATGTTGGTTGGAAAAAATATGAGTTCTTACAATCCTTCTGTTGTTGGACTATGCAAGATGTTTTTCTATGAAGCAATTTTTCCAGCATAAAAATGTGTCTCCATTTCATGTTCCAAAGGCTAGCTTATAGAGACATTTTTTGAATTACCTCCTCTTCTCTTGGTCCAAGATGGATAGTGACACAAGAGTGGAGGAGGGATTCCTTTGTGGGCTGCATTTTCTCCTCATGGTGGCTCAAATCTAACTGTCCTTGATAGTACTAGCTAGAGAATCATCTTAACCAAGTGTGCTAAGTGGTCCCGGATGGTGACATTTCGCCATCTTCAGGAATGCGTAGCCATCGAAGGAATAGTCGCAATGTGTGCAATTTTTTTTTGATGCAGGCATACTTTCATTTAATTTTCCTTCTAACCCTTAGGAAAAATCAAATTTTAGTTTTTTTTAATGTATTTATTCTCCCAAAGTGTTCAATTCTCATTAGATCTTCTTGACTGTAACTTAAGAGGTCCAATAATGTATGTATATTGGCTCTTCTAAGGGAGTTATGGGTTTTGGGGGGTAACTCTAATTGGTCAATGAAAATATGTTGAGATGAAATTTTTTCTTTTGTTTCCCCTATATCAATCAATACGTGTGAAAGGGGGGAGGGAAGCATATTAGACCCTTTTTTATTGTTTATTCCATCCATGTTATCTTCCTCTCCATGCAAGAAGGGAATAAATAAGTGGATCAAATTTCGAGAAGATTCTTAAAGTGCCTCCCTAGGAGTTAACCCGAGACATTTTTAATGTCTTTTTCCTGTACGATTTTCTAGTGTTAGCACTAGCCATGAGAATTTGATATCTACAATTACTTTGACTAACAAGAAAAAACCCCATAAACCATCAGGATGGGAGATTAAACCGAAAAACACAAAGATTCCAGGGTTTTCCACAAATTCGTGGACCTGCCATAGGAAACAGATGAGAGGCCACAAACTAAACAAAACCCTAATTAAATCGCCTAACACCAATAGACAACTAGTGTTGTGAAATGAGCTCCAAAAATAGAAGAAAAGAGAGATCAACACCTTAGAAATTAGCCACTTCGAGGGGGAAACCTCCAATACATTACATAAATGAACAATTCTTGGATGATACAAATGACAAAACCTCCCTTCTATATATAGGAGTCCATGGGGCCACAATGTAATCCTAGCCAACCTAACAATAATAATTTAAGGGCACAATAATAATAATATGGGGGTTATAGGGGTACAACAATAACAATAAGGAGGTTACACTAACAACAATAAGGGACTATTCTAGTAATATAGGGACCTAACATGCTCCTCTCCTTCAAAAAAGTGTTGTCCTCAACGCTTGAGTAGCTCCGGGTGCTTTTGTATAAAATTCTCATCCTCCCATGTAGAATCTTCAGTGGGTAAGTTCTTCCATTTGATGAGATACTCTGAAATTGATCGATTTCGTAGCTTTCGAGTTCTTGTTTTCGTGACTTCTTCAGGTTCCAATATGGTTTTTCTTTCCTCATAAAGTTCTGGCAATATTGTTTGAACTGGAATTTTGTCCCCTATAACCTTTTTTAAGCATGAAACATGGAAAATTGGATGCACTCGTGAAGAAGCAGGAAGCTCCAATTTGTATGCCATAGTACTAATCTTTTGCAACACCTTGTAAGGACCATAGTACTTTGGTGATGATTTATTATCCTTCTTGACTTGCTTGAGAGGACGTTATAATGAGAGTTTGACATTCGTAAAAAACCCGAGTCTCCCACATCAAAACTTCCCTCTGCCACAACCATTATGCCTATTCTTCCATTCGATTTTGTGCCAAATTTAGGTTATCACTTCAAAGTTGGAAGAACTTCTTGATGCTCAGTCTTGATCCTCAGTGCCATGAGACCTAGAATTTTCCTTTAAATAAGATGTGATGGATGGTGGATGATATCCATAAAGTGCCATAAATGGGGTCATTTTTGCTGCAGTATGGAAGGAAGTGTTATACCACCATTCAGCGAGAGGTAACCACTTGACCCATTTTGCTTGCCTATCAGATACAAAACAACGAAGATAGCCTTCCAAACATTTATTCACTATCTTTGTTTGACCATCAGATTGAGGATTATAAGATGAGCTATGAAATTAAATTTGTTTAATTACCCAAACAAGAAAATAATTCCATCCAAAATTTCTGTAAAATGGGATCTTTATCACTTTGCTGTATAATCATGGGTTTCCATGTAGCTTTCGAATTGTTTCCATAAATGCAGTAGCAACTGTACTCGCTTTAAATGGATGAGATAATGCACAAAAGTGTGCATACTTCGTAAGTATACCAACTACCACCATGATGGCACTCCTTCCTTTGGACTTAGGTAAACCTGTGATAAAATCCATTGAAATCTCCTCCCGACGTTGACTTGGAATGGATAAAGGTTGTAGAAGACCCGGGGTCTTAATTGTCTCAACTTTATTTTGCTGGAAAACCAAAATTCCGCCACAAAATTTTGAATATTAGATTTAAGGCCATCCCAAAAAAATTCTTTCTTCACCCTGTGGTAAGTTTTTAAAAATCCCGAGTGTCCTCCTAAAGGAGAAGTGTGAAATTCCAAAAGAATTTTTTGTTTTAGTTGGGAATTCTTGCAAATATATAAGCGATCTTTGTACCATAAGGAATAATTTTTCCAACTAAATGTATCAGTGTACTAGGATATTGCTGCAAATTTTGAATGAGAGTCCACACTTCTTCGTCCTTCTTCCATTCATCCCTTTCTTCGATTATCCAATCTAGTTGGATAATTGAAATGGCACAAAGCAATGCTTCCACCTCTTCATCCTTTCTTGAGAGTGCATCTACAACAACATTTAGCTTCCCTTTTTTGTAGATGATTTCAAAGTCATAACCCAACATCTTTGTGACCCATATTTGCTGCTCTTCTGAAGACAGTCTTTGTTCCAAAAAGTGTTTAAGACTATCATGATCAATTTTTACGTTGAAGTGTCTTCCCATTAGGTAAGGTCTCCATTTCTTTAGTGCATGTAGTGTTGCCAACATTTCCTTCTCATAAATAGGCTTTTTTAAATACTTTCCTTTGATTGAATGACTTTCAAAAGCAATGGGTGTTCCTTCTTGCATTAAAACAACACCAAGTCCATTTCCAGAGGCATCACATTCCACAATAAAGGTTTTTGTGAAGTCTGGCGTAGCTAAGACTGGTGCTAGGCACATTGCCTCTTTAAGATGTTCAAAGGCTTTAGTTGCTTCAGGAGTCCATGAAAATGCATCTTTCTTCAATAGTGTTATTAGAGGTGTTGCTATTCTCCCATAATTCTTAACAAACCTGCGATAATACCCTGTTAACCTGAGAAATATGCGCACTGCTTTATGGTTGTGGGGACTTTCCATTCCTTAATGGCTTTAATTTTGTTATGGTCTACCTTAAAACCCTCGTGAGATAAAATATGACCCAAATATTCCACCTCTTGTACTCCAAAGAAACATTTGGATTTTTTTGCATATAATTGTTTCTCCTCCAATAGTTTGAGCACACTGTCAACATGTTGAACATGATTCTTCTAAGACCTGCTGTATATTACTATATCATCAAAAAATACTAGCAAAAATTTTCTAAGGAAGGGTTTGAAAAATGGAATTCATCAACCCTTGAAATGTAGAAGGTGCATTGGTAAGGCCAAAAGGCATGAAAAAAAATTCATAATGACCCTCATGAGTTCGAAATGTTGTTTTCAGAATATCTTCAGTCTTCATTCTAATTTGATGATATCATGAACAAAGATCCAACTTGGTAAAATAAATTGCTCCATGTAATTCATCCAATAATTCATCAATCACAGGAATGGGAAATTTATCTTTAATAGTGAGCTTATTTACTCCCTATAATCTGGACACATGTGCCATGATCCATCTTTCTTGTGCACCAATACTACTGGAACAGAGAAAGAGCTTTGACTAAGTTGAATTATACCAGCCTCTAACATTTCTACAATGATACGTTCAATTTTTCTCTTTTGGACATAAGGATATCTGTAAGGCCTGATGTTTGGAGGAATACATCCTGGAATCAAATGAATAATATGATCATTATCATGAATAGGTGGGAGTCCTTTGGGAGTATCAAACACCTTGGAATGATTGTCCAAGACTTTTTGGAAATTTGGAGAAATAGATGATTTTGATGTTGGAACTTCTAGTGAGCATAATTGTGAAATTACGCCCCGTTGTTCTTTATTCAGAAGCTTTGTCATGACATTAGAGCTTATTATCCTTTTTGGCTTCCCTACGATACCCTGTAATTCGATTTCCTTTCCTTCTGAAAAAAATTTCAAGAAAATTTCTTGAAAATTAGAAGCTACCATCCCCAAATATTGTAACCATTGTACTCCTAGTACAACATCATCACCTCCCATTCAGATGGAAAGCCTTGAACTATTCAATACATATTCCCCCATGGCTAGCTTGATATTATGGAATTTTCCAGAGAAATTTATAGTTCCTCCATTTGCAACCATCACTTGACATTCTGGTGCTGGGTATAGGAAACAATTCAATTCCTTGGCTACCTTACAATGAACAAAATTATGGGTACTACTCGAATCAATCAACACTATTACCTTTTTCTTCTTGATATGTCCTTCTATCTTGAGAGTTTAAGGAGTGGTAATTCCTGCCAACGAATTACATGATACAGTCGGACTCATTTATTCTTCTTCTAGGGTTTCTTCCTAGTGTATATCCTCTACTTTTGAAGTTTCTTGTTCATTTTCTTCCTCCTCTTCACAATCTATGTAGAGTAATTTATTCTCAGCGCACTTATGACCTTTAGTGTATTTTCTATCACAACTGTAGCAAAGCCCTTTTGCTATTTTTTCTTCCAATTGTTGCCTTGTAGGTTGTGGAAGTCTAGGAGTAGCAACACTTCCATCTTTATAGATGTGAGTGGTAGGCTTCCTTGTCGCCATAATTTTACATTCAAATTTTCTTGCCAACTTGAATGCCTTCTCCAATGAATCGAGTTCCCAAACGTGAACTTCATGTTGGATGTTATCCTTTAAAGTCCATATGAAGACATCAATCTTGTGTTCCTCTGGAATATCAGTTACCATTATATTCAATTTTTGGAAGTCCTCAATGTGCTCCGCCATTGAACCCTTTTGTTTGAGATTTATCAATTGGATAAACAAGGTGTTTCTATTTGTATCCTCATAATGTGCTATCATTTCCTCCGTAAAAATTGACCAAGTGACAATTTTTTTATGGGAGCAAAGCCATCGATACCATACAAATGTATTTTGTTCTAAATGTAAATTTGCAATGCATACCTT
This sequence comes from Pinus albicaulis, assembly GCA_034641835.2. Lineage (NCBI taxonomy): Eukaryota > Viridiplantae > Streptophyta > Pinopsida > Pinales > Pinaceae > Pinus > Pinus albicaulis. Next base: position 1,321,614,314 of record CM076581.1, read on the forward strand.
TTGTGTGTTTTGCACATTATTGAGATCAAAATATCGCTCCATCTGTAGTATCCATGCTACGGGATCCTTGCCATCAAACTTCCTTATATCCATCTTTGGAATATGGTGGTTCTTCAATACAACATTAGAGTTTATGAAATCACGATTAACATTTATTTTTTTCTCATCATGAGTTTCCTCTACTATATTTTCACCATTAGTAATAATTTCTTGTATCAACTTTGTCAAACCTTCGATGTATGCTTTTATATCATTCTTCATGTTTTCCATGTTGTCTTTCATTTTTTCTTCCATGTCCTCCATCTTAGCTTCCACGCCATCCATATTAGTTTCCACGCCATCCATATTAGCTTCCATGCCTTTCTTCAAACCATCCATATTATTTTTCAAACCATCCATCTTCGCTTCCATGCCTTTCTTCAAAACTTCCTTTTCATTTTTTGATGCTCTTTACAAGAGAAAAATTTGGTGCACTTGCTCTTGTAATTTTGATAGATCATGTTGCAATTCTTCATCTTCATGAGTCATAGTAGAGTATTCTGAGGGCTTAATGGGTGTTGAATTCTTTTTAGGAGGCCTTTTAGAAACCAATACTTAAATATATGCTCAATAGGCCCTTGGAATCAATTCAAATTGATTTTTTACACAAGACTTAATTAATTCAGAAACAAATACACACTTTTTTCTTGATTTAGAGGAGCTCGATATTAAAACTAAATTATCTCTGTGATTTCAGATCTTCAATATCTGAAATTTTACCCTGAGGTAGCCCTCTGAATCATCTTTTGAATTCCACAGGTCTGACCTGATTTGGATTCTTGAAGACAAAGTTATGTCTAATCTCCCACAATGACCTAATTATGGACTCGTTTAGTAGAGTGAACTTGCACGAATTTCCAAGTGTCACTATTTCCTCCTTCGGCTCCGAAATTGATAGAAAAGAAACTAAATTCTGTATACTTGTGACCAATTTTTACAACATTCCAATCTGATGCACAGAGAGAGAGTTATGAAGAGTTTTCCACGATCACCTCTTTGAGATGAAATTCGGGAGCCTGAAAAAGCCCTAACGTCCACAGATCATATCTCCTAAAATATTGCGAACCAAGCTCTGAAATTTTGCGATGATGTTTCTCAGGATTTCGGCTTCGTGTTCTAAAAATTTCAGCTTTTGAACCTTTGTAGAAAAAACTTTATAGCGCAAATGACACGATGACCTGTTTGGAGCAGCGAAACCCTAGAATCCAAAGCTCTGATACCAAATGTTGTGAAACCAGCTCTGAAAATAGAAGAAAAGAGAGATCAACGCCTTAGAAATCAGACACTTCGAGGGGGAAACCTCCAATACATTACATAAATGAACAATTCTTGGATGCTACAAATGACAAAACCCCCTTCTATATATAGTAGTCCATGGGGCCACAATGTAATCCTAGTGGGGCCACAATGTAATCCTAGCCGAACTAATAATAATAATTTAAGGGCACAATAATAAAAATATGGGGGTTACAGGGGTACAATAATAACAATAAGGGGGTTACACTAACAACAATAAGAGACTATACTAGTAATATAGGGACCTAACAACCAGAAAGAAAGAAACCCCATCAAACCAACATGCAACCACTTACTTCCGAGGAATCTAAAGATGAAATTGTAAGTTGAACCATCTGCATACTAAAGCCCTGGAGGTTCCAAATAAAAACCATTGACATACATACAAGAAAAGAATCTCCTGAGCTGGGGATATAGAAAACAAATACCGAGGAGCAGTGAGAGAACCACAACCAGTATAATCTCATACGATACAGAATAATACCAAAAAATATAGACACGGGAAGACAAAAAATAAGAGAAACTACTTCCAATTATGTATCCTTCACAAAGAAATCTACATATCCACCTTTTGCAGTGACCAAGTTTCCTCCCAACCTTCCAACCCAAAGATCAACAAATAGATATAATGAACCAAATGATCAAGGATAGAGGACCTGATAACATACACGTGAACCAGAGCTTGAAATGGTCGCGACTAAACCCACTCCCAGGGGAAACACATTGGTTGAGCCTTCTCCGAGCCACCTTTCCATGTGGACAAGAGTCGAAGGAACTAGACATCGATATAAAGAAAATTACCAAACTTACTACAGAAAACACTAGTTATCCCATCCACACTTATGCCCCTTCCACCTTCAAGGATGTCATTAAATCCTCGCATGCAAAGAGTCATCACTCCATGTGCTTTGTGCATGTGGAGGGTGGCGAGGAGGCTCCTTGGGATTACCAACCTCATTCGTATGCAAGTCCTATTACCGCCAGCTCGCACCCCGATCGAGGATGCTTGTTAATAGAATCATTTTAGAAATAATCTCTCATGAAAATTTAAAACAACCAATTTTTTTTTTTAAATACATCACTCTTCATCATATCAATATATTTTAAATAGATGAATGGTGCAAAAATTTTAAATATAATTTATTTAAAAAAAATTGGAAAAGTAAATGAAACTTTTCACTGATTTTTTATTTTTTTATTAAAATTTAGTCATGAAAATGTTTATAAGTACCACAAACAATAAATCTTGAACCACGAATCGAAACCCCAAAACTAAAAACCAAACAGAATAATTACAAAGGAAAGGTCAATTATCAAATTTCATGTGTCAAATTTTAATTGACTGAAAGAAGACAAAAATAACACTTTGCAATTCACTAGGCTAAACATTGTATGCCCACCCCACCCCCACCCCCACAAAGAAATGCCTAGAATAGAAATTGGAAAATGAAATAATAATTTTTATTGACTTGAAAAAAAAAAAAAATTAAAAGCAGTTTACCTGTTTTTTTTTTAATTAAAATTTGGCCATAAATTTTTTCACAAGTTCATGTTTTTCATTGTTTAACATATATTTTCAAATGTACAAATCGGTTTAGTTCCCTCTAAAATCTATGGAAAATTGAAATCATGAAAATTACGAAACTCACACTTACCCTTTAAAAAAACCCACCATAGCTTAGATAAAGTTAAGAAAATTAAAAAAAAAGGTTGAGCATAGATTAAATTGCACCAAAAGAACTACGGTAAAATGCATCAAAAGTACTATGGAAAAAAAAAGGACTAAGCCATGGACTAAACATTCGGAATTTTGAACACTGATGTGACATTGCAGGATGGTCATGCATAACATGATGGAGGTTTCCGACAGCTCCTCACCCTGAGAGATTTCTGATTGTACCGCCACCACGAAGTGCCATATCCATTTGCACCCCCTCATTGCATCGATGTTTGCACAAAACATGCGTCTGAAATCCCATGTAAAAACAGATTATCATGAGAACAAAAATAAATGTTAATAGTGATTTCATAAACTCTAATGTTGGATGGAAGAACCACCATATTCCAAATATGTATATGAGGAAGTTTGATGACAAGGATACTATAGCATGGGTACTACAGATGGAGCAATATTTTGATCTCAATAATGTGAAAAACACACAAAAGGTATGCAATGCAACTTTACATTTATAAAAAAATACATTTGTATGGTATCGATGGCTTTTCTCCCGTAAAAAAATTGTCACTTGGTCAATTTTTACGGAGGAAATGATAGCACATTATGAGGATACAAATAGCAACACCTTCTTTAGCCAATTGATAAATCTCAAACAAAAGGGTTTAGTGGTGAAGCACATTGAGGACTTCCAAAAATTGAATATAGGGGTAATTGATATTCTAGAGGAACACAGGATTGATGTCTTCATAGGGACTTTAAAGGATAACATCCAACATGAAGTTTGCGTATGGGAACCTGATTTATTGGAGAAGGAAATCAGGTTGGAAAGAAAATTTGAATGTAAAATTATGGCGACAAGGAAGCCTACCACTCACATCTATAAAGTTGGAAGTTTTTCTATGTAATATTCCCAAATGGGAAAAGCAGGAATATAGTGCAAAATAATGGAACAATGTTGCAGATCATCATTTATAAAGCAATAGAGCAATATGGAGATCTTTCATATGTTATTACAACAGCAAAATATGTGTAAGAAATGGCCCATAAGATGCATAACAAGAAAGACAAGCCTCCAATGAACAAAATCCCTCAATATGAGGTGCTACAACCATATATAAAAGCTGGAAAACCATTACAACGTTATTTTATTGGCACTACAATAATAGTAGATTATAAATCATATCTAGAGCTGATATGTGCCTCAAAAGCTATATCTATATCAAATCCATGCATTATACAAGCTCCTCTAAAGAACCCCCCTTGGGGTTTTCAGCAAAACATCAAGTACAAGATGCAGATATGAGATTTAAGACTGTAGATCTACTAAAAACTATAGATCTGGATAGTGTGGCTGATATGATATGATCAATAAAATATCCTCCTCCAATAGATCCTGAAAGTGAAGGGCAGATCCCCAACACTAGAAAATCAGCTCTCCAAATGGTGTGCTAAACCACCCTGCAACTCCTACAGAAATAACGCAGATCTGAACATAAATTGTGTTGTAGGGATAAAAATAAGGTTGGCCTGATGCCAAGATCTGAAAATGAGCTCCAAAGCCCTCAATATTGTCCTCCCAATGAAGTAGAAATATCCTCCACTGAAAAGAAGCACTGAAATGGCCTAGATCTGAAATATCTAGTCTCCACTTGATGCAGCTTGCAAAAACAACCAAACCCTCAACATGATCTGCGCTGTAGTTGAAAGAAGAAGCTTAGCCTTAAGCCATATAGTGTACAATGTAATACAAACTCTCCCAAGAGCTACTCAATGGGAAGAGGTGGTATTCCTGATCAGGAACACCTAATGCTAAACAACATTCAATCTCAGCTAAATAGGAAAAGAAATATATATGTCTAAACAGACCATATATTTAGAAAATATCATATACATCAAAAAAATTCTAATGCTTCCATCATCTTCCTTTTATAATTCAAGAGCTTGCAAACCCTAAACCACATCAATGATATCACTCCTTCCACACAAATAACCTCCATCTAAAACTGCATTGTCTTTCACTGATGACCACTCCTCCATGACAGCGTTGTAGATTTGGTCAAGGTTGACCCAATCAAAATGTTCCATCCCCTTTCACACCTAAGGGTGCTTAATTAAGCTGCCAAGATTTATCCTTTTCACATTTGGCAGTGATTTATTCATCATTAAGGAGAAATATGGACCTCCTTTGCCCTCTTATTCTTTAAACAAAGCAGAAAAATAAAAATGAAAATTCCAATTAGCTCATGACTAATTGGGAATATTACAGTCCCCCCTTCCCAAATGTTACTTATCCTCAAGAAATTGACAAGGTGAGTGTTGTAACTCTTCTCCTCCTCCATTAGTGATACCAACATGTGATAAGCTTCATCCATAAGCTAAGTGTTCACCAATCCATCCCTCCATGAATTGCTCCTCCAAAGTTCTTATGAGATGCAAATAATCCATCCCATAAGGAGACAATAGCTCGAATTAGACAAACATGGTTTTCCCAATGTTCTCCTTGAAACATGTAGCATAAGGTACATGGAGAATCTCCATCCCATAGGGCACATACATACCTCCCATCCTCCCTCCACACATTCCCATAAAAATTACAAGTACATCATCAATGTATGGGATCAAAATTACATACATACAAACAAAAATTTGTGCATATGGAAGTGGTTCATAGTCCCACATGTGGAACCAACGCAATAAATCTCCTGACTATAGCAGATCATGATGTGGTAAGTGGTTTCCCCACCACTTACTTTCTGTCCAAGTCATATCACTACGGCTGAAAGTGTGAGATATATTTGGTGCTTTAGGAATGCACCCATCATGAAACAAAATCTCCCTTTGATCTCCAAGGGAGTGGCCATGTTTAGAAATTTTTGTGGCCCAAAGTTGGCCATGAAGTTTATATGGTATATCACTCCTTCTTGGAGTTATGGCCTACATATACATGGTGAAAGAATTCAAACAATAATCAAATGAAACATTATTTACATGAGAATATTCTTCACCAAAATTCCTCCTTAAACACATGGAGTGGTGCATAAATCTATCTCCTTTCTCAAAAAGAGAAAGAGATGGCTGAATTAAATCCTTTATAGATTTATTTTGCTGTCCCATCTCCACATGGTTCATGCATCTTTGAAAATGTTGATACAGTTCTCCTTCAAACCCCTTCCAAGTGTAGCTCCTCATGATGATGTTGTAGAATCTCATGCAATATGTGTGGCTAAAAAAGAACTCTTCATAGGCCCTTTGTACTAACTTCTCCTTGAGCTTGGAGGCTCTAGATAAGAATATCCTACCATGATAATAGATGAATCCTTCTTGGACTAAATAGCCCTCTTCATGTAGCTGGTCATCAAGTATCATTCAAGTGACAAGATCCTTGGAATAATCCACCAATAGTTTGGATTTCCAATATGGATCAATCTCCCATAGTGACAGCATTGATGATATATCAAGAGGAATGGATGTCATATGACTGATTTTCTCCTCGAAATATCATATACCAAAGGTATATGTTGGAAGGTTTTTCCTCCCATGCTTCTCCTCCCACAGCGCAGAATCTGAAATGAGAGTGGGTAATGATGATGTTGGGAGAATATCTCCCTCCCCCTTGAGCCTACCCAAGACTTCCAACACTATATCTTTCTCTTCTAATGCTACCATCCATCCTAGATCTATGCTTGGAGCATCATGTTGTGAGATATCTCTCACCAAATCTGAATCAGGTGGCCTCCTAAGTGGTTTTCCACTAGATAAAAGTGTCCCATGTAGCAATCTCATAAGCATAATAGATGGGACTGTAAGGTCCTTGCTTCCACTGCACAAATCCATCTTTGATTTCTATGTGGAAGTTTTATGTGAGGGATATGTGTGCATGCCTTTGATAATTTGAGTCTTACCACTCTTTTTATCCACCCATTCCATCTGTAAAGCCTCCCAATTAGTGGCTTTCCCCAAAGTAATCAGCCATTGAACACCTAATATCACATTGGTGTCATGTATGTCAACCACAAAGAAATGATCAATCAATGTATATGTCCCCATGGTGACTGATAAGGATGGAACATAATGCATGAATTGCATTGTTCTATCTCTTGGGACCAAAACAGAGAATCCATCAAAAGCATCAGTGGGTATTTCCCTCCTTTGCACTAGTTGGGCATCAATAAAATTGTGGATAGCCCCACTATCAACGTAAACAGAAACCCTATGATTCAAGATGGAACCTTGAAATATTATGGTCAAGTACTTAGGTACTCCTCTTAATGATGCAAGAGCCCCTCCAATGGGAGAAAATGCTCCATTCCCATCTCTTGATGGTGTTGGTTCATCTCCTGCAGTGTTAGCGTTGTGACCTCTTCTTGGTTCATCTTCCTCTTCCTCCTCATCATCTGAGAAGACCTCTATGTAATGTGCTTTTCCAGCTACACATCTATGTCCAAGTGCCCATGATTCTTGGCAAGTGAAGCAAAGCTTCCTTCTTCTTAGATCTCTCCAGACATCATCATCAAGAGGTTTTTTGTATTAGCTCTCCTTTGAAGGAGCAACCTTTTCTTCTTTTCCATTGGATGGAAAAGAGGGCTTATGTTGATATGTTTCCTTTTCTTTTGGCAAGGCGTCTTGAAGGTATCTAGCCCTTTCAATGGCATATTGTGGGTAGTGGGCTTGGTAGACTTAACCAACCCATGAAGAAGTTCATAGAACCCATCAATGAACATGTACACCCTTCTTGCTGTAGATAAATCAAGAACCATTACAGAAAGTCTTAAAAATCCATAGATGTAAGTTTCTGCATTACTTGATTTTTTCAACTTTGTAAGCCCCATGAATGGTGCTTTAGGATCTCTTCTATCAAATATTTTCACCTACCTTCTAGTAAACTTTGAATAAGCAGTCACATTGGCATGACCCAATGTAGACAAGCCATGGAACCACCAGTCATGTGCTTCACCTTCAAGGTGCAGCGTTGCAATATTAATGTCCTCCATTTATGGAACCTTGTTCAGTTGAAAGTAGATGTCAAGTTTTTCTACCCAAGATTTGGCAGAAAACTTGGATGACCCATAAAAATTGGGTAAAAATAATCTGCCCATAGTGTGGTGTCGATCATGATTCTGAATGAATCCACCACCTCTATGACGATGCCTTGGTCTTCTATTGTCCTCTATTTGGAAGAACCCTTGAAAACTCAAGTGATCTTTGAACCTTTGAATTTGAGATTCATACTCCATGAAATAGTATTCAAGGGATTCTTGCTCCTGAAACCCTTCATTTCCCACAGCCAAAAATGTAAGCATGGTAGAGTGTTGGGAAACTTGTGGTTGATGCACTGGTTGATCATTCTAGTGGTGAGACATGCCAGAGCCTTCTCCATGATGAAATCCTTTAGGGGAATCCTTTATTTTGTCCATTACCATCTCTTTGATCTCTCTAGCAATGTCTTGCATGGATCTAAGAAGGATCTTAGGGAACTCCTCCTCTTCATCTTCATCTCCAGATAAAGGGGCTTTACCCTTGTCTTCATTGTCATTTGTATAATAAAACTTTCTGTGGCTTCTCTTTTGATACCTCTTTACTTTGTCAGTAAGAGGCTCTCCTTCTTCAGAAGACATATTGGCTTTCAGAATGCACAGGTTGTGCCAAGATAAAGCTCTAATACCACTGTAATATTCCAAAATGGGAAAAGCAGGAATATAGTGCAAAATAATGGAAAAATGTTGCAGATCATCATTTATAAAGCAAGAGGCCAATATGGAGATATTTAATATGTTATTATAACATCAAAATATTTGTAAGAAATGGCCCATAAGATGCATAACAAGAAAGACAAGCCTCCAATGAACAAAATCCCTTAATATGAGGTGCTGCAACCATATATAAAAGCTGGAAAACCCTTACAACGTTATTTTATTAGCTCTGAAACAAAAATATATTATACATCAGATATATAACTGATATGTGCCTAACAATTTAGATCTACATTAGATCCATGCACTATACAAGTTCCTCTAAATAACCCCCTTGGGGTTTTCAACAAAACACCAAGTACAAGATGTAGATCTGAGATCTAAGACTGCAGTTCTACTGAGAAATACATATCTAGAATGTGTGGCTGATATGATATTATCAATAAAATAGCCTCCTCCAATAGATCCTCAAAGTGAAGGGCAAATCCCAAACACTATAAAATCAGCTCTCCAAATGGTGTGCTAAACCACCCTACAACTCCTCCTACAGAAATAACGCAGAAATGGAAGTAAACTGCACTGTATGGATTGAAATAAGGTTGGCATGATGCCAAGATCTTAAAATAAGCTCCAAAGCCTTCAATACTATCCTCCCAATGAAGTAGAAACCTCCTCCACTGAAAAGAAGCACTGGAATGGCCTAGATCTGAAAGATCTAGTCTCCACTTGTTGCAGCTTGCAAAAACAACCAAACCCTCAACAGGATCTATGCTGTTGTTGAAAGAAAAATCTTGGCCTTAAGCCAGATAGTGGACAATGTAATACAAACTCTCCCAAGATCTACTCAATGGGAAGAGGTGGGATACCCGATGAGGAACACCCAATGCTAAACAACATTCAATCTTAGCTAAAAAACAAGAGAAAGATATATGTCTAAACAGACCATATATTCAGAAAATGTCATATACATCAATAACCTTCTAATGCTGCCATCCTCTTCCTTTTATAAGTCAAGAGCTTGCAAACCCTAAAACACATCAATGATAGCACTCCTTCCATACAAAACACCAACATCTAAAACTGTGTTGTCTTTCATTGATGGCCACTCCTCCATGACAGCGCTGTAGATTTGGTCAAGGTTGATCCAGTCAAAATATTCCAGCCCCTTTCACACCTAAGGGTGCTTAATTAAGCTGCCAAGATTTATCCTTTTCACATTTGGCATTGATTTATTCATCATTAAGGAGCAATATGGACCTCCTTTTCCCTCTTATTCTTTAAACAAAGTAGAAAAACAAAAATGAATATTCCAATTACCTCATGACTAATTGGGAATATTACATTCTACTCCTAGACTTCCACAACCTACAAGGTTGACACCACAAAAATTGGAAGAAAAAAGAGAAAAGGGGCTTTGCTGCACTTGTGATAGAAAATACACTGAAGGTCAGAAGTGTGCTAAGAAGAAATTATTTTACATAGATTTTGAAGAGGAGGAAGAAAATGAACAAGGAACTTCAAAAGAAGAGGATATACACTAGGAACCAACCCTAGAAGAAGAAGAAATGAGTCTGACCATATCATGTAATGCATTGGAAATAATTACCACTCCTCAAACTCTAAATATAGAAGGACATATCAAGAATAAAAAGGTAATATTGTTGATTTATTTGGGTAGTACCCATAATTTTATTCATTTTAAGGTAGCCAAGGAATTGAATTATTTCCTATACCCAACACCAGAATGTCAAGTGATGGTTGCAAACGGAGGAACTATAAATTTCTTTGAAATATACCATAATATCAAGCTAATAATGGGGGAATATGTATTTAATATTCCAATTCTTTCCATTCCAATGGGAGGTGTTGATGTTGTACTAGAAGTACAATGGTTACAATATTTGGGGACGATAGCTTTTAATTTTCAAGAACGTTTCTCGAATTTGTTTTTGGAAGGAAAGGAAATCAAATTACGGGGTATCATAGGGAAGCCGGGAAAGATAATAAGCTATAATGTCGTGAAAAAGCTTCTAAAGAAATAAGAATGAGGCGTAATTGCATAATTATGCTCACTATAAGTTCCAACATCAAAATCATCTATTTCCCCAGATATCCAAAAACTCTTGGACAATCATTCCAAGGTGTTTGAAACTCCCAAAGTAGTCCCAGATATTAGGCCTGACAGATATCCTTATGTCAAAAAAAGTGAAATTTAATGTATAATTACAAAAATGTTGGAGGTTGGTATAGTTCAACCTAGTCAAAGTTATTTCTCTGCTACAGTAGTATTGGTGCACAAGAAGGATGGATCATGGCGCATGTGTCTGGATTGTAGGGAGCTACCAATAAGCTCACTATTAAAGATAAATATCCCATTCCTATGATTGATGGATTATTGTATGAATTACATGGAGCAATTTATTTTACCAAGTTGGATCTGTGTTTAGGATATCATCAAATTAGAATGAAGACTCAAGATATTCCGAAAACAACATTTCGAACTCATGACGGTCATTATGAATTTTTGGTCATGCCTTTTGGCCTTACCAATGCACCTTCTACATTTCAAGGGTTGATCAATTCCATTTTCAAACCCTTCCTTAGAAAAATTGTGCTAGTATTTTTCGATAATATACTAATCTACAACAGGTCTTGGAAGGATCATGTTCAACATGTTGACAGGGCTCTCAAACTATTGGAGGAGAAAAAATTATATGCAAAAACATCCAAATGATTCTTTGGAGTACAAGAGGTGGAATATCTGGGTCATATTGTATCGCACGAGGGTGTTAAGGTAGACCCTAACAAAATTAAAGCCATTAAGGAATGGAAAGTGCCCACAACCATAAAGTAGTTGCAATGATTTCTCGGGTTAACAGGATATTATCACAATTTTGTTAAGAATTATGGGAGAATAACAACACCTCTAACAAAATTATTGGAGAAAGATGCATTTTCATGGACTCCTGAAGCAACTAAGTCCTTTAAACATCTTAAAGAGGCAATGTGCCTAGCACCCATCTTAGCTACGCCAGACTTCACAAAAACCTTTATTGTGGAATGTGATGCCTCAGGAAATGGAATTGGTGTTGTTTTAATGCAAGAAGGAATACCCTTTGCTTTTGAAAGTCGTCCGATCAAAGGAAAGTATTTACATAAATCTATTTATGAGAAGGAAATGTTGGCAATACTACATGCACTAAATAAATGCCGACCTTACCTAATGGGAAGACACTTCAAGGTAAAAACTAATCATGATTGTCTTAAACACTTTTTGAACAAAGACTATATTCATAAGAGCAACAAAAATGGGTCATTGTTGTGTAACCAGCTCCAAAAATATAAGAAAAGAGATATCAACGCCTTAGAAATAAGCCACTTCGAGGGGGAAACCTCCAATACATTACATAAATGAACAATTCTTGGGTGATACAATTTACAAAACCTCCTTTCTATATATAAGATTCCATGTGGCCATAATTTAATCCTAGTGGGCCACAATGTGATCCTAGCCGACCTAACAATAATAATTTAAGGGCACAATAATAACAAAATGGGGGTTACAAGGGTACAATAATAACAATAAGGGGGTTACACTAATAACAATAAGGGACTATACTAGTAATATAGGGACCTAACATACCCCTCTCCTTCAAAAAAGTGTTGTCCTCAACGCTTGAGTAGCTCTGGGTGCTTCTGTATAAACTTCTCATCCTCCCATGTAGAATCTTCAGTGGGTAAGTTCTTCCACTTGATGAGATACTCTGAAATTGATCGATTCCGTAGCTATCGAGTTCTTGTTTCCGTGACCGCTTCAGGTTCCAATATGATTTTTCCTTCCTCATCAAGTTCTGGAAATATTGTTTGAACTGGAAGATTTTCACCTATAACCTTCTTTAAGCATGAAACATGGAAAACTGGATGTACTCGCGAAGAAGGAGGAAGCTCCAATTTGTATGCCATAGTACCAATATTTTGCAACACCTTGTAAGGACCATAGTACTTTGGTGATAATTTATTATCCTTCTTAGCTTGCTTGAGGGACATTTGTTTGTATGGTTGTAGCAGTAAAAATACCCAATCTCCTACATCAAAACTTCTCTCGCTGCGATGTTGATCTGCCTGTTGTTTCATTCGATTTTGTGCCAAATTCGGGTTATCCTTTAAGAGTTGGAGAACTTCTTGTTGATGCTCGATGTGATCTTCCACTGCTTGAACCTTCAAATTTTCCCTTAAAGATGATGTGATGGATGGTGGATGATATCCAAAAAGTGCCATAAATGGGGTCATTTTTGCTGCAGTATGGAAGGAAGTGTTATACCACCATTCAGCGAGAGGTAACCACTTGACCCATTGTGTTTGTTTATCAGATACAAAACAACGAAGATATCCTTCCAAACATTTATTTACTATCTCGGTTTGACCATCGGATTGAGGATGATAAGATGAGCTATGAGCTAATTGAGTACCCAAACAAGAAAATAACTCCGTCCAAAAATTTCCAGTAAAAATGGGATCTCTGTCGCTTACAATAACCCTTGGGCTTCCATGTAGCTTTTGAATTCTATCCATAAATGTAGTAGCAACTGTACTTGCTTTAAATGGATGAGATAATGCACAAAAGTGTGCATACTTGGTAAGTCTATCAACTACCACCGTGATGACACTCTTTCCTTCGGACTTAGGTAAACCTGTGATAAAATCCATTGAAATCTCCTCCCAACGTTGACTTGGAATGGATAAAGGTTGTAGAAGTCTTGGGGTCTTAATTGTTTCCACTTTATTCTGCTGGCAAACCAAACATTCCGCCACAAACTTTTGAATATCGGATTTAAGGCCATCCCAAAAAAATTCTTTCTTCACCCTGTGGTAAGTTTTTAAAAATCCTGAGTGTCCTCCTAAAGGAGAAGTGTGCAATTCCAGAAGAATCTTTTGTTTTAGTTGGGAATTATTACAAAGATATAGGCGATCTTTGTACCATAAGGAATCATTTTTCCAACTAAATGTATCAGATGTACTAGGATCTTGCTGCAACTTTTGAATGAGTGTCCATACATCTTTTTCCTTCTTCCATTCATCTCTTGCTTCGGTTATCCAATCTGGTTGGATAATAGAAATAGCACAAAGCAATGCTTCCACCTCTTCATTCTTTCTTGAGAGTGCATCTGCAACAACATTAAGCTTTCCTTTTTTGTAGATTATTTCAAAGTCATAACCCAACATCTTTGTGACCCATTTTTGCTGCTCTTCTAAAGATATTCTTTGTTCCAAAAAGTGTTTATGACTATCATGATCAGTTTTTACCTTGAAGTGTCTTCCCATTAGGTAAGTTCTCCTTTTCTTTAGTGCATGCAGTATTGCTAACATTTCCTTCTCATAAATAGGTTTCTGTAAATACTTTCCTTTGATTGGACGACTTTCAAAAGAAATGGGTCTTCCTTCCTGCATTAAAACAACACCAATTCCATTTCCTGAGGCATCACATTCCACGATAAAGGTTTTTGTGAAGTCTGGCATAGCTAAGACCGGTGCTAGGCACATTGCCTCTTTAAGATGTTCAAAGGCCTTAGTTGCTTCAGGAGTCCATGAAAATGCATCTTTCTTCAATAATGTTGTTAGAGGTGCTGTTATTCTCCCATAATTCTTAACAAACTTGCTATAATACCCTGTTAACCCGAGAAATCCTCGCAACTGCTTTATGGTTGTGGGGACTTTCCATTCCTTAATAGCTTTAATTTTGTTAGGGTCTACCTTAACACCCTCGTGAGATACAATATGACCCAGATATTCCACCTCTTGTACTCCAAAGAAACATTTGGATGTTTTTGCATATAATTGTTTCTCCTGCAATAGTTTGAGCACCCTGTCAACATATTCAACATGATCCTTCCAAGACCTGCTGTAGATTAGTATATCATCAAAAAATACTAGCACAAATTTTCTAAGGAAGGGTTTGAAAATGGAATTCATCAACCCTTGAAATGTAGAGGTGCATTGGTAAGGCCAAAAGGCATGACCAAAAATTCATAATGACCCTCATGAGTTCGAAATGTTGTTTTCGGAATATCTTCAGTCTTCATTCTAATTTGATGATATTCTGAACGAAGATCCAACTTGGTAAAATAAATTGCTCCATGTAATTCATCCAATAATTCATCAATCACAGGAATGGGAAATTTATCTTTAATGGTGAACTTATTGAGCTCCCTATAATCCGGACACATTCACCATGATCCATCCTTCTTGTGTACCAATACTACAGGAGCAGAGAAAGAACTTTGACTAGGTTGAATTATACCCGCCTCTAACATTTCTGCAATCATACGTTCAATTTCGCTCTTTTGGAAGTAAGGATATCTATAAGGCCTGATGTTTGGGGGAACACTTCCTGGAATCAAATGAATAGCATGATCATGATCACGAATAGGTGGGAGTCCTTTGGGAGTTTCAAACACCTTGGAATGATTGTCCAAGACTTGTTGGAGATCTACAGAAATAGATGATTTTGATGTTGGAACTTCTAGTGAGCATAATTTTGCAATTACGCCTCGTTGTTCTTTATTTAAAAGCTTTGTCATGACATTAGAGCTTATTATCCTTCCTGGCTTCCCTTCAATACCCCGTAATTCGACTTCCTTTCCTTCTGAAAAAAATTTCAAGAAAAGTTCTTGAAAATTAAAAGCTACCGTCCCCAAAGATTGTAACCATTGTGCTCCTAGTACAACATCAGCACCTCCCATAGGAATGGAAAGCATTGGACTAGTCAATACATATTCCCCCATGGTTAGCTTGATATTATGGCATTTTCCAGAGCAATTTATAGTTCCTCCATTTGCAACCATCACTTGACATTCTGGTGCTGGGTATAGGAAACAATTTAATTCCTTGGCTACCTTATAATGAATAAAATTATGGGTGCTACCTGAATCAATCAACACTATTACCCTTTTCTTCTTGATATGTCCTTCTATCTTTAGAGTTTGAGGAGTGGTAATTCCTGCCAGTGCATTACACGATATGGTCGGATTCATTTCTTCCTCTTCTAGGGCTGGTTCCTGGTGTATATCCTCTTCTTGTTCATTTCTTCTTCCTCTTCACAATCTATGTAAAATAATTTCTTCTCAGCACACTTATGACCTTTAGTGTATTTGCTATCACAACTGTAGCAAAGCCCTTTTTCTCTTTTTTCTTCCAATTGTTGTGGTGTCAACCTTGTAGGTTGTGGAAATCTAGGCGTAGAAACACTTCCTTCTTTATAGAATTGAGTGGTAGGCTTCCTTGTTGCCATTATTTTACATTCAAATTTTCTTGCCAACCTGAATGCCTTCTCCAATGAATCCGGTTCCAAAACACGAACTCCATGTTGGATGTTATCCTTTAGAGTGCCTATGAAGAGATCGATCCTGTGTTCCTCTGGAATATCAGTTACCCTTATATTCATATTCGTTCTTGAAAAAGTCCTCAATCTGCTCCCCCACTAAACCCTTTTGTTTGAGATTTATCAATTGGCTAAAGAAGGTGTTGCGCTTTGTATCCTCATAACGTGCTATCATTTCCTCCGTAAAAATTGCCCAAGTGACAATTTTTTTATGGGATCAAAGCCATCGATACCATACAAATGTATTTTGTTCTAAATGTAAAGTTGCAATGCATACCTTTTATGTGTTTTGCACATTATGGATATCAAAATATTGCTCCATCCGTAGTATCCATGTTACATGATCCTTTCCATCAAATTTCCTCATATTCATTTTTGGAATATGGTGGTTCTTCCCACCAACATTAGATTTTATGAAATCATGATTAACATTTATTTTGTTGTCATCATGAGTTTCCTCTACTATCTTTTCACCATTAGGAAACATTTCTTGTATCAACTTTGTCAAACCTTCGATGTCTCGCTTAGATCATTCTTCATGTTTTCCATGTTGTCTTTCATTTCATCCATCTTAGCTTCCATGCCAGCCTTCCATGCCATCCATCTTAGCTTCCATGCCATTATTCAAACCGTCCATCTTCGCTGCCACGCCTTTCTTCAAAACTTCCATTTCATTTTTTGTTGCTCTTTGCGAGAGTGAAATTTGTTGCACTTGCTCTTGTAATTTTGATAGATCATGCTGCAATTCTTCATCTTCACGAGTCATAGTAGAGCCTTCTGAAGGCTTAATGGGTGTTGAATTATTTTTATAGGGCATCTTTTAGAACCCAATACCGATATCTATTCTACAATTTGCCCTTGGAATCAATTCAAATTGATTCTTCAAACAAGACTTATGCAATTCGGAAAAACAATACACACCTTTTTCTTGCTTTTGAGGAGCTCGATATTGAAATTGGATTATCTCTGTGATTGCAACACTTAAGTATTTTAATTTTAGTACTAATGTATCCCTACCCTCCTCGAATTATATTTCGAATGCCGACAGTCTGAATTGATTTGGATTCCTCCAAGACAAAGCAGTCCAATCTCCCACAATGACCTAATTATGTATCGGTTTAGTACAACGAACTTGTACAACTTTCCACGTGTCACCGTTTCATCCTTTGGTCGAAATTGGATATCCAAGAAACTAAAGTTCGTGTGCTAGCGACCACTTTTCTTGCAACCACTTTTACGCACTCCAATCCGATGCCTCGCAGAGAGAGTTATGAATATTTTCCTGTCGATCACCTCTTTGAGATGAAATTCAGAGCCTAAAAAAGCACTACCTTCCACAGATCATATCTCCAAAAATATTGCGAACCAAGCTCTGAAATTTTTTGAAGAATTTCCTCAGGATTTCAGCTTCGCACCATATGAATTTCAGATTCTGAACCTTCGTAGAAAAAAATTATAGCACAAATTCCACGATGACCTGTTTAGGAGCTTGAAAAAATACCTAACTTCCACAGATGATATCTTCGAAAATATTGCGAACCAAGCTCTGAAATTTTTAGAAACTCTTCCTCAGGATGTCGGCTTCGCACCCTAAATATTTCAGCTTCTGAAACTTCATAGAAAAAAAGTTATAGCGAAAATTGCACGATGACCTGTTTGGAGCAGTGAAACCCTAGAATCCAAAGCTCTGATACCAAATGTTGTGTAACCAGCTCCAAAAATAGAAGAAAAGAGATATCAACGCCTTATAAATAAGCCACTTCGAGGGGGAAACCTTCAATACATTACATAAATGAAAAATTCTTGGATGATACAATTTACAAAACCTCCTTTCTATATATAGGAGTCCATGTGGCCATAATGTAATCCTAGTGGGCCACAATGTAATCCTAGCCGACCTAACAATCATAATTTAAGGGCATAATAATAACAAAATGGGGGTTACAAGGGTACAATAATAACAATAAGGGGGTTACACTAATAACAATAAGGGACTATACTAGTAATATAGGGACCTAACAGTCACAAAGATGTTGGGTTATGACTTTGAAATGATCTACAAAAAAGGAAGCTAAATGTTGTTGCAGATGCACTCTCAAGAAATGATGAAGAGGTGAAAGCATTGCTTTGTGCCATTTCTATTATCCAACCAGATTGGATAACCAAAGCAAGGGATGAATGGAAGAAGGATGAAGAAGTGTGGACACTAATTCAAAAGTTGTAGCAAGATCCTAGTACATATAATACATTTAGTTGGAAAAATGATTCCTTATGGTACAATATGGCTTATATATTTGTAAGAATTCCCAACTAAATAAAAATATTCTTTTGGAATTGCACACTTCTCCTTTATAAGGACACTCAAGATTTTTAAAAACTTACCACAGGGTGAAGAAATACTTTTTTGGGATGGACTTAAATCTGATATTCAAAATTTTGTGGCAGAATGGTTAGTTTTCCGCCAAAATAAATTTGAGATAATTAAGACCCCGGGTCTTATACAACCTTTATCCATTCGAGGTCAACATTGAGAGGAAATTTCAATGGATTTTATCACAGGTTTACCTAAGTCCGAAAGACAGAGTTTCATCATGGTGGTAGTTGATAGACTTACCAAAGATGCACACTTTTGTTCATTATGATCTCATCCATTTAAATAAAGTAAAGTTGCTAATTCATTTATGGAAACAATTCAAAAGATACATGGAAACCCAAATATTATTGTAAGTGACAGAGATCCCATTTTTACTGGGAATTTTTGGACAATTATTTTCTTGTTTGGGTACTGAACTAGCTCATAGCTCATCTTATCATCCTCAATCCGATGGTAAAACTGAGATAGCTAATAAATTTTTTGAAGGATATCTTCATTCTTTTGTATTTGATAAGAAAACACAATGGGTCAAGTGGTTACCTCTCACTGAATGGTGGTATAACACTTCCTTCCATATTGCAGCAAAAATGACCCCATTTATGGCACTTTATGGATATCGTCCACCATCCATCACATCATCTTTAAGAGAAAATTCTAAGGTTCAAGCAGTGGAAGATCACATCGAGCATCAACAAGAAGTTCTCCAACTCTTAAAGGATAACCTAAATTTGGCACAAAATCGAATGAAACAATAGAGCGGTCAACATCGCAACGAGAGAAGTTTTGATGTAGGAGACTAGGTATTTTTACGGCTACAAACATACAAACGAATGTCCCTCAAGCAAGCTAAGAAGGATAATAAATTATCACCAAAGTAGTATGTTCCTTACAAGGTGTTGCAAAAGATTGGTACTATGGCATACAAATTGGAGCTTCCTGCTTGTTCACGAGTGCATATAGTTTTCCATGTTTAATTCTTAAAGAAGGTTATAGGTGAAAAACTTCCAGTTCAAACAATATTGCCAGAACTTGATGAGGAAGGAGAAATCAAATTGGAACCTGAAGTAGTCACGGAAACAAGAACTCGACAACTACAAAATCGATCAATTTGAGAGTATCTCATCAAGTGGAAGAAATTACCCACTGGAGATTCTACATGGGAGGATAAAATTTTATACAAAAGCATTCAGAGCTACTCAAGCATTGAGGAAAACACTTTTTTGAAGGAGAGGGGCATGTTAGGTCCCTATATTACTAGTATAGTCCCTTATTTTTGTTAGTGTAACCCCCTTATTATTATTGTTGTATCCATGTAACCCCAATATTATTATTATTGTGCCCCTACATTATTATTGTTAGGTCGTATAGGATTATATTGTGATCCCATGGACTCCTATATACAGAAGGAGGTTTTTTCATTTGTATCATCCAAGAATTTTTCATCTATGTAATGTAAAGGAGGTTTCCCCCTCGAAGTGGCTTATTTCTAAGGTGTTTATCTCTCTTTTCTTCTATTTTATGAGCTCGTTTCATAACATCCAATCACAGATTCCCTGATAGAGGGTGAAGCGATAATGGTGGCGACATGTCATCCTCGACACCTAAATGGTGGGAGACCTAGAACTCCTACCTCTAATGAGGGGAGGTCCAAGAAACACCTAGATCGACGGGGTTCCATTAGGCCCGTTTTGGTGTCGAATAACTTAATATTCATGATATTTTTGGTTTGTTGGAAGAAGGAATATTTCTATCAAATAAAATACGATAACATGCACAAAAAAAATGAAAAAATAAGAGGTAAATTTTCCTTTAATTTAAATCTATGTGATCAACAAACAAAAAAATGTGGTTTTGTTTATTTTGTGTATGATACTTAAAAGCTTATATAGACCTACTCATCCTTACACTCTTAAAATAACTATGCCTTGCGAATATATCTCCTGATGGGTACTGGGGCTAATGTCCCAAAAGAACTTGCGACGCCTTCTAGTAGCCAAGAATCAACCAAGGTAATGGTATGAGGATCAAGTGTTGCCTGCACCGTCACCTATAGGGAAGGATTCCCTAGTTTTGGCCACTAAAGTACCATCGTCCAATGTGAGCATTTGGGTCTTCAGCTTCTTGGTAATAAGATACTAGTACTGAGCACTAGATGGGTCAGGTAACCCCAAAAAGTACCGCACACACTGGACCTAAGCTTAACCCCCTCTGAAATAGGTCTCTGGTAATTATCGGGTATTCATTTTGTGGGTAGATAGGCAGATTTGAAGCTCTCTAAAACATCAACATATATGTTTCAAAATGTGTTATGACCACGACGGATTACTGGATGCCAACCTCCGATGCTCCAAACTTGAACTATAATTTATTTTGTGGCTCCTGTGGGGAGAATTTAGTGAGTTCGGTTAATGATTATTTTTAGAGAATCTCAATTTTTTTTAGGGTGTGCTTTGGTGAAGTAAATGTAAAAAGAGGATAATGGTCCCAACACACTGGGTGCCTTTTCGTCCATTGCTTACCGATGCTTCATGTGTGCTTTGGAGTGTACAATCACAAGTGTTATGATATGTAGATATGCATTGATCCTTTATAATCCTTTTCTAATTACCCTATGTGTGATTGTTCCTTGCAACAATTTAAAAATAATGTGTGGATTTGGACCGCTTACACCTTTCCTAGTTAGACTATGTTTTGACTATAGGGAGATGGCATATTGCCTTAGGAAAGAGTTCATGTGCATACCCATGCTCACCGTGAGGTGCAAGGGTGGCAGAGATTACTTGCTTTATTTTTGACAGTTTGGTCTTAGTCCCAATTCCTAATGCAAAATTGAACTAATCTAATGCAAAAATTAGAAAAACTTGAGTTAGCTAAAGATATGTGGATATATGGGCCACTTACTTTTATGCTAGTTACACTATGTGTTTTGTATCATTTATCAACAAATCATTTATTCGGACAACATATGTGGATTCAAGGCCACTTACGTTTTCGTACTTCAATTATATATTATTTTCAAAAATAAAAAACTAAAATTTAAACCACTTAGTTGCTAAGCTAAATTCTAGCAAGTAAGAGTCCTAATCAGTCATGAAATAGAAGAACATTGTGTTGGAAAATTTTTTATGGGTTTCCAAGCACTTTACAACTGAAAAAATGGCCAAAAATAAGAAAAAATTGGCTTGCTGGTGTACCATGCAGGTTATCTTTCCACAAGTGCGGAGCACGCGTCTATTAGAGCAAAAAGCGCACTATCGGGCAAAATAAAGAAAAATGCTTCCTATGTTGTGCAAAAATTTTCACTGAGTGTGATTGGAGATGCTGAGAGGATGTAAGGGTGGTTTGCAGCAAACTTAGCATGAAGAAGGACGTACATCAACAACTATTACCTCAAAAATAAAGAATCTGGTGGAGTCACCATTCCTGTGGTAGTGTATTTGGTGAAAGGGCGTACAAAATACACTTCTTTAGCAAGCTAGCTGCTACTTGCACAAGGTCACAGAGAAAAATGATTGCCTAATGTTAGTGGGACAAATTTAACACAATGTAAACTAAGTTTGAGGGAAAAATAAGCATACAACACTAAAAACAAATCAAAACACAAGATACAAAATACAAAATCTCGATGGAGAAAATAGCCTAATAAAACAAGTGGAAAGTTCTCCCTTTATTAGGTGTGGGTGGTAAAAACGATACAATGCTAAATACTTGAAGAGGGTCATTTGAGATATGGAGCTCAAATACCCAAAACAAGGAGGTCTCTTTCCCTCAAGTTCCTGCAAGTGTCTCTTCCCTCTCTCAAAGGATGGTAGATAAAGATCAAGTGGTGAACCTCTCTCTCTTGGATTGAGATGTTGGTTGGAAAACATATGAGTCCTTACAATCCTTCTGTTGTTGGACTATGCAAATCAAATTTTAGTCTGTTCTAATCTATTTCTTCTCCCAAAGTGTTCAATTTTCATTAGATCTTCACGACTATAATTTAAGAGGTCCAATAATGTATGTATATTGGCTCTTCTAAGGGAGTTATAGGTTTTGGAGGATATCTCTAATTGGTCAATGAAAATATGTTGAAATGCGATTTTTTCTTTTGTTTCCCCCGTATCAGTCAATATGTGAGAAAGGGGGAAGGGAAGCATGTTAGACCCTTTTTTTATTGTTCATTCCATCAATTTTATGTTCCTCTCCATGCAAGAAGGGAATAAATAAGTCGATAAAATTTCGAGAAGCTTCTTAAAGTGCCTCCCTAGGAGTTAACCCCATACATTTTTAATGTATTTTTCCTATACTATTTTTTGGTGTTAACACTAGCCATGAGAATTCGATACCTACAATTACTTTGACTAACAAACAAAAGCCCCATAAACCACTAGGATGGGAGATTAAACCAAAAAACACAAAGCTTCCAGGGGTTGCCCCAGATTCATGGACCTACCATAGGAAACAGACGAGAGGCTAGAAACTGAACAAAACCCTAATTAAATTTCCTGACACCAATAGAAAAACAGAAATAAAGAAACCCCGTCAACCCAACATGCAACCACATACTTTAGAGGAATCAAAAGAAGAAATTGTAAGTTGAACCATCCACATACCAAAGCCCTGGAGGTTCTGACTCAAAACCATTGACATACATACAAGAAAAGAATCCCCTAAGCTGGGGATATAGAAAAAAAAAAATACCCAGGAGTGGCGAGAGAACCACAACCAATATAATCTCATATGAGATAGAATAATGCCAAAAAATATAGACACGGGAAGACAAGAAATAATAGAAACAACTTCTAATTATGTATCCTTCACAAAGAAATCTACATATGTCACCTTCTACAGTGAATAAGTTGCCTCTGAACCTTCCAACCAAAAGATCAAAAAATATATATAACAAACCATATGAGCACGTATAGAGGACCTAATAACATACACATGAGCTAGATCTTGAAATGGTCGCGATTAAACCCTTGCCTAGGGGAAACACACCTGCTGAGCCTTCTCCAAGCCACCTTTCCGTGTGGACCAGAGCTGAAGGAACTGGACATCAATATCAAGAAACTTACCAAACTTACTGTAGAAAACACTGGTTATCCCATCCACACTTATGCCTCTGCCACCTTCAAGGATGGCATTAAATCCTCGCATGCAAAAATTCATCGCTCCATGTGCTTTGTGCATGTGGAGGGTGGCGAGGAGGCTCCTTGGGATTATCAACCTCATTCGTATGCAAGTTTATTACCACTAGCTCGCACCTCGATCGAGGATGCTTGTTAATAGAATAATTTTAGAAATAACCTCTTATGAAAACTTTAAAACAACCAATTTTTTTTTTTTAAATACATCACTCTTCATCATATCAATATTATTTTAAATAGATGAATGATCCAAAAAATTTAAATATAATTTATTTAAACAAATTGGAAAAGGAAATGAAACTTTTTACTGATGTTTTTATTTTTTATTATTAAAATTTAGTCATGAAAATGTTTATAAGAACCACAAAACAACAAATCTTCAGCCACTGATCGAACCCCCAAAACTAAAAACCAAATAGAATAATTACAAATGAAAAGTCAATTGTCAAATTTCATGTGTCAAATTTTAATTGACTGAAAGAAGACAAAATAACACTTTGCAATTCACTAGGACAAACATTGTCTGCCCACCCCAAACCCACCCCCACAAATAAATGCCTTGTATATAAATTGGAAAAAGAAATAATAATTTTTATTGACTTTTAAAAAATATATATATATTTTAAAAGCATTTTACCTGTTTTTTTATTTTTTAATTAAAATTTGGCCATAAAATTTTTCACAATTTCATGTTTTTCATTGTTTAACATATATTTTCGAATGTAAAAATTGGTTTAATGCCATCTGAAATATATGGAAATTGAAATCATGAAAATTAAAAAAATGACACTTACCCTTTAAAAAAACCCACACAATTTAGATAAAGTTGAGCAAATTAAAAAAAAAGTTGAGCATAGATTAAACTGCACCAAAAGTACTACGGTAAACAACATCAAAAGTATTATGGCAAAAAAGAAAGGACCAAGCCACGGAATATTTTAGGGAGTAGTCTAAACATGCATAATTTTGAACACTGATGTAACATTGTAGGATGGTCATGCATACCATGATGAAGGTTTTCGACATCTCCTCGCCCTGAGAGATTTTTTATTGTACCGCCAACATGAGATGCCATCTTCCTTTGCACCCCCTCATTGCATCGATGTTTTCACTCAACATGTGTCTGACATCCCATGTCTTACCTTCAGCGTCCATACCTGGAATACACACATCATTTGGTTTGAATTTTGAAATTCGTAATTAGGCACACTATGGAAGAAACAAGAACTCTTTTTTTTCAAAAGAAAAAAGCATGTTGGTTTATATTATGTACAAGTACAAAGTTCAAATCATTTGTGAAAGAAAGTAGGATATGTCCACATGTAATAACAACAGGAAAACAACCAGTACCCAATTATAGTCAAAACATCCACCCAAGCATGAATAGGACCTATAATAACCAACAATAGACATCTTGTGGAATATGAACCTGTGAAGTAAAGTAGAAACACAATATATGTGGCCACATCTGACACATTACGAAGAAACATAGTCTTGTCCCCCCTCCTATCAAAATACAACCCACCCAGGTAAAGAAAGCATGTAGGTGTAATATCTAAAGAAAAAATAGCAGTGAATAAAACAAATGTTTGTTTCATACAAAAATGGTGCACCCCCTATACATATGCCACTTGGAGTTCAAAAATAGGTAAAGACCGGTCCTGTGAACATGAGGTACAAATAATGTCAAGGAAGTTGAATGGTGCCCTATGCACATACAATTTCAGCCTCAAAAAGAGTATAGTGCAGACTTCTAAAAGACCCCACGAGACCCAGCTTATATAGCCTATGAGCCTCCGTATTTTTCTCCATATAAATGTGATGGAAAGTAATGCAGTTGAAAGAGTCCCTTAATATGTAAATCCTTTCCATCCTGTGAATGAGGTGAGAAGGGGAAAACCCGTTGAGAGAGTTCACGTATTTTATGATGACCTGAGAGTCCACACATATGGATA
The DNA here is from genome assembly GCA_034641835.2 of Pinus albicaulis. Lineage (NCBI taxonomy): Eukaryota > Viridiplantae > Streptophyta > Pinopsida > Pinales > Pinaceae > Pinus > Pinus albicaulis. The sequence goes on from CM076581.1 coordinate 1,321,639,853, forward strand.
GTGCATCAATGTAAAGTTTTTTGGAGAATCATAATAACCCCCATAAAGTGAGCACTTCAGCCTGGGTGTTATTACCATTCCCCCCATTCCAATAAAGTTTGTAGTGGCTTCTCTAATCTATCTTGAGCCAAACCCCACAACCACATCAATTTTGTTGTACTTCCCCATTGACGAAGCTAGTGGAATAAGAAATAGGATGATGGTTGTAATGAATGGAGAGGTCCCAAGGACTAGGTGGGATGGAGGGTCGAATCTCACCCTAGAAAAGTATGATAATCTAAGCCACCTGTAGAGAGCCTAAACAACAACATCATGAAAAATCACCTTATTCCTCGATGTCCACACATACTAGTTGAAAAACAGAAGGATATTCCCATGATATAAACCCCGTGCCAACCACCATTCTATGCACTCCACCTCTATAAACTTCCTGAAGGGAAAATTAAGAGCACTAAAAATATGGTGCCACATGTTAGCCATCAATAAATTTTGTCATAACTAATGATGCATAAAACAAGTCTTCCAACCTTCAAGAAACAAATTTGGAGCAAATCTGTGAGTTCTTGAAGCCTTGTTGTGTCTTTTGTCCAAAAGACCCACCTCACTGATGTTTTCACTTAAAAAATCCTTCAAAGAAGCCTCGCTGGTTCAAAAAGAAAACTGCCTTCAAAGCTATAATTCCCACCATTTCCCCATTTCAAAATATTTCCTTCCTTTCACCCATTTTTCATTATTTTCCCTTCAATATCCTCCATTTCCTTGGAAAACCCTCTAAAAACCTTATAAATCCTCTTTATTTGGTTTTAAACCCCTTTTTCTAACTTATCGGAACCCCTCAAAAGGCCTCAAAAAACCCCATTTCGGCCTATTTCCCAACCTTTTAACTTTGGGCCTTAAGCACTTTTTGCTTAAGCCCCTAGCCTCTTTTCACCATAAGACCAAGGCTTGCGACCATCGGCTATAGGCCTTAAGCCTTTTTCATGCCATTGGACTTCGCTCCTCCCCATTTCCATCCGCCTTCTCTATATTTTCACCGCCGATGTTCATCTCCGTCGATGGAATCCTAACCGTTGGTCTCTCCCAGATCGGATGACCGTCACATGTCGATTTTTCCCATAGGTCATCACACTTCGGTGATTCCCATTTCCTCATTCCCAAACCCTTTTCTCCAGTGATATTTATGCCCTCGATTGCATCTCCACTGTTGATATCATCATGATCCAATGACCAGCGGGGCTCCTCCCTTTTCTCCCTCTCCATCCACCATGGTACCACCGCCATTTCTCCCGCGCATCTCTTCGACCATCGCGCTGAATCAAGACCTTCGATCTGCAGCCTGTAGATCTGACGATCCTCATTAAGTTTCGTGCCTGATCTTCCAAACCCCTCCCAACACACTATTTGCATGCAAAATGAGCAGTTTTGGAGATGATACGTTTCACCCTCTGGCCTGTATCGCGTTCCCCCAAGCCATTACCACTTACCACTTGTCTCTTACACGAAAACCACTCACATTTTTCTGCAAAACTGCTTATCATTAAACTATGTGCCCATATTTGAATTCAAACCTTGGTTTCTGCGCTCTTCCACCATGAAAATCCTATGCGCGTTCTCCTCCTTCCGCATTTCTCTTCACCCTCACCAAACCATATGAAGTAGTTATAGTCCCATTTGCAGGTTTTACGTAACTAGTTTGATGTTTAATTGCAGGTTTCATGGCGGCTGAATTTTAAAGCCATCCCACAACAAGTAAATAGTTGCAGAGGCCGAGGGTGACGATCCTCAAAGGCCTGATTGAACGCAGAAAGGGACCAAAGGGGTTAAAGTTCCAAGTCTTAATCAATACGATCGAGTATTGATCATTCAGCCAAACCCTCCAAGTGCATAAGCCACCTGTACACCAAACTAAAGAGAAATAGTGAAGATCAGAAGAAATCAAAGATAAAGAAAGGATTAAGTGCAAAGTATGAAGATCAAAGGCTTAATCCACAGTTTAAAGGATAAGCACAGTTAATAAAATCAAAGATGATTCAAGAAGGCCTAATGAGACCTTAAAGCACAATTAAGGCCAAAATCAATGTTTAAAGCCACAAAATAAGACAAGAACAGCAAAGGGACCACTTCAAATGCCAAATCAGTGAAGCAATTAATCCCCAGAACCCAAAAATGTCGCCTACAGTCCTATTTAATTCAAAAGCATACAAATTAAATGCATAGTCAGACATATTTTACATAGACAGCTTAGAAGTTATTACCAGCCTACCAAATATGCCTAAAATTCAAAAAAAGTGACTAAGTAGCTCAGAAGTTGATAAAACATTCATTTAACAGAGTTAGAACGTCAGATATTCTTTTTCTTGGGTTATGTAAATTCCCTAAGGTCGAGAAGCATTTACTCTGTCTTAAATGAACAAATTAGAACCCTTTCTTTAACTCCACCTCCTCATTCATCTATAAATACTCCATGAGGAGCACATTGTAAAGGGTTGGTTGGTTGTTAGATGAATTATTATCAAGTGTAAATAGTTGCTGAAGCTGCTAAAGTGCTGTGATGTAATTGAAGGATACTAGGCTGAGAAGAGAAGTTAGAGCTGTAAAGACCTGTTGGACCTGAAGAATGTAACTGGTTTGAACATCAATAGTACAAGTTGATTCATGGGATCCTGGTCTATGTTAATGGTGATGTTATTCCTCACTGTATTTGTTTTTCCTTATGTTTTTCATGTTGTCCATTTTCTCTGATAAAGAACAGAAAATTTAGAGTAGGATTTACTGCAAAGTACCCTATTTTTGTTTGAAATCTTTATCTCTATGTTTTCCTCTAATAGTTAATTTTGGAATGATTCAATAGAGTATAACTAGTCAAGGAATTTTGGTGAGCCCATGTCTTACTATGTAAAAAATGAGACATTGTTCTTGAATGATATTTTCATTGCTTGTTTAGTAAAGTCTAAACCAGGGAAATTTATGGTTAGCCTTGTCCTCTAGTCATGTATTTAACAGTTGTTTTGAAAGCTTCCCTTTAGAGTATGCCAAAAGTAGGATAGATTCGAAGTCCTTACCTGATCTTAGGCCGCCCTTCGTTTTCTTATATGTTTTCTCTTTTATGAAAGTAGTCTTTTAGATTACTGGATTGTTTTTTGAAAGGTGTGCTTTTATAGAAGAGAGGAATAACCTGTTACTGAGTTTTGTAATCACCCAACGTTTCGGACTGTCTAAGTGAGTCCATCATCAGGGGTAGACATCCAAAGTTCTTTGAAAAGAAGAGCAAATAGGGCAAAGGGATAGAGGTATAAATAGTAAAAGATGAGGAGTTTCATGAAAGGTCAGTTTTTTTTTTTTTTTTTTGAAGACACAACTTATTGAAATATTTAATTAATTTAATTAATTTTAATTATTTATTAATTTTTTTTAAAATTATTATTATTATTATTATTATTATTTTTTATTTTTTAATTTTATTTTTTAATTTTTTTTTTAATTTTTTTTATTTATTATTATTTTTTTTAATTTTTATTTATTTATTTATTTAATAAACTAGATTATGTGTTTTTTAAAATAACCTATATAAATAAATAATCTATTATTTAAAGTGCTTAATTTAATTTTTTTTTTTAAATATAAATCTAATTAGGTGTACAAATAAAACCTTAATTAATTAAGTAGTAGAAATGTTCTAAAAGTGTAGAAGATATATTTAAATTAATGAATTAGCTAATTTGATATGTTAATTTAAATTATATAGGTATTGAATAGTTTGTAAAATTGTTTAATTTGATATGTTTATTATTAAATTATATAAAGGTTGTATAGTATGTAAAATTGTTTTTATTTAATTAAACAATTATTTATTAAAATATCTACTTGTGTAATTTATTTATTTATTTTATTTTATTTTTTATATTTTATTTATTTATTTATATTTATTTATTTTTTTTTATTTTTTATTTTTATTTTTTTTGAATTAAAATATCTATTTAATTTGTATATTTGTAATTGATTATAATTATTTAATTATTATTATTATTTTTTTTTATTTTTTTTATTTTTATTTTATTTTATTTTATTTTATTTATTTTTTGAAGGGGGGCCAGATGAATTTGTAGTAGGTTTATATTGGCTTAAGATTTTAATGTCTTGAGAGGTTTTGGTGTATTAAGGGTTTCCAAGTGTTATTAATGGAAAGCCCATCGTCACGATTTAAGTTGTTCCGTCTTTTCACAATTTCTATAGCTTCTTTAATTTTCCTCTTTAGGTAATGGTCCTCTTTAGCGACAAGTCTGGCATCCTCCATTTTTATGTAATGTGAGGATGAGAAGGCATGTTCAGCTAAGGCAGATTTGTCGGTTATGTTATGGGATAAGTCCACCGCATGTTCTTTTAGTCTAATGTAGAGGGATCTAGCTGTTTCACCAATGTATTCCTTACCACAAGAGCAAGGTATGACATAAACTCCTTTTTGAAGTTTAGGGTTTATAGGGTCTTTAGCAAAGTCTACCATGTTTAAAATAGTATTAGGGGGAGTGAAGGCAATCTTAATGTTGTGTTTGTTAAGTATTCTAGAGATTTTATCAGTTGTTCCTTTTATGTAACGTAAAGAGATTTTAGGGATGTCAAAGGGCCTTTTTAAGTTATTTTTATTAAGGGTTTGGTGAATAGTTTTTTTGATAACATGTTTATTATAACCATTTTGTTGAAAGACATGGCGGAGGTGGTTTATCTCATGTTCAAGGTGGTGGGAGTCTGAGATTCTAGACGCCCTGGTTGTTAGAGTTTTAATGATGCCAATTTTCTGTTTTGGGTGGTAATGTGAGTCGGCATGAAGGTATCTATCTGTTTGAGTCTTTTTTCTATATACCTTGGTGCTAAGTTTTCCATCTTTCTTAGTTAACAGGATGTCTAGGAAAGGTAACTGGTTGTCTTTTTCAATTTCAATGGTAAATTTGATGTGTTTTGAAAGACTATTAATGTGGGCTAGAAACTCATGTAATTTCAATATCCCGTGGGTCCATTTAGCGAAGATATCATCTACATATCGTTTCCATTCTTCAGGCATGAAAGGAAAGGATTTAAGGGCCATTTGTTCAAAATGTTCCATATATATGTTGGCAATAATAGGAGATAGAGGCGAGCCCATGGCAACGCCATGAGTTTGCTCATAAATCCTTCCATTGAAACTGAAGAAAGAAGATTTAATACATACTTTTAAGAGGTCTATCGTCTCATTATCAGTGACAGTTTTTAGAATGTTGATGGCTTTGTCTATAGGTATCATAGTGTAAAGGGAGACAATGTCAAAACTTACCATGAGATCATCATTATGCATGTCTAGGTTTTTGGCCCATTGAACAAAGGATGTAGAGTCTTTGATATGTGATGAGGTGTTTCCAGCAAGGGGGAAAAGTTTCTTGGCAAGATATTGAGCAAGGAGGTACGTAGGATAGCCAATGGTGTTGACTATCGATCTTAGGGGAATGCCTGCTTTGTGAATCTTGGGAGCACCATAAATTCTAGGGGTGATGGAACTGGTAGGGGTGATTCTTCTTTTAATGGTGTTATCAAGAGAAGAGTCTTTTATTTTTTTGGTTACTTCTTTAAGAATTTTAGTGCTAGGATCTTTTTCCAAAATTTTATAGCAACCACTGTTGTTAAGGTGATCTTCCATTTTCTTAATGTATTCAACCCTGTCCATTATCACTGTTGCATTCCCTTTATCAGATTTAAGTATTATTATATTTTTATTATTTTTTAAGTTTTTTAAGGCATGTTTTTCTTCTTTGGATAAGTTACACGGAGGAGGCTTGGCATTTTTAAGAATTTTCACAGTTTCTTGTCTTATCTCTTTAGCTTCTATGAGGTTAAGGTCTCTTAAGGCTATTTCTACATTGCTAATTATGCTGTCAACAGAAATTCTATTGGGGGCGATGGAAAAATTAAATTAAAAGTTTGTCCAAATAAGTCTATGGTATGCCCTGTCCTTTGGATTACTTCAAACAGTTACTTTGAAAGGCTTTTCTTGTTTAGTGAAGTTAATAGATTCTTAATTGGTTGTTAACTTTGCTTCTTTCACAACACTTTGATGTTTCATGCCAGAAATCAATCTGAAGAGATCCTTTGATATAGATGACTTGCCCCATGGAAACCCTTGTAGAACTGTTGTACAATTAAATCCTTTTGTTAATCCATAGCCCAATGGATTGATACTATCTTTTGACCTATCCTATCAGTTGAAACATTTTTCAACCCGCTCTCAGCTTCACCCTTCTAGTGAAATTTTCCTTTTCTGATATCCATCCCAACCAATCAATCAAACAAACAAGTTCATTTGAGCTTCATAACTATACTAATATCATAATTAAGCATAAAGATATATCATTCAAAGACACTAATAGAGAGATCTCTCTCTGAATCCAGGAAGGCTAGGTGCTAGGATTCCAAAGTGGTTATGATGTGGCCCCCTACAACGTTTATTCTTGCCAATCTTGTAAATCACAGGGAGAAAACATAGTGGCGACCATACTGGGGATATATATTGAGTAATAGATAACTTCACAACTCAGAAATCCCATTCTTCAAATGGATCAAGTTTCTTCCAAGATTTGTTCCTGATTGTTGATGGTGGACAACAACTAGTCCTAGAAAACAAGTAAAAATATTCCACCTAGTGACTCCATTGGTTTTTAGTAGGCCTGCTGATTTCCCTTGGTTTTCCAAAAACTCCACTGGGAAACTCTTTTATCATAACATCATACAAAATCAGTTAAGAGAACTTTGAGGATTAAGTTTTCTTTCATAAGATTAGTTTGCCTTTTTTAAGACTGTCATACTTGGTTGAAATTTTCTCATCATTGGGTCTAAAAACATAACATAGTGGCTTGTAAAATAATTCATAATAGAGCCCATCCTGACCCAAATCCTCCTGAAATAGTTTACAATCTAGAAAGCATCCTTAGGAAGTCCCCTAAATCCAAGAATCCAACTATTGTCAGACCAATTCATAGAGCAAACTTTGTTACTGAAAATCTTACAGCTCTGCAAAATACACAAGTTGACTTACCTGTCAAAAGGAATTCATATAGAACTAAGTCACTTGGTGATATAGATCAGATATAATTTTAGTCTCCACGTTCACCCCAATCTAGTGGTGACTATACCGATAGCAGAGAAACCCCTCCATCTACACCACCTGATATTCATATCATTCATAATTTTGGTTTCTCTCATCCTAAATCTGCTCACCAGTACTTAGCTGGTCCAGGTACTTTTATTACATCCATTCATACATCCATAGTTCAAACCACTTCACTTCCTCACCTTCCCCCACTTGTAAATCCCCCATTGTTTCCACAACCTCATATCATGGGAACATGGTATGCTCCCTTAGTCCTTACTTTGCCTTTACCTGTTCTACCACAGGACTATTAGTCCAAGGTTCCATTATATGATGCTAGTAGTTCTACCAAATCTCAACAACATGTGGATAGAATGAATGATTACTTTGACAGACAAGAAATAGATGATGAAACTGTGAAACTTAGGATGTTTTCTCAAAGTTTAGGGGGAGAATCAAGAAAATGGGTCAAAGGCTTAATCCCTAACAATATCAATGACCTCCCCTCTTTTCATCAGTTATTCCTAAACAAATGGGAAGTCAAGATCAATCCCCTTCAAATCCTGTCAGAATGCAATGATATTAAAAGAAATGCTGGAGAGAGTGTCCAAGATTATTGCACTAGATTTAATAGTGTTTATAATGCACTCCCTCCACAAATAAAACCTCCTCAAGGCTTAGCCTTAATAAATTTTCCTAAAGGATTTGACCCAGACATGTGTTATCAATTAACGGAGAGAGAACCCGTTACATTAGAAGACATGCAGAAAGGGGAAGAAAGTGTAGAAGCTAACCTTAATGCCAAAAGGGCTAGATTAAAAGTAGAGAAAAGGGTTACCTACAAAGAAGAAGTTGGACCTTCCACATCAGACTCCAAAATTGATAATTTGGTCAGAACCATGGAGATGGTGATGGAAAGAATAAACATGAACAAGAGAGCTTATCCTAAAGAAAACCAAACAGCTCCTCTAAACAAAAATCAAAATCAAAATCAAAACTTCAGAAGGAATCCCCCTCAAATTAGACAAATAGGTCCTGATCATCAAGTCAGACCCCCTTTTCAACAGAATTATGTTGATGAAGAGGGGAGAACAATAGAAGAAACAAAGGAAAATCACATGAACATGTTGGGAGTGAACAATGAGGATACTATTTTCCTCAAAGAAGAAGAAAAAGTCACATACATCCCTGATGAGGAAGAAGCCCTAGAATCAGAATATTATAAACTAGGCTTTGAAAATTCCGTAATGGAAGTACACAAACAATATAACTTGAGAAGTAAAAAGAACCAAGACACCCCCAAGAAGAAAACCTCTGAAATTTCTGCCAAAAACCGCCATGTAAACACTTTAAAAAATACAACAGAAAACAAAAACATAGTGGTTGAAAGTTCTGATCAAAACTGTTGGGTGTGGAGCCTGATTATCTTGTTTACTTTGTATCACAGCATTGGACCCATGTACCTTAAAAGGGGCAACAACGCCGCCCGAAATTTAATCGCTGCCGTGGGGGGTCCAAGGGGGGGTGGCAGCGCTTTTTGGAGCCCCCCCTGGCGGGGGTTCAGGGGCAGCGCCCCCGAAGCTAAAAACAGATGTAAAATTGCCTTGTAAAAGTATAGTAATTTCTAGTCAATCTGGGACGTTCATTAGGCAAATGATCTGATGGTAGAAGTTATGTTTAGATTAGGGTTTTTTTCCCTAGAAGGCAACCCCCTTGTATATATGGGGGCATTGTATTGCGGCTGTGTATTACGAGTGTATTCTCGGAGCGAGAAACAGAGAGGGAGTCTGTGAGAGAGAACAGAGGATATTACAGCGGATCTGCTGTAGGTTTTGTCTCTTCATTTTGTTCGATAATATAAAGGAAGGACTGGATGTTCGGGGTGGACGTAGCCCAAACTGGGTGAACCATGTATATCTGTGTCTCTCTGGTTTTATGTGTTTTGTGTGCTTGTATTTTCCGCATATTTTATGTGTTTCATTGCTCTATAATATTTAATTTTCTAACAACTGGTATCAGAGCCGAAGGTATATTTGGCTGATAAACTCGCAGGAAAAAAGGGTTCCTGGTTCGAGTGGGAGCAATGGCGGATGATGGTAAGTTTAGGGTCGAGAAATTTAACGGCCAAAACTTTGCGCTGTGGAAGATGCAGATGGAAGATTATCTGTATCAGAAAGATCTGTACCTACCATTGAGTGGAAAAACAAAGAAGCCGACGACCATGACAGACGCAGAATGGAACATTCTCGATAGAAAGGCACTCGGAACAGTACGGTTGTGTCTTGCGGCGTCAGTTGCCTTCAATATTTCGAAGGAAACAACAACAGAGGGTTTGATGCAGACGTTGGCGAAACTATATGAAAAACCCTCGGCCTCAAACAAGGTATTTCTTATGAAACGACTATTTAATATGAAGATGTCGGAAGGTGGATCTGTTGCAGACCATTTAAATGAATTTAATACAGTTACCAGTCAATTAAGTTCTGTAGGGGTAAACTTTGAAGATGAAGTTAGAGCTATGTTATTCTTGTGCTCATTACCAGAAAGCTGGAATGGTTTAGTTATGGCCATTAGTAACTCTGTCTCTGGATCTAGTACTTTAAAGTTTGATGATGTTGTTGGTGCTATCCTTAGCGAGGAAATGCGACGAAAAAGCTCCGGTGAGACATCGGGTAATGCTTTGAGTGCAGAGTCTAGGGGAAGAAGAATGGAAAGAGGAAAGAGCTCAGGATATTGCAGTAAATCAAGGAAAGGCAGATCCAAGTCTAGATCAAGAATAGTGTGCTGGAATTGCGGAAAGAAAGGACACCTAAAGAAAGACTATAGATCTCGGAAGGGAAAAGAAGGAGACACACAGCAAGAAAACAATCATGAAGCAAATGTGACAGGTGATGTGTTACAAGATGCTTTGATTATTTCTTTCGAAAATGTTACTGATTCTTGGGTTGTAGATTCAGGGGCTTCATTCCATGCCACACCTGATAAGAAATATTTTCATGACTATGTTCAAGGAGATTTTGGAAAAGTTCGTTTGGGTGATGATAAACCCTGTAAAATTGTTGGAATGGGTAAAGTTCTTGTAAAACAACAAAATGGAAACCAATGGCTACTAAAGGAGGTAAGGCATGTTCCAGATCTGAAGAAAAATCTGATTTCAACAGGGCAGTTAGGCAGTGAAGGTTGTGTGACAACTTTCACAAATAAAACTTGGAAGGTCACCAAAGGAGCGCTGGTAATAGAAAAACGTGAAAAGGTTGGTACATTGTATTTATGCAATGGTATTTCTAGCTCTGTTAATGCCTTAACTTCCAAAGGAGCAGATGAAGCATTATGGCATCATAGGCTCAGACACATGAGTGAGAAGGGAATGAATATTCTTCACTCAAGAAATTTGTTGCCAGGATTGAAGAATGTTGATTTGGATTTCTGTGAGAATTGCATTTATGGAAAACAAAAGAGAGTCAGATTTCTCAGAGTTGGGAAAGAAAAGAAGAGCGAAAAATTGGAGCTTGTGCATACGGATGTATGGGGACCTGCTCAGGTATCATCTCTCGGTGGCTCTCGTTATTATGTTACTTTTATTGATGATGCAACTAGAAAAGCATGGATTTATTGTATTCAGAATAAATCTGATGTATTTGATACTTTCAAGAAATGGAAAGCTTTGGTTGAGATTGAGACAGGAAAGAAGTTGAAGTGTCTCGGATCAGACAATGGAGGCGAATATTGCAGCAAAGAGTTTGATAGGTACTGTTCAGAGCATGGAATTCATAGAGAGAAGACAGTTCCAAGAACACCACAAGAAAATGGTGTGTCAGAAAGGATGAGCAGAACAATCATGGAGCGTGCAAGGTGCATGAGATTGCATGCAGGATTGCCTTTACAATTTTGGGCAGATGCTGTAGATACTGTTGTTTATCTAATAAACAGAGGACCTTCAAGTTCCTTGGATGGTGGTATTCCAGAGGAAGCATGGACAGGTAAAAAGGTAAACTACTCTTTTTTAAAGCCTTTTGGTTGTGAGGCCTTTGTCCATATTAATAAAGAAAACAAAACAAAGCTTGAGGCAAAATCAAAGAAATGTACCTTTATTGGATACGGTGCTAATTATTTTGGTTATCGCTTATATGATTATGAAAATCACAAAATCATTAGGAGCAAATATGTAATATTCAATGAAAAGGTCTTGTATAAGAATCAGTTGCAAGAAAAGAAACAGGAAAAAGAAAGCAAGGAATACATGGTTCTTGATGAGATAACTGAAAAAGTAAAGGTGCTTGAAAATAATAATAATCAACAGTCACAGCAGCAACAACCACCACAATAGCAACAGGAACCTCAAACACCTGAAAGTGGTGTTAGGAGATCTAGCAAGATAAGTAGACCCCCTGAACGATACTCTCCTTCATTACATTATTTATTGTTGACTGATTCTGGTGAACCTGAATGTTATGAAGAAGCAATGCAGGTTGAAAACAGGAAGAAGTGGGAGCTAGCCATGGAAGAAGAGATGGAATCCTTAATGCATAACCAAACTTGGGACTTAGTCAGGTTGCTTGCAGGTAAAACTGCATTGCAGAATAAATGGGTTTACAGGCTGAAGGAAGAAGATGGAGGAAAACAGAGGTACAAAGATAGACTTGTGGTGAAGGGGTTTGTACAGAAGAAAGGTATTTATTTTGATGAAATATTTTCTCTTTTTGTTAAGATGAATTCAATCATAACTATCTTACGTCTTGTAGCAGCAGAAGATTTACATCTTGAACAGTTAGATGTAAAGACAACATTTCTCCATGGAGATTTGGAGGAAGAGATATACATGCAACAACCAGAAGGATATGAGGTAAAAGGAAAAGAAAAATTGGTGTGCAGGTTAAAGAAGAGCTTGTATGGCTTAAAACAAGCTCCAAGGCAGTGGTATCTAAAATTTGACAAGTTTATGTCTGAACAAGGTTATAGTAGATGTCACTCTGATCATTGTGTTTATCTAAAAAGGAAAAATGATGGCAGCTATATTATATTGTTATTGTATGTAGATGACATGCTTGTTGCAGGGTCTAACATGCAGGAAATAAATATGCTCAAAAGAAAATTGGCAAATTCATTTGCAATGAAGGATTTGGGAGCTGCAAAACAAATCCTTGTTATGAGGATAACTATAGATAGGAAAAATCGCAAATTAACATTGTCTCAGAATGAGTACATAGAAAAGGTGTTGAAAAGATTTAATATATAGAATGCAAAACCAGTTAGTACACCTTTTTCTAGCCATTTCAAACTTAGTAAGGAGACGTGCCCAAAGACCCAAGAAGACATGGATTATATGTCTAAAGTTCCATATGCATCGGTAGTTGGAAGCTTAATGTATGCAATGGTCTGCACAAGGCCTGATATTGCACATGCAGTGGGAGTTGTAAGTAGGTACATGAATAATCCAGGAAAAGAACATTAGATGGCAGTAAAATGGATTCTCAGATATTTGAGAGGTACCACAAATCAAGCATTATGATTTGGTGGTTCAAACATTGCTCTACAGGGATATGTTGATGCAGATATGGCAGGTGATAGAGATAACAGGAGGAGCACTACAGGATATGTATTTACTGTAGGTGGAATAGCTGTCAGTTGGGTTTCAAAAATCCAAAGTGTTGTTGCACTTTCAACAACAAAAGCAGAGTATGTTGCTGCTACAGAGGCTAGTAAAGAAATGATTTGGTTACAAAGGTTAATGGATGAATTAGGTAAGAAGCATGATATGGGCACGCTATACAGTGATAGCCAAAGTGCTATTCATCTTGCAAAGAACTCAGCATTTCATTCCAGGACTAAACACATACATCTCAAGTACCATTTCATACTGTCAGTATTGGAAGAGGGAGAGTTGAAGCTGGAAAATATACACACTAGCCAGAATCCTGCAGATATGCTAACAAAAGTGGTAACCAAGGAGAAACTGAGAATGTGCTCAGTTTAAATTGGTCTTCAAGGATGACGATGAAGATGAGGAATAGCCAGGTCCAAAGAGGAGTCATTGTCCAGCAAATGAAGCAGCGGTGGAGTTGCTACAATCAGTCTCCAAGTGGGAGATTGTTGGGTGTGGAGCCTGATTATCTTGTTTACTTTGTATCACAGCATTGGACTCCTGTACCTGAAAAGGGGCGGCAACGCCGCTCTTAATTGATCACTGCTGTGGGGGGTCCAGGGGGGGGTGGCAGCGCTTTTCGGAGCCCCCCCCTGGCGGGGGTTTTCGGGGGCAGCGCCCCCGAAGCTAAAAACAGATGTAAAATTGCCTTGTAAAAGTATAGTAATTTCTAGTCAATCTGGGCCGTTCATTAGGCAAATGATCTGATGGTAGAAGTTATGTTTAGATTATGGTTTTTTTCCCTAGAAGGCAACCCCCTTGTATATATGAGGGTATTGTATTGCAGCTGTGCATTATGTGTGTATTCTCGGAGCGAGAAACAGAGAGGGAGACTGTGAGAGAGAACAGAGGATATTACAGTAGATCTGCTGTAGGTTTTTTGTCTCTTCACTTTTGCTGGATAATAGAAAGGAAGGACTGACTGTTCGGGGTGGACGTAGCCCAAACTGGGTGAACCACGTATATTTGTGTCTCTCTAGTTTTATGTGTTTTGTGTGCTTTTATTTTCCGCATATTTTATGTGTTGAATTTCTCTGTAATATTTAATTTTCTAACAAAAACAAAGGAAAAAACACCCAAATCCATGACAAACATAGTAGTGAACCTAGCAGAACTAGCACCTCAGCTAATTCTCCTGAAAAAACCATTCTAACTATTGTTTATAATAAAAACCAACAAGCTGATTTTGCTGAGAAAACAGTGACTAAAAAGGCTGAATCATATATCTCCAAAACTCAAAAACCTTTCAGCATAGAGAGTGAAATTGCCAAGATAAAAATCTCTATCCCTCTCACTGAGTTAGTCACTCAAGATGTATATAGGTCCCAATTGTTAAAGGCTTTGAATGTAGGAGATCACAATGATTCTGTTAGCTTAAATGATGACAAACCTGAGCTTCTGTTTGGACCAAAAATTGAAGGAAAATTTCAAGAAGGTGGAGTTCCTCCATTTTATGTCAGCTTAAACATCCATGATAACATTCTGCACAATGTCATTCTTGACTCAGGAGCATCACATAACCTAATGCCCAGAGTGATAATGGAAAGACTAGGCCTTGAGGTAACCAGACCTTATAAAGATTTATACTCCTTTGACTCCAGCAGAGTTAAATTCCTAGGCCTAATAAAAGATGTCTGTGTCAATTTAGCACAAATCCCAGCCAAAAGCTTAGTGATGGACATCGTTGTGGCCAATATACCCCCCAAATATGGTATGCTTCTTTCGAGATCTTGGGGTGCTAAATTGCAGGGCACAATGCAAATGGATATGACTTATGCCACCATCCTTGTCTTCAGCCAACCTAGAAGACTTTATAGGGAAACACACATGAAATACATGGTGAGTAGCCAAGAAAGACCAGAAAACTCCCCTCTTTATTTTATACATACTGACCTTGAATCATTCATTTTGTACAATAATGAGATCCCTAATGAGCAAGGATTAAAAAATGAAAAATCAACCAACATAGTGGCAGCCATAGAAAAAGAGGAAGGAAAAGAAAAATCATCCAAGAAATTTGCTAATTCAACAAATTATAGCAAAAAAAATGAATGTCTTGAGCTACAAAAGAATCATCAACATAGTGTCAATCATAACAAAAAAAGATAAATTCCTCAACACATTGAAAATCTTGAGGAACAAGACACAGAAAAACATAGTGCAAACCCTGAAAAAGAACACAGTAATGATCAAAATAGACAAAACAGGGAGTACAAAGAGAAAATTGATGAAAAATCTAAAAAAAATCCTCTTTGGAGCATGAGTTTTGATGGGTCTTGTAGTAAAAATGGTGCAGGAGCAGGCATATGGGTGCACAACACTGAAAAAAATCATGCAGAAGGACATTCATACAGATTAAAATTTCAGTGCACCAACAACATAGGAGAATATGAATCACTCCTCTTAGGACTACAATTGCTTAAAAAAATAGGAGCCAAAAGGATAACAATTCATGGGGATTCAGAACTGATAATTAGGCAAGTAAATGGGGAATATACTACTAAACATCCCAGACTGAGAGCCTATAGAGATGATGCCATGGACCTATTAAAATCATTTGCAGAATTCGAACTAACTTTTGTCCCTAGAAAACAAAACATTCTTGCCAATGGATTAGCCTTTGCTGCTAGTACCTATCTGAGACCTTATGAAAGCAAACAATACACAGTTCAAGTCAAATATATACCCACAGTCCTCGACAATGAAAAATACTGGCAAGTTTTTGAAGGAGATAAACAAATAGAAGACTTCCTACAGTCTAGAAATGAATTTGAAATGCCAAACTCAAATTCAGAGTATGAAGAAGACTGTCTTACTAAGGAAAATTACTTTTCAAATAAGAAGAAACTCCTGAGATTGCTGATATAAATCTGTTGACCAAACAACCCAATCATAAAACAGAGAATTACACAGATTTACGAAAAGCAGATCTAGAAGTGCTGCAATCCAAAAATGAAAGCTTGCCAAAAGGACTGGTACCCTTAGAAGAATTGTTTGACTTTAATGATGTTGCAAAAAAGCCAAAAATAGAACCTACTGAAGCTGAAGTAGAAGAGTGCAATATAGGCAGTGAAGAAAAGCCTAAAATGATCAAATTATCCAAGAAACTGCTAGCTCACATCAAAATGAAATACCTTGAGCTGTTTAGAGAATTTTATGATGTGTTTTCATGGAGTTATGAAGATTTGAAATCATATGATACGGAAATAATTCAGTATAAGATACCACTCAAGGAAAACTAGAAGCCTTATAGACAAAAATTGCGCAAAATCAACCCTGTTCAATTACCTCTGGTTGAGAAAGAAATTAGAAAAATGTATGATGCTAGAATTATAGTCCCTGTGAGATACTAAGAGTGGGTATCCAATCTTGTATCTGTTAGGAAGAAAACAAGAGAAATAAGGCTTTGTATTGATTTTAGAAATTTAAATAAAGCCTCATTAAAGGACAACTACCCCTTGCCTAAAATGGATCATATTTTACAAAGGGTAGTAGGTTCCAGAAGAATTCTTTGCTAGATGGATTCTTAGGATACAATCAAGTATTGGTACACGCTGATGATCAACTTAAAACAACCTTTACTACTCCCTGGGGCACTTTCATGTACGTGAAAATGCCTTTTGGTTTAATGAATGTTGGTGCCACATTCCAGAGAGCCATGGATATTGCATTCTCAGAAGCAATAGGCTACTTCATTGTGATTTACGTAGATGACATCACAGTTTATTCCAAAACAGATGAAGAACACCTAATACACTTAAGAAAAGTCTTTGATAAATGCATAAAATATGGTTTATCCCTAAATCCCAAGAAAACATTGTTTGGTCTTCAAGAAGGAAAACTTATTGGCCATATCATATCTGAAGAGGGGATAAATATAGACCCGAAAAGGATTGAAGGCATTTTGCAAATCAATCATCCTAGAAACATCAAGGAACTTCAATCTTTCATTTGGAAGATTAATTTCTTGAGAAGGTTCATACCAAACTTAGCCGAACTTCTTAGAAACATGACAAATATGCTTAGAAAAGAAGAAGTTAAATGGACATTAGAAGCAAAGAAATCATTTGAGCTTGTAAAACAAGCACTTACTAAAACACCAGTTCTCATTAGTCCTAATTTTACAAAAGATTTCTTCATATTTTCATTTGCATCAGAATACACAGTGGCTGCTGTGCTCCTACAGAAAAACATAAAGGGACAAGAACAACCTATTTCATTTTTTAGCAAGGCATTAAGATATGCACCTTTGAAGTACAACATAATGGAAAAACAGGCCCTTGCCTTGGTCAAAGCTTTAAAAGACTTCAGAGTTTACATTTTACGCTCACACATCATAGCATTTGTGCCTCATTCAGTAGTAAAAGACATCTTGAGACAAGATCCTAATGGCAAAAGAGGAAATTGGATTGTTGTTATATTGGAATATGATTTGGAAATCAAGCCCACTAAGCTCATCAAAGGCCAAGGACTAGCAAAACTTATGGATGAATCTAATTTTCAAGCTCTTGATATAAACATGTTTGATGCATTAGATGAACAAGAGGAGTTCGCAACTCCACTTATTGAAGATCATTTTCTTAATTCATCTTGGTATGCTAATATTTTGTATGTGTTGTTTAATCTAAATGTCCCTCCTGGTTTATCTAAAACAAATGCAAGATTTTTAAAGTTAAAAGCTGTAAATTACTGCATTTTGGATAAACGTTTATATTGGAAAAATGATAGTGGGTTATTGCTTAAATGTTTTCCTGAGAATGATGTAGATAAGATCAAGCATGAATTTCATGAAGGATAATGTGGAGGCCACATCTACTGGAAGACTACAGTGAACAAAATCCTTAGAGTTGGCTATTACTAGCCCACCCTCTTTTAAGATATCCACAAAATGGTCCTTGACTGTCATAAATGTCAAATATTTGAAGGCAAAATAAAATTTCTTCCCTTACCCTTGCAACCAATCATTGTTGAAGCTCCTTTTCAGCAATAGGGTCTAGACTTCATTGGGGAAATCCATCCTACCTCATATGCCCAACATAAATGGATCCTCACAACCACTTATTATTTTACCAAATGGAAAGAAGCCATCCCTTCTAGGAATGTCATCATTTCATTCCTTGAAAATCATATCCTATCTAGATTTGGCTGTCCTAGGAAAATTATCACAGACAATGCAGCTGCATTCAGATCCAAAAAGATGGTTGATTTCTGTCATAAATATCAGATTATATTGGGCCATTCCACATCTTATTACCCTCAAGGTAATGGGCTGGCAGAATCCTCAAACAAGATTTTGGTAAATATAATAAAGAAATTGCTGGAAGAGAATAAAAAATCGTGGCACAACAAGCTGGTACATGCACTTTGGGCAGATAGATTGACAGTCAAAAAGTCAATTGGAATGTCCCCTTATCAGCTATTTTATGGAGAAGATGCAATATTTCCAACCAGTCTAGGAGTGCCAATTATGAAGTTGATCCAGGAAGTACAATCTGAAGAAAATGGTATGATCAGAAGAATAAATCAAACAATACATTTATAGCAAACCAGAGAGGAAGTATACAACAGAGCACAACAAGTACAAGAAAACATCAATAAGTTGTTTGATAAAAGAACAAAGGCAAGTGATTTTAAAATTGGTGACTGTTGAAGATTGCAACAAGAAACAGTGAAGGAGGCATCCTGAAACATCTTTCCTGATCCTAGTTGGAAAGTGATCACCTAAACTAGGTGGGAGCCACACAGGTGATTTTTTTGTCGCAAAGTCTATTTTTAGACATATGGATCATGGTCTATGAGTTGCAGGATTCTATTTGTGGATGGTTGGTCAAGTTGGCAAAAATAGATGGACCTCTATTTTTAGACATACTGGGTGGAGTCTATTTTTAGACTGCCAGTCTAAAAATAGATTAGTCAAATATTATTAGCTCTTAATAATATTTGGACTATAAACATTATCTTATCCTCTTGGAGCACTTCAGTTCAAGCTACGGATGTGGCACATGCAGCTGACAGAAGGAATTATGCTATTCCTAGGGTTTAATTGAGCTATTGCATGGTTGACTTCAGTTAGAACTCATGTGGCAGAGTTTGGTGGAGTTGATGAGACAGTTGATGGAGTTGTGTTCGGTTTAACTTAGTTGAACTAGTTGTATTTAGTCTAACTGATAAATACACTAGTGATGAGTGGTGTGAATTAATTACTAATTAATTCACTAATTATTAACTCATAAATCAACTAAATAATACATCAGTTGACTGTAGTGCATGGACAGTTCAGTGGAGACCAGTGTTAGAGGTGGGTGAAAGGGTGAGTCTACTATCAGTTGTGACCATAGCTGTGCATGAGATTTGCACACACATTGATTGAGATTGCCAATGAGGATTGCACAGTATAATCTAGTGGGATTCGAACTTGGATCTCATTCTTTTCCATATTGGATTGCGTAGTAGAGGCAGGCTAACAGGTGGAGGAGATTTGAAATTGTGACTTGTTCATATCTGAGCTAGTTAGTGTGTAACAATTGGAGATAGTGCTGAGAGTTTGTGAGGTGTTTGTGCTATGTATTGTTACATGTTCTCTATCATTATAATATACAAATAGTTGGGGGTTTTCGGCTGTAAGCTTTCCCCATTACATACTGTGTTATATGTGTGCTTGATTATGTTTTAATGTGTGCATGCGACTGCTTCTAATTCCGTAAATTGATGATCAATGGTATAAGAGGTTATGTATTATGCATGAAACTCAAATAGTGTGTAATCAGGATAATCTTGGTGAATAATTCATCTATTATTCAAATTTCTACAGTGAAAAGGTACTAAAATGGGATTCTAGGAAAGAAGATAAGGGAAAACAAGGAAAGTTTGAAAATTTATGGAAGGGCCCTTATCTCATTCAATTTTCTATAGGAAATAATGCATTTTTTCTGCAAGAGATGGATGGAGATGAACTTTTTGGAGGTCTTGTCAATGACAGGATGCTCAAAAACTTTTTTTGTTAAAATCTTTGTTTAAAGTTTTTAATTCATTGTAAATAACATTGCTTGAAAGAAAGTTTGAAAATGAAATACAAAAAACACTAGAAAAATAGAAAAGAGGGCAGATTAAAAGAAAAGATACATCCCCATACCAAAAAAGAGAAAAATCTGAAAGTGAGCAAGCTCAAATGCCACTACTTGAAAAGAGGAAAACTATTATTTAGTCATAAAGCCTAATCATGACTGAATAAATTTGAATTTTGTGCTGATAGGTTAGTAAAAAATATTTTCCAAACTATGTAATCTTGGCTTATCAGTAGAATAGATTAGGATAGAAAAGAAAAATGGCTCCAAAAATATCAAAATCTAAGCCAGAGAAAGAAAGAAGGATGTTCATAATTTTCATATCTTAAGCCTTCACAATTTTGTTTTATATTTTCTGCAAATAAAGTCTGTGTGTAGCTTGTACATACAACCATAAACACCATAGAAAATCAAACAGTTTAATCCCGATTTGACTATGATTTAAATTTCTGTTTTAGAATATAGAGAATGAAGTTTTGTCGAACAGTTTAATCTTGACAGATAATAGATTAGGTAGAGAAGTACTGATTTCAACTATTTAATCTAAACTCAAGGAGGAAATAAGGGTAGCAATAGATTAGTTTTTCGTGTTTTTTGAAAAGAAAAAAATGATTGATGTCAAAGGGTTTGCAATTCCAAGTGCACCCACTGAAGAAAAATGTTAGGATAAGTAGGCTGTGTATGTAGAATGTTTGGGATAAATTATCTAATTATGATAAAATACTGATCATCTTTTTAAATAGCATTATCAAAGAAGAAAGAGGTTGTCAAAGTGCAGAAAAACATCAAGGCACTGGTCCACTTTCTAGAGATTTATCTCTGAGGTTCTTGACACCTCCAAGGAGCTGCCCTCCCCAAGTGGAGCCACTGTTAGCCATCAATAAATTTTGTCATACCTAATGATGGCTAAAACAAGTCTTCCAGCCTTCAAGAAACAAATTTGGAGCAAATCTATGAGTTCTTGAAGCCTTGTTGTGTATTTTGTCCAAAAGACCCACCTCACTGATGTTTTCACTTAAAAGATCCTTCAAAGAAGCCTTGCTGGTTCAAAAAGAAAACTGCCTTCAAAGCTATAATTCCCACCATTTCTCTGTTTCAAAATATTTCCTTCCTTGCACCCATTTTTCCTCATTTTCCCTTCATTATCCTCCATTTCCTTGGGAAACCCCCTAAAAAACTTATAAATCCTCTTTATTTGGTTTTAAACCCCTTTTTCTAACTTATTAGAACCCCTCAAAAGGCCTCAAAAAACCCCATTTCGGAATATTTCCCGAACTTTTAACTTTGGACCTTAAGCGCTTTTTGGTTAAGCCCCTAGCTTCTTTTCACCATAAGACCAAGGCTTGCAAGCATCGGTTATAGGCCTTAAGCCCCTTTCGTGCCATCGGACTTCCATCCTCCCCATTTCCATCCGCCTTCTCTATATTTTCACCGCCAATGTTCATCTCCACCCATGGAATCCTGACCATTGGTCTCTCCCAAATCGGACGGCTGTCACATGTCATTTTTTCCCATAGTCCATCGCACTTCAGCGATTCCCATTTTCTCATTCCCAAACCCTTTTCTCTGCTGATATTTATGCCCCCGATTACATCTCCACCGTTGATCTCATCACGATCGAACGATTAGCAGGGCTCCTCCCTTTTCTCCCCCTCCATCCACCATGGTCCCACTGCCATTTCTCCCGCACATCTCTTCGACCATCGCGCTAACTCATGACCGTCGATCTGCAGCCTGCAGATCTGATGGTCCTCATTAAGTTTTGTGCCCGATCTTCCGAACCCCTCCCAACGCACTATTTGCACGTGAAATGAGCGGTTTTGGAGATGATACGTGTCACCCTCTGGCCTGTATCGCATTCCCCCAAGTTGTTACCACTTACTGCTTGCCCCCTGCGCGAAAACCACTCGCAGTTTTCTGCAAAACCTCTTATCATTAAATTCTGTGCACATATTTTAATTCAAACCCTAGTTTCTGTGCCCTTCTGCCATGAAACTCCTTTGTGCATTCTCCTCCTTCCGCATTGCTCTTCGCCCTCACCGAACCATCTGAAGCAATTATAGCCCCATTTTCAATTTTTACGTAACCAGTTTGATGTTTAATTGTAGGTTTCATGGCGGTTGAAGTTTAAAGCTGTCCCACAGCAAGTACATAGTTGCAGAGGCCGAGGTTGACGATCCTCAAAGGCCTGATTGAACGCAGAAAGGGACCAAAGGGGTTAAAGTTCCAAGTCTTAAACAATATGATCGAGTATTGATCATGCGGTCAAACCCTCCAAGTGCATAAGCCACCTGTACACCAAACTAAAGAGAAACAGTGAAGATCAGAAGAAATCAAAGATAAAGAAAGGATTAAGTGCAAAGTATGAATATCAAAGGCTTAATCTACAATTTAAAGGATAAGCACATTTAATAAAATCAAAGATGATCCGAGAAGGCATACTGAGGCCTTAAAGCACAATTAAGGCCAAAATCAGTGTTTAAAGCCACAAAATAAGACAAGATCAGCAAAGTGACCACTTTAAATGCTAAATCAGTGAAGCAATTAATCCCCTAGAACCCAAAAATGCCACCTACAATCCTATTTAATTCAAAATCATACAAATTAAATGCACAGTCAGAGATATTTTACATAGAAAGCTCAGAAGCTATTGCCAGCCTACCAAATATGCCTAAAAGTCAACAAAAGTGACTAGGTAGCTCAGAGGTTGATAAAACATTCATTTAACAGAGTTAAAACATCAAATATTCTTTACCTTGGGTTACGTAAATTCCCTAAGGTCAAGAAGCATTTACTCTATCTTAAATGAACAAATTAGAACCCTTTCTTTCACTCCACCTCCTCATTCATCTATAAATACTCCATGAGGAGAACATTGTAAAGGGTTGGTTGGTTTTTAGATGAATTATTATCAAGTGTAAATAGTTGCTGAAGCTCCTGAAGTGCTATCATGTAATTGAAGAATACTAGGCTGAGAAGAGAATTTAGATTTGTAAAGACTTGTTGGACCTGAAGAATGTAACTAGTTTGAACATTAAAAATACAAGTTGATTCATGGGATCCTGGTCTATGTTAATGGTGATGTTATTCCTCATCGTATTTGTTTTTCCTTATGTTTTTCATGCTGTCCATTTTCTCTGATAAAGAACAAAAAATTTAGAGTAGGATTTACTGCAAAGTACCCTATTTTTGTCTAAAAGCTGTATCTCTATGTTTTCCTCTAATAGTTAATTTTGGAATGATTCAATAGAGTATAACTAGTCAAGGAATTTTGGTGAGCCCATGTCTTGCTGTGTAAAAATTGAGACATTGTTTTTGAATGATATTTTCATTGCATGTTTAGTAAAGTCTAAACTAGGGAATTTTATGGTTAGCCCTGTCCTCTGGTCATGTCTTTAACAGCTGTTTTGAAATTTTCCCTTTAGAGTATGCCAAAAGCAGGATAGATTCAAATTTCTTACCTGATCTTAGGCTGCCCTTCGTTTTCTTATATGTTTTCTCTTTTCTGAAAGTGGTCTTTTAGATTACTGGATTGTTTTCTGAAAGGTGTGCTTTAGTAAAAAAAATTCCAAAGAAGTCTATGGTATTCCCTGTCCTTTGGCTTACTTCAAACAGTTAGTTTGAAAGGCTTTTCTTGTTTAGTGAAGTTAATAGATTCTTAATTGGTTGTTAACATTGCTTCTTTCACAACACTTTGATGTTTCATGCCACAAATCAATCTAAAGAGATCCGTTGATATAGATGACTTGCCCCATGGAAACCCTTGTAGAACTTTTGTACAATTAAATCCTTTTGTGACTCAATAGCCCAATGGATTGATACTGTCTTTTGACCTATCCTATCAGCTAAAACATTTTTCAGCCTGCTCTCACCTTCACCCTTCTAGCGAACTTTTCCTTTTCTGATATCCATTGCAACCAATCAATCAAACAAACAAGTTCCTTTGAGCTTCATAACTAGCCTAATATCATAATTAAGCATAAAGACATATCATTCAAAGATACTAATAGAGAGATCCCTCTCTGAATCCAGGAAGGCTAGGTCCTAGGATTCCAAAGTGGTTCTGATGTGGCCCCCTGCAGTGTTTATTCTTGCTAATCTTGTAAATCACAGGGAGCAAACACCACATTTCCACTGCCACTTGAAATTGATAAAAAAATGGTTGTTATTCTCCATCTCCCAACTGTAGTGTGGGCATCTCCCCAGACCAGTGTGACCACACTTACAGAGGTTATCCCATGTCAATTTTTTATTTCTCTACACAAGTCAATATAAAATGATTATTTTAATAGGAATGAGCCATTTCCATACCTTGGAGAAATAGCTAAGAGTTTTAGGGCCATGGATGATAGGAAAAACAATTCTGTAAGATTCTATAGTCTGGGCAATATTAAAAATAAGTGTACCTCCCCATGTAAGGAAATCACCTCTGGCAGTCCGAAATAATCCCTCACACTGCAAGCTAGATCTGAAAGCTTCCCGTTCCAATGTGATAGCACCCTGTAGTTCCAATTCTGCGGCCTCCAACCAAAACAATGAAACATTGTGCCAAGTTTTAATAACCTGTCGAAGAAGAAAAATTCCCTGGGCATGTAAACTATATAAAATATTCATGTTAAGTGTATGGACCCCTACAACACCCTGGATAGCATCCACACCAATGATGATTTTATCTCCTTCGCCAAATGACCATATCGTTCTTTCGAGGAATAAAAACCATACCCTTTTGAAATTGCGCCATATGTGTGATCCTTGGGAAATACCCAGTGAGCCCTGTCAACACCAATCCTCACTATATTTACCCTTTAGATACTTGTATTCAATGATGTCCATCCAAGTACTTGGTATATTGAGTCCCAGCCAAAGTGATTTTATTGGGAGCTCCCGCCCAAATATGTCTATATCTAGTAAACCCCAACACCCAAGTTATTTTGGTGTCGTGATGTTTTCCCAACTAGACAGATGATATTTCCCATGGTTCTCCCCGCCCACCCAGATAAATTGTGACAAAATAGCGCTAATATGCAAAATAATGGCCACTGAAATAATGTAGATATGGGCCCATAATACAACCAAATATTGTAATAATTCCAGTGCCAGAATATAGCGACCACCCATGGTAAGCCAACGGAGTGTCCAAATATTTGATTTTTGTCGATATTTTCAATTAGTCAAAACCAATCCACTGACTTATAATTATTTGGATTTAAATTAAAACCAAGGTATGTGAAATTGTCCGCTAGTGGGATGTAATTGAAGTTGAAAGAATCACCAACTTGAATAATTAGGCCCAAATCATCATTAGAGTGTAATATTTTGGATTTCCTCCCATTTTCCATCATACCAGATGCATGAACAAAATGATCAATCATATTGCAGAGATATATCCATTGTGAAAGATGAAGCATGCCAAAAAATAGTATTTTGTCTACAAAGAAACTATGTGAAGCCTCATTGTTCAACATGACCGTAATACATGTGAACTATCCAACCTATATAGAGCACTGAATCTTATGACTGAGATAATCCATATTAAATGTGAATGACAATGGAGAAAGTGAGCACCCCTATCGAAGGCCCCATCCAGCTCTGAAAATTTTTGACCACATTCCATAAATAAGTACAACAAATTGTGCATTAGTGAAACATCCCATGATCCATTCTATAGTTTGAATGGTAAGACTAATTTTTTTAAGAATGAGGCAAAAGAAATACCACTCGACACAGTCGTATGCTTTCTAGAGGTCAATTTTCATCATTAGTGCTTCCATCTTCTTCGAATGAATAGAGTGGATAATATTCTGAGCAGAGGGAACAACATCATGGATGAGTCTATTATGCAGGAAACCATATTGTAATCGGGCTATGTGGGAGGAGAGGACATAGTTAATACTCTCAAAAATAATTTTAGAGATTATTTTATAAGTAATATTGAAAAGTGAAATGGGGCGATAATCTATGAATGTGTTGGTATATAAAGATTTCAAAATCAAGGCTATCAAATTATAATTTATGGCCCCATGTATATATCCTTCCCTGCGCAATTACTCCACCATGAGCAGGAGGTCCTGTATCAACAAATCAAATAAATAAGTGAATAATTCCACCATCCATCCATTAGGTCTTGGGATTTTGTTTCACATAAAAGACCTCATCACCCAAGATATTTCAGCAGCCAATACCAATCGTGTGATATGCACATTTTCCTAATCAGTGAGCATGAAGGGAAAATCTGAGATGCCCCATAATTGGTCCACCAGAAAAAATTCCTTTCACTTCCGAAATAGAGATTTCCAATTTCGGACCGCCTCCTCCTTTATTTCTTCAATAATTTGTACAAATTTTCCCCTTTCATTCAAAATATCCCATATCGCGTTGCCTTTCTTCCACATATTGGCATAGTTTTGGAAGTATTTCATATTTCTGTCCGCCTCTCGCAAGCATAAGGCGTGGCTCTTTAGATGTCAGGTTTGTTCTTGGTGTAGTAATATCTGATACTTCTTGGCCTCCAATTTTTTAATTTTATCCCATTCTTGCACAGAGTATATCTCGCCATCCATATCCTTATATATGACCTGTGTTTCTAGTATAATTTCATTTAGTTCCACAAGCATCATTTTTTTCTTGACGCATTCCCAAGTTTGAAACTGGGTTTTCATTTCTTGTAGTGAAGTATACATGTGGAGCATCAAGGAGGTGTCCACCCCCTGAGTATAATTTTTCTAGAAATCATACACCCGAGTAATAAAATTCGGATCCTCCAACTAGGACTGGTTAAATTTGAAGGCAATACCGCATAGTGGCCGCTCAAAATGCCACTGAAGGATGATAAGGCGATGATAAGATATTGAAATATTAGCCACCCAAGTTTTAACAGTGCCCATAAGTTCTAGGAGGTTCTCTTGTATCATGAAACAATCCATCCTCTTCATAATAAAGCCTTTCCCCTGTCTTCCATCATACCAAGTAGGGCAGAGAGTAAGTGGGCGAATGTCCCTGATATTTTGTGATGCACAAATATTAATTATAAAATCTGCCAAGGGATCACTTCAACATTTTTGTTCTCAACATTAAGCTCGGGAGAAAGTGCATTGTAAATCTCTCATAAAAATAAGGAAACCAATTTTAAGAATATCACAATCCTCCATCCTTTTTTAGAAAGACCCCGTATTAGAATATGGGGCATATATGTTGAGAAAGTGGAATATGGATGGGAAACCCAAAATATAGCTTGAGAGGAGAATTCCTAAAAATAACCTATACGCCGAAAGCTTGTCCAAACAGGGATCCCACATAGCAACCACACCACCCAATAAGCCCAAAGAATCGACTGCAACCATATGCTAGTCTGGGAACATACAACTAAAGTATGAGTACGTCGGGTCTCAACAAGAATGCAAAAAATTCTTGAGTGTAATTTATTTTGAGTGGTCCCCTAGTCCCCGTAAATTCAATGAAATGAAATTCATCATTTCAACCCCCAGTCAGGTGTCAAAGCTCCAGGTATTTGGTGGAAAACAATAGAAATGTGAATGTCCCGAAGGTTTCCCGAGTCCAAATCAGGGATAGAACTGACAGGAAGCTCCCCCTTCAGGGAAATCATCGACACCCCCTTTTCTTCCTGACAATAATGTTTCTGGGTGAGGATGGGTTGATGGATATGGGGGGGAAATATTGGAGTGAGTGTGGATAGTCAAAGATTCCAGGTCCATATCCAGGTTAGTGAGCAGAAACCCAATGTCACTACAAATGGAGTTGTGTGGAGACAGGTAGAGTGGAGGTGTAGATGGGGATGGTGGAGGATGGGGCTCAGGTAATAGTGCATTATGATCAGAAGGAGGAGAGAAGTGCAGGGAAATTATATGTACGCAATGAGTGGAAAGAAGTTTGATTTCACACTCAGTATCCATGGGGTGCGAGAGCTAGGAGGCAAGGACATGCTCAGAAGAGGAGGGGTGTCATAGAGGTAAAGTAGTAAAATAAGCAAGAGTAACAGAGGGGGACACACACAGAAAAGACATGGGCCAAGACTCTAAGAAAACATGAGGGGGAGGAGTAATGATAGGAAGAGGAAAAGAAGCGACCTGATAACTAGAGGAAATGTGATGAGGTGTGGTCATACCTAAAGAGCACTGACAATAAAGAGTGGAGTTTGGAGCAGAGTCGTCAGAGTGCAAGTCATGCCTCAGACCATGATGGGGGCACCACTCCATCGTCGAGAATAGTTTTGGGAAACCATGTAGTAGGTGGCTTGTTCGATAACACAAATGGTATTGAAATGGGATACGCCAGTGGTCCAGTTGTTTCATGTGTACGTGTTCACAAGCCAAGTCGATGTGAGCTGGGAAGCCACCCGAGAATGACAACTCAACTAGTAACCAGTAAAACCGCTTATCGTGAAACCCCAAAAAATTTGGATCAACATAGATAAAGTGCCCAATTTCATTACCAATGGCAACTAGTATGTGTTGCGTCTGGTATTCCAAGGGAAGGCCAAGCAGCTTAACCCACACTAAATGGTTCCTAAGCATATCCCACATTGGATTAAATCCGATGTACCAGTAATGCAGGGAGATGAAGCTCCTTTAATGAATGAAAGGGAAATTCAAAATGCATTCCAAGTCCACCCGACAAAGGAAATGAAAAATATACCATCTGTTCATCAGTCGACACACCTTCGGTGGGTAACCCAGAATCGACGACCATGTGTTGTGTATCCACTCTGTCATATCACAATATTTTACCCTACCAAAATTTCACCTACCAACAAGGGCATGCTTCTATAGGCTAGCATACTGATCCCACATTACGTCGTAGCCGAAATTGAGTAAACAACCTTTAGTCGTTGGCTTGAGATTTTTAGCTCAATGTTGTGAGGAAATCCCCGATGCAATGACTGAGTATCTATGGCAAGAATCTTGTTGATTTTCTTGATTCTTCATCGTTTCTCTGGGCACATCTCTAGCTTCATCTCTCAGATCTTGTTCGCTTCTTAGTTTATCACCATGTATCAATTTCATCATTTCATCATGGGACCGACAAGCAACCAACCAAGTATTGTTGCAGCACCCTCAAATTTTTTGTCACTAATGACATATGTCTGTGTGAGTTGTTACCAGTAACAAGCCCTAAGGTCATCCCATTTATGAGAAGTGATCCCTAGCCATGTAACCCGCATGCAAAGTGACCATGTCGTCTCTCAGTGAATGTCGTTTATTTTTTCCTACTTTTTGGTTCAACGCAAAGAGGTAATAAAGGAAATATATGGTGATACAATATGGAAGTATCTTCCTCTCTGGAAGATGATTGATTATAATAGGAGTAACCAATTACATTGAAGTTTAGATGTAGCTAGTTAGTGTTTGAACCCAAGGTATATAATTTTGAAGTTTTCAAGCTATTTTAATCATAGAAAAAGTTTAACCAAAGTTTCAAACTCAATTTATAAAGCTTATTTATCTTTTTAATATATGATTATACAAAATTTCTTGAGTATATAGGTAGGTAAAAGGAAGAATTTTACAAATTCATAATGTGCATGAAACTAATCCCAATATAAAAGATGTGATCATACTAAGTTCTTATATCTATGTGATATTATTAGTACCTTTGGCATGCTTATGTCTATATAAATCCAATCAATGTTCTATCATGTAAATGACTTCAAAGTTTAAAATTATATTATTCACTATAAAATTTGAGTTAAAATGTCAAATTCATTTGTTGAAGCTTATTTAATTTCAATTCTTAGTGTAGTCTATTGGTAAAGAAAACTTGGTAATCACTACCCTAATTTGCAAAAAGTTTATAAATAAGATATTGAGCCAAAAATGTAATCCTTTTATTTGAATGCAATTTGAGTCGTGTTACATATATACATACCAATATTAAAATATACTTGAAACAAAAAAATTTGAGTGGTATATTTTATGTTTCGTACATCTTAGATTGAGGTTGATCAGGTGCTCAGAGTTATGCTCAAAAATCAAAGTTCTCAGAATGACGCAAAACCTAAATGAACATGTAGTACTCATGGTTTTGAATCCGTCACAATTTGTTCACATGAAATGGACTTTGTATGCTCCCGAAAATGAGTTATGTTTAATTTTCTAAACATGCAAAAAAATGATGACAAAGAGCCAAGTTAGTGGTTCGTATTGATGACGTGGCATGCTGATTAGGCAAGGTAAAATTTTGGTCAATTTCCTCCATCTAATGTGGGACTACCAAGTGGAAGCATCTGGTTGGTTCGAATTTGTGTTGGGTGGAAAGTTATTACTAGTTTAAGTGTGGGCCAACGGGGAGAGGACATGTGGCTCAGTCTGGGGTTGCCACGTGCCCCCCTATGGTGGTTCAAAATTTTTAGTTGAAGACCAGATGGAGGCACCAAGGTTCGACCCCACGAACTCCCAAGCCAAAGACACACCATTTACCTATCCACCTATACCATAGATCTTAACCACATAACCATTCCACATATATTTAATTTTTGTAACGTTTGTTGATGGGGGAAGAGGGCGCCAACCCCAAGCCATGGAACCAAGGCCCAAAGACCACTGGTGGAGCGTACAAGCGCTAATCCATAAGTACATCATTAAATGTAAATTTGAAATTTAATTAAAACTAATCCTCATTAATAAGCGCTAATCCGGAGTTAGCACTAAGCGCAGATTTAATGTTAACTACCATTAATTAGTGTTAATGCAGTTTAATTTAATTAAACCAGATTAGTTTGGAGGTGTTAGTCATCAGTAATTTTTAGCCTTGTCAATGACTAAATGATTATCCCAATATTTCTAGAAACAAATTTCATAGGCATTGTGAGTTCTAGAAATCTCACTGCCTTCATTATCCTTAAGATAATTTTTTAGTATTTCATCATTTCATCCTGTCTAGCTTTGCTTACAAGTCTTAGAAAACCCATTAGGATCCCATGTCACTCGTCCTGTATATATGTTGTCATCCTTGGCCCAAATCCTCTGTTTTGTTTTGCCTAAAAACCCCCACTGCTACCTAAGCCCACCAATCAAACAAATTTGTTATGTCTCCTAAAAATACTCCCAAACACGGATGGTCTCAAACTATCTCTGTAGGATCTTTAGATAAATCAAGTACATTGGATTTTGGATCTCCAATACATTAGTTTATCATAAACTCTATCTTGCACTTGATGATCCCAAATTCTAGGTCTCAGTCCAAAAGCCAAGTCCAAGAAACATTCCACTAGGCCACTTAGGGTTTCATGAGTCATAGGGTGGATTTTGTATCCTACAAATCTCTATTTTATATCTACAAGGAGACTAAATTCAAAGAAGAAAGGAACAATTCATTTTGTCCTAAACTCATCAAAGAGGTCATTCATGGAAGGCTCTTTGGTATAAAGAAAAAATCTTGCAAGGGGACAGCTACCCTTTGCTCACATTTTTGCAAGAGGATCAAATAGCCATCAGACTAGCAATGCGTAAGGTAAAAGAGAAAATCATCATAAGAATACCATTCACAGCAAGAAGAAAGAAGCAAGCATACTTTTGAAAAGAATCAGGGTTTGTGACAACTTTGAACAAGCAAGGAATCAGTACTAAGGTTACCAGGGCAAAGGCTACCTCAACTCCCTCAAGTACACATTGAAGACTTTTTAGAAATAATTAATAAGTTTTGATAATTTTTTGAGAACTTAGAAGACAAAACTATTTAATTTTTCTAACTACCTTAAAGCCTAGGAGTTTGGGAAAGTTGTCCGAACAGGTCAAATGATGACAAAGAGCCTCCTTCATAACAAAAGATGGCATGTCAAGGGTTTCAAGATGCCTTCTAGGGTTTAGAAAAGAAGAATTGGTTACACCTCACCTAAGGTACAAGAAGGCAAAGAGTATTAGCACAGGGGCATGAGTTTTCAAAAGGTAAAATCAGAATTCTTAAAAATATCAAAGGAGGCATACAAGAGGCACTGTATCTCACTTCACCAAAGGGACAAATAGGGCAAGAAATATCAGTTCAAGGGTCTGATTTCTCAAAAGAATAGTCGGAGGCATTTTAAAATGGCCAAAGGAGACAAACATGAGGGAAAAATGCCTAAAGAGTTAATTATGATAAACATGGTTTTCACTATTGAAGAGGAAAGGTGTTAAACTCAAAAAGACAGTGATTAAAGGCAAAATTTGTGTAGGCACATACAAGAACAAAAGTGGCTAATTGAAAGACACAATAATAGTTTAAAATTACTCTCCTCCCCTCACCTAAGAATTAGCATTGGAAAACTAATCAAAAGAAAAAATCAGTAATTTGGTTTAAAAAGCAGAGAGAACCTCCAACAAAATTTCCCTATCAAAAACATATTTTGCAAAAGATGGCTAAACATACATGACACTTCTGCAGGACTGTCAAAAGTTTTTCCCTACAGGAAGATTGATAAGGTCAAAGCCAAAATGTTTCAAATGATGGTGGCACATCTAAAGACCAATTGGAAAATATTTATGGGCTGAAACTGCTGTTGATGATTGCTGCTAGGATTTTCCCCAACAAGAGGTTTTTCTCACTGTTTCACAGAGAAAACATAACAGAATGTAAATCAGAGGAAAA
The DNA here is from genome assembly GCA_034641835.2 of Pinus albicaulis. Lineage (NCBI taxonomy): Eukaryota > Viridiplantae > Streptophyta > Pinopsida > Pinales > Pinaceae > Pinus > Pinus albicaulis. The sequence continues at coordinate 1,321,672,248 of CM076581.1, forward strand.
ACATGTTAAATTGACCACAATTTTTCTATTTGCAGGTGTTAAACATCACAAATAAAGTTCATTTTTAAAAATAGGTAAAGAGCACATGTTTGATCTTGATGAAATGTTTTTTAATACAAGAAGAACATCAAAATGCTTCCAGTAAGGAAAAAGTCATATTTTTTGTGACTCTGCCACCTACAGGACCAAAAAAGGCCAAAAATACAGTAAAATGGGGAAGAGAAATAAACTTTGGGAAAGTGAGTTTTGTCACAAGTTTTTTTTTCCAAAAAAGGGTATAAAAGCCTCATATCCCTATTTTCTCAACTCATAAATTTCTTTTTAAAAGAAGGAGATCCATTGAAGAATTTTTTAGGGTTTTCTGGGCAACTTTGGCAAAACATTTCAAGCGCTGCGCACTGACGAAGGCGCTACACACCTGGCCATCATCACTATGCATAGAGGGGCAACCGCAATGTAAATTTACACTACGCTGTGCACCGGGAGGCGGCGCTACGCCCCTGTGAGGGCACTACGCACAGGCTCAGCCAGCCCGACTTGCCCACCTTTCACCTAGCGCTGCGATCCGATGGGCCCGATAGGCCTTTTAATCACTCAACTCGCCCATTGAATACTGCCGGTGGTGCGCACAGGCCTGCCAACCCGACCTAACCTGAATGGGTAGTCGGGTGGCACTGCACACAGACAGAGCTTGGCCCAACTTGCTTAAAAAATGGTCAAATTCAATTTTTTTGCCTCCAAATTCCTCCACAAGGTTAAAAAAGGTTGGTGGTCCCTTCTTCTTTGATCCCCAAGTAATTTTTTCCCTTCATAGTCAAATGAGAATTTCAAAACCCTAGAAATGGGTCAAACCCTAAATCTTCATGGAAATCAATTCTCGACCTTCTATGGTAGGGTTTGAAATTTGGAGAGTTGTCATTTTCTTAAAGGACACCCAATGCAAGTTGCGTCCCCTCCTAAAAAAATCTGAACCCTTCCTATACCTACTTCATTTTTCCATCCATTTCTAAAGGTTTTTCCCTCACCATCCCTCTTTCTATCCTCCATAGAATTAAAAGTTCTCATCAAGACAAAAACCATTTTTTGATGCAAAATCTCAGGCCTCCATTCACCAAAATTCGTTTTCCACCTCACACTCACTTACCTCCACTCCTTCATATCCTTCACCTTCGCCTTCTCCATAAAGAAACCTGCTTATTTCCTCTTTCTCCTGATGTATTAATTGAAGAAAAAGAAGAGGACAACAGTACTAAGGAATAAGATGATTGCAGTAGCCATGAAGAACAAACAAACAACAGTAAAGATAAAGAAGATATTAAATAATAGGAAGAGTCTAATGAGGAAGACCGAGATAATGATGATGGAATGGAGGAGAGTGATGAAAATGAGGCAACGACAGAAACAATTGAGGCAAATATAGAGCTTAATCAAGAAAATGAAAGTGATGAAACTGAAAAAGACAGTAGGGCAGAAACAGAGGCTAACAATGAAAAAGAATATGATGATAGCATGGAGGAGAGTGATGAAAATGGCAATCAAGAGAAGGAAAACAAAGAGCAATTGGAATGAGATAGTGATAGTGATGACTCCAATAAATCACTCCTAAGTGCAGAAAAGGGTTTTGATGATGGTCAAGATAAAGACCAAGAGGATTATGAAGAAAACAATGAAGATGACTCTCAGCAAGAGAGTGCTCAGGACAACCAAGAATAGAAGATACATGAGCATGACATTGAGCACAATGATAGTGAAAACAATCCTGAAAAGAATGAAGACAATGAAAATGAAAAAAGTGAGGAGGATAGTGATCAGTTTGAAGGCCAAGATGACAGTGAAGAAAACAATGAGGAAGGCCTTGATCAAAGCCATAGCACAAATGAAACAATAAGTGATGAGCAAGGAAATAGTTATGATAGTCATGATAGTTGTCATGAATGTCATGACACTAATCAACTTCTAAATGTCCAAGAAACTCAAAGTGAGAATGCGGGAAATGATCAAGAAGAGGACCTTAGTGAAGGACAGAGCCAAAGTGAGGTAACTGATGACAATGATGAAAGTGTTGGAGGCAATAGTAAGGTGCATTACTCTCCCAATGGGAAAGATAATGATACACAAAGTGATGGGATGTTTCAGTAGTAATGGTAATAACAGAGTTTGAAGAAGGAAGAATTAATACAGAGGATGACCATGATATTACAACAAGGAAAAGACAAGGTAGCCAAGAAGATAGTCAGGACATTAGTCATCCACCTATGATAAATAAGGATACCCTTTCCATTGAAACTTGAGCACTCAGAAAAGGAAAATATCAAGAAAAACTTAGAGACATGGCTCGATTTTTCCACAAGCTTCTCAAACCTCTTGAAGGACTTCTCCACCAAGTTTGAGGCAATTTGAACAAAATTTTGTCTTTTCCAAATTTTGACCCCTCTATGCGTAGCACCCTAGGCGTTACACACAAATTGGTGCATCCTTAGCTCTCAAAGTTTTCATTTTTGGATTTCTCACATCACTAGTAGTCTGCTCACTAATTTTCAGATCATTTGGAGCATTTTTGACCCCCCAAAAGGTCCAAAAACATGAAAATTTTGACCTTTCTGCCTCATTTTCAGACCAGGCGCTATACACAGAGAAGTGTTGGGGAAATTGAATTTTTAATAGGTAAATGGCATCCAATTAGCACAAATCAAGCATTTCTGGAAAGTAGACTCATCTGGCTTTCCAACGAGCCATCACAGAGCCAAATCCAGTTTTGGGAAAGGGTCCAAAACTCAGCTGCAAGAGACCCTATTTTCTGTTGAAGTGGCGCTGTGCACAGAGGCTGCCTAGTGTGTTTTGGACCAAAAGTCAACGAAACACACTCATTTAATGCAAAATTATATTTTCGAGTTTTTTGGGGTAGAACACTCTAGAATTAGGTGAAAATAGTTATTATGGCATTTATTTCTTAGGATATTATGTGCCTTGGGCCTTGCATTGTCTCTTAGCCATAAATGACATTTATGGTTATATTTGACATTTTCCTACCACATTTAGGGTTTTAGTCCTCATTTTCTCCATAAATAGAGCATGAGGCCCCTATGTATTTTTTTGGCATTTGATGAGCTTAAAGAGCAATATACATGGTTTTATGAGCTTGGAGAAGAAATTGGTTTTATGGAGTGGATGAATGGCTTGTTTGGCTTGATGATGGAGAAGCTTCTTTGCAAGATTCCATAGCTTGGTGAATGGTGATGTCTTATTAACTTGTTAATGTTTTCTTGTTCTCATTTTGTTTCATTCTTCTTTGCTGCTATAGATCAGAAATGTATAGGTTGAGACATGTTCTTTGAGGCACCTCAATCCTCCTGTTCATTATAGCTTTGATGTTTTCCTCTTTTGGCCATCCTAAGGAATTCTTAATTGCTCCTTGGGTCCACCAAAACTTGTGTTTTGTTTCATGTATGGTTAGTATTCTAGCTTAAAATTATGATTCATGGTATGCATTGCTTATTTGAAGTTTTCAAAACCCTATCTTGAAGCCTTTCTTTGGAATATTGATTGCTAGGTTAAGTCAAAGAGGTCTCGTTCGATATTTCCCTTTTTCCATTCTTGTCAACTTGTTTCAGAGTTCCCAATAACTTTAAATATTATGTTTAGGAGTTCCCTCTTCATAAATTGGGTTATTTTTTTATCTTATATGTTTTCCCAAAATCTGAAGGTGAATTTCTAAAGTTAGAAGCTCTTATGCTCTCTATGTTTCACTGGAATGTTTATCTTATATGTTTATTAGTTTGAGTATTGTTCATAGAGCTTTATGGTTTTCCCTACCTCATGAGTAGTAGCTTTAAACCATATATGTTTAAGACCTCTTAGTTTTTTCCCAAACTTAATGTTCACTACACCTCATACATCACCTTAAGGATCCACTTAACCTTGCTAAATTGGCCCTGCAATACACTCAGTTTCATCATTTAGACACCATTGACTTCATTTGACTCCATATCCCAATGGATTTGACATCCTCTCACTCCTCTTATTACACTTGACCATCTTACCCATCCAAAACAATCAAAACCTTACACGTAACAACTAGCCTAAAATCAAAATCCTAAAGCAAAAAGAACACATCCTTTGCACCCAATAGATAGATCCCTCTTTGTGTCTAGGAAGGCTAGGTCCTCGGACTTCAAAGCTTGGTTCCATGTTACCCTATCATTTGGTCTACCAATCTTCCAAATCACGGGACATTAACATTCTAGTGATCACGGTGGAAACTTCTGAGTATATAGTTGCCTGAATACCTCTTAAGACTTTTTAGACCCTTAGTTTGACTTAGAAAATCCAGTGAATTTGCCACCTCATCACCACACTAACATTATGGCAATCATGGTGGTAGCTTCTGAGTATATATTTGCCTGACAAACTCCTATAGACTCATTTAAACCTTCAGTTAAGCTTAGAGAACCGACTGATAGTATCTACTAGTTTATTTGCTACCTCATCACCTCACTAAAACAATGGTGATCATGATGGAAACTCTGAGTCTGTGACAAACTAAGTAACCCTTAGGACTTCAGATATCTTTATCAAATCATTGAGAACTCACACTATCAGCCAAAGAGTAGACTCTACTTGTTTCACCATCCTAGCAAAATGATGACTCAGCTATAGGACACTCTTGCAAACCTTAGGACTACATACAAAAAACTCATAAAACCAAAAAAAAACCCTTAGATTGGCTTTTATTACTTATTGGTGGTGGACCATAATATATTTTACCTTCAAAAAAGCTAAAAATTTCCACCTGACGACTCCACTAGCCTCCAGTAGGCCTATTACTTCATTAATACTCATTTGACTTCCTGGATTTGTTTCACACCAACCCTGAGAATTTTTTGAGCCCTTATATATTGTAATAATTTACCAAGCGTTAGGAGAGGACAACCTTCAGAAACAGTACTAAAACTTTCAGCCTCTCCGAATTTTGAAATTTGAAATCTAGATTTGGATTCACATAGGATGAGTACCAGATCTCATTCAGACCCAAAATATCCCAACATAGTTGATGACCCAGAAAATATTTTGTGGAAAACCTCTAGATCTGGAAACTTAACCACTATTAGAATCATCGATAAAGCAAGCTCTATACCTGAAAACCTTATAGCTTTGCAAGATCCCTAGTTTGACTTGCACCATACAAGGAACCTCTTTAGAAACAGGTCTCAAACTAATATTGACCAAACTGACCTTGAACCCTTATATTTGCAGCAGAGTTCTAGCAGAGAAGCCCCTCCTTCCACACCACCTAATTTTTAGCTTCTCCATCACTTCAACTCTTTCCATACCAAATCTACTCAAAATCAATTTGCTGGTCCAAGTACTTCTGCCACACCCATCCATACCACCACTGTGAAAACCACTCCAATCCATCATACACCCTTTTTCACAAAGAAGAAACTATTAAAATGAGGATTTTTGCACAAATTTTAGGAGGAGAGGCCAAACAATGGTTCAAAGCATTAACTCCTAATTCAATAAATGATCTCCCTTCCCTCTATCAAACTTTCATAAACAAGTGGGAAATCAAGAAAAACCCCCTCCAAATCCTGTTTGAATATAACAATCTCAAAAGGAATGTAGGGGAGAGTGTGCAATACTATTGCACCAGGTTTAACAGTGTGTACAATTCCCTCCCACCTCACATGAAACCTCCACAAGGCCTAGCACTAGTAAAATTGCCTAAAGGTTTTGACCCTAACATGAATTTCCAACTGAGAGAAAGAGACTCTAAAACCTTAGAAGAAATGCAAAGGGCAGCTATTAGTGTAGAGGTTAGCTTAATTGAAAAGAGAGCTAGGTTCAAATTAGAAAGGACAAAGATGAAACCATGCCCTCAACCTCTTCTTATGATACCAAAATAGACAGCTTAATGAGAACTGTAGAGAATATGATAGAAAAGATAAATTTTAATGAAAGGACCCCTCCTAGGGAAAACCAAGATAATACCCAAAACATAAATAGACCTCAAAAATTTAGAAGAGACACTCCTCAAAACAAACCAAGGGAAAATGATCAACAAATCAGATCTCCCTTTCAACAAAATTATGTAGATGAAAATGAAGGAGAAATTATAGAACCTAAAGAAAACCATATAAATCTAATAGGTTATGATAAATAAGAGGATGTTTTTCCCACTAAAGAAGAACAAGGTTTCTTCTCTTCAAATCAAACTGACACAAAATATGAAGAATCTGAAGACTACCACTTCGGGGTTGAAAATGCCATCATGGAAATCCATAAGAAATATGACCTTAGGAGCAAAAGGTACCTAGATTCAGCCAAAAAAGACCAGATAGATGTTGTTGTTCAGAAAATACCTGAAAAAACCCCTAAGAAAACAGCAGATAATGTCAACACCATGGCTAAGAAAGCTAAAACAAATAAAGGGAAAATCAACCAGCCAAACAATGACCTTAGCTATCCTAGTACCTCCACTAATCACCCTAGAAAAACTAGTCTGTCTAAAGCTCCAAGTCAGGATCAGCAGATAAAAATTGTGGAAAATTTCATGGCTGATAAAGCTGAGGTAAACATATCCAAAACACAAGTACCTTTCAACTTTGAGGGAGATATTGCCAAAATCAAGATAAATATTCCCCTCACTGAACTGGTTACTCAACCAATGTATAGGTCTTAGGTTTTAAAGATACTAAACATAGGAAATGATGCTGACACCTTACACTTGGCTGATGACACACCTGAGTTGTTGTTTGGACCCAAAATAGAAGGAAAGTATCAGGAAGGAGCCATTCCTCCTTTCTATGTCAGTTTGAATATACATGACAAAATCTTACATAATGCCATGCTTGATTCTGGTGCCTCCCACAATCTCATGCCAAAAGTTTTGATGGATAGATTAGGCCTAGAATTAACTAAACCTTACAAGGACCTCTACTCATTTGATTTGAGTAGGGTTAAATGTTTATGCCTAATCAAGGATCTTTGTGTGAACCTAGCACAAGTGCCTGCTAAGAATCTGGTAATGGATATAGTAGTAGAAGATACTCCTCCCAAGTATGGCATGCTTCTGTCCAGATCTTGGGGAGCCAAGATTCAAGGGAACCTTCAGCTAGATATGTCCTATGCTACCATCCATGTTTTCAATCAGACTAGAAGATTATATAGAGAGTCACATATGAAATATATGGTTAGTATTCAAGACATACTAGGCAATACTCCTCTTTATTATATTCATTCAGATCTTGATTCTTTCATCTTATGCAATGAGGGAGACTTTGATGAGCAAGTATTTGAAGTTGAAACACATCAAGTCACACTACAACAGCCAAAACAGTCTTTACATGAAGGACTCAGTATTTAGAACTATAGTAGCCTTTAACAAACACATGATGACAAAACCAAACTTGACTTCCTACAAACTAAAAATGAAATCTCAAAACCAAGAGTGAGTTTGGAATATGAGTCAATTTTCTCAAAGAGAGGTCAAATCTTAGAAACACACATATTCACTTTCACCAATCCCAAAGCACTAAAATACCCTCACAGAACAATAAGCTTGGGAAATCTAAATCAAAGGAGTCTTATGTTTCTACCTTATCTAGACACCTCATTATTAGAAAGTCTTGTCCCTCTAGAAAAGTTTTTGACTCATTGATGTTGCCATCAATCCTAAAGGGATGTCTATTGAAACTGATATAGAAGCATACAATATAGGCAGCTTAAGAAGGCCCAAACTGATTAAGTTTTTCAAAGCCTTGCCCTTACACACAAAACTAAAATACTTGAGGCTATGAAAAAACTTTCAAGATGCTCTTGTATATAGGAGTAAAAGCTCAAAGCCTGATAACATAGACATTGTTCAAAAGAGGCCTTTCTCCAAGAAGAACTATGAAAAATTTGGCAGATTCTAGCACTAACAAAGAAAACCAAAGGAGGAAAACTGTGTATAGACTTTAGACACTTAGGAAAAACCTCCGTGGAATCCAAGTACCCTTTTCCTAAGACAAATCACTTTATGCCAAGAATATAAATTTTTAACAAGGTGACATTGATTGGTAGTGTTTCAGGTTTTCATGAGTTGATACCACTTCAAATCAATCAACACAAAGACATTTTAAAAGTCCCTTGGAATAACTACATGCTTGATCAATTTTTTCCTAGAATAAAGAATGCTGAAGACACCTCCCAAGAGGCCATCGCACCTATTACCAACTTTTTCACTATGATATACATTAATGATATTCTCATTTATTTGAAAGTTGATGAAGAATGCCTTCTTCACCTAAACATTTTCACAGAAACAAGGTTTGGGAACAAAACTCCAAAAAGAAATATAAAGGATAACTTGGCCAAATTGAACATTTTTGGCAAAAATCTTGTACAATGCCCCCAAGAATAGATAGACATGTTCCTTATCTGCAAGATATGAATGAAAAGGGCTTGGTAGATGATCCTGTGGATGACAGGGTAATCAAATTCCATGGCCATTTAGAATACTAGTTTAAATTTTTCACTCATTATACATACCACTATTTGATTAAAAGATATAAAGAGAAAAATACAAAAACAAAAACAAAAACAAAAAATGAAAAAGAGGGCAGATTGAAAAGAGGTAAAGCCCCATACCCAAAAAATAGAACTACTGAAAGTGTGTAAGCCTAAATACCACAAGAAGTCTTGTTTCAATCATCTAGCCTAATCATGGCTGAAACATGTTTTAAATTTGTTGTTGATAAGTTAGTAAAAGATAATTGGTCAAAATATTCAAGCTTGACTTGTAAAAGGATAGATTGGGGAGAAAGATACAGATTCCACATGCTTAAAACATAACCAAAGAGAAAAATTGGGATGAATAGCAAACAATGTATCGTAGCCCTAATTCTTCTAGCCTCATTTTGTACAAAAATAACATTTGTGTGCAGCTTGTTTTTATGCCACAAACCCATGGTAAGTCAGATTGTCTAATCCTGATTTATCCATGTTTTTTATTTCGTATTTTTAGCATAGTGAATGAATCCTATCAAATAGCTTAATATTGACAGTTGAATAGTCCAAGTAGAGAATAAGAGGAGTTCATTAGCCTAATTTGAACTCCCAAAAGAAATAAATATAGAAGTAGATAGTTTATTTACTTTCAAAAATGAAAAGATGTCAAGGTTGCTAGTCCAAATGCACCTAAATAAGAAAAAATGATAGGAAAATACATTCGGTAGGTAGAGATGAATTTGAGCTAATCATGTTTTTCAGATTGTTAAGATCATAGCTTCAACCAAACATCAGCAAATGAAAAGAGGTTAAAAATCTGCCCAATGAATGAGCCACTGGTCTCCATAAAGCCAGTGATCTGAAGTTCTGGACACCTCCTGAAAAGGAGCTACCCTCCCCAAGTGGAGCCATTGTTAGTCATCATTAATTTTTAGCCTTATTGATGACTAAATGATTATCCCAAGTTTTCTAGAAACAAAGTTCATAGACATTGTGAATTCTGGAAATCTCACTACCTTCATTATCCTTAAGATAATTTTCAGTATCTCATCATTTCATCCTGTCTAGATTTTCTTACCAGTCTCAGAAGACCCATTAGGAGCCCATGTCACTAGTCTTGTATATATGTTGTCATCCTTCGCCCAAATCCTCTATTTTGTTTTGCCTAAAAACCCCCACTGCTACCTAAGCCCACCAATCAAACAACTTTGTTATGTCTCCTAAAAATACTCCCAAACACTGATGGTCTCAAACTATCTATGTAGGCTCTTTAGATAAATCAAGTACTTTGGATTTTGGATCTCCAATACATTAGTTTATCATAAACTCTATCTTACACTTGATGATCCCAAATTCTAGGTCTTAGTCCAATTTCCAAGTCCAAGAAACCTTCCACTAGGCCACTTAGGGTTTCATGAGTCATAGGGTGGATTTGGTATCCTACAAATCTCTGTTTTATATCTACAAGGAGACTACATTCAAAGAAGAAAGGAACAAGTCATTTTGTCCTAAACTCATCAAAGAGGTCATTCAAGGAAGGCTCTTTGGTCTAAATCACAAATCTTGCAAGGGGACAACTGCCCTTTGCTCACATTTCTGCAAGAGGATCAAATATCCATCAGACTAGAAATGGGTAAGGTAAAAGAGAAAATCATCATAACAAGACCATTCACAGCAAGAAGAAAGCAGCAAGCATATGTTTGAAAATAATTAGGGTTTGTGACAGCTTTGACCAAGCAAGGAATTAGTACTAAGTTTACCAGGGCAAAGGCCACCTTAACTCCCTCAAGTGCACATTGAAGAATTTTTAGAAATAATTAATAAGTTTTGATAAGTTTTTGAGAACTTATAAGACAACACTATTTACTTTTTTCTAACTACATTAAAGCCTAGGAGTTTGGGAAAGTTGTCCGAACAAGTCAAATGATGACAAAGAGCCTCCTTCATAACAACAGATGGCATGTCAAGGGTTTCAAGCTTCCTTCTAGGGTTTAGAAAAGAAGCATTGGTTCCACATCACCTAAGGTACAAGAAGGCAAAGAGTATTAGCACAGCGGCATGAGTTTTCAAAAGGTAAAATCATAAGTCTTAAAAAGATCAAAGGAGGCAGACAAGAGGCATTGTATCTCACTTCACCAAAAGGAAAAAAATGGCAAGAAATATTAGTTCAAGGGTCTAATTTCTCAAAATAACAGTTGGAGGAATTTTCAAATGGCCAAAGGAGACAAACATGAGGGAAAAATGCCTAAAGAGTTAATTGTGATAAGCATGGTTTTCACAATTGAAGAGGAAAGGTGTTAAACTCAAAAAGACAATGATTAAAGGCAGAAGTTGTGTAGGCACTTGCAAGAACAGAAGTGGCCAATGGAAAGACAAAAAAATAGTTTAAAATTACTCTCCTCCCCTCACCTAAGAATTAACATTGGCAAACTAATCAAAAGAAAAAACCATTAATTCGGTTTAAAAAGTAGAGAGAACCTCCAACAAAGTTTCCTTATCAAAAACATATTCTGCAAAAGATGGCTAAACATAAATGACTCTTCTAAGAAATTTTCGGAGAAAATCACATAAAAGAAATTTTTTTCGACGCGTTTCAAACCAACCAGTGTGGTTCATCATCAGGACAAGATGAGAAATCTGATCAAGAAACCTAAATAAATAGACTAGGAAAACTCCAACTAGCCGTTGCAACATAACAACTAGTTTGACTAATTAAATTCATCATATTAAATTAAATTTTATTATATTTAATTTAAATAAAATTTATTTTATGTGATTTTCTCCGAAAATTTCTTAGAAACAATTCATGGATCAAAGAAGCAAAATTCCTAATAAATGACGCTTCTGCATGACTGTCAAAAGTGTTTCCCTACAGGAAGATTGATAAGGTCAAAGCCAAAATGTTTCAAATGATGGTGGAACATCTAAAGACCAATTGGAAAATATTTCTAGGCTGAAACTGTTGTTGATGACTGTTGCTAGGATTTTTCCCAACAGGAGGTTTTTCTCACTGTTTCACAGAGAAAACATAACAGAATGTAAATCAGAGGAAAAACATGTCAAATTGATCACAAGTTTTCTATTTGCAGGTGTTAAAAATCACAAAGAAAGTTCACTTTCAAAAATAGGTAAAGAGCACATGTTTGATCTTGATGAAAGGTTTTTTAATACAAGAAGAACATAAAAATGCTTCCAGCAAGGAAAAATTCATATTTTTTGAGACTATGCCACCTAGAGGACCAAAAAAGGCCAAAAAGACAGTAAAATGGGGAAGAGAAATAAACTTTGGGAAAGTGAGTTTTGTCACAAAATTAGTTTGCCAAAAAAGGGTATAAAAGCCTCACATCCCTCTTTTCTCAACTCATAATTGTCTTTGTAAAAGAAGGAGAGCCATTGAAGAAGTTTTTAGGGTTTTCTAGGCAAATTTGGCAAAAAAATTCAGGCGCTACGCACCTGGCCGTTGGCCTTGCACAAAGACGGGGAAACCACAATGTAAATTTACACTGCACTGTGCACCAAGAGGGTGGCGCTACACACCTGTGAGGGTGCTACGCACAGGCTCAGCTGGCCTGACCTGCCAACCTTTCACCAGCGCTGTGCTGTGACGGGCCCAACAGGCTGTTTAATCACCTAACTCGCCCATTGAAGATTGTCGGCGCAGCGCACGGGCCTGCCAACCCGACCCGACTTGAACGGACAGTCAGGTGGCACTGTGCACAGACAGAGCTTGGCCCAACTTGCTTAAAAATATGGTCAAATTCAATTTTTTTGCCTCTAGATTCCTCCACAAGGTTAAACAAGTTTGGTGGTCCCTTCCTCTTTGTTCCCTAAGTAATTTTTCCTTTCATAGTCAAAGGAGAATTTAAAAACCCTAGAAATGGGTCAAACCCTAAATGTTCATGGAAATCAATTCTCGACCATCTAAGGTAGGGTTTGAAATTTGGAGAGTTTTCATTTGCTTAAAGGACACCCATTGCAAGCTGAGCCCCCTCCAAAAAAACTCTGAACCCTTCCTAGACCTACTTCATTTTGCCCTCCATTGCTAAAGGTTTTTCCCTCACCATCCCTCTTTCTATCCTCCCTAGACTTAAAATTTCTCATCAAGCCAAAACCATTTGCTCATGCAAAATCTCAAGCCTCCATTCACCAAAATTCACATTCCACCTCACACTCACTTACCTCCACTCCTTCATATCCTTCACCTTTCCCTTCTCCACAAAGAAACCTTCCTATTTCCTCTTTCTCCTGATGCATTGAATGAAGAAAAAGAACAGGACAATAGTACTAAGGAAGAATATGATGGTAGTAGCCATGAAGAACAAACAAACAATAGTAAAGATAAAGAAGACAGTAAGGAAGAGGCGGAGTCTAATGAGGAAGACCAAGAGAATGATGATGGCATGGAGGAGAGTGATGAAATGAGGAAAAGACATAAAACATTGAGGCAAATACAGAGCTTAATTAAGAAAATCAAAGTGATGAAAATGATAAAGACAGTAGGGCAGAAATAGGGCTTAACAATGAAAAAGAAGATGATGATGGCATGGAGGAGAGTGATGAAAATGGTAGTCAAGAAAAGGAAAATAGAGAGAAATTGGAGCGAGATAGTGATAGTGATGACACCAATAAATCACTCCTAAGTGCTGAAAATGGTTTTGATGATGATCAAGATAAATACCAAGAGGATGAAGAAGAAAAAAATGAAGATGACAGTCAGCATGAGAGTGCCCATGACAACCAAGAAAAGAAGATACATGAGCATGACAGTGAGCACAATGGTAGTGAAAATAGTCCTGAAAATAATGAAGAAAATGAAAATGAAAAAAGTGAGGAGGATAGTGATCAGTTTGAAGGCCAAGATGACAGTGAAGAAAACAGTGAGGAAGGCCTTGATCAAAGCCATAGCACAAATGAAACAATCAGTGATAAGCTAGGAAATAGTCATGACAGTCATGATAGCGATCATGACTGTCATGACACTAATCAACTTCTAAATGTCCAATAAACTCAAAGTGAAAATGAGGGAAATGATCAAGAAGAGGACCTTAGTGAAGGACAGAGCCAAAGTGAGGCAAGTGATGACAATGATGAAAGTGTTGAAGGCAGTAGTAAGGCTCACTACTCTCCCAATGGGCAAGATAATGATACACAAATTGATGGGAGGTTTTAGCAGTAATGGTAATGACAAAGTTTGAATAAGGAAGCATTAATACATAGGATGACCATGAGAGTACAACAAGTAAAAGACAAGGTAGCCAAGAAGACAGTCAGGACATTAGTCATCCTCCTATGATAAATAAGGATACCCTTTCCATTGAAATTTGAGCACTCAAAAAGGAAAAGATAAACAAAAACTTAGAGACATGGCTCGAGATTTTCCACAAGCTTCTCAAACCTCTTGAAGGACCTCTCCACCAAGTTTGATGCAATTTGAACAAAATTTTGTCATTTCCAAATTTTGACCCCTCTATGCACAGCACCCTAGGTGCTACGCATAAAATTGGTGCATCCTCAGCTCTCAAAGTTTACATATTTGGATTTATCACATCACCAACAGTCTGCTAACCAATTTTCAGATCATTTGGAGCATTTTTTACCCCCAAAAGGTTAAACAACATCAAAATTTTGACCTTTCTGCCTCATTTTCAGAATAGGCACTGTGCACAGAGCAATGTTGGGGACATTTATTTTTGACTAGGTAAATCACATCTTCTCAGCACAACTCAAGCATTTCTGGAAAGTAGACTCATCAAGATTTCCAACTATCCATCACGGAGCCAAATCCGATGTCGGGAAGGGGTACAAAACTCAGCTGCAAGAGACCCTATTTTCTGCTAAAGTGGCGCTGCGCAGAGAGGCTGCCTAGTGTGTTTTGGACCAAAAGTCAACAAAACACACTCATTTAATGCAAAATTATATTTTCAAGTTTTTTTGGGGCATAACACTCTATAATTAGGTGTAAATAGTTATTATGGCATTTATTTCTTAGGATATTATGTGCCTTGGGCCTTGCATGGTCTCTTGGCCATAAATGACATTTATGGTTATATTTGACATTTTCCTACCACATTTAGGGTTTTAGTCCTCATTTTCTCCATAAATAGAGCATGAGGCCCCTATGTGTTTTGTTGGAATTTGATGAGCTTGAAGAGAAATATACATGGTTTTATGAGCTTGGAGAATAAATTGGTTTTGTGAAGTGGATGAATCACTTGTTTGGCTTGATGATGGAAAAGCTTGTTTGTAGGATTACATAGCTTGGTGAATGGTGATGTATTCTTAACTTGTTAATGTTTTCTTGTTCTCATTTTTTTTCATTCTTCTTGGTTGCTATAGATCAGAAAAGTATAGGTTAAGACATGTTCTTTGAGGCACCTCAATCCTCCTGTTTGTTATAGCTTTCATGTTTTCCTCTTTTGGTCATCTTAAGGAATCCTTAATTGCTCCTTGGGTCCACCAAAACTAGTTTTTTGTTTCATGTTCAATTAGAACTCATGTGAGAGAGTTTGGTGGAGTTGATTGAGGAAGTTAATGGAGTTGTGTTCAGTTTAACTAAGCTAAACATAGTTGAGCTAGTTGTATCTAGTCTAACTGATTGATACACTAGTGGGAGTGGTGTGAATTAATTATTAATTAATTCACTAATTATAAACTCATTAATCAACTAAAGAATACATCAGTTAACTTCAGTGCATGGACAGTTTCAGTGGAGACCAGTGCAAAGATAGGCGAAAGGGCAAGTGTGACTATCAGTTGTGACTATAAGTGATGCATGGTTTGCATCCAACACTTAGTAGAGATGCCTATAAAGACTGCGTGAGCAAGGATGGGGTAATTAATTCTCATCAAGAGGCATTCTTCAGCAGGGATTGCGCAGTAGAGGCAGGCTATCAAGTGGCAAAGATTGGAGCATGTGTTTTGCTAGATCTAGCTTGATTAGTGTGTAGCAAGTGGAGATTATACCGAGAGCTTGTGAGGAGCTTTGTATGATGATTGTTACATGATCTCTATGACATATATAATATACATATAGTTGGGGGTTTTCAGCTTTAAGCTTTCCCATTACATACTGTGTTCATATGTGTGAATTTTTATGGTTTTAATGTGTGCATGCAATTGATTTTATTTCCGCATGTAATGATCAATGGTAGAAGAGATTATGTATTGTGCATGAAGATAAAATAGTGTGTGATCAGGAGAATATCGGTGGATAAAATATCAGTTATTCAATGATATCTATGACATATATAATATACATATAGTTGGGGGTTTTCATCTTTAAGCTTTCCCATTACATACTGTGTTCATATGTGTGAATTTTTATGGTTTTAATGTGTGCATGCAATTGATTTTATTTCCGCATGTGATGATAAATGGTAGAAGAGATTCTGTATTGTGCATGAAGATAAAATAGTGTGTGATCAAGAGAATCTCGGTGAATAATATATTAGTTATTCAAATTTCTACATGGTATCAGAGCGATATTGATCATTGGAGCAATTGCAAAGCAGTAAAGCGGTTGAGTTTTAGGATAAACTCAGGAAAATAAAAATGGAGAAGAATGACACTATTCCGGTATACTTGACAAAATTTGTCCACTACAGGGATGAGCTTCGGAGTATAGGAGTTAGCTTGGATGAGGAAGGACAAGTCAAGAAGGTTTGGATTCAAGCAAATAATCTCTACAAACTTGAAGTAGATGGGATGTCTACGGAGCTTCCTATTGTTGGGAAGTGTGAGAAAGACATGCAATTGATGCTTGAGAGGGAGCAAGTTTTGCATGTAGGTAAGAGTGAACCTCGGGATGTGGAGCAGCCACAAGATGAGGATCATGGAGTGGGAGAAACCACTCATGCAGAGAAATTTCGTGCCAAATGGGCAGAGGGAGTGCATGCAGCTATACCACCAGGTGAGAGGTGGGGCAACATGCATGAGTAATATAAAGAGGAAATTTTTGGGCAGGATTGATTGAGATGGTGTGGATCTCATGAATTGAACCTGGCTACGAGGTGCCCATAGAGCCGTAGTAGCCTGATCAGTTGGATTGATGCAGGCAGATCAAAGTGATAGTGTCAGATACTGTAGCGCGGATCAGAGTTGACAACAAGTGCAAGAGTGCATGGGTGCCAGAGTTCAATAGTGCAGTGGTTCTTGATGACATGTGCAGTTGGTACCAACAGAATTTGAAGACTTTGATGATATATGCATTATATTTATTGAGTTTTTTGGAGCCTATTCAGTTTCAGAGGAGTTGCAGAGCAGATGCATGGAGTTGCATGGCACTTGTAAAGGTTGTAGGGTGAATGCATGGAGTTGCATGTCGCATGCAAAGAAATTCCTTTCTTGTTGAGAGGGAGTGTTGAATATTGCAACAAGAAATAGTGAAGGAGGCATCTTGAAACATCATTCCTAATCCTAGTTGGAAAGTGATCGCCAAAACTAGGTGGGGGCCACATAGGTGATTTTTGTCGCAAAGTCTATTTTTAGACTATGTCTATTTTTAGACATATGGAGCATATTCTATAAGTTGCGGGATGCTATTTATGGATGGTTGGTCAAGTTGGAAAAATAGATGGATTTCTATTTTTAGACATATTTGGCGGAATCTATTTTTAGATTGCCAGTCTAAAAATAGATATGTCGAATATTATTAGCTCTTAATAATATTTGGACTCTAAACATTATCTTATTCTCTTGGAGCACTTCAGTTAAGTGCACAGATGTGGCACAGGAGCTGACAGAAGGAATTATGCTATTCCTGAGGGTTATGTGGAGCTATTGCATGGATACTTCAATTAGAACTCATGTGAGAGAGTTTGGTGGAGTTGATTGAGGAATTTAATGGAGTTGTGTTCAATTTAACTAATCTAAACATAGTTGAGCTATTTGTATCTAGTTTAACTGATTGATACAATTAGTGAGAGTGGTGTGAATTAATTATTAATTAATTCAATAATTATAAACTCATTAATCAACTAAATAATACATCAGTTAAATTCAGTGCATGGACAATTTCAGTGGAGACAGTGCAAAGATAGGTGAAAGGGCAAGTGTGACTATCAGTTGTGACTATAAGTGATGCATGATTTGCATCCAACACTCAGTAGAGATTCCTATAAAGACTACATGAGCAAGGCTGGGGTAATACATTCTCATCAAGAGGCATTCTTCAGTAGGGATTGCGCAGTAGAGGCAGGCTAAAGGCTAGCAAAGATCGGTGCATGGGATTTGCAAGATCGGGCCTGATTAGTGTGTAGCAAGTGGAGATTATATTGAGAGCTTGTGAGGCGCTTTGTATGATGATTGTTACATGATCTCTATGACATATATAATATACAGATAGTTGGGGGTTTTCATCTTTAAGCTTTCCCATTACATACTGTGTTCATATGTGTGAATTTTTATGGTTTTAATGTGTGCATGCAATTGATTTTATTTCTGCATGTGATGATCAATGGTTGAAGAGATTTTGTATTGTGCATGAAGATAAAATAGTGTGTGATCAGGATAATATCGGTGAATAATATATCAGTTATTCAAATTTCTACAAAGCTCAAGGATGCTCTCTGGGCTTACAGAATCACGTGGAAAGACACTACAGGATTTACACCATATAAGCTGGTGTATGGAAAAGAGGTAATGCTTCCTATTGAATTTCAGATACATACATATAAAATGGCTGCAAATTTAGGGATTGATCTCAATGAAGCACAAAAAGAGAGAATTATGCAATTGAACCAGTTAGATGAAATGAGGCAGCAAGCAGAGGAGAGAACAATCCTAATGCAGAAACAAAGGAAGCAGTGGCATGACTCACACATAAAGAAGAAATAATTTAAAGAAGTTGACTGGGCTTTACTGTTTGACTCCAAATTCAGAGATCATAAAGCCAAGTTCACAACACATTGGATGGGCCCATACGAAATAGTTCAAGTATTTGAAAATGGATCATTCAAACTTACTACAATTGATGGAGAAGGAAACACCTTTATTGTCAATGGACATAGGTTGAAACTCTATCATAAGCCCATCAACAAAGAAGATTTTATTCAAACTATATCTCAGCAAAAGGAGGTTAAGATATCATAGCCTTCAGCTTTGATATCTCTACCTTAGTCATTTCAATTTATTAAAAAATTAAAAATTAAAAAAATAATAAAACATAAAAAATTAAAAATTAAAAAATAATGGTTTAGATGTGAAAACTAGACTCCAGCACACTCTAAACCTGAATTCTTACTGGAAAACCAATCATTTGGTTGGTAAGAATTCATTGTTCTAGTTATTTCCTGTTTTTCACAAATTCAACAATGACTTGAGGACAAGTCAAAGAATTAGTGGGGGAGAAGAAACAGTGGTTTTTCCCTATCTCATCTCCTCATTCTCAAATTTTCAAGGAATTTGTTTCAGTAATTCAATATTTCAATAAGAGCTGTTTTGTTCTAATCAGTAAAGGGACCTATTCAAGCAACAAAATATGCAGTGGGACCTGTTTCAACATGATTATATAGAGGGACCTGTTCAAAGGCTATGTAAATACTACAAACAGCAAAGGGACCTGTTCAAAGACTGCATTAAAAGGTACATAAGGCTACTTCAACAATTTGCAAAGGTTTCCTATTAGAATTCTAAAAAAGGTTGCATCAACACCAAAGATGAATAGAAGCTTCACAAACATGAATCTTCAAATTTTAAGGGACCTGTTTTAGAAGACAGGGATCAGTTACAAAGACAATCAGATCAGTCACACTTGTACAAGCAAATCAGTTACACCTGCAAAAAGCAAAATCAAGATTTTATCAGCCAACAAGTGTAATGTAGTGAAATATTTTTGTTTTTAGCATTTAAATTCCTAGATTATTTTAGTGTTAATTAAATAATTATGATTGCTTATTATCAATTTCATAACCTATATCAATCCATTCTAAGCATTCTAACCTATGAAACCATAAGCTATCTTATTTCTTAATGGTTTTATAACCCTCGTGCACATATCCCTCTGTCTATTTCTATATGCTCATATCTATTACCATTCTGCCTATTTCTATACGAACATTTCTATTTTCATAACATCCATTCCTATTCCTACCCATACCATCCATTTTAACCATTCCTACCCATAACCTCATACATTCATCATTGTTTCAAATAGACCTCTGCCAACAAAGTACCAACGAGCCTTATAATGAGAAGATCCGTAAAAGGGAAGACATCTGTAAAATCACTTGTCCTCAATCGATCCTTTAGAATGGATAAGACATTTTGTGAAAGAAGAAGCGAAATCAGAAGCAAGGTGGTGCATAAGTGGAATGGTGCGGAACCATGAGAATAAGAAGTAGAATCTTGAGCGATAAAGTAAAAGCGGGTTTGAAATAGAAAACTGGCAGTATCGCGCAGTTGAAAAGTTGTATTTAAGTTTTATAAAAAAAACACGATATATGTTTGCTGTTGACACGTAAGGAGGTAGTGGAATTCTAATACCACTAATTTCATGTAGATTTGGAGTGTTAATGCTCGGAGGCTTCAAAAACGCGATATTCATTGGTGATCGTCTGATCAAGGTTTGCAACGCGACGAGCTGGGGGTCGTCGATTGAAGAAGTGCATGAATTGGTGGGACCCATTCTTAATATAACGTCAAGGTTTATGATTGGAGAACGTTTGATGCATGGTTTAACCTTAGATTTAATTGAAAGGTCAGGGCACATATATGGATCTAATTGAAAAGTCAGAGCACATATATATAATTTATGAAGTATCAAATGTTTATTTAATAAGTTATAAAAGAAGTCCATATCTGCTTATAAGTGTATCACTTTTGTTGACGGAAAATATGTCCGGCCCAGCATTAGGGGATCTCCCGGTAGAAAGTCCCACTATTAGACTTTGAACCGTTTGGAGTAGGGATCATCGGTGTGGGTCAGACCTCACAAGCAAATGACTTTCTCTTCATCCTCCTTCATTTTCTTTTCCTCTTCCTT